>CM038343.1:48450519-50850519 GCA_021464625.1 Proterorhinus semilunaris | reverse complement strand
TGCTGTAAACTTATCGGAACACGTTTATCCTTCAATATTTGCAACCGTACGATGTCCAGCAGGTCGGCCATTTTGTACAAGCTCTGCGCAGAGGAGTTGAGCAATATTTCGCCGGCGGCTTTTGGTAATTTCATTGCCATAAAGTGAACCTGGTATGTCCTCGCAGTGGGATGAAAACCGTCAACTAGTCCTTGGGTGCTAGCGATGGCGAGGTACGCGCCGTTCTGGCTAACTGCGAGTCCGTGCATGCGTCTTCCCGCCAATTTCTCCGGCCGAACCATGTCCTCCTGTTTGAAAAATAAACTCTTCTCGGTGAACGTTGGCGTCAGTCGCTTTATCCAACCGTCCGACGAGCAGGTATGCACGGCCACGGGGTGCTGACTCACCACTAGCGAGACGATCGGAAGAGAATGCAGCCCAGCCACGTGGGAGTTGTGAATGTTCAGCCCCGTGTTCGAAATCATCAGCATGCACCAGAAAACGTAGCAGCCGCGCGACGCCACGATGAGGCTACAGCTGGCGTTGATCGTCGGGTGGACCATGGGGATGCATTTGATGTTCTTCACCGCGATTTGGTCGCTGTCTTTCCACAAGACGACGGGGTGCCGCAGAGTGAAGTAGCCCTTTATTCCCGTCAAGCTAACCGGCATGATCTTCACGGGCCCCACCTGGCTCCCGACAATCAGCCCGCTCATTCGCCGGTTCCCGCTTTCGTATTCCCACCACGCCAGGTCGCTGGGCCGGTCCACCCCCGATTCGATCATGTCGTAAAACTCCACGTCTTTCTCCTTGTCGAACGGCAACACGAACTTCCACAAAACGAGGTCGCCATTCTCCATCAAAACGGCTAGCAAGACGATTTCCGTGTCCTCGCAAATGTTGTTGGGAAGAACCTGTTTGGTCGTGTAAACGCTGGACCACTCCATCCTCACGGGGGTTTGCATACAGTATCGCCTTTGCAGTTCGCAGAAGTCCAGCGCGCCATCACGCGGCGGTGCGTGGTCCTTTTTAGCGTAGCCGCGTTGCTTGAGCCTTTCGTCGTACTTCTCGCCGAGGTCCACGTGCCTGTCCCACTCGTGTTTGTTATGGCTCTGGTACACGGCGAGTCTGTGGTCGAGCGTCAGGCAGGCGAGCAGACATCGCCCCCTACTGTCACAGCCGAGCGGAGACCAGCTCATGTACTTTATTCCTTTGGGAAGTTGGAGCTTGGGGTTCATTACGGGGCTGGCTAGGTAGGCCTGTTTGATCGCAGGATCCGGGTGTGCGGAGAACTCGTCGTACACTTCTTCAAGCTGGTTCCGGGGACCCACCTGAAAGATACAACATTAAAGGAACAGGCCACAGTTTTTACATACTGAGATAATGTTCTTACAATATAGTACCCTTCATATCCGCTTAAAAAAATCGATATGTTTTATTTTGTGTAACTAGACTTGGATCGTGTAAATGCTCATGTAACTGTATTTAAATAGGGGAAAACATGGAACAGCTTGGTCGCTTCTAACTTCACCCCAGTTTGGAGCCATACCTTTGCTGGGAGAGGCTAAATGCTAACAACATTTGGGTGACTGAGTGCACACACAAAGACCAGACAGGTGCACATCAACTCATCTAAGCTCAGGTAGGAACATACTGCAGTATGTAAAAACGGTGGCCTGTTCCTTTAATAAAAAAGAAAATATAGAAAATTAAAATAGTTAGGTTAGACTCACAGCTAAGTGCCCCAAGAATTACTGCAAGTAGATTTGTTGGACAGGATAATGTGTCAGAGCCCAGGCCACAGATTAGCATCTTTATTACCATTCTGTCCAATCCGATCCAATCCTGATATTTGGGCTCAGAGTAGTCGCCGATACCGATACCAAGGCATGTGAATAGAAACAATAGCAAAACCTGTAAAAGGAGTCCAAGCCCCAAAGCACATGGCTCCTTATGCACGATAAAGTTCTGCACGCGAGTCACGCTGCTCGAGTCTGCCAATGTTCTGCTTCCACTCTAAATCTACAGTATAGGTTTTAAAGTCTTCAGAGCCCCCACAGCCACAGCGTAGTAACACCTTAGGAGCACTGTGCGGACGTCAAAGTGCGCCTGTATTATTACGCCTTACAATATAATTCCCCCTTTTTATCTGCTTAGAATTTTGATAGTTTGATTTTGTGTAGCTTGACTTGGATCGTGTAACTCTTCACGTAACTGTATTTGAATAGAGAAAACGTGGAAGAGCTCGGTCGCTTCTTACTTCACCCCCGTTTGGAGCCATAGGAATATGGTGGGAGAGGCCAAATGCTAACAACGTCTTTCGTATATATTCGCGAGACTGAGCGCACGCGCAAAGACCAGACAGTTACGCATCAACTTGTCTAAGCTCAGGTAAGAACATCTCAGTGTGGAAAAAACAGTGGCCTGTTCCTTTAAGACTGAGAAATAAACAAAAAGCGCACGTCGCCGTCTCCTCCACGCCATTCACTCCTATGGGCCACGGCCATCCGCTGCACGGGCCAACCTCTTTCAGCCCTACTTTTCGCTCATGGTAGGGCTGGGCGATGTGGCCAAAAAATAAAATCTCTATTTTTTTTACTCAGAATTGGACGATTACGATTTTAATCGATTTGTATTGGAAATAAACTTAAAAAGGTTTCTTGATCTTTCATATGAAGAAAACCGCACAGAGTCCTGCTCATTAATATTTAGGTTCATAATATAGCCTAATTTCTATTTCAAATATTCTTTGTCTGCTCTCAAAAGTAAAACGTCTTAATAGTAAGCTTTTCGTTTTATCATCCTCGAGCTCAGCTGTGATTGACAACCGTCTCCATGGAGACTCGAGGGGAAAGGGGCGGAGTTAAATGCCGCGGGAGAAACTTTGTTTTAGCGAAGAAATCTCAATCGCGCACAACGAAAACACAACGCGCGGCCTTTGTAAAGCAGCAGAGATCTCTAGAGTCACTACGGGGCGTCTGGAACGCCGCTAAATCGGCAGCACGGCGCTCGTCAGGCGGACACGATTTTACGATTTAGCCATTTTCCACATCGTCTGTTTTTAAAAGCTTGAATTAATTCGATTTATCGAATTTATAAAAAAAAATATTGGCTATACTGCACATTTTGAGAAAAGAAAAGCTTAATAGAAGGCTTGGCTGCTCGGTCGGGGTTGTGAAAGCCCATTCCCCACCGCCTTGGTGAGGCATGTCTCAAATGGGAGAAAAAAAAAAAAGAACATACTGCGAGATTTCAAGCCAGGCAGATTATTAAATTTCCATGTAATTGTATTAGAAATATGTCCATCTTATTAAAGGATTAATACGGTTTAAAATGGACAATGTTCTAAAACGCTTCCTCATAAAGTCGTCTCCTCTAGCACCGAAATGACAAGCCCCGGTATAAGATATGTCTAACTGATGGCGTTAACCCAACCGCGTCCGTCTGTCGCTGTGCTTAGCGGGCTGTGAAATTAAGCCACTCCTGGTATTTTTTTTTTTGCGCCAAATTGCGTTTTTTTGGAGAGCGGGCCGTTTAGTTGCGCGCGCCAGAGCAGCTGTGAACAGGCTAACCGCAGCTAAAACATTTGTTCCGGATTACATGTCTCTTTCGTCCGCCACTCTCGCACGCGGAGGTTTAAGTATTCTTCCTTACGTTACTTGGGTTGAAAGAATAAAAACGCGAGAACAGAGCGACCCATATTCATATTTGCTTGGCAGACACGCGCGGGGATTAAGAACTGATTTAGTGTGCTATCGGCATCTGTGATTCAAGCGAACAACTGCTTTTAAAACGCAGGAAACTCCCAAAGAAGCCATCGCTCTATGTTGACTTTTACAAAGCGAGGGATTCCTGCCTTTGTGGTTAGAATTCGACTGGTTACAGAATTTCCAATAAAAAAAACAAAAAACAAGTTTGCGATCCTGTTCGAGAACGTGCTGATGATTTAAGATGGCGGGCAGGAGCCTATAAAACTCTACCGGAGAGATGCAGTTTTTGAGAGAAGAAACATCTACAAATGTTGAACCTGACCTTTATTTGTATATTGATCTTTTGGAGACATTTACAATAAAATGACTGGACCAATAATTACGATATTGACTCATCGTTCCATAAAGCACAGATAAACAATACATTTATTTGCATTTCCCCCCCATTTTTCTAACGCAATGCAACTTTTTAACCCAAAGTAAGTTGTGTTTTATTGTATGTCATGTTTATTGTGGAAGTGTTGCCTTTTCGAACAAAGCATTTTCTGGCCTCAATATTATCAAACTTCAAATGTGTTATCATGGCAGGCCGAATCGTAGCGATTAGGGCAGGGCGATATGGCTTACAATCTATATCACGATACAAGAAAAATATCATGATGACAATATATTTGACGATATAATTGACAACGGACAAATTACTTCAACATTCCAGCCCTCACGCCTATTGGGAAGATTAAAGACATTTCCTTCCTATTTTTAGCGTCATAAAGTGTAACATAAATCATATTGTGTCCACCGCGATATAAAAAATTACAACGATATCAAAAAAATAAAAACACGATAACGATATACGATACACGATATGGCCGACTGCTAGTGGAGATAGCCAGAGAAGACGCTAAACTTTTTTGTATTTTGTGAGCATAGGCACAGTAATGGACTAGGGCTGGGCGATATGGACCAAAAGTCATATCCGGATATATTTTGGTTGAATATCGATTTACGATATATATCCCGATATTTTTTCCGCAAAGTGAGAGCTCTGAAATTATATGTTAAGTCAAAGTCAAATACGAGTAGTTCTATTGAAAACTCCCTATAAAATGTAACAACATAAACACTGTATAACAAAGCTCCGTAAGGTAAAAAAAATGTCTTAATTAAAAATAGCCAATAAAATAAAACAGGGCAGCATTTATATCTAAAGAGTTCACACAAAAGTGCTCAGTTTAAGATAACTTTTTTTTTTAATCAGCTTGAGATTACCTGTTTCTTTTTGTTAATTTGTCTGAATTTGAAATATTCCGATATAGGCGATATGGTCTGATTCTATATCTCATTAAAAAATATATCGATATATCTTAAATATCGATATATCGCCCAGCCCTATAATGGACCTTACGCTCCATCCAGGGTCATAGTGGACTTCACCATGGAAACCATTGGGGAGGGTTGTTGAGCTGCTCAATCAATCATTTTGCCATTTTAATTCAATTCGTGATTTATATTGCTTACTGAATTGTTAGTTAAGCCCTACATAGTAAGTACATTAAGAGGGTGAAAATACTTTGGGGTCTAGAATAAAGTCTCTGATTTTTGATTAGCAACTCCTCACTTCACTCACTCGTTTCAAGCGCGTGGAGAAGCTTCCCCGGCCAGTGTTTGCGCGGTGTTTACATCCAGACATCCACCCCGCGTGGCCCCGGGTCCCGTTACCTGCAGCCGGTGGTCGTCCTGGGGCACGCTGATGGAGGTCCGGTGCAGGCTGAGCTGCTGCCTCGAGCAGCCGGTATCACAGCGCAGCTCGATCACACTCAAGGCGCTGGTGGTGGACACGGCCAGCCGGTGGTCCTGGGACCAGAGCAGCGGCTGTAACCCGCACACCGGCGACAGCAGCGCGATCACGGGCTCCTGGAGCTGCGGCACACTCTCCGCCTCCGCGCTGACTTCTTTATCCCACTCCGGCTCGGTTTTAATCACCACTTTATTGGAAAGCGCGTCTGCAGACTCCATGGCTGAAGCTGTCAGACCCACAGCCGCCATGTTGGTCTTCACAGCGGAAGTACGTCACGGAGCGGAGCTATAAGTGGGCGGGACTTCCTCCGGACTACAGACTCAGAATCTATCATAATCAGGATTTATGTGTCATTTCATGTGCTGCATAAAATTATGTATTTATACAACATCCGATTAAATGGATGGTAAAATTAATAACATAGTAATACTTGGTTACCCAGCCTGGCCCAGATTAGCATAAAATAATGCACACTTCCAAAAAGACATATTTTAACCTCTCAGCCTTAACCGAGTGCAGTTTCTTCAGTTCGGCTTTAACCAAATCTAAAGGCTTCTTGACTGGAGAAAAACAGTGTAGCGCTTCATTTGAAAGCTAAGACCTACACAAAAAAAGTGATTGTAACTTTTTTTTGTCACATTGTCGGCGCATTTTTGTCTTTTTTCAAATAATTTTGTTGCTTACGGCTTTTTGGCGTGTGCCACTTTTTGGTTGCTTTTCCAGCACATTGCTGTTTTGTTTTCATCCTTTTTTGTTGCTACTTTGATTCTTTTCATTTAAGCTTTTAGATTTGGGTAAAGCTCGGTTAATGCGGGGGCCAAGAGGTTAAGTAGAAAATTGAGACACCAGACCGGTGGCCTGAGAGCCAGTGGCCCTGTGCTCTTCCAGAATGGACATAGATGTTAGCCCGAGATATATTATTAACTAAATGAGATATTAACTCGGGGCCACAGATATTTAAGTTGGGACTCAGAGTCAGAGGAATGGGACAGTCACTCGAGGCCTGAGATTAAGTTGAGCAATGAGGTAATAACTTTTTTATTTTTACACATATTATGCTGTACAAGCCTGTATTACAAAGTTTCTCAAAGCATTAAACTGTAGTCTTAATCATACACGCCATAGTGGTAAGCTACTATTGTAGCCACAGCTGCCCTTGGGGTAGACTGACGGAAGCGAGGCAATACCGTCTTGTGTTATTCTGCATTGGCATAACCACTTGCAGGGAATGAGTTAAAGGGATGCAAGTTGGTCATTTTTATACTCACTACTGCCACCTCAGGTCTTTTGCGTAACTGCAGTCTCTATATTAAACTCGTGCATGACGGCACTTTAGACCTGAATGAACAACTTTCTGAGCGACAGTGCAGGATTTTAGAGGCAGTTGTGGTGAACAGGTCTGGGCTCATTCTATAGGACATTGCTGGAACATGTAGGGGGAGGAAAATACTTATTTTTTAAATTTTTAAAAACCATATAGTCCCTTTAATATCTCATTTCCTGACTTATTAACTCCTGATCCTGACATAATGGCTGCTTTTTTTGTTGTCCTGGGCTTCGTATAAACTGAACAGTGATGCACAATAATTATTTTTCAATTCAATTAAAGACAATAGGACTTTATAAAGTATGACCATTATCATAATCATAAGAACCGACGGTAAAAACAGAACAAAATAACTCACACATTACTGGATTATATTTTACAGGCAACATTTTCCTTTCACATTTCCATTGAAAACATAATAAAATATTTATTGTTTTGACTGAATGAACCATTACAATGAGCCTGGTGTGTCAGGCCTTGTATCCCTGTGTTAATCAGAGGAGATTAGATGAAAGTTTAATGATCCACGGGGACAGTATGTGACACATTCACTTCCACTAAGGACTTCTGAGGAAGGTCTCACTGTGTTTCCATCACCGCATGTGGCTGCAGGGAAACCAGGCATATAAACGGACGGTTTAGACACAATTAAACTGCACATGACACATTAGACACACTTTAACACAATTATTATTATCTTTAAAAAATTGCCATTTGACTGGTTTATGAAATTTACCACAAGCCTTATTCCATCAAGCTAAGCAATAATCAGAAAAACTTAAATCTTCATATCCACTTTAAATATGTTTTGAGCGCAGCGCCGTTACAGACAATACCACACAGAATTTAAAAAGAAAGAAAGCCACTTATAACATACGTCACGTGAAAGTAACTCTGGACATTCATCTGTGTGGGATAGTCACAGGAAACATGAGGTTTGTAAACATGAATGTACAGATTCACAGTTTGTCACAGCCAGAAATCCTTCGAAGGTAAAAAATTAATAAAAAATGAAAAAAGATAGCGCAGAGTCATGCTAAATGATGCAACGCAGGGTCAAAATGCTCATAAAAACATGCACGGTGAGTCCCAGGTCAAACAAACTGGGTCAATCTCTGGCTTTCATTTTTTTTACCCAGCCATCTACAACAGTTTTTTCATTTATTTATTTTGTATTAAAGGGATATTTCAGGATTTTTCCAGAAATCAGTGTTGTTGATTTCTGGAGATATATATTTATATATATTTAAATTCATGCAGTCCTTATATTTGAAGAGTTTAGTGGTGCTAGGCTAGTGCATGTCTATGGTAACTAGTAGCCTGCATTAAAAACAGTCTGAGCCAAGCACAGTGCACCTGAGGCACTTATAACACCAGACTACCCATATAAATGTTTTGACTGAATAATAATAATATATTTTTTTAATATAACCGTTTTGCATTTAAAAGAACTTAGCATCAGCTTCCTGGATGTAAGCTACGCAGCGGCGGAGTGATCTGCTAGGTTACCGGATCTACAGTAGTTTGGATTACTACACGTGGAATTCACAAAGGAGCGTTCTACAAATCAGATATGGCAACATTTGGAGGACTACCCCATGATTTTATTTATTTATTTATTTATTTATTAGTTTATTTGAGCAGCTAAACCTCTGCTCAAAAGGAGTGGGCCGAAGCAAAAGCGCCCACCCCCGACATCATGGCAAATAAAAACATTTCATCATATCACACACCTTAATATGATAAAAGAGACACATTAATATACACATATTATACTCAGTGAATATTATTATGAACATTTCACAACCACAACAACGCTCTCACCCCAAGCACGATGCCCGGTACAAAGCAAGCGACAAAATGCCACCACCCAGCCACAGACAGGTATCAACATCAAACACAGCTAACACTCCCAAAAGTCACTAGTTTTGTGTTAAAAACAACCTTAAATACATATTATCCGTGATCTTGCTACTTCCCAGTTGTCATTTCCATCCTTAATATTTTTTTTGAAGAGGTTTTTAATGCAGGCTACTAGTTACCATAGACATGTGCTAGCCTAGCAGTAGCCTAGCACCACTAAACTCTTCAAATACAATGACTGCATGAATTAAAAATAAAATATATCCAGAAATCAACAACACACTGGATAACTAGGAAATGAGGCCCTATGTCAAAAATCCTGACATATCCCTTTAAGGTCGTATTCACACCTGAGACTCGAATCGTAATTTTAAATGCAGAAATCACCTGGAGCCTGTGGGGGCGCTGTATCACATAACATTCCACAGATGAAACACGTTTCTCTGAAGGGTTGATTAAACTCCACTTCCTTTTCCGTCTCTTGTTTACAAAATAGAGCGGTATGAGATGGTGGCAATGCTGTTTTTTCTTTTCGCAATTTTTAATATGACAATGACAGTAACGATAAACGCTCGGAACGCACTGATCTTTTTAAAGAAATGGAAGCATAAATGAGCCGATACGCGGCGCAGCAATGGGCTCCTCATGAGCAGCAGATGAGGCAAAACCGGGACTAAACCAGGACTAAACCAGGACTAATGCGGGACTAATGGTGCGTTCCATTTGTACTTGGGAATCAGAATTTCAGATCATCTGAGTAGGTGAGGAGCGCCCCCCGATGATGGATTTCCCACTGGGAAAGTCGGACGATTCTCAAGTTGGGAAAAAGAACATGGCGATCCATGTGTTAGCGATCAATAAAAACATCTGACTACTATATTTTTTTATTTTCTTGCATAGGTGTTACTGGCCGCTTGCTGTCTGTAAAACAGACACGGAGCAAGGTTACTAAAGGTTACTAAAGGTTACTAAAGGTTACTAAAACAGATTTAATGAGGGCTCTGCTCACCGGCCTCTGTCGCTGCTTATTTCAATGGTCATGGTTGAGTGTTGTGGGGTAAATTGTGTATTAACTCTGTTAGGTCTAATCATAGAGGGTCTGTAAATGCATTTTCACTTTAAATAGAACACACAACATTCCGAAATGAATGCCGTGATTGTCTCCGCTCTGTTCTGTCTTTGCGTTGCTCGTTTATTTGTTTTGGTTGTAGCATGTTACGCACAAAGCCCTGCAACTTCACATAACCGGACCAAGACCTACGTTTCCAGCCGGACCAGGGTTCACTTCTTTGGCCCTGGATCAGAGTCCGTATGAGAGCCGTTCTATCCCGGCAAACAAGACCAGGATTGGGATCAAGAGGGGGTTGTGAATGTGTGTGCTTTATTTGTCATGATACAATTGTACAACAAGATTGTGTAGATCAGATGTTGGGTTGTGCGACTGTGCGACTGTGCGATGCGTGCCACCAACCTGACCAGTGTGTTTTGGGAGGTTCGGGGAAACCGGAGTATGTCGTGAAAATGAGTAAATATTTACGTCAGAAGTTGAGGCTAACCCTCGAATAATGCTGTTGTGTGCACGTTTAATGATTGCACATGTTCCAATGAGACTTCTCGGGAAGTGTGCCTAAATGGAGGGATAATGAATGAAGGCTTTGTCCATGTCTGCATGTGTGTTTTTAGGCCCTGTGAACAGCAAATACCATTCAACAATTTAGTCTGTTGCTTAACAAAGCTGTCACATTTAAAAAGCAGTGCAAATATGATCCGGATCATTCTGATGAGCAAGATACATTTGCCAGAACATATAATGCCTTTATAGAAGATAGTACAGTTTATAAGAACGTTATGCAAAAGTATTAGTGGTGGGAGATCGGACATTGTTTGGATTGCTTATCCAGTCCCATTTCCCTCAGCTCCCTGCACATTGAGCAACATTTTGCATTCTTTCCATTTTTGTGGGACTATTATGTGTTTGTTGGTATAGTATGATTCCTTTTTTGGCGAGCTCTTCATTACATCACACCCCTTGAAATACATGTGTAAATAAAACTGTGTGCCACTATTAAATGAACAATTATTTGGCCGCTTTTTGCTGTTGCTGCCTATAAAACAAACCAAAAAATGTTTTTCTTTGCATAAATAGGATCCGTTCAAACCGTTCGAGCCACAAAGAACATCATATAACATGGAACAGGGTGCTTATTATGGCATTCTTGACTGTCACCACGACCAAGTGAGCAAATTGGTCGATATCAAGACGGCGGCAAAATGAATGAACAAATCTTTTGTGATCTGTTCGTAACGCACACATCAACTCACGCGTCTGTCTTCTGACTGATGATCTGTGTGACATCTCGTAATAAACTTCTCACCATGTCGTCAGCAATATGCCCCCTCTCAAACAGCGCGACAGGATGGCGTCTGTTTGAATAAAGTGGTGACAAATTCATCATAATGAGAGAGAACGGTGCTCCCAGCGGCTGACAGTGCCGCATTTGTCACTGGTTAATACGGTGATTAATACTGGCATTGCACACGGATATGAGGAAGTCGATCTGGTCAGCCGTCTCAACTGGAAGGGGGCAAGGGTCAGAGCCGAGGGAGGCAGCCATTTTGGTTCAACAGTGATTGGTTAACAAGCTCTACTGTCAAGGAGGCAGACAGATGATGTGTCGTTAGAGAGAAGATGAAAATAAAAGATGATTTTAGGCAAGGCAAGTTTATTTGTAGAGCACAATTCATACACAAGGCAATTCAAAGTGCTTCACAGTTGCATAAAATTACAAGAAAACAGATCAAATCAATAAAACATCAACATAAAAAATAATTAATTACAGTAAAAGGCAAGAGTGCAGATAAAATACTTTCAGTTTTCATCTGCTCGGGTAAAAAGAGCTGTTTTCAGCCTGGATTTGAACATTGTCAGAGTTGAGGCCTGTCTCACATCCTCATGAAGACTGTTCCAGATTTTAGCTGCATGAAACTGAAACGCAGCCTCACCGTGTTTAGTCCTGACTCTGGGAACCACCAGGAGACCCCTCCCTGAAGTTCTCAGGGCCCGAGATGGTTCATACGGCTCTAACATGTCAGAGATGGACTTTGGTGCTAAACCATGAAAAGACTTGTACACAAGCAGAGCTGACAGGAAGCCAGTGCAGAGACCGGAGCACTGGACTAATATGGTGGTATTTCCTGGTTCTTGTCAGGACTCGAGCAGCAGCGTTCTGGATGTTCTGCAGCTCTAACAGCTGGTTTAGAAAGGCCAGTGAGCAGCCGTTACAGTCGTCTAACCTGCTGGAGACAAACGCATGGATGAGTGTCTCCAAGTCTGGTTTTGACACTATTCCTCTGATCTTAATGTTTTTCAGATGGTAAAAAGCTGATGATGTTATTGCTTTGATGTGGCTGTTTAAGTTCAGGTCTGAGTCCATGATTACTCCTAGATTTCTAACCTGATTTTTTGGTTTTAGAGAGAGAGACTCAAGGTGACTGATAACACTTTGTCTTTGTGTCTGTGGGCCAAAAACAATGATCTCAGTTTTGTCTGAGTTTAGTTGGAGCAAGTTGTTTTGCATCCACAAACTGATCTGTTCGATGCAGTGACAGAGAGTATCTACAGGCCCATGTTCACCTGCCGTCAGTGACACGTAGATCTGAGAGTCATCTGCGCAGTTGTGGTACGACACATTGTTGCTGTTTATTAGCTGACTCAGTGGAAGCATGTACAAGTTGAATAAGAGGAGTCCCAAGATTGACCCCTGGGGGATTCCACAGGAATAGGCCACCGAGGGAGAGGCCTCTTGTATTTACATTATACAACAGTTTAAGCATAACATTTAGAAAAGCCTAATTCATTTTGGTTAACGCAAAACCTTTGGAAGCCATGATGGGGAGACCGGTGCTGGTTGTCACGCTTTATTTTGTAGAGTCCACTGCTCATCAACACAATATCCCGCAAGAGCCACATTTACATTCAATGGTAAATGGTCAACTTATATAGCGCTTGTCTACCTTCATCAGGCCCAAAGCACTTCACAGCAAGGAACCACTCACTTTTCACTCTCTCATTCACACAGCAGTGGAGGCAAGGTGGGGGAAGTGACTTGCCCAAAGACACAACGACAGTGTGCGTCTTCTGGAGCTGGTATTCGAGAAAAGCCAAGAAACTAAGAAACCCAAGAAATTGGGACTACGGATGAAAATTAGCCTATATGGCTAACTCCGGTACATTTACATGTTGAAAAACACGTAATGTTGATTAATGTGCACTGTCCCAATTCAAAAAAAGAAAAAGAAAAAAAAGAAAAGAAAATTGAGCGCTATTTGGTACCCCTCTTTGCGCCGGGATCTTTTTACCGCCTGTCTAATGTCTGGAAGGCAAACGGTCGACAGTGACAGACAGGAGTGGAACCACAGCCTTTCTGATGGAATTTACTGCTTCAGCTTCATTCATTCAACAAACTCTACAGGAAGAGTCTGAGGCGGCCATTTTGGTTCAGTCTGCAGTTTCCACACTCTCCCTCTCCCCGCAGCAGCCTGGCTCCCTGCAAAAACGACATCACAGCGAGGTTATTTGTCACTAAACAAAACGCTACAAATCACTATGACAAAAAAAAACAAAGCTGAAGCATGTTTTCATCTAACATTTTTGAGTCTTTTGTTTGGATAATGGAGATGAATAAATAAAGGTGCGTTGTATTGTTAATGACGCGTGTCGAGGATTAATATTTGAACATCTCGCGGTGTGTCATGGTGGATTCTACTGGGGATCCCTTTCCAGACTGGGACATGGTCTTGGATTAAACATTCATAAAACGCTGTCACAAAACTTTAGCTTCTCTTTCAGACACTCGCATGTAGAAGGCAGGGCGGGGCACAGGGCTCCCGCTGGACGTGGCACCCACGACTTTGTTTGGCTGTATATATGCATTGATCAGTGAACATTTAAGAATAACATTGCAAAAAAACTGGCAAACTGTAGTAAGAGTTTGCCGGGTGACTGTGAGGAATCTTTTAATACCTATGCATCTTCTGGGAACTTGGAGGTGATTTGGACTCGTCTGTATCAGTAACACTCTACTTAGTAAATATTTAATTTTCCATGCTGTCAACTGGTAGAAAATCTGTCTGCTACTTCACTTTTTTCCCCAACTTTTTTTTAAATTATTATTAACGTTTATACACTTAAGTACAGCAAAGAGGCAGTTGTGCCAGGGGATACAACATTACATCTTAGCAGAGGAAGATATGTAATTTTGACCTGGATGGACTCAAACAGACAAAAGCAGCGATGAGGAAGATTTATTGACATGTGTATTAGTTTTGAGGATCAGACCCTGGCGGTGACATCGATGTATGCATGTAAGTCAGTATGGATGAACAGCTTGGAGTCAGGGATGTCTTCCCCCGGAGCCTGGACACTGGTGGTGGTATAGGTAGAAGGATGCAGCAGGGAGCAGCCGTGGGCAGAAGAGGTGGAGACGGGGCGGAGGTGGGTCGCAGCACAGCTGGGAAGTGAATGAACAATGGTTGCTGGGGCTTAAAAGCGGGACCGAGGGTGATGATTGGCTGCTACGGAGGTGCGGCTCTTACGCTGACGGCTGAGGTGGAGGTGTGGCCCTCAAGGAAGCGTGCATTGGCTGGAGGTAGGTGATGCTGAAATTAGTCTACCAGGTTGAATTAACGCCTATAGGCTTCATTATACACCAACACCAAAAATATTATTAAGAGGAGCCAGCTGTAAGATTTTAATTTCCGAAGATATACATTGTTTTATCTGCCTTTTTATTTTGCATTGAATTAATAGTAGGTTAATATCTGCAAGAAAAACATTAATGGAATAGGCCACCGAGGGAGAGGCCTCTTCTCTATGGATCCAAACACAACAGCTTTGGTCTTTTTGTGTGACTGAAGACCAGACAGTTACGCATCAACTCGTCTGAGCTACATATCTCAGTATGTAAAAAAGTTTTTTTTTTTTCCAGCCCAATTCATTTTATGTAGGTGATACTTTCCTATTAAAACATAAAGCTGAATAAGCCATTTCACGACTCTATCCATTTTTCGATCAAAGTAGATACATCTTTGGCGTTTAAAATAATTATTTGCACGAAAAGTCAATATTCAGTTTAAACTGTTCCAGAACATGTTTTGCGGGGGAGAATTCTGTGAATAATCTAGAAGGGCACTTCTCTACTTCCACACTTGTACTCAACTCAAAACTGACTGATGGCGCATTGAGTTGCCTTGTGTACGAAATGCGCGGTATAAATAAAGTTGCTAGGTGACATCACGGGCGTTCATATAAATGGGGTGTCTACATCGGTTGGTTTATTAAACACTGACATAGCAGGAAATAACAAAATGTTTAACCTGAAATGTGTCAATTACAATTGAATAAAAAAAGCTATAGAAAAAGAAGAAAATCATCTATAAAACAGATTTATAAAACAACATTAAAGCATGTTATTTTTTGGGTCGCTCTTCTTGGCTACATATGGTCTACGGTGTCTGAGCTGGTATCCACTGGAGGGGGGCCTGAGTCATGAAGATGTGCAGAGGAGATGAACTGTCCCTCAGGATATTCTGGAGGGTCTGCAGTGTGGCCATGTCCCGCCTCTCACTCAGAGATTGGATGGAGGATGGTGGGATCCCAATAATTCTGCAGCACCTTTTCTGCACCTGCTCCTGTTCCACTGACAGGCTCTTAGAGAGGCCGCCCCACACTGGACGGGCATACTCCAGAACAGGTCTGATGAAAGTCAGATAGATCATTTTGAGGACATCAGAGGGAAGTCCAGCTCTCCTATCCACAGTCAGGTAAGTACATCCTGGGGCGTGTTTTTAGATAGCATAGATAGCTTTTATTTAAATTCGACATTAATGCAAATATCATTTCCAGTGGTTTCATATTCGTAAACTTTTATCATTGATCATTTTAGTATATCTCTTTTAATTTAACCTTTAAATTTGAACCTTAGCTTTTAAAGCAGTACTAAGCAACTTGTTTACCTTAATAAATCCTTTTTGTAGTCCCTCTGGGGGTAATACAAGTGTTAATGGAATGATTGGAGGGTCTTTCATCTCCCCCTGGTGTCTCTGGCCAATTGCAACTTCCCTGCCTCCGGGTCGGAGCAGCAATACACACATAATAGAACCACAAAGAAGAAGCTAACAGGCTAACGGACAAAGCTAACTGCAGGCTAGCGCTACTTAAACAGTATTTACAGCCAAGTTTGAGTGAAAAAAAACAAAATTCCATTGTGTAATTGGATGAACAATATCCCTCTGTCAGCGTAGTATTTACTCTCACGGATTAATTAATTAATGAGTAAAAAAAAACGCAACATGCTACGACACCTGCAGTGGCGCTTATGGCCTCTAGGGGCACGAGTTACTTAGTACTGCTTTAATACTTAGACATATGAACACATGGACATGGTCAGGTGGCTGTGAAGTACTTTTTGGGCCGGTATTACTATAGGTACCGATTCTCTCCCATTGGAACCAATTCTAAAATGTAAGTCACTGGCATCGGAAGTATTGGTTGAGGATTTATTAATGGGACGCACGTGCAGACAAGTTATAGCTATGGACGGGGTCAATCCTCTGCATCGCTAATATCCGCCCGCTGTCTCCCTCTCCCCAGACGCTTCCTTCACCTCTCCGCGCTGTACTCCGGTGTCAGGGCTTACATGCACCGTGAGAGGAGCAGCCCGCGGGGAGGCCGATGCACGCTTCCATGTTTTAATCATTCGGTCCCGCAGACAGGTCCCCGAGGAGGCCCCGCTGCCGCGCGTTACCCACCACACACAATTAGCGCTGTAATCACCATGATGAGGATGAAATGTATTTAGAGCATATAGACCAGAGTGTTTGAGGGACGCGTTGGGGATACCGCCCGTGGAAATGCCCTGCAGCTCGGGCCCACGGCGGTTGGGGGGGGGGGGCCTCGAGGGGGGACCCACACGTCACATGGGCCGACTGTGTTGCGCTTTCACCTGACAGGTGTGGGGCGCATCGGGGACAGGGTTCAAGCACTCACCGGATTTACAGGAGCGGGGACTGTCTGGAGGAAACTGTCGGACTGGGTCTTTGTCCGCATGGAGAACAACAATAATACTGGTCTGGCCTGGATTTCCCGGCGCTTTGACGGCGCATTGCACAAGCACAAGAAAAATCTACACAATCTGTGTCACAGCAAATAACGCAGGGCTCACACTGACGGGAAAAAGACAGATCAAACTTACAGTTCATTGTCAGAAGTCCAGCTAATCCACTCCAGGCTGCTCCTTTCTGGACATCTGCCCTCTGAACATCCACATGATCCAATTACAGCGATTATTTTTATTGATAAAACCGAGGTAATTTTACTAGGTCCTTAGCAGATCATCTCCCTGGATAGTGTCAGAGTATCAACAAGCTTGACAGTAAAAAACCTTGGAGTTCTGTTTGACCAAGACCTCTCTTTTAAAACGCATATAAACCAGGCGTGTAAAATTGCGTTCTTTCACCTTTAATTGCTAAAACATCCTACCTAAGAGTGATGCAGAAAAACGTATTCATGCATTTGTTTCCTCAAGGCTGGACTACTGCAACTGCCTGCTAGCAGCGTGTCCTAAAAGTTCCCTAAAAAGTTTCAATTAGTTCAAAATGCAGCTGCAAGATTGTTAACGCGTACAAAGAGAAGAGAACACATGACACCTGTGCTAAAGTCTCTCCATTGGCTTCCTTGAGTTTAGAATCAAATTTAAAATCTTGCTCCTCACATTTAAAGCCATAAAGGGTTTGGCTCCGCTTTATCTCCAAGACGTTATCGTTCCATATCGGCCAACCAGAGCTCTCAAAACTCAGGGCTACTAGTGATTCCTCGGGTCTCCAACATCACTGTAGGAGGAAGAGCCTTTAGCTCCAGAATCACTGTAGGAGGAAGAGCCTTTAGCTCCAAAATCACTGTAGGAGGAAGAGCCTTTAGCTCCAACATCACTGTAGGAGGAAGAGCCTTTAGCTCCAAAATCACTGTAGGAGGAAGAGCCTTTAGCTCCAAAATCACTGTAGGAGGAAGAGCCTTTAGCTCCAACATCACTGTAGGAGGAAGAGTCTTTAGCTCCGAAATCACTGTAGGAGGAAGAGCCTTTAGCTCCAACATCACTGTAGGAGGAAGAGCCTTTAGCTCCAACATCACTGTAGGAGGAAGAGTCTTTAGCTCCGAAATCACTGTAGGAGGAAGAGCCTTTAGCTCCAACATCACTGTAGGAGGAAGAGCCTTTAGCTCCAAAATCACTGTAGGAGGAAGAGCCGGCTGAATGGAGGAACCCCACTTACATGGATCGGTCAAGGAGAACTATGCTCCAACAAGGACTGGACGGTCTGTGATCTTGGCCCGTCTGCTGAGGGACTCCTTCGGCCCTGGGTCTCTATAGCCTGTCCGTCCATGGGAGTGGATCTCTCCTTCTGTGGTCCTCACCGAGGTTTCTCTTTTCTCCCCCTGAGTTTTGGAGTTTTCCCTCGCCGTGCTGGAGAGTTTAAGGACAGGGGACGTGGTGCTCCTCATCACCTGCTGCTGACATTTAATTGGACATTATGTTTATGTTTGCCTGGATACTTCACTTGCCTGGACTTTACATTGTCTTATTTATTGTTTTGATGTATGCCTTAATGTTTAGTGAAGCAACTCCTGTTGTGATTTTGGGCTATACAAAACCATTGATTGATTTTTCTCATCAATGGTTGTCCGGGTGCACAAATATCCTCCGTGATCCTCTGGCTGCTCCTCTGTGTGTCTTTTTTGCCGTGTTGTTTACATGAGCAAAGTTAGCTCAAGTTAGTAGTCAATTTTATTCTGGAATTCACCGGACTCGCTTTCCTGGCAGGAGCCCGACTTCCTGTTTGGTTCGTGTGATTCCCTGGGCTTGATCAAAAAGTGCTGCGGCCCTCTAAGGCGCCCGTCTAAAACAGACTTCTTGAGTCTTTCCGTTGTGCCGTACGGCCTTGGTAACTGGAGCTGCACGGCGCGGGGATAATGTGAGCCACCATTATTGACTTTAATGACTTTGGATTCCTTGCGGAGGCTGCACTGCAACTGTTCAGGATTCAATGTGAGCCGGGGGTTAATCACCATGATCTGATTGTTTCCGTTTTGCCAGACCAGAAGGAGCAGTTTTCACTCTCATCTTTACCAGCCGGGGTTTGTGTGCCAAAGTTTATCCATTCAATGTATGATTTTTTTTGTGTCTCTCCTGGGGCCTGATCTTCCGTTTCCTAACACAGACTGACAAGACAGTGCCTGTGTTTCTTCCAAATGGCACATAAATTGCGCATTGTTGTCCGGATAGCAGGGTCCAGATGTTCCGAGAAGTTGCAGGTTCACATCGCTGTATGGATATCCAGCAGAGTCGGAGAGCCAGGGAGCTTAATGTCCTGCCAGGCTCGGCCAAAGCCACTGAAAACAAGTTGACCCATTTTGTTCTCTTCAGCACCGCCAGCCACCGTCGGAACCATGAGAACTCTTCAGGAGATAGGGACATTTGCGCCCCTCTGTATACGTGGGCTGCTTTGTGGCCCAGCACACCGATGAGGTAGATCAGAACAGTTAAATCCAGGTAGACAGTCAGGTCCATAAATATTGGGACATCGACTCAATTCTCATCTTTTTGACTTCTATAAACCCCCACAAAAGAAATGAATCAACCAGGATGTGCTTAAACTGCAGACTTTCCGCTTCAATTTGAGCGTATTGACATCGAAATCAGATGAACGGTGTAGGAATTACAACCGTTTGTATGTGAGCCTCCCGCTTTTGAAAGGACCAAAGTAATGGGACAAAGTAACAATTATAAATCTAACTTCTGTCATTTTCCCTTCAGTTTGGTCTTCAGGCGATTGACTTTTTTGCCTGAAAAAGCTGGTTTGCTTTGGGTCATTGTCCAGTGTGTTCTTTCTTTTTAATAATGTTCCAAACTGTTGATTTAGCCACGCCTAATATGTTTGCTATGTCTCAAATCAAAACAAACGGGTTTTGATTATGGCTTGCTTCACTGATGGTGACAGCTCTTCAGTTCATATTGAGAATGAACAGCAACAGTATCCAAAATGCAAATATCCCACTTGAAATGATCTCTGGACGTCTCACCTGTTCCTTATGAATGATGAATGGGATAATGAGGGAAAAGCAAACACCTGACCATGGAACAGCTGAGCAGCCACTTGTCCCATTACTTATGGTCCATTAAAAAGTGGGAGGCCCACATACAAACGTTTGTAATTTATTCCCACATCATTCACCTGATTTGGATGTAAAGGACCAGCAGGGCCTTCTCTGCTGGCCCTGGCCAAATGAAGAAAAAACGTTGATTTGCTTATTGTTGGTATATATTGGTATTGTTGAGGTGTAACTGTAATTTCCTTCTCAAAAAGTGCCTTAAACGCACCCCATATGAAATGACCAGTATCGGTATTGACAAAAATAATTCCAAAAGTATCGTCTATCGTGGTATCGCCCGTGACTATCGGCCACGCTTCAGAACACACTCTGGGCTGACATTGTGACTTGAAAAAGCACAAGCGTCCAACTAGGGGCGCGATGTTGATACCTGAAAACGAAGCGTTAGCCTCAAGACAAAAACAGCCCCGTTATGAACACGGAGGTTTCCTTCCGTTAAGTCGTTACATGGTTTTATCCTGCTCCAGTCACATCCAAACGTTTACTCACTGTCCTTCACCTTGCCTCACAGCACAAAGGCCCCAGGTTCAATCCCGGCGGACGGGGCCCTTTCTTGTGAAGTACATTGAGTTGCTCTTTGTATAAGACACAGAAACGAACAGTACAAATGTATGCAGACATTCAAATACAATACCCACTCCTTTTGAGCACAATGTGTATTGCTCAAATAAACAAAATAAACATTACACAAAGGGTGTCCTCTTATGTTGAAGCCAAGCCCTTAACAAAATCTGAGAAAAATAATATGGCTTATACTTAATAATAATAATAATGCATCGGTTTTATATAGCGCTTTTCTGGACACTCAAAGACACTATACATGGCATTATTGGGCGGCACGGTAGCGCAGCGGTTAGTGCTTTGGCTTCACAGCTAGAAGGTCCCGGGTTCGATTCCCACCTGGACGGGGCCTTTCTGTGTGGAGTTTGCATGTTCTCCCCGTGTCTGCGTAGGTTTCCTCCGGGTACTCTGGTTTCCCCTACCACCAAAAACATGTACAAAAGGCCGGGATGAATGATGTTGGTGGTGGTCGGAGGGGCCGATGGCGCAGATTGGCTGCCTCGCTTCCGTCAGTCTACCCCAGGGCAGCTGTGGCTACAACAGTAGCTTACCACCACCGAGTATGGAGTGAATGAATAATGATGACAGTGTAGCTCTTTGAGAAAAACTTGGTAATACAAGCTTGTAAAGCGCAATACAATACGGAAGCGAGGCAACCAGTCTGCGCCATCGGCCCCTCCGACCACCACCAACCACTCACTACATCCGCCAAGCTTCCTGGTGTTACTGAACGGTCTCCCATACTTATACTTATAATTACTACAAACACTTGAGTCCGTCCTCATCGGACAATTCAAACAAATGTACAGACAGTTCATAGTCTCATCAAATCATAATAGAAAGGACAATAAAACAAAGTCTCCTTCTTCTTCTTCTTTAGATACTGACGATAAAAGATTTGGGAAACTTGAGTACCCAGAGGAAAACACAAGGTTTGCAAGTTGCAGTTGTCTTTTGTCCATGTTTTAAGATGAGGCTATGGTGTATGTTGATATCCCAGTGTACACTTGGGGCGACTGGTGCCCCCGGGGACCCGCCATCTCTACATCTCAAGCTGTCGACCTATGGCACAGCCCTGTAGCTTAAACCAAACCCAAGGAGCGGATGTGAGGAGCTCTGTGGGGAGAGAGAGCAGCATTTTCTATTTATTGCCAACGATAATGGCTAAATTATTCATCTGCTGCGATGATTAATTAAAAAAAAAAAAAAAAGGCTGTGGGTCTGCGGCAGGTACAGGCTCACGGTCCCAGGCGATCTCCCGTACCCGCTCTCGGCGTGCTCAGTCGGTGGGGAGAGGCGCCCTCGCTCTCCCTTACACAAGCGCCCGCACTCTTTAACCTACTTCACTCCGATCAGGGGGACGAGTGCGCGGGTCGCCGCGGGTGCCCGTGATTAGTTGTAACCCACTTATAGACAGTGTCACGGGGCCGACGTATGGATAAGATAAATAGCGTGCAGGGGTGGAATTAAAAGTCGCTTCTTAAATATTCTGAGTTATCTCGGTCTGAAAATAAAGTGCCCAGTGCAACAGCGCTCATTTGAAAACAAGGTTACATACGGTGAAGATTAGAGTAACAGTAATGAGTGCTTTTTAGCTGCTGTTGGTTGTTTGTGTTAGAAAGATGCTAAGAGTTTTTTTCTCCTGTTTTAGTATAGTCTGTTTTAGTGTTTCTGTTTATGTTAATGCGTTGGTTTTCAGCAATAGTTCAAAGCGCAATCACAATCCCTAATATGTTTATGATGGTGCATAATTTTACTCAACAAATAAAATAAAATCCCCCTCCGACGTGACTTAAGGAGCTGGCCATCACCAGTTCATACAGTGAAAGCCATATACACATGTTTTGTTTTTTTTCACTGTCAATTTGTCAATTTTTAAAATATTTCTTTAAATTCCAGAAGAATGAGAGATAGAATTTTCTACACAATTGTTTTTTAAGGTACTTTTAACAAAACCAAAAGTTTACATACATTTCATTAACATTTGGTAGCATGTGCCTTTAACCTGTATAACTCAGGGTCAAACGTTTTGGATTTCCTTCCACAAGCTTCTCACAATAGTTGGAGGAATTTTGGTCCATTCCTCCAAACAGAACTGGTGTAACTGAGACACATTTGTCGGCACCTTGGTGCCTATGCCTTTTTAGCTCTGCACATACATTTTCAACTGGACTGAGATCAGGACTTTGTGATGACCACTTAAAAAAAAAGTATTGGCAGTTTGCTTTGGGTCATTGTCCATCTGGAAGACCCATCTGCGCCCAAGCTTTAACTTCCTGCTGATGTCTTGAGATGTTGCTCCAATATTTCCACATAGTGTTCTCTCTTCATGATGTCATCTGTTTTGTGAAGTGCACCAGCCCCTCCCACAGCAAAACAACCCCACAGCATGATGCTGTGGGGCTGTTTATATATTTTATATATATATATATATATATAAAAATATATTTTTATATATATTTTTTTTATTCTACTTAACCTAAGAAAAGTAAAAGGTAATTCTGTTTTCATGTCAGACAGTGACATTTTTTTTAAATGTGTCTTTTTATAACGTATGGTTCTCACTGTACTTTAAATAAACAAACATACATTAGCTGCTCATCCAAATGTTTTATCTTGATTGCGAAGGTTGCAGGGCTTATAAACAAGCCCTAACAGGGCTAATCTTCCTCTACAAACAAGCTTTAAAGGTCTTTGATCAAAAGCCCATGACTTGGCACTAATGCACAATTCAAGAAAAAAGTCTTTTTTTTGTAAGTTTTAACAATTTCCTGAAGTATTCTTTTGTAAAATGTGTGTTTAAATGTGTTAATGCCAGAATTTGCAAGAGATATGATTGAAACGTCTTTTGGACAGCTTTTGGGGGACCAGAGATTCTTTGCTGGGGGCCCGGATTTTGGACTTGTTGTACCAAACATTTGAAATTTCCTGTATGACAGTATATGGGCCCTTACTCTTGTGACATTCAGTCACTATGAAAACCTCTATGTTGGGAAAACTCCTGGATGACTGAGACCGTAAATCCAAGCCACAGGTACTGCTCTTTGGTGCAGTTTTATTTTTAAATGTAGGGATAAGCATTTGCATCACAGATTCCCTCTGACTTGCAGTCGACTTGCACATTACTCAATGCTAATTCCTCCAGACCGCTGCAGCACGCTCGGATCCAGAGGACAGGTTGGGCCGGGGGGTCGGGGCGTGCGCTCTGGCCCGCGGTGGGCAGCTGGAGGTGGGCAGGACATGCCCTGTGGCAGTGCCAGGGGAGCAGCCTGCCCTCCTCTGGCTGGGCCCCGCTAATGGAGCCAGGCTGGAGCGTCCATCTGGCAGCGTGAGGAGAGGCAGAACCAGCCGCTGTCCCGTTACATTAACCAGGACAGCCCCGACCTGTGGCCACACGCCCTGCCTGCCCTGGGACAGCCACGGGGTAGCACACCTGCGCAGAGAGAACCCATCTGCCCACAGCCAAAGCGCCCACACAGGTCAGGAACTCACGAAGCACTGGTACCAATTACGGGGTCTGAAAAGCTTCTTCTGCATTCATATGAAGTTATAACCTTTTTTTATTTTTGCTGTTTAACTTGTTGGATTATGAAACCAGGGACACTATTCAATTGTATTGCCAATTTGTATTTCAATGTTTTCTGTGTAAAAAAAATTATATTTGACTTGCTTATATTGATTTAAGGCCTTATACCTGGTGAAGTAAACATTAAAAAAATGCTTTGCCACAAGCTGTAACTACAGGAACTACTCTGAAAATGGTTGCAGGTCGTCGCTTGAGATTGTACTCCTTGGAGCAGCCGCATTTTTGAAACCCTTCCGCATCGTCAGCAGGCATCTCAGGTTCACAGGTGTTTCGCCCCTTAACCTGTACACCTCGCCTGAGTGGGGCAGCAAAGACTGACTAGGCTTCACCTGCGGAAGGGTTCCAGCTGTGAGCTCTCTTTAGCCACAGCCATCTTGAACTGGACTCGGCTGCTGCGGCTATGTCCCTGGTGGCTTTCTTCAGCTGTTTGGGCTCCAGCCCCATCCTCTGGAGGAAGAACCGCACCGACCTTGCGGGAAACCCTCGGCAGCCGACTTCAATGGGAAAGATGGTTGCATGCCATCCTTTTAGGATGGCTTCATCTATCAGGTCTTGGTACTTGGCTTGTTTCAATTGGTGAGACACGTCCAGCCTTTCTTCCCAGGGCACCGTGAGTTCTGCCACTATGATGGTTTTTGTGCTCCTGGACAGCAAGACTATATCCGGTCGAAGTGAGGTCACTGCCACGTCCTGTGGAAAGACGAGCTTCTTCTTCAAATCCACACTCATCTCCCAGTCGGAGGCCCGTTGCAGGGAGGAAGGTAGGTTTTTTTCTGTCGTGCTGGTCTTACGAGCCGTTGCCCCTTCCCTCACGAAGGTTATGGCTTTGGGCGGTTGAGCCTGCTTGTTGTTGGCTTTGACCCGCTGCTGCTCCTGATTTTTTTCTTAAATAACATTTGCCCATAATCACAAATACATAAGCATCGTTGCACTTATAGTGCTTGAAGGCTATTATTTATAAATAAATAATGTTGTAAGTAATAATTACCATTTTATTTCAGTGAAGCAGCAATTTTAAAAGAAGAGATGTTGGGCGGAAAAGTTATTTTTATTTGAATTTTTAAGATGTTGACAGGAAGTGACATAGAAAAAGGTGAAGATCCATAGTTTGACTCACTCATTTCCCATATAGATAGATACAGACGGCATCTCTGGAATCGCCCATATATGGTCATGTTTGAAACAGTTAGGAGGGAAAACAGAGAAGAGAAAAATCTTAACTTTTCTCCAATTATTCAAAAAGTACTTTAAAGCCACACCGCGTAGAATTTTATGACAGATATTGATATATTTTCTACCCAATAAAGATACAAAGACATGGGGCGGAGCAAAGTGGTTCAACAGCCCATAAATACATAAATAACGGAGATTGAGAATCACTCCACAAGTAGTAGTAGAGGACACTATCGCTTTTGAATTTAAAGGGATATGTCAGGATTTTTGACATAGGGCCTCATTTCCTAGTTATCCAAAGTGTTGTTGATTTCTGAAGATTTATTTTTATTTTTATTCATGCAGTCCTTATATTTGAAGAGTTTAGTGGTGCTAGGCTAGTGCTAGGCTAGTGCATGTCTATGGTAACTAGTAGCCTGCATTACAAACAAGCACAGTGCACCTGAGGCAAATCACTTATATCACCAGACTACCCATATAAATGTCTGTGTTGACTGAATAATTTCTTGAATAAAACCATCTTGCATTTAAAATAACTTATATTTGAGCTGCTAGGTTAACGGATCTCCAGTAGTTTGTTTACCTGCATTACTACACGTGGAATTCACAAAGGAGCTTTCTACAAATCAGATATGGCAACGTTTGGAGGACGACCCCATGATTTTGAAAAGGTTTTTAATGCAGGCTACTAGTTACCATAGACATGCTCTAGCCTAGCACTAGCCTAGCACCACTAAACTCTTCAAATATAAGGACTGCATGAATAAAAAAAATAAAAAATAAAATCTCCAGAAATCAACAACAATCTGGATAACTAGGAAACGAGGCCCTATGTCAACAATCCTGAAATATCCCTTTAATGGGAGTCCGACTTACCCAGAGATTCACCACCATTCCTCCTCTCCATCTATGTCACTTCCTGTTTGCGTCCAATAAGGAAGTGAAACTATAAACATCCCAAAAATTGTCAAACAGAAGAAAACTGGGTAAAATGTTTTTAAACATATACTGTAATTGTGTTAACCATGTTTTAGCAAAAAACAAATTGCACTTGAAATAAAAATATTCATTTAACATATTTAACAGATGTGAGCTATGTTGTGCATATAACAAAGCTACTAAAGGACATAAAACTCAGTCAAAAGTTTTTTTGTTCAGCTGAACTATAATTGATGATAACAAGTGCGGAGATGGATGGATGTGCCTGGCTCTCCCTACAACGGCGCACCAGCTGGAGCCATCGGGGCCAGTGCCTGCGTCTAACCCTCCTGACATCTGTTACTGAACTCAACAGTTTACTGCGCCTCAGGGTTTTTCCATTTTTGCCTCGGAAAACACTCCACGCAACAATAATGTGATTGCAACAGACGCCGTGTGTTTGTTTTTCATTACGTTCAGAGACACACCGTTGACCCGGTGTTAATAGTCAATTAACGATGATTAAAGACGGTTCTGTGTATAGAGGGCTGCCCTGCCGGAAAAAATAAATAAATAAAAATAAATTCTTTGTAAGAGGTAAACCCCACAGCAGGTAAATAGGGGAAATAAAAATGATTCAGAGATATCAATTGGAAACTTTTGATAGATAGTAGATTACTAATATAAATGTATTGCATGTTTTCATTTAAACATACTTAGCCTTAAAAAGGGCCAAAACTGCCTATAAAATAATGCTCAGGTTCAACTCGTCTAAGCTCAGGTAAGAACATATCTCAGTATGGAAAAACAGTGGCCTGCTCCTTTAATCAAAAACATGGATTTGTGGAAAATTAAATCTTGTATTATCGCCCAATGAAATAAATTAAAAAAACAAATTCAGTTTCATAGGTTTAGTTTTTTTGAGTAAGCCAAATTTAAAATGTTTAATTGTTACTTATATTCTTTAAATAATTTTATATTAGATACATAATCCACAATCGCAAAGTTTTTTTCTTTTTGAATCCCCCCACTAAGTGATACCACTTTTTTGGCGGTACCATTTCTGGTACTTTTGGAGTCATTGACCAGGACTGGACATTTCATGTGAGTGCATAAAAAAAACAAAACTAAAACCACTTATTTTGAATTGAAATGGTAAATCGACTTAACTTACATAGCGCTTTTCTACCTTCATCAGGCCCAAAGCGCTTCACAGTAAGGAACCAGTCACCCGTTCACTCTCATTCACACACCAGTGTACGCAGACACTGGAGGCAAGGTGGGTGAAGTGTCTTGCCCAAGAACACAACAACAGTGTGCACCTTCAGGAGGCGGGATTCGAACCCCCGACCCTCCGATCATGAGACGACCCGCTTTACCAACTGTGCCACTGTGTTAATGCTAATGGCTATTACAAAAGTGAAAACATTACAAACCAAACAAGAAGTCCTATCTCACGTGATCTGATTGGCAACTCTTCAGCTGGGGGTGTTTTGTTATGCCTTTGTTGCTCGTTTTGTGTCAATTGCTTTTTCTTCTACATATGCTAATTAGTACCAATACTTGTTACCCGGTGTCTCAAAAAGAACATCCTGCAAAATGGATTGGTTAACAACTACCAATCTACTTGGTTAAATCATCCATCCATCCATTTTCTTCCACTTGTCCGTTGCCGGGTCGTGGGGGCAGCTGTTGGAGCTGCACCAGCCCCTATGGCGCCCCCTGCAGGTGGTGGGTCCACAGAAGGACGGCCTCATGGTTCTAACCGGGCCTGTTGGTCTCTCATAAGGGGCTTCTGAACCGCTCTTTGTCTGACCCGTCACCTAGGACCTGTTTGCCATGGGAGACCCTACCAGGGGCACCAAGCCCCCGACAACAGAGCCCCCAGGATCATTCGGGTGCTCAAACCCCTCCACCACGTTGCTTAAACCGATATTGGTCATTAAAAAGTACAGTGGTCCCTCGCTATAACAGGGTTCACCTTTCGCGGCCTCGCTCTTTTGCAAATTTGTTTTTAGTACAATTGTGCAGCTTTTTTACAGCGTGATTTTGAGAAAAGGGTCCTGATTTGTTTTTATACCACGGTCTGGGTGAATACTAGATTCTGATTGTCTGGAGGGTGTCTGTGAAAAGTGATAATGTACACCTAGTCCGGCAACAGTTAAATTACGTTGCATATCACTCCCCTGCAACTGTTTCTATAGTAACGATAAACACTTGAGCTGGAACTAGCTTCAGGTAAAACAGATTAGTCACATTTGTCTCCGAGGAAAGGAAATGACCATATTTGGATAGCAGTGGCATTTCGTGCTACACGTGGATACCAAACATGTCAATATGTGTGAATGAATAATGTGTGAAAGTTGAGGGACCACGGTGCTGCTTCAGCGCTTACCTGGAAATCTCCAAATCCGCACAATATGGACTCCAACGTTTCCTTTGTGCAGTTGGGCAGAAGCAGCGAGTCCTCTAAAGCTGGAGGTCAAGGAAAAGCGGAGGTGCCAGGACGAGCACCGTGTAAACCCGGGGCACAGGAGCCAGCAAAGCCGCGTGGAGCCTGTGGGGAGGACCGTGGACAGGGCAGAGGAGGGTCTACCCCAGCCCTGCCTGGCACCGGCCCGACCGGCCACTGTCTGACCGGGGCATGGGGCACGGGGCGAGAGGGGTGAGGCAGGAAACAGGTGGAGTGCGCAGAGTAAGTAAAAATAGTTTGGGAAGGTCCGTTGCGTTGGACAATTGGCTGTTTCTCCCTAAATAAACAAGCCTTCCCCGCAAGCATTGCAGTTGTATTTTTAAGATAGAGTCAGGCAGTTTAGTTTATTATTAGCATCCCCTTTGGCTATCCTTCCTGGAGTCTCACATCGAAAATATCTGAACGGCAGATCACAGACATGATTAAAATACAACAAACTATTTATTTTAATATCATTTTTTTTGTTAAAGAAGAAGAACTTTATTTATTTCATGTTAAAGCAGTACAAACTTGTTTGCCTTAATAAATCCTGTGTTAATGGTGTCTCTGGCCAGAAAACCACAATTGCAACTTCGCTGCCACCGGGTCGGAGCCACCAATACACACTAATGGTATCACGACGAAGAAGCTAACAGGCTAACAGGCAAAGCTAACTGCGGGCTAGCGCCACTTAAACAGTATTTACAGCCGAGTTTGAGTGAAAAAAATAATCTCTATAGTTTATTTGGATGAACAATATCCCTCTGTCCCTTTTTTTTTCTGTCAGCGTAGTATTTACTCTCATTAATGAGTAAAAAACCGCAACATGCTACAACACCTGCAGTGGCGCTTATGGCCTCTAGGGGCATGAGTTACTTAGTAGTGGTTTAAAAACCTCTTGCCATATGTCACCTTTTGTTGTTTTAAAATATAAATAAATAATTATCAGGGCGAAAAAAGGAAAAAAAAGAGTCGCTAGCAGAATGAGGCCATGCCCACCAAATCCTGATAACTCCACAAACGCAGACTTTTCTACAACCGTATAAAAAAAAAGGATTTCTGTCCACACCAAAGATTGTTTGCAGAACTGATGGCACAACGTTCCATCTCCATGGGCTCATTTATTGGTCAAACTAATAATGTTGCCATGGATACACGCAGCTTGGAGAGAAAAAAAGTATCCAGATTTTCTGTCCACACCTCTCTGTTTATACAGTGTTTACAAAAGTATCCAAAGTATTGACGTCATTTATCTGGATGCGTGTGGCCAGAAGGCTCAAACACAGACAAACATCTGTGTTTACAAAAGTATCCATGTAGGTGTGGACAGGGCACTACAGCGACTATAAGTTCACTAAACTCCAGGAATAATTTATTTTTTGTGATAAAGACCGGCCAAAGTCATGAGACAGTGGAATATTTATGGATAAATATGAGTCACATACGTTTTATTTCACATGGATTTTACATGAATGAAGAAAACCTGGATTATGACCTTTTGGTCATTTGAGAAGGTTAGCAGCTAACGTTAGCATCAAAACATTTATTCATGAGAAATACACAACTGAAACGGCGGATTTCATTAGTTCAAAGACCTGTTGCTGTCGGCCATTCTTCTCAGACTCTCGCGATGCATTATGGTCTATATTGACCGGTTTATTGACCGCCGCTCGCTACTTTACCTATCTGGATATGCGGACACCCCTACAACATGGTGTATCCACTATATAGGGAATAGCGCTGACATTCAGACACAGCCATTGTCACAAAGCGCTTCACATGAGACAATTATTCATTACACACACACACACACCTATTGTACATGTTTTTAGTGAAACCGGAGTACCTGGAGGAATCCTACAGGGAGAACATGCCAACTCCAGGTGGGAATTGAACCTGTGAAGCACGGGCGCTAACCACTGCGCTACCGTGCCGCCCACAGTAAACAGCAATTTAAACAAAAAGTGTTTGTACAGTTCATTTTCCTGAGGCCAACTCTGCAGCTAACCACTCTGCAACTGTTGAAGGCCTAACACCAGACTCTTTCAGCTCGGGTTAAACTATCGTCACTATCATGAAATATTATAAACAAGCCGTGAATCAGACTGCCGACCTGTTGAAATTCAAACCATGTTATAATCAATGTTCCCTCTAATCTTGCATGTGTCTGAGCAAACACACAAACTCTCTGAGCAGTTGGACACACCACTATGACCCTTAGCGGGGGGGTCACGTGATCCTCGCCTGCCGGAATTCTTTTACATTTTTTTGCAACTGAATGTTTTGATTGCATTTTCTTTTTTAAGTCCGACCGTGCGTAGTATTTGACTACACGCAGGCAGTTTTGAGTAATGTTTATTTAGCTGTTTCTTCTTCTACGGTGTCAGCACTTCTTTCTGTACTTCCTGGATACACATTCATCATTGTTAAAACATGAAGCTGCCACATTATTAATGTAAAGTTATCACAATCCGACCAACATTAGGCCATGCTACAGCTGCTAAACCACGCAGTAAATCGAAACTGGAAGCTACTTTTTTAAATAAGTTATTCCTACATACAAGGTCTCCACCAGCTCTGTACTTCTTTGTAGCTACTTAATTGTTCCAAAGACGTAATCTAATGAAAAGAAGTAGCTATGGTGCATATGAATCTGAATAACTGTGGCGCGTGAGGGTCTGCGAGCGCCAGAAACGAGATGTGGATTTTTTCAAAGAAGACAAGTCTATATGTGGAGCTCATTTTGTACAGAAAGTAATTGCAAATGTCAGGTGAATGTAGGCCATACAGGCGTACACAACAATCAATACAGATGAATAGTGCCAATTTCATCAGTTGGCATCAAAATAGAACCGTTTCCAGTCTGGACTTCAATACTGTATGTGTCGAGGCCTTTCTTTGTTTAACCCTGACTCTGGGACCAGCAGGACACCACTCCCTGAGGTTATTGGAGCCCGAACTGGTTCATATCACATGTCATATATATATGGAGCTGTTTCAAGGTTTCTCTGCATCTGAGCGACAGGAGACGATGGCAAAGACCTGAGCGCTGGACTAACATGGTTGTATTCCCTAGTTCTCATCAGAACCTCTGGATGTTCTGCCGCTTATTCCCTAGAAGCTAATGTCGTTGCTTAACGCTTACCCTTTGCGACACCCCTGACTGCACCACACAGGCTGATGCTAACGGAGCTAAAATTACCACTTCAGTCTGACACGGCCCATTTGTACCGCAGACCTGAAAAGGGGAGGCGTAGTCGGGCTAATGAGACTCTGCCCTGAATACAGAACATGCGACGTTCCAAAGTGAGGCCAGACTCTTAAACAGGTCACAGCTAAGAAAGATGACCCTGTATTTCATTATCCCCCCAGGTGGAGCAAAAAGTTTCCCCGCTGCAAATTTGTATGTTTGCAAACACTTTGTTTTGACAAATTTGCTCTCTACCGCGATCTGGCGGCTTTCCAGAAACACAAAATTGTGCTAAGTTGAGTCTGCATGTCCTCCTTAAGTTACCAGGGCCTCTACATGTACATAGCCAAAAGCAGGACAGTCTCTAAATGGTATGTGCCTGAGCATATATTAATTTGATTATGTCTGGATTATTTTTCTTATGATTATATGTAATCTTTTGTGCATATAAATAAAACAGATTGCAAATTACTTTGAGCTTTGTCTGACTACATCAATCCTGACACAAGTATGGTCCACCCCAGGGCAGCCGTGGCTACAATAGTAGCTTACCACCACTAAGTATGGAGGGAATGAGGGACGGCCACACAGTAGCTCCCCAGCCCTTTCCGAGTAGCTCGCCAAAGGCTTTCCACATTTCCACATGTGCTGTATCATTTCATACTTGACCTTTTTTAACCAGGGGTTTCAGGGGAGTCCTGGTCCCTGAGGGGAACCTATTGTACACATTTTTTCCACATGCATTCAACCTCTTGACCCTCGCCTTAACCGAGCACATGTTCTCCAGTTCAGCTTTACCCAAATCTAAACGCTGCTTGAATGGAGAGTTCACAGCCTATCATTTGAAAGCTAAGACCGCTTTCAAATGACAGCGTCGTCACTTTTTTGTTGTTTTTTGTGATTTTACTGTCACTTTCTGTTCCTGTATTTTTGTTGCATTTTTTTGTCACGTTTTGCTGCCTTTTTGTCGCTGTTTTGTTTAGTTTTCATCTTTTAGAAGAAGCCAAACAGGAGAAAATGCGCTCGGAAAATGTTTTTCACCATCTGAAAAACATTAAGATCAGAGGAATAGTGTCAAAACCAGACTTGGAGACACTCATCCATGCGTTTGTCTCCAGCAGGTTAGACGACTGTAACGGCTGCTCACTGGCCTTTCTAAACGAGCTGTTAGAGCTGCAGAACATCCAGAACGCTGCTGCTCGAGTCCTGACCAGAACCAGGAAATACCACCATATTAGTCCAGTGCTCCGGTCTCTGCACTGGCTTCCTGTCACTCAGAGAATAGAATTTAAAACAGCTCTGCTTGTGTACAAGTTGTTTCATGGTTTAGCACCAAAGTCCATCTCTGACATGTTAGAGCCGTATGAACCATCTCGGGCCCTGAGAACTTCAGGGAGGGGTCTCCTGGTGGTTCCCAGAATCAGGACTAAACACGGTGAGGCTGCGTTTCAGTTTCATGCAGCAAAAATCTGGAACAGTCTTCATGAGGATGTGAGACAGGCCTCAACTCTGACAATGTTCAAATCCAGGCTGAAAACAGCTCTTTTTACCCGAGCAGATGAAAACTGAAAGTATTTTATCTGCACTCTTGCCTTTTACTGTAATTGATACATTTTTATGTTGATATTTTAATGATTGGGACAGTGTGAGCTGAGATTCCAACCGGCAAACAATTTCAAATGTGTTTTCATTTTGCATAAGGATGTCACGATTCAAAACTCTCGAGTCACGATTATTGTGTGTATTATTCACGATTAGCGAAATCTTTACGTACATTATTTTCATCTTTATATAAGGGTTGTTTTGATCGAAAACCTATGTAATGTTTTATCTTTATGCTTTTGTTATATTAAAAAAAGTAAAATAACAAAATAAAAGTAAAATAATAAATAGTCGATATGTCGATATATTTCTATGCATTCACACGGTTCATGTCTGTTTTTACTTGACATGATTCTTTTTGGACTTTTTGGATTTGCACTATTGAACCTGCCACTGACTTCATGTGTTTTGGAGCGGATAAATAACTCATGAGACGATTTACCCTCGTCTTACCGCGAGCTTTTATAACCGCGGTAATTGTAAAACCGGTTCATCTCGACTAATCCCTACCTCTGCACTAGGTCGGGCCTTAGTGTTCAGATACATTGAAATCCTGCTTTCTTCCGTGCCCCTCTGTGTCTTCCTCCCTCCTCCTCGGACTCTTTGGATGAGGAACAAAAGCCCCGCCGCCCCGCCCGCCCCTCCCGTCTCCGGCTTCTCCATTTTACTGGTGACAGCTGCCGCCGGAAAAACCGACTCGGGGAGGCAGAGAAATGGCGTGTCAGTGGAAGGTCCTTTAGCCGCTCCGCTAATCTGTCACGCGCCGCTTGTTGTTTACCGGGCCCGCGCGCTCGCCGGCCCGCCGCCGTAATGGCGACAGATGCTGACCCGCGGAAGTGTGAATCTCGCCGATCTCTTCCCGCTGTCAACCTGTAAATTACGGCGATCGGCGGTAATTAGAGCCCGTAGAGCCGTCCAAGCCGCGCCCCCTCTTCCCCCGGACACACGCGCCGCTCTGGCCCGGCCGTGACCTGGAGCAGCTCTGGTTTAGCATGGTCGATCACCGGCTTTTTCAAACCTTTGTCAAACTTTAAATCCAACGCCGTCCCAATAGTTTGGGGCCAGATTTATTTGTCCGCAAACAATCAGAGAGGGAATGCATACATTTCACACACACATCACATCACATGCTTCAAATGAGATGTTTCTTGTGTTTAAATAAAGAATAATAATAATACTAAAAGAATAATAATAATGATAATAGAGTGTAATTTACATCATATGTTAAGTTATCCTTAATTAAACACATTTGTTTTCTAACGTTTATTACTCAAAGCGACAACTTGCAATTGTGACGTATGACGTTTAAGTTTACTCGACTGAAGTTCTGATTCAGATTGAATGGTTTGAGTTGCCTCAAACTGTTATCCGGGCCTGCAGTGCAACACTGCCACGATAATGTAAACAACGACAACTTGCTGCTAGTACACAATCGATGAAAAGGCTTTATATTTAGCACGCAAAAGTAAATTTTATTTACATTACATTATTTTACAAAACAATGACAGACACAACTAATTGTATTCCTCTGGTAGAATGAGAAAAGATGCACTGTTTTGAGCTCTCACAAAAAGATTTTTTTAGGTGTTTAAGTTTTATTCATTAATGCATTACAGGCAGGTACTGGAAACATTGAAAAATGCTATTAGCTCAAAATATTATATCTGAGTGTAAAATACCCTTTTAATATGAATGAATTACCCACCAAACACCTATGGAGAGGCCACTAATCAATTACATACATCTTTATGCTAACGTGAGAAATAGTTTAATGGCAACAATTAGCCCCAATAGGCTAATGAAGTTGCTATAGCAATATTATATGCCCGTGCATATTATGGCATATTATGTCTGTCCAGTATGGGGGTAACGACAATGTCCTGTCCACATTGTCAATATAAATAAAAAAAATGACTATGATTGAAAAGTGGGTTTCAGGAAAATATGTGTTTGGAAGAAAAAGCAGAGCGTGTTGCTACCTTACCATTTGTTATTAACATTCAAGATTCAAGATTGTTTTATTTGTCAAACCATGTGACTGATTTGAAATTCTATTTCTCTCATCCTTGATTGTGGAGCGGGGGGTGGGGGAAGAGGGGTGGGAGGGAGGGCAGGGAGTTCAGCTTCCCGATGGCCCTGTGTACGAAACTGTTCTTAACATAAACATAACAACACACATCTACAGTCTCCTCTGGTGAACCATCCCATGTTCTAATCGTCCAACCGCTGCGTATATTCTGCCATGTACTAATATTCATATATTTCAGAGAAACACAGCTAACTCTCGTTACCCAAGGACGTTAGCGTCACAGCGTTTCTAGACACTTATTCTTATGAGCATGTCGTTCTGTATAAAGTTTGAATGATTCCCCCTCTGATTCCTGTTGTCGATCCAATCCCAGAAGGCCTTATGACTTTGAGACTCCGGATCGCTGCTGGCGATGGCCGTGTAGTGCCAGAGGTGAGCCTATCCTTTACCGAAGCGTGCACCAAGTTACCGCTCGTCCTCTGCTCTTCCTGGCTGCCTTGTGTACCTGCCGCGGCGACGACTCCAGACTAAGTCCAACCTCTTCTTGACCCCGTGTTGCCTCCGGCGCCTCCGCCGCGCCAACCGCTGCCGAGCATGATCTTGGAAATCTTAAAAGCGCGGCCTCTGCCCCTTTAAGGAAGTCCCGGCACGGCAAAGGTCACGCAGCCGGTTCTTGTCATCCGCGCTGACTCTCCTCTCCCGCCCCCGTATTTCCCCCTCGCATCTCCAGCCCGTCGGTGCCCACTTCCCGACCACCGCGGCCAATCGCTTTCCGCCAATGCCGAGCGGCAATCTGTTACCCGCGCGCTAGCCGACGCCACCCCCGCCGTCCGCCTTCCGTACACCGCGGTAATGGCTTCTGGCAGCTTTAGAAAGATAAGTAACAGGCACCGGGAAAAAAAGTGGCGAGCTAGCCAGGGGGAGGGAGGTGAGGGCAATGATGAGAGGGTAAGGTCCGTGGGTGAAAAGGGGGCTCGATGTCCCTTCCAAAATCCCCCCCCCCCCCCATCTCAACCCTCCTCTGCCCCTTCAGAGTCACCCCGCGCCGGCCCGGTCGCTTTGCACCATACTTCAGTGAATAAATGAGTCGTTTTAATCCGACTGACAAGCTGGCACTGCCCGTCTCTGCCCTCCATCTGTACTGGCGGCCAGCGCAGCGGCGGGCCCCGGGCAGGCGGCCCGACGTGCCAATCCAACACACAGCTTATCCTGGCTGAAGACGCGGGGACAGAAGGGTTAGAGCTCTGTGCGGCAGCTAGCCTCTCCACCAAAAGAGCTATTTATATAAGAAAGGGATTAACCGGCGGACGCTTTGATGAGCCGGGAAAGAATGACAAATTTGCCCCCGTCTTGCCCCCGAGCGCACTTAGAGTTAATTGCGTTTTTTTTTTTTATCACGCGTCGTCCTTTCTGTAAATACAGCGCAGGTTACACAGGGATTATACGATCGCGCTAAAGATGGATTGAAAAGGTGTTGCCGCAGGTGAGCGTCTCTACTGTGCGTGACCCCATGCTTTAAAGTGCGTATAAAAGGTTCAGTTCGCCATTGACACGCTTAACACAACTATATTCAAAAGGCACGCATTTTGGATCATGACGTCGCCTCCCGATGACCGGCCAGAAAATGCGAGTTTTGCAGTGGGCAATCAACGAATGGATTTGGACGAGGTCCGGACATATTCAAATCTCACATTTGGCTGGAGATTTCCCACTCCCAGCAAAGTCAGGTCCGAGGAGAGATGAGCCGCTGTGTGTTTCAATGACAAACATATGTGTGATAAAATACACTTCAGCATTTTATCCTATTTAAAAGATTGTATTTGGCCTAATGTCGTGTTCTCTCTTTTCGTTTTCAGGATTTTGGCTTTGTCAGACAGAACAAAAAGGGAGTGGAGAGATACATTCAGTGAAATGTCAGAGCCCGGACTCAAACCTACGAGGACAGAACCGCGATTGTAAATGTGGGAAATGTGTATGCAATGTTATCCCCTAACATTCTGTAACTGTCGCCGTGTAGCCATACTGTACGTAAGGGCCACGAGCGAGTCCTATAGGCCTTGGAATGTGACTTCAATTCTAATGGCGTTGTCCATCAGAGGCTCACAGTCACGGAACACACTGCCAGCCCGAGTCAGGAACTGTGGCACCTATTTTACTTTTAAAAGTGCCCTGAAGCACAAACAGGTAGACTATCCCTTTTTTTTTTTGGAGCGTGGGGGGCATCTTTGAGGCTGTATATTGAGTTAATGTTTTGTTGATCTTACGTGGCTCGGGTCAACGGGTGAACATTAGCTATTGTGCTAACTCCGGCATATTTACATTGATGCTTTTTGCTGACATGTTGATTAATATGAATTCTCCTAATTCAAATAAATAAATACGTACAATAAAAATCTAAAATCTACTCAAAACCCCACCTGAGGATGTCACAAGGTGCTCCTCTGACCTTCACTGGGCTCGTTTTGATCCTTTCAGTATACAAATATGAAGAAAGATTAGATTAGACTATGAAGAAAGTCTAATAGCTATTTTGTTGTTGTTGTTTTTTGCTGATGTTTATTTTCAATTAAAAAAAAACATTGGTGCTCTTTAGTCCCCTCTATGTTGGTGATTCCTGGTGTTTTGTTTGTCCAGACAATTGAGCTGAATTACTTTACCTGTCTTCCAGATCTATATCCTTGTCATATTGTCACATATGCTTAAAGAGTTCAATCTCCTACAACAATACATCGTACGTTTGCACATTTTATAGTGATTAAAATATGAAAACACAACATTTTGCATCATTTATTTCCCAGTCATTACAATTCATTGTTATCAAGTGTCAATAAATAGAATAAGTTCACTGAGTGTGTTGTAGAAAGGGAAGTAATTCCTGCACTGGCCAAGTGTAAAGTTCATCAAAAATATTCCGTTTATTTGTCAGGAATTGTTCTAAAATTCTCATTCCTCTCCTGTTTTGTCAAGCATTGTGGCAACATTTACTCTCAAACTCGACTTTGGGCAAATACCAGATTTGTAAAGAGAAGCAGTTGGCTGCACCAAACTTTTGAGTGGAAGGGACAGAGAAGCAAGTGGATGCTGATAAAACAGGATCCAGTCTTTGACTCGTGTGCCTCTGCCACGAGTATACACTGCTCTGTGGGACGTTCATGCTGGAATGGGACAAACCTTGTGCTTGTTTTACAGAGGTGAATAGACCAGCGTGCCTTCAAAGTGTTTCATTCAATCTACTCATCTAAATGTTACAAACGATCAACAGGGCACACAATTGCAGCTGTAAAACTTTGTGGTAAAAAGCCGTATTTCTCCGGCTGTGAGGTCTCACGACTGTTTGTTTGAGTCACTTTAAAATGAAGCAGCATGTGGCAGATGTGGGGCCAATGACTGGACGAAGACATAAACGTAAGCCTTGGGTGACACTTTAGAACACGGCCTAGGTAGTTACTGTGGCACATCCCTGATACTTACAGAGGTAATTATCAGGTAACTACAGTGGTACTTCATAGTGAACTTCAGGCGGCACGGTGGCACAGCGGTTAGTGCTTGTGCTTCACAGCTAGAAGGTCCGGGTTCGAGGGGGCCTTTCTGTGTGGAGTTTGCATGTTCTCCCCGTGTCTGCGTAGGTTTCCTCCGGGTACTCCGGTTTCCCCTACCACTAAAAACATGTACAATGGGCCCAGGGACTGCAGGTGGAAATTAGCACAAGTGCTATAACCTGGTACAATGCATCTCTCCTTTCTGAGGCTAATGTAGAAAGAAATAAAAAAAGAAGAAGAAGTCGTAATACTTAAAGTGTGTGTATATTTCTATGTAATAACAAGGTAAGTACTAGATATGTACTGGTAAGTAATGGGTACTCAGAATAGAAAGTACCAGATACCTAAAGTGGTAGTTACTGGGTACTTTTAGCGGTAAGTCCTAGACACTCAGAGATATATAGTGAGAATTGGCATAAAAGTGGGTTATGGAGCTGGTACTGATATGAATGTTGCTTATGGAAAAAACTTGCTTGAAACTTGTTTTGAAATGCTAAGCTCTGTGTTGCTACAGTCTGTTCTGCAATACTTATTCCATATTAATTAACTAAATCATACATCATTTCTAGAAATTACGTCTGAATGTATCTAGAAGTACCACACTACCTAGTAATTGCTACTGTGTATCCTTGAATTACCACAATAAGTACCATAGATGTACCACATAATTACTAGTAATAAGTACCACAGAGTTACAGGCCTTGTTTTATCTATCAGTTACCACTGTATGTACCAAAAGTACTACTGTTATTACTTAAGATGTACCACATAATTACTAGTTATTACTACCAAGACGGGTTAATATATTTTTTTCTAATTTCAAATAAAATAGGTCTCATTAATAAGATCTCATTCATTGTAAATTGCAAGTTGTAGTTGTAGACACTCATTACTTTGTCACATTTCAAACTGCGTACAATCCTAACCCTAAGTGCTACACCCAGGTATACAATCGCTCACCACCCTTTTTTTTCCCAGTGCAAAATGATTTTCGCTTTGCCCGTTTAAAGCAGGCGGAACATACCGTTGAGTTCATCATTTGTAGACATATGTGTCCTCGCGCCGTAGCGGTTTTTGCCAGTTTCGGTTGCAAAATATTGTTGATCTGTCCCTCCGCGGGGCACATTCTTGCCTCATCATCTTCGCGCCGGGAGAGGCCAAATGCATTTTCCCCGCTCCACTCCATGTCACGACCACGAGCGGCCGCAGGAAGAGAGGAGCTGGCGTGGGAAGGTGCTAAACCCTCTGCTCCGTTTCCTCCCTCCGCACACGGCCCATTCTCCGCATGGCCCCTGCACTCCCGCTCGTGGCCCATGTGTCACGCGGACATTTGCGATATCTGCAATGTCCCTGTTGCATTTGTGAATGAGGATATCGTTAAATAACCGCTTGGCTAAGGGAAAGAGCGTGGCTTCAGGCGGCTTTCGGGAGGTCTCAGTCGTCCATCTGGAATACCAACTGGCGTTCATGAATTGCACTTTTCAAACCAGCGGGGGGAAGCTCAGTTTAAGAAGCTACTTGGAATTGTAAAGAAAGTTCACGTAATCGATAAAGCTGGAAGTTTCTATGGCAGATGTTTCGAGAAAAAGCATTCTCGTCTTCACTTTGCCAAGGATCGTAAACCCCCTGGTGGAAAGCGTCTGAATTCAAGCTGAGCATTTATTCACATTTCATACAGCCGATGTTTGCAGAAAAAAAAAAAAATATTGTCTTTGCAATCCATAAAAATTAGCCATAACTCGTTGCAGACATATATACGTGCAATTTACTCTTCTCCAAGAAAAGGGGAAAAAAATGTCATGCCAGTGTCTTCTTCAAGCAGGAGCACAATTCAGTGAGAGGAGAGTGTAGAAATGTGTTTACCCAACACAACACATTCAAGACGTATCGAGCCCCAATTGACTGTGTGCGTAACGTCAGAATCAAGCTAACGGTAGCGCCACAGCCCCAGTAGTGATTTCCAATGGACACTTTCTGGTTGCATTCATTAAACCCACGATTAATCAACGGAAAGAAAGTTTACTCAGGTGACTTGGGCCGTCCATGCTCCGCGGCCTGCCCTTTCTCTCCCCCTCAGTCCTTCAGCGCTGCAAAGGTAAAAGTGTCGGGGGCATCATTTATAAAGCCAGGCACTAAATAGCGAGTGCTAGCTGGGAAATTGTTATTGTGGCCGTGTTGCACCTAATTGACCATTTCAGAAAGTATACATGCGCTTCCAATGACATCACGCATAGTTCCGGTCGCCATTTTGAATACCGAAGGAGAATTATGCAATACTACAACATGTAACAATATCTCTACACAGGATGAAAATGAAAGACAACTGATTGACAGTGGCATTCGCATGTAATCGTAATCATTGCTCATGATGATAACAGTAAAAACACGGCCCCAGAGACGCAGGTTTATGTGAAATAAGCAGCTAATGTGGCACAGACGTAGCAGCTCTGTCTTTCGAGCTACTGCAGGATTTACTAAAGATCTGCTCCACTCCCCAGACTAAATGAACACATCAAAGAGGAAACAGAAAACCTTTCTCTGGGATTTTTACAGTTTGTCATGTCAACAGAGTCTCAGTCTGAGTGAGTGTTTAAGCTGCTCAAGACGTTAGCATGCTACTGGTTAGCAACTGTCAACAACTGTCAATGGCTTCAACACGTGTGTGGCTCACATCTATGAACACTGAGGAAATACTACAGTAACAGCTCAGCTCTGACCTCTGTCACATGTTGTATCCAAGGCTAGATGTTTGGAGTGTGAATCAGGGCTTTCTCTTGGAGAGGTCTGAGCTAAGCTGTTGAAGCTAAATGCTAACCGGTATCATGCTAACCGGTAGCATCCTTATATAACATAAACGTGTGCTCTCTGGGGCCGTGTTTTTACTGTTATCTTCATGAGCAATGATTACGAGTAAATGCAAATGCCTCTGTCAGTCAGTTGTCTTTCATTTTCATCCTGAGTAGATAGTAGTTACCTGTTGTAGTACTGCATAATGCTACTTCGGTATTCAAAATAAGTAAGTAAGTAAGTGCTTTATTGTCATTGTACAAGTGTACAACGAAATAGTGTTCAGGTGTTAGTCCTGAGCTGCTGCGTCTGAGCCACGCTGACACTGTGTGTCAACCTGACCCGCATGACCTTGGAGGTCGGGGAAACTGTACCACTCGGAAGAAACCTGGCTGCCCTCTGTCTCCTCTGATCCTCTGAAATGGTGCCGCGCCTCCTGAGTTTGTCCCTGTTTCAGAGCGTGGTGTCCTGCACTGGTCAGCTCCACCTCCTCCACCTCCTAAATGACTGCCATAACAACAAAGGTCACATGACTGAAAGGCACATATAGTATTACGGCCCCAAATCGGATATGTAACAGAGAATGATGCGAGCTTAAAAATGACACAAACAACCCGTTTTGCACATGAGCAAACATTTGGTAAATGCCCTCCTTCGGGTGTTTATGAATACTTTTACCTACTGCCCCATGGATCGATGACAGCATCAAACCTTTCAAAGATATGTGGTTTTGTACAACAGATCGCACGCTCACTTTAGCCATGCTGCTTGCGCAAATGCCTAAAGGGCGTCTACCCCTTATTCCGTCAACCCTCCATTGCAACGTCCCCGCAACACCTTTTGATTCCCCCATTCCAACAACAGTCAAGGTTATCTGCTCCTTGTACTCTTGTGATCGTGATGTGACACTTCGTTTTCCAAATCTTCTGTCTCGTGTGAGTGGATGTGAGCGTAAATACAGGTCATTCGATTAGGCCCACGTATTTTTCATAATTATCTTGTGTGTCGGAATGGCAGGACGTTGCACAAAAGTGTTACCACCCTGACAAAGGGGGAAAAAATTAAACCTCAACGTCAGAATGTGGGGGTGTCGAAATGGCAACGTGTAACCTACCTAAAGCTGTTGCTGTATTAGCATACTGGTTTATTCGTGCATTTCTAATTATTGAAGTGCTTACCATCAAACTCTGTTTATCTTGCACATGCTGCAGAATGTGGGCGGAAACCATAAACAGAAAATGTGCGCTACTGGTTCTGAAAAGAAAAAATGCACTTAAAATGTGCGTATTACATTGTTTTGTTTTGTATTTTAATCTAATCATATTCTTCATATCAAGCGGCTGACTAGACGAGAACCTGAAATCCCTTCTTGGGCTGTGGAGAAACCGTTAGCTTGGTTTTTGTGCCTACATTACGCTTCCCGAGCGTGCCACGACAGTCAATGACGAATACCAACGATCAGACATGACAGTGTGATCACGTCCAGCCTGAGTTTCGCCTTGTTAACTGCATTACGACCGAGAAGATCAAGCGCACGGTTTCATTCCATTCTCATTAAACTCCCCAGTGCATTTCCTCAGTATTAAACATTTCTCCCGCCGCGATCGCGCTCTATATTTATCCGCCCCGGCCTCCCGCACTGCTCTGATTTCATGCTCACTTGTCCCGTCTGTTCGTCCCGGTCCACGGCCCCTCCCTGGTTAAAGAGCCCCCACAGATCCCATCACAGCTCATCTCCGAACAGGAGCTTTCCACTGTTTTACCCACCAACGCTAATCTCCATGCCAGCAGGACAGGAACAAGCTTGTGAACAATTCAGCCATATTTCAACACATGTCATGGGGGAGAAATGATTGCTATACCGTCGATATTTCTATACAGCATCTAAAGAAAGGCGCGATTGCATTTTAAGTTAAAATAAGCCACATTTCGACAGGTTTGCGTTTCAAATGCCTTAAAAGAAAGCGGCCTGGAGTGGAATGGGATTGGCCAACAGGAGGCGCTGTGGGGCTACATTCATGCCCGTTAATGCAGAGTGAGAACTTAATACTTTTTGGCACGTTTTTTTTTAAAGATTAATTTCAAGTCTATGGCCCTCTGTGCTACATTTGAACAACTCATCAAGTAGTAGATGCTTTCTAAATGTTTCCAGACAAGAGATGTGTCATCTCATAGGACTCCCAGACCAGAAACAGCTGTTGCTAACATAGCTTTGTTTTGCTAAACATTTAGCCAGTGCTTAATTTGATCCCCCGTTTCCCCCAATTCTCAGTTTTTCAGGGTAAAGGATCCGGGAAATATTTAGGAGGATCCGGCAATGGTTAGATCTGATATAATGATGTTTAATGAGAATGTTCCGGCAAATGTTTTGGCCTGTTCCCTGAATCCATCACATCAGACCAAAAGTGTTCCTGAAAATACAAATTTACAAATTAAGCACTGCATTTAGCTCAACATTAAGTGGCCATTCTCTCAGACAATATGACAAATGTATGTGTGGGTTGCTCAAGTATCGGCCTCCCTGACATTTTCCACACTAAGGACCATAAACATAAATATACTTGATTGAAATCTGATGTGAAAGACACACACTAAGTGACACACAATCATGAAGTGAAATGAAATTGACTGAACATGATTTCTATATGGCTCGGGCATCTGTTCCGGATGCCTCCTGGTCGCCTCCCTCGGGAGGTGCTCCAGGCATGTCCTATTGGGAGGAGGCCTCGTGGAAGGCCCAGGACACGCTGGTGGGACTATGTCTCCGAGCTGGCCTGGTGTCGCCTCGGGGTCCCCCCAGAACAGCTGGAAGAGGTGTCCGTGGATCGGGAAGTCTGGGCATCTCTGCTGAGACTGCTGCCCCCGCGACCCGGCCCCGGATAAAGCGGAAGAAAATGGATGGATGGATGATTTCTATAAATAAGAAACTGAAAAGTGGGATGTGCATAAGTACCGGCCCCTCTTTCCTTTAAGTGCAACTAATTGCCTTCAGAAGTGAGAGGGGTCTGGCTGCAGACCTCCACTCTCAGGACCCTGCCTTGCAGACCTCCACTGTCAGGTCCCCTCCGCTGTCAGGACCGGACCGGAAGTGCATATTGAACGGAAGATAGATATTGGCTTATAGTGGTCTGTGTTGTCTTCAGGAATCAAAGTAAATGTTTTGAGGTGGTAGAGCCATTGTTTATTATAGCAACATACACTTTTAAAGCTGCCATTAGTTTCATGTATGTACTCTTTTATTTACAGTCAAAATGCTTCTCCCATAGCTTCTCCTCAGTCCCTCCGCGGCCTCAGCTCCGCCTCCGTGAGCTGCTGGAGCCTCACGCTGAGAGAGTTACAGACATAACTGAAGTTATTACTTAAGCCAGGACTCCTGTACGTTTGTAATGCGCTCATACACATGAGAGGAAAAGGCCGACATCGCGTCGTTTCACCGCTCCGCGCGTCATCGCATTGTTTTCACTCCACAAACCCAGCGTAACTTTATATTTTTTCGTATCTTTTTTAAGTCTACGTGATTAACGTACTTCTGGAAGCCAAGCAGCCTCCGTTACATAGGCTACTCCTGGAATACTTGCTTTTGAATCATATTTACATTATATACATAAAATATGGCCCCAATAAATAAAGTATGTTCACATGGGGAACGACAAACACGTCCTCCGGTATGCCTGCTTTTCATTTTGGAAGGGGAGTGTGGTCTGCAGCCAAACATGAAGGCTACTACTTATAGTTGCTTTTATATCATATTTGTATACATATATTATACATTTTTATATCATATTATCATATTACATAAAAAAAAGCCCAAGGAACAACGACAAATACGTGCTTCCAGTATATATTCGAATAAACTTCCGGTCCTGACAGTGGAGGTCTGCAAGGCAGGGTCCTGAGAGTGGAGGTCTGCAAGGCAGGGTCCTGAGAGTGGAGGTCTGCAAGGCAGGGTCCTGAGAGTGGAGGTCTGCAGCCAGACTCTCTTGTCAGAAGTTGAAGGAAGATTTCTGAATGATCACATGTTGACCTAATGACTACATAGAGTCTACCTGTGTGTAATATAATGTTCAAATACAGCTGCTCTGTGATGGTCTCAGAGGTCTGTTCAGAGACTATTGAGGAGCAGACGGCATCATGAAGTCCAAGAACACACCAGACAGGTCCGGGATAAAGTTACTGAGACGTATAAAGCTGGGTTAGGTTATAAAAAGATTTCCAAAGCTTTGAACGTTTCTCAAAGTACAGTTAAATACACCATCCAGGAATGGAAAGAGTATGGCATCACTGCAAACCTACCAAGACCCGGCCGTCCTCCTAAACTTACTGACCGAACAAGAAGCCTCTGATGACCCTGGATCTGGCCTTATGGCAGAGTGGCATTTTTAAAAGAAAACCATCCTGTTTGCTTTTTGCCGAAAGCAACATGGTTTCAAGATCAATTCAATTAAATATATTTAGGTTTATCATCCGCAACGTGGCAAAATGTCAAAGTTAAAGGGTGGCCGATATATGCAACACACTGTATATTATATTCACAGTGGGGTTGTGGGCTTGTGGTATTTTCTCCATTCTCTCATAACGCCGCTGTGTGTTGCGTCTCTCCCACGCTCCCTTCCAAACCCCGTCCAAAAAGCCAGGACGCGCAAACTCGAATCGAACGCGGGACCTTCTTGCGCTGCATGTACTTTGAACTGGATCTTTGTTGCGCCACCGAAAGTGACTAGCTGTAAATCACTTTAATGGCCGATCCAGACGATGCAGTCGGCTTCCTCGTGTAAGATCCCCCGCTCCCCTACTCCCGTCACGCCGCTAAATAAAACAGTCCTCGTGGTTCTCAGATATTAACCTACTTAGTGAAGGAGCCAGGGATTCGTGTCGATTTGGTCGCGTTTCAATGCTGCCCAGCTGTCAGCTCCGTGCCTGTAACCTAAATTATCCAGCGCGAGTCGTTTTAGCGCGGTTAAGAGAATAAGCACTCCTTTTGCACTTCAAAAGGCCCGGCCTCGCTTGCCTTTCCGCTGTTGTTCCGCCGCGCTCCCCCCCCCCCCCCCGTTAGCCGCCCGCTAATTATTCAAACGCACTGATAATGAGCTCTCGCTGACCTTGCCGATAAAAAGCCCCCCTTTCATGTTTATGCTAAGGCGTTTGCCGGGCTAATTTAAGAAAACACTGCTTAATCTTTCACCAAAGGCCTGCGAAATGCGAGGCGCGCATCCCGTCAAAGTTCCCCCGAGTCTGAGGGAACATGGAGTGCAGACAAAGTACGCGCAGTCGGCTGCTTCAAATAATATCGGCGGACGAGGTGAAAGTAAATGCGAGTGTAGATTCATTAACTTTGTTTGCCCATATTCCGCCGACTCCTAATGTAAAAGAACAATGTGTGGGGAATGTAGCGCCCGTAGTACTCAGACCCTGCCCGTCTCCTTTGTGGATGTAAATAGATCAATCAAAACTGAAAACAACACGGCCAACGTTTCCCTTCTCATCCGGGGAGCTTCTTCGTGGCTGGTTTTGGTGACAGATGTTGCTGTCCCTATATATGCGTGGCTGATAAACCACAACTCTCCATACGAGTTTATCGCATGAATGATGTGAATACTTCTGTAGTAATGTGTGTGACTGGAACCAATAAATCAAACTGTAAACTACACATTTTTCTTCTCTTGTATTGGAATACAATTGTATTAACAAATAGTTGTTGACGTTGTTAGAATACTGTGCAAAATGGCTCCGACTTGCTCACAAATCAGATACAGGGCCTCACTGTGACACCAGGGTGGCACAGCGTGTGCGTTTCGCAGCTAGAAGGTCCCGGGTTCGATCCCCAGCCGGAGGGAGCCACTAAAAACATGTACAATAGGCCAGAATGAATGACAGTGTGAGTGAGTGAGTGAGTGGTCAAAAACAGGAACTAAACCAGGTCTAAACCAGATCTAAACAAGGTCTAACCATAAACTACTAAACCAAGTCTAAACTGGGACTAAACCAGGTCATCGTGAAAATAATATACTTTTACTTTTAACCCAATTTACAAATGTAGTGGAGTAAAAGTAAAAAGGATTCATCATAAAATGCACTTAAGTAAAGTAAAAGTACCTATAATTTGTACTTTTCACCTGTACTTGTACTTTTGACTTTGTCACTTTCCACCACTGGTCGACCCCAAACAGTATCTCACCACCACTGCGTATGGAGAGAGTGGCCCTTTGAGAACCTTGGTGACACAGGCTTGAAAAGCGCAATACAAGTGATATTATTTCATCATTTGGAAAACTTTTAGGAGTAAATCAGCTCGAATGGTGGTGCAATACCACTGTTGAACAAATAGAGGGCGCATGGACGGACAGTCAGCTGTTCATAAGACTAAAAGCACGAGTATGTAGAGTTGTGCTCAAACATACCCGGGCAGAATGTTAGATTTTATGATTTTTTGTGGGTCTATTTTTCAAACACAAACAGGTTCCCCCCCCCCCCCCCCCCCCCCCTCCACTCATAGATAGTGGTTTGTGTGAAGCCATTTATGGAGAAACAACTGAGTGTGCCCAGTTTTTAATACAGTGTATTTCCCCGTGTAACGTTGGTGACAGCTTGGAGTCTTCTGTGGTGGTTGTGGATGAAGTTCTTTCTCATTTTTTCTGACGGTAAAGCGACACCGAGAAAATAAAGAACCTCATCCACAACCACCACAGAAACACTCCAAGCTGTCACCGACGTTAAAAGGGGAACTGCAGAGTAGAACAAATTGGGGTATGTAAACTTTTGAGCGCAGCCGTGGTGGTAGCTATGGTAACGCTGACATGATGAGATGAAGGCGCGTGCACTTCGCGGACAGAGAAGAGGACGGAGTCTTTTAAACTCTTGAAGGACACAGACTTACAGTGCAGCATTGCTCAAAATGGTATGAATAACACTCATCACAGTTAAAAGCTCATAAAGTCAAGTTAACTTTTGATTTTCTTTCCTCTTTTTTGTTTTATCCCGATGGTCACAAGTATCTGCAAAGACCAACACATTAATATCAAACAGCCCGGTAAACGTGGGATGGACAGAAGACGTCAGCTTAAGTTTGACTGGCGGCGCAGAGGGACAAAAGAGGAGGGGGGAGGTAACTGGGCACACTCGTCACGTCCCCCTTAGCCCTCTGTCCTCTATGCTGAACGGGCCCTTTCCCTCTCGAGCCCACGGAACATTAAACAAGTGCTTTGTAAGAGTGCGGTCATTACTATTCATCACAAATAAATACTTAAGCACTGAGAGCTTAGTGCCCCGCCGCACCGCGCTGATCCGTTACCGCCGACACCTGCTCGTCCTTCTCTCTCTCTCCCCCCCCCCTCTCTCTCCCTCTCGGCGGGCGCGCGGTGTCCTTCAGCCCAGCGTGTCCCGGGGCAGAGCCGGTGCCAGGGCCGCTCGCTGTCCCACATTCGGTGCCCTCGCTTGGGACGCGCAGAGCCAGAGAGGCATTGTGTTTTGAAGCTCCCCAAGACGATCCCCCCCCCCCCCCCCCCCCCCCCCTTCCCTTCTGCCGTTTCCGTGACGGTCGTCTCCAGACAACTCGCGCGGCTGAAGTAACTGGGTACGGAAACGTGGCCACAAAATGTAAAGCCCAGCTAGTTTGCCTTAAAGGGATATTTCGGGATTTTTGACATAGGGCCTCATTTCCTAGTTATCCAGAGTGTTATTGATTTCTGGAGATTTTTTTTTTCCTTTTTTAATTCATGCAGTCCTTATATTTGAAGAGTTTAGTGGTGCTAGGCTAGTGCTAGGCTAGCGCATGTCTATGGTAACTAGTAGCCTGCATTAAAAACCTCCTCAATATCATGGGGTCGTCCTCCAAACGTTGCCATATCTGATTTGTAGAAAGCTCCTTTGTGAATTCCACGTGTAGTAATGCCGGGCGCAGGTAAACAAACTACTGTAGATCCGGTCACCGAGCAGATCACTCCGCCGCCGCGTAGCTTACAACCAGGAAGCTGATGCTAAGTTCTTTTAAATGCAAAATGGTTATGTTTAAATATCAACACAGACATTTATATGGGTAGTCTGGTGTTATAAGTGATTTGCCTCAAGTGCCTTTTTAATGCAGGCTACTAGTTACCACATGCACTAGCCTAGCACCACTAGACTCTTCAAATATAAGGACTGCATGAATAAAATAAATAAAAATAAAAAAAAATCTTCAGAAATCAATAACACTCTGGATAATGAGGCCCTATGTCAAAACATATCCCTTAAAGGAACAGGCCGCCTTTTTTCCATACTGTGATATGTCCTTACTTGAGCTTAGACGAGTTGTGCCCGTAACTTCAACGGGGCCATAGGAATATACCTGGAGAGGCCAAATGCTAACGACATCTTTGGTCTTTTTGCGTGACTGAGCGCACGCACAAAGACCAGACAGGTACGCATCAACTCGTCTAAGCTCGGGTAAGAACAATATGGAAGAACGCTGGCCTGTCCCTTTAAAGCTGTAGAATATTCTGGTTTAAAGTTTGGCTGTGGGATCCAAAGCGTTATCATTTTTCTTTACTAGATTTTTTTTAAATAGCAGTCCCCTTCCTGCTCGTGCTGGGAACAGGCCATCCATGTCAAACAAATAGACGGAAAAACAAAAGCATCGAAATCAGGCACCAACAAATGTTTAATATCTTTAGGGACCGGGGTTTTGATGCCTGTTGGTCCGGGGACAGCATCAAAGGAAGTGACTTGGGTGTTTCAGCTCAAATAAAAGATGCACTTTTAAAATAAATCGAGTCTTTTATGGAATAGGTTCACATTATTGTTCGGTTTTCTGGATTTCTAGATGGTAAATATTTTAGAACCGTATTGTATTGTTAACCAAGTATCGCTAAAGTACCGACATCGGGAAAAATATGGAACGGTTCCCAGTAGGGCTGGGCGATATGGATCAAAAGTCATATCCCGATGTATTTAGGTTGAATATCGATTTACGATATCCCGATATTTTATTGAAAACTCACTATAAAATGTAAACATAAACACTGCATAACAAAGCTTCGTAAGATGCACATTTAAATAAAAAATATCCTAAATATAAATAGCCTATAAAATCAAATAGGTCAATCTTCTTCGGAGGGCAGCGTTTATATAAAGAGAAGTCAGCTCAGCCTTAGATTACCTGTTACTTAATCGCTTTTCTGAATCGATATATGCGATATGGTCTTCCATACCTCCTTTAAAAATATATATCGATATATCATAAATATCGATATATCGCCCAGCCCTATAGTTTTAACCGGATCATTTGCTCAAATAATATCTCTTATGATCTGACCAGGCAAAGCTCTGGGGCCCCCACTGCAATTCATATTACAGTTATTTTTAGCCATCACTGTCTATAAAACAACAAACCACCACGGATTCAATCTTACATTCATCAGATTTGGATGAGTATGGGAACTTTGACATGAAAATATCCTGCAAGTACCATAGATATACAGCCGTGCATAGTTTGCCAACATAGGTTATCTACAAAACAACATTAGGCCAAATGTGTTTTGTAATTAAGATCTAGAGGGCCCCTACTTTCTTCCACCTTGACCAATAATTCTCCCGCAAAATGGCGAGCTGGAAGCGGTCCCTGGCCACTGCCGGCCCGTCCTCTGGCTGCTTTTTTGGAAGGTGATCCGGAGTGTTTCTCCTCTGCCGCGTGCGTTGCGTGGTGGGCTGCTGGCTCCGGCGTTTGCGGCGAGGGCTGAGCCAGGCTGGAGCGGGGCTGGAGGTACCGCTGATGAATTGCAGGCGAGATGTGGCGCGGCGGCCCGCTCGGCGCTCCCATGTGTGGACGTCACGCGCCATCACGGCCCGTCGGCGTGATGGGGCGAATCAGAGAGACAGCGCTGACAAGTTCATTTAGCAGCAGGTCTGGAGGAAGCCGAGCGCCACTGAGCTCTGGATAATTGATAACCCTGAGTCGTCCAGTCCTTCCCACCGGTTAAACGTTGTTAAGGAGAAGGTTTGATGAAATATTTAAGGTATAACATATCATTATGGCGTGTGTGTATTGTGTGCTATAGTAGCCTTGTGAGCACTTTTGCTGAACCTCACTGATACAAATTTGAGATTTTTTTTTATTGCATATAAAAATAAGGCATGTTGTGCATGAAAATGGCCAATATCTTCAGCGACGAAATCTGAATAATGGATAGACCCAGATTTAAATGTAAATTGTTTTATTTTATTGACATATTGGTAACAAAGACTTTGAGTTTTTGAATGAAGTAATCATAAGAGAAAAAATCTGTAAAAACTCAAATTCCGCCTTGTTTTTTGGGGTTCGAAGCTGAATAAATCAGGGTTGGAATTAGATATTAAAAAATCCCTCTGAAGAAGTCTTAATACTCTTGTTAAGCCCAAGACTGGAAAGTTTGGAGTCTGTGGGAGCGACTGTAAAGGCTCACCTGTTGCATGAGTGCAGCAAAATCCTGCACAAAAGATATTAATATAGAGACTGCAGTTACACACAAGACCTGAGGTGGCAGTAGTGAGTATAAAACTGTAAACTTCCATCTAGTCACTTTAAAGAAGTACTAAGTAACTCATGCCCCTAGAGGCCATAGGCGCCACTGCAGGTGTCGTAGCATGTTGCGTTTTTTTACTCATTAATTGTCCGTGAGAGTAAATCCTACGCTGACAGGAAAGACAAAGGGACAGAGGGATATTGTTCATCCAATTACACAATGGAGATATTTTTTCACTCAAACTCGGCTGTAAATACTGTTTAAGTGGCGCTAGCCCGCAGTTAGCTTTGCCCGTTAGCCTGTTAGCTTCTTCTTCATGATTCCATTAGTGTGTATTGGTGACTCACCAATACCGGTGCACCAGGAAAGTTGCAATTGTGGTTTCCTGGCCAAAGACACCAGGGGGGACTACGGAACGGATTTATTAAGGTAAACAAGTTACTTAGTGCTGCTTTAAGACCGCATGTGCAAGAAATGGGAAGCTGCAGATAACCGTGAAAAAGCATATGCTGTTATATCCCGGTTACTGTCGGAGAATCCAGGTTTCTCATCAGCGGGAAACTGCTATTTTCAGAGAAACTGCGTTTATATGATCAAAGACAAAATCGGAATATTAAAAGCTCCCGGGATACTAGAGTAGACTCTCCATGAGTAAACGCACTCATGGAGAGTCAAAGTAAACGGCAGATAAAGTCATGTTGATAAACACTGAATAAAGGGCCGTTATTTGGTCAAATGATATCAAATTAACAATGAAGACTTTTGTGTGGCATCGCCTACAGTCGTCCGATTACGTGACGTTTACTGACTATCAGTAAAACCAATATTTGACTTAAACATGTTTACTTTATACCAGGGGTGGGCAATTATTTTTTTTTAAGGGGCCACAAGATTAAACCTTAATTGAGTTAGAGGGCCGCACCAACGATAACTTTAACTTAATTTTGCTCAAGTTTCTCCTAGAGTTCGGGAAATTCCACAGTTACCATGGAGATCCGCCATCTTTGTAGCTGTTAGCATACATTTCCATTGACTAACATTAGCTAAAAAAAGAAGAAAAAGTGGAGAAAAAAGCTGTGGAACAACTCCGTTAGCTGCAGATTTACTGCTGGTAAATACATCTAACACACTGTGGTGTCCGAGTGTTTTATTGTGAACAATAACTAGTATTTTAACTTTTAAAATCTCCATTAGTTTCCATTTGCTGCCAGTCCCATAATGTTTAGAGATATGACATCACATTCCTTTATTGCAAAATGTACTAAACTATACCTGGAACTCGCTTGATGGTAATTGTAAGTATTAGGGATGCACCGATCCGATACTGGTATTGGAAATCGGAGCCGATACTGGAAAAAAATACAATATCCGATAGTGAACCGATACCAGTTTTGGCTCTCAACGCCACAAAAACACAACTTTTACCAACTAAATCTAAGTGAACATGGGCATGCTGTATGTCATTGTAAAGCTAAGACCCAGGAGAATTCAACCGCTGAGTGAGTTTTAACACATCCAAATGAAAAAAGTGACAAAAATGTGACGGAAAATGTCTTAGCTTTCAAATGAGGCGTTACCCTGGCCTGTAGGCTGTAACCTTATGGATTTGGGTAAAGCCGAACTGGAGAAATGCACTCATTTAAAGGACCTGTATCATGCTATTTTAAGCCATTCCAAAGTAAAGTATAGGCATTTATATGATATATTGTACCTCTACCACTACGGAGCACTAATTTTTGTGATAAATATAAGTATTTTCTGGAGGTATTTTTCCAACCCGGAAGACAAAACGCTTGGATTCCGTTAACTCCGCCCCCTCTCGCCGCTCATACAACTTCAGCAGTAGTAGAAATATATATATCACCGCAAAAAGTGAAGTTATTTCATGATGCTGTTATAAGGAGTTAACATGTGCAACCCAGCTTCATGGCTAAATGGCTAACACACACGCTAACATGCATTTTGATCGACTCACCACTCTGATGTTTCCATTATGGGATTTGCGCTGGTTATAAAAGTTAATCCACTTTGATTCTGGCCAAGGTTCATTAGCATCCATCGGTACAGGCACAGACAAACACTATTGTGGCTGATAGTCGCTGAATCCCGGAGGGAAAGTCCAACTTCTATGGCCTCTTCTTTAAGAAGGTTGAATAAAGTCCAGTCCTCGCAGCCAAACGCGGTTTTCTCCGTGACATTATCGTGAGGTAAGAAAAAAGAACAGGTGTCCAGACTCCAGAGTAGGTTAGAAAAAGCTCCCTCTTCACAACTTTCGGTGCAACATGACGTGACCATCTGTTCAGACCGTTCGGACGCTCAGGAGGAGCGTTTGTTTTCGGTACAGGGGCAGCGCAGCGTCAGGCACATCCTTTTTTTTTTTTTTTTTTTTTCATTTTTTTTTTTTATTGATTTTTTCTTACGACAGAAATAATGAAAGAAGCAGTTTTACAAATGAAAATCATGCCGTAAGGCATTAGATTACAGACGTCGAGCACTTCCGTTCCGCTGTGACGACACAACTGAACATGCCAGTCGTTTACCAGGAGAGGGCGGAGCAGCTGCTCAGAGCGCAGGATTCAGGAGGATTACTGAGAACTGCGTGAACGAAACCAAAAAACACTCTGGGGGTGTTTTTGATAAGGAAATAGCATAACAACATGGTTAAAAGCTCAAAAAAGTCGATTTTGCATGATATAGGACCTTTAAGGTGGGGTTAAGAGTTTAAAGGTCACAAAATACTAAAGTGTTTTCCGCCGGATCTAAAGTTTGCCTGTGGTACTGTGGTATAATATGCCGTTTCATCCCATGTTTAGCGGCTCTTCGCGCTCGCCGTGCCTCCGCTTCGGGCCGAGCATGATTCATGTGGCTGCAGTTGCTGATTGCAGTTGGACAGGATACGCGATGTTGCCCTTGCTTCGCTTTGACTCCCGATGGCGCGGCGGGGTGCGCGGGCCTGCCTGGATCCTCTTCACACGCTGCCGAGCAGGAGCCGCTCCACTGCTAATGCCTATTAATTACTAATACAAAGCGCTAATTAGCCGACCAAACACTGGCATCTGTACTGTCTGTTTTCCCCGCAGTGAAGATATCGGGTTTATCACAAATCGGCAGCATCAGGATTGGGATCTGCGTATGAGGCGAATGGTTCCGTCAGAGAGGAACTAAAGGCTTTTCTGACTCCATTTTCACTGCCTGGCCCAAAACGAGTCTCCCCCAACACCAATCCGCAGACCTCCTCAAGCACAACTTTGCATCGTAAGCCTCTGCTACGATATTTATTTCACTCTTATTTATTTCGCTCTTGTATTGATGATGAGAGAGTCCGATCACGGCGCAAAGCCGGCTCCAGCACATCCAACATATTCTCAATGGGGTTCAGATCCGGATCTGATGAAGTGCATGTGGCCCGAAACCGAACGCAAAGACATTTTATCAATCCAGTGTATCGTCCATACGAGTCCGGCGTTTTGTGGGTCTGTAAACGAACGTTTCGCAAACCAGGTCCCAGAGTGGAAAGATCTCAAAACGCCGCTTACTTTGCTCTGTTGTTATGACGTCTCCACAACTTTTACTACAACGATGACATCACAGCCCCAGAGTGGATTCTGTTATCCATAATCTACTGACCTTAGAATGAGTTTTACTCATGGATCTATGATGGTTTTACTCTGCTCCTCTTTGCTCCACTGTAATCCGCGAGCCACAGGTGATGAGTAGAAAAACACGGCTGAGTCAGTCTGTGTTTTTGGACTGACAGTCAAAGTCCGGTCACTGACAGGTTTTTCTGCTTTAGTCCCGTTACGTCTGAAGAATAAACTCGCCTCCTCGTCTCTTCTGTAGATCGTACATCCCTGAATCCGTTTCATTTTCACTGTTTACATTCCACAAACGTTTACTGCATCTTTTATTATCTGTGTAAGCGTCACAGCGCCACACACAGGCCTGGCAGATGAATCGCGCCGTTTTCACAGACCTGAGTCGACCCATGTGGACACTTTTACTAAGCTGGCTCCGTGCTTACAAAGAAAGATTCTGAAAATATAAGTGTTTGGAGAGAGCCTAAAACACTGGGAGCTTCCACTGATGCGGACCCTTACTTTAAATCTCGGTCATCTCATTTTGGATCCGGCACGCAGGTTTTGCTGCCTTTGGTTGTGCGTGCCAATTTCTTTTTGGCCAATCCATGCGTGAAATGATGTCTTATGCTCCTGGACCACTCTTTTACAATATAAAGCGCAATTTGTCATGGTGGAATATGCCATTAGAGAAGATGTACCATCCATCAATGGAATACGCTGGTCATTCACGATGTTCCGGTAGTCAGCTGACCTCATTCTTTGGCTGCATAATGAAGTTAAACCTCAACCTGACCAACTGTAGCAAAACCCCAGATCAAGGTGGTGTCGTGTTTATTTTTTTCTCCTTAGGAAGGCGGTGGGACGAGTGACGGAGAGACAGCCCAAAGCCGTCCCGTTTTAATTGAACAGCGCATGCACAAATGCCTTCGCTGTGTTGTAAGTCTTTGTCAAACACGACGGCAGTCTGGACCCGTTCAGTGTAATTAAAAGGATATGTGTCTTTTACATGAAATGAATATAACAAATAGATGCAAAATGGGCCTTTGTGACTCTCCCGTCGGCGGGGACATACCTATGACTGTTAGCTTTGGACTCCTCGGGTGTTTGGCGAACATAACAATACCAGGAGTGCTTTTGTAATGAAATTTCTCCCAAAGACTGTGCTGCTGCGATCAGTGTGTGTTTTAACTGTAATTAAGTGGAGATTAGATTGTGCTCAGTCTGGAGAGAGTCCTCCTAAAACACTCCTCTGGCAAGGGCCTTGTTCAGCGTGGGCCGTGCAAATAGGTGCAGCATTTGCGGGTAATCCTGCCAATAACCAAACAGACACAGCTGATCACATAAGCTCTGTGCCGCAGGTAACGCGCTACCTGGGACGGGCGATGATTCACCGGCAAAGTCTCGCAGTTCCATACTCCCGGGCCCTCACCGCCAAGGCGAGATGTCCCCTCCCCACCAGGCCACAATAAATGAGCAATCGGCCACAAAGTGTCAGCCAGCCTTAATCCCCTTTTAATTTCCTTGCGGGGCGGTTGCCAGATCTGCGCTGGGCTGGCCGCAGAAGGCAGTATGGCGGCCGCGGAGGAGACAGGCCTCGGTCTTTATGGAGATTCAGGCAGAGAAAATACAATAACCACACGCCGCCACCACTGTTTGCCTTACACTTGAGTGGGATTTGGGCTCCGGCGGCTCCGGCTCAAGGAGGGAGTGCATGTGCCCACGCAACTGTCACGCTCCCACATTGTTCTATGGACATATGTGCTCTCAATAACATGGCTCCAAGTAGAAGTGAAGGCTGACAACCGGGGGCTGAAGGAAGCCTTAGATGTACCCAAAACTAAAAGCTCCCGTTCCTAATTTTTCCACTTATAGTTATATGTTGTCTCTCATTTGGTATATTGTAAAAGTATAATATATTGTAAAAGCATAATATCAAATGTGCTGTGCATCGATCAAGAGCAGAAACAGAGAATGTCTATGACGGGATAAGTAACGTCGCCTCAAAGAACATACCCTTTGTCCCCCAAGTGGATTTTGACAAACATGATTGTACATGACAGAGACATAATACTTCAAGGAAAAATATTGGGTACTACAGGTTTACAATAGTGGGCTTTCACTGCGAAGAATGTGTCAAACACCAACATTACAAGCAGGTTAGCTCAATAATATACAGTATGCAGCTTTGTCATCAGAGCCGCTTTGTTTACTCTAAAAACGACTCTCACGTGCAGGTAAATAGACAGGTGCGTGTGTTCAAGTGTGCTAGAATGCCGCGTGTAATATCAGTGTTTGACAAAGCCTTTGTGGTGCCCACTACCACTGTTAAAGGGACAGGCCCGCGTTCTTCCATACTGAGATCTGTTCTTACCTGAGCTCAGACGAGTTGATGCGTACCTGTCTGGTCTTTGTGCGTGCGCTCAGTCACGCAAAAAAGACCAAAGATGTCGTTAGCATTAAGCCTCTCCTCCTATGGGGCCAAACGGGGGTGAAGTTAGAAGCGTCCAAGCTCTTCCACGTTTCCCCATATTTAAGTACGGTCACGTGAGCGTTCGCACGATCCAAGTCTAGTCACACAAAATTAAACATTAAACGATTTTCTAAGCGGGTCAAAGGGGGAACTATATTCTGAGGCGTAATAACACCGTAGGACCCCATAGAGGAGAGGAGGAGAGGCTAAATGCTAACAACATTTGCGTGACTGAGCGCACGCACAAAGACCAGACAGGTACGCATCCACTCGTCTAAGCTCAGGTAAGAACATATCTCAGTATGGAAGAACGCTGGCCTGTTCCTTTAAATATAGTTATAATGTCAGGAGCAAAACATTATGGTTTATATTTGAAAACATTATTTTGTTGTCTCTAATTCACTGAAATATGCCGCTTTCAATCAATCAATGCTACATTTTGGGGAAAAATATAATATAGCTTTGAATTCGGGAACCCCTGCTCTAAACAACCAGCTGGATAAAGGATATTCATAAGTAAAAGTAATTTGTAAGAAAGATGTGCTTTAAATATTAAGTACAAAATGCACTGCTGTGGTGTTGGCTTTTAAACTACTCAATACAAAATTAATTCAAGTGCTGCATTAGCGTAATAAAGGCGATTTGAGTCCTGAAAAGGGTATGGAGGTGGGCGACTGCGGGGCAAAGATGTGGAGCAAGGCTGGATTACTCACATATACAAGAATGGAACAACACACCACATCCTGCTGGTGTTCAATGAGGGAACATTATAAAACGGTTAAAAGCTCAGCAAAGACGATGTAGCATAAGATCGGTGCTTTAATGTGGCTTCGATCGGAGTCGTGAGCTACTCCAATCAGCCGTCGATCGCTCAGTCCACTTCACCCGCCCCCTCTATGGCTCTCGGTGCACCTATACGTGTGCATTAGCCATGTGGCAGAGCACCCGGCGCACCTCTGTAATGTGATGAGCCGATTTATAGCCCATTTACAGACGCTGGCCGCCGTGCAGCTGCCCGATCCCCCCGCCGACCCCGCCACCACGCCAAAGTGTAACATCCGCCGGTTCATTTCCGACTCACCGCAAAAGGTCTGGTCATTAAAATGTATGCTTTCCTCGCGCCGTCTTTGTAACGTATTGCAAAACGCGTTAAGGTTGGCGTTGTTCGCGGCGCACGAAGGACTTTTGCGTGACATTTTGCACACGGCGGGGATTTTCCCCACATAAGGCCCGTGTCTCATATGAGCGCCGGCACGTGCATTAAGTGTACAAAATATGAAAATCGAGTGTCTGGTGTCGGGGAGAACGGCCTCGTGAATACGGTAAATCGGCCGTGTTTGCTCTGATTACTGTTAAGGCCGAGGGGAAACTGCTTTTAATGAAATGCGAACTCGTCAAAATGTCACAGAGTTTGACGGTAGTAGCGACGTTATTTCCTAGCTTTGAAATCAAAAGTGCAATTGTAAGCCACAGAAAATCCAGAAAATCTTAAAAAGACAATAAAGCCGTTTGTGCAAATGAGACCTTTAGATAGATTTTCTGTCGTGCGGATATTTCAATATGAAGCCAAAGCTACACATTTTGCTCCATAATCATCACAACAATAGGCATTCCTTGAGCCAGTAAATGTGTAGAGGTACTGATTGTACTTACACATTTGAATGAATTAAATGTACATTTCCTCCGGAGTCTTGGAGTCTTCCTTCCGTGTTTGTAATTGATTTGAATGCATTATATTAAGATGCAAAAAGTCTTTGTTTTGGTTTGAGTTTTCAAAAACTGTTGTTTACAATACACTCTGTGAATAATGACATGGTGTTATGACCCATGGCTCAAAGGGCCACAACAAAGGGGAAACCACACAAGAATATATAAATATAATGTATAATATATCAATATATTATAAAAATAGACGTCTTTTATTACAAAAATAGAGATTTGGGATTATCAAAATATAAAGCAACAAAAATAGTTTCAATGTGCAAAGTCACCGCATGGTCTCGACTGTCTTCCTGGGGACAGGAGAGAGGACAAAGTCATGAGTGGCTCAGCCCTTTTAAAAAGGAGCCAGGGACACCGGGCCCCGGTGACCCTGATTATCGGGCCCACTCACTTAACTCCTCGATGGCCTGTATGATGGCTGGTCATTTCCATCTTTTTTATACTTGCAACAAAAGAAATGAGATTATTTTGAAAATTCTACTTAAAAGTAAAAGTTAATTCTGGTTTCATGTAAAAAATTTGTCTTTTTTATAGTGTATATAAACATCTGGTTCCCACTGTAGATGGATCGTTTTAACTGTCATTTTTATATTGACATCGGGAAACTAACGAACTAACTACAGTAGATCACACATTGGATGGAAGGGATGCGACCATACGTCAGCAGGCTCTCTACTGTCCCTCTGTAGGACAAGGTTTCCCAGACCCCCTGTAGTCTACAATCATCTCCTTTGTTTTGGTGGTGGTGAGGACCACATTGTGTTTTGTGAACCAGGCTGTAAGTACCTCCACCTCTTTCCTTTATGCCGACTCTTCATCATTGGTAATGAGGCCAACAGCAGTGGCGTCTTCTGGAAACCTAATGACATGGTTGTTGTTGTGAGTGGAAGTACAGGCGTGAGTAAGCAGTGTGAACAATTACGGACTCAGGACACACCCTTGAGGTGAGCCTCACTGTTATTGTTTTGGATGTTGTGTTGCCAACTCTGACTGTTTGTAGGAGATAGTGATGTGCTTGAGATTAATACCAAATACGTGCAAAAAGCATAACACGTAAAAGTGCACTATGCAACTTTTTATGTGAAAAAAAAAGTTCATATTAATGCGGATTTGACCTTTCAGTGACCCTCCGCGATGTATGGGTGGTTAGCTTGGTGCTTTTACTTTCCATCCATTTGGGGGGCGACAGTGGTGCGTACCCTGGTGTATGGATGAGCGTGTGAATGGGTGAGTGTTTGCTTGATGTAAAGCGCTTTCAGTACGTGTAAAACTAACTGGTTGCCTGTTCAAATTTTGCTTGTAGTGCCTTTTGTTTTAATGCTTTACGACTATACGTGCAAAAAGGTACAACCAATATACGGGAAAAGTACACCACCTGGATCTGCAGTTGGTCAGGTCTATGTGGCCAAAGATGACGTCTGCTGACTATGTGTATACTGAAGGACCATGTGCTTTGGGTGTGTACAGTACAGTATACTGAATGACCATGTGCTCTGGGCGTGTACAGTACAGTATACTGAATGACCATGTGCTTTGGGCGTGTACAGTACAGTATACTGAATGACCATGTGCTTTGGGCGTGTACAGTATACTGAAGGACCATGTGCTTTGGGCGTGTACAGTACAGTATACTGAATGACCATGTGCTTTGGGCGTGTACAGTACAGTATACTGAATGACCATGTGCTTTGGGCGTGTACAGTACAGTATACTGAATGACCATGTGCTCTGGGCGTGTACAGTACAGTATACTGAATGACCATGTGCTTTGGGCGTGTACAGTACAGTATACTGAATGACCATGTGCTTTGGGCGTGTACAGTACAGTATACTGAATGACCATGTGCTTTGGGCGTGTACAGTACAGTATACTGAAGGACCATGTGCGTTGGGCGTGTACAGTATACTGAAGGACCATGTGCTTTGGGCGTGTACAGTACAGTATACTGAATGACCAAGTGCTTTGGGCGTGTACAGTACAATATACTGAATGACCATGTGCTTTGGGCGTGTACAGTACAGTATACTGAATGACCAAGTGCTTTGGGCGTGTACAGTACAGTATACTGAATGACCATGTGCTTTGGGCGTGTACAGTACAGTATACTGAATGACCATGTGCGTGTACAGTACAGTATACTGAATGACCATGTGCTCTGGGCGTGTACAGTACAGTATACTGAATGACCATGTGCTCTGGGCGTGTACAGTACAGTATACTGAATGACCATGTGCTTTGGGCGTGTACAGTACAGTATACTGAATGACCATGTGCTTTGGGCGTGTACAGTACAGTATACTGAATGACCATGTGCTTTGGGCGTGTACAGTACAGTATACTGAAGGACCATGTGCGTTGGGCGTGTACAGTATACTGAAGGACCATGTGCTTTGGGCGTGTACAGTACAATATACTGAATGACCATGTGCTTTGGGCGTGTACAGTATACTGAAGGACCATGTGCTTTGGGCGTGTACAGTACAGTATACTGAATGACCATGTGCTTTGGGCGTGTACAGTACAGTATACTGAATGACCAAGTGCTTTGGGCGTGTACAGTACAGTATACTGAATGACCATGTGCTTTGGGCGTGTACAGTACAGTATACTGAATGACCATGTGCGTGTACAGTACAGTATACTGAATGACCATGTGCTCTGGGCGTGTACAGTATACTGAATGACCATGTGCTTTGGGCGTGTACAGTACAGTATACTGAATGACCATGTGCTTTGGGCGTGTACAGTACAGTATACTGAAGGACCATGTGCTTTGGGCGTGTACAGTACAGTATACTGAAGGACCATGTGCTTTGGGCGTGTACAGTACAGTATACTGAATGACCATGTGCTTTGGGCGTGTACAGTACAGTATACTGAAGGACCATGTGCTTTGGGCGTGTACAGTACAGTATACTGAATGACCATGTGCTCTGGGCGTGTACAGTACAGTATACTGAATGACCATGTGCTTTGGGCGTGTACAGTACAGTATACTGAATGACCAAGTGCTTTGGGCGTGTACAGTACAGTATACTGAATGACCATGTGCTTTGGGCGTGTACAGTACAGTATACTGAATGACCATGTGCTCTGGGCGTGTACAGTACAGTATACTGAATGACCATGTGCTTTGGGCGTGTACAGTACAGTATACTGAATGACCATGTGCTTTGGGCGTGTACAGTACAGTATACTGAATGACCATGTGCTCTGGGCGTGTACAGTACAGTATACTGAATGACCATGTGCTTTGGGCGTGTACAGTACAGTATACTGAATGACCATGTGCTTTGGGCGTGTACAGTACAGTATACTGAATGACCATGTGCTTTGGGCGTGTACAGTACAGTATACTGAATGACCATGTGCTCTGGGCGTGTACAGTACAGTATACTGAATGACCATGTGCTTTGGGCGTGTACAGTACAGTATACTGAATGACCAAGTGCTTTGGGCGTGTACAGTACAGTATACTGAATGACCATGTGCTTTGGGCGTGTACAGTACAGTATACTGAATGACCATGTGCTTTGGGCGTGTACAGTACAGTATACTGAAGGACCATGTGCTTTGGGCGTGTACAGTACAGTATACTGAATGACCATGTGCTTTGGGCGTGTACAGTACAGTATACTGAATGACCATGTGCTTTGGGCGTGTACAGTACAGTATACTGAATGACCATGTGCGTGTACAGTACAGTATACTGAATGACCATGTGCGTGTACAGTACAGTATACTGAATGACCATGTGCTCTGGGCGTGTACAGTACAGTATACTGAATGACCATGTGCGTGTACAGTACAGTATACTGAATGACCATGTGCGTGTACAGTACAGTATACTGAATGACCATGTGCTCTGGGCGTGTACAGTACAGTATACTGAATGACCATGTGCGTGTACAGTACAGTATACTGAATGACCATGTGCGTGTACAGTACAGTATACTGAATGACCATGTGCTCTGGGCGTGTACAGTACAGTATACTGAAGGACCATGTGCTTTGGGCGTGTACAGTACAGTATACTGAAGGACCATGTGCTTTGGGCGTGTACAGTACAGTATACTGAAGGACCATGTGCTTTGGGCGTGTACAGTACAGTATACTGAATGACCATGTGCGTGTACAGTACAGTATACTGAAGGACCATGTGCGTGTACAGTACAGTATACTGAAGGACCATGTGCGTGTACAGTACAGTATACTGAAGGACCATGTGCGTGTACAGTACAGTATACTGACATAATGATGGATGTATAGGCCGTCTCTTCTCGCGACAGTCAAATCTTTTTCACTGTTGGTTGATCGAAGCTAAACCTCTTGGTAGGTTGTCAGAAGAATAATTCGGGTGCTTTTCTCCGCGTGTTTCCTCTGCGCTCCCTGGCCTTTGCCGCGACATACGGCCTCGGCCTGCGTTCCCGCTCGTCTGGTCGGCGCGGCCGCGCCCGTGCGCCGCGCCATGTTTGATCCCGTTGCCCATCTGAGGTAATTAAAGGGTTATTAGTAAACAGACATTCACGCGCGCTCGCCCCTGCCAACTGTTTGAGGCCATCTGCCGCGGTCGCACGTGCGCTGACATTGGAAATATGCTGTGGGAGATGCGCCGCGCGGGGACCGAGGCGGGGCTGTCACGGGGTCCAAACAGTCAAACACTGGCAGCTTCTGGTATCAGCGGCAATGAGGCGGCGGGGGGGGGGCGATCGGAAACTGTTTGTCTCAAAGGTATAGGCTTCAGGCTTGCATCATGGACCGTCAACACACCGTATTTTCGTGTGGTATGTGACAGTGGCTCCAACGGTCCAATAACCCGAGAGGTTGGCAGTTCGAGTCCCGGCCCGTGCAGGTGCAGACAGACACATCCTTGGGCAAGACACTTTCACCCACCGCCTGTGTGAATGGTGTGTGTCTGTGTGGGTGATTGTCTGTGTCTAATAACAGTACACACTATATCACTCTCAAAACGGTTAGTCTTGGACAAAATGCCAAAAGAGGTGAGTGTTAAGCTTACGGTATTTTTCCAAAAATGTGGGCTGCAGCTCTTTAGCATTTGGCATTGTAGTAGTTACAGTTAGTTGCAGCTCTTTGTTTTCTGTAGCCATGTAATTGCCATAATCTTTATACATGATGATCATTAAAACAATGCTGTGAACCTTCAGCTACTGGACGACCCGCTCCACCGTCTGAGCCCTTGTCGCCCACATTACTCCTTTTATCACTATTTATTAACTTTCAACTTAATTACTTCCAAAAAAATGTCCCTACAATTGTGAGGCCCTTCCCAAATGACACAAAATGTTCAACCCAGAATCCTAAATGCACCATGAAACTCGATTTCCTTCCATCGTGGTCCACTCTCTGCCTCCTCCTCACCCCTCCTCCTCCTCTGTCCTCCCCGGCGCTGGCTCGGCTCCTCTGTTTTATCGTATTATTTTCAGTAATATTGAAGGGATTAACCCTGCCGGCCCCTGGGTGGTTACTGTTTCATTTTATTCTTATTAAAATCTTAAGAACCTGCTTTATTATTCGTGTTGGATGCTAGCTCAATAATCCTGGCCGGCTGGTGGGGAGTGTGGCAGGCGGCCCGCACACCCCGAGGTGAGCTGAGAGATGGATGGGAGGAAGTCCAGGGCTCATCGCACACATTATGGCCACGTTTGAAGCACGTATGCATCCACAAAGCCTCGGATAATAAAAGCGCTGCTGTGCCGCGCGACGTCCCCCCCCCCCCCGCAGACCAACTGCATAATAACCGCAGTGCTATTTAAAGCCGAGCCGCGATGTGATGAATCCATATGATGTGATGGAAATGTGATTAGTGAAGTCATTTTAAAAGCAGGATGGGGGGTATTATGTCAAATCGACTCATGAGGGGGTTTGATAATGTTGTTCTCTCATCAGACACGTCTTTGTGTAACCTTAGAGGGCCGGGCCCGAACGCAGGCTTTAGAGGGGCGCTCCGTGTGATCTTCTGCTCCAGACTAAACGCACTAATGGGATATTTTACACTGGCAGGACCTACCCACTGCCTGGGCCTGGACTAACCCAGGCTGACCAGGGGTACGTTTTGGGGCCGACATCTGGCCGAGGCCAAAGCGCGCTGAGCTAGTACTACGGCGAAAAGCCGCTATTCCACGTGGCGCGCCTAAAACCACGCACGCCACGATCTACGCGCACGTGTCGCACGCCTTTCTGTTTCCGCCACACACATTCAAAGTTTTGTAAGCCGTGATGAGAACAAATGTGGACAAAGCTGTACTAAAACCAAAAAGCAAACGCTAATACACGAACTATGAAGTTGTGCTAACAGCGGCTAAATGCTAATATCGGCAGAATTCTCTCTTTTACCTGGTCAAACCGGTTTGGCACTGGCCTCCGCAGTGGAAAAGCTCGCCAAAACGGGTTGACCAGGTACTGGGCTGCCTGTGGAAAAGAGGCTAAAGTCAACAGACTCCTTGCGTCTGACTTAGGGTGACCAGAAGTCCCAGTTTACCTGGGACAGTCCCAGTTTTGAGTCCTCTGTCCCATGTCCCCACACATTCCTCCAAAACCATTAATTTGTCCCAGTTTTACACAGGATCTGTCCCAAGTGTCCCGGTTTTTGGCCAATATGATCCACAAAGTAACCAACTTGGCTTGAAAATTCATGTCTTTGGGCCATGCAAATGTCCATTACCAAGTAGAAACCAATACAAAATATCAAGTCTATCATGTTAATGCTGATTGTTGCATGGTGTAAGATGGCAACAAGCAGATTTACCATTTAGCTTAGGAAAAACAGTCAATAAATGGCTCCCTGGTTGACCGTGCAACTAAATCCCAAATAGTGTCCCAGTTTTGTAGTCAGAAAATCTGGTCACCCTAGTTTGACTGGCAAATGAGAGAGAGGACGGCCCTCACTGTTAACATTCAGGTCATACAGATTTCAGATTTCACAACATTACAGTAAATAGCGCTGTTATGTCTTTCCAGATTAGATAGATGACATGGCGAGTACTTAGACCGGGGCGTGCGGGATACAAGGGTGTTATGTGGAACTGCAGCTGATGAGGGTTGAATGGGGGCTGTACATGGGCTGGACAGACACTCCTGGCATGGCGTTTGGGGAATGGTGGTTATGTACAACCACCCCGAGCTTTTTCCTCCTACAGACCAATGTTCTCTGTGGGGCAGGGGTGTGGGGGCGCACATGCTGATGTTTGGATTTGGGTGGTTAGCGTAGCATGTTTTAATTACCATCCTGGTGGCCTCAAAGACGCTCCCGTGATCAATCGTTTTTTAGGTTTTCTGGTAGGTTTTTACTTCTGATTGAACTGCCTCCAGGCTCTCACAGGTCAAACTAAAAAACTTTCTTAACCCCATCATGAGTTAACCCCTTAACTGCCGTCTCTCCTGATCAGGGGATTAGGGTTAGAGTTAGTTAACCCTAACCAGGATATAATTAGGGTTAAGAACGGCAAATGTAACGTAAGTTGTGTTTCACTCACACAGATCTCACATATATTTTTCGAAACTAGAAGGTCTTGGCTTTCAAATTAGTTGTCACACTGGCATATAGACTGTAAGCTCTCCAGTCAATACGCTTGGAGACTTGGATGTAAATGATTGTTAACCCTAATCCTTAACCCTAACCATAACCCTAGGGTGGCAGTTAAGCCCTATATTTCTTCAAGTTAACAAACATTGGCAACTTCACATATAATTTACTAATATGTGTGATAGTGGCATTGAAGATGGGTTAAATGCAGAGAACGCATTTTCCTACGGGGATAAATGAATTGTAGCTTAACTTAAAGGAACAGGCCACCGTTCTTCCATACTGAGATCTGTTCTTACCTGAGCTCAGACGAGTTGATACGGACCTGTCTGGTCTTCGTGCCCGTGGAAGAGCTTGGTCGCTTCTAACTTCACCCCCGTTTGGAGCCATAGAAATATACTGGGAGAGGCCAAATGCTAACAACATCTTTTTGCGTGACTGAGCGCACGCACAAAGACCAGACAGGTCATAGTTATCAACTCGTCTAAGCTCGGGTAAGCACAGATCTCAGTATGGAAGAACGGTGGCCTGTTCCTTTAATCCCCCCCTGTTTTCAGTGGTAAGGGGTACCTGGAGCAAACCTACGCAGACACGGGGAGAACTCCACCAAAATGTCCCCCCTCTAGCCTGGGGATCGAACCCGGGACTGTGACGTTGCATATGTTAAAGGAATATGAAGTGCAGTCACTGGCAATGTGTAGCGTTTTCCTCTGAGGCAGTTCTGCCATGTTTGCTAAGACCATTGTGCCATGTGTCTTTTGTTAGCCTTGATTTGCCGGAATGACACATACTGTACATACATTTGATCTGCCAGTCTCCCCCGCCGCTCAAACGCTCCCAGACGCCACTCCGCCGTCTCCTTTCATGTGCTGGCTGTGTGTTTTTCTTCTCTTAAACTCTGTCATCTCCTGACTGACAGATCCTGTCGTCGCGGCGGCGTGTTCGAGATGGCTATTACTGCTGATGGCTCTCCGGTGTTCGCTGTGATCTGCGGTGCGGCGCGCGCCATTGATTTCGCGGGAACTCTGATAAATCTCCGACAGGAAACAGACGGCGGCGTTGTCACATGAAGCTTCCTGGATCGCGCTCTGATTCGGGAGTCGCGCGCCTCTGACCCGGCGCGCTCGGTTTACACAAGCAGAAGGTGTTGACTCGTACCTTTCAGTGCACGCGGGGATAGCTATTGATCACTTAGCGCCGACACAACTTCAATTACGCGATAGCGGATAATAATCAAAGAGGTTTATGTTCTTATTGACTAAAGCTGCTTCTGACATTTTCCTAGTGGCCAATTGTAAGACAGCAACCATCGATTTCATTTTCATGTAACACCAGCGGCTTTTATAGTCTTAAGTGGAAATTCTCCCAACTAATATGAGGGTCTTATAGTCCATCCATCCATCTTCTTGCACTTGTCCGTTGCCGGGTCGTGGGGGCAGCTGTTGGAGCTGCACCAGCCCCTATGGCGCCCCCTGCAGGTGGTGGGTCCACAGAAGGACGGCCTCATGGTTCTAACCGGGCCTGTTGGTCTCTCATAAGGGGCTTCTGAACCGCTCTTTGTCTGACCCGTCACCTAGGACCTGTTTGCCCTGGGAGACCCTACCAGGGGCACGAAGCCCCCGACAACAGAGCTCCAGGATCATTCAGGCTCAAACCCTCCACCACGTTAAGGTGGCGGTTCCAGGAGGGGGGTCTTATAGTGATAAGTTTCAAAACAGACAAGCCAAGCTAAACGTTCTTGTGCTAGGCTTCACAAGTCATCATCTGTACTGGGCTGTTTTTTTGTATTGAGGAAGTTTTCGTCAGCTCAACTGTTTACTTCCAGCTGCTGGCTAGACTTTGAAACTTCTCAAAGTCATTCAATGTGCTTTACAAAACAAGAATGTCTCGCCTAAATCAAACCCTCAAAGTCGGAAGTAGGAGAGTAAAATCTCTCAGCTGTTGCCTGGACGTGTTTCTAGCTCTCACCGACCCTCCCGCACATTCTGATTTGTTCACTTGAGTTCAAAAGAAGCACGAGACGTGAACAGGGCGGACCGCCATTGCCAACACTGTGCTAATTTAGCCTCTGACTTCCTGTTTTGCACTGGAGGAAAAGACGCAATATTTTGACTAGGGATGCACCGATCCGATACTGGTATCGGATATCGGAGCTGAAACTGGAATAAATACAATATCAGGTATCGGCTACAAATATCTGATACTGAACCAATACCAGTTGTGTCTCTCAATGCCTTAAAAACACAACTTTTACCACCAAAATCTAAGTGAATATGGGCATGCTGTATGCTAAAGCTAGCGGGAGCATGCTAATGATAGAATACCTAAAGTGGCCTAATACAATAAAAATAACTACTGCTGAAGCCAAGTGTTTGTATTTGAGTTTTAAAAATAATGTATCTAATATATTTGGAATGATCAGATCACTTCATGTGAGTTGTTTATATTCATGTTACCTAAAGCCTGTCATTTACCCAAGGATATTTAGTGTAGAAAAGTCCAGTGATCCTTGTTTAATGTTTATCCAAGAGTTTATCAATAGATATAATTGATAATTGATCTGTAACATCATGACAATAAAATATGACTTTATTGATCCTACAATGGAGAAGAGTCAATAAAATGTTTCACTCAGAGAAAGCCACTTTTAAGAAAGTGGTAAATATCGGCAGATACTCGAACCCCAGTATCGGTATCGGAAGCAAAAAAGCTGGTCTGTTTCTCTTTCACAAATGTCAAACACTGTGGATCTACGGTGCTAAATTAAGTTTACTACAAGAAAATTATTGGATTATCTCGTAAAAAAAAAAGAACAAAAGGGAAAAATTGACATGAACATGTTTATTTTATGATATTTGGTCAACTTCGGCGCCTTCAGAATGAATGCTGAAATCACTCAAGCCTGATCGCTTCACAACAATATATAATACACAGTGGCATTCTGTCAAGGCCTGCAAAGCCTCCTCGTTGGCATAAACTATTTTACAATATTCCAAATTTATTTTATTATAGATCGTACTGTTTAATTAATAAAGCTCAAAATATGTTTTTCTCTGTGTTTTATTTATTTATTTGTTTGCCCTTTGTTGCTGAGAGTGTAAAGCTCTCTGTGTAGGCCTTCAGATGCATTTCTGCAGTCTCCCCTCGATACAGGCAAATACAGACGATGGGCTTTATGGGGTCACATGCCCCCGGGCCCGCTAGCTGGCCCAAGGTGACATTAACACATCCCATTGGACAAAGCTGCTGTCAATCACACGACAGCCAGTAAGGAGTGTTTTTGAAATGAGGCGTCACCGCTATGTCTAATACAACCGATAAACTGGTGTAATCTCGGAAATGTGTTTCATTGCAGGTACATTTGCCATCCCTATTACTGTTGTTTATTTTAAACCAGACTTTGTTTGGAATGGCTCGAGCTTGGATCTTTGTGTTACCCAGAACTTTCGACCCATGAGGCATCACCGCGGGCTCTCCCACTCGAACACCGGCCGGTCTGAAAACTGCTTATTCTCGGACATTCTAACAGCACAGATCGGAGACCTGTTTACAGGTTATCGGTAAGACGTATAGGTAAATAAATGGTCACATTTATATAGCGTCTTTCTGATTTTAGCACTCAAAGTAGGGCTGGGCGATATGGACCAAAAGTCATATCCCGATATATTTAGGTTGAATGTCGATATACGATATATATCCCGATATTTTTTCCACAAAGTGAGAGCTGTGAAATCAAATGTTAAGTCAAAGTCACTGCCAAATAGGAGTGTTTTAATATTTAATATTGCTATTTTTATTTTATTAATTTATTTTCTTCTACCCCATTTGCTGTTAATAACTTTATGTTGCATATAACTAAACTAAAGCCTAAACTGAGACAATGAAATATGACTTATTAAAGTATTACTTACTTTTTAGTCCTTAATAATCATGAAATATAATAAATAAATAAATAGCCCAAATAATTTCTTGATATTTGCTCTTGATTTAACCGTTTTAGTCAGTGGTTTTGAGATAAGTTCTTATCTTTATCCAAAGCATTCCCAAACATAAGCTCCTAAACTGAGCCACAAACGACTCTTTACTCTTTACAAGCAGCACAGGCTCACCATCTCTGCTCATCATCAGAGCTCAGCGAGGGACTGGAGTGATTAGCGCTGCGGCTAACGCAATGCTAACGGGGAAAAAGCAATAGTCCTTCGCGGTGGCAGCATTACAAACGCTGATATTTTCACAGTACATCCACGATCTACCGCAAACCTTAATTAGACTGGGAAGTAAACAAAAGCACATGGCGCAGCGCACGTAAACAAAAGCACATGGCAGCGCACGTAAACAAAAGCACATGGCGCAGCACACGTAAACAAAAGGACATGGCGCACGTAAACAAAAGCACATGGCGCAGCGCACGTAAACAAAAGCACATGGCGCAGCGCACGTAAACAAAAGGACATGGCACACGTAAACAAAAGCACATGGCACAGCGCACGTAAACAAAAGCACATGGCACAGCGCACGTAAACAAAAGGACGTGGCGCAGCGCACGTAAACAAAAGGACATGGCGCAGCGCATGTAAACAAAAGCACATGGCGCAGCGCACGTAAACAAAAGCACATGGCGCAGCGCACGTCGCCACCATATCTCGCCGCTACATTCACTTCTGTCCAAACCATCTCCAAATGATTGAGCCACTGGTTTTTGTTTTACCAACCAAGGGGCTCTCCTCCGCACGCTTCACAGACATTGTTGCTTTCTTCATGTTTGTTGAAGAGTGCCGGCTGCCCCTCCCTCTTCCCTCGACGAGGGGCGGGGCCGGGGCGCTGGGAGCAGTGCAGAGCTCCGCTCAGCGGGTTGCCTGAAGCAAGTATTACAGCGCAAATTTGGACTATATCGACATATACGATATGGTCGAACCGCCGACCCTCCAGTCACAAGATGACCTCTGTGCCTCTGCCGCCCCCAAATATATGGTCATTTCCATAGTAGAAGTTGCCAACTCTGAAGGTCTGATCTTCAGCTGATCGCATTACGAAACCTCAAAGCCACCTTGCCCCATCTCTCAAATGTTCAAGGTAAAGGATTTGGGATCTTTGAAGTAATTGTTTTAGCCTGTTACCCCCAATCCATCGCACCAGCTCAAAAGTGTTCCTGTAAGTGCTTTTCATTGTACAAGCGTACAACAAAATAGTGTTCAGGTGTTAGTCCTGAGCTGCTGCGACTGAGCCGCGCTGCCACTGTGTGTCAACCTGACCTACATGACCTGGGAAACTGTAGCACTCGGAAAAAACCTAGCTACCCTCTGTCTCCTCTGATCCTCTGAAATGGTGCACTGCCTCCTGGGTTTGTTCCTGTTTCAGAGCGTGGTGTCCTGCACTGTTCAGCTCCTCCTCCTTCCTCTTCTTCCTTCAGCTCCCTCCGCTCCACAACAGTCTTTCACCATCTCCTCGTCTGTCCATTTTTGTTTCCTGTAGCTCCTCTTGTGACGCCTCCTCTGTGCTGCAACTGTGGGGGCTCTTGGTGCTTCTTCAGTGTCTCAGAAGAAGAAATGTGTAGGTCTCAAATGGGTTTACCTGAAAAACTAGCATTTTGTTTACCTTTAAAAGTTGCTTTCTTCAGGACCATTTTTGACTCTTAAAATAAAGAGGGGAGAGGGAGGTTGCCCCCTGTTTTCACATCGCCATGACTACTGTAACTACTACTACTTAGGTTTTGGGGACGTCGAACTGTTCCATCACTGCATTGCAGGAAAAACCAGGAGTGATGTTATTTTACAGGAATGTTGAACGTTGTTAACTGAACTAAAGTGGTCAAAAAGGCTACACGATTGTTTTTGTCGGGTTTAGCTCCAGGGGCAGAGGTGTTAATAAGAGGATAACCTGTCATTTATTCTCCCAGGCCTCGTGTGGGTCTGGCGTGTGGGTGTGCAGTGGTAATCCTCGGACCAGCTCGTCTCTTCATTACAACAGTCCCTCTGTACCGGTGTCTCAGCCCCCAGGATCACAGCATCGACTGCAGCAAAGGTCGGCCGTGTTTGATTTTCTCAAAGGTTACTGTTTATATCTATTTATGGATTGACAGTTTCTCATAATGTTTCACACGGATACGTACTTTCATATCCTGTCTTTGTGCACCACATGGACACTTTCGTATAGAAATGTTACATTAATGCAGCATCTGACCTGAGAGCACTTGTTACATCAGCTCCCAAGAACACTCAGGGGGAGCAATTAGACAGGATCATGTGCAATCAAGTCATAGTAACTATAGTTATCTTATATACAATGAATATAAAAAGTTTAAAGAGGCATGACAGTGGTTGGTCGAGCGGGTGGTCTCGTGATCGGAAGGTTGGGGGTTTGAATCCCAGCTCCTGCAAAATCGTCGTTGTGTCCTTGGGGAAGACACTTCACCCTACCTACCGAGCACCGGCCCACACCAGCAGCTCACTGCCCCCACAACTCGCCCAGTGACATTGAGGATGGGTCAAATGCAGAGAACAAATTTCTCTACAGAGGTTAATAAAGAATCCATCCATCTATTTTCTTCCACTTCTCTGTTGCTGGGTCGTGGGGGCAGCTGTTGGAGCTGCACCAGCCCCTATGGCCCCCCCTGCAGGTGTTGGGTTCACAGAAGGACGGCCTCATGGTTCTAACCGGGTCTGTTGGTCTCTCATAAGGGGCTTCTGAACCGGTCTTTGTCTGACCCGTCACCTAGGACCTGTTTGCCCTGGGAGACCCTACCAGGGGCACGAAGCCCCCGACAACAGAGCTCCAGGATCATTCAGGCTCAAACCCTCCCCCACGTTAAGGTGGCGGTTCCAGGAGGGACTAATAAAGAATAACTTAACTTATCTTAATATATATTATAGTCACGATCAAAAGTTTAAGACCAGTAGAAAATGGCAAACATTCCCATTTTGCATGGCTGGATCAATAAACTGAAAACGTCTGTTTTGCAGCTGATCAAAAGTTTAGGACCACATGCCTTTAAAATGCCAAATCTGTGCAAAAGTGTGGATTCAGTGTCATTTTCTGTCAGGTATTCACGCTGTCATGACGTCTTGATGGCAAAGGGAAAAAAGTCTTCATTTTGAACGAGGTCGGACTGTTGAGCTGCATAAGCAGAGCCTCTCGCAGCGTGCCATCGCTGCTGAGGTGGGACAAGACAGTCATGTGGAATGTCTTAAAAGATCTTGAGGGTTATGGAACAAAAAAGTCAAGCGGAAGACCCAAAAAAATATCACCAGCACAGAGCCGGAAGATCCGGTTGGCTGGCCGTCAAGACACTGGACGATCCTCGACCCAAATGAAGGCCGTTACTGGAGCTGACTGCAAAACTTCCTTATATGATTTTGTCATAAATATATACACATTTTCCAGGTTAAGTCAACGATGGAGAATGGGATATATCTTCGGATATGTCACACAAAATAGCAGGAAATAGGCCCTGGCCAGATCATTGTTATCCCAAGTGTGGATTATACTATGTTCTAATGTCAAAAGATACTATGAACCTGGAAGTGTCCTCTGCATTTTCAAAACCCACAAACCATCACTAGACTGAGCACTGAGCAGATGCACTTGTTTGCTGCTAACCACCAAAAACACTAACAGATTGAAGAAGAAGAGGCAAAATGATGGAGCGATCTGCCTATGGAGGATGTAAATCGGACACTAGGTAGCACAAGAGTGTGTCAGGGGCAGTCGAGGGCTTTCCCTTCCCAAAGTCGAAAACACAACTGGAGCACTGCCTACAATGGGTCAAACAACGTGGACAGCCTACGCCCAGCTAAACAAGCATTCGTCTGCTCTGAGGCTCTGAGGCAAGGCTAACACCTTTGTGATATGTTTGTTAAGTGATGATGTCACCGCTCTACTGCCGGGTCCAACGGAGCTTCAGTCGTATTCATTATTATGGGATTTAGCTGATTGTAACCTGTTGTAGAGCCGACTACAGTACAAGGCTCTTTGGAAACATCTGATCACAAAGAAATATTACATTTACTTTGGATTTTCATTAGTTATGCTTTTCCTGCATTTATTATCAAAGTACTTTTTTTGTTGTTGGCTGCACAACCCAGTAGGGACAAAGTGTGCAAAATAGTGAGTATGACAGAGAGAAGTTGGTCTCCTCAGCCAGGAAGCTTCAAATGGAGATTTTTCATTGAATCTAGAAGCAGTCTTTTCTGCATTTTCTTCTTTCCTCGTGTCACCGTTTGCTTTTCTCCAGTAGTGACTCTGCTCACATCATCACGTACAAAGAATGACTTAACCTTTTCTCTTAGTCTGGCACCGATTCCATTTCTTCCTCTTATAGCAGCAGACGCTTTCATTTTCCAGGTTTTTCCATCTTCTCCTTGAAAATCCAAGTACCTCCAATTTCTGCAGCCTGTACTTCTTAAGGATTTATCTGGTGATTTCTCCGGCGATGTCTGTGACTTTCTCTAGAAAAAAGAGTTATCTTTATTGACGTCTGCAAAGCTTCCCTAAGCATTCTGTTGACTTTAGCTCTTGGAGATGGATTGGACTTTTTCAATCTCTGGAGCCGTATCCTGTATTTTCCTGTTTTCCGTTCTGCTCTTCTCAACTTACCTTCGAGTTCCTGCTGCCTTTATGAGTTTTTGTTTAGTTTAGTTCTTTTTTTGCTTTCCCATCTTCCATTGTGTCATGTGACTCATGTTTTCTTCTATGCTAATTTTTTGGGGGATAACAGGGTTGCATGCATGTTGTGGGACATACATTTACTGCATAATAATTAATATTTAAAATAAATGTTTACACAATTACAAGACACATCAATTGACAAAATAATACAAAAGAAAATGAATTTAAAATGTATTTTAATTTCAGATTCAATTTGATGATCAAGGGGGGGGGGGGGGGGGACAGGCAGAAGGCATATTTGATATATAAAAGAAATGTCTTTAGTAACATTTTATCTCAGTAGATTTAATTTTGGTCCCAGGACCTGTACAATGTACTCCAAAGCTGCATGCTTTAACATTTGGATTATGTGAAATTTCAAGGCTGGGACGTAAAGTTTCCACCAATTCTGGAATGACCAGCTAGCTAGCTAACGTCTAGCTACTAACATGTAAACTGGAGCTGTTTGGATTAACTTTAACTGTGCCTGTGAGGTTTTTTATTGTTTAAACATAAAGTAAATTGTTAATCAGACGGTTAGCTGCCTTCCTTTATGATAAACATACTGTGCATTTTGCCACGGTTCTATTGATACCTGGCTTATGGTTGCAGCTTATTATCATTGGGGCACCTGTGGGTTTAGCTGTTTGCTAATTTTAGCAAACTGAAGCAATGCTCATATGTTCAACAATACTACCAACATAAGAGAGTGATAATGGCAGAGATCATGAGGTGTCTCTGATTTCGCTTGAGACCTGTCTGCTTTAGTTTCAATAGTTATAAGGTCCATCCAAAACCTCAAATACGTAGCTTCTATGTCCTGATCCTTAACCTTTCATGGGGTCAACTGTTAGATCCCTATGCAGTTAGGAACTAGAGCTTCAGAAGCATTTGCCCAATTCAAACGTCCTTACCGAGGGGAAGGGACATCACCAACAGCTGTTTCTTTACTTCTTCTTCTTTAAGGAGCTGCCCAAATCACATTGCACATATGGCTCCTCCTGCAGTTGGTGGGCCCACGGGAGGACGGCCTCAGGGGCCTGTTGGTCTCTCATAAGGGGCTTCTGAACCGCTCTTTGTCTACCCAGCTGTTTCATAAAGCTACACCACCCATAGTATTGGACATAACAAAATATACTCCAACTGCAGCCACTGGCTTTAATGACTCAAACATGAACCACAACAACGAAGTGAAGCCACACAGCAAACAGACGATGATAAAAAAAGCTGTTTCAGATGTACCTTACACACCTACTGCTTCATCAAAGAAATAAAACATGCGCTGTGCAATGTATGCAAATTAGCCATGTGGCTTTAAGTTTCCTCTAAATGAAAGTAAAAGCAGTGGCTTATGGGACGGCACATAGCTCCTAATCGCCGGTGAGTTAGTGCCAGGGGTCCGTATGCTAAAGGAGCTACGATAGTTAGCATACAGACTCCTTTCCCTAACTCATTTCTAACTGACAGCCCAATTTGGATGCTTCTTATCATGGCGGACACTTAGCCCTCCTACCAATCTGCTCGTTTCGGCTCCGGCCATTCTGTCCCTTTCGTTAGATGTTTTACTATTTTGAATATATCTCTCTGCTCCTTATTGCAACCCCTTTTGCCTCGATATGGAGGATATATATTGCGCAGGCATCGCTCCAAAGAGAGTCACTAGAGACCTAGCGACCGTAACTAAGGGCGCGGGGATTTTTTGCGAAAGGTCAATTGTGAGGATGATGATGCAATGCCGTAAGCCACGTGCCAATACAACCAAGACAACGCAGGGGCTTCCATCTCCTCAACCTTCTCTGCTGTGCCCCCCCCCCCCCCCACACTTCCTTTCTCCTCTTTGACCTGGACGATTCACCCTGCTACCCGTTCCTCACCGCCTCCCTCCGAGCAAACAGAGACATAGCCAAATCCGACCCCTCCCGCGCCTGCTCCGAGGTCACGGTGCCAAAATGACTCTTTCTTTTATTATTATTTTTTTATTATTATTACTGTTCATAAACAGCGGCTCCCCCGGCGTTCGGCGGAAAATTTCACATAAACTTTGATCAAACACGCGTTGGCCTCGGCGGTCCTCGGCGCGCGGAAATAGCTCGGCGCAATCACGGGCAGAGGAAACACGCCCCCAAAACAGTGCAAATAGCAGGCAGTCACCGATATATCAAGTCATTATTGACCAGAGCGCGGGGGAATAGAGCTCATATAAAAACAATAAGTTGCTCTTTGCAGTTCTCTCCCTTTCCCCTCGTTTTAGCGGGCGGAAGAAATGGATATCGAGAGGGTGTAAACTTTGTGGCTTCAAATTAATAGCTTTGCGGGGGAGCGGAGCGCCAGCCGAAGTGATAAAACTGCCTAAAGTCATAGCGGCGCTGGGTTTAGCGACGTGTGTGTGTGCGTGTGTGTGTGTACGTGTGTGTGTGTGTGCGTGTGTGTGTGTGTGTGTGAGGAGAAACAGGCTGCTTTCAGAGTTGGTTCATGGTTGAAGGTCGGCTTGTTGAACGGTCGGTGCTTTCCCGCCGCTCCCATGTTGCCAGCGGAGAATCGATGCACAGGAACAACTGCCCGGTGTTTGTCTCGCTTTTCCGAGTTGACTGTGCGGACTGCCGGGTGATGTCGCTTAAAAGTGGAGCAACCCCCTCCCCCCCCTGTTAAGTGGGATAAAATACTGCATCCAAGAGGGGCGGAGGGTGGCGCGCAGAATCGATGGTTTGTTTACGATGTGGTCCCCTCGTCAAAGAGAAACCGTCGGACTTGTGTTTCGGGCCAGCGATCTTTCAATCTCTGTGACTGTTTTCGTCCCGTCATCTCGCTGAGGCTCACAGAGGTCTTGAATAAGCCGTTTCAGATCAATAGGCCTGACGTGGGAAGATCCAGTGTTGCGTTCATTTCTCCCCCCAAAGCCTTGTATTGATTGATGGGAGAGTTGTCTCCAGCACCCGGACCACCCTTTCACAACGTGAGCCCGGTGAATCCTGGTCTGGCTAAGGGGGATCGAAAACCTTCTACAGGAAATACAGTGAACACGAAACACGCCTCTGTGATTGGTCGATTAAACTCCACTTCCTGTTCCTGTTCCGTCCCTTGTTTACAAAATGGAGGGGTCTCGGACTGTGGCCGCGTGGGTTTTTTTCTTTTCGCACTTTTTTAATCTGGCAGTGACTGTAACTACGCAAAGAACGCACACATCTTTTTACGGAGGAAATGGGAGATACATGAGCCGATAGGCAAGGCAAGGCAACTTTATTTATACCGCGCATTTCGTACACAAGGCGAAATTACAATCAGGTTAAGTTAAGGCAAAGCACAGAAACATCAAGACATGGGAAATACACAGCACACAAGGTCACGTGCGGAATTTTTTCTTTGGAAGGACGACCGGCCATTGACCGGGGGGGCGGGGCTGAAGAAACGTGTTGAGGCAGACGCAGAACGACGGGGGCGTGGTTAGGGAGGGGGTATGTGTGTACGGTTGTTTACACTCTAAAAGTCAGTGTTATGCAAAATATGACCCAGAGAACTCAGTCCTTATCAGGTTTAGCTCCGTGGCTTGGCCTTGAAGGGAAGTGTTGACGGCGTAGGAGAGATAAGCGGTCCAGCAGAGGACGAGAATTATTCCAGTAACAGTTTATAAATTTATAATGAATTTGCTTTTTTCTTGGTCTCAGCTTTAGTTCAGTTCTCCAGAGCAGTAGTTCCCTTCACAGTTCCTCCCTTTTCCTCCCAGAAATATAGTCCATCTATTGTCCGTCTCCACAGCGAGCTGCCAGCCCGTACATAACAGTCCATCGTTGTTTTGCGTTACTTTCCGGTGTAATTCCATCACTCGGTCACTCCCTGCTCCAAAGTGCTCGTTCATTTTAACCCACAGAAGTGTGGTTCGATTGCAAACTGCTGTCTTTCCAAATTTCCGATAATCCAGGGCAGTCCATCCAATAAGCAGGTACCCTGTTATCAAGAGTCCAAATGAGTAAATATCTTTGATGTCTCCGACCGACAGGACCGCGAGGCAAACGACATCCATCGCAAACCGAGCTGTGAAAATCCAGTCAGGGAAGACGACCTCCTCCGTGGCCTCACTTTGTGAAAAAAAAAAAACGTATCAATTGCGCTGAGATTCCAGTTAGTCAATTCCATAGATTAGCGGGAGGGAAAGAAGAGGGAGCAAGGTACAAAAAAGGCTCTAACCGGGCCTGTGTCGCTGCTTATATCAGAGGTTTTGGCCTTATATTTACGAGTCCTGGCTTTGTTTTGGTGTACATTTCGTATTAACTGTTGGCTCTGATCATAGAGGTCATGATTGTCGAAGAGATAGGGTCTGCTATACTTATACATAGGCCTTCCATGATAATTACTATATCGAGTTATCGCTCGATAAGTAAAATGAAGGACGATAAAATTATTAGTCTCGATAAATGCACGTGCTGCGTGTGCTTAACATAAATACAGAAACATGAACGCCATCACAGCACTGAATGAGCGGAGCTTCCATCCAACCCGTCTCCCTGTGCATGAAGACACTGAGCACATCAGCCGTGTCCCGCATGTGTCCAGATCATCAGCGCTGCTTTTGGAGAGAGGCGGGGGGTAAACAAAGTGCCGCTACTACGGAGCTGCTGAACCCGACACTTTCTGTGAACTTTATCGCGGAGCAAGAGGGACTCGTGTGAGAACATTTGGAATTCCAGCCAAAAGAACTCATCACGGAGAGAATAACAACATTAATGCGACTGCAGGTTTGTCCAACATGAGAACGAAACAAAGCTAATCAGAGCTACTGTTAGCGAGAGGAACCCGAGCGCTTTAGCGACTGTCAAAATACAAGCGCGATAGTCCTGAGAACATTACTCAGTCCTTAGGACTATGTTACTGTCCAAATACAAGCGCGATAGTCCTGAGAACATTACTCAGGGCTTAGGACTATGTTACTGTCCAAATACAAGCGCGATAGTCCTGAGAACATTACTCAGGGCTTAGGACTATGTTACTGTCCAAATACAAGCGCGATAGTCCTGAGAACATTACTCAGTGCTTAGGACTATGTTACTGTCCAAATACAAGCGCGATAGTCCTGAGAACATTACTCAGGGCTTAGGACTATGTTACTGTCCAAATACAAGCGCGATAGTCCTGAGAACATTACTCAGTGCTTAGGACTATGTTACTGTCCAAATACAAGCGCGATAGTCCTGAGAACATTACTCAGTGCTTAGGACTATGTTACTGTCCAAATACAAGCGCGATAGTCCTGAGAACATTACTCAGGGCTTAGGACTATGTTACTGTCCAAATACAAGTGCGATAGTCCTGAGAACATTACTCAGGGCTTAGGACTATGTTACTGTCCAAATACAAGTGTGATAGTCCTGAGAACATTACTCAGGGCTTAGGACTATGTTACTGTCCAAATACAAGCGCGATAGTCCTGAGAACATTACTCAGTGCTTAGGACTATGTTACTGTTCAAATACAAGCGCGATAGTCCTGAGAACATTACTCAGTGCTTAGGACTATGTTACTGTTCAAATACAAGTGTGACAGTCCTGAGAACATTACTCAGTGCTTAGGACTATGTTACTGTCCAAATACAAGCGCGATAGTCCTGAGAACATTACTCAGTGCTTAGGACTATGTTACTGTCCAAATACAAGCGCGATAGTCCTGAGAACATTACTCAGGGCTTAGGACTATGTTACTGTCCAAATACAAGCGCGATAGTCCTGAGAACATTACTCAGGGCTTAGGACTATGTTACTGTCCAAATACAAGCGCGATAGTCCTGAGAACATTACTCAGTGCTTAGGACTATGTTACTGTTCAAATACAAGCGCGATAGTCCTGAGAACATTACTCAGTGCTTAGGACTATGTTACTGTTCAAATACAAGTGTGACAGTCCTGAGAACATTACTCAGTGCTTAGGACTATGTTACTGTCCAAATACAAGCGCGATAGTCCTGAGAACATTACTCAGTGCTTAGGACTATGTTACTGTCCAAATACAAGCGCGATAGTCCTGAGAACATTACTCAGGGCTTAGGACTATGTTACTGTCCAAATACAAGCGCGATAGTCCTGAGAACATTACTCAGTGCTTAGGACTATGTTACTGTCCAAATACAAGCGCGATAGTCCTGAGAACATTACTCAGTGCTTAGGACTATGTTACTGTCCAAATACAAGCGCGATAGTCCTGAGAACATTACTCAGTGCTTAGGACTATGTTACTGTCCAAATACAAGCGCGATAGTCCTGAGAACATTACTCAGTGCTTAGGACTATGTTACTGTCCAAATACAAGCGCGATAGTCCTGAGAACATTACTCAGGGCTTAGGACTATGTTACTGTTCAAATACAAGCGCGATAGTCCTGAGAACATTACTCAGGGCTTAGGACTATGTTACTGTTCAAATACAAGCGCGATAGTCCTGAGAACATTACTCAGGGCTTAGGACTATGTTACTGTTCAAATACAAGCGCGATAGTCCTGAGAACATTACTTAGGGCTTAGGACTATGTTACTGTCCAAATACAAGCGCGATAGTCCTGAGAACATTACTCAGGGCTTAGGACTATGTTACTGTCCAAATACAAGCGCGATAGTCCTGAGAACATTACTCAGGGCTTAGGACTATGTTACTGTTCAAATACAAGCGGGATAGTCCTGAGAACATTACTCAGCGCTTAGGACTATGTTACTGTCCAAATACAAGCGCGATAGTCCTGAGAACATTACTCAGGGCTTAGGACTATGTTACTGTCCAAATACAAGCGCGATAGTCCTGAGAACATTACTCAGGGCTTAGGACTATGTTACTGTCCAAATACAAGCACGATAGTCCTGAGAACATTACTCAGTGCTTAGGACTATGTTACTGTCCAAATACAAGCGCGATAGTCCTGAGAACATTACTCAGGGCTTAGGACTATGTTACTGTCCAAATACAAGCGCGATAGTCCTGAGAACATTACTCAGGGCTTAGGACTATGTTACTGTCCAAATACAAGCGCGATAGTCCTGAGAACATTACTCAGGGCTTAGGACTATGTTACTGTCCAAATACAAGCGCGATAGTCCTGAGAACATTACTCAGTGCTTAGGACTATGTTACTGTTCAAATACAAGCGCGATAGTCCTGAGAACATTACTCAGGGCTTAGATGTTACTGTTCAAAAGACAGAGAAATGCTGCAGGGGTTTGACAAACAGTCAACAAGTTTCCCACTCTGACAGCCGTGTGTACAGGAGGTTAGATTTTAAAAGAAAAAGAACACAACATATGGCTACTCTACTTTTGCAGTAATACAGTATTATCTGAATCCATACATTTAATATAGAAGAAGTCACAGAAGTGAGTTTTTTGTCAGGAAATATTTAACCAGAATAATGCAGATGAAATATCAATATTGTTATTGGGATATTTTTAAAGATGATTCTGTATATTGAGTATTTGTTGTAAATGTTGTGACAGGCCTAGTTCAAACACAGAACCTGGTGAGAGTGTAGGTTATGTTAAAGGTTGAGAAGCACAGATGGAAACAGTGTCCTAGAATATGTCGACCCTTCTAGTTTGCGCTTTGTTTTTATGTTAATATTGAATGTCAGAACAAAACATTTCAATTAAAATAGTTGCTTACAGTTTTCTTTTTATTGCCTACAGTATTTGCATTATACTCAATTTATATTTATTTTATTTATTTTTATTTATTTATTTGAACAGGGCCAGTGTACAATATACATTTGCCTCAGAAAGGAGAGATGCATTGTACCAGGTTATAGCACTTAGTGCTAATTTCCGCCTGCAGTCCCTGGGCCTATTGTACATGTTTTTAGCGGTAGGGGAAAGGGGAGAATCCAGAGGAAACCTACACAGACACGGGGAGAACATGCAACTCCACACAGAAAGGCCCCGTCCAGGTGGGAATCGAACCCGGGACCTTCTAGCTGTGAAGCACGAGCGCTAACCGCTGTGCTACCGTGCCGCCTATATTATCGTTTATCGCGATATTTTCTGAGACGATATATCGTCCTCAAAAAAAAAAAATGTGCGTGGTAGGCCTACTTATACACTCACTTATTTCACAGTTGCAAAATGTATTTCACAGTTACATTTATCGAGGGGGAAGTCGCTTAGAAAGAACCGTTTCACAAAAGTGTGATTTTCTCCACTTTTTGCCGATGAAGCACTATTTTTGATGAAACCCACCATTGTTCATTTGTCAATCAAACAGGAACCGATAAACCTCGAATAAATTATATATTATATTTTAAATAAAAGCAGAGACTTACAACCTTGCGTGTGGATATTAGAGTTTATTTTCTGTGGGTAGATTTGGAGAAAAGAGCTGGCAGGCAAAGAGTTAACAAGCGTCTGCTATTTCCCGACACATGAGATGACTACATTTAGAAAACAGGCCTGTCCAAAATGCCATTATGGATTATGATCATTCCCTGTCGTGTCCACCACCAGTGTATTTAATCTCATCATCAGATTTCACTGTAGGATTGTTGGGGATGATTTTGAGTACGACATGCTGTTACTGGAATCACTATCCAAAGTCATATTTCGCTCAACCCAGTCCGGACGATTTAATACTTCCCGGACAAATGACAGCCTTCACAGTCACAGCGAAAGGTATTTGAGGTGACACGTGAATCTCACTGGACTTGTTTTTTTTTTTTTTTTTTTTTTTATTAAATCACCAACACAAAAAACAAACAAAATATGGCATAACAATCAGGGGGAAAAGTGACATTACAGTAAAAACAACAAAACAGGACAACAATAAAACAGACATAAAGAGACAAAGACACACACAAAAACAGACATACACACAAGTCCTTGAACACACCTCTTGTTTTTGTATAATTACATTTAGTTGCCGTTGCCGTTATCTTTACAGTGACTCTCAACAAATGTTATTACACAAATATTATTGTGCTGTATAGGCTAAATACACACAATATACTCAGCTTATTCAGTTGGAAATATTGAATCATTTTCATCAATACTGGGTGGCAGTCGAAGGCAGGTGCCTCGACGACCTGGTCCGCGTGCGCAGCTTCTGGCTTTCGGGACATGGAACGTCACCTCGCTGGGGGGGAAGGAGCCTGAGCTTGTGCGGGAGGTTGAGAGGTACCGGCTAGATATAGTCGGGCTCACCTCCACGCACAGCCTGGGTTCCGGATCCCAACTCCTGGAGAGGGGCTGGACTCTCCATTTTTCTGGAGTTGCCCGCGGGGAGAGGCGGCGGGCTGGGGTGGGTTTGCTTATTGCCCCCCAGCTCAGCCGTCACGTGTTGGAGTTCACCCCGGTGAACGAGAGGGTCGCGTCCCTACGCCTTCGGGTCGGGGACAGGTCTCTCACCGTTGTCTCGGCCTACGGGCCCAACATCGGTGCAGAGCCTTCTTGGAGTCCCTGGGAGGGGTACTAGATGGTGCTCCGGGGACTCCATTGTTCTACTGGGGGACTTCAATGCCCACGTGGGTAACGACAGTGAGACCTGGGTGGGGGTGATGGGGAAGAACGGCCTCCCCGATCGGAACCCGAGTGGTGTTCTTTTATTGGACTTCTGTGCTAGTTACGGTTTGTCCATAACGAACACCATGTTCGAGCACAAGGATGTCCATAAGTGCACGTGGCACCAGGACACCCTAGGCAGGAGGTCGATGATCGACTTTGTAGTTGTGTCATCTGATCTCCGGCCGCGTGTCTCGGACACTCGGGTGAAGAGAGGGGCTGAGCTGTCAACCGATCACCACCTGGTGGTGAGCTGGATCCGCTGGCAGGGGAAGAAGCCGGTCAGACCTGGCAGGCCCAAACGTGTTGTGAGGGTCTGTTGGGAACGTCTGGTGGATCCCTCTGTCAGTGGGGTCTTCAACTCCCACCTCCAGAAGAGCTTCACTCAGATTCCGAGGGAGGTTGGAGACATGCAGTCAGAGTGGACCATGTTCTCCTCCTCCATTGTCGATGCGGCTGCTCGTAGTTGTGGCCGTAAGGTCTCTGGTGCCTGTCGCGGCGGCAATCCCCGAACCCGGTGGTGGCGCCCGGAGGTGAGGGATGCCGTCAAGCTGAAGAAGGAGTCCTATCTGGCCTTGTTGGCTTGTGGGACTCCGGAGGCAGCTGAGAGGTACCGGCAGGCCAAGCGTGCTGCAGCTCGTGCAGTCGCAGAGGCAAAACCCCGGGTCTGGGAGGAGTTCGGAGAAGCCATGGAGGAGGACTTTCGGTCAACCTCGAAGAGATTCTGGCAAACCATCCGGCGCCTCAGGAGGGGGAAGCAGTGCTTCACCAACACTGTTTACAGTGTGGGTGGGGGGCTGCTGACCTCGACTGGGGATGTGGTCGGGTGGTGGAAGGAGTACTTCGAGGATCTCCTCAATCCCACTGTCACGTCTCCCGATGAAGAGGCAGAGGCTGGGGACTCGGAGGGGGGCTCGTCCATCACCCAGGCTGAAGTCCCTGAGGTGGTTAGGAAGCTCCTCGGTGGCAAGGCCCCAGGGGTGGATGAGATTCATCCCGAGTACCTTAAGTCTCTGGATGTTGTCTTGTCTTGGCTGACACGTCTCTGCAACATCACGTGGCGGTCGGGGACAGTGCCTCTGGATTGGCAGACCGGGGTGGTGGTCCCTCTCTTCAAGAAGGGGGATCGGAGGGTGTGCTCCAATTACAGAGGGATCACACTTCTCAGCCTCCCTGGTAAGGTCTACTCCAGGGTGCTGGAGAGGAGGATCCGGCCGATGGTCGAACCTCGGATTGTTCGGATGTCTCCGAGCTGGCCTGGTGTCGTCTCGGGGTCCCCCCAGAACAGCTGGAGGAGGTGTGCGTGGATCGGGAAGTCTGGGCATCTCTGCTGAGACTGCTGCCCCCGCGACCCGGCCCCGGATAAAGCGGAAGAAAATGGATGGATTTTCATCAATATCATTTGGTACTATTGGATATGATAATGTCCTTATTTTCTAAACAATTTTACATTGAAATACTATGGGGAAACGCCCCTTGTATAAAACAGTTTGAACAGAGTGGGAAAGGCAGATGTGAATCAAAGATTCTCCTATTATTGAGTGACAAATTGGGAAAAATTTCATTTTATTATGTGAGTGACGTGCCAACGTGTTTTGGCTGTAACATTTATTTTGGGTAAGTAGTTAATGGCCCTCTCGAGACGACGTTTATGATCGGGACATGGAGATTGAACTTAGTCTTGACAACTTGAAAAAGATTAGTACAAAAAGGATGACGCTTAAAGGTCTTAAAGGTTGTTTTAGTGACTATTCAAATATAGGCTTCTTTTAAATGCTAATAGATAAACACTTTTCACGTTTACCAGTCGTGAATAATGCATCAGTCCCGGTTCCAGCCCCGCTCAGCGATGCAGCTTAAGAAGGGCCTATTTAAACACGTGGTTCTATTTCCGTTGGTGCCTTTACCTATTTTTGGAGTCCCCGTCTGTCTGCAGTCTGACACCGTCGCTAAAGCAGGATAAACATACGGAGAACGTAAACTTATGGGGGGACTATTAGCCAAAAACTGAAAGTTAGAGGAACAGAAGACCTCAGCCTGAGTAGTGTTTGCCCTATATATATATATATATATATATATATATATATATATATATATATATGTATATATAGGTCTGTGGTAAATAACATTGTTGTGCATGAGAAAGGTACAGTATTTGTATAAGAGTAAGTGAATTCATAATTTTAGGGAATATAGGGAATTTTTTTTTCAAATATTATTTTATTTATTTTGTGCTATAAACAGGCAGGTAGTACTCAGTTACATTTATTAAATGTACTCAACGCTACCCTCAGTTATACTCCTATACATACTCCTGTTCAATGAGAGACTTACAGAAATATATTACTTTTTCAGTAACTGAGGAATATAACATTAGTTCTTAAACAAAATACAGGAATCATAATATGTTAGTCATTACAATAGTAACTCGAGTTACAAGTGCATTTAAATGGTTTGTATTGATGTATGAACAAAAACAAAAACTCCCCTCAAACAAAAAGGCAGCACTAAATCAAGTTAGACACTGGTGAATAAGACCTGTTGGGTGTAGCTAACGTCATAATTGGGAAAACGAAAGAAAAGGAAATCTTTGACTGCACTTTTGCCCATCGGCATTTATTATTTTCTATTTTAAATGTATATTTTGCCAAAAATAACTCAGGAGTAATATGTAATACAAACATATTACAATTTTAAAACTGGAACTACTAATATAGAATATACAGTATTACAATTTTAAAGTAACTTGCTCAACACTGCTCCTATTTAAATCAATAGTGAACCCTGCTCTTAAGGAACGTTTTACTTTAAGGGCGGCACGGTGGCACAGCAGTTAGTGCTCGTGCTTCACAGCTAGAAGGTCCCAGGTTCGATTCCCACCTGGACGGGGCCTTTCTGTGTGGAGTTTGCAGGTTCTCCCCGTGTCTGCGCATGTTTCCTCTGGGTACTCCGGTTTCCCCTACCACTAAAAACATGTACAATAGGCCAGGATGAGAGAGAGTGTGTTTGAGAGTGTGGGAAAACCGATGAAATTAGCCCCAAGGCTACAATCCGGCGTGGCGTGTCTGCATGTACCCATGTTGTAAAATGTAAAATCAAGTATCTGTAGTAAATTAGAGCAGAACAAATACTTGCAAGTTCAGTGAGACTATAAACAGCATGAATCAAACTTTTACTCTCACTTACTTACTCACAGTACTCAAGTACAGTTTTCTCCAAGTAATAATGCATCGGTTTTATTTAGCGCTTTTCTGGGCACTCAAAGACGCTTTACATTGCACTATTCATTCACTCCGTACTCGGTGGTGGTAAGCTACTGTTGTAGCCACAGCTGCCCTGGGGTAGACTGAGGAAAGCGAGGCAACCAGTCTGCGTCATCGGCCCCTCCGACCACCACCAACCACTCACTCACTCACTACATTCGCTAGGCTTACTGGTGTTACCAAACAGTCTCCCATCCAAGTACCGACCAGACCCTTCCCTGCTTAGCTTCCGAGGTCTGACGGGATCAGACAAAGCAAAGGCGGGATGGCCACATCTTTGCTTTGTACATTTGGACTCTTACCTGAGTAACTATTTGGGCCACTCATTTTTCTTTCTACTTGAGTAAAATAATTTTAAAGTAACGTGACTCTTACTTTAGTCAACCTTTTGGCTACTCCACCCACCTCTGGTAAACAACAGAAGGAAAGCAACAGAAAATAATAATGAAAGGCCCAACACTCTGTGAGGCAGCACTTACCGTGCAACGCTCAAGAACCACCGACTTCGTTCCTTACACATTTCAGTTACAGTATTAGTATTGTGATTCTAAATACTAATAACAGCAGCATATAACATCATGCCAATACAGTCACCATTTTGCAGTTTCAAGTCATCTTACATAACCAATTATTGCACAAGTTTATAGAGAAATACATAAATATATGACGCTTTATATATAAAATGAATATTATTATAACAACTTCAGCTCGTCATATTTTAAGCCTAAATAGCATAAACTTAATCTTACGATCCAACAAGAAAAGCATTTAGTCACACCTGATACATTTCAGGTGGCCCATATCCTCTCATATGGCTCTCACTAAGGGGTGTTCCTGAACCCACTGTATATCATCGCTTTAATAAACCACACGATTCGCTCATTTTCTCCCAGACATCTGTATATTCCTCCCTCCCATTGAAAAACCTTCCAAAAATACACCTCTACGTACACAAACAAGCAAACAAACCCAGCCTTGTGGACGTCTCCCCTGCCTGCCTGCCTGCCAGCCTGTTCCCTGGCGGAGGTTATCCCGCCTTGTGCCCAGAGAGGCAGAGGCGGCCGACAAATTGTCAGCGAGACGGAGCGGCGAGGCGGGCAGCTCCAGTTCATTACAGCGGGACGGGAGTGTGGCAGCCGCGTGTTGACATGGGCCCGCTATCAGGGGGGAAGCGTGTCACTGCGCCTGTTTACCTCTCACCACATGTTTGTGCCCCCACACCGCACTGTCCGCGTGCGGGGGCCCGCGCAGGGTTTTTTATTTTTTTATTTTTTTTGGCAGCGTCGCGCCTACAGGGAGGGAGCCGGGCTGATCAAGGGGCGCCAGATGCAGTCCCCCGTGTGTGGCGCATCCCCCCCCCCCTTCCCTTCCCTCACCTTCCCTTCTTCGCGCCTTTGCCGGTGCATCACCTCAGCTCTCCACAGTGCCAGGGCATCGAGTCGTGCTGCTTAAATATGTGTCTGAGTGAGTAAAACATTTGGATTTATATTGTGTTAATAGTATTAAAACAAATCAGAAGTCAAAGCTTATGCATTAGATCGATTGGTGCATGGGGGCTAAACCACAGGTGGGTTGGGCAAAACAACAGAAACACCCCTCCAGGAACCGCCACCTTAACGTCGTGGAGGGGTTTGAGCGCCCGAGGCTTCTTGCCTCTGGTAGGGTCTCCCAGGGCAAACAGGTCCTAGGTGACGGGTCAGACAAAGAGCGGTTCAGAAGCCCCTTATGAGAGACCAACAGGCCCGGTTAGAACCATGAGGCCGTCCTTCTGTGGACCCACCACCTGCAGGGGAAGAAAATGGATGGATGGATGTATGGACAACAGAAACATGTGTATGTGAATTCACTCACCAATAAGTCCCCACACCCTCCTTCGCTCCAGGACCTAGACCACCAAAACAAACCCACCCAAGCCACCCCCAACTTAGCCCCCTCCCAGCCCATGGCACACGTACATATTGAAAGGTAATCATGTGTAGTGATACGGGTGTCGCGCCCTCCTCCCGTACCCTATGAAAGGTGCGCCCGCTCTCTTGCTCGGCCCTCCTGACCTCTCCCCTCTGAGCAGAGTGATGGCCGCCGTGAGCTCAGCCGTAGCATGTTGTGGTTCTTGAAGTAAACACGTTGTCATGGTTCTCCAGCGTAAAGCCCCGGTGACTCGCCACAGTTACTTGCGTATGCTCAGTGAGTTGCGGTTTTAGACGTTTTAAACATTCAATAGACTCGTACAGAGCGAACACCACTAACTGTTTTTAGCTTCCTGGCTGTGGCTCCTTGTGTCGGGCCATTGCGTCTCCGGCGCGGTCGAGGCATGTTCGTGCGCACGTTATAGTAGCATGCTCGGTATGTGTCTGAAAGTCTTTTCCCTTTATTATTTATGTTAATTAGTGTATTAATTAGGGCCGGGACTTTTTTCGATTAATTGCGATTAATTAATTACATGAGGTTTAGTGCGATTAAAAATATTAATCGAAATTAATCACACTTTGCTTTCCACACTTCAGTTTCCTTTTTTCCTGCAGACGCACAATTAATGGCAATATTGCACTGGTCTGTTGGACTGGGTTGAACATAAATAAACAATATTTTGTATTCAGTCATTATTCAATGTTATACTAAAAATCCTTATGAAAAAACTTACTTCTCACTGTTCTCAGGTCAAATATTTATATGCGATTAATTTCGATTAATTAATTACAAAGCCTCTAATTAATTAGATTTTTTTTTTAATCGAGTCCCGGCCCTAGTATTAATGCGTTGACTGCGAGGATGGGCCTCCTCTTTCTGTGGTACACGATGTTGTGTGGACGGTAAACATCACAACACGACCCCGGTGGGTCGGGCCTGCCAGAAGAGGTAACGGCGTCAAGCAACTCTTCGCGGGTGCTGCAGCCAGCGGTTGTGTTGACCATTCACTTATATGGACATGGTGCTAAACTTCTCCATCCATTTTGGGGTTCCCTTGGCCCACAAGTCAAGGGTGGCGTTGTAACAACAATGTAAGGGTCTGCACCGCTAACACTTAAAGTAAAAAGGCCCCCGGCTGCCGCTCGTTATGCCACACACCGATGCAAACATCTATATGTTCACGAGAACGGGGGACACAACTCGGTTTTGGGGCATTTTGAGTTGTACAGAGATTAAGAAAGTTTAGTCTCCGAAGTTTCCAACAATGTTTAACACATGGAAATCTGTTTATATTCGGAGGTGATGTGGCAATTTGAATGTAGGAACTCAAAATATCTCAAAGCTGAGTAATGGGCCTCTAAAGTTTGGGCTGTTCTCACCTCTCTGCTGCTCCGAGTGACAATAGGGCTCATTTACATTTCATTTAGAAAAGCCACACCCCTGTAAAGCCCCCCCCCATGTCATGTCCTCAGGCCCTGAGTTCACTCCCTCAAACGCATATAAACTGATCGTGTGTATAAAACTGCCTTTCTTGCGTGGCATTTGTTCGCTAAAGGATGTGTCAACAACGCAAACCAAAGCGGCGCCTCCTCCCCGAACGACAAAAGGAAACACACGACACATGAAGACGAGCGTATTGTAACCTGGAAACAGGCGGATGTTTTGTTGTAAGAGATCAACGTCACATACATCACATACCCATACACATGCCCATACACATACCCATACACATACCCATACACATGCCCGACACCCTCATATTACTAATCATAGATAATACAGATAAATAATACATTACAGATAATCATTGCAACCATAATTATTGTCATCGTTATTACCATGACCACTCTGAGCATGATAAGAGATGTTTCAGTGTTGCTATTACCTTGTCCCAGCTTTGGACCTTCTTCATTTTAGCACCATGCATTTGTGAGACCCATTGCTCTAGCATTGCTATGTCCTGGAAATCCAGGAGCCGCTTTTTTTTGGTCGGTCCACCTGCCATGGGGTCTTCCATCTGCACGCTAGGAGACGTTTTGCGGCCGTTAGACCAGCCAACAATATTCGTTGAGTTTCAAAGTGGAACTATCTATCATTAAGAAGCAACATTTCTGGCAAGCATGGTATTGGTTTAGAATAATATTTTAGAGAGTGCGATTGATACGCTCTTCCAAAAAGAATTCGAATTTGGGCATTCCCATCTTCCCATCAAATGTTTCGTACGTCGGCAAATTGGTTCCACCTGGCCTCGGGTGAGGGCAGCGGATCTCCACAACATCATTAGTATCGTTAGCTTTAACTCAAGAACTGACATGACGTACAAGTCACAGGATGGAGGATAAATGAGCCTACGGGGACAACAGGGCGCACCAATACCAACAACAAAACTCATTTGATGTATATCGAGGAACCACACACTCATTCACACACCCGTTTTATTGATTGGAGCGTTTGTCCGTGGGTCCGTGGGTCAGCAGTTTGAATCTGACGGGTGCAGACTTTCGGCGTGTCCTTCGCCACCATGGGCCGACGGCGCGGGTCGGCAGCCTTGCTTTCACTTGATTTGACTTTCTTTTGACAGTCCTGCACCGCTCCTCGCCTCTGCTCCCCTCCACAGCGGCGCGAGCAGATCCGGTAACCTTGTCCCTCCGAGCTCGACACACAGCAGTGGAAGTCAGGTTTGGGCGCTCGGATGTGGAATAGCATTAGGACTGGGAAATCCGGGAGAGACGTAAACAACGAGGCGCTGTACGGGCGAGAGAAAAGCAACTTCGAAGCATCATTGCTCCGCTCATATCGCCGCCACTATCCATGTCTTTACAATCGTTGGCACCTTGTCTTTTAGCAATCTTTGAATAGCGTCGTCGCATGTTCAAGTTGACCATTTGTATAATGACTGTGAACGCAGTGTATACAAGTAACGTCTTTGAAAGTTATCTCAAGTACAACATTTTTGCCAACTTACCACAAAGTTCAACAGAAGTTATCGAAGATGTGTGGCAACATTTAAGTCAACACTCCAGGACCGAAACCTCGTATACTTCAGACCCTGGAGATACAACGAGGATGATCCTAACAGTACAGAAGAGACAGACGATTGCCAAAAAATTAAGTTAAAACCTAGAAAATGGAAATGAGCCACAATATTTTATATTAACTTAGAAAACAGGCTGCAAAACCTGCTTACTTGTGAGCATGCATTAATATATGACGGATTTGGACGTGTGCTTAATAAACTAGAAGTAAAAGAGGCGTCAACACCGACTAGTCGACTCGACTTAAACTACCGTATCTCGATAAAGAAGTCGACCTCTGAAAATCACTAGTCGTTAATGCCCTAGTACATGGATGTGGTTCAGTATCAAGCTGTATTATCAAGCTAGCCAAAAATAGCTAACTTGTTAGCTACGATGCTAGCGAGCGCCGGTACCCGCGACGTGAGAATCCCGAACTACGCAGATATAAATAAATACATTATATAATATTGATGTGAGATAAACTGCATGGTTATGACATTTTTAGGAGTAACTACACACAGGATATCTCGGATTACTTACCTTCATGGACGACTGCAAGGGCTACACACAAGTGCCTGAGTGCGAGCATTCAGCCGAAGTGAAAGGCGCCGTTTCCGGTTTCTCCATTTCACTTCACATAACTTATATGAAAATCAATCACATAAATATTAAATAAAAGAATGTGTTTGTTTTTTAACTTTGATTATTTAAATAATGCCAGTAAGTATTAACTAATTACATTTAATGCATTTCAGAATTGATTAAATTATGCAGATTAAAATAATGTTTAATGCAAACATTTTAAGAATATGAGTTTTTAAATAAAATCAAATAGATGTAAATGCATAAAAATGAACTCTGCCATGAATCATATCTGTGAGTGCAGTAGAAGAAGAAGATCTTTATTTATATAGCGCCTTTCACAGACATGGCCACAAAGCGCTTTACATGAGAGCATTATCGATGAGTACGATGATTACGCTTAATCTTTCGTGAAATATCGAAGGTTTTCATACCTAGTTCAAAGCATTCAACTATTTCACGCTTTTCCTCAGCAGAGAGATCCTTTTTCTTTCCCATATTGCTTGAAAATGCTGGTCTGCTTAATGATGTGGAACGTCCTTTTTCAGTAGTTTGTCCTCTTAACTGGACTTAACCTGACAACTAATCATCCCAGACACAATACCATCCATGAGTTTCATTGAAAAGTTTAGTTTCTTTTTTTTTTCCTTCATGACACTGAAATACAATTTGCATAATCACAGTACAGTGTACTTTATCTTATGGCAGGTGAATGGGGTAGATTTGGATTTTTTTAGAGATATCCATGAAAATGTCAAAATGCTAAAGTTTTCTTTCATTTAATGTTTTCATATAACCCTAAAAAATATTTTTAAAAAGGCCAAAATTGCCAAACATTAAGCAACAAACTCCAAATAGATCTGGGTTTGAATTTATTTTGTTGTCATATTGAAAGATTACAAGACTGGAAATTGTCGAGTGTGTAGTGTGACTTTAAGTGCAGATGTGACAAGAGAAAAAATGCATTTTTGAGACAATGGCACTTGAATTGACAGTTTCCCCACATAAACCTACGAGGAAGAGTAAATTCAATATAGTACTTTTAAATAACAAAGCCCAAAAACCACAACTCCTCAGCTCTGAGCCCTGTCCTGCCGTGGCCGGTCCTGTGCGCTCGCAGCAGTCACGTAACTCGCACCAACGACATAAATGGGGCTCAATCAAAACCCCTCCGAGCGCTTGAAGTGCGCATTTATTTATTTTTTGGCACTTCCCCTTGTTTATCCTCTCGCTCCCGTCAATGTTTACAAATGTGCCGTTGTTTTTTGTGTTTTTTTTCACACGCCGCTCGCTCGTCCCCTGGCGTCCTCGCGGCAAAAAAGTCGCTTCCCGTAAACATGCTAACTTGAGGCATCTGTTCTCCTGCGAATCACGGTTTACCGCTATTTTTATTTCTCGCCGCGTGAGAATTTGTTGTCTCTTACTTCTTCTTCTTCTTCTTTTTTTTTTTTTTCTTTTTTTTTTTTGCGCGTGTGTCACAGGAACGCTCGGCTCCCGTCATTCCTCGCGTAGCGGAGATGACTTGCGAACATACGGCTCCGTCGCATCCCGTTAGCTTCCGCCGCGCGCTAAAGAGGCTAAACTGGCGCGCCTGGCACTAGCGATTGTATTGATAGCTTTTTGATGCCGCCGCCGTTCCTCCCCGCAACCTGGCGCCCCGTCTTTATTATTGGGGTTGCCACGGCACGCTTTCAAAACCGGCTGGGAGCTATAGCTAGCGCCTTGTTTCCCCCCGTTTCAGGTGGATGGGAGAAGGGGGGGGGGGGGCTAGACGAGAGCAAGAGGCCTTTGCTGTTTGTTTGTTTGTCTGCACTTTCTAAAGGAGCGTTCTGATCTCCGGAGAAGGGTGCTATGCCGTAAATATACGGGGTGTCACCGCACTGAAGATGAAGGGAGAATTAGGAGAGAGGGTGAGAAGGAGAAGCGGTGGGGGGGTGGGGGGGGGGGAGAAACTATGCGGCAGTGGCTTTCTTCTTCTTCTTCTTTTTTTCTCTCCCCGCGATTAAAGTCGGCCCGAGATGTGCAAACCCTTTGAGTGTTACGGAGGAATAAAGTTTTGGAATAGGAGCGGAGAAGACCGGGGGGGGGGGGGGGGGGGGAGTGTCTAAGAGCAGGTGTAACCTCGTGCCTCCGCAGTTTAGAGGGCCAAGCGCCGCTGTGCGAGCGCAAAGCGTAAAGCGCCGGTAAATACTGTGGCAGAGGAGCGGCGAGGAGCATGAAAGGAGGAGGTGGCGTTTGTAAAGTTTTACAGGGAAAGTTTAGGCCATATACCGTCCCGCGGTGGACGGCTGAAATGAAAGGAACCGATCGCAGAGGGGCTTGCCCAGCAGAGGTTGATCAAGCAGACCAATAAAGAGGGGTTTTTGAATTGGCATTTTGGGGATAAATATGTTTTCTGCATTTGGTCGATCCAGGTTGTCAGGAGCAGTGGCCTTTATACATTTTGATTTTGGGTCAAGGTTTCAAAGGGCGTGATAGGTCTGCTCCTTGAATGGTGGTGAAGATGTCAAATAATTGTTGTTTACTTGTTTATTTAGAAGATTGATGGACACATTGCCAAAGAAACCAAACAACAAAGAACAACAGCAAAAAAGAGTGTATATAATTGATTATATACACTCGCAGTATAACAGTTATATGTAGCACTTCAGATTTTTCATACAGGGTTTTTAAAGCTGAGCCTTAATAATCAAAATGAAAGCCGAAAGCGGCGATAAAGGCCCTTGCCCCTGGCGCAGTCCCCCCCTTGCGACCGCCCCTGCTCGCTCCCGCCTCGGCCTCACACCCAACATGGTTTCTTGCGCCAGTTAACTCCGGCCCACTCTCGCCTGAGGCTTCGTCACACCCCGGTCTCACTCTTGCCCCAGGTAGCTCCGGTGCCGGCCCACTCTTGCGTCAGCCTCAAGGCCCCGGCCTCACGCTCGCCTCAGCCGTGCTTTTCACTCAGTCTATAGTTGAAATACTTTCTAAGGCCAGTGAACTGCAATACTCGGGAGAAGCCACCAGGCAAAACAGCATCTGGACAGATGTGCCAAATTCCATGGAAGTCCCTTCCCCATACTTCTATTTGTAGGCACCAAAACCGTGGGTGCTGCAGGCTGGAGCACCCACTCAAATCTTTGGGCACCCAAGAGAATTTGCCTTGATTACAAAATGATTCAATGAATGTCGCCAAATCTGTAAAGCCGCTACTCAGTGCTCAGCAAATACACGAGCAGGGGGCGGTACCTAATATACATGTACGTGCACTTCGCACCACCCATTTAGCTACATAGGTAGAGTGTCGGGCTCCCGACCATGAGGTTGCAGGTTCTATCCCGACCTCAGGTGTAGTCGGGAAGTGGGACAGCTTTTTTTAGCTTCAAGCTAATCCACAATTTTGAAAATTGAAACTTTTTTATCCCCGTTTTTAATGAGGGTGGGACCATATGCACCGATTCATGTTCTTCCCAGGAGGTGCCGAGTTTTTTTTTCTTCACATTTCCTGCCTTAGAATTTCAGCTCTAAGAAACACTCAGGGTGTCTGAGTGTTTCTAAGAGCTGAATGTAACAAGTACATTTCTCCATTGTGAGATCAATAAAGGCTTATCTTATCTTATCTTAAATGCGTAAAATCCGATCTTGATCATAATCCGGCCTCAAGAGATTTGTTTCCAAAAAAGTACAGAATGTTGTCCAGAAACAGCCAAAACACGGGCTTCAGATCAAAAGTGCCGCTCACATCAGTCGAACTAACGCTACAGTCAGTCTTTCTAAAACGCCCCATCTGTGACAGTCTGTGTGTAAGTCAATAACTCTGACCGGCCATTGCAGAGGCTTCTTCCGCAGATCCCAATCCCAAAGTAGCCATAATTTCTCATACAACTTTCGCCCAAACAACAAACTTTGCCCCTTTCTCCCCCCCTCCTTCTCCACCGCAGCTGTGTTTCCTGATGGCCTTGTTAGCCCGGGGTCCCCGCCTCGGACACGACTTATGTCCGTGTCGGGCAGCCGCGCGGACAGCCCTGGGGGTCCTCCGAGGCAAATGGCATGTCAAGGAGTGGTCAGTGAGGTAGATGTCTTCCCGCTCTCACTTGTCCAATTAGAGGCTTTTTGGCCCCCACTTTTAGGGCCCCCCAGCTGTTGGATGAGCTGAGTGATGGGGCCCCGCGCCGGCCCCAGGTGAACACAGCTGACACAGAGAGGGATGTGAACCTGCCTGCAAGATTTGGGGGCGGGGGCGGGGCAAACTCGGTATACTGGACGTGCACAGGTTTATGCTGTGAAAAAGATGACTTTGGGCAAAACGCGTCGGTATGTCAGAGGTGCTCAGTAAATAAGTACATTTAATTAAAGTTCAGTGGGAGGAAAAAGTGAGTACACCCGTTGGAATTTCTTACTTTTCTGCCTAAAATCATAACATGTGGTCTGATCTTTATATAAATTCAATGAGTGACAACAAGAAACAATGTCTGCTTACAATGCAACCCAAACATTTACATAGTATCATGTTGTTATTGGCCATAACATTTAAACATTCTCAAGACAGGGAGGAATAAGGTAGTACACCCTTAGATGTAATAGCCGGATGACCCTCCTGGGGCAGCAATGACTTCCTCCAGATGTTTTCTGTAGTTGCAGATTAGATGTGCACAATGATCAGGATGAATCCTGGACCATTCCTTAGAAGAAGAAGAAGATCTTTATTTATATAGCGCCTTTCACAGACAGGGTCACAAAGCGCTTTACATGAGAGCATTTTACATTCACTCCATACTCGGTGGTGGTAAACTACGTTAGTAGCTTCAGTTTCCCCTGGGGGAGACTGACAGAAGCGCTGTCGCGACTGCAAACATCTGCTCACATCTGCGCCAACGGTCCCTCTGACCACCTCCATGCATTCACACAGACATCATTCATCCTGGCCTATTGTACATGTTTTTAGTGGTAGGGGAAACCGGAGTACCCGGAGGAAACCTACGCAGACACAGGGAGAACATGCAAACTCCACACAGAAAGGCCCCGTCCAGGTGGGAATCGAACCCGGGACCTTCTAGCTGTGCAGTTAGTGAAGCTTTCTGTGAAGCTAATTTACAAAACCATTGCAGTTCAGCAGATTCCCGGGACGTCTGGTGTGAATAGCTGATATTGAGGTCATGCATCTCAATGGGGTTCAGGTCAGGACTTTGACTGGGTCATTGCAGAACGCGTATTTTCTTCCTCTGAAGTGGATTTGCTTTTGTGCTTTGGGTCATTGTCTTGATGCACCACCCATCCTCTTGAACATCCTCTTGACAGATGGCCTTACGTTTTCTGCCAAATATCTTGATAAACCGGTGAATTCTATTGACGATAGCACGTTGTCCTGGGGCAGCAAAGCAGCCCCACACTATGATGCTCCTGCTCCAGACCTCACATTAAGGACAGGGTTTTGATGCTGTTCCATTTTTACTCCTCACATGACGACGTGTGTTCCTCCCAGACTGTTCAACTTGTGTTTCATCAGTCCACAGAATATTTTGCCAGTAGTGCTGTGGAGCATCCAAGAGCTCTTTCGCAAAGTTTCTTCTCCTCCGTGACGTTCTCCAATGAACCCCATTCTTGTTCAGTGTTTCACGTATTGTAGACGTGTCGACAGAGATGTTAGTGGTGGAGAAAGATGAAATCAACTGGCTTTTTCTCAATGCACATTTTGTTTGACTGTCTGTATCGTAACTTGATCTGAGTGACTGCAGCCACCTCCGGATTTGCCTGACGATTTTATAACCTGTGGCTCAAAAATACATTTTTCATAAAATGCAAAACTCTGGCTCCGTCAGTGCTGTCCCGCAGGTCGGCTGTTCATTCGTCCATAGAAGAGAGGCCCCGGGGACAACAGGTGGGCTTTGTTTTGCAAATATATTAAGTCTGTTTCTCCTTGCACTGTTAATGGTAATTTAGATCTTTTGATTTGATTCATTTGTTGAGGGTGGGTGCATCAAAGGTCAGTGTGACGTAACAGATCTTACATCTTATTTACATTATACCCTGTGTGTTGAAACGCGTCGCTGGCCCATGTCACAACAAAGGACTTCAATATAAATGTTTAAATAGATCTGAGTGACGCTTCTGTATGACTTTTATGCCACAGTAAGCCGCTCTAGCAAGTCTATATATGTTATGTCTCTCTCATAGAATTGTATTGTACCCTGACCCTTTCTGAGATTACATCACATTGTAGAACATGAACGCAACCTATTTTGTATTCCAGCGCTTCTGCTCAGTAGGTTTCTCTTCCTGATCTGTTTATCATACCACCAGGAGACCCCTCCCTGAAGTTCTCAGGGCCCGAGATGGTTCATACGGCTCTAACATGTCAGAGATGGACTTTGGTGCTAAACCATGAAAAGACTTGTACACAAGCAGAGCTGTTTTAAATTCTATTCTCTGAGTGACAGGAAGCCAGTGCAGAGACCGGAGCACTGGACTAATATGGTCGTATTTCCTGGTTCTTGTCAGGACTGGAGCAGCAGCGTTCTGGATGTTCTGCAGCTCTAACAGCTCGTTTTAGAAAGGCCCGTGAGCAGCCGTTACAGTAGTCTAACCTGCTGGAGACAAATGCATGGATGAGTGTCTCCAAGTCTGGTCTTGACACTATTCCTCTGATCTTAATGTTTTTCAGATGGTAAAAAGCTGATGATGTTATTGCTTTGATGTGGCTGTTTAAGTTCAGGTCTGAGTCCATGATTACTCCTAGATTTCTAACCTGATGTTTTGGTTTTAGAGAGAGACTCAAGGTGACTGATAACACGTTGTCTTTGTGTCTGTGGGACAAACATGTTCTGAACGTGTTGAACACAATTTGCAGACATACAATATTGTAGAGTATAAACTAGAATATAAAGTATCTCACAAAGTAGGAAAGATTGGAGACCCTAGCCTTAGGTCATTTGAGGACATTAATCTTTGTTCCAGTTCTGTGAATATGTCATGTAATGTCATAGACAATAACAATAAACCACATCCAAACAGTTCAAAAACAAACCACTATAGAATTCGATTGCTGCCCAGTGTCTCACCTTTACACTATAGGCCCTTAAGGATGTTGTACTGTTGTCACGTAAATGCAGCCTATCCATGGGTTTCAGTCGCTTGACTAACTGTTATAGTCACCGTATTGAGAACCCTTCAAAGGAGAATACTTAGTTTTGATTTTGTAATTGCTATGGTCTATTATATGTTATCACTTTGTACACATGAATGGAGCTCAAGTGTTCTGTAAATACTGGCACAAACCATGGAGATTTTAAAAAGTAAAACTCTGCCGTCAGCAGTATTCTCAGACCACTCTGATCATCTCAGAGTTAAGTTGTAATGATAGGTTTGAGCGGTTGTCCAAGGCGTTTTCCTTGTAAGAGATCGGAAATGTACCAGTTTCCTGCAATACAGCTTTAGTCTGTGGACAATGTTTGCTTGTAACAATCCCAAACTTTGTTGCTTCCTTTACAGTTGCATTCTTCACAAACAAATGTCTCTTCACCCTCAAAGTGCCAGTACCCGTCGTCCTACGCCCTGCTTGGTCTCCGGATGGCCCTTTACCTCCTCCTCCTACCGCTCCTCGTCTTCGTCCTCTACGTGGGCTACAGGCACGGGAAGAAACCGCCTGCTCTGAGCAACTCTGACGCCTTGACCTTCAGCGTCATCCCCCTGGAGCTTCTGTCCATCATGGGTTATTTACATCGCTGTGGATACATTTTAGATACAGGACTACTTGTACAATATAGCTGTATATGGACAGATGTTCCTCCACGCTCTCACCTGTGTGGACCGCTACCTGGCTGTGGTTCATCCAATCACCTGCCTGCACTTTAAGAAAAGGGGCGGGGTCAGGATCATGAAACATCAGCATCGCTAGACAAATATGGTCATTGTCTGAGTTTGTCACTGGCTTTGTTAACTTTCCCCAGTAGTCTGGCGTTGCCGCTCATGTTTCTGCAGAAAGTGTTCAATCCTGACCTGGAAACTACAGCGAAACAACAAATAACAAGTTGACACAGCTTCAGTGGATTTTGAAAATATGAAATAAATTACATTATTAATAAATCATATAATATGGTTGTTAATAACATAATCACTAATATTGTGTCCATTAAAAGCAATTAAATTCAAGATTTGTGATTTTTTTATTTGTCAAACCATGTGAATGATTTGAAATTATATTTATCTCATCCTTGATTGTGGAGTTCATAACAAGGAACAAATGATCAAATCAAAAGATCGATGACTAGTTGTTATTGGCAGTGATGGGTATTTGTATTGAAGAAAAGGTTAAAGAGTTTTCTGATGGTTGTAATGTTAATATTGCTGATTATATAGTCATTGGAATAGGCCAAAATAGTCATATCTTCTTGATTATGCTTAGTAAATGAATGTATCTATTTCTTAAAGGACCTGTATCATGCTATTTTAGCCATTCCAAAGTAAAGTATAGGCATTTATATGATATATTGTACCTCTACCACTAATTTAATCTACCACGAGCACTAATTTTTGTGATAAATATAAGTATTTTCTGGAGGTATTTTTCCAACCCGGAAGACAAAAGGCTTGGATTCAGTTAACTCCGCCCCCTCTCTCCGCTCATACAACTTTAGCAGTAGTAGAAATATAAATATCACAGCAAAAAGTGAAGTTACTTCACGATGCAGTTATAAGGAGTTAACATGTGCAACTCAGCTTCATAAATGGCTAACACACACGCTAACACGCATTTTGATTGACTCACCGCTCTGATGTTTCCATTATGTTGGTTATAAAAGTTAATCCACTTTGGTTCTGGCCAAGGTTCAACAAACATCCATCAGTGACGGTCACAGACAAACACTATTGTGGCTGATAGTCGCTGAATCCCGGAGGGAAATTCCAACTTCTGGCGAGTGGTTGCCTTCTTTAGGAAGGTTGAATAAAGTCCTGTCCTCGCAGCCAAACGCGCTTTTCTCCGTGACATTATCGTTAGAAAAAAGAACAGGTGTCCAGACTCCAGAGTAGGTTAGAAAAAGCTCCTTCTTCACAGCTTTCGGTGCACAGCTTTATTTTTTTTTTATTTCTTACGACAGAAATAATGAAAATCCGGCCGTAAGGCATTAGATTACAGACGTCGAGCACTTCCGTTCCGCTGTGACGACACAACTGAACATGCCAGTCGTTTACCAGGAGAGGGCGGAGCAGCTGCTCAGAGAGCAGGATTCAGGAGGAGAACTGAGAACTGCGTGAATGAAGCCAAAAACCACTCTGGGGTGTTTTTGAGAAGGAAATAGCATAACAACATGGTTAAAAGCTCCAAAAAGTCGATTTTGCATGATATAGGACCTTGAAGTACAAAAGGGGGGTAGGCGCTAACAAGCTTAAGCTTCTGCCTACTCCTTTTGAGCGTCATATCCACGTTATTTATTTACTTATTCAACTCGCACGTATCTCTCTTTGGCTTTGATTACTGTGCTGAACGCCTGTTCCTATGTAGAACTTTGTGGAACTCAGATTCTCAAATAAAAAAGATGAATTGAATTGAATTGTAGGTTGTGTGTTCGTGCAACGTAAATCATTATATTTTAAGTAGTTGTTTATGTTCATTTAATCTTTTCCTTTTTAGTTCATAAATGTAAAACGTGTATTGGCCTAATGGTTTTATGATGTGTGTCATAAAACCCATCATTGTTCAAATGCAAAGCTGTAGGTCTGACTGACGACCATCACGATCAGTATCATTATTGGGATTCAGGCTCTAGGTCAAAGTTGTTCAACAGGTCAAACTCACTAATAATACTAATACATTTGCTTATGTCTTAGTTCTCTCATTATTCATCATTTTAATGCAACATGCAAATCCACCACAGCTCTTCAACTTTCAACCGGGTTCGAATAAAAGATCGTGTTCTTTCACAGGGCAGCGTGGGCTATTTGTAATAAACATTTGAGGGGAAAAGTGCCCTTGAGAAACACTGATATATATATATACAAATAAAACCTTTTCTTGTCCATTTCTTCGATCATCGAGGTAAAAGTTGAACACAGCAACTATTGGAAACTAACATAGTCATCCAGAAACTCCAGATTACACACTCATTCTGACTGGTGGATACCAAATGTGCAGACCGTCCCAAGCATAAAAAGAGACCACGCTAGAAATTGAGATGCATGCCTTAGCCCCTCCATCCCAGTCCGACACAGCGCTGATCAAAGTCTCCCGTGTTGACTGGAGGGCAGAGTGACCCCCGAGGACTTGTTCTTGGGCCCGCTCTCTTCCCCCATCACTCTCCACATCAATGCTATTACTGTGGAAGTTTATCAGCTGCGCGACTTGGATTTGATTAAGCCCGTGTTTTTGGCGTGCCGTGTGCTGAATGCATAACGCACCTCAGCCTCCCTTCCCCGGCCCTGTCACGGCTGCCTGGATGGATTGTCGCGTGTCGAGGTTCGCTCCCCTCCAGGCTACAAGCTAACATCAATCATGGCCTCCCTGCTGCCGTGCCGCTGTTCCCCTGACAGCCCCGCAACGTCCCCATAATTAATCCCGAGCAGAGCCAGGCCGGGCTGGACTGATCAACACATGAGGGTTTGTTGGACATGAATAGGCGTCTGGTGGAATTATGCGCTAAGTTCGTTAACGTTACAAACTTTTTTTTTAGCGATTGCTGATTTACATGCAAGAGACAGCGTTGAAGAATGGAAAGTTTTTGAAGCGAGTGAGTTATTTGAAATTTGGAGCAGAAAGGCTGAGGCGTAAACCACTCAGCCGTCATGGATACATGATCATGCTTTATTTGCAATGGATTATCTCACAAAAAGGTAAATGAAACATCCAGGTAGATTCAGGGGAGACACCAATAAAACGTATTTATTTTAATTTACAGGTCCACTTTACTTGGGGGGGTTAACTTCCACAAAAAGTTGTATGGTTCGTGCCCTGAGACAATTTTTCTCTATAGATGTATATGAGGAAAATTGTAAGATCAAGATTTATTTTCTCATAATGCATTTTTCTAACGAGGTTGCATCAACGTTTGCACTGAAAATATCTGCTAAAGTCTTGTACTTAAGAAGAATTTGAAGTTGAAGCGTAGGGCGTTTTGCCTCTCATCCAAGACGCTTCGTCAGCGACACTAAATAATTGTAACCACAAACATACTAAATAGAGGCCACCGGGAGTGTAACTTGTCCCAGTCCCAGCCCTCTATATTCAAGTACTACTCTCAAACTTTGTCAGCAGTTTTTATTTACCTTTGTGGTTAAAGGGACACCCGGTCACTGCTCGTTACCTATCTGTGTCCTGGGACACCGCCCAGCAGACGCTCTGCCATGGATGTATAAGCAGGACAGTCACCGGGGAAGATTCAAAGATGACTCAAACCTGTGAGTGGCTCAAAATGCAACTCTCATTTGTTTTTTGATGAGGTGACAACATTGTAACATGTTTAATGCTCTTTAAAATAAATGTTGCATTATTACCCCCCTTTAAAGTTTAATTCATGCATACTCAGTCCATCTCCTCTCACGACCTCAAAACACTTAGAGTCACCATCTGATGTCATGAGGTGTTTTTAAAGTCCATATTCCACATTAATAATAATAATAAAAGGCCTTTTATCATCCCAGCAGGACAGCTATTGTTCACGCCCCATCAATGCCCTCTTAAACCCGTTATATCTGCCCCAATGATTATTCCACAAAGACCAGCTGGACCCTGGCGCTTCTCCCGTCCCAACCCTGCACCCGAGACTCAGGACGGTGCACGGTGGGAAACTACAAACAATACTAAATTGGATATTAGTGAGAATTGTAAGTTTTTTTTTTTCTTTCTGTGAATGCCCTTTAAAATCAAAATATGTAAATGTCATGAAATCAGATTGTAAAAAAAAGTATCAAGGAGTTATTGTTCTCAAAGACAATGCATTGATCCATTTCCATGTAAATCTATGGAGAAACAATGAATCAGTCAAATATTTAAGAAGTTAGATGTAAACTTAGCACTCGAGTAGCCGATGTCCCACGGTACATTTATTAATGAAAGACTCGTCGTCAAAAGTAGGGTTTCTAATTATCGTCGAGTTAAAAAAAAAAGACGCTTATGACTTGGCCCGTCGATCCCTGAGCTGGCGCCCCTTTCCCAAACGACAGGATGGCAAGGCCTGCTTCCCGGGGGCTCTGTGCTCCACTTTGGGCCGCGGAAACCCCTCCTTACCCACCCCCGGTCAAAAATAAATAAATAAATAAATAAACAAGCACCCAGACATAGACAGACCGCTGGTTCACAGATGCACGGGCCGGCTCTGCTCTCTGGCCTCTTCCCGGAGACCGGACTGCCAAACATCAAACGCAGAGTCTCCCGGTTAAAAATACATGCGGACCACTCCTCATGTCTTATTGATGCTCTCTCCTCCCTTTATGTTTATGAGGTGGTGAGGCACCCCCCCCCCCCCCCCCACCTACGGTCAGTGACCCCGGGGCCGGCAGGGGGTCCGAGGAGCTGCCTGTTCCCTCTAATTCTGCCCACTTTTAAATGAGACCCCTGGTACGAGCTGCTTATAAATAGTAAATGTCCACAGTGTCCGAGCGCTGTCCACCTCTGAAAGCTGTTTGGAGAGGCGCAGGGGAGACTCATGCCCCCGCGCTCTTAATGGGATGGAGATGGGGTTTTTGAAAGGTTGACCTGTTGGGCGGCATATTGGAGAGAAGGATTAGTTATTTATGAAGAAAAATGATGCGTTAATTGTATGGTAATTTATTGACTGTATGTTCAGCTTTACTTTGTTGTTCAACTGAAGCTAATGGAGCATGCACTTTTGGGGGAGTCCGTCTGATAGAGGTCTGTGAAAAAGATAACAAACACATGTTAGTTGGCTACTTGAGGAGTGTTGCCTCTCAGGTTGCCGGAGCGCTAAGGTCCCCAAATATACAATATTAGGTCCGGCTTCAGTTAATACACAGGGCAGTAGTAGACTATTTGCTTTTTATTCAATCACTTTTGATTCTATTAATTTACATTTAAAGCAACAACATTTCACCCAATGAAAGCATTTATTTCTTGATAATCATATTTATATTGTTGAAAAATACCCATAAAATGACCAAACAAACATGTGTGTTTGCTGGGACCGGTACGTCTCTAGCTCGTCTCCATGATGTCGACAAAAGGCAGCCAGAGATTGAAAGTGCATGAGACGCATTAGACACAATTCTTGCTTAAACATAGTTTAACACAATTATATTTAAGATTGTTCCCGTCTTTCTTTAGTTTGATATTTTATTTATAGTGTATAGTTTCACTTTCCTATTGTGGACACTGACAGGAAGTGACATAGATAGAGGCATACAAAAACGAACGGTTGCCGTGCCAACTATGTTATATCAATAGGAAATGAGTGAGTCAACTAGAGGCTCGAAGTTACAGTGGGAGCGGTGTTTGATTTTTTTTTTTTTTTTTTTTTTGAATGAGAGCAACTAGCTCGTGGTCCTTTGGGGTCATTTGTGAAAAAATCCCATTCATTTCAATGGACATGAGCCAATCCTGCATGTTTTTCTGTCTTTGACCTTTCGCACCGACTTCATTTGTGCTTCAGATATGAAACCATTATTATGTGTCCATCCCAGAGGACCTCCTTGACATGCACATTCACCACATTTTGAATTCACACATTTTTGCAATAGTTATAGGGCCTAAAACCCGAAAACGGCAGCAGCTCTCCGTTCATTTCAATGGAGCTATGTTTTTGTCTTTCATACCAACTTTATTTAAACTTCACTTTCCTATTGTGGACACTGACAGGAAGTGACATAGACAGAGGCAAAACAATGTTTTACTGTTGCCGCGCCAAACATGTTATAGATACAGACGGCATTGCATCATAGAAGGGGGCGTGGCCTCGCCGAGGGGGAAAACAGAATGTCATGGGAAACACAATTTTTTACTCTTTTCAACCGTTTTCTGGCAAAATATTTATTATTTATTATTTATCACATATAAATAGGGTCAAGTCTAAATCGGGTCCATATGGATGTTTATTCACAGCAGATTGTTCAGTAGAAGCAAAAAAAACGGCAGTCGTAGCATTAGCACGATGTTAGCATTCTCCGTTATTTATGTATTTATGGGCTTATTTGCTCCTCCCCATGTCTTTGTATCTTTATTTAGTAGAAAAACTATATCAATAATTCAGCATTTGTTAAAGTAGTTTTTCAATAATTAGAAAAAGTTTAGATTTTTCTCCAAATTGTTTTCCCCCTTAACTGTTTTCAAATATATGGGCGATTCCAGAGATGCCGTCTGTATCTATATCAATGGGAAAGGATTGAGTCAAGCTGCTACGGAACTTTACCTCTCTGTCAAATAAAAATATTTTTTCTTCCCAACATTTCTTCATTTAACTGCTGCCTGATAATGTAAATGTAATGATGTAAATATTGTAAATAACGCATTGTAAATAATAGGTCAAATAAATCAAATCAAATCAAAAATGTTACAAACAATGAAAAGAGGCTCCCACGTTTGGTTGCACAAATCTTCACTTGTGCTTGTTTTTCTGTGTCTGCAGAGTTACTGAAATAAAATGCAACATAAACGTATTGTTTTATATTCTTCCCGTTCATGCAGCTGGAGCGAGAACTCCTTTGCAAATGCAGATGCCAATTGGACGGCGATTGTTTTCAAACTTTTCCCAAAACATAAAAATGCCGGCTTATTATAACGTCCTCTCTGATTCAGAAAACTACCCCTGTGTTTCTGTGGGTTCCTTTTTCATACATTGTATACAGAGACACTAATTAAATCCGCGCTGATGTCGATACTGGAGGCTTTCTGCAAAAGTAACACATAAAACAAAAGCGAAAAAGCTTTGTTCTATTTGTGCTTTTTTTTCTTCTTTTCTGTTCTGACAGCCTCCATCAGTCACCGTGCTTTACTTACAGTGAAAATCATCGTTTTTTTTCCCCGCATCGACATTTTCTCTGTATTCTGAATGGTCCCAGAGGCCTGTTCGGGGGGCCGCTGGAGGTCAGGGGCCTGGGGGTGTTTGTGTGTTATTCTTACATTTATCGCCGCGCGTGAGGCCGCCGTATTGATTGAATAACATGTGCGGTGTGATCCGTCCGCCCCTCCTCACCGCGGACAACGATCTCTGCCCCGCGCGCACACGGGCCGAGGCGCAGCCAAGCCATGGGGTTAGCGGGTGGCAACAACTCCCCCCAAAAAATAAAATAAAAAATTAAACAAAATTTAAAGTGGCAATAGAAACTTTCCCAAGCTGTGGATGACTGTGCCTTCACGGCTCAGAATGCAAATAAAAATCACTATTTCAACTCATTTCTGTACATTTATCCTCAAAATACCGTCTTTCACTCTCTCTTCACTGCAGGGTTAGGAAATATGTTGAAAATACTGTAATCATACTTTAACGTTCTTTGTGTCTAATTGCTTATAACTTTCAAGTTCCGTAGAGATGTTGAATTTTTGTCGCCCGCAAGCACTTCTCGAAATACTTACAAATGAGAAATTGTGTGGGTGATCAGCAGAAGCACTCGTTGACTATTCCTGAAATTTCTCAATTGGTAAAAAAAATAAATAATTATGATAATAACCTGTAGGAAAAAAGGGTCTCATTTCAAAACGTTAGAATCGTCTGTTAAAAGAGCTGAAAGGTGGAAAAGACCTCGAAGAGAATGCAACATGTGCCAGATCACAATCCTTTACTGTAAATACAAATCTCAGAATGTTCCAATATAGATGGATAATGAGGACCTGTTGAACTCAACAGATACTATAAGGATATCTCGGGTTTATGTTTAAAATGTGAGAGAATAAGGGGAACTTTGTTTCATTGTTTACGGCTATGACCCCAAATCATAGATATAATAATTCGATGGATTAATACCTATTCAGCCCCATTCATAGGAAAGGTCCCGAGTCCTGTGTGAAACTTACATGGCCGCTCAGACTCCGCCTACGAAGCCTGTTCCTTAAAAGGACAAAAAGGCGGGACGCCCTGGACTCGCGGGGTGGGCGGAGCTTCCACAGAGCTCCAGAGCTTCACTGACAGGCTCTGGAGTCAGTCAATGCACTGAAAAGACCTCCTCTGTTTGGGGCTGATAAACAAAAACCAGCGTGGTTAAAAATACTTCACCTACCCCAGTGTTGTCACATGGGTCATAGCATTTTTTAGAAAAAGAAAAACTCTTTGGAGCCAGGCTTTCCAGCCGTCCTAGGGAGGTCTGAAGTCCCATTAGAATCAAAGCTCCCAAGTGTCTCTTGGAGTCGCCCCTGGCCACAAGGGGGTGGTGTTACAGCAATGTCAGCTCCCCGCCATGAGGACCAAAGAGAAGCGCGTTCCTCGCCCATTGCCCAAAATACAACATTTTGGGAAAAACAGGACAAATTGCATCGAAGACATTTTAACAATTAAAATACCGAACGATCCCAAAGTCTTTATACTCGGGGAAGTACCTTAAAAATGTAAGTGGAATCAGGAAGTAAACATTTGAGCATTGGGCGCCATGGAGATCAGGAAACGTGCGCCAACATCTATGAACCGGGACGACGGAGCGTACACTTTATCCCACACCTGGGACCGTCCCGGAGATGGCGTCAGTCAGTAGGGGGCGCAACCTCGCCCTACTCACGGCAGACGGAGCGGCTGAAGCTCCTGTTCCTCACTGCAAAGGGTTCCTCGTTGGACGCAGCCTGGGGGTGGTCGAGAGGAGGAGGCGGGGAGGCTGAGGAGGCTGTGCGTTCTGCCGCTGCGGTGGAAGCGTGGCAACATGGTGGATGGTAGAAAGCAGCTGGCGGCGACACGGGCGACAGGGAGCAGAAACGAAGAGGGGGAAAAGAAACAGTCTGCCCCTGGTTGACTTCAAGCTTCATTCTCCGCCGCCCTATTTCAAACCGGGCGACACACGGTGAGACGATCCGCCGTTGTCATCTCTATTGGACCTTCACAGGGCAGCGCTCCGGGCAAAGCGCTAATGCTACATGTGGTAACCAGTCTGTAAGAGTCGGTGCTGAGTCAGGTTTACACGCTCTCTCTCTGACACCTCCACACTTTCACCTGAACTGTGAACAAAGGCAGGCGTTTCAGGATTTTTAAGGTAGTGTCGGTTTTTACGGTTGTCTGCCCCGGTGGTCTTTGAGAGGCGGGAAGGAGTCTGCGCTCGGTCCCAATGAAAGGCTTTTTTGTGGCGCTTTTGGGAAAATCCTCAGCCTCCTTTTTTGCTCAAGTTGTTGTTTTCAGACCCACCTTTAAAACTGATTGTAACTCACTTTTTTTTTTGTGTTTTTGTTGTTGTTGCGTTTTCGTCAAGTTTCCGTCATGTTTTCAGACGCTCCTTTGTGGCTTTTATGTTTCACCCCTTTTTGTCCCTTTTTTGTTGCGTTTTCATCTTGTTTTTTGCTACTATTTCGAAGTTTTTAGATTTTAAGAGGTTAAATAGATGTTGTTTTTTTCCATAACAGCATACCGATCGGTTTAGAGCTAATAATACTTAAAGCGGTGCTAAGTAACTCGTGCCCCTAGAGGCCATAAGCGCCACTGCAGGTGTCGTAGCATGTTGCCTTTTTTTACTCATTAATTGTCCGTGAGAGTAAATACTACGCTGACAGAAAAGACAAAGGGACAGAGGGATATTGTTGGATTTTTTTTTTTTTTCACTCAAACGTGGCTGTAAATACAGTTAGCTTTGCCCGTCAGCCTGTTAGCTTCTTCTTCGTGATTCCATTAGTGTGTATTGCTGCTCCGACCCGGAGGCAGGAAAGTTGCAGTTATGGTTTTCTGGCCAGAGACACCAGGGGGAGATGAAAGACCCCCCGATCATCCCATTAACACTTGTATTACCCCCAGAGGGACTACGGAGAGGATTTAATAGGGTAAACAAGTTACTTAGTGCTGCTTTAAAGGTGTGTCTGAAAACAAGAACTTGAGCAAAAAGGCGGCTGACGATTTACCAAAGGTTGCGCCACAGACTTCCTCCCACCTTTCAAACGCCACAGAGGTGAATGACTGGAGAACCTGACGAAAACCGGATTAAAACGCAAATCAAAAAAGTGACGAAAATGTGACGAAAAAACGGACAAAAACATAACAAAACAAAAAACGCTTCATGCCATTTGTAATTGAACAACTGGAAATCATGGACCTGCAGAAATAGCGGTCCGAACTAAAGGTATTGACAGGACATTCTGCTGCTGTAATCTCTGCAGTTTGGGGGGGGGGGTTCGGTCCTTCAGTAGCAGCCTGGGTTGTTGACAGAGCGAGACATCCAGAGATCGACTCAAACGCGAAATCCGTGATCAATAAATCCACTTCATTGGGATATTTCCAAGAGGAACATCTGTTTATCCAGTTGTCAATCATGTGTACGGCCTCATCCTGGTCTATTGTACATGTTTTTAGTGGTAGGGGAAACCGGAATGCCCGGGGGAAACCTACGCAGACACGGGGGGAGAACATGCAAACGCCACACAGAAAGGCCCCGTCCCTGGTGGGATTGGAATCCGGGGCCTTCTGGCTGTGAAGCACGAGCGCTAACCACCGTGGCGTTACACCGGCCGAGCTCGACAGTCGAGAAGCTTTCAGATTTGGGTAAAACCGACCTGGAGAACATGCACTGAGTTAAGGCGGAGGTCAAGAGGTTAACTCGTCATCTCTGTGAGGTAAGTTTTTTTTTTTTCTATTACCGAGAACTGAAAGGCCTGCAGGTATAGGCACTTGTGTCATGCTGTTAAATCATTCTTTTTTGGGGTCATTTGCGGTTTCGTGAAGGTCTGGATTGAATAATAACAATAATGTTTTTTTGTTGTTGTTTTTTTTCTCCTCTAAGACTATATTAAAACAATGGCGCGCATTTCTCTCATCGGCCCATTCAAGCCTTTGATTCGCTCCTAATTACATCAAAAAGACGCGCCTTCTGTCTCTGGGTTTGCTTTTTTTTTTTTTTTAACGAGTGAATATTTATTATGAGGAGTCCTCGGGATTAAGCGCAGCCAGCGATCCTTGGGGCGCTCGCTCTGTGTGTACGTGCGTGCGTGCGTGCGTGCGTGTGTGCGCGCGCGCGTGTCTGTCGGGAGCTCAACTCGACTCTATCCGCACTTCATTAACCCTGAGCTGGGGACAATCCGCGCTAAGAGCCGGGGGATTTACGCACAGCCTTTCACATGCAAACATCCCCCCCTCTCCCCCCTCCCTCCTCCGCCCTGAACAGCAGCGGTGCGCGGCCTCTCCTTCTCGCATCTTATCAGCTGTTCACTCTTTTTGTAACATGAGGGTGAGCGCCTCCGAAAGATTAGTAAAGAGGGGTCGAGCCGTGGACGGGGTGGGACGGGGTGGGACGGCCTTGGGGAAAGATCGTCACAGAAGAATGTTTTTGTTTGTTGCCACGCATGGAACTTTATAGGTCAGGAAACATAACTTTGAAAGTTAAACCCCTTATAGGGCAAGTGACTATTTTTTTTTGACATTCCCGCACGCTTTACTGCTGCACATCAGTAACGTAAAGACGCATGTGGCACCATGACTGTAAACCTGCCCTGCTCATACTGAAAGGTTTTATTATAGTCGGTGTATTTGTATTTTTTACTGTTTGCACTTTTTTGAAATTTAGTTACGAAGTTCGAATGTAATACCAACTCGTTCCGACGTGAGGCCAAAGTGGTTTTAACGTGTGTGGCTAATGTCGTTGGAATGAATGATACTGTTGGGCGCAACGGCACGTGCCCAGACCCTGTGGTATTATGGGCAAAAGGTCGTGTTTTTAGCATTTAGCTAAAACCGTTAATGGTATCGGAAAACAAGCTCAGGTATTACTCATATCGAAAGCAGGAACTGAACAAAAAACATCTTTAGATCCACGTTCTGATGCTGTTTGTCCAGGGACCAGATTCATGGAAGTGACTTGGTTTTTCAAGGAAATGTTTTTTTTCCTCCCTGTTGCTCAAATTTTCCCAATTTTTTTTACAAATATATTTTCTCATTTTTGCCTCATTTTATTCTAATTTTCCCAATTTTTCCCCTTGATTTTTGACCCATTTCTCATTTATTATTTCCCATTTTCTACCCAATTTATTCCCCAATGTCTTCCCTGTTTACATGCATAGAAGAAGAATAAATATGAAGCCCAGACTTCTATTGACGTAAAATGAGGTTTGTGGTCTAATTTGATGCAATAAGATGTTTTTATTATTTATTTATTTTACTCTTCTTGTTTTAAGAAAATGTATACCGATCCTTAAGTCGGCCATGAACTGTACTCAGGTTCATTGCACCGGCCGTCTCTGCGTGCAGTTCGTGGGAAGTGCGGGACAAAGATCTACATGGCTGTGCAGCCGAAGGAGGGACAGATGGCCACCCCTAAAGACGGAGGGATCGTCGTTAGGCGAATCGGTCACGCACTTCCTGATGGGCCTGTAATGGCGTGTTGGTGAGGTCTGGTTTGGTTTGTCTCTTCTGTGTAAGGCCGTTTTCTTGGCGCCCTCTCTCTGTATTTTTAATGGTATTTTCCGCCCGGTCGACGCGCCAGTCAGAGCGATGCGTCACGGAACAGGTGCCATGCGTAAAGAGACTGGGGGGTGGGGGGGCGATCACAGCCACCATCGACTTTCAATTACAAGCCATTACGGCGTTAGTCTAAGCGGCGACATCCTACAAGTAAATGGCTTTTGATGGGCGAGATCTGAGCGGCAAAGCAGGAGAGACAAAGGATGGTCTGAAGGAAAAAGATGTTATGAAACACGCACACGCTGCTTTTATTTGTGTAAACTATATTTTCATTTTATCTTTTGATGGGAATGGGCCTGAACCTAGTGTTGGGTAGTAATTAGGCCAGGGGTCACAAATTAAAGTTCAACACACTGTTTAGTCCAGGTTCAGACCTGGTTTAGTCCTGGTTTAGTCCAGGTTCAGTCGTGGTTTAGTCCTGGTTTAGTCCAGGTTCAGACCTGGTTTTGTCCTGGTTTAGTCCAGGTTCAGACCTGGTTTTGTCCTGGTTTAGTCCAGGTTCAGACCTGGTTTAGTCCTGGTTTAGTCCAGGTTCAGACCTGGTTTAGTCCTGGTTTAGTCCAGGTTCAGACCTGGTTTAGTCCTGGTTTAGTTCAGGTTCAGACCTGGTTTAGTCCTGGTTTAGTCCAGGTTCAGACCTGGTTTAGTCCTTGGTTTAGTCCAGGTTCAGACCTGGTTTTGTCCTGGTTTAGTCCAGGTTTAGTCCTGGTTTAGTCCTGGTTCTTGACCTGCTCACTGCCGATTGGGAAACAGCTCTAGGGAGGATTGCTGTTTTTTATAGAGATGCACCGATCCAGGTTTTTTGCTCCCGATACCGATACTGGGGTTTGAGTATCTGCCAATATCTGATATTTACCGATACCAAGAGACTTTCTTAAAAGTGTCTTTCTCTGAGTGAAGAATTGAATCAACTCCGTTCTCCATTTTGAGCTCAACAAAGTCATATTTTTGACATGACTTTTCCACACTAAATATCCTTGTGTATATGACAGGTTTAGCTCACATTCATAAAAACGACTCTCGTATTACAAATATGTCAGATCAGTTATTTCTTAAACTAAGATACAAACGCTTGGCTTCAGCGGTGGTTATTGTATTCTATTAGGCCACTTTAGGTATTTCTATCATAGTTTCTGACCCAGCCGCGATTAGTTTTTGTTAGCATTAGCATGCTCCTGCTAGCTTTAGCATGCGATTGCTAACCGCAGAAATTTGGGCAGCGATCAAATATACATTTGCGGAGGTTAAAACTAACTCAGCGGTTGAATTCTCCTCGTTCTTACCATATTCACTTTAGGTGGTTAACGTTGTGTTTTTAAATCGGTGAGAGCCAAAACTAGTATCGGTTCAGTATCGGATATTTGTAGCCCATCCATCCATCCATTTTCTTCCACTTGTCCGTTGCCGGGTCGTGGGGGCAGCTGTTGGAGCTGCCCAAATCCCATTGCACCAGTCCCCTATGGCTCCTCCTGCAGGTGGTGGGTCCACAGAAGGACGGCCTCATGGTTCCAAACGGGCCTGTTGGTCTCTCATAAGGGGCTTATATTTGTAGCCGATACCCAAAATCGAATTTTTTGCCAGTATCGGCTCAGCATAGCCGATACTGGCTTATGGTGTATTTATTTTGTTCGACTGTTATAGATAAATCCTTTATGACATTTTGTACGATCATAAATGATTAATATTAATGCACAAGCATAGACTCGTGTCGGTTTCTTGCATGAGTGTAGCTGAAGGTGTGTGATGATACTTGAATGAGAGATAAGGGGTAGGTTTTGTATGCGTTCTTTGGACTTCTTCTTACTCCCTTTGAGCACATCTGGAGAGTTCCCTTGTTTCATTTGTTTGAGATCATTTCTCCAGCAAAAGGATGTTTAAAGTCATTATTTCTTCTGTTAACAGTAAAAAAGGTTCTCTTGGAGCAGCTCAGCCCTCTTGAATAAAGACTTTCAACTCTAAACCCCCACCTGAACCAAGCACGTTTTCTCCCGTTTGGCTTTACCCAAATCTAAAAGCTCCTTGAAAAAACTAGCGACAAAAAAGCAACAAAAATGTGTCTGGGGTGTCATTTTTTTTGACAACTTTAATGACTACAGTTGGTAAATACAGCCAGTCGCTTTTCACTTTTTTGATCAGGAAATGATCTGGCCTTTATCTTTGAAGACCACATTTGAAACATTTTGAACATTCAAAATGGACCTGTTTTGATGCGCTCACACGACTATCGTCTTTGGGAAAGGACTGACCTTGGGAACCTCCATCTGCAGGAGTCAAAAGAAGAGAGGTTGAGTCTTGTATAGAACAATATTTAACGAATTTATCATATTTTACTTGTATTTTTGGGGTATTATATCAGAAGGGTGTATTTAGGGCCTAAATCATCTCGGGCGGTGTTGAGTCCAACTGGAGAGAGGAGGACCGGAAGGCGTCCTCCTGCAGCCTCAACAACCTGGAGCTGAACGCCCAGAAAACAGTGGAGATGATCGTGGACTTCAGGAAAGACACAGCCCCACCATCCCCCCTCGCCCTGACAGACTCTCCCACCCCCATCTCCATCGTGGACTCCTTCACCATCACCCAGGACCTCAGATGGGAGCCAACCATCTGCTCCTTCATCAAGAAGGCCCAGCAGAGGATGTTCTCCCTGCGGCACCTGAGGAAACGTAAGCTGCCGACCAAGATGCTGGTGCAGTTCTACTCGGCCATCATCGAGTCCATCCTCACCTCCTCCATCACCGTGTGGTCCATCCTCACCTCCTCCATCACCGTGTGGTCCATCCTCACCTCCTCCATCACCGCGTGGTCCATCCTCACCTCCTCCATCACCGTGTGGTCCATCCTCACCTCCTCCATCACCGTGTGGTCCATCCTCACCTCCTCCATCACCGCGTGGTCCATCCTCACCTCCTCCATCATCGCGTGGTTCATCCTCACCTCCTCCATCACCGTGTGGTCCATCCTCACCTCCTCCATCACCGTGTGGTCCATCATCACCTCCTGCATCACTGTGTGGTCCATCATCACCTCCTGCATCACCGTGTGGTCCATCCTCACCTCCTCCATCACCGCGTGGTCCATCCTCACCTCCTCCATCACCGTGTAGTCCAGGAGTGGCCAACCCGCGGCTCTCGGGCCGCATGCGGCCCTTGGCCAATCAGAGTGCGGCTCTTTGCATGATTAGATATTTTTAACACAATGCGGCTCTTTGCAAAAGAATTGGTACATGTTGCCCATAAACTGTAACAGTCTTTAAGAATCTTGACCAAAAATCCAACCATAGTCATACAGACCCTGTTTTCCATCTCTACACGCATGAATGAGAGTCTGTCTCTCTCCTTTTCGAGGCGGCGTGTAAAAGGTGCTCGTGCAGCAGCCTCGCTCAAAGCGGGATGTAGGGGAGGTTAAACAACAGTCAGGCAGATCGTGGCACTGGGATCAGCTTCCGTGCTTTTCAAGTTTCTGATTAGCCTACTCTTTATTTGATGAAAGTTGGCCTCATATTCACAGAAAAAGATCATAATTAGTAAATGGAAAAAAGCGGAGCTCTAATGAAGCTTATGATGCGAAGCGCGACATCGTAACGCGGAAATACGCAAAGTCATTGACTTTTCTGTCACATGTTGTAACTGTAACAAATGCAACATAAAACAGAACTGCAGACGTCCTCCATAGGCTCCTGATTAAAGCTTATGAACTTTGTGCAGCCTAAAGTTCGTTCTCTGCACAGTCCAGTCAGGACCAAGCTGCAGGCACTGAGCGCACAGGCCAGGGGCGAACCAGAGGAGGGGGCTCAGTGGGCAGGGCCCCACACACAAATATACACCAGCATTGAAAAAAACAAAACAAGCAACAACAAAAACTATTCGAAATAATAATATTGTTAATAAATAGATCAAATGTTGTCCCAGTCAGAACAGAATAGCAGAAAATGTCAGTTTATTTAATATACATTTATTTCAATCTAGGTGAGTAAAACTACCACAATTATTGAAAAGAAAAAGGCCAGGCATAAAGTTATTGTTTATTATGATTAAATATAACAGTTTCATTACATTTAATCATATTAAACTACCACACTCGGATTTCGCGAATGGTCGGTGCCTTTGTGGCTCTTCACAGGATCAAGGTTGAACATTTCGGCCCTTGGCCTCTGACCGGTTGGCCACCCCTGGTGTAGTCCATCCTCACCTCCTCCATCATCGAGTCCATCCTCACCTCCTCCATCACCGTGTGGTCCATCCTCACCTCCTCCATCACCGCGTGGTCCATCCTCACCTCCTCCATCATCGTGTGGTTCATCCTCACCTCCTCCATCACCGTGTGGTCCATCCTCACCTCCATCACCGTGTGGTCCATCCTCACCTCCATCATCGTGTGGTCCATCCTCACCTCCTCCATCACCGTGTGGTCCATCCTCACCTCCTCCATCACCGTGTGGTCCATCCTCACCTCCTCCATCACCGTGTGGTCCATCCTCACCTCCATCACCGTGTGGTCCATCCTCACCTCCTCCATCACCGTGTGGTCCATCCTCACCTCCTCCATCACCGTGTAGTCCATCCTCACCTCCTCCATCACCGTGTGGTCCATCCTCACCTCCTCCATCACCGTGTAGTCCATCCTCACCTCCTCCATCATCGAGTCCATCCTCACCTCCTCCATCACCGTGTGGTCCATCCTCACCTCCTCCATCACCGTGTAGTCCATCCTCACCTCCTCCATCACCGTGTGGTCCATCCTCACCTCCTCCATCACCGTGTAGTCCATCCTCACCTCCTCCATCATCGAGTCCATCCTCACCTCCTCCATCACGTGTGGTCCATCCTCACCTCCTCCATCACGTGTGGTCCATCCTCACCTCCTCCATCACAGTGTGGTCCATCCTCTCCTCCTCCATCACCGTGTAGTCCATCCTCACCTCCTCCATCACGTGTGGTCCATCCTCACTTCCTCCATCACCGTGTAGTCCATCCTCACCTCCTCCATCACCGTGTGGTCCATCCTCACCTCCTCACCTCCTCCATCACCGTGTGGTCCATCCTCACCTCCATCACCGTGTGGTCCATCCTCATCTCCTCCATCACCGTGTGGTCCATCCTCACCTCCTCCCTCACCATGTGGGCCATCCTCACCTCCTCCCTCACCATGTGGTCCATCCTCATCTCCTCCATCACCGTGTGGTCCATCCTCCAGGACCCGGAGGCGTGTGGGTCGGATCACAACTGACCCTTCTCACCCTGGACACGGACTATTCACCCCTCTCCCCTCAGGCAGGAGGCTACGGTCTATCCAGACCCACACCTCCGCCATCAGACTCATGAACAAAAACAAGTCTCTGTAGCTCAGTCACAGACTCATGGATGTTTCTGCTCTACAATCATATTTGCTGCTCAATGCACCTGTACATCTCACTTCATCATGGTTTAAATGTAATATTCTTACACATGCCCTAATAGTCGTATAGCCTTATAGTTTAAAGTTTTTACATTTTAATATTTATCTAAAGTTATGTTATATGTTTTATGTTTCATGTTGCACGATCGACCAAAAAAAAATTCCTAGTTGTGAACCTGTTCATAACCAAGGCAACAAAACCAATTCTGACTCTGATTCTACATCATCTAGTGGGACTCGATTTGCTTAAGAGTTGCCACGGTAGGCTGCCTACTTTAACGAGATCGAGTGAGTTTAGTTAACATTTGAATTGATATTAAAGTATATTAAAAAAAAGAGTCCATAACATTGGAGGTAAAAATCCATTTGAGCCAAAGTTTAGCAGTAAAACGTTGGCCCCTTCGGCGTGAAATGGGGAAGAGACAAATCAAATGTTAAGTGCGCAATCTGGCCATAAAACAGGTGCCATGCGTGTGTGTCTGCGGGGTGCGTGGCCTCCGAAGCCATTATCGACTTTCAATTAAAACCTAATAGAGTCTTTTGTCCCTGGGTTAGCGGCATCCCCCCCCCCCCCCCCCCCCCCCCCCCCCCCCGCTCCTCCTCCCCTCTCTCTCTCTCCTCTCCCCGAGTCTTACAGCGCGGACTTGCCCAGGACTGTGCGCTCTGCTCGCTCACTGCTGGGACGGGAGTGAGAGTGGGAGAGTCTGAGGGAGGGGAGGGGGCGGCCTGTTTTTATTTTTTTATTTTTTTCTTGGAGGGTCCGCTAACCACCTGTCCCCCCTCCTCCTTGCGCCCCCGGTCCGCAGCCAGAGCCTCAGCCCGCGGTCACCAGCTGTTGGAAGCGCTTTGGCACCGGCGCCTCTTCCAGCGCCTCGCCTGTTCTCTCTCTCTCTCTCTCTCTCTCTCTCTCTCTCTCTCTCTCTCTCTCTCTCTCTCTCTCTCTCTCTCTCTCTCTCTCTCTCTCTCTCTCGTGCTCGCTCCCCTCGGATGAGCGGCACGAGCGCGGAAAAAAAAACAAAAAAACAATCAATTTCGAAAATGGGGAACATTTAGAGCACTTAAACAATTGCAGCGCGGCATAAATATTGGGGAAGTGGTTGCGGTGAGGAACGGGAGGAGGAGGGGGGGGAAGGGTCGGGGGTGAGTGGACTTTTAAAAGGGTCATGAATATTGAGTTGAAACAAATGGGGTCAGGTAGCCAAACGTTTTACTCAAGTTACGTAATACTCAATCTGCTGTACAAAATAGCCAAAGTACAGCAGTTAGTACTGTATTGAATTTGGATATGGATGGGCTATTGGTCTGATCTTTTTGATTGAATACTGATGGAATTTGTAGGTCGCGGAAGTCATGCGGTAATTTGAGTCGGAGCAAGAGGAAGAGACAGTTTTGGAAAGAAACCTCCAAATGTTTCCCCTGATCATTATGTGGAAGTGATTGGATTCGCAAACATTCATGTTACGGCTGAAAGTCCTTCCATCTGACCGACATCCAGCATTTTGAACATTGTCTCCACTTTGGGACGCCCTTTATGAGACCTTCCTTCATTTCAACCTGGATCGACTCAAACAGACTAAAGCACCGATTAGAAAGGTTTATTGACATACATTGAGTTTTGTCTCACAGCTTGTAAAAAACCCAAATTCAAAATCTCAGAAGATCAGAATATTACATGAAATCAATAAAAAAAATATTTTAAACAGAGAAATGTGGGCATGGATGCTCCCAGCCTGTGGCTCTGCTGAGGTGTTATGGAAGACCAGGATGCTTCAACCAGAGGAACATCTGAAGCCCATGTCCAGGATCCGTCTGTGTGGAGGCTCTTGATGCACTGACTCCAGCCTCAGTCCACTCCTTGTGAAGGTCCCTCACACTTTTGAACGGCCTTTTCCTGACAGTCCTCTCCAGACTGCTAACTCCACACTTTTTCTTCCACTTTAGGTCTGGGCTCATTCTACACATTAGGACATGGCTGGAACGTGTATAGGGGGAGGGAAATAATGTTAACACTTTTAAGCTCCGTGTAGTCCCTTTAACTTTCTATTACCGTGCTTTGATCCAGCACTTTGAGAACGATTGAAAGTTGAGCATCCTCCGTAGCCTGTAATTTGTCAGATATTCAAAAAAACGCCTAAGGGGGAAGGAAAGACGTCTCCAGGTCAAACTGTGTGGATTCACCAAAAGTGCCGGTAATGAAAAGTCCCCGAGGCGTCTCCTGCGTCGACATTTGCACGTGGCCCTGACACACGTTGAACCTGGGTCCCTCTCAGAAGGGCCCTTTAACATTTAGAGTACAGGTATAGCACTTTTTGTTTAACGGCATTGGGCCCGGTGGCGCAGCGGTTAGCCCAACGGCGTCATTAGCGCATTACATTCTGAAACTGGCCGTCCCATTAAGGCTTTGTCTGCGTGTTTTCCAGGGGTCTTCTCCAGCTTGAGTGCCAGGAGTGGGACATCTCTCCCAAAGATGGCAGCGACATGACCGTGTAAGCTCTCGGTTGTTCAGGTTGAGGCGGAGCATCATCGGACGTTTCCTGCACTTCAACCACAGAGAACAACATTGTAACTTTGAGCATAATAGCGTTCCTTTTAAAGGGGCTTCTTAACGTGTTGCCATGTGTTTCTGTAACAGGCTGTACATGCGTGTGCCCAAAGGAGATCACGTGACAAAGGTATTCCACTCTATTCTCATTTTGGTTTGAAGCAGAAGCAATGTCAGGCCCTCGGGCATATCACCCCCTTGAATTAGATGGTTCTATCATGTTTTTGCTCATAAAAACCTAAAAACTAAAAACTCATACAAAATGGGATTAACCTCTTAACTGCCACCTCCAGCAGGCGGATTTTCTCCAAATATGCACACCAATCTCCAAGCTAATTGACTGGAGAGCTTACAGCCTGCATGCCAGTGTGATACCTCATTTGAAAGCTAAGACCTTCTAGTTTCTAAAAATGTGTGCAAAATCAAAATGCAAAATGTAAGTGAAACACATCTTATACATAGGGACATTGTCTCAAAATTATGTTTTTTTTGTCTCGAAACGTTGATGCTACTTTACAAAAGAAAATTCCAAAGACATACCTCATAGTTTTCATTTGAAACTTACTGTACTTACTAATTGTATTAACAGCACCAACTGTGTAAAATCTTTACAGCTGTGGGAATAATAGTTTGGATTTTGGGGCCCTTTTATGCATATAAAGACAATTCGGCACATGTGGTCCATTTCTGTGCAAAACAGCACCTTTGCTTTCTTTGAAGGGTGCAGCTCTATAACCGTGGCACTGGAGGTTCTGGGATGCTTTTATTTTGAAGGCATGAAGCCGGGGAAGGCAAAGACATCTGACATCGTATATATATATACGCCCGATTAGAAAGAGATATTGATGAAGTGATGCGCAATGGCTTATATGTATTTATTAGGGCCCCGGCCCTAATAAATACATATAAGCCATACATACACTCGATTAAAAAAATTAATCTAATTAATTAGAGGCTTTGTAATTAATTAATCGAAATTCATTGCATATAAATATTTGACCTGAGAACAGTGAGAAGTTTTTTAGGATTTTTAGTATACCATTGAATAATGACTGAATACATGAGCTTAAAGAGGGGGTATTATGCTTTTTTCAATCACATAGCACCATAGCACACTACAATGATGACGTAACCTTCTGTTGGTCTGTATATGCAGGTTGGCAGGTTATGGATCTGTTGAGAGGAATCCTCCCAACGGGCTCTAAACCTTGTCTTTTAATGCACCACTCAGCATAGGAACATCATCTACAAATCAGCTGTGTGGGGGTTTGTTGAAGGGGAGTTACTGCCCTCTTCAACTGGCTCACTCTCTGGCTTTTTAATGCACCACACTATGCAGGGCTTTCATCATACTTCACATATAACTCAATTAAATAAATATATAATAATGATGATGATAATTAAACCCAAATTAAAATTATACTGAGAATGGTAATGACAACTGGAAAGTATCAAGATCTCAGATTATAATATCTATTAATGTACCTTTATACCATAAAAGTAACTCTGTAATCACGGGTAAAAATATGCAAGCAATATATTAAGTAACACATTTTTTGACTGCTTTGTTCTAGACATCGTATATGAAACTAGATTGTTGTTGTAGTTGTGCGTTGTTTCAATTAATTATATAAAGAGTTAATATATTTTTGTTGTTTGTTGTAAGTTGGTCTGTATGAATGTAGCTGCTTGAAATGTTTTGAAATGTTCTTTTTTTATTTATTGCACTTGGGGGTGGGGGCTCATAAGCTTTTTGCTTCAGCCCACTCCTTTCGAGCACAATGTGTATTGCTCAAATAAACAAATAAACTAAACTAAACTAAAAAATATGCAGTAAATTAAAATAACTGCCTTGAATAAAATTGCTCTCTCAAAATGGCTGTACTGAACGTCTTGAAATAGGCCTCTGTCTCTTTAAGAAGCTTTCCGACACGCCCCCTTCAGCACACTACTGTGGCATTGAAACAACAACACTGTGCGGGGAGGGGGCTCTGCTGAGCTGAGGAGCAGTGGTTGGTGGCTCGGCTGGTGACGAAAGGTCCAGAGGCGTCTCCAGGAGGTGGGGGCGTTCCTAGGAGGACTGAGGCATAGCTACACATAAAATGGCCGCCGTCTAAGTTTTTACTGATGACTCAAAAATATGTGAATGAGCCAAGGCAACACTCCAGGCATGTGTTTAATGAGGGAATGACATAATAACATGATATAAAGCTTGAAAAAGTCGATTTTACATAATACCCCCCCTTTAAGCAACAAAATATTGTTTATTTTTGTTCAACCAAGTCCAACAGACCAGTGCAATATTGCCATTAATTGTGCATCTGCAGGAAAAAAGGAAACTGAAGTGTGGAAAGCAAAGTGTGATTAATTTCGATTAATATTTTTAATCGCACTAAACCTCATGTAATTAATTAATCGAAAAAAGTCCCGGCCCTAGTATTTATGTGTATGTATTTAGTCCTAATAAGAATAATATGAATTTTGAATATTGAATTATTTTTACAACACAATGTTTTTATATAGGAAAACTGATTTGATTTTTCTATTCTAAATATTATAACACATGGAAAGAGTACAAGCACTTCTGGGTTGTACGAGAATTAGACCTCCAAAACCAGCCTTGAAGGTCATAACCGGCCTTTTATCAGTCTGTTTATTAGTCTTTAGAATATTTACATTTTCGCAATTAAGTGTAAATACCAGAACACCCCCCCCCAAATAATTATGGCTGACACATCAGAGATGACATACAGGAGTCCAAAAGTATTGTACTGAAACTGCTGATTTTTCTCAGCTCCTGGGGTGAGATAATGTCACTGCTCCAAAGAGAATATGCTCATTTTCTTTGGGAAGGATTCAAGACCCTCCCCCATTATGCCGATAATCATATATCAGGCTGTTTGTTTGTGAAAGTCTGGACTGATGAGAACTTCCAGAAGAAAACTTGCCTCCCTCTGGTTCACCACGACATGACGCTAAGGACAGAGCTCCATCAGGGCCAGTGTCATTCTACAAACAACAGACTGTATGTTTAGCCTTCATAAAAGATGACCTAAAATAACAAAATAAAAAAGTCGGCACAAAGTTTCTGCAATGTCAAAAGATTTTGAATGGGATTTGAGATCTGGACTCTGTGATGGCCGAGCCACCTCCTGCTCCCTGAAGCACTCTTTCACAATGTCAGCCCAGTGAATCCTGGCATTATCATCTTGGAATATGCCGGTGCCATCAGGGAAGAAGAAATCCGTTGGCGTCACAAGAGGCGCTACAGGAAACAAAAAAACGGGGCAAAAGAGGAAGTATCAGGGCAAGACTCGCAGCCAAACCGCACAGCTGTGGTGGTGGGATGGACCCCAGTCTTAGAAGCTGTTAACCACTTAACTGCCACCTTAGGTTAGGGTTAGGGTTAACAATCATTTACATCCAAATCTCAAAGCGTATTGACTGGAGAGCTTACAGCCTATATGCCAGTGTGATAACTCATTTGAAAGCCAAGACCTTCTACTTTCGAAAAATATGCATGAGATCTGTGTGAGTGAAACACAACTTACGTTACATTTGCTGTTCTTAACCCTCATTATATCCTGGTTAGGGTTAACTAATCCTAACCCCCTGAGCAGGGAGGACAGCAGGTAATGGGTTAAGCTGCTTGATCAGGAGTCTTCTTCTTCTTCTTCTTTTTTCACCATGTAACATCATGAGGGATGTCAAGCTGCGGGACCTGTTTTTCTGGAACTTGGAGTTTGCAGGTTCTCCCCGTGTCTGTGTAGGTTTCCTCCGGGTGCTCCGGTTTCCCCTGCCCCCAAAAACATGCTGGTCAGGTTGGCCCACGTTGCGCAGAGTCGCGGCGGCTCAGCACTAGCCCAACATCTGATCTGTGCAATTTCGTTGTACAATTGTATCATGACAATAAAGTTATTTCATCATTCATTCATGCGAACAGTTAGTTTCATCCAGATGGACACTTTTTTGGGGGGGGGTTTGGTCAGGCAGTACATTTTTGTTGCTCTCATGTTAAAATTCAGGTTCTCGTCATATAATTAGAATATCATGAAAAAGTGCATTCACTTCTGTAATTCAACTTAAACTGTGAAACTAATATATGATAAACTGATTACATGCAAAGTGAGATATGTGTAGCCGTTATTTGTTATAATGTTGATTATTATGGCTCAGTTTCTAAAAAACCCAAATTAAAAATCTAATAAAATTAGAATATTTTGAAAATGGACTGTGAGCCATAATCATCCAAATTATAACAAACAAAGGTCACTTTGCATGTAATGAGTCTGTATCATGTATTAGTTTCACAGTTTAAGTTGAATTACAGAAATAAATGAACTTTTCATGATATTCTAATTATATGATTGCACCATAGGCTAAATGGTGCAGCTTTCAGACTCTCCGAGGAGGCAGCAGCTGGTTCTCTTGCACCCAAATGATATTTTAACCAGAAATATCCAAACAGAAAGTCCATGTTATATTAGCAGCTATTGCTTGTATGTTCCCAGTCCACAGAATCTGCAGAGTGTGACAAACTTATAGCGACCGTAACTTATTGACCGTAACAAACTTCAGTGTTCCACGTTTTTTAAATGAAAGGCTTTTATTTGCACATTTATAAAAGTACTTCTCTTTTACACCAAATCCCTCGACGTTTGCTGGGAGTTTAACTCCCAAAACAGAATACTGGAGAAACGTAAACTTTAGTTCGGGAGGAAAAGGGAAACGAAAGAAGAAGAGAATTCTGGTTTCCAACAGAAATGGAAAACTTAATACAATAAGAGCACTCCACAAAATCTGTAATATACATGTTTCAATCACCAGAGGACAGTTAAACATCGAGCGTGGAGCTTTAGTCTGGAAAATTTGACTTCTAAATCTCAGCTAAGAAAGATCTCGCGTTTGTTTCTTGTGGGTTTTGAATCGTTTGTTGTTGCACGGCCTCGAGGAGAGCTTTAAATTTCTCTCCAATAAAAGGCAAAATATTCTTATTTACAAGTTCATAAACAAACAAAAATAAAATAACCATGACAAATGTACAAAAAAAAAATCAAATTAAAAAAGAGTTCCTTTGGATTCTCTACTGAACTACAGGGCGGCCCCGTCTCCCAAAGCGAGGCGGGTGGCTTTTTACGTAAGTGTGTAATCAGAGATGTGTATCTATCCTTATTACTTCAGCCAGAACCAATCCACTTCCTGCTGCTGGAGTTGTTGAGCTCAGGGTGACCAGATTGTCCACATTCAAAACTGGGACACAATGGGAGTTTGTGGGCGGAGCCAGATTGCGACCTTTTTCACCCATGTTGAGAGGTCAGACTTCATGTTTCTAAAAGTCAATTGGACCGATCAGCATTGAGGTCGACCTTTAGACATTTAATTGGTTCAATCACAATTAAAAATGTGTGTTTTATGTACGGGTGGCCAAAAGTGATGAATGAGTGAGTGAAAAAAAAAAAATATCCGCTTTAGGCTGGTGAAATACCGGGACACCTCGGACAGGGCTCGTGCAAAACCGTGAATGGTCAATATCAATGGTTGGGGAGAAATCCACTGGGGCATGGGACAGAGGGCTCAGAACTGGGACTGTCCCGGGTAATCTGGGACATCTGGTCACCCTGGTTAAGCAAAAATATTTAGGCTACGTCATCATTTGTACTTCGCATTGTCAGGCTGACACAGCTCTGTACATTCTATGCCTCTCACGGACGATGCGAGAGAAGGAAGAGCTGTCGTAGAAAGACACGTGTGATGCGTTTTGGCCGACCCGTGTGCTCGTCCAGCAGCTGCATGAATGAACATCTGTACGCTCAGGAAATCCAGCTCGGACTGGTTCTTCGAAGCTGCCGGTCCAACATTTTATTATTTCAACTAAGACAGATGTTAAAGTAGAACAAAGTAACTCGTGCCCCTAGAGGCCATAAGCGCCACTGCAGGTGTCGTAGCATGTTGCGTTTTTTTACTCATTAATTGTCCGTGAGAGTAAATACTACGCTGACAGAAAAGACAAAGGGAGAGAGGGATATTGTTCATCCAATTACACAATGGAGATAATTTTTTCACTCAAACTTGGCTGTAAATACTGTTTAAGCAGCACTAGCCCGCAGTTAGCTTTGCCCGTTAGCCTGTTAGCTTCTTCTTTGTGTGTCCATTAATGTGTATTGGTGACTCCGGCCCGGTGGGAGGCAAGTTGCAATTGTGGTTTTCTGGTCAGAGACACCAAGGGGAGATGAAAGACCCCCCAATCATCCCATTAACACTTGTATTACCCCCAGAGGGACTACGGAGAGGATTTATTAATGTAAACACGTTACTTAGTTCTGCTTTAAGGGAGAACTGCCGGCTGCATGAAAAATCAATACTTTCCGTGTCTCGCCTTTAAGACTTTATTATTTTTGTAATTTTCATTGGACCTTTATTTGAGTCCCGGCACCAGAGGAGAACCTACTGTACATGTTTACAGTGGAAGGAGAAGCTTCATAACCAAACCTATACCAGCCTAACGTGCGTTTTATGGGCTTCACAAAAGTGCTTTCCGTGGCGGGTAGTTCTGGCTAAACCGCACATGCGACTTTGGGAGACGAGGGTGTGTTCCAAATGCTATGGAAAGACGTCTTCTGGCCACTACCAATATATATAACCGTAATAATAATGACGACGCCAACAGCGAGGTCAGACTGTAGCTCATAAATAAAACACGGGAAAATACTGGACCAAATAAATAGACATAACTTAGACGTTTTTTTTCCTTCACATTTATAAATAAATAACTTATAAATAAAGCTATTACAAAAGCCCCCTTTGTCACATGGACAGTTCCCTTTCAGTCCGGCTTTGAGAAGTCCGCCATTTTGTTTTTATCAGTCTTCTTTGCTGCATTTTTCCCCCTCGAGTCCCACACGACCGCATGTTTCGCGATTCACCGCTGCGTCGGCCGAGTCAGGACACCGGGCATGGGGGGCAGGGGCGGCGGCTCGCCGGCTCCGCCCTGCAGGCCGTGGAGCAGGATCCGGGGCACAAGGGGGCGCTGTAGGGCCGGCGGCGGGGCAGCGGAGGGTCCCCGGTACAGGTAGAGGGCGGCGCTGGGGTCCAGGTTGGAGACCAGGCTCTGGGGGTAGAAGTACGGGGAGGGGAACATGCGCTGCAGGGCGGAGTAGTTCCCCGCTTCGGCCAGGAGCTCCAGGCCGACCGCCGTCTGACGCTTCCACTTCGTCCTGAGAACAGAGGGGGATGAGACGGTTAGAGGAAATGTATTCACTTACTTATTGTTTAAGTTCAAACTCTGTGTTAAAGGACAGGTTTTCATGTTGTGCTCACAATGTCTGACCAAAAAACAAACTAACTGTAGTCGGTCAGGTCTGGATTCGCAAACACCATGTCCCAAAGAACGAGACTGAATGACAAGGTTATTCCATCAATGGATTTTATTCTCCCCTGGTGGCGCGGGCCTATTCCAAGATGACGATGCCAGGATTGATCAGGCTCACATTGTGAAAGAGTGGCTCAGGGATCAATGATACACTTGAGAATCCTTGTTGGGGGTCAGGTCAATCACTCCACATTCAAACATTTGCTTTCTTGAACTGTTCGAAGCGCTCCAGAAAAGGATCCCGCACCAAACGGAAATCATCCGCCCTCCCGTTCAATTCAAATGTCATTGTTTCCAATTGAAACAAATGTAATAACCGTTTTCTGCTTGTTAGTAAGAGTAACCGTCACTGCAGGTGCTCCAAAGAGTGCCAGCACAGGGTCCGGGTTAGCCTGGTTTTACCATACCCTCGTACTTGTTTCGTACAGAGGGTCTGGACTTTCTCAATTGAGCTCCGTTTACAAGTGGGAGGGGTGAACTTTGTTTAAAGTTTGAAACGATTGGGTCTGATTTTACCCAATCGCTAGCGTTTGGTTGTGAAGTAATGCGCCCGGCCGAGTCAACACCTACAACACCCGCCTCCCCCGCTCGCTGAATGGTAGGATGAAATTCAACCGATTGAATCGCAGCCATTGAGATCAAACCCAGACGTACATGCAGGGAAAAATATTTGACCGGAGTTTACGGATGGCAAAGGCCAGGCTAGGTCCGGGTTAACAATTATTTATATCCAAATCTCAAAGCGGATTGACTGGAGCGCTTACAGCCTATATGCCAGTGTGCTACATCATTTGAAAGCCAAGACCTTCTAGTTTCTAAAGACACAGGTGCTGGTCATATAATTAGAATATCATGAAAAAGTGCATTCACTTCTGTTATTCAACTTAAACTGTGAAACTGATTACATGCAAAGTGAGATATGTATAGCCTTTACTTGTTACAAGGCAACTGGTGAAACATTTTGTCCAGTAAAATTGCAGAAACTTACTTTTCTCACCAGGCAGTGCCAGTGGTGAATATGAATCATAGTTTTACCAAAATAAAATTGAGACTCATACGATCGAAAACATGAGTGACAAAGGAAGAATTCCAGAACTAGGCCCTTTAGTACAGAATGGTTGCCTGGCCCCGTCCAATAATACTAAGCCAAGTCCCGCCAGGCCCGCATCAAGACCAAGCAGGACAAAATGATGTCTGAACTTTAAAAATAACTATACAAATAAGCTTCCATAGCATGTTTGGGTCACCTTTAGCAAATGTTAAAGGTTTTGATACGTCTATGTCACTTGAGCACCATACTGGAGCGGCTTTACCTCATTTTCTCCCCAAAGGCGCCAATGACGAGAATAAATACATACATGGTCCCGTGTTAGACCCTGATAACGTCCCAGTCTCTCTTTGAGATATTGAACAAACATTTGGACGATTGCGACGACAGTATGACCTGAGCCACCTGTCCCCCTGTCAGGCTGGGGCACGGCTAACCCAGTGGGACCCAGGAGCGAGACGAGCGGGACCCAAGAGTGAGACGAGCGGGACCCAGGAGCGAAATGAGCGGGACCAAGGAGCTAGACGAGCGGGACACAAGAGCTAGACGAGCAGGACCCAGGAGCGAGACGAGCGGGACCCAGGAGCGAGACGAGCGGGACCCAGGAGCCAGACGAGCGGGACACAGGAGCTAGACGAGCGGGACCCAGGAGCTAGACGAGCGGGACCCAGGAGCTAGACGAGCGGGACCCAGGAGCGAGACGAGCGGGACCCAGGAGCGAGACGAGCGGGACCCAGGAGCGAGACGAGCGGGACCCAGGAGCTAGACGAGCGGGACCCAGGAGCGAGACGAGCGGGACCCAGGAGCGAGACGAGCGGGACCAAATAGCGAGACGAGCGGGACCCAGGAACGAGACGAGCGGGACCCAGGAGCCAGACGAGCGGGACCCAGGAGCGAGACCCAGGAGCGAGACGAGCGGGACACAGGAGCTAGACGAGCGGGACCCAGGAGCGAGACGAGCGGGACCCAGGAGTGAGACGAGCGGGACCCAGGAGCTAGACGAGCGGGACCCAGGAGCTAGACGAGCGGGACCCAGGAGCGAGACGAGCGGGACCCAGGAGCTAGACGAGCGGGACACAAGAGCTAGACGAGCAGGACCCAGGAGCGAGACGAGCGGGACCCAGGAGCTAGACGAGCGGGACCCAGGAGCTAGACGAGCGGGACCCAGGAGCGAGACGAGCGGGACCCAGGAGCGAGACGAGCGGGACCCAGGAGGGAGACGAGCGGGACCCAGGAGCTAGACGAGCGGGACCCAGGAGCGAGACGAGCGGGACCCAGGAGCGAGACGAGCGGGACCAAATAGCGAGACGAGCGGGACCCAGGAGCGAGACGAGCGGGACCCAGGAGCCAGACGAGCGGGACCCAGGAGCGAGACGAGCGGGACCCAGGAGCGAGACGAGCGGGACACAGGAGCTAGACGAGCGGGACCCAGGAGCGAGACGAGCGGGACCCAGGAGTGAGACGAGCGGGACCCAGGAGCTAGACGAGCGGGACCCAGGAGCTAGACGAGCGGGACCCAGGAGCGAGACGAGCGGGACCCAGGAGCTAGATGAGCGGGACCCAGGAGCGAGACGAGCGGGACCCAGGAGCGAGACGAGCGGGACCCAGGAGCGAGACGAGCGGGACCCAGGAGCGAGACGAGCGGGACCCAGGAGCTAGACGAGCGGGACCCAGGAGCTAGACGAGCGGGACCCAGGAGCTAGACGAGCGGGACACAGGAGCTAGACGAGCGGGACACAGGAGCTAGACGAGCGGGACCCAGGAGCTAGACGAGCGGGACCCAGGAGCGAGACGAGCGGGACACAGGAGCTAGACGAGCGGGACCCAGGAGCTAGACGAGTGGGACCCAGGAGCGAGACGGATGGGACCCAGAAGCGAGACGAGCGGGACCCAGGAGCTAGACGAGCGGGACCCAGGAGCGAGACGGATGGGACCCAGGAGCGAGACGAGCGGGACACAGGAGCGAGACGGATGGGACCCAGGAGCGAGACGAGTGGGACCCAGGAGCGAGACGGATGGGACCCAGGAGCGAGACGAGTGGGACCCAGGAGCGAGACGGATGGGACCCAGGAGCGAGACGAGCGGGACACAGGAGCGAGACGAGCGGGACACAGGAGCGAGACGAGCGGGACACAGGAGCGAGACAAGCGGGACCCAGGAGCGGGACGAGCAGGACCCAGGAGCGAGACGAGCGGGACACAGGAGCGAGACGAGCGGGACACAGGAGCGAGACGAGCGGGACCCAGGAGCGGGACGAGCAGGACCCAGGAGCGAGACGGATGGGACCCAGGAGCGAGACGAGCGGGACACAGGAGCGAGACGAGCGGGACCCAGGAGCGAGACGAGTCCAAAGTTACACCCGCAAAAGGTCTTAATAATAAATAAGTGTTGTTCTTGAGATAATCTTCAGTGAAGGTACTTGATTCCTCTTCTGTACTCAGTAGTTGAAGTCTTCGAACGTTTCGCCTTTCATCCAAAAGCCTTTTGGATGAGAGGCGAAACGTTCGAAGACTTCAACTACTGAGTACAGAAGATGAATCAAGTACCTTCATTGAAGATGGACAACTCCTGTACGACTGAGAGCTTACACAGACGTTCTTGAGATAAGTTAATGTGTCCTGTATTTGAGAGTCTAACTTCAAGAATATCTGTCCGGGGGAAGAATATTTGCAATTAAATTAAGATAAAACAACTATAAATTAAGGTTTTAATAATAATAATAATAATAATAATAATAATAGCTTTATTTATAAAGCGTTTTTAACAGACATGGTCACAAAGCGCTTTAAAGGAGATAATTATACATTCACTCCACACTCGGTGCAAACTCCACACAGAAAGGCCCTGTCCAGGTGGGACTCGAACCCGGGACCTTCTAGCTGTGAAGCACGATTTAAGTGTAAATATCTGGTTCTTGAAATTAGACTCTTAAATCAGGAACAAAAGTACTTATTTCAAGAACATTTCAATTATTTCAAGATGACTTTTTTAAATATTTTAATATTTTAATTTTATTTAACCTTTATTTAAGCAGGAAGTCCCTTGAGATACATCTCAAAACAAAACAAATTAAAGCCGCAAGCGGCATCGAGAGGCCCTCGCGGGTCTCGTGGGCCGGTTGACGCCGGTTCCCGCACGCCGCCGCAATAACCGAGAGGCGCTGCCGCGCCCTACGTGGTTATAATGTCGCTGTCACCATAGGTCGAGATTATAAAAGAGCAAAGGCGAGAAATGGCGCCTTCGGCGCTGATTACTCGATTTTTCCCAAAATGGCCGACCACCTGTTGGTCGCCTAGCAACCATGTAATGGATGCCTCCCTTAGTGCCTCCATTGCCGCGCCATAACCCTACCGAGGGCGCCAACGTGGCCACACTACATTTTATTGCCCTGATGAGCCATTAATCTTTGTGAATAAACATCAAAACGAGATTTTTAGCGTCTCCATGTGAATGATGGCTCCAACCTGCAGAGGGCGCTAGCGCGCCCCGAATCTTTTTAATTTCACAAGCGGCATCGGACGGCCTTGACGGCCCGTACTTCAATCACTACTGTCCACAAGCTCCTGACAGAGGGCGCTAACGAGCTGTAATTGTGTATAATGTGTGATATGCGGGTCAGTCCCATTGGAATAACATGGCGAGCCTCGGTCGTCTCCATGGCAACACCGTACAAAATACGGTATGGGTCTCATTGGCTTTTTGGATCGGGATGCCATCAGCTATTATTGTGCCGAATTTTATCCATTTCCGAGAAACTAATTTTTTTCCCATAATGCATATTTTCTTCTCAGCCTAGAGGGGGCGCTATCGCGCCAAATCTCACTTTTTCACATTTGTTGTGTCCGGGGGTGAAAGGTCAATAAAATGTATATTTCCGATTTTTAATCGGAGTTCGTTTGTGCAAATGGGAGCATTTTGTTGTTTTCGGAAAGTCGCAAAAATCTTGGTAAAGATTGCGGCTTCGCCGCAAACAAACCGTAAAACTTAGCCAAAAAATTTGGATAACTTTTGATGCCCCACATCTCGAGATGAAGTGGAGCGATTTTGGGCTCATTTGGTGAAACGCCCTAGGAGGAGTTCGTTAAAATGCGACGTCAGCGAAAACGCTGACTCAGCATTTTCCCGACTTCCTGTCAAAATGGCGGACTTCCGGTTTGTCTGGGGGCGTGGCCACAATAATATATTTTGTTTGTCCTCACAGGACGAATGTCTGTACCGAATCCCGTCGCTCTGCGACAAAGTTTATGTTGGCCCCCTCCCCATAGGCGCAATGTATTTTCACTTTTGTAGGTGGCGCTGTCGCGCCATTTTTTATTTCCCCAAAACGAAACACACATTTTAATTAATTTTTCACCGGATCTGAATTTTGGGCAAAGTTTGGTGAGTTTTTGACTATGTTCAGGGGGTCAAATTCCTGCTCAAAGAGCAGAAGAAAGAAAGAAGAATAAAGAAGAATAATAATATTTCTTGCAAAAACAATATAGTCGCTTTCGCGACTACAACATATTATGCATTTTTTTAAAGCTTTCGACTTCCCCCACACACCCGTGGGGCTCGGAGGTGGATGACGAGCGCTTCGCGCTCGTCATCCACCTCCGTATGACAGTTGGCCATATTCCCCCATTCATTTTGCTGCAATTATAAGTATAAGGGCCCACACCAGAGGTGTGGGCAGTCACTGTATTACACGGTGAGTTTACGTTTGACATGGGGACAGCGCTTCGCGCTGTTTTCGTGCGCTCCGCGCACCTCAGTACAGTGCGCTGCGCGCACTGCGTTGCGATTACAATAGGCCCTTGCTACGGCAGGCCGCTCGGGCCTAATAACAGTTAAGCACAATAAAAACAATTTACAATCAATTCAAGACTAACATGAACTGAAGCCGGAGAGAGTTTTGAATATCATTGCATGACCGGGGAGCAGTGTTCTGTGCCGTCCAGTGTGGATCCTCGGAACAGAGAGAGGAGCGGGAGTTGTAGACAGAAGACGACACAGGTACGAGGGCAGTTTACCCAGTAGGGCCTTGTAGATGAAGATTAGCCAGTGCTTACAGTATATATCTGACTCATATCGACAGGCGCCCGTCAGATAATTAGAATATCTATATATGATATAGACTCAACACATATGTCAGGCCTTTGTTTGTTATAATTTTGATGATTATGTCTTACGGTCCCTTTTCAAAATATTCTAATTTTATGAGATTTTTAATTTGGGATTTTTACAAACTGAGCCATAATAATCAAAATTATAACAAGTAAAGACTTGATATATCTCACTTTGCATTTAATGAGTCGTGTCATATATTAGTTTCACAGTTTAAGTGAAGTGAATGCACTTTTTCATAATATTCAAATTATATGACCAGCCCCTGTACGTATATTGTATGTATATTGTATATATATTATGTATATCTAACGGAATGTGCTATGTTGAAAAGGTTTAGTAAAATAGTTATTTTGTCCTTGTGCTCATTGTAAAGACACTTCACCCAGTTTATTTTTGAACTACCAGACCAAAAAAAAAAGGAGAAAAAAAAGAAAAGTGGGCGCCTTATGATCTGAGAGTTACGATCTCAACCCCATTAAGAATCTTTAGAATGTGCTGGAGAAGGACTTGCACAGTGGTCGCACTCTCCCATCATCACCAACTCAAGATCTCGGTGAAAACTTCCGCCTCACAGAAGCGTATACTGCACATTCCAGGCCATTGGACATGTTCAGAAACGCTCTTACAAGCAGGAAGGGGACTGGCGTTCAGGCGATGTGGGTAAAGTGCAAACATTTTTAGCACGGAGTGTCCCATTGAGTTTGATGGGAAGTCATTCGTTTTTTTTCAGCCGATTGTGCAAAAAAAAAAGAAAAGAAAAAAGAATGTGTTATTTCTAGAGCTGATTAATTAGAGGCTTTGTAATTAATTAATCGAAATTAATCGCATATAAATATTTGACCTGAGAACAGTGAGAAGTAAGTTTTTTCAAACGTTTTTTTAGTATACCATTGAATACATGAGCTTAAGCAACAAAATATTGTTTATTTTTGTTCAACCAAGTCCAACAGACCAGTGCAATATTGACATTAATCGTGTGTCTGCAGGAAAAAAGGAAAGTGTGGAAAGCAAAGTGTGATTAATTTCGATTAATATATTTAATCGCACTAAACCGCATGTAATTAATTAATCGCAATTAATCGAAAAAGGTCCCGGCCCTAGTTATTTCACATCCCGTGTTAAAACTATCCAAGTTAAAACAGACTAAATGGTGGTGATTTCAATGATGCCGAGTGTATCTTCATCTATTTTTTATTTATTTATTTACATTTCAATTAAACACAAGTGATGTATTTAAAATGGACATTTCACGCAAAAAAATTGACTTTTCTGAGCGTTAACCTCTTAGCCTAAACTGAGAGCATTTTCTACACTTCGGCTTTACCCAAATCTAAAAGCTTCTTGACTGGAGAGAGGACAGTGAAAAGCCTCAAGACCTACGAAAGTGATTGTTGTCACATTGTCTCTTTTTTTTACTTTTTCATAGCTTTTTTTTTTGGTCACTTTTTTGTTGCGTTATCATCGTCGTTCTGTCGCTATTTTGATGCTTTTTTGTGTGTGGAAGCTTTTAGATTTGGGTAAAGCCAAACTGGAGAAGATGTGCTTGGTCCAGGTGGGGGGTAAGAGGTTAAACCATCGTATAAGGTCAAAAACAAACCCCGGGTAAACCACGCTGTAAATCGAAACTGAAAAGTTGTTCCTACAGCTGCCAGCAGGAGGAGCCCCAGGCAGAGTCTCCAGCTCTAACGCCTGTTTTTCATTCTTACTTTACATGATATGTCCCCTTTATATGGGATTTTCTTTTTTTTTCTGGTTTAGACACGTTTTGTCTCAAGTTTGGATATAATTCCGTCTAATACAGATCTATTTTACATATTTTATCTCTCAGAAAGTTTGAGATATTTACGTGTTAAACATATTATGAACTTGTCAGCTGTCACTCGGCACGATCCAGACATTATCGTCCTGTTCTGTAACGGGATGCTATTTATAGCGGGTTAAACAAAGTGCAGTGCGTATAGCCATCAGCCTCATGAGCGGCACAAAGCGACGCCTTTCAAAACATAAACAAGAGGTGTGACATGTTTCCCATGCGAAAGCTGACAGCTGATGCAGTTTTGTTATACTTTTGATACGCAAAAGAAACACAACCTAAAATAAAGCTGTGCATTCATAAGAAAAGGAAACACTATTATATTATATGTTAATGCTAATGGCTGAGTTGTTTAACCATTTACGAGGATAACTTTGATACATTTCAAGATTTTGGGCCAGTAACAGAGAAAGAATAGCATAGAAGAAGAAGAAGGGGGAAACTGCACACATCTGCGCCACCATCATACATCCCTGGCCTATTGTACATGTTTTTAGTGGTATAGGAAACCTACACAGACAAGGAGAGAACATGCAAACTCCACACAGGAAGGCCCCGTCCAGGTGGGAATCGAACCCGGGACCTTCTAGCTGTGAAGAAGGTCGCTAAACGCTGTGCTACAGTGCTTACTGTACATCTAATCCCAAACCCAGTTTATTGAGCTTTTTGTTTTCGTTTTACCCCAAGTCTTTTTTTTTATTGTCCCTAAGCAATTTTCTTTTTTCAAAAACTAAATCAAATCTAATACGTGAACAAAACAAGCCCACACATCTAAAGCTTGATCCGTAATTCTGATTTCCTCCATGAATATATATCTACAATTTCAATTCCATATGAATGCATGAAATTAAAAAACAGAAAAGAAAAAAACAATAATAATATTTTCGAAAGTGACATCTCAAGTTTAAAATGTTTTTTTTCCAATTCGCAAGTCGTTGGAAACAGCTTCATATCCACGGCTAATGCTTATTCTATTTGTCTCTCACGAGAAAAAAAGTTGTTTAAAAAAAACAATTTACAAACGACAAAATTATTATTATTATTATTATTATTATTATTATTATTATTATTATTATTATTTGTGTGACTAATTCGCACAAGTGGTATAAGGACAAGAATAGACTTGTCATGTGTCAGCTGTCGATCACAGCAATCGGTCACGACACATTCAGGTTCTCACCAAAATTCAGGATTTTGGAAAAAAAAAAAATTTTTGGGGGGGGGTTGAAAATTTCGTTGATTGTTAATGTTTAAATTTGCGAAGGGGGGCCAGTGTCAGCCGTTGTCAGCGGTGAGCGTAATTGGTTTGGACGCGGTCCCCTCAGGAGGCCCCGCGCGCCGCGAGAGCTCAAGGATGCTAACGCTATTCTTAGACTGATCGCTTTACGGGAGAAAGTTACGAACTGATCGCCGACCCCGACACTCTCACAATGGGGGGGGGGGGGAATGAAGGAAAAGTACATTTTTTTGGCGTAGATCTGTATTTTTCGATTTCGTATTTTCCGTATCCGTATGAATGTTATTACTTCAAGGTCATATACGGTTAATTCCGGTCATTTAAATTTATAAAGAGTCATATCTAATTTTCTAACGACCTGGTTTATAATGGTTCCATTGATGCAGAGAAGTGCAGTATAGGCCTATGTGTGTGTATGTATTAGAGCAGGGCAATTCATCCAAATCTAATGTAAATCCCAATCTCTATACGTGGGTCAATCTCAATAATCGCCATAGGACTTGATAATGGACAGGTTTACAGACATCTCTGCGAGTCTGGACGAGACGACGGAGACTTTTAAATGAAACTGGAGGAAAGCCTTTGTTTTTGTTTGCGCTGAGGTTTGAATAAAAGATGTGTCTAATTGTGTGACTCAGCCGGCTGTATTTCATTTATTATGAAAAAATAAATACAATCGAATCGAAAATCGAGATCGATCAATATGGGGGGGAAATAATCGCGATTGTGTTTATTTTTTGTATTTTTTTATTTTTTTATCGCCCAGCCCTAGTCTACAGGTGCTCGTCCTATAATTAGAATATCATGAAAAAGTGCATTCACTTCTGTTCAACCTAAACTGTGAAACTAATATATGAGACTCATTACACACGAAGTGAGATATGTACAGCCTTTATTTGTTATCATTCGGATTATTATGGCTCAGCTTGTAAAAAACCCAAATTAAAAATCTCATCAAATTCAAAAAATGGACTGTAAGCCATAATCATCAAAATGATAACAAATAAAGGCTTGACATATGTCACGAGTCTCATGTATTAATTTCACAGATTAAGTTGAATAACATAAATAAATGCACTTTGTCATGATATTCTAATGGTATATGCATGTATATATATATATTTAGTTTTTTAAGGGTTTCAGTCACATGACTCTCCTGTTAATGACGCCATTTTGAGGACTTTTAACGAGTCTACAGAGAAACATGTTTGCTTTGATTTGTGGATTGTTATGGAAACCGTGACACTTTTTCACCATTTCAGACCCGGATACTGCACTGATAATAATAACATTATCTGTATTAAATATATTATATAGATATATTTATAATAATATAGACACGTACGAACATTTAAACAGATAAACATATTATTAAATAAATATAATATCGTAATATTAAATGAATTAAACAGAGATGAGGTTTCTGCATTCCAACCTCCCAGCCCCCCCTCACACAGCCACGTGCCCGCTCTCACCTGCGGTTCTGGTACCAGGTCTTGACCTGCGTGTCGGTCAGGTTGAGGGACGCGGCCAGCTCCATGCGGTCCTGCACGCTCAGGTACTTCTGGCGCTCGAAGCTGCGCTCGAGCTGCGCGAGCTGGTGGTCCGTGAAGGCGGTCCGGGCCTTGCGGGGCTTCTTCAGCCGCACCTGCGGACTGTCCCTGCTGCTGGAGATCTCGCGGTCCCCCTCCTCTTTCACTGCGCACACAGAGGGCACAGGGGTCAGGCAACGTGTCGTAACGAGGCGTGTGTCGGGGTTTCCTCTCTCACTGAAACGCGCTGTGTTTGGTTTTATAAAACTGTCGAATCACTTTTGTTTCATCCTTCAGTAAATGGTAAAAAACAGTTGCTCCCTGAAAGCTGTGAAACATAAACTCATCCCTGTGAAGAATTAAGATGTTAGAAACTACTTTGGAAAGTTAAAATAAAAAAATAAATACAAAATAAATAAAGTAGTTTGGGCGACAACTAACCATTCAAAATGTACGCTTCCCTTTGTCGTGGTTTTGTAAACAATAAAACTTTAGTCTGATACATTCCCCACTTTGGGCCCCCCCGCTCCACCGCCTGTCACATAATGTCACACTCTTTCACTATATTGACTTGCGCAAAGGAAGAAAAACGTCACTCCGCTAACCGAGGCGGCCGCTCTTTAACGACGAGTCGGGGTCAAACGCGCGCAAACGAACGCCCCTCACCGGAGGCGGACTGCGGCGCGAGGGCTTTCGACAGCTGAGCACCCTGGCGTCGGTTGTGGATCCGGGGTTGGCCTTCGTCATTACGAGGAAGGAGTCCTACACATAGGTCTCTGTGGGCCTCTGCTTTTCAGAGCGTTTCCTGCCGGCCGCCTGCTGCCCCGATTACTGCGCGTTTGCTGCCCACGTGCCTCGATTAAACGCCCCTCTCTATTAACTGGGCAGCAGCGGAGGGTCTCCGGGACGGCACGGTGTGTGTTTCTGGAGGTCTGGCCCTGTTTCCTTCTTGAATATCCACTGTTTAAACTCCAGTCGTCCTTTAGCACTGCACTATACGCCTTTCTCACCCTTTCATAATGCTCAACACCGCGCAAACTGGATGCGTAAAACCGCGTCGTGCTCGTTTTAACAGCGGTGCGCGCGCGCTCTCCTCTTGAGATTGTGATCCCGCTCTGATCGAGGTCGGTCACAAAAAAATAAATACAATGTTTCATCTTGTATACGCGGTTTTATTTGCACTCGACATAAGCGAGCGTCCTCGCTCTCGGCTGTGGACTTGGCCCCATTCATAATTAAGAGAAACAAAAGCCCTCGACTCTGGCCTTTTACCCGTGTCAAGTCCAGGACCCCAACAATAAATACATACAACATGTTGTTGTTTATTAGTGATATGGCAACAAAAAAATGAGGAGATAATGCCCGATTTTTTATTTATTTATTTTTATTTAGGCCGTTGATCTACGTGAGCCCCGGGCGTCAGCAATGATTAACCTCGGATTCTCCAGGTCCATGTTGCATATGCGTGTTGCGTTTCAGGGCCCTACGAATAAGTCTCGCGTTGGGTCGTGCAACTCGATCTTATATATATATATATATATATATATATATATATATATATATATATATATATATATATATATATATATATATATATATATACACGCGTAAAACCAGAAAAGGTGCTATGTCAGTATGCACAGTACCTATATGTCTCAGGAAATTTATTTGGCATTCAAATGGAGGAAAGGTCCATGGACTGCGGGTTGATAACGTGGGATTTCCGACCTGTTTTAATCGATGTGTAAAATGGACGCAAAGGCCTTTTGACCACAACGCCCAAAGCTTCAATAACCGCCTGAGTTGAAAGGAGGAGCAACAGTCCGCCTTTACCTCCATAGTTTGGTCAGTTGTCTCTGGGCCCATGTCCAAGTCTGAATGACAGTAATGTGACACGTCACACAAAATAAGCGTGTTGGTTCCCTAATAGCGTTTCAGCTTAAAGTCGTCTCTTATGAAACACAACAAATACAATATATTTAGTTTTCCATCTCTATTCTAAATGTTTGTCCTTGATGCTCTGACGGTCCAAACTAGGCCATCTGAACCCCCATTAGGGGAGGCACCCGTTGTTTTGGCTCGGCCTCTAATGCGTAAAACTGTCCAAGTTTCAATCACACCCCACACCACGTGACACACGGGCCATTTATTGTGCCAAAGGGCCATTGTAAAAAAATAAAACACACACACACACACACACACACATACACACATACACTCTCTCTCTCACACACACACGCACACACACGTAAGCTTGTAGTGTATATGTAATAAGAGAAAGCGTGCGTAACAGATTTGGACAGCTAACCAAACAGCCATCTTTGATTGTGGAATGGTCGCGCGTAATCAAAGCAGTCCAGTCAGTTCGGATTTGCTCATGAAAAAAAAAAAAAAAATCGCTCAAAACTCCCTCAATGGCGATGGTTTTACACTTGAACATACAAAATATATATACATTTTGTCTTCAACAAAAATGGATATATATATTGAGGGGGGACATGCAGAGACCGTGCGCCACAAACGTTACACCTCAAAGCAGCGGAGAAACAAAACACACAAACAAACAAACAAAAACAAAAAATATCTCAAATATCTGTTAAATGAAAACGTCGTAATTGTTATTCAAATAGCGTAAAGCAACTTTGATTTGTTGGCTAGCTTGTACTTAAACCTGCGTATTGAAAAATAGTTTTCAACCACAATCATTTAGAACAAAAAAAAGTTGAATAAATCATGATTTCTGTAAAAGTTAAATAATAATATATATTTTTTAAATCACTTCAAGTCTTTATGAAAAGCCAATATTCTTCCAATGTGATCCGCTCCTCGCCTCTTTGTTCTGGGAGTCACATCAGGCCGGGCACAGGAAGAAGAAGAAGAAGAAGAAGAAGAAGGAGGAGGAGGAGATGAAGAGGAGGAGGAGGAGGAGGAGGAAAAGAAAGGGCCGTGGAGGAGTGAGCGATGCGCCACTGAAGTGCGACGCGGCTGAGGAGCGCAATAATCCGCCTAATTGAGCCACAAGGGAAGGACACGGACTGAGCCTACACACACACGCACACACACACACGCGCGCACACACACACGCACACGCACATATAACAGACACACACCGGGGAAACTTCACAGACAGCGGAGGAAACGAAGAATCAAGAGCCCCCGTGCAAATCTGATTAGCGCCGTGGACAAATTACCTCAAAAAAAAAAAAAAAAAAATCTGGGGGATATTATACAACGGGATGATATCGAGGAGGGGGGGGCGGGAATCAAAGCAGCCCGGGTAGGCCCAAACGTGCGCGGGGTCGAGAGCGCGAGCGACTGAACGAGGTGGATTTGAGGCAGTGAGTGACCGGCGAATGTAAGGGTGCCCATCAGGGTTGGCGCAAAACGGAGGCAATTGTTTACATCACAGTACGAGCGTAACACTACACACAACAACAACAACAACAACAACAACAACTACAACTACACGTGTAGGCCTGTGTCGGTTTGGAAACATGAAAAAAAAAAAGTGCTTAAATATAGGCCTGATTTTTGAAAACGTTTGAAGAACGTGAAGCGGAGCGGGAATGGGGCCTCGGTGAAGGGAGGAGAAGCGCCGTTATAGGTCAATACAACCCAGTCCAGTTGACGACTTAGGAAACCTCCAGGACGATGGAAAACCTCCCGCGCGACGAGAGGTAAAGAAAAACAACACTCGAGCCTTATTAAGTCCTCATACAAACAATGTTGAAACATACACTCATAATAATAATGATAATAATGATAATAATGATAATAATAAGAATAATAAGAATAATAATGCGAACAAAAGATTCAGTGTCAAATACGCCATTTGAATATCTCAAAATGGATAAAACAGCAACATATATAAATATAAAAAAATATATCATATTCCTCAAGTCGCACGTTCGCAGAGCGTCAATTAAAGACGTTTACGGATTAAAATAGGGCCGCCATTAGTGCCTAGCAACCAAACCCCAACCAAAAGAGAGATTAAGAATGGCCTCTAGCATTACACGAGTCGTTAAGGGCGAAGAAGTCCGCGCGTAAAAATGTGCTTCCCAAACTTCCCAAGCGCGCACGTGTGAGTATAGAGTTACGCGCGAGGAAAAACAACAGACAAACTAAAAGAGAAAAAAATTAAAAAATATAAAAAATGTCCAGGCTTTATTTCCAAATATAACCCTATTTGTCACACAGAGCAGTGTAGGATCCCACGCTCCAGCTGACATTTTTACGCAGTAGATTTGTTTAAAAGTAGACACAGCCAAAACGTGCGCGTGCATTTCGACAAAAAAATCCGTTGTCTTTCTCTTCGCAAAGTTCAAATCAATGTTGCCACGTAACGGAGGGAATAAAAAAAAAAAAAAAACGAAATCACGATTTGAAAAAACACACACACTCAAACGAGCTGTCCGCTGCAGCCCATTGTAATGACCGTCACGTTCTTCTGCGCGTGGAGGGAAAAAAAAAAAGTAACAGACGAGGCCCGCTTTGAACAGATGTCCCAAATCACATGCATCACACGGAGGCTAATCAATTATTAATTATTACAATATTGATAGTGTCACCTGGTGAATGATTAAACAAAGGGCGAGGAGTGGAGGCAGGCGCGCGCGCTCACTGGCCATATCGCGCATTTTTGAAGGGCGAAATGAGGGGGAAACATGTGCGTAATAGTTAATAATAATAATAATTTAAAAAAGAACAACGCAATACATTTCTAAGACATACATTTACATGCACTTTATTTTTTTCAATTTTTTTACTAAATTAGATAGGCCACTTAATGAGTCGGCTTTACTGGGTTGATTGAGGATGCTTCGCTTAGCCATTTCAAGCACCTTCTCGCTCTGGAGAAGAAGCTCGAGGACAGTCCAGTTGACGAAATTTTAAATATCTGCCACGATGGGTAACTGATGACTGAGAGCCGACACAAACCTACCTTTTGAATAGGTAAGATTCAAATCCATTATTAGCTTTGTTTCCCAATGATTACTGTAGTAAATATTATTACATTCTACTGTTTAGTTGTTGGCCTTTTTACGCAATGACGTTATTGTGTCAACGCGATATTCCTTGTGAGGCACGTGGCTAAATGTACAGGTTACACACAGTCAATAGCCAAACTCACATGAGAACCCCCCCCCACCCCCCCACCCCACCTCACTCCCCCCGCCTCCAAATAATTCCGGTAATAATTATCCCCACGTTCTTGTACATGGCCCCCGTCGGAGCGGCGGGTGCCGGGTGCGCGTGCCTCCCTTCCCTTCCCTTCCCTTCCCTGCCCGCCCGGACCGCGGCGCGCGCGCGGCCTCTCCTCTCGCTCGCCTCATTAAACTGTCACCGCTGACATGTCTGTTACCGCTGACATGAGTGGAAGCGCGACGAGCCCTGATGGCGCTTATCTGGAGGCGACCCTGTCATCCCCCTCCCCGCACCCCCACCCCCCACCCCCCCGCGCGCGCGCCCTCCTCCCCCGGAAAAAAAAAAAGAAAAAGAAAGAAAGAAAACCCACACCGAAGGAAGGCGCCTCGGAGCGGGCCAGGAACACGCTCCGAGCCGCGAGGAGTTCAACCTTATTATTGCGGATAGGTGTTTCGAGAGGGGTGTGGAGTTATTATTATTATTTTTTTATTATTATTATTTTTGCTCAAAGGTGGCCCAAGGTGTCCTCTCGTAAAAAGGCAGATTTTTAAGCAATATTTGTTTTGAGTTTGTTTAGCCCAAAGCGACACGACAACACAAAATACCCTTTCAACGATTGTTACTTAGAAAAAAAATAAAAAATAAATGTTTGATTGATTTCACGACATCATTTTACGTTTCTAACACATTTTTTATTTTAAAGGTCACACCACCCACACTCACTGTTTAAATCAATGAGAATCACCGAACAACCCCGTGGCAGGAGGCTTTTTACGCACGGTGACGCACAGAACTCAGTGAGAATTATCTTCAGTAATTCCTTATTATTTTAGTAAATTACTACAATTAAATCTTCTTTTCTCTCATAATCAGCCAATGGCGCTGTATTTCTGCGATGTTCCCAAAATCCTTAATCGTGTAATTCAGAATGCTCCTTCATGTTGGTGACGGCCGTTAGAAATCTTTTTTGGACAAAAGTAGAACAGTAATGTCCTAACCTGTGGAAGGCTATGGATGAAAGTTTAGACATGTCCGTTGCCGCGCGCGCAGTCCTGGACAGAGCCTTTTTTCACGCGCACTTGGACAAAAAGTGACCGGACTGACAATGGACCCCGTGAATATGCAGGAGCTGGTCCCAGTTAAACGTGAGATTGTGAGATAGGTTATAGAGATTTACTTCACATTTACATTTATTCTTTATTAGTGCAAGAACATGGATAATCCTGAATTATTATTATTATTGTGATGAACATTTTGTGATGTGTTATGTTAAGTTTCCCACACGGTCGTATTACTGTTAAAACATCTCACCTTTATACTCGCTGTCTGAGGACGAGTTGCTGTGGATCTTGTCCATGAAATCCTGCTCCTGGATTTTGGAGGCCAGGCGGCTCACCTCCTGAGCGGGCTGTCCATTACTGGAGTAGGGCGCGCACGCCGCGAGGGGCTTACAGTCCGCGAGAATGTCCCGTATGAGAAAGGAGGAGGTGACGGTGCGCTGCTGGGGCCCAGCGGAGAGCTGTGCGTGCTGCAGGTGCGGCGGAAGGCCCAGTCCCGCGCGCTGTCCCGCGCTCTCATCACACTCGCGACGCGGCGACGGCGGAGACGAACAGCCGCTCTCTGCATCAGACCTGGGGCTGAAGCTGCCCTCCACACTGCCGCCCTTCAGCGGACTACCGGCCCGGTGCGACAGCAGCGAGTCGATGCCGAAACTAGACCCGTTCGAGGACGCCTCCATCTGGACCGGCCTCAGACCAGCATCTGGGTCAGGTGTGATAAGGAAGTGTTCAAGTCTGCTTCAGGACCCTCCCGGTCCTTCGCACGGGGTAGGCGCAAATAATCAGCGATCCTTTTGGGGGAACGCGGGGATCCAGTTCACTCTGCAGTGGGGCTGCGGTCCAAGCCTCTTCCAGAACGTTTGGAGATTCGAAAAATATCACTGTCCGGTCCTCGGTGCCGCTTATGACTTCAGGAACAGTTTATCCTGTTGTAGAGTTGGGCTCAGTGTAAGTCCTGCTGCGGTGTTCTTCGGTACGTCCCAGTGGACTGACACCGGCGGCAGAGCGCAGCCGTGAACCGGACAGGTAACTGTGTTGTTGTCCAGTCTTCAGCCGGACTTCAGCACCACGGACAGCGTCAGTGCGGGAGCGGGCTCGTGGCGCTGCGTGCACGGCTCTGTAGCATGGCTGCTCTGCACTCTAACTCTGGGAAAGAGTCCGGGCTGATGAAGAGAGAAGCGCAGAAGTAGAACAAGTACACAGCGTGTCTGACGCAGCGGCGCAGAGCTAAAGTGGGTTAAAGAGTCACAAGATCCGCGTGGGTAAAAGAACGACGCGCAAACGCTGGAAGGAGGGAGAAGAGAACCCCAAAAATTGAACTTGAAGAAAAGTCAGGAGCAGGTTTTAAGAGCGCCACGGCCACGTGAGTCCCCTGTGACGAGCGCTGATTGGTTGAGGGACACACTCCCACGCCCACTGCGCCCCTCTCCCCCCCAAGTGGGGGCACTGCCCTGCGCTCGCGCACCTCCAGCTGTTTACGGACGTCCTGCGTCCTGTGCCGTGGTGACGTCACTGATGAGGCTCGTAATGGACTCATTAAGAGCCGCTGTTCGTTCCGTTTTTTCCATGCCCTGTTTACTCTGTCTCTGTTTACTGCGTGCGCATTAAACTTGACAGTCACGCTGTTATGTATTTACGTAGAATTATTTATTGATAAAACAAATGCGCATTTGCCAACAACATTAGTGTCAGATGATTGAGGGAAACATGCATCATATCGCTTCTCTGTAGACACTCTTCCAGAGCAGTCAGGCCATATACCTTCTATACTCTCATGTGCAAAAGGATTTGATATCGTATAATATTTATTTATCTGTTTGTTTTCTCACTTACTTGCTGATATGGGCCAAGCCATAAGTCTCAGTAATGTTTGAATGTGTTGAAAGTGGAAGCATCTTTCTTGCTAACTTTGTGGCGAATATTAGCAAAGTGGAATGAAATAATAAAAAATTAACAACATGAACATAAAAATAAAACCGCAGTTCTTTAGAAGTAATGATCAGCTTACTTTTGACAGAATGGTAAAGGAGTATCAAATAAATGTAGCTTATACCACCTATGAATATACACAATATTATATATATATGGACTTCAGCATTTGATATGTTTTATATTGTACAGGCAAAATGTTAAAAAAGAAAAATAGTATAATTTACAAAACATTTTAACCATTTCATATATTGTTTTAGGATCATACAGAAATACTCACAGTGGCAAAAGTAACCAGAATACTAATAGCACTTTTACTATTTAAGTAGAAAAGTGAATATATGCGTAAAAGAGAATGATATAAACAAGGTGTGTGATAAATATTGATCTGCTCAGTTTTATGGGTGACATTTTCAACATTCGAAATGATGTTTTTTTCTTTTCTTCATTATGGGACATGAGGTCTGCTGTTCTTTGGAGACGTGCATTCATTGTATTTGTTGTTTATAGAAAAAACATCCTCCAGTTTTTTTTTTTCTCGAGCATGCCTTATTATGTGTCCCAATGAACTCATTTAGAAAGTTACTTACTGAGTGTGTAAGACGATAAGGGGTAAAATATCTTATTGCAACTGAAATAAGGCATTGAGCTTAATATGTTATTATAAATCTCACTTTGCATGAAAGAGAGAGAAAAAAAAAAACAGTGATTACACTAGCAGATTGGCAGATTCCAGAGAGACAAAAGTGCGTGCGTAAAACGTAACGTCAAATGGCCCTCACGACTGCAAAGCAAAGGCTCGGATCCCTTCGTGGCCGTTTATCCAGCCCACGGCCCAAACTGAAAGGCCGTTCTTACCTCCGCTCCATGATTAATTTAGCGCGACATCAACGGAGTGTGTGCGGAGCGGACACGGCTAAACAGGCGAGGACAAAAGTACCACCACCACCTCAACAATCACTTCTTATTTTTTTCATTATCCTTTCACAGTGGAGCAAGGGAGAAGGAGGGGGGCTGAAGCCAAGTCACAGGCAGGCGGCGTGCGTGCGTGTATGCATGTGTGTGTGTGTGTGTGTGTGTGTGGGCGTACGTGCGTGCGGAAGGAAGAAAGAAAGGGAGGAAAAAGAGCGTGTCTTCCATCCACCGTGCCATACCCCGCCTCGCTCGTGACAGCTTGCAGCCGCGATGGGACCCCATGGGAGCGGCTAGCGGATTCACTAACCTGCCGGTGTCTGCTTCCAATCTGGTGGTCACGTGGTTTATGGGGGGGGGGGTCGTTAGATACTTAGATGATGAGGGGGCAAACTGTTGGGGAGAGAAAAGGGGAAAGAGTGTGGCATTTTACGCGCATTAGAAAAGCGCACACACACAAGCCTCCCGCAGAACAGCAGTCCTGCCTCCTACCCCGTGGGCGCATGGTGCACCGATCAGGGATCCATTATTGGGACCTAAATGATGAGTGTTGAGCCGTGAGACCTTGACCTGGCTCATTGTGCAGGGTCACTCGTGGGGCGTCATTCACGGTGTTTCTAAAGTTAAGCTAATGGCGCACTTTACGCACATCACCTCTGCCGCTTGTTGTCTGGCACTGCGCGCTATGGTAACTAAACACCGGGGGGGGGGGGGGGGGGGGGGGGGTAGGTTATAATATGGATGTATGAAATACTTTGGGGACGGTTGGTTGATTTAGAATGCAACGTTGGATATGGCGCGTCCGCGTTTGTTTTTATATTGTTTGTCAGGATTATACCGGTGAGTAATCATTTTTCAACAGTAAAGTGGCAAATCTAAGTAAAGTTTTTGTTTTCATAAAGTTTCATTTATTATGCTTTTAAACAGTAATTTTCAAGTTTTTCATACAACTCTGATGGAATATTAGACATTATGCCACAAAGATCAAGATCAAAAACAGGACCTGATCCGGGCCTTACATGTCTAACACCAGCCACACATAATTGTAACGCTTTTATGAATGATCACCAGGCTGTTTTACAATTTCTCAGTGAAAGGACAATAAATATTAATATTAATACTACAACAACTAATAATAATAATGATGATAATAATAATAATAATATGACTTGCTCTTGTTTTGCACTTTATAAGGCTTGTCACAAGTTTCTCACAGCGCTGCTGCCGTCCGTATTTATTCACTCCACACTGGGCCTACTTTATCAGCCGCAGTGAAGCTGCCGATCTGCTTCGACCACCACCAACCACTCACACAGACTACATTCAAACAAGGGGTTGTGTGAAGTGTCTTGCCCATGGAAAGACACTTTGCACATGCGGGTATTCAAGCCGCCGACCTCTCAGTTAATGGAGGATCTGCTTTACCATCTGAGCCATTGCTGGTGGCCGGGGTTTGAACCGCAGACCTTTGAGGACATTTTCATTTGTTTATTATTATTTTATCATTATTTTTGTGTGTACTGTAGACCTTTTTGTGAAGCACTTTGGTCAACAACAGTTGTTTTAAATGTGCTATATAAATACATTTGATTTGATTCTAAAGATGGGATCCAATCGCAGTACTTCTAATGAAAACAAAGCCGGACCTAAAATGATACCCTGGGGGACTCCTTTAGCTGATCCAAAAGGACGATTTAAACCATTTAAAAAACGTTGCCTTTTTTCACAACTTAATCTTGCCTTTTCCTACTCTTCACCATCGTCATTGCTGTATCTAGAGATTTTTTCCTAAACAAAATCAAACTTTTCTCCCTACTTTACTAAACTGACATCTTTAGTCTCCTTCAAAAAACCTCTTTAGTCTGCAAGAACTCAAACAGCAATCTATCTATTCAATAACGTCATAATTCCTCTTATTATTTAAAGTTTTCTGGTTTAAATGTTTTGTCAACGGCGATAAAATACACCAGTAGAGTAACACGTGAACCTCCCAGATCAGATCGAGCCATGTCCGTGAAGGAAATATCTCGATTTATTTATTAATTTATCATCGATCCACCTTAAAGAGCTCCCCCTTTTGCGGCGGTCAAACCGAGAAAACTTCCAGACGGTTAGCTCCTCAGCGCACTGACAGCTGTGGGCGCTAATCTGCGCTCTCCACCGATCATTCAGTAAAACAGGCTCCAGTCGGCTGAGGTGAGGTGATGCAGACTGGCAGCGTTGCTATCACCAATACAGCTCAAAGCGCTAACATTCCACCAGCGGAGAATCACTGCCATCAAGTATCTCGTGAAAGCTGTTGTTTTAAACTGTCTTGACTCACCACCAGGGGGCAGGCTGCCGTAGTGCGGCATTTTGGGGAGACAGTGGCTAGGAACCAGCAATGGGCCAACCTTTTGACCTTGCCAGTTTGGTCATCACCTGAGAGACCAACCAAACAGTAGCAGTTTTCTCAATGCGGTGAAGATATTGGTGTTATATTGGTCATGTTTGCAGGGATAGACTGGAGACATTTGACCCCCGGGCCTTAGCTTAGCCACCGCTGCTAAAAAAAAAAAATTCTGGCGACCCAACATTTTTGCGTCTCACCAAGAAATATCTCAAATGTGTCGATTTCACACTATTGTCTTAAAAACATTATTTTGGGTATTTTTGCCGTGATATTTAAATGTAAAAATATGGAGTGAGAAAGACAGTAAGGAGTGAAACACTGGGCTGGACTTCTTTTTCTTCTTCTTCTTCTTCTTCTTCTTCTTCTGCAAAACAAGACAAAGTTTGAGTTCACTCAAACTATCGATCCAAAATCTCCTCTGAAAATGAAGTCTTTGTAACTATTATTATTATTAACTAAACCATGAATTTAAACCTGGCTCAATCCATGATTTAGATTGTGTCTCTGAAAACATAGGCAATGACAGAAAACCTGCAATACACCCCCCCCCCCCCCCTCATATTTCTATCAGTAATCTACATACAAGTTTGAACATGTATGTTTCCCCCTAATCACATGCAGTGTCACAGCTCAGAGAGGTTGATTTTGTGTGTTATGTCCCCTTTAAAGTTCACCTTCTACCATTCAGATCATGATGTCCTGTGTCTGTAGTTCTCACCTCCTCAAATATTTGACTCTTCAAGTTCTAAATGTGTCTAAACAACCTCTTAACTGGGTGTAAACCAGAGAAACACCTGCTTTAAATGTGTTACTAAAGTATACATTAAATCACTCACAAATGTATCAAAACCTAAAAGCATTTATTTTAAACAAATACTCGTTTCGTAGTCAAATGTATTTATTTGAAATCTCTTCTTAAAACAGAGATGCCCCAGATTCACAAATATGACTGTACTCAGTTACTCAAGTATCTACTCAGTTACTCAAGTATATGTACTTCAAGTCGCTCAAGGACAGTCCTGCCTTGTTTGTTTTTTTTAAACCATTGACTGAATGATTGGTCGATGTTCTTGAGTAACCTTTTGAAGTAATAACACATATATATGTGTATCATTAGATTAGATTATTAGACTGTTTTGTTTGGTGGAGCTGGGCAGGAGGAAGAGGAAGGAGGGGGTGGAGCTGACCAGTGCAGGACACCACGCTCTGAAACAGGGGCCAACCCAGGAACGCGCTGCACCGTTTCAGAGGATCAGGAGGAGACTGAAGGCAGTTTCCTCCGGGCGCTACGGCTTCCAGGACCCCCCAAAACATGCTGGTCAGGTCGGCCCCCAGTGGCAGCGCGGCTCAGTTGCGGCGGCTCAGGACTAACACCTGAACACTATTTTGCTGTACGCTTGAACAATGACAAATAAAGCACTCACTTATGGTGTTATTGAGTTTTAAGTTTTAAGCCACCCTCGGCCCCCCTTCTAGCTCCAGCCCTGGAATCAAATCTAAAAGTGCGGGGCTCATCCTTTATGCTGCGTAATGTTGCGTAACCACCGTGACCACGATTTACCCGCGAACATGTTCCTATATCGCGATACAGCCTCCACACTTTCGTATCCTCCGCCTCTGCCTCCCCCCTGCGTGTGAGGCCTTTGTCTGCGCCCCGCCATCGCTTTATTTACTCTCCAAATTGCGCGCAGGTGTTGAGTAAACATCTAGTTTTGTAAAGGGTGTGGGGGGGGGGGGGGGGGGGGGGGGGGGGGGGGTTGGGAGAGAAAAAACAACAACATCCATGTCGCCTTTGAGTAAACTTTGGCATCTCTGTCGTTTTGGAACACGAAGCAAAGCGCACGTTTCGTATGTAAAAAAAAAAAAGACTCCTCTCAACAACAACAAACAACCGCGAAAAAATAAATAAAAAATAAAAAAAAAGATGGAGGGGGGGGGGGTGGAATAAAGTAAAGGGGGGGGGGGGGATCCTGCTCTTGCACCTTGGACCAGTCAGCGATGCAAATGACGCGCCTCACGCCATCAGGTAGCGGCGTTGACACCACATAATGAGAATCCGCTGAATCTTTTATAAGGTTAACACTCACTGCTCACCGTCAGCTGTCACACAAGAAAGAATTTAGCACATGCACGCGGGCGAAATAAACCTTCATGCAGTCATTAATGCTGACAGGCGCGTGGACTAGCCCGCCACGACCGCCAGCCGCCAACCACCTCCTCCCCGCGCTTTGTGCCGGTAATTTGCAGCCGAGACAGAACCTGGAAAAAGAGAGGGAGAGGGAGAGGGAGAGAGGGAGAGAGGGAGGGAGAGGGAGAGAGAGAGGGAGAGGGAGAGAGGGAGAGAGGGAGGGAGAGAGGGAGAGAGAGAGAGAGAGAGAGAGAGAGAGGGAGAGAGAGAGGGAGAGAGAGAGAGGGAGAGGGAAGGAGAGGGAGAGAGAGAGGGAGAGAGGGAAGGAGAGGGAGAGAGAGAGAGACGAGGAGGTGGAGGAGAGATGGTGGGCCCGGGATGGGAATATTTGATGAATCTGCAGACGGGAGCGCAGCACATTCAGGACCGCGGATTTAGGGCCGGGTGTTCAATCAGACCGGGGACGTGGATGTTATGCTTTTGTCATTATACAAATACATAGGGGACGATGTGATCAATATTTCTAGGACAATAATCGAATGCACTGAGTATGACTTGAAATTAAAAAAGAACTGGAATACTTTATCCCCAGTGAAACAGACGCACAAGTTGAGTTTTCAAAAGTTCTGAACCGATTATGAATCAGTCAGACAGTGGGTAAAACGGCTCTTTTGTTTAGACCGATCAGTGACAAACCAACTCACTTCTGTAAACCTCTGTACTCCCCTAAACCAGAGGTACTCCACAGGGATGCTGTCGAGACCCACAGTACTCCTCCAAGCCGTGACCCAAATAAGAGTTGAATTTCTTATTTTTTTTTCTTTCTTTGATATATTGTATTTTCCCTGCAAATGAATTTTAAATAAATATTAAGGCAAGGCAACTTTATGTATACACAAGGCCTCACAAAATTAGATATGCAAAATTACAATCAGGTTAAGTTAAGGAGGGGGCGAGGAGAGATAAAAGGTCCAGCTGCTTCAATCTCCTCTCACGGGGAAAATAATTATTCCCGTATTAGTTCATCAAGTAAGGGATAATGCGCTCCGAGGTGTTCATTATCAGAGTCCTGGGCAGGAGTTATTTCACTTTTTAATCTGTTTTACCTGAAACTAGTTCCAGCTCAATTGTTTATCGTTTCTATGGAAACAGCAGCAGTGGAGTGATATAGAACGTGATTTAACTGTTATTTAACCGTTGCCGGGCAAGGTGTACATTATCACTTTTTAACGGACACCTCAGAAGGCCATTCAGAATCGAGTATTCACCCAGACCATGGTCTAATTTATAATGAATTAGCTTTTACTTGGTCTCAGCATTAGTTCAGTTCTCGCTCCTTCACAGTTCATCCCTTTTCCCGCCCAGAAATAGTCCTCCTTTTGTCTCTCTCCACAGCGAGCCGCCAGGCCGAATACAACAGTCCATCACTGTGCGTTACTTGTGTAATTAAATAAAGATATAAAGCTGACATTATGATCATTATTTACAGATTCAGATGTTTTCACACTTGAAGAGAAGATGCATATTGAAAGGAATGTACTCTGGGAAAGCCAAGGAAGATGGTTCCGTGACCCATTTTTGGGTCCCGACCCACCAGTTGAGAACCACTGCCCTGAACAATGCTAAAGCGTTCAGATATGGGGCCCGATCTTCCAGCTCCAGACCTGGTGCATTGAGTGGGCGGGACAAACACCAATGGCCAATGGCGATGTAATGTAGAACAACCTTTTTCCTCCAACCAGACTCTCGGGTGTGGAGACGAACAGTCAACACGTGCTTTTGTTTGTTTTCACATTTCGGCTGAGTGCAGACCAAAGACATAGACCCGCACCACCACCATCTCCTTCTCGAGACACCGGACATGGACAGTGTTTAACTCACAGTGGGCTACGAAAGCTTATAAAAGCCTATAATGCTAAAGGAAGAACATGACGCCGTGTGAAAAGAATGTGAGGCTGTAAAAGTGCTGCTTGTAATAAACCACGCCTTCTCGCCAGTGACGCAGGCACATAGCGCAACAGCAAGAGGCGTTTGGAGCCAGGCGGAGGATCGGGCCCAATGTCGGTTTCTTACAAAATTACAAAATCGACTTTGACTTTCTAAACTTTAAAGTCTGTTTTCGTCACACTCCTGCAACAACACCTCCATTTTAGTAGCACCTATGGACCCTTTCGCTGCTGTTAGTCTCTCATGGATTAGAACCATGAGGCCGTCCTTCTGTGGACCCACCACCTGCAGGGGGCGCTATAGGGGCTGGTGCAGGTCCAACAGCTGCCCCCACGACCCGGCAACGGACAAGTGGAAGAAGATGGATGGATGGATAAAAGAACTTTAATATAGACCCTGAAACACACGGGGAGCCAATGCAGCGACTCTAAAACCGGTGTAATGTGGTCCCGCCTCCTGGTCTTCGTCAGGACACGAGCTGCTGAATTTTGTAAAAGTTGTAAACCTGAGATACTCTTTTTGGGAAGACCAGAAAGCAGAGCATTACAATAGTCAATACGACTGGTGTCTCCGTGTTGTCCCGAGAGAGAATGGGGAGGACTCTGGCTATGTTCTTTAGATGGTAAAAAACTATCTTTGTGATATTCTTAATGTGTGGAATTAAAGTCAGCTCAGAGTCAAAAGTCACATCCAGGTTCTTCACCTGTGAGGAAGGATTAAAAGACACTGACTGTAGTTTGGGTAAAAGTTTCTCTCTCTGGGCCTGAGGACCGATGACTAAAACTTCAGTTTTGTCCTGGTTAAGCTGGAGAAAGTTTTCTGCCATCCAGGATTTGATCTAAAATGCAGTTAAAAAGTGCATCCATTGGCCTGGTGTCCTCAGGAGACATGGAGATGTACAACTGTGTATCATCAGCGTAACTATGAAAGTTGACTCCATGTCTCCTGATGACATCACCAAGAGGGAGCATATACAGGTTAAAAAGCACTGGGCCTAAAATCGAACCTTGAGGCACACCACATGTAATATTATGGACCTTGGAGGAGCAGGTATCCACACTCACCATGAATGTCCTGTCTGTGAGGTAGGACGTAAACCATTTGTGGACAGCACCAGAGAGGCCGATGTGTTTTAAACGAGTTAAAAGAATAGTATGGTCGACTGTATCAAAGGCAGCGCTCAGATCCAGTAGAACCAACACTGTCAGCCTTTTGGAATCATAATTTAATCTAAAATCGTTTAAAATCTTTAAAAGGGCTGTCTCGGTGCTGTGGTTTACCCTAAAGCCAGACTGGAATTTCTCAAGGACGTTATGTGCATTTATAAAATCATTAAGTTGGATAAAGACAAGTTTTTCTAAGATTTTGCTTAAAAATGGTAAGTTGGATACCGGTCTAAAGTTGTTAAAATCATTACAGTCCAAATTGCTCTTCTTCAGCGTGGACCTCACCACCGCCCCCCGAAGAGAGCAATTCATCATTGTGTAAAAGCTCATCTTTAAAAAACATAATTCCATAAATGAACGCCTTCGGTGAGAATCAACGGTGTAAATAGTCTTGAATCAAAAGAATAAGCAATACATAAAAAAATAAAAATAAACAGCAACCGGCAAGGAGAGAACCCGCGGTCGCACATCTGTGGCCCTGAACGTGCGGCGCTCCAGGCTGCGGGTCCGTAACAGGAGGGATGGAGGGATAGACGAGGCAGAGAGTAGAGAGGAGGGAGGGATGGGGGGGGGGGAGAGGCTGGAAAGATGGCTAGCGCGGCAGGAGTGTGATTCGCCCCTAATTGGAAGCATTGGGCATTGTCAACGGGAAGATTTTTTTTTATTTTTTTTTTTTTGCAGGCGGGCGAGCTGACAGGTAGAGCCGTCAGAGTGATAGCCCACTTGTCAGCGCAAAAGACCAATAAAAACAAACCACTTTTGATTTAATTGGAAGCCTAAGCATGATCGGGGGGGGGGGCAGAGCCGAGCGGAGGGCCCTGGGTTACGGAGGTGTGGAGGAGGAAGAAGAAGCCTCGGGGGCCCGGAGGAGCGGCGGGGGAGGGCCGGGGTTGGAGAGAGATCCAGGTTTGAAGAGGATCAGGAGGAGAGGGCTGTCTTAAGTGTTTGCCTTCACTTCAGGTCGAGTCTTTTGGAGACGGCGCTCTCCGAGGTGCTTGAAGTCAACTTTTTTTTTTTTACAAAATACAGCTTCGTTATAGGACGCTGGGATTCCGGCGAAGGGAAAATGTAACGCAGGTTTTATTATGTTTTCATCTAACAATAAGGGCTTTTGTCACGATACGATCACGAGGAGCTCGATTCGATACTTATTGTCACACAATACCCGTATATTCTAAAGTACTTTGATTGTGATCACATCAAACTGCAGTTTTACCGTGAATGAACGAAGTGAGAAGGTGGAGTTTCCAAAAGTTATGAATTGAATATGAATCGGTCTGTTTTGTAAAGTGCAAACAGCAGAGGCATTGTCAAAGTGCGTCTCTTTTGCTTAAACCAGACAGGGCCGCTCAAGTTTAATAATGTACTTTATTTAAAGGAATTAGTTACGATTTTACAGGCAAAATTACATAAAAAAGTAATGACAATAGGATTAATACTGTGTGGAGTTTGCATGTTCACCCCGTGTCTGCATACAGGTTTCCGCCAGGTACTCCAGTTTCCCCCATCACTAAAAACATGTACAATGGGCCTGTATGAATGATGTGTGGGGGAAACGGAAGCTACATGTAGCTTACAACCACCGAGAATGGAGCGATTGTAAAATTGTCCCACGTAAAGCGCTTTGTGACCGCGTCTGTACAAATAAAGTCCTTCCTTCCTTCCTTGCCTCTGAGGCCCGCCAGGGGGCCCCGGACTCCACTTTGGGAACCACTCGCTTAAACCGATCACCACCAAAACATGTAATGATGAAACACAACTTTAATTCAAAAAACATTTGAATTATCCGACTTGGGGATCAAAGTATTGCAATACATGGTTTCCGATAAACTGTGTCTGCGTATCACGACAAATTAGACTTTCACTGCAAAACAGCTGTACTAAAAATATTGCCTATATTTCCTGATACAGAATCTGAGCCAAGTTCAGATTTACTCAGAGAAGGTGTTTTGGAACAGGCTAGTTGTTAGTGAAAAAAAATAATAATAATCAGATTTCGCTAAATTAATCAGGCAAGGGATTAGACACGGACAAATCTCTCTGAAAACACAGAGTGGCCCCATTAGGCCGGGGCACTGAACCCGGACCGTCTCGCTGTGAGGGCCACCTCGCCGCCGTGCTGCACACAACTGCAAAAAAGCCTGTTATTCCCACAGTTAATCCCACGGGGCCGCTATAACATTGTAACCTCCATCAAATGTATTTGGGTTGTAGATTATTGGCTCAACACTTTTGTTCCATCATTGACCAGTGTGGGCTCCTACAAACCTCCCTCCTCCAGGCCTGGCACATGACGCAAGACCACATCGTGGCTCTCTGCAGCCGGGGGTCCGCAGACTTCCTATAGCCGAAGTTTACTTTGCAGGAAGACAAAATAATACAACAGACAGAGTACATTAGACATGTCAATGCATTTAGCCGCCCTGAGCCCGTATAACCACAGCGCACTGACCTACAAACTGAATAGTATAACACCGAGTTCTGCCACGGAGAAGTGCTTCGCTCGTTTCATGTCAGGGAGCCATTATAATGATCTCCAGGCCATGTATTTTAGGTAAAAAGTTACACAGTGTTGCTTTAAGTGGGGAGCATTTGGAATTTAATTGGCGGCCTAAGCAGTGCCCGTGTGTGTAGCTGCTGCTGGTTGTGCCTCCGGGGCCAGGGCGGCGGGGAGGCGGAGGTGTGCTTTTCTTTTTCTTTTCTTTTTTTTCTTTTCTTTTTTTTTTACCCAGTTCGTGAGCGCCTCCTTTGGGCTCGAGTGGTCACCGGACGGCCACGGAGCAAAGGCACCTTTAGATCGGGCCCCGTGGGAGGGCTCCTGACTGCAACAACGTCTTATGCCTCCTCTTTGCCTCGTCCTCGCCTCCATCATCAGGGCTGCCATCAAATACCGCGGCGTCGCGAGTGTAAATCAGAATCCGCTTCTCCACAAAGTACGTATCTGGAAGAAGGACTGGCGTATGACACATTAGACACAACGTTTGCTAAAACAGAGTTAACATGATTATATTTAAGATTTAAGTTTCCTTTAGTTTGTCCATTTTTGTTATAGTTTCACTTTAGAATACGGCCCAGTAACTTCTTGGTAATTACTATGGTACATCCCAGGTACTTACTGTGATAATTACCAGGTACTAACAGTGGTAATTACAAGGTACTTACAAAGATAATTACTTGGCACTTACAGAGGTAATTACCAGGTACTAACAGAGGTAATTACCAGGTACTAACAGTGGTAATTACAAGGTACTTACAAAGATAATTACCAGGCACTTACAGAGGTAATTACCAGGTACTAAAAGTTACACAGACAAATGTCACAGAGAAGTCATGATCACAGTGGGTTTAGCAGCTCAGTTTTAAAACGTTAACCGTCGTCTCTGTGAATTATCTGAAGCAACAGGTCACTTCCATGGCTTCATGTTCACGTTCGATAATTAAATAAAACAAAGAAAACGTTTTTTTCATGTGTAAATTAAAAGTTCTCAGACGATGTATAATCATCAACTTAAACAAATGAATGAATCTGGTGGGTTATGGTTAGCTGATGGATATGGCAAATGAAACAAAGTGTCAAATAAATACTGGGACAAACCCACTTTGTCACAGTCTTTCCTCATTCATTCCAATGTACTGTTTGTCCCGAAAAGGGGCGTTAACCTTTTGGCGCCACTGATGTGACGTAGACGTTGCTCCATCTATGTCACTTCCTGTCAGCAGCTTCAAAATTAAATTACAAATAACTTTTCTGCCCAACATTTCTTCATTAATATTGTTGCTTCACTGAAATTAAATTATATTTAAGCAACTGACGAACTTGCAACGGATGTTATCCTTCTAAATAAGTCATACTTTCAAAAGCAATAAAACTTGTCACATGCACTTTAAGTCGGGAGGGTTTGGCCCTGCCAAGACATTTCGAGCAAAGTATCCTGAGTTTCATGCATTCTAGTGCAATTCAAAAATTCAAAAATGTAAATAAATGTAACCACTCTCTTGGGCAAATTCAGGGTTTCACTTCTTGTTTCAACAAGTTCATCAGGTCCATCTAGAAACGCACTTGGCTTAACAAAATGGAAATTGACTACTGTGTGACCACATCTTTATTATTTTCATCTGTTATCCTGCGTCGTTCGCTAACATTTTTCTGTGTCTTTTGTTTGTTTTTGATCTGCTGCCATTGGCACTGTCTGAGCGTCTTCCTCTTCCGTCATTATGTTGATCTGTTCTACCAAAGTCCTGATAATGTGTTCGCAATGGGATGTCCATAATAAATGTTGATCCATGTGCGATCGTCTTGACACTGTTGACCTGTTCGTGATGAATGTTACTGTCCAAAAGTGATATTTTCCCCTCCTTCCTTTATGTTACGAGTGGCATCTGCCGTGTTCAGATGATCCGTTAATTCCTGTGGATGTCCATGCTGCACACTGACAGGAGCAATAAGTGCCAGTGTGGCCGAGCCTGGGAACAACAGCTCATAAGACTCATGATCTCAGCTACAGTTGATCAGGTCGAAGTTCAAGCAACACTATTGATGCTTTTCCATGTAGCACGCCTTAACCCAGCACGGTTCGGCCGGAGTTCACTGGTCTACTATTTCCATTAGAAACGGACCACGGTTGTTGTGAGGGGCACTCCCCGGGACGCGCAACACAGGAATACACATTACTGAAGGAACAACAGAACTGCACCGAAGGTTTTGTAAGTCGCGATGAGAAAAAAGTGGATAAATACTGCTTTTTTTTTTTTTTTTGGGGGGGGGGGATGTGCTAAGGCAACAACTACAGGAAAGAAGCAGCTAAATTACAAACTATGAAGATAAGATAGATAGAATGTTAAGCTAACACCAGCTGAATATGTGCTAACAGCGGCTAAATACTATCATTGGCAAAATCACCTTTTATCCAGCACTATGATATTGTGAGATATCTGGTATGACCTGTTTGTTTAAATGAGGGCTGCCCTCTCTCCTCTGGCCAATCAGAAGCCAGCAGTCCATTCATGTCACTTTAGCATCAGTTCAACGTTGGCCCAGGGCTGAGGTGGGTCGCAAAATTGTCACCTGGTTGACACCGTTCTGACCGGTGGAAGCACACACGGGTAGACCTGGCACTGGGCTGGGTGAGATCTGCTGACTATCTGAACATCCTGAATGATCCCAAGTTATTCCATCAATGGATTTCTTCTTCCCTGATGGCACAGGCATATTCCAAGATGACAATACCAGGATTCATCAGGCTCACATTGTGAAAGAGTAGTTCAGGGAGATTTTCAAACAATGGATTGGCCGCCGTCTTAACCCCATTGAGAATCTTTGGGATGTGCTGGAGAAGGCTTTGCGCAGTGGTCACACTCTCTCATTATCAATATCCGGGATGATTTGCATGTTCATTTCTGGGGGTGCTGGCCTGAAAGGTTTGGGATCCACTGCTTTAGGATCAGAGCCATTTCCTCACAGTGAGAGGCTGTTTCATGTTTTTCACCCAATCAGGACTTTACCGCTACAGGTGCCTGAACGATACTTTGACCTCAGACACACCGGCCACGTTTTCTGCACGTTTATGACCCTGTTCTGCGTAAACATAGAATCATTGATGGTGGATTGAAGCGGCCAAAACTGAGCGGTGCATAGCACGCATTGCTCAAAATGGAACCAATCCTATTTTTCCACATGTGCGTCAAGCGTTGTGCGATACATTGCCCCTTGGATAGCCTACCTATACCACATTATTCATTATGTGGAACAGAAGGTGCCCAAAGTGTGGCCCGGGAGCCAAAAGAAAAATATGAATTGGCACGCCGTTAGAGATGCATAGGCAACCCAGGCGGCTGCCTAGAGACTTGCGGTCTTTTGTGTTACAAGTGTTCAAGCTTTCAAACGACCCCTCCCTGGTCCTTCTACACTTCAGTCAATCAATCAATGGTTTTGTATAGCCCAATATCATATCAGGAGTTGCCTCATAGGGCTGCACCGAACATTAAGGCAATAAAACAGAGCAATAGTTTAGTTTAGTTTAGTTTAGTTTATTTGTTTATTTGAGCAGTATACCATCTGCTCAAAAGGAGTGGGCTGAAGCTAAAAGCTTATGAGCCCCCACCCCCAAGTGCAATAAATAAAAAAAGAACATTTCAAAACATTTCAAGCAGCTACATTCGCACAGACCAACTTACAAACTTACAAAAAAAATATATGAACTGTTTATATAATTAATTGAAACAAAGCACAACAACGATCTCGTTTCATGTTCGATGTCTAGTACAAAGCAAGTAAAAAATGTGATCCATAATATATTTCTTTCAGATTTTTACCCGTGATTACCGAGAGTTACTTTTATGTTATAAAAAGTACATTAATAGATATTATACTCCGAGATCTTGATACTTCCCAGTTGTCATTACCATTCTCAGTATCATTTTAATTTGGGTTTAATTATCATCATCATTATTATTATCATTATTATATATATATATATATATATATATATATATATATATATATATATTTAATTGAGTTATATATGAAGTATGATGTAGCCCTGCACAGTGTGGTGCATTAAAAAGCCAGAGTGTAGAGCGGGCCAGTTGAAGAGGGCACTAGCTCCCCATCAACAAACCCCCACACAGCTGCCCTAACAGCTGATTTTGTAGATTATGTTCCTATGCTGAGTGGTGCATTAAAGGACAAGGTTTAGAGCCCGTTGGGAGGATTCCTCTCAACAGATCCATAACCTGCCAACCCTAATTCTCCATTTGTAATTTGAGCGATAGAATGACAACCGTTCCAAGCAGCAACACTCTTCCTTGATTATAGAGGAAACAATACACATAATTGAACCTACTGCTCCCCCTAGTGGCAACACATTTCTTCTTGTCTGTATATTTCAAAAGTCTTTTGTTTGTATTTAAATTTGAACAGGTTGATGTTTGGACATCGTTTCAATTCCATCTCCAGTTTATTCCACAATTGTTCACCATTAACTGTTGGACTAAAACCTTTCAAAGTTGTGCTATGTTTCTGAATCCTAAAGTTTAATTCATCACGTAAATCATAACGACCAGTACGCTCTTGGAACCTTCTTTGTATTTGGTTTGGTAACAATTTATACCTTGCTTTGAATAACATCTGTACAGTTTGGAACTCAACAATGTCACAAAACTTCATCTTTGAATTTAAAAATAATGAGTTTGTGTGGTCCAAAAACCCAGCTTCATGAATTACTCGAACAGCTCTTTTTTGCAACAATATTATTGGTTTAACTGTGTTTTTAGAAGTACTACCCCAAACCACAGTACAATAATATAAGTAGGGCAAAATCAGAGAACAGTATAAGGTATGTAGACCTTTGATGTTTAAAATGTGCTTTGCTTTTGCAATTACTGAAATGCTTCTAGAAATTTTCGTAGATATATATTTAATATGAGATATCCAAGTAATTCTGTCATCAATAATCACACCAAGGAATTTGATTTCATGGACTCGCTCGATAACAACACCCTCTATCTGAATTATTTCCTGAGCATTGGAGTTACAGTTGCCAAATATCATCATTTTACTTTCACTCAGATTTAGAGATCATTTATTTTGTTTGAACCACTTGTTGACACTTTTGAGTTCCCAGTTAACAATCCGACACAGCTGCTGTAAGTCGTCTCCTGATGCAAAAATATTTGTATCGTCAGCAAACAAGATAAATTTAAGTATTTCAGACGTTTTACAAATGTCGTTAATATACATATTAAACAATTTTGGGCCCAGAATAGAACCTTGAGGTAAACCACAGACAATTTGTCGACAACTCGACTGATAATCACCGATTTTCACACATTGTTTTCTATTTTTTAAGTAACTGGTAACCCACTGTAGAGCTACCCCCCTAATTCCATAAAGTTCTAGTTTATTAATTAATATATCATAGTTTATTGTATCAAACGCTTTACTCAGGTCAATAAATAACCCTATTGCACATTTCTTGTTATCTACAGCATTAGTTATTTCTTCAGTTATATCAAACAGCGCGTGTGAGGTTGAGTGATTGTTCCTAAAACCAAACTGATTGTCCGAGAGTAAATTACACTTTTCAATAAAGCTGTCGAGTCTAGAGTTAAAAACCTTTTCTAAGATTTTAGAGAATTGCGGTAAAAGGGAAACAGGCCTGTAGTTTGTAAAGAGATGTTTATCTCCTGCCTTGAACAGAGGAATCACTTTTGCTACTTTCATACTATCAGGAAATTGTCCAGTTTGCAAAGATAAGTTACAGATGTAAGTTAATGGTTTAGAGATACTTTCAATAACAGTTTTTAAAGTTTTCATATCCATGTCATGGTAATCTGTCGAGGTTTTATTTTTACACCCTTTAACAATGTCCAGTATCTCCTTTTCCTCCACAGGTTTGAGGAACAGGGACATAGGATTTGTGTCTATCAGTTCACAATTATAGTTCTCAACGTTTGCCATTTTTGCAGCAAGGTTTGGTCCAACATCTACAAAGAATTTATTAAATGTATCGACTACTTCATTCATATTATTTAAAGTGTTATCCTCATCTTTGAAATACAATAAATAAGACAATGTAAAGTTCAGGCGAATTAAGTATCCAGGCAAATATAAGTGAGTAGGCGGCGACGAGCGGCGCGGGTGTCCCCTGACCGTAGACTCTCCAGCACGGCAAGGAAAAACTCAAAAACCCAAGGGGAGAAACAAGAAACCTTGAGGAGAACCACAGAAGGAGAGATCCACTCCCATGGACGGACAGGCTATAGAGACCCAGGGCCGATGGGAGTCCCAGAGCAGACGGGCCAAGATCACAGACCGTCCAGTCCTTGTTGTCAGTAGGCAGGGTTCCTCCGTTTGATCTAGACAGGCACTCCCAAGGGGGAGTGGGACAGGAGACACCATGTGAATAGTAATGAACAGACTTAAGATAAAATAAATATTGTGTCATAATAAAACAAGGTTTGCAGTAAGAAGAAGATAGCGCTCAGTGTACCGTACTTCCCACAGCAGTGTTTCTTCTAAGGCAGCTTTACTTCAGGCTGAGGGTTAGAGCTTTACCTAACTGACCTGATCATAAGCTAATTCGAAGAGGTACGTTTTGAGCCTAGTCTTAAATGTAGAGACTGTTTCTGCTTCTTTAACATGAGCTGGGAGTTTATTCCATAAAACCAGAGCTTGGAGCTAAAGGCTCTTCCTCCTACAGTGATGTTGGAGCTAAAGGCTCTTCCTCCTACAGTGATGTTGGAGCTAAAGGCTCTTCCTCCTACAGTGATTTTGGAGCTAAAGGCTCTTCCTCCTACAGTGATGTTGGAGCTAAAGGCTCTTCCTCCTACAGTGATGTTGGAGCTAAAGGCTCTTCCTCCTACAGTGATGTTGGAGCTAAAGGCTCTTCCTCCTACAGTGATGTTGGAGCTAAAGGCTCTTCCTCCTACAGTGATTTTGGAGCTAAAGGCTCTTCCTCCTACAGTGATGTTGGAGCTAAAGGCTCTTCCTCCTACTGTGACGTTGGAGCTAAAGGCTCTTCCTCCTACAGTGATTTTGGAGCTAAAGGCTCTTCCTCCTACAGTGATGTTGGAGCTAAAGGCTCTTCCTCCTACAGTGATTTTGGAGCTAAAGGCTCTTCCTCCTACAGTGATTTTGGAGCTAAAGGCTCTTCCTCCTACAGTGATGTTGGAGCTAAAGGCTCTTCCTCCTACAGTGATGTTGGAGCTAAAGGCTCTTCCTCCTACAGTGATGTTGGAGCTAAAGGCTCTTCCTCCTACAGTGATGTTGGAGCTAAAGGCTCTTCCTCCTACAGTGACGTTGGAGCTAAAGGCTCTTCCTCCTACAGTGATGTTGGAGCTAAAGGCTCTTCCTCCTACAGTGATGTTGGAGCTAAAGGCTCTTCCTCCTACAGTGATTTTGGAGCTAAAGACTCTTCCTCCTACAGTGATTTTGGAGCTAAAGGCTCTTCCTCCTACAGTGATTTTGGAGACCCGAGGAATCACTAGTAGCCCTGAGTTTTGAGAGCTCTGTTTGGCCGATATGGAACGATAACGTCTTGGAGATAAAGCGGAGCCAAACCCTTTATGGCTTTAAATGTGAGGAGCAGGATTTTAAATTTCATTCTAAACTCAACAGGAAGCCAATGGAGAGACTTTAGCACAGGTGTAATGTGTTCTCTTCTCTTTGTACACGTTAACAATCTTGCAGCTGCATTTTGAACTAGTTGAAAACGTTTTAGGGAACTTTTAGGACCTGCTGCTAGCAGGCAGTTGCAGTAGTCCAGCCTTGAGGAAACAAATGCATGAATACGTTTTTCTGTATGCTGCGTTTACACATAAGCACGATGCGTTACGAATGCCACAAATGCGTGGCCAAGGATCACGAATTTGCTGATTCGGGGCAGAGGTTTCACGCGCCGCCACTAACTGTTGCGACCTGTTACTACGCGTTACGATTAATGGCACGAATTATTACGCACGGTCACGAATATGCGTCCCGGGCTGCTGCGTGGTGTCCCGCGCTGCTGCGTGGTGATGCGCGCTGCCACGGGCTGTTACGGGTCACTAGGAATATTCGCGTTCTGTCCGAAATCTGTCAAGAATTGGGCGAAAGTGGAGTGATTTTCTTCCACCGGGTTGGAGGCGGAGCAGAGGCCGTGCTCTCCCCTGAGTCATTGGGCTCGTCTGGCTCCAACTCCCGAACATCAGGTACGACCGCAGGAGGAAGAGAGGTCGGAGGAACACTTTCAGCACCCCGCGGAGCGGCAGGTGCTGTCCGTGGCTTGGAGCGCGGATTGGCCGACTTTGTGACACTTTTCCTTGGCATAGCTACTGCAGGTACGAACATTTACTTTGGGCGTAGCGTGGGTTTCTGTCAATTTTGGTCAAACAGAACTCCAAGGTTTTTTACTGTCGAGCTCGTCGATACGCTAACACTTCCGGGGAGCCGTGTAACATCGCAGTGAAAATTTGTATATTTACTTCAGAAATAGAGGTTCCTCCTCCATTCAGTATGCAATCATACCTGTTTCAAGATTGCATACGTTCACATGGGATTTTTTATCATAATAAAAAGCAAACTGGACACAATGGGAAACTTCAGAAATGTTTTGGACAATATTTTTTGTTTTTTTTATACTTATGCAGTAAATATAATTGAGAAATGTCATTATTTTGTAAAGCAAAATTCTGGTACAATTCCTATAATGATTGCCGAACATTTTATTGTGAGACAGAATTTGTATGTTGGTTTTAAGCCTAAATAAAGGTTTGGAGAACGGTTTAAACCTCTCTCGAATGCACCAAAGTTGAATATTCGACGGCACTGACCACCGTATGTGGCCCGTCGAGAAAAGTTTGGACACACCAGATCTAAAACTACGAGGAAAAAGGATCTTTGCTCTCTCCCGCTCGCTCCGTCAACGTTCCACAGATGCCGCGCCTTTTCGAACCGCGGATGAGCAATGTTTGACTATTTCTCATCCCGCTTCTGTCGCAGCGGCTGCAGACACGAGCAAAGGAAACACGGATCATCACGTGTGTGTGCGCCCGGGAGCAAAAGTCAAGACGAGGTGATTTCTCGACACATCTGGTTTTAAGTCCGCGAAGATTTGCTTGTCAAAGGCGGAATCTCAACTGCTTAAGTTTCGGAGGCGATAGGAGGCGGCTGGGAAGGCTCGGGGAAAGCTTTCAAATTGGCTCAAGTTGTCTAGTTTCCGCTGCTCGGGGGATAAGTGGGGAAATTTCTACCAAGAGTCGGACTAAGTCATTGTTTATCACGCGTCAAGCACGTCTCCGGGGCTGGGAAAATGAGTGCCAGGGAAGTGCGGCGTCAAGTCCAAGTCACAATCAATAAGAGCGTATGCGGCGCGGCCAAATTGGCGGCGCGGGACGGATGGATTGGTTCCCTCCGTAATAAAGTGCACTATAGTCCGGCGTTCTGCAGAGCTCGAGCTAAGTGTGATGTTTTAGACACTTGCTCATCATCGTTTTACATCAGGCCTGGCAGCTGGCGGGAAGCGAGCGCTAATCTCCATGTCTGTTCCCTCTGACAGGTGTCATCCGGCGGGAGAAGAGGAGTGGACGAAACTTTTCATAATGCAATGTCGCGTCACCGTTGGCAATAACAAGGCGGGTGTTGGGGCAGCTAAACAAAAACATGTGCGGTGCTCATTTGCCTAGAAACAGTTTGACACTCTGGACGTGACTCTGGATGCTGTTGGTTGTTTCATGTATGTTCATTCACCAGGGCTACAGTGAGAACCATGTGTTTACATACACTTCATACAAAGGTACATTTGCATTTGACATGAAATCAGAATTAACTGTTGTTAATAACTTTTTACAACACCAAAAGTTTACATACATTTCATTAATATTTGGTGGCATTGATTTTAAACTGTATAACTCAGGTCAAACGTTTTGGATTTCCTTCCACAAGCTTCTCACAATAGTTGGAGGAATTTTGGTCCATTCCTCCAAACAGAACTGGTGTAACTGAGACACATTTGTCAGCACCTTGGTGCCTATGCCTTTTCAGCTCTGCCCATACATTTTCAACTGGATTGAGATCAGGACTTTGTGATGGTCACTTCAAAACATTGACTTTGTTTTCTTTAAGTCACTTGGTAACCAGTATTGGCAGTATGCTTTGGGTCATTGTCCATCTGGAAGACCCATCTGCGTCCAAGCTTGAACTTCCTGGCTGATGTCTTGAGATGTTGCTCCAATATTTCCACACAGTGTTCTTTCATCATGATGTCATCTGTTTTGTGAAGTTCACCAGTCCCTCCCGCAGCAAAACAGCCCCACAGCATGAAGCTGCCACCCCCGTATTTCACAGTTGGGATGGTGTTCTCAGGCTTATTCCTCCAAACGTGACCATGGTCATTATTTGTTTTGTTTTTCGTCAGGCCACAGGAAATGTCTCCAAAAATTAAAGTCTTTATCCTTTTTTTATTTGCAAACTCCAATCTGTCTTGATGTTTCTTTTGGAGTCAGAGCTTCTTCCTGGCAGAGTTCCCTCTCAGCCCATGGAACAGGACTTGTTTTACTCTGGATAATGACAAACTCTTACCATGTTCAGCATCTTCACCAGGTCTTTGGCATTTGTTTTTGGGTTGATCTTCACATGTCATTGTTTTAACCAATGAACCTGAACCTTCAAGTGTCTTAATTATAAAAAAAATTATAGAATAATTTATACGTTTGGCGGCCATGGGACTGATATACACGATTTACTTTAAGCTGCATTTAACTCATTTTTCAACCCATAGACGCCAATCCTGATCGGCAATCACCCACTTACTTACTCACAGAATGACTCAACTAACACATCACAAGAGTTGTCTCTTGGCGACCTCGCTCTCTCCTTGTGTAGCTGAGTTTTTCGCCTTTTTCTGCAAACTGCATTCGTGGTTTCTGTGTTCCACATTGTTTTTCTGGAAACTTTTGTACATCTTTGCTGTGTTTTTGTGGAGGTTTGGTGGATTTGTTTACTTTGAGAGTCTAAAATGGTCCTGAAGAAAGCAGCTTTTTAAAGGTAAACAAAATGCTAGCTTATCAGCTAAACCCATTTGAGACCTACACATTTCTTCTTCTTCTAAGACACTGAAGAGGCACCAAGTGCCCCACAGCTGCAGCACAGTCGAGGCGTCACAAGAGGAGCTACAGGAAACAAAAAAGGACAAACGAGAGATGGTGAAAGACTGTTGTGGAGTGGAGGGAGCGGAGGGAGGAGGAGCTGACCAGTGCAGGACACCACGCTCTGAAACAGGGACAAATCCACCATTTCAGAGGATCAGAGGAGACAGAGGGCAGCCAGCCAGGTTTCTTCCGAGTGCTACAGTTTCCCCGACCTCCAAGGTCATGCGGGTCAGGTCGACACACAGTGGCAGCGCGGCTCAGCCGCAGCAGCTCAGGACTAACACCTGAACACTATTTTGTTGTACCCTTGTACAATGACAAAAAAAAAAATAATCTTATTTATTTATTTGAACAGGGTACAATATACATTAGCCTTAGAAAGGAGAGATGCATTGTACCAGGTTATAGCACTTGTGCTAATGTTTTTAGTGGTAGGGGAAACCGGAGTACCCGGAGGAAACCTACGCAGACACGGGGAGAACATGCAAACTCCACACAGAAAGGCCCCGTCCAGGTGGGAATCGAACCCGGACCTTCTAGCTGTGAAGCACGAGCGCTAACCGCTGTGCTACCGTGCCGCCCATGCACTTACTTTACTTACTTACTCTTTTACAGCTGAGGATGCTGGGGCGATGGTAAATGCACAAGATTTGTGTCTCAGTATGGTAAGACTGGGACTTGTATATGGAAATAAAAACGGCAACAATAAAATATTGCAGGTACATTGTAAGATTATTGTAGTTAATGGTAAAAAAAAAAAAAATCTTGTGTGTTTGAAATGTCCAAGTTGAGACTAGATCGTGCACTGTGTGAGCGGTAGTGATGGGATGTACGGCTCTTTTCTGGGAGCCAAGTCTTTTGGGATCCGTTCATTTCAAGGAGCCGTCCAAAAGACTGGCTCTAATGGCAGCCAGATAAATCACAATATCTAAGACAGTGGCGCAGATGGTAGAGCGGGTCGTCTCGTGATCGGAAGGTCGGGGGTTCGAATCCCGCCTCCTGAAGGTGCACGCTGTCGTTGTGTCCTTGGGCAAGACACTTCACCCACCTTGCCTCCAGTGTCTGCGTACATTGGTGAATGAATGGGTGAGAGGTTCCTTGCTGTAAAAGCGCTTTGAGTGCCTGATGTAGGTGGAAAAGCGCTATATAAGTTGAGACCATTTACCATTTACCATTTACCATTTAAGACGCAATCGATAAAAGGCACACTTCTTTGATTGAAATCATCTAAAATTACAATGGGACTGATATTTCCGCTTTGAAAATCTTGCGCCACAACTGATACATTTTTAGTTCATTCAGCGTTGCCTTGTGTCGCCTGCTCCATTGTTGGGCTGATTCTTGTGTTCGTTCAGGGGAAAAAAATATCCGTCTCTTTTCACTATCGAGATAAGAGGCTGGAGGCTGGTGAGCCTGAGGAAAGGCTATGTATAGATGGTTATGTATCCATATCTTAAACTATGTGTTGAGTATGGTTATGTATCTATATCTTAAACTATGTGTTGATTATGGTTATGTATCTATATCTTAAAATATGTGTTGATTATGGTTATGTATCTATATCTTAAACTACGTGTTGATTATGGTTATGTATCTATATCTATATCTTAAACTACGTGTTGATTATGGTTATGTATCTATATCTTAAACTATGTGTTGATTATGGTTATGTATCTATATCTTAAAATATGTGTTGATTATGGTTATGTATCTATATCTTAAACTATGTGTTGAGTATGGTTATGTATCTATATCTTAAACTATGTGTTGATTATGGTTATGTATCTATATCTTAAACTATGTGTTGATTATGGTTATGTATCTATATCTTAAAATATGTGTTGATTATGGTTATGTATCTATATCTATATCTTAAACTACGTGTTGATTATGGTTATGTATCTATATCTATATCTTAAACTATGTGTTGATTATGGTTATGTATCTATATCTATATCTTAAACTACGTGTTGATTATGGTTATGTATCTATATCTATATCTTAAACTATGTGTTGATTATGGTTATGTATCTATATCTTAAACTATGTGTTGAGTATGGTTATGTATCTATATCTATATCTTAAACTACGTGTTGATTATGGTTATGTATCTATATCTTAAACTACGTGTTGATTATGGTTATGTATCTATATCTATATCTTAAACTATGTGTTGAGTATGGTTATGTATCTATATCTTAAACTACGTGTTGATTATGGTTATGTATCTATATCTATATCTTAAACTATGTGTTGATTAAGGTTATGTATCTATATCTATATCTTAAACTACGTGTTGATTATGGTTATGTATCTATATCTTAAACTACGTGTTGATTATGGTTATGTATCTATATCTATATCTTAAACTATGTGTTGAGTATGGTTATGTATCTATATCTTAAACTACGTGTTGATTATGGTTATGTATCTATATCTCAAACTATGTGTTGATTATGGTTATGTATCTATATCTATATCTTAAACTATGTGTTGATTATGGTTATGTATCTATATCTTAAAATATGTGTTGATTATGGTTATGTATCTATATCTTAAACTACGTGTTGATTATGGTTATGTATCTATATCTTAAACTATGTGTTGATTAAGGTTATGTATCTATATCTATATCTTAAACTACGTGTTGATTATGGTTATGTATCTATATCTTAAACTATGTGTTGATTATGGTTATGTATCTATATCTTAAAATATGTGTTGATTATGGTTATGTATCTATATCTTAAACTATGTGTTGATTAAGGTTATGTATCTATATCTATATCTTAAACTACGTGTTGATTATGGTTATGTATCTATATCTTAAACTATGTGTTGATTATGGTTATGTATCTATATCTTAAAATATGTGTTGATTATGGTTATGTATCTATATCTTAAACTATGTGTTGATTAAGGTTATGTATCTATATCTATATCTTAAACTACGTGTTGATTATGGTTATGTATCTATATCTTAAACTATGTGTTGATTAAGGTTATGTATCTATATCTATATCTTAAACTATGTGTTGATTATGGTTATGTATCTATATCTTAAACTACGTGTTGATTATGGTTATGTATCTATATCTATATCTTAAACTATGTGTTGAGTATGGTTATGTATCTATATCTATATCTTAAACTACGTGTTGATTATGGTTATGTATCTATATCTTAAACTACGTGTTGATTATGGTTATGTATCTATATCTATATCTTAAACTATGTGTTGAGTATGGTTATGTATCTATATCTTAAACTACGTGTTGATTATGGTTATGTATCTATATCTATATCTTAAACTATGTGTTGATTAAGGTTATGTATCTATATCTATATCTTAAACTACGTGTTGATTATGGTTATGTATCTATATCTTAAACTATGTGTTGATTAAGGTTATGTATCTATATCTATATCTTAAACTACGTGTTGATTATGGTTATGTATCTATATCTTAAACTATGTGTTGATTATGGTTATGTATCTATATCTTAAACTACGTGTTGATTATGGTTATGTATCTATATCTATATCTTAAACTATGTGTTGAGTATGGTTATGTATCTATATCTATATCTTAAACTACGTGTTGATTATGGTTATGTATCTATATCTTAAACTACGTGTTGATTATGGTTATGTATCTATATCTTAAACTATGTGTTGAGTATGGTTATGTATCTATATCTTAAACTACGTGTTGATTATGGTTATGTATCTATATCTCAAACTATGTGTTGATTATGGTTATGTATCTATATCTATATCTTAAACTATGTGTTGATTATGGTTATGTATCTATATCTATATCTTAAACTATGTGTTGATTATGGTTATGTATCTATATCTCAAACTATGTGTTGATTATGGTTATGTATCTATATCTATATCTTAAACTATGTGTTGATTATGGTTATGTATCTATATCTCAAACTATGTGTTGATTATGGTTGTGTATCTATATCTATATCTTAAACTATGTGTTGATTATGGTTATGTATCTATATCTTAAACTATGTGTTGATTATGGTTATGTATCTATATCTCAAACTATGTGTTGATTATGGTTATGTATCTATATCTATATCTTAAACTATGTGTTGATTATGGTTATGTATCTATATCTCAAACTATGTGTTGATTATGGTTATGTATCTATATCTCAAACTATGTGTTGATTATGGTTAAGTATCTATATCTATATCTTAAACTATGTGTTGATTATGGTTATGTATCTATATCTATATCTTAAACTATGTGTTGATTATGGTTATGTATCTATATCTCAAACTATGTGTTGATTATGGTTATGTATCTATATCTCAAACTATGTGTTGATTATGGTTATGTATCTATATCTATATCTTAAACTATGTGTTGATTATGGTTATGTATCTATATCTAAATCTTAAACTATGTGTTGATTATGGTTATGTATCTATATCTCAAACTATGTGTTGGTTATGGTTATGTATCTATATCTCAAACTATGTGTTGATTATGGTTATGTATCTATATCTATATCTTAAACTATGTGTTGATTATGGTTATGTATCTATATCTATATCTTAAACTATGTGTTGATTATGGTTATGTATCTATATCTTAACTGTACTATAATGAGTTGGTTTCATAGAACAAACCGGAATGTAAACAAACGGCAGTTGTAAAGTTTGTAAATAAGTTGAATGGAGTAGGTATAAATAAGCATTGTTTGCTTCAGTCCACTCCTTTTTCGCCATTATTGTGTTGGAATTGCTCAAATAAACACTTACTACTACTATTTGTCAACCCGTACTCAATGGGACATTTTCGGAATAATGGGTTGTTGGACTTATGGGCCGACCCCTTTTGATGAGTCACCAGTAGGCACCAGTGTGGGACCAGTTTTACCAAGTAATCCACTGCCGTAATTTATTATGTATTTATTTGAACAGGGACAGTGTACAATATACATTAGCCTCAGAAAGGAGAGATGCATTGTACCAGGTTATAGCACTTGTGCTAATTTCCACCTGCAGTCCCTGGGCCTATTGTACATGTTTTTAGTGGTAGGGGAAACCGGAGTACCCGGAGGAAACCTACGCAGACACGGGGAGAACATGCAAACTCCACACAGAAAGGCCCCGTCCAGATGGGAATCGAACCCGGACCTTCTAGCTGTGAAGCACAAGCTCTAACCGCTGTGCTACCGTGCCGCCCTTAATTAGTATTAGTAAAGCAGTAATGCAATTTGTTGCAATTGGAAACAAACGGTAAAATGGTAAATGGTCCCAACTTATGCAGCACTACACCAATGTGTGCCAACCCTGGATATAGATAACTTCATCAACTACTTTACTTACTTTTCTGTGATTCGTGAAAACGCCTCCTTATTCATAAAATGTCAGGAATTTAGAATTCAGGCACAGACGCTAAAGCTGGAGACAGCGAGTGAGCCGCCAGTCACCGGTCCTCAGACATTTACAGACTTGCTCGATCCTTTTCAAACTGAAGTACCCGGAGGAAACCCACCCAGACACAGGGAGAACGTGCAAACTCCACACAGATAGCACAGGCTTAGCCACTTTAGATGAGCCTATTTCTTTGCTGCTTGAGCGACTGAGACAGCTGTGGCGCGGTCTGTGGCGAATCAGGTCAACAAAACCCCGTCAGTCTGCTCCAGCGCGTGCAGTCTACCTGCGCCGATCAAAGCCAGATGGTTCTGAACATCAAGACGAGGACGTTTTCCAGAGGAGGGCGGAGAGTAGACCCACGTGAAATCCTGCTCCCAGCACTGATTTATTGACTACAGTCTGAGGGTCGTTTCTGGAGAACTGAAGGGAGAGAAACTGCAAATCAGGTTTTAAATCATCGGTCTGGAATCTCTTCAGGTCCACGTTCTGACCCCCCGAGTGTAACTTGAATGCCGCGCAAAGTGAAACGTAATCAGCGCCGTTTCCCCGATTGCCGGTGTGCATTTCATCAACGGTGACAAGAGTTCAAGCGCACATCTGCTCCAGAGGAGAGACGCTGCCTCCCGGTGCCAGGAGACGGAGGGTGAAAGAGCGGCCAACCAGAGGGCTTCAGCGGGGCACCTCCATCCATCACCCCTCCCTCACCGTCCACCGCGGCCAGCAAACAGTCTCCACAGGACCCCTGACCTCCGGGCACCATTGCAACCAGCAACCAACAGGAGGGATGGCGAGAGAGCGGGGGCAGACGGATGGGTACGTGCGCCAGACCGTGAAAAGCTGTATTGAAGACAGTCGCTGATAAAACAACATTTCGAAAGCCTCGAAACGTTTCGATCTTCTCGGTCCGTCCCAGCTTTGACCTCCGTATTGTAGATTATATGTCCAGACTCAAAACTGTTCAGGACAATCTTCTCACACTGAAACCTGGTCGATCTACGTTCCTACTCTCACCTAAGGTTATGAGCTCTGAGTAACGTGTTAAAATGAGTTTCCTTCTTATCGTGGCCGGGCGCACCCTTAGAGATGAGGTGAGGAGCTCAGTCATCAGCCGGCTGAGGTGGCTCGGGCATCTGTTTTGGATGCCTCCTGGTCGCCTCCCTTGGGAGGTGTTCCGGGCATGTCCCATAGGGAGGAGGCCCCCGTGGAAGACCCAGAACAGTCCGGAGGAAGTGTGCGTGGACAGGGAAGTCTGGGGGTACATCCGAGACAAGCAGATTAGGAAGAGGTCTAACGCCGAACCGGATGTGCGTGAGTGTACGCCATGATAAGGAGCCTCCGAATAGTGCTGTCAGTTAGGAAGGAGTTAGGGAAAGGAGCCTGTACACTATCATATAGGATAAGCCGAACTTTATAAAAGTGACAAAATACATGTGAGTCACCACAGCACAGTCACAGTCAGGTTTTAAAGAGCTGCCTCAGTAAATGGCTTAAATAAAGGCAGTTTGTGCTTTTGCTTCATTTAGTAGGAACTTAAGTCGCATGGCTAATTTGCATACTGTAGCTTTATGAAACAGCTTTTGAGATAAAATAAGGCTAAATAGAAATGTGATGGCTCCTTTATTTGGACACTATGTTGTTGCATATGCAATACAGTAGGTGGCGGTATGCGCTTTTGTTTGGCCTGCAGTCCGCCAATAACCTTAAAGAAGAAGAACAGCCGTTGGGGATGTCACTTCCCCTGGGTCGAATTGTCAAATTGTGCAAATGCTGCTGAAGTATAAGTTCACTAACTGCATAGAGATCTAACAATTGACCCCATGAAAGGTTAAGGATCAGAAGCCAGGGTTAGGACATAGAGGCTAGAATTTAAGGGTTTCAGATGCAGCCTGGGCATCTCTGCTTAGACGACCTGAATATGGACCGATGGATGGATGGAAAAAAAATCTTATTTCAAGTACACTGAGATTTCAATTCTCCTTGTAAGTGCTATAACATGTTTTTTCTTCCTTTAAGTAAAAACAAAAAGTACTTATTTCAAGAATTTCTGTGGTGCTTATTTTTAGATCACGTTTTACGGTGGAGCTCTTTTTGTTGCCATTTTCTTTCATCTAAAATGCCTTATATTAGTGAAAAAAACAATGATCTTATATTTACATCAGCAATTCATCGGAAAAAGTTTCCAATTGATACGTCCACATTTAAAAATGTCCCCTACTGACCGGCAGTGTCTAACCGCTGATCTCCGGGACATCATTAAAACCATATTTCATAACGTGCACATGTGCGTTGAGTGGGCGTGTCTGTCCGGGTTGACTCTGTGATTCATGGGCTCAGTCTGGCCTACCTGCCCCCCGCCAACACACACACAGACACACACACGCACACACACACACGGCCCGGGCTTCTCTCCCCTCGCGGTCCAGCAGCCCGTGAGCGTCTCCTCCCAGTGGCAGCTGTAAGGGACCCTCCCATGGCCCGGGCCGGACATGATGCTTCACATTGAACTCTGAACCCCTCTCTGTGTAACAGCGTTCGCTCAGCTGCATAACATCCGTCAGAGGCTCTTACGGCCTCATCTCGTCGGCCAAAGGCGCGGACACTTACCGAGTTGAATTGCCAACGGGGCGACCGATCCAAAGGTTGACTGTTCGATCACCTGCAGGACCTACCTTGTTGTCTGTGTGTCATTGCGCATAATGATTTCACTCTATGCATAAAAAAATGTGTGGGATCGAGTGGGGCTAATGGCGCTGTCAGATTCGCTCCCATCAGTCTGCTCCAGGGCAGCTGTGGCTACAGTGGTTGGAGAGTGGGAACTTCTGGGTAGCTCACGATGCGCGACGATACACGGCTCACGGTGACCTTGGTGTATTGCACAAAATAACTTATATGATACATCACTATTTTTAAATAAACATCTGCTACTTTTAAACTTTTTATCATGTGCATTGTCTTGAATAACTTAATCTCTTCTTAAATGAGTAAATAAATGATCCCTGACTTATCCTTATATGGGCCTATTGACCTGTCAGTGGCTGATCTCTTCATTTACGTTTAAATACACAAGAAACCGCAGTCATAACCATGAATTAATCAGATTTATACTATATCATCAAAAGTATTTGTGTATTTGTATGTCAGGGTTTGGTCCCAGTTCCTAAAACAGTAACTTGTTTTCCTTAATAAATCCTTTGCGTAGTCCCTCTGGAGGTAATACAAGTGTTAATGGGATGATTGGGGGGTCTTTCATCTCCCCCTGGTGTCTCTGGCCCAAAAAAACACAATAGCAACTTTCCTTTGCACCGGGTCGGAGTCACCAATACACACTAATGGTATCACGAAGAAGAAGCTTACAGGCTAACGGGCAAAGCTAACTGCGGGCTAGCGCCACTTTAAACAGTATTTACAGCCAAGTTTGAATGAAAAAAATGATCTCCATTGTGTAATTGGATGTACAATATTCCTCTGTCCCTTTGTCTTTTCTGTCAGCGTAGTATTTACTCTCACGGACAATGAATGAGTAAAAAACCGCAACATGCTACGACACCTGCAGTGGCGCTTATGGCCTCTAGGGGCATGAGTTACTCAGTACTGCTTTAAAATGGTAGTGCTGTGACTGTTGACTGTGAAAGCTGTGGAGCGCTGCTGCCTCATTAATATGCATAAAGTTTATCGGCACATTTCACAGCTTGCATGGTCACTGTCACAGAAATGCTAACCGTCGAGCCTGCATGTTCATGAAATTGATACAAATGTGTTATAATTAGGTGCACAGTGTTTTTGTGTGTGTGTTTTTCCCACAAATATACTAAAAGAACACAAAGCACGTTTTGTTTCATTACTCGAAAAAAGTATTGGCTTTAAACCTTGCTCATTCATTCGTGAGGATCAGATTCCGCCCGCTTGTTAGGCCCATCTTTTTTTCTTTTGACATAATGAGGGATAAGGTCAGCAGGGGGCGCCGGTGAGGGGCTCCGTTCTCTTTTTTTTTTTTTGGCCTTTAAAACTGGCCCGCCTCCTAATTTGGCCAATCTGTAGGTAATATGTGGGGTCTCAACATCTCAATTATCACACCTCCTGTCAGCGTCTCCCGATCGTCCACTCACCTACCTCTGACCCCCCGCGGTGACTTTTATTGCTTCATTAGTAGGCTCCCCATGCCCCCTCGCACCCCCGTGCTCCGCCAGGCGTCTCGTCCTAACCGCTCCTGGCAGATCGGCGCGCGACGACGGGATGATGATGATGATGATGAAGAAAGGGGGGGGGGACCACCTACTCTGCTGTAACCTGGCTCCGCGGCGCGCCTCGGCCCAAAGCGAGAGCCAAGAGGTGAGAGAGGAGGGGAGGCGGCGGGAGGACGGGCCAGTGCAAAGGATTGTGGGAGGGATGCAAATATGTCATGTGACGTGCAAACTATAAGTGCTGGAAAGGCTCTGGGGCAAACAGCTGATGTTTTATAACAAAAACTGACCCCAGATCAGAAAATATTGGCCCGTGTTTGTGAAAGTGGCAAAAAATAAATAAACATGTGCCTGTCCCAGTTTGGTCAGCGGTGTCAACAGTGTCACTACATCGCAGTGCAAGGCTCCTACTGCTACGAAGCCGAAAAACTTGGCTATAGTTCTGTCAAATGGAGATAAAAGTCGGCAACAAGAAGAAGCGGGACGTATTTCAGTGGGTTTAATAAGAAAAGGAGACGGGCCTCAGCTCTAGGATGGAGGAGGCGGAGGAGGCGGAGGAGGCGGAGGAGGCGGAGGAGACGGCGGAGAAAGCGGAGAGGCGAGCCGCTAGAGGCGAGGTGAAGCTGAACAGTCCGTCTCCAAACTCTGTAAGTGCCGCTAAACCCTGTTCGCGGTTGAAATTTATCTTGAAAAGGTGGTTCTCGTGAACGTTTGGTGATATAAAGTTGTGCTGTTTCGTGTGGGGCTGTGGCCATGAAATGAGCTGTTTGTGCCACTGTTTTTCACAGAGAAATGAAAATGAGGCGCGGACGTGTTTTTCTGTCTTTATTTCACTCCGTCATTGGCCGCTGCTTTCTGTGCGTTCACTTTGGGGACGGTGAAATCACCCATGTTGATTTGCGTCCAAAATCTGCCTTAAAAATCAAACATGTTTGATTTCCTGCGATTGGAGTCTGGCTGCGTCTGACTGCTGCCCACACTACACGATTCTAACGCCAGTCCAGTTGTGACCCCCCCACACTACGAGACACGACTCTGTGTGACTGCCTTCGACTATAGACACGACTCTGGAAGACTCGCTGCGGCTGAGAATCAAAATCGGGCATAAAAATCGTGTAGTGTCTAGCGTCTGTGCGGCCCTTTATACACCAAAGACCAATAAAAAAAAACATTAGAAATCACATTGTGTGGCCAAAGTGTAAGTTTAGCTGAAAATATTTGGGGATTATTATAGTCAAAATATATATTATAAATATATATATTTTTGTGACTAAAATTTTACAAAAACTAAATCCATGACTAATGGACTGCTGTGGTTAGCAGCAACTCTGGATGATTGCACACATACAAAGGGCCTTTGATCAGTCAATCAATGGTTTTGTATAGCCCAATATCACAACAGGAGTTTCCTCACAGGGCTGCACCAAACATTAACCTCTTAACCCCCACCTGAACCAACACATTCTCAGTTTGGCATTACCCAAATCTAAAAGCTTCTTGAAAACAAGGACGAAAACATGAGATCACATCAGAGCAACAGAAAAGAGACAAGAAGCGATGAAAATGCAATGGAAGTAAAATGTCAAAAAAAGCGACAGCAACGCGAGGAAAAGGATCAGTTTAGATGAGTTTTGTTTGTCTTAGCTTCCAAATGAGGTGTTCCTCTGGCCTACAGGCTGTAAGCTTTTGCATTTGGGTAAAGCTGAACCGGAGAAAAAGCACTTGATTAAGGCAATAAAACAGAACAGTAAATAAGACAATGCAAAGTTCAAGCGAATGAAGTATCCAGGCCAACATAATGTCAGGGAGGTTCTCGCCGGCCTAGAGACTACTTGGGGGACCATAGTTGGAGACTCCAGGTAGTGTCAGTGAAAACAAACAGGTTCAATTTCAACGGAGTCTCCGAGAGGTCTACGAAGTCCCAAGGAAATCTCAAAGAGTCGTATGGAGTCTTTTGTTTTAGATCTCCTTGGTCTCCAGGCAGGTCTCGGAGACATTGCAGGGACGCCAATGGAAAGGTCTCACAGGTTGAGGACAACAAATAATATCCACAGCGGCTTGAGGCGGCCGAGTCCAGGTAGTCACCGAGACTACCTGGAGACTCGCCTTGTCTCCCGGGGATGTATCGGAGACATCTCTGTGACCAGCGGCAACTACAGTCTCCAACTAGTATCGAAGCCAGTGAGACAGGGTTAGGGTTAGGGTTAGGGTAACGCAAATGTTGTTATAATTTTGCCTCTCCCAGCAAAGGTATAGCTCCAAACTGGGGAACTATATTGCGAGGCGTAATAACACCTGGAGTACTTGGACATATTACTGCGCGCACTCCAGGTGTTATTACGCCCCTTGGAAGCTGCCGATTTTTGTCCCGAAACAAGACAGAAAGCTGTGACAAAGCATAAATGAGATCAGGTTGTTTATTAATGTAATTCACACTTGATTCTATCCTTGAGCTGCAATTACAAAATCAACATGGCCGAGTCAAAACGATCAGAGACAGACCTTATCTTATCTGGTTGGCAGTTGACTCGAAAAGGACTGGCAAGCTCCTGGCTGGAGACCCCTGCCCCGGAACATTTTTGCCAACATTATTAAAGGGTATTTGATCTTTTGCTGGCATTTGGACACAGCGTAACATGTTTTAAATTCAGTGAAAGGAGGAGTACGAGAAATCCACGTGCAATTCCTGTTGCTTTGTTTAATGAACAACAATGTTTTATTCAGTGAACAGGTGCGTGCGAGGCAGCTGTCAGTCACAGCTGTCAGTCACCTCCACATTAGGACCGTACTTTACCCTCCATATGAAAGGGACCTGGGATAGAGGCGTTAGGACCGCCCTCATGAAAAGAGCATGGGACCAAATCAAAATGCAGCTACAATTTTGGACAGTCTGAATATGTTTATGTTCTTATCAATCATTTATTGAGTGTTTATGCTTCGGAGCAATAATTACTTTTGCTCAAGGCAATAAGCCACAGACGTCTGACTCTAATTTTGAATTTCACAGAGGGCCAAAAGTTATTTTTAATTACGAAACTAGACACTCTAATACACCTTATGTGTGATTTTGGGAGCTCTGTGATGAACAGAACAGAAATAAATGACCATCAAAAAGTCACGATGTGGACATTTCTTTTCTTCTTCTCTTTGTCTTTTGTAGGGGCGTGGTGTTGCTAGTTCAAAACTAGTCTCTGTTTATTTTAGGATTTACCCTAATCTGAGTAATTTTGACTTGCAAAGTAGACAAATCTGATAATGGAATGAGTAGTTCTGCATTTAAAATAAGAAAAAAGCAATATGAGCTTTTGTCTTTTGTCTCTTATCCCATTGGCAGTCTTTCTTTTTTTTATATCAAGCAAGATAAAATTAAAAACAGTCTGAAAAGTCACCAAACAAGTGATCTTGGTCAAATCAGGGGAGAAAAAAAATCTAAATCCGTGAGAACTTCTCAAAACAAGACACATTTTCTCATTTCAAGTCATTTAAACCCATGCTTGATATTTCTTGATATATCTTTTTTTGTAGTGTGCTGGAGCTGCTACGAATCGGCGAAGTTTCAAAGATGCGCGAGTGGGTCGAAACACAGCCCCAGGTATGATTTTGAGGAGAGAACAGCAAACAGGCAATTTTGCGTAACAGATGTAAATGCGCGTCGGCCCTTCGTCGGTGTGACCGCATTAGTGAAGCCGTCTCTCCACAGGTCACCCTTGAGGAGAACCACGCCCGCCTCCAGCCGCGCCTCCTCATCTCCAGATCACATACCTGTTGTTGGGACGCATGCATGTTATGTGTTTCTGTCACTACCGCCGCCAAGGAGAGTGTCCAACGAGGTGTTTCCAAAGGTGGGGCGTGTGTGTGCCTGTGTGTGTGTGTGTTTTAGCGTGTGTGTGTGTGTGTGGGGGGGGGGGGGGGGGGCCTGGAAAACGCTCGTTAGGCTTGACCTTGGCTCCAGGAGCTTGGCGTTTGATGGATCGAGTACAGGGCCAAACAAGCCCCCAGGGAGCCATGATGTTATTTCTTATTGTACACACACACACACACACACTCTCTCACACACACACACGTGCACACCCTCCAAACCAACTCTTCGAAGTGGACAATATATGCGAAACACACTGGTCATCATAGTGAGAATATATCTGTGTCTGACTTCAGGGAGAACAGAAGGGTGGGGGAGGTGAGCTGTCATTACCTGTGTAGGTCTGTAGTAGTCCGTAGTAGGTCTGTAGTAGTCCGTAGTAGGTCTGTAGTAGGTCTGTAGTAGGTCCGTAGTAGGTCTGTAGTAGGTCCGTAGTAGGTCTGTAGTAGGTCCGTAGTAGGTCCGTAGTAGGTCTGTAGTAGGTCTGTAGTAGTCCGTAGTAGGTCTGTAGTAGGTCTGTAGTAGGTCCGTAGTAGGTCTGTAGTAGGTCCGTAGTAGGTCCGTAGTAGGTCCGTAGTAGGTCTGTAGTAGGTCTGTAGTAGTCCGTAGTAGGTCTGTAGTAGGTCCGTAGTAGGTCTGTAGTAGGTCCGTAGTAGGTCCGTAGTAGGTCTGTAGTAGGTCCGTAGTAGGTCTGTAGTAGGTCCGTAGTAGGTCTGTAGTAGGTCCGTAGTAGTCCGTAGCAGGTCCGTAGTAGGTCCGTAGTAGGTCCGTAGTATGTCTGTAGTAGGTCCGTAGTATGTCTGTAGTAGGTCCGTAGCAGGTCCGTAGTAGGTCCGTAGTAGGTCCGTAGTATGTCCGTAGTAGGTCCGTAGTATGTCCTTAGTAGGTCCGTAGTAGGTCTGTAGTAGGTCCGTAGTAGGTCCGTAGCAGGTCCGTAGTAGGTCCGTAGTATGTCCGTAGTATGTCTGTAGTAGGTCTGTAGTAGGTCCTTAGTAGTCCGTAGTAGGTCTGTAGTAGGTCCGTAGTAGGTCTGTAGTAGGTCCGTAGTAGTCCGTAGTAGGTCTGTAGTAGGTCCGTAGTAGGTCTGTAGTAGGTCCGTAGTAGGTCTGTAGTAGGTCCGTAGTAGGTCCGTAGTAGTCCGTAGTAGGTCTGTAGTAGGTCCGTAGTATGTCGGTAGTAGGTCTGTAGTAGGTCCTTAGTAGTCCGTAGTAGGTCTGTAGTAGGTCCGTAGTAGGTCTGTAGTAGGTCCGTAGTAGGTCTGTAGTAGGTCCGTAGTATGTCGGTAGTAGGTCCGTAGCAGGTCCGTAGTATGTCCTTAGTGGGTCCGTAGTAGGTCCATAGCAGGTCCGTAGTAGGTCCGTAGTAGGTCCGTAGTAAGTCCGTAGCAGGTCCGTAGTAGGTCCGTAGTATGTCCGTAGTATGTCTGTAGTAGGTCTGTAGTAGTCCGTAGTAGGGCTGTAGTAGTCCGTAGTAGGTCTGTAGTAGGTCTGTAGTAGGTCTGTAGTAGTCCGTAGTAGTCCGTAGTAGGTCTGTAGTAGGTCCGTAGTAGGTCCGTAGTAGGTCCGTAGCAGGTCCGTAGTAGGTCCGTAGTATGTCTGTAGTAGGTCCATAGTAGGTCCGTAGCAGGTCCGTAGTAGGTCTGTAGTAGGTCCGTAGTATGTCCGTAGTATGTCCGTAGTAGGTCCGTAGTATGTCCGTAGTAGGTCCGTAGTAGGTCCATAGCAGGTCCGTAGTAGGTCCGTAGTAGGTCTGTAGTAGGTCCGTAGTAGGTCCATAGCAGGTCCGTAGTAGGTCCGTAGCAGGTCCGTAGTAGGTCCCTAGTAGTCCGTAGTAGGTCTATAGTAGGTCCGTAGCAGGTCCGTAGTAGGTCCGTAGTAGGTCCATAGCAGGTCCGTAGTAGGTCCCTAGTAGTCCGTAGTAGGTCTGTAGTAGGTCCGTAGCAGGTCCGTAGTATCTCCGTAGTATGTCCGTAGTAGGTCTGTAGTAGGTCCGTAGCAGGTCCGTAGTATGTCTGTAGTAGGTCGTAGTAGGTCTGTAATTTTTTATCGACTCATGATTGTATATTTTCTGCAAGAAATCGAAATAACGGATGGAGACAGGTTTAAATGTATAGTTTTATTTCAATATTGTTAGTTTTAAAGGTCTTTTTAAAAGGGAAACTTTTGTAAAAAGTTGTGAAAAAAATCTGTAAACATTCTTTCTAAACTTGATAAATTAGGCTAGGAATTACATTTAGGAAAACAAAGTTTATATTTTATAAGTACAGCCATAAGCACCGACTGCAGCGCATTGTGCTGCTGCTGAGAAGGTGATTGGCTGTGAGCTCCCATCTCTCCAGGACCTGTTCACCTCCAGGACCCGGAGGCGTGTGGGTCGGATCACAGCTGACCCTTCTCACCCTGGACACGGACTATTCACCCCTCTCCCCTCAGGCAGGAGGCTACGGTCTATCCAGACCCACACCTCCTGGCACAAGAACAGTTTTTTCCCCTCCGCCATCAGACTCATGAACAAAAACAAGACCCAATAACTCAGTCACAGACTCATGGATGTTTCTGCTCTGTTGCTCTGTGTGGTGTGTCCACACTTAGATCAGCTGCTGTCACTTTATCACTTTATACATCTACACATCTGTGAATACAATACCGCTGTTGTTCTGTGTGAAAGTGTTGTCGTCTTACCATCCATCCATTTTCTTCCACTTGTCCGTTGCCGGGAAATCACATTGCACCAGCCCCTATGGCTCCCCCTGCAGGTGGTGGGTCCACCGAAGGACTGCCTCATGGTTCTAACCGGGCCTGTTGGTCTCTCATAAGGGTTTGACCCGTCTCCTAGGACCTGTTTGCCCTAGGAGACCCTACAGGGGGACGAAGCCCCCGACAACAGAGCTCCGGGATCATTCGGGCGCTCAAACCCCTCCACCACGTTAAGGTGGCGGTTCCAGGAGGAGTTCGTCTTACCATGTTTTCTTTTTTATCTTATTTATTTTAATATTCTTTATGCATGCCCCATAGCCTTATAATGTAAAGTTTTATAGCTTATTTTTTAAATCTAAATTCTGTTTTATGTTGCACGTCTGCATCGAGAAAAAATCCTAGTTTATGAACCTGTTCTCAAACAATTGCAATAGAAACCAGTCTGATTCTGAAATAGATAGACCTGATGGGAGTCCTTCTGCAGTCAGAGCCAAGACTGTGGAAGAACGTCCGGTCCTTGTTGGAGCTGCTGGACAGTTGTAGTTGTTCAGTCACCATAGGGAGGGGTTCCTCCACGGATAAGGCTGAAGACTGCGATACTAATGACCAACCATCTGAAACAGTGGCCACTCCCACAGGGGGACACACAACAGTGACGAACAGGACTCAATGGAAAGTGGCAATATTAGAGAGATTTGAGGACACTAATTATGGAGTAATTTGGTCTATTGTTAACTTTGGCTTTAAAACTAAGATCTTAAGAGACTAAATTAGCCAAAAAAATCTCAAAATTTACCACTGCATGAACAATATATACACTTATCGTGTCTCGCCTTAAATGTTGAGACTTTCTATCCAAGCTGTGTTCCACTGAAGCCGAACATAAAAGAACCAGAGATGAAATGGCTTAAAATGATCAAATCCTGACCACGGCTTCGGTCACGGTTATTGTCCGACTCTTCGTTTAAGGTTGGAGCTGGAGAACATGCGAGAACGTGCAAACTCCAATCCAAAACTGATCTTTCCTTCCTCTTTTCCACACCTCAACGTCAGCTCGAATTTCCCCACACATGAGTCTTCTTCGCACCGATAATCTCATCTGTTAATGAAAGTGAGAGCCCTGTGTGAAGATCAGTGCCAGGTGAAACATCTCAGCCCTCTGGTGTCTTCTCCAGGGCTTTATCCCCCTCCTTTCCACACACACAAAAAAAAAACCCTATCCTTCTTCTCAGCAACAAACAGCGCATTTCGCCACCTCCTCTGCTCTGCTCCCTGCGCCCCGAATGAGGCAACATCCACTTCCAAAAGGCAAAGTTCCTCGTGCATCTGTATCTCCGCTGGGGGGGGGCATCACAGGCTTAGGTCTTTGTAGCGTTGCCGTTTCGGCGCCTTTGTCGCGGTGCCGTGGGGAGGCCGCGCCGCTCTCAAGTCTTAATTGAGGTTTACCTGCGTGCTTGTGTCGCGCCGCCGTCGAGGCGTGTTTAAACTTTATAATCAGGCCTATAGGGTCTTACAGGAGAGGCGGAGGAAGACGGCTTTACAAACTTGTTTACCAACCGCCGCAGCTAAGTTAGTGAGGGAGAGAAAAGCGGCGGTCGGGAACAAGGAAGGAAGGAAACATGAATGCGAAGTTGGGTAGGTTTCAAAACAAAAGATTTTCGCAGGGATAAAGACAGGCCCGCGCAGACACGGAGTTGACTTCCATTTAAAACTAAAATGCTAAGTTACAGTCTGTTTGTCACAGTAATGCTCCATTTAGGATGTATAATAGAGTCTAGAATACAGAGTGAGCGACTTCCTTTAAAGGCCTTCAAACTGGGGGTAATACGCCTTTCTGCAGTTATTTGGCAAGGCAAGTTTATTTGTAGAGCACAATTCATACACAAGGCAATTCAAAGTGCTTCACAGTTGCAGAAAATTACAAGAAAACAGATCAAATCAATCATTAAAACATCAACATAAAGTTAATCATACAGTAAAAGACAAGAGTGCAGATAAAATACTTTCAGTTTTCATATGCTCGGGTAAAAAGAGCTGTTTTCAGCCTGGATTTGAACATTGTCAGAGTTGAGGCCTGTCTCACATCCTCATGAAGACTGTTCCAGATTTTACGTCACGTGTATAAACACATCTAACTCGACTGCAAACATTTAGGGACTCACGATAAAGTATTGGGGGGGAAGAAGAAGAAGAAGTTTATTTGTATAGGACCGTTGAGACAATTTTACATTCACCCCACACTCGGTGGTGTTCAGTTTCCCCTGGGGGAGACTGACAGAAACACTGTGGCGAGCACAGTCTCACAGTTGAAACTAATCAACATCTGCACAACAGAGTGTATCAGCACCGGAGGGAGAGCAGCAGTGGTCAACAGTCAGCTGTTTATCTCCATCTCAAAGGTTCAAACCATTCTTTTGATGACAGTCAGGTCAATATTCATAGAGAAGACAGTTTGTGTGAAGTGTCGAGGGGGTTATTTTGGAAGGGGTCAATCCATAATTTGTCTCCACTGTACAATCAATAAGATCACAGGAGCAAATTGGACCTAACGACTCAATTTTTCCCCAACCCAAAGACAGTTGATCTACTTCTTCTTCCTTGGAGGTTGTGGCTTTTTAAGGACACTCTGGTGCTCCCTTACATTAAGGTAAGGCATTGCAAATAATAGACTGATATTTGACTAATTATGAATGCAACGAGCTTTACAATGAGATGAGTGAGTGAGTTTAGACAGGACTGTCCTCGTCCTCTCCAGTTCACATAAGGCAGAGTGGCTGAGACATGGAATTACACCTCCTCCAGGGTCGATGTGCGCTGTAGTGTTAACCCTAGAACACTATCGCTCAAATTCCAAACACCATCACTAACGCCGGGTGATTTTTACCCGAGATAATACACCCAATAAAAAGTACTTGTCATCAAAATATATCAAAACATGACAATACATGACAAATTTGAGTAGTGTTCTTTTATTTTAAACTGTCATATGTCCAACAAAATCAAAGAAAAGCATCATGAGGGGTCCACATAAAAATGCTCAAAAACGAGTTGAAAATCAGGAATTTGGGGGAAAAAAAATAAAAAAAAATAAAAATAAAGAACATGGAAACTTGTTTTTTGTTCTACCCATTCCTAAGATATTTGAGACTTCCCTGGTGGAGGCTCAGTGTCCTTGACACACAAATAGCTGCAGGAGAGAGAAACAAAATATGTCATATTTTGAATAGGTAAAAATGACCAGCTGAAAATAACTTCATCATCGTATGAATTCTCTTGGAAATCACCACTTTGTGATAGTTATTCATAACCACTGCACTAAATAAAGACAACATGCAATTCCAGGACCACTCTTACTCGCCTTATTCCTTACATGCAATTGGTACATGCAGGGTAGTGATGGCGCAGACACACTTTAGTTAGCTATCAATTGCTAAGGTAAATCAACCTTTAGCTATGTGTTACTCACTTGCTTGGATGCCAAGGACACCAACTCTGCAAAAAAAGGCAAGGTAAATGTGGCCGTCCTGAATGTTGTCAACCTCAAAAGGGGGAAAGATTGTGTGATTGTATACACTAACACTAACCCTGGGTAAAATCCACCCAAAACCTACCCTACCTTCTATCACTATTGCTGGGTGAAAATCACCCAAACATGTGCCTGTAGGAAAAAGTGTGTTTTGGATTAGGAAAACACCCATGCCATCAAAGATGTCAAAGACAATGCTGAAGCTACCCAGAGACCCAGGACACTCAGACAAACGCAGCATAATGAAAATCACATATTTTTTTTGCTCGGGTGAAAATCACCCGGCAATAGTGTTCTAGGGTTAAAGACGTGTGTGTCCGTTTTGTCACCGTGTAAAGTGCGACTAAGTGGGGCGGCTCCTTCACTCGGGTAGTGACGGGATCGGAGCCGAAGCTTTGGGATCTGTTCTTTTCAAAGAGCCATGCAAAGACTGGCTCATTTTTACATACGTTATTGTTATGAAATCATACAGAAAAACTCATATTTTTGCTTATGCTTTGACATTTGATCCAAACTATGTAAATCAATAATAAAAATGAATGGGAAAAAAAAGTGTCTCATTGCATCTGTTCCTGTTAAAGAGCCGATTTGGTTGCAAACGTCCCATGACTACCCTCAGTTTAGATAGACCTCGCTCGGGTAACAGTGCGATGAGTTTTACCCCCGAAAAATGAGACGGGTTATTAGCATTATTTGCGGTTTATTGCGAGAGAACGGAAGCATCTCTTTCGACGCTTCCACTGCTCCTTTTGAAACGCAGCCTGACTTTTCCTTCTGTTCCCCCTAATATTACACTGTTGTTTACTCCCCACACCCCGGCCTATGAACAACAACAACAACAAAACTCCTAACCAATCTCTCCGTCAGTCAGCAGCCCCTCTACACGTTTCCCCACCACCGCGCCGCTCCTATTTGCCCGTTTGAACCGGCGCCTTACCTGATACCCCCCCCCCCCGCACCCCTCCTGCTGTCTGTCAGTCTGTCTTAGCGAGATCTGGGAGGCTCCGTCAGCTTGATGCCTCCGCCGCTGTGCCATCCCGCCTGGAAAAGCCCCCTTCTGACAGTTGCCGCAGCAGCAGGATCCGGGCGCAAAAAGATGTCGGCGTAATTGCAGCCGATTGCGTCATGAAAAAGTAATAATTTGCTGTCTAGGACGTCAGCGTGTCAGCATTCGGCGGATCGGGAGCTGATAAGGAGCGCTCACTCACTCACTTCGCTTCACAGGGGTCCCCAGTGAAAGAACGCAAGCCGGTCGGGGTGGGGGGGGGGGGGGGAAGGGGGGAAGCGAGCGGAGCAACAGGCGGGATAGGCCAAAAGCATTAGGAGAATGTCGAATTGCAATTATTTAGGAAGTATCCTTTACTAAAAAACAACATGTGTTGTCTCCAATCTGATTCTGCTATCGGAGTATTTGCTATTAATATCAAATATCCGATATTAACCCGATACCAATTTTGGCTCTCACTACTTATGAAAAAAAATCAACTTTCATGCACCAACATCATTTGAGTGAATATGGACATGCTATACCTCATTCTGAAGCTCTCAGCCTGGGGAATTTAATCGCCTTATTAGTTTTACACTCCTTAAATGTACTTTGGATCGCCGGGTTAAATATCACAGATAGCAGCAAGATGCTAATGTTAGCAGGAAACGAATCAAGGCTGGTATATAAACTATGTATGAATGTGTTCCCAAACTTTTCAGGCTGCGACCCCCCAAAATCACTCAACCACCAACAACTCCCACTTTGGTGATAAAATAGGTGTTTGTATTTAAGTTTATAGAAATGTTGTTGAACTAACTAGACACCAATTGTTTCGGTCGATGCTTGAATGGAAAGTGAGAAAATACTGGAAAACGTTCTTTAAATCAAATGATGTGCTCCTTATGTCAAGGGAATTTTCTAACCAAATACAGTGCCTTGCGAAAGTATTCGGCCCCCTTGAACTTTTCGACCTTTTGCCACATTTCAGGCTTCAAACATAAAGATATAAAACTGTAATTGTTTGTGAAGAACCAACAACAAGTGGGACACAATCATGAAGTGAAACGAAATTTATTGGATATTTAAAAAAAATTTAACAAATAAACAGCTGAAAAATTGGGCGTGCAAAATTATTCAGCCCCTTTACTTTCAGTGCAGCAAACTCTCTCCAGAAGTTCAGTGAGGATCTCTGAATGATCCAATGTTGACCTAAATGACTAATGATGATAAATAGAATCCACCTGTGTGTAAACAAGTCTCCGTATAAATGCACCTGCTCTGTGATAGTCTCAGAGGTCAATTTAAAGCGCAGAGAGCATCATGAAGAACAAGGAACACACCAGGCAGGTCCGAGATACTGTTGTGGAGAAGTTTAAAGCCGGATTTGGATACAAAAAGATTTCCCAAGCTTTAAACATCCCAAGGAGCACTGTGCAAGCGATGATATTGAAATGGAAAGAGTATCAGACCACTGCAAATCTACAAAGACCCGGCCGTCCCTCTAAACTTTCAGCTCATACAAGGAGAAAACTGATCAGAGATGCTGCCAAGAGGCCCATGCTCACACTGGATGAACTGCAGAAATGTACAGCTGAGGTGGGAGACTCTGTCCATAGGACAACAATCAGTCGTATACTGCACAACTCTGGCCTTTATGGAAGAGTGGCAAGAAGAAAGCCATTTCTTAAAGATATCCATAAAAAGTGTTGTTTAAAGTTTGCCACAAGTCACCTGGGAGACACACCAAACATGTGGAAGAAGGTGCTCTGGTCAGATGAAACCAAAATCGAATTTCAGTCTCTCAATGTGCAAAACTGATAGAGACAAACCCCAAGGACTTACAGCAGTAATCGCAGCAAAAGGTGGCGCTACAAAGTATTAACTTAAGGGGCTGAATAATTTTGCATGCCCAATTTTTCAGTTGTTTATTTGTTAAAAATGTTTGAAATATCCAATAAATTTCGTTTCACTTCATGATTGTGTCCCACTTGTTGTTGGTTCTTCACAAAAAAATACAGTTTTATATCTTTATGTTTGAAGCCTGAAATGTGGCAAAAGGTCGAAAAGTTCAAGGGGGCCGAATACTTTCGCAAGGCACTGTATGTCCCACTACGACTCAACTTTCTGTTATTTAAAAAAATAATAATCATAAGGTTTATTTGTTTATTTGAGCAGTACACATAGTGCTCAAAAGGAGTGGGCTGAAGCAAAAGCTTATGATTGCCCACCCCCAAGTGCAATAAAATAAATAAAAAAAGAACATTTCAAGCAGCTACATTCATACAGACCAACTTACAAACTTACCAAAAAAAAAAATAATATATGAACTGTTTATACAATTAATTGAAGCAACGCACAGCTACAACAACAATCCCGTTTCATGTACGATGTCTATTATACAGTCAGTCTGTGGTTCCTCACTCGTATTGGCATTGGGACCCACTATCACCTTAAAATTGCAAGCCGTGACCACCATAAGGGTCTAAATCTAACCTGGAATACTGTTTTCCCAAAGAGTATCAGTGTTTTATCAGTGTTTGCACAAAAAGTATAAAGCTGATATTACAATCTTAACATCTCAGAACCAATCTTTTTTTTTTTTTTTTTGTAAATGGATGTCTTTTTCTTTACTAAAAGTGTGGACACTTTTGGGGGAAAGTCTGGTCACCCTAGGTCAGTTCAGAACCACTGCTCCAGAGATTAGTTTACAAGCTTCATTTGTCAGAAAAAGAAAAAAAAAACAAGGCCAAATGCAGTTCAATTAAACATCAACAGGTATCTGAATTATACACAATTACTGCACACTTGGCCCTGACATTGACTTTGATTACGGCGGCAGAGGCACAGGTCAGGACAGACAGCAGTGACAGGAGGATCAGAGGGATCAGGAGGAGAGAGGTACAGCTGACACATGGATTAAATAGTGACAAGAAAGATCACGAGGGGTTGGCTACTGCAGCAGTTGACCCGCATGGTGCTCACTTAAAAATGTACCACCGAAAGGTACACTCTCTGAATAGATAAGCAATCCCAGGTCTCGATCCTGATCATTATTTATATGAAGACAAATAAATGATGGGGCAATACTAAGATTATGATATTCTGTGTTACATTATTATTATCATTATGATTTGACACATCCTTCAGTGTCACTGGGACCCACCTGTCAGGATCAGTGGCACCTGTAGTGATCTTGGTGGGGTACTCAACATGGATGGGTTTACTGTGCTTGTTATGGGTTGATGGATTAAGCAAGAACACCCCGGAGAAAAAGTCGGCCCTTCCGACCACCACTCACTACATTCACCCCAGGCTTCCTGGTGTTCCCAAACGGTCTCCTATCCAACACATTGCCACCCTCTGTTGGCGCAGCTGCACTTTTTGCGGTCAGTGGGGGCAGTTGTGGCGTGATATGCTTTCCACCACTGTGTGTGGAGTCAATACAAATGAGGTTGTGTTCATACTAGGGCTGTCCCGATAATTACTGTATCAACGTATATGGGTTTTTTAATTCATTTTATTTATCTGGTTGGGACAGTGCATGTTAATGATCATACATGGATATATACAGTACGTGCATGTAAACACGCCATGTCGGATTAGCCTTAGGCTAATTTCCATCTGTGGTCCCACACTCGCTCTCTCAAATACACTTTCATTTATCCTGGCCTATTGTTCATGTTTTTAGTGGTAGGGGAAATCGGAGTACCCGGAGGAAACCTACACAGACACAGGGAGGACATGCAAACTCCACTCAATATTTGTTGTCTGTAAATTTCTTAATCTTTTTTCTTTACTTTTCCTTTGTAAAACTTGCAGCTTGTGTGGTATTTTACGATATGATTATGCACTTTTAGAACAAGTGTTTACTTTCATTTTTATGCTTTAAAGTTGAAAGTATATTATCTTCAGAGTCAATCGTTTATCGGAATATTTTCCTGCCCCAATATAACGAACATCGTTGATGCAGCCAAGAATGATCGTGTGGTGACTATGGTAAACGTCAACATGCTGAATTGTCGACTTTGTTAATGGTTTATGACTCTAAACTGTCTTCTCTCTCTCAAAGACGTGAGAATATTCCAAATGACGCGCTTGATGTCGGTCAAAACCGTCTCTCTCCCATTGAGTTCAACCGGCCCCTGCTCCAACTCAAAATATGTCATGACTTTCTAGAACGTCGAGACCGCAACCAAATCCACTCTTTACGACTTGTCCCATGTAAAAGTGCTCTCTGACCTTGAGCTCTGAAAGGCCCTTCATTAAACTGATGCATCGTCATAAGTTGCTTTGACATTTATAAAGCCATACGTTTCCACCGCTGATATTAAAGTGTAGTGTGCAAATACTGGAAGGAACAGTCAGAATGATTCCTCCGTCTACCGTCCATGGCTGAAGGGAACTGAAGAAAAATCTTTTTGGTCGTGAACCTGCAGTCACGGAGCTATAGCGCGGAGAAGAAGGATCTGCTCAGGGTACGGCTCCGTCTCAGTTTGACACCCGCCATGACGCAACCTCTCGCTCTGCCTGTGTAGGTGTGTCGTATGAGAGGGAAGAGCTTCAAGGGAGACGGCTTACATGGAACTCTGTACCATCTCTGTAATACTTGAGGATATTCCCATGTAGACCAGTGGTGGGGGAAGATACGAGGACAACTACACAAATACCGTACGCATGTTGTATCAAACCGCAAAACCGTAAATGTAAGCATGTGTTTGTGCTATTTTACCAAATCTAACTTCAACTTCAAATGTGTTTCCAATGACGAAACGCATCAGCTCACGAGGATGTAAGTGGGACATGAACTCATGAAACATTCTTGTCCCCATTCTAATTAACATGGATAAATGGAATAAACATCTGCCTGCAGAACAGTAGGGGCGGGTCGAGACGCACTAACTGATCACAGCCTTTTTATGTGGCTAATCGTGACCATTGCCCCAGAGAGAATACGCCAAGCAATAAAGTCGTCAGCCCGGCTAAGCAGCCTGGATTTGCACATGTTCTGCTTTCACTCTAAATAATGAACTTTTTTGTACATGTCTGTGTAGGCTCTCAGTCGTACAGGAGTTGTCCATCTTCACTGAAGGTTCTTGAGTCGTCTTCTCTACTGTGTCGTTGAAGTGTCGAACGTTTCGCCTCATCATCCAAAAGGCTTCGTCAGCGCACTAAAGTTCAGTTGAGCCCGCAGTCCAGATGAAGACCATGGGGAGGAGTTTTGCTTGGTTAAGTCCCTCCCCTCTATCCATCCATCCATCCATTTTCTTCCGCTTTATCCGGGGCCGGGTCGCGGGGGCAGCAGTCTCAGCAGAGATGCCGAGACTTCCCGATTCACGCACACCTCCTCCAGCTGTTCTGGGGGGACCCCGAGACGACACCAGGCCAGCTCGGAGACATAGTCCCACCAGCGTGTCCTGGGCCTTCCACGATGCCTGGAGCACCTCTCGAGGGAGGCGACCAGGAGGCATCCGGAACAGATGCCTTAGCCACCTCAGCTGCTTCTTTCAACGTGAAGGAGCAGCAACTCTACTCCGAGCTCCTCCGAAGGAAACTCATTTCGGCCGCTTGTATTCGCGATCTTGTCCTTTCGGTCATTACCCAAATCTCATGACCATAGGTGAGGGTGGGAACGTAGATCGATCGGTAAATCGAGAGCTTTGCCTCAGACTCAGCTCCCTCTTCACCACAACAGTCCGATACAGCGACCGCATCACTGCTGACGCCGCACCGATCCGTCTATCGATCTCACGCTCCATCCGTCCCTCACTCGTGAACATGACACCGAGATACTTGAACTCTCCCACTTGGGGCAAGGACACCCCACCGACCTGAAGCGGGGAAGCCACCTTTTCCCAGTGGAGAACCATGGCCTCCCTCCCCTCTATTAGCAGCTACTCTCACCTGTAGGTAAACATATTTGTGGTTTAATGGTCTTTGTTGTTTGTTGACACCTGAGTTTCAGTCTGAACGGTCCTAATCTCAGCTGATCACCTAATAACCGGCCTCATTAGCCTGACAGAACCCTGCCGAACGGGCGCGAAGAAGATTGTTGTAACAGGAGATTAAATTAAATCTAAGCCCGCCATTCCTGTTTATAGTAGAGTTCTCCTTCGTTTACAAAAATCGCTTCTTTCACTCCTCGTTCAAACCATCGTTTTTCTTTAGATAAAATCTTGACCTCTCCGTCGTCAAAGGACTGGTCGGTAGCTTTGAAGTGGAGGTGAACAGCCGACTGCGGGCCGCTTGTGCTTTCCCTACGGTGTTGGTAAATCCTCCACTGTGACACTTGTTTAGTTTCTCCAATATAATGACTCCCTTTCTTCTGGGCCCTGTAGTCTGTCTGTTCTGTTCTTTGGGTCTTCTTGCCCTTTGTGCTTTAGTGAAAGACCAGATAGGAGAGCCACAGTCTGAGAGGGCTCTCTGGACGTGTTGCTCCTCTTTGGTCTTTCCTTCTGCACTAGGTACTTGTTTAGCTCCATGTTTTTTGTACAGTATGAGGTAATTTGCATGACAGAACTTTAGCGGCATCCAGCATCAATTATTTACCAATGACCTGCTCATTTCAACTCCTCTAAACTCAAGATTCTAGCCCTGCATATTGTCATTGTGTCCTCATGTGTGATTTTGGTCAGCACCTGTTGTACTTTTGTCAATAGAAAAAAATATTAAGAATTATTAGCGTCATGAGATTTTGAATATTAAACTTAAATGTGTGTCTTTGTCGTTGATGGTATGTCTGTCCCTTTTCAGGAAAAGTTTATGCATTGAACTCAACCGTCTAAATCAGGGGTGCCCAATGTGCCCATTTTTGGTGGGCCTCAAGCTTCTTCTTTGCACACATCACTGGAGATGGTACTTTCTACGGTGAGTTTCATCATTCCACATGATTCAAATCTCAAAAATGGTGTGACAGAACTACCGTTATGGTTTCAAGCCCAAACTAAAGGTCACAGTTTGGACATCTGTTCAATGCACGTGATGGTCAATGAAGTCAAACATTCAACTGCCTGATTTTGTCTCCAATTTTTATACTGTTTTTAGCTCATGTTAGTCCACCATCCCCCCTCGCCCTGACAGACTCTCCCACCCCCATCTCCATTGTGGACTCCTTCCGTTTCCTGGGCACCACCATCACCTAGGACCTCAAATGGGAGCCAACCATGTTCTTACTGCGGCAGCTGAGGAAATTTAAGCTGCTGACCAAGATGCTGGTGCAGTTCAACACGGCCATCATCGAGTCCATCCTCACCTCCTCCATCACCGTGTGGTTCCCCGGCGCTACAGAACGGGACAAGCATCGCCTGCAGCGCATTGTGCTGCTGCTGATAAGGTGATTGGCTGTGAGCTTCCATCTCTCCAGGACCCGGAGGCGTGTGGGTCGGATCACAGCTGACCCCTCTCATCCCAGACACGGACTATTCACCCCTCTCCCCTCAGGCAGGAGGCTATGGTCCATACAGACCTATAGCCGCCACAAGAACAGTTTTTTCCCTCCACCATCAGATTCATGAACAATAACAAGACCCAACTAGAAATGCAAGTATAAACTGTTTCAACTGCATAAACTGTGTCAAGTTCAAGCAGGAAATAAGGCTAAAAAATGGAATAGTTTTCCAAAGAATGAATTTTTCCACTGCCCACTCGGCTAGGAGGTAGCCAACAACAAAACAAGCGCCCCTCTCCTCCTCCTGCTCCTGCTTGTAATTACACACACCTGTGCACTCCCATGGTTCATTGTTCATTCCAAACAAAGATCTCAACACAGCTCAACACTTCGACCAAAGACACCACTGGTATGGACAATACTAATAACTTGGACAATCTTACCTTGCCAAAGTTCCATTTGGTATATTATATTGTTTTATGTTTTGGCTTTGGTTAAAGGGTATTACTGGTATTACTATGCTTTATTTTGCATGGTTTGTTTGGTTTCCATTCTGAGTTCCACTAAATATTGAGTTAAAACAGGTAGTTAAGGGTGTCATTTTATTTATGAGTTACTAATTTAGTAAAACATTAGGTGATTCGAAATATTAATGTGGGAGCATGTAAAAAGTGTTTGGGTTGTCATGAAGAGGGTGATGAATGTACAGACGCTTACCTTTGCAGGAACAAAGACTGTAAACAAGGAAGCTCCTCAGATCATCATTTTTTCCTCTGTCCGAAAGGAGAATCCAAAAGGAATGGGACAGATAACAGGAGAAAGAATAAGCTTACAGAGGAACAGGAAAAATTCATGGCTGAGCTCTCACCTGGAATGGCAGAAAAATGCAGAAGAGCATTCACAAACATGACTGCATCCACAAACAAGACGGGGAAGGAAACCGACGGACTGGTGGATGTGTATGGACTACAAGAGCCCCCAGTCATTCTGATGCTGTTGGAGGTCACTGCAAACGCAGGCCAAAAGATTGGAACTTTAATAGATTTAGCCTCTGACACGAACTATATCACTCACAGAGCGGCTCAAAGATTAAATCTGGAGAGTGAGAAGATAACTTTAATAGTTCATGGTGTGGGGGGAATGGCAATAAAGGTCAAAACAAAGAGATATCTGCTAAAAGTGAGAGTTAAAACCCCTAGAGGAACTGAAAGAGCTCACCAACTTATATGCTATGGCCTCAGTGAGATTGCAAAAGTTCACAGAGTCATTCAGCCACAGCAACTAAAAAGGTTCTTCCCAGAAATTGACCAGAAAGAGCTCAAAAGACCAGATACCATAGAGCTACTGATAAGCCACAGAGAAGGTCGTCTTGCCCCGCAAAGAATGAAGGTGGTGGGAGATTTAGTCCTGTGGAACAGCCCACTGGGTGTAACGGTGGGAGGAGCTCACCCGGATCTGGGTGAAGAAGTTCATGTGACAGGGCATCAGTCAGAAGCACACTTTGCCCGCTCCATGCGCACAACTGCAGTGAGATATGAAGAAGTCAGAGCTGACAGCAAAAGCACAATTGCTCATAGAGACTTCATAGATTGGTGGAAGTGGGAGAGCATTGGAGCAGCTTGTGAACCAAAATGTGGTGGATGCAGATGTGGTAATTGCCAACCTGGAGGGAAAAACATAACACTAATAGAGGAGAAAGAGCTTGAAATCATAAAACAAGGTCTTACCTATGTGAAAGGAGATGGGCACAGTGACACTCCACACTGGGACACAAAATATCCCTGGATCGCGGACCCTACTTCTCTTCCCAATAATCGAAGCGGTGTGGAAGCAACGTTTTTAAGAACAGAAAGGCAGCTAAACAAAGAACCTGAATGGAAAATTGCTTACACAGCTCAAGTGCATGAAATGGTGCAAAGAGGAGCAGCATTAAAACTTACAGACGACATCCTAAACAGCTGGAGAGGACCAGTGTGGTATGTGAGCCATCTAGTAGCACCAAATCCTCACTCTGTGACCACTCCTGTACGCTTAGTATGGAACAGCAGCCAGAAATTTAAAGGTCTGAGTATGAATGACATCCTGCTAAAGGGGCCTGATGTTCTAAATCCCATACGTGCTGTTTTACTAAGGTTCAGAAGAGGAGTACATGCTGCATTGAGAGATATTAAAAAAATGTACAATTCTGTGTGGCTTGAAGACCAAGAGATGCACCTCCACAGATTCCTCTGGAGAGATTGCCCAGAAGAGGATATCAGTGAATATGCTATCACGAGGGTCAATATCGGAGATCGCCCCGCAGGCTGTATTGCCCAATTAGCAATGCGTGAAACGGCAAAGCTGCCAATGTTTGTCCACTTGGAAGAGGAGCGGAGAATCCTAGAAGAAGATAGTTATGTCGATGACATTTTAACCTCTCACAATGACCCAAAGCAGCTGGGCAACCACATAAGGAAGGTGGGAGAAATCTTACAAGCTGGTGGATTCTTCTTAAAGCCATGGGTCCTATCAGGCCAAAGTGGGAGGCGAAAAGTTTGTCCAGAGGAAGGCGCTCCATCACCTGGTAAAGACAGAGTTTTTATACTACCCAACCAGATGAAAGAGGAGGACGATAAGGCCTTGGGAGTTGGATACCTGGTGGAGGAAGACAAACTTTATGTAATGACATCAATCAACTTCTCAAAAAGAAGAAGGAAAATGAGATTGGGGCAAGACTTATGTGAAGAGGAAGTGAAAATAAACACTCCAAATCCACTGACAAGGAGAGAGCTTCTTAGTCAGGTAGCTGGGCTTTACGATCCCATTGGCCTGGTTACACCAACCAAACAAAAAGGAGCCATTCTTGTGAGAAAGGCTTTTCAAGAGACCAAAAATGGAGGCAAATCAAGTGACACTTGGGATCAACCACTGTCTGATGGTCTGAGAGAGGAGGCAATAAAGCTGTTCCGAGAGTACGTGCGTCTTGGCAAAATCACATTTCACAGAAGCCTGACACCAACTGGCTGGATAGGAAAACCACTGGGAATTACATTCTCTGATGGAAGTGAAAACAGTTATGGTGCAGTAGTGTACTTCAGATGGGAGACGAAGGAAGGAATTCAAGTAAGACTTGTTGAATCCAAAGCAAAACTCACTCCTCTAGACCAAAAAGGAGAGCCAGTCAAAGCAGAAATCTGTGGTGCAACATTTGCAGCTCGGCTCAGGAGGTATATTGAAAAGCACAGTAGAATGAACATTGAAAGATGGTACCACCTACTGGACAGCCAAACAGTACTCGGGGCTATTCAACGCGACAGTTATGGGTACCAGACATTTTTTGCAAACAGAGTTGGTGAAATACAGAAAGTTGGACCTGTCACAGACTGGTGGTGGATACCAGGAGACCTCAATATTGCAGACAGTATAACAAGGGGAGCATCTCTTGAGCACCTTCTAGAGGAGTCAGAGTGGCAGAACGGACCAACATTTCTGCGGCAACCCATCAATCAATGGCCAATAAAGTCTGCCAGAGACATTGCTACAGGTGCAAAAGAAGGCATTGCAAAGCTCCAAAGGAAGGCATTCTCATCAGTGATGACAAGAGCTCAACACAAACTGATAAAAGAAGGGGAAAGGAGCAAAACGGATGGAATAAAGGATCCTTCGGGAGTGAGTGACATGCTGAAAGGGCAGGTTAGTCAAGTACAAACCCTTCCACTTACAATGGTTGCTAAACAACTAATCAAGGAAAGGAAATACAGTAGTCTAACTAAACTGGTCAGAGTTATTGCATGGGTGGGAAGAGCTGCTGCGAAGTGGAAGCTCACACTACAAAACCCCGGTCCCAGTAAACACAACGTAAACGTGAAGATCTCCAAGAAAGATGCCAAACAGGCAGCCGGTCAAGCTGTACTAAGTGCTGAAGAGTATGAAAAGGCACTGAAAGATATTTTCCTAGTGGCGCAAGAGGGTTCTGTGTTTGATGACACCACTCTTGACAGACTAGTCGTGTTTAAAGAGAAAGACACTGGGCTTCAAGTATGTGGAGGGCGCATTCAAACCTTTAATGAGGACAAAAAAGCAGTTCCCATCTTACCATATAACTCATGGATATCCTCACTCCTTGCCCGTGAAGCCCATGAAGCAAATCACGAAGATATCGCTGGAACACTCTTGCGGGTGAGAACAAAAGCCTGGGTGGTGAGAGGAAGAAAGTTGGCAAAGAAAGTTGTGGACGGCTGTATTATGTGCAGAAAAAATAGAGCAAGAAGATGCCAGCAGATGATGGGTGATCTTCCACCAGAGCGAGGACAACCTTCCAGACCATTTGAGTATACAGCCATTGATCTGTTTGGACCTTATGAAGTAAGGGATGAGACTCGCAAGAGAGTAAGACTCAAAGTGTGGGGGGTCGTCTTCTGCTGCATGTCATCCCGAGCTATACACGTAGATCTTGTAAGTGATCAATCAACAGAAGGGTTTTTACTTGCTTACCAAAGATTTACAGCTCTGAGGGGACATCCAAAGAAGGTGTGGTCAGACGCTGGAAAAAACTTTATTGGAGCCAAATCTGCCCTTACTGACTTGTACCTGTATTTGGACCACTTGGACAAGGCACGAATACAAAACAAGACCATGACACATGGCACAGAGTGGAGCTGGAAGATACATCCAGCAGATTCTCCCCACAGGAATGGTGCAGCAGAAGCGGCTGTAAAAATCGTCAAACGAGCGCTGCACAACCTGGGAGCAAATGGAGTTTTTACATGGGGAGAATTTCAAACATTCCTGTATATGTCAGCCAACCTAGCCAACGAAAGGCCCATAGACACAAGAACTCAAAGTCTCGAAGATTGTATCAGTTATATAACTCCTAACTCTCTGCTGCTTGGAAGAGCAAGTCCAAGAGGTGACGACTGCAATTTTGACTTTAAAGGATATTCACTTAAAAGACTAAGATTTATCCAAACAGAAGTGAACAGATTTTGGAAAAAGTGGAGTCAACTGGCTGGCCCAAATTTGTTTGTCAGAAGTAAGTGGCATACAAGAAAACGGAATGTGGCCATTGGAGACATTGTTTGGCTCGCAGACCAGAACGCTTTGAGAGGTCAGTACAAACTCGCAAAAGTGATCAGTGTGAACGAAGACAACAAGGGGATTGTGCGAGATGTGCATGTACAGTCCTATCCAAGTTATCCTGTGCCTACTGTCAAGACTGGTGGACAGTCAAAATCTAACAAAAAGGTGAAGAAACCTTCAGTCAAAATACCTTCTACAATCCTTCACAGAGATGTCAGGCGCCTTGTTGTGGTATTACCCATAGAAGAACAAAGGAAGCACTGTAATGTTGATGGAAACAGTGAGGTGTGACCTCCTTGGGTTCAAGAACCAGGAGCTCAAGTGGGAGGTGTCAAGTTCAAGCAGGAAATAAGGCTAAAAAATGGAATAGTTTTCCAAAGAATGAATTTTTCCACTGCCCACTCGGCTAGGAGGTAGCCAACAACAAAACAAGCGCCCCTCTCCTCCTCCTGCTCCTGCTTGTAATTACACACACCTGTGCACTCCCATGGTTCATTGTTCATTCCAAACAAAGATCTCAACACAGCTCAACACTTCGACCAAAGACACCACTGGTATGGACAATACTAATAACTTGGACAATCTTACCTTGCCAAAGTTCCATTTGGTATATTATATTGTTTTATGTTTTGGCTTTGGTTAAAGGGTATTACTGGTATTACTATGCTTTATTTTGCATGGTTTGTTTGGTTTCCATTCTGAGTTCCACTAAATATTGAGTTAAAACAGGTAGTTAAGGGTGTCATTTTATTTATGAGTTACTAATTTAGTAAAACATTAGGTGATTCGAAATATTAATGTGGGAATATGGGTTAAAATGTGATTTAAAATATATATTTTGGGTTAGGATACTTTTGTAAAATATGATTAAAATACATGGCAGATGTGATCTGAAATAATTCATTTGAAATATTTAAAAACAAACTGCTTAAAACAGAACTGGTTTAAAATCAAGTGTCACTTGTCACCTGTCTCATGTGATGCACTTTGTCTGTTGTAGGTTATCAACCTACTCCTCATGCTACTATGTTAATTAAAGAAAAATGGTGCAAATGGATTTGAGTTGTCCCAGCGTCCTTTTGTCAGAAGTCGGCCTTTTTCAAGTTCGGGCAGGAGCTGAGAGGAACTTTTAGAAAAACTTGACAAACTGTTTCAACTGCATAAACTAGTCAAATGCATAAATTGGTTAATTTGCATAAATTATATATATTGCATAAATCCTAAATGGTATAAACTCTTATGTTGCATAAACTTTTTAAAATGCGTAAAACGTAATAAAATTCCACATACACACCAATGCAAATATTTCAAAATCCCAAATAAAAAAAAATGGAAAACTGCAGAAGGACGATTTTTTCTCAAAACCCACAAATTGTGGAAGCTGAACATGCACGAAGTGCGGAAATTGCAAAAAAATCGTAATTTTTGTTGTTGTAAAACCCCATCATAAGTCGGCGGTATTTTGGCCGATTGTGGAAGAAAAGCAGGATTCTCCTCAACATGCAAAACATTTTGATGCATAACTTGCAGAAATTGCAGAAAGCATGAAAGTGCAGAAAGATGCTGAAAATCCGGGAAAAAAATGCTATAATAATAAAGAAACGGGATGCAATACTTGACATCCATAACTCAGTTACAGACTCGTGAATGTAATCTGCTCTATTGCACTATGTGGTCTGTCCACACTCAGATCCGCTGCTATCACTTACTGCACCTGCACATCTGCAAATACACTCACGCTGTTGTTCTATGTCAAATTGTTGACATCTTTATCATAGTTTAGATTTAATCTTCTTACGCATGCCCTTATAGTCTTATAATCTTATATTTTAAGACTTTATAGTTTATTAGTATACAGCTCTTCACAATGCAAGTAGAACGCTCCATTGACTTGAATGGGATTTTCAACGTTCTACCGGTCATTATTTTCTGCTAGAGGACCTCTGAATGACCGCTGCCAATGGCACTGGAGTTCGTGCTTGTAATACAGGTCTTTCATATCACTCTAGTACTGTGGTTCTCAACCTTTTGGAGCCGTGACCCCCATTATAACAGTTAAAGGGGTTTGTGACCCCCCGCCTAGGTCACACCGTGAGAAATAGGAACATTAGCCTACATAATTCTTTACCCACGGGGTACAAAACAAATGGCTAAAATAACATTAATCAAATTACGAGAAAATAATGGCACTTTGATCAAATAGCACACACATTCTACAATTAAATATTATATTATATGCTAATACATGTTTTTACATTTATCTACATGATCTGGCGACCCCCCAAATTTGTCTCACGACTCCCAGGTTGAGAACCACTGCTCTAGTAATAGTAGAGACACTATCTCTGTCCCCGTCCCTGCGAGAGACGTTGGGGGAATTGTTCGTGAAATTAACGGGAGTCCGACTTTCAACTTACCCAGAGATTCACCACCACTCCTCCTCTCTAACTGCACCTTCAACTAAGTAGCTAGCAATAAGTAGCTAGCTTTGCTGCTACTAGCCTAGCCACACTGCCTGGAAGCACAACAAATGTTGCCAAGCAACGTGCAAACTTTTAGGAACTATTTGCAGCGGAAATCATTAAATAAACCTTTCGGCCTTTATAAAAGTGTATGAAGTTTATTTTGTGTGCGTTCAGTTGGCAAATAGCCGTATAATAAGCGCGATGATGTGTAGAACGCTGGTCACCTTCAGAAACAAGACGGTTCGCCCTGTCGGTACTTATTTTCCTGAAAATGACTAGCGTTCTATACATTATCCCTTACTCATTTATCTAAAGTTATATGTTTCGTGTTGCACGATTGACCGAAAAAAAAAATATCCTAGTTGTGAACCTGTTCATAACCATGGCATTAAAACTGATTCTAATTCTGATTCTAGAAATTGTTTGCTTGCACACACAAACATGGCACATCTCACGGTAACAGTACATTTTCCTGAACTCTATTGTGAGCCCCGTAGCTTGGTTTAGATGTTGGATCAACATTAAACTTCTATATCTAAAAAAAAAGTTATATAACACAAAAGACAAAAACCTGTTTATCAAAATAAGCGGCTGTCTTAAAAAGCGGCTGTCTTAAAAATAACAATTATCTGTTCATTTCTACTTTCTATCTCAGCACCACACCGCTCAAGATCCCACAAATTGATGACATTTTTTGCTACTGCTTATTTCAGCCTAATATACTCTCCTTTTACCCATCCAAATAATCCGTTAACCACCTTCCAATCATCCCACTAAACCCCCAGATTGAACATGCAAACCGTCGTCCATTTTGAATGCAAACCACCTGCTTGCTTCTTCTTCTTCTCAATGGGCCTGCTCTGCACTAAGCCAACAAACCCTTTCTGCGCTAAAGTGAAAGCCACCTACACACCAACACACTGGCTATGTATCCCCCATTGTCTTTTAATGAACCGTCAATGGAGCAGCTTGGATCGCCTTATAGACTCCGGGTCAGGATTTGAGGACAGTTCCCAGAGATCTAAAAGGCTCTTACACTGCGCGGCTGTGTTTGTGTTTGGGATTTGCCCGAGTGGCCCCCAGGATCTTCTGACCTGACCCCGGCTCGGTGCAGAATAGTCGGGGCCTTAGCCGAGGCCTGCTCGTACATTTTAATCACTCCCGCACTCGAGAGGAGTTGTTGTGGTGGTTTTTGATTCGATGGAAGTGATGTCAGTTGTTGTGGGGTGGAGGTTGGTGTCGCTAACTCGAAATGTCTTAGGAACTTTTAATTTCCTGAGAGGTGGGCTGCCAATCTGCATCTAATTATAAGCACTTGTGATGATGTCATGCAAGAGGCCTCCATGGAAAGCATGAAAACTCAAGCAATACCTTTTTTTGGATTGCTGTTGGAGCCCATAAACATGATATAGATGGAGCAACGTCTACGTCACATCAGTGGCACTAAAAGGTTAACGCTCATTTTCGGGGGCAAACATTGGAATGAATGAGGAAAGATCGTCTGAGAACTTTTAATTTACACATGAAAAAACGTTTTCTTTGTTTTATTTAATTATCGAACGTGAAAAGGAAGCCATGGAAGTGACCTGTTGCTTCAGATAATTCACAGAGAAGACGGTTAACGTTTTAAACTGAGCTGCTAAACCCACTGTGATCATGACTTGTCTGTGACATTCGCCTGTGTAACTTTATGGCTGGATGCTTTATAATGTCACTACAACAGCTTCAGCTTTTAGTCTGTCACTTTTATATTATCATGAAATTACAATCATACAGACTGATGTAGCTTTGTAGCTTATGAGCAAATGGTACATGGTTCATTCGGCAGCTAATGCTAACGTTAATGTGCGTTTTAAAACCGAGAGAATCATTAATTAGGTCTAATGCTGAACATGTTTGACGAGTTTGAATAATTACCTATTAAAGACGTTACACAAAGTGCATAATACACGGCCACAGTGTGGAGCTGTTTCCTCAGTAGTGAGCTCTGACATGGCCTTGGCAGATGCTAGCAATTGATAAACTCGCTCATATAAGTGTCCACAAAAAATAAAAAATCTTCCAATCGTCATCATCAGTGAGTTGTCCTGAGGTTCTGATCACTGGTTTGGAATATTTTATCCCCAGAACGAGAAATAATCCTGTTCCCACATACACACTTATGCAATTTTTATCTCTCGATTCTCCCAAAAGGGGGCGTTGCTTAGTAAAAGTTCCCGGATGTTGCTCCCATCTATGGACTCCAATAGGTTGCGTTCACGTGACATCACAACATTTAAGGGGGAAAACAATTTGGAAAAAAAATCTCTCTAATTATTCCAAAACTACTATTATGAATATAGTTTTCTACTAAATAAAGATACAAAGACATGGGGAGGAGCAAAGTGCTTCAACAGCCCATAATTACATAAATAACGGAGAATGCTAACATAAATAACGGAGAATGCTAACATAAATAACGGAGAATGCTAACATGATGCTTCATGTTAGCATTCTCCGTTATTTATGTGCCAATGCTAACGCTAGCTACGACTGCCTTTTTTTTTTTCGCTTCTACTGAACAATCTGCTGTGAATGAACATCCATATGGACCCGATTTAGACTTGACTTTATTTGTATGTGATAAATAAGTTTATATTTTGCCAGAAAACGGCTAAAAAGAGTGAAAAATTGTGTTTCCCAAAATATTCTGTTTTCCCCCACGGCGAGGCCGCGCCCCCTTCTATGACGTGATGCCATCTGTATCTATCGTTTTAAATTTTAAAGGTGGAGCTAGTGAAAATTCTATGATGGTAACTATGGTAACTGTGGTAACTGGTGAATTGCAGATTTTTTTGGTCTCAGTTTTTGGTTAATATCGCAATCATTACTGGAAGAATTCACATGAAACAAAAACTGTCTCATTCTGATCAAGTTCATTGTCTCCTCTATTATCACATATGAACTTATGTCCAATTATTTCCTCATAAAGCCGTCCGATAGTGGTGACAATATTCGTAAACATGAGCGTGATGTTGGCCTGTAGAAAGGACTTTCAGACATAAAAATATGTCAATATGTCAAGTTTGTGAATCAAATCACTGTCAAATACTGATGAGGAAAAACATTTGTTAATATTCGTTTTGGAGATCTCTCCTATAGTGTTATATTGACATCATCACGTTCTAACTCGTGAACGCCACCTATTGGCACCTGTGGTGTTGTTAGTCCAGAATGATCGTCAAATTCAGTAGCCGTTTATCTCTGCATTTTATCGGGTTAGCAATGAGTTTATTTCACAAGAGATTGGGTGAGCTTGTCAGCTGAAGTAATACCCCCACCCCTCTCCCCTCAGAGGTATTTAGCTGTGCTCATTTGCATGCACATCCCCTCGCTGTGCAGCCTGTGGACAGTCAGATTGATCAACAACACCACGCTGTGTTGTATTAAATGTCAGTGGAGGTCTACCCCACGTCACAAGAACATTCCTGTTCACCTGAGAGCAGACAATACTGTATGTTTACATCAACTGCAGAATGTTCTGAACAACAGGTCTTTAAAAAACAAATTAACCATCATTAAATATTCTCGACTGTGAGGCTGAATTCTGTTTGGTGAGTTTTGTTAAAGCAGTACTAAGTAACTAACCTTAATAAATTCTTTCCGTAGTCCCTGTGGGGGTAATACAAGTGTTAATGGGATGATTGGAGGGTCTTTCATCTCCCACAATTGCAACTTTGCCTGTCACCAATACACACTAATGGGTTTACGAAGAAGAAGCTAACAGGCTAACAGGCAAAGCTAACTGCGGGCTAGTCCCACTTCAAGGAATAGGCCACCGCTTTTCCATACTGAGATGTTCTTACTTTAGCTTAGACGAGTTGAGCGTACCTGTCTGGTCTTTGTGCGTGCGCTCAGTAACGCTAATGTTGTTAGCGCTTAGCCTCTCCCAGCAAAGGTATAGCTCCAAACTGGGGTGAAGTTAGAAGCGACCAAGCTGTTCCACGTTGTCCCTATTTAAATACAGTTACGTGAAACGTTACACAATCCAAGTCTAGTTACACAAAATTGAACATGACGATTTTCTAAGCGGATAAAAAGGGGCACTATATTGTGAGGCGTAATAACACCTGGAGTACTTCGACATATTATAGCGCGGACGACAGTGGACTATGTATGGATAAATACGAGTCAGATCCATTTGATTTCATATGGATTTTACATAAATTAAGAAAACAGCTTGGATAAATCGCCTTTTTGTCTGAGCGAGCAAGCTATCGGTCATTTAACAGCTCGAGCTAAAGGTTAGCAGCTAACGTTAGCAACTTTTCACCGTAACCGTTTATATTCGGGTCGTTTATTCATGAGAAATATGCAACACACGATTGAAACAACTGATTTCATTCAGTCGTGTTGTGTTTAGTTCAAAGACCTGTCGCAGTCGTCTGTTCTTCTCAGACTCTCGCAATGCATTGTGGTCTATATTGACCCGTTTAGTGACCACCGCTGCTCACTACTTTTCAGAATGCATTGTGGGAAATTTTGAGTGCACTACTTTTTTCCCTCCGGACTTTTGGACACCCCTACAAAATGGCGTGACCACGATATAGTCGTGTTATCAGTCACCTTGAGTCTCTCTCTCTAAAATCAAAAAATCCGGTTAGAAATCTAGGAGTAATCATGGACTCAGACCTGAACTTAAACAGCCACATTAAAGCAATAACATCATCAGCTTTTTACCATCTGAAAAACATTAAGATCAGAGGAATAGTGTCAAAACCAGAGTTGGAGACACTCATCCATGCATTTGTCTCCAGCAGGTTAGACGACTGTAACGGCTGCTCACTGGCCTTTCTAAACGAGCTGTTAGAGCTGCAGAACATCCAGAACGCTGCTGCTCGAGTCCTGACAAGAACCAGGAAATACGACCATATTAGTCCAGTGCTCCGGACTCTGCACTGGCTTCCTGTCGCTCAGAGAATAGAATTTAAAACAGCTCTGCTTGTGTACAAGTCTTTTCATGGTTTAGCACCAAAGTCCATCTCTGACATGTTAGAGCCGTATGAACCATCTCGGGCCCTGAGAACTTCAGGGAGGGGTCTCCTGGTGGTTCCCAGAGTCAATAATAAACACGGTGAGGCTGCGTTTCAGTTCCATGCAGCTAAAATCTGGAACAGTCTTCATGAGGATGTGAGACAGGCCTCAACTCTGACAATGTTCAAATCCAGGCTGAAAACAGCTCTTTTTACCCGAGCAGATGAAAACTGAAAGTATTGTATCTGCACTCTTGCCTTTTACTGTGATTAATTATTTTTAATGTTGATGTTTTATTTATTTTATCTGTTTTCTTGTAATGTTATGCAATTGTGATGCACTTTGAATTGCCTTGTGTATGAATTGTGCTCTCCAAATAAACCTACCTTGCCTATAGGGAATAGTGCAGACATTCGGAGTTCAGTGTGAGGTCGACATTTCATTACGTTTCATTTTATTCGATTGGCAAAATAAAAAACAAAATGTCCCACATGTTTATGCCTTGACCGACACAAAATTGCTTAGCCAAACACACATGAGGTTGAGATGTCCTAGATGAGACTATATCCATGCACTGCGGATGGATGTTGGAATAAAATGGTGCATATGCTCTGGATGAAGTGTCCCACTGGGGGCCAGAACAGCATCAGTAGATTCCGGCACCAACCCTTGGGTTTGAAATGATCTCCCTTTTATTTTGGCAATCCTGAAAATCGGTCAGCGAAACCCCTCCCCGGTGTCTTCATAACATATTGACATACATAGGCTCTTGAGGCAGTTAAACAGAAGACAACGCCACTCCTCACGGGTCCACAGTCCGCGCTGCTCTTTACGACGGTCTTTGAATGCACCGCCGGCCCTCTCCGCCGCTCGCTGACTGATATTAATATGCAAAACAGGAGTATGCTGAACAAAATGCCGATAATTAAGCGAAGATGTTGAGGGTAGAAGCGCGCTTAAGAGTGTGCGCGGGGGACCCAGCACATGGTGAGCCATATGCCTGCACGCAGTTAGCTCCGTCCTCTGGGGGGGGGGGGGGGGGGGGGTGTACAAAAGGAGAAAGAATGGTGTCTTAATCCTATGACTAGGAGGGTTCTAAGTGAAAGCAGAATTTACCCAACAAAATGCACAAGATTTCATTTCAAATGTAAAGAGAAGTTATTGGCAGATCGGAGTTCATTTACAGTAAATGCACATTAAAGGTCTCGTATTGTACAGGCTTTTAAACATGTGTTTTGATTCCTTTATAACTGAAGACAGTGTTTATTTAAAGGCACACACTGTCACATTTTGGACTATACTTTTGTCATCAATCAGGATCTCCAGGAAATCGCTTTTTTGGTGATTGTTGTGGGGTCAATGCCTGATGCCATTTTTCCAAAAGTTGCGATGAAACGTTTTTCTGCATAAAACAATATAATTTGTACATGGAAATTCAACTTTTCTTTGCATTTCACATCAGTTTTAGCCAAAGAGAGTCTGGGGAATAAGAAAAGAATTAAAATAGGCGTTATTTTAAATAGTTGTATCATCTAAATTATAAAACAGAACCTCTCCTCTCGCCTCCTCCGCTCAGCTGTGGAAAGTGGGCGAAAGTTCACGCAGCACAGAAAGCAAAGCACCCGCCCCTCACACAAACAGCACCGCATCACGGGGGAAAGAAGCCTTTATCTGTCAGGTAAAGCCTTTATCATCAAATAAAAATCCAGTAGCAGAGAAAAGCAACTCGGGACAGAGTGCGTGAGGAGCACACGGCGGCCCAGGCTGTAAAGGCCCAGGCGAGTGAGAGGAGGCAGAGCAGATGCAAAAGTCCTTCAGTCTGAGGCGGAGGCGCTGGGTATGACTTCCCACGCCAAAATATAACAATATTTAAATATAAGCAACATGGATTTCATTTGTTAGAAACTCACTTTAGTTTTTGTCTTTTTGTAATCCTTAAAGAGGAGGTACATTGCCTTTTGCAGTTACTTGGTATTAAAGTCAAACACATTAGTGAAGCTTCGGCAGATGTTTGTGCATGTTTGACATTGTACGTTGGTGCATGTTCTGTTAGATCCCAGGGAACTGGAATTCACTCCGGAATTCACTTCCGTATGAACTCTGGTCCTAATTATCTCCATCTGTGCAGAGGCACCATTACACTGACAAGTCATAAAGAACACAGGTCTATCCATGTTCTCGTCCCATTCCTCCCTCACCACAACCCTACGTTATTGCGACAACAGAACTTCTTTTTCCATGTTTTGCTCTCAGTCATCCTCGGTTGTAAAAGATTTTTTTTAAAGTAGATATATTCTTAATATAAACACAAGAGGAACACAAGTGACAGCTTTTCGCACTAAAATGAATTGGTTGATGTTTTCTTTGTGGCAAGGTTTTATTTACACATTACAAAGGGAAGGCCACAAAAGTATTGCATAAAGCCTAGATTGCTTTAACGGAGAGTGTGCTCCAATTACAGAGGGATCACACTTCTCAGCCTCCCTGGTAAGGTCTATTCCAGGGTGCTGGAGAGGAGGATCCGGTCGATAGTCAAACCTCGGATCCAGGAGGAACAATGCGGTTTTCGTCCCGGTCGTGGAACACTGGACCAGCTTGATACCCTTCATCGGGTGCTCGAGGGTTTGTGGGAGTTCGCCCAACCAGGCCACATGTGCTTTGTGGATCTGGAGAAAGCGTTCGACCGTGTCCCTCGTGGTGCCCTGTGGGGGGTGCTCCGGGAGTATGGGGTCCGGGGCCCTCTACTAAGGGCTGTCCGTTCCCTGTATGACCGCAGCAGGAGCTTGGTTCGCATTGCCGGCAGTAAGTCAGACCTGTTCCCGGTGCGTGTTGGTCTCCACCAGGGCTGCCCTTTGTCACCGGTTCTGTTCATTACCTTTATGGACAGAATTTCTTGGCGCAGCCAGGGGTCGGAGGGTGTCCGGTTTGGGAACCTCAGAATCTCATCTCTGCTGTTTGCAGACGATGTTGTTCTGTTGGCTTCATCAAATCAGGACCTTCAGCTGCACTGGGGCGGTTTGCACTGGGGCGCACTGGGGCGGTTTGCAGCCGAGTGTGAAGCGGCCGGGATGAGGATCAGCACCTCCAAATCTGAGGCCATGGTTCTCCACTGGAAAAAGGTGGCTTCCCCGCTTCAGGTTGGTGGGGAGTCCTTGCCCCAAGTGGAGGAGTTCAAGTATCTCGGGGTCGTGTTCTCAGTGAGGGACGGATGGAGCGTGAGATCGGTAGACGGATCGGTGCGGCGTCAGCAGTGATGCGGTCGCTGTATCGGACCGTTGTGGTGAAGAGGGAGCTGAGTCTGAGGCAAAGCTCCCAATTTACTGTTTGCTCTGTGTTCCTGCTCTTACCTATGGTATGAGATCTGGGTAATGATGACTGAAAGATACAGGCGGCCCGAAATAAGTTTCCTTTGCAGGGTGGCTAGACGCTGCCTTCGGAATTGGGTGAGGGGTTCAGTTACCCGAGAGGAGCTCGGAGTAGAGTCGCTGCTCCTTCACATTGAGAGGAGCATCTGAGATGGCATTTATTTCGGATGCCTCCTGGTCGCGCCTCCCTCGGGAGGTGTTCCAGGCATGTCTTATTGGGAGGAGGCCCAGACCCACGACACGCTGGAGGGACCAGGTCTCAAAGGAAGGTTTATAATCCACAAATATGCATGATAGGTCCAGTTAAAAATAAATCAATACAAAAATGTTTCTCTTTTAACCTGTTACCTGCCGCCGCCCCTGATCGGGGGCTATAGGTAACCCTCACCAGGGTTATGATTACGATTAGGAACGGAAAATGTGATGTAAATTGTGTTTCACTCACACAGATCTCACACATTTTTTTAGATAATAGAAGGTCTTAACTTTCAAATGAGATATCACACTGTAAGCTCTCCAGTCAATAAGCTTTAAGAGTTGGACGTCTGTGTAAGTTCTCAGTCATACAGGAGTTGTCCATCTTCAATGAAGGTACTTGATTCATCTTCTGTAGTTCAACTACTGAGTACAGAAGATGAATCAAGTACCTTCATTGAAAATTTAAGAGTTGAATATAAATCATTGCTAACCCTAAGGTGGCAGGTTACACAACTTTTTGAAACGTAGCGATCTCGAAGATTCGACTACCATTAAAGGGCCACAAATCCTGCCTCTACTTTTATCAATCCCTGCTCCAGCTCCGCTCCTCTCCCAGCCCGAGCTCTCCCTCTATCCCCAGAGGAGGTAAGGGAAAGTGGGGAGGATTTCCACGCTGCCGGGGGCGACAGGCTCTCTGTGCCATCCACTTACACAAACGGCAGGATCAGCGCTGCACACAAGAATAATTAGAAGATAATGGGTAGTAATGCGGCCCGATCTGTCCCGATTATCTCCTGGCAGCGATCGGCACAGCGCCATCTGGTGCCAGATCGTGGGGCAGCGGCTGCTCTGCCACTTGAAAAGAAGGTGGGCTTAGGCTTAATCTCAGGCGCCGTTCTGTTATTGACTGACTGTATGGTGCTATATTCAAAAGGCAGGCTCACACGCCACGCTCGCCCACTGTTTTAACTCCGTCCTTTGTGTCTCTCACACGGGTTTGACTGTCGAAGGGCGGACGTATAACTCCGTACTGACTTTTAGTCCTTTAGTGTTTCGCTCAAGTTTGAATAATCATGTTTATGCTCGAGAACCCCGAAACCCTGCCCCACCTGCTGACGTCACGAGTTGGAGTCCTACTCTGAGGGGAAAAAAGTTGATATCGTGTGTAATTGACCTTGTAGTGGCCCGGCGGCTGTATGAGTGGTTAGCGCTCGTGCCTCACAGATAGGAAGTCCCAGGTTTGATTCCCGCCTGGACGGGGCCTTTCTATGTGGAGTTTGCATGTTCTCCCCGTGTCTGCGTAGGTTTCCTCCAGGTACTCCAGTTTCCCCTACCACTAAGAACATGTACAATAGGCCGGGATGAAAGCAAGTGTGTTTGAGAGTGCACATGGGTGGACAACGGCCTAATAAACACATAGAAAAAACAAATGAATAAGCACGGGGACTCTACTTTCCATCCCGGTGGCCTCTAGGACGCCTCGGGATCAGTTGGACTTTTAGGGTTTCTGGTTGGTTTTCTGTGCTGAAAGAATAATGAAGGAATAGTGAAACAGGAAAGAGGAGAAGGCGCAGAGACGGAAGACATGTCTGAGCTGAAGTGCAGAGCGACATCAGGGGCAGAGCAGAGACACTGGGTAGCACCAACTGTTACATCTAAACTCTACAAATATGTTTGGCGTTTTGTGTGTTTCATTCTGTGTAGAAGAACCTCACAGTGATGGAGCTGGTCAGGATGCTCTATATAGTCCCTCTGTAGAAGTTCCACACAGTGATGGAGCTGGTCAGAATGCTCTCTATGGTCCCTCTGTAGAAGAACCACACAGTGATGGAGCTGGTCAGGATGCTCTCTATGGTCCCTCTGTAGAAGAACCACACAGTGATGGAGCTGGTCAGGATGCTCTCTATAGTCCCTCTGTAGAAGAACCACACAGTGATGGAGCTGGTCAGGATGCTCTCAGAATCAGAATCAGAATCAGAATAGGTTTATTGCCAAAGTTTGTGAACAAGGTTTACAAACTAGGAATTTGTCTTGATGCAAACGTGCGACATAGAACATATAACACAGAATTAAGATAAAAAATAAGCTAAGAACGTTAAACTATAAGGCTATAAGGGCATGCATAAAAAATATTAAATAAATAAGATAAAATAAAGTGACATATGGTAAGACAACAACAGTTGTTGTAGTCCCTCTGTAGAAGAACCACACAGTGATGGAGCTGGTCAGGACGCTCTCTATAGTCCCTCTGTAGAAGAACCACACAGTGATGGAGCTGGTCAGGATGCTCTCTATAGTCCCTCTGTAGAAGAGCCACACAGTGATGGAGATGGTCGGGATGCTCTCTATAGTCCCTCTGTAGAAGAGCCACACAGTGATGGAGCTGGTCAGGATGCTCTCTATAGTCCCTCTGTAGAAGAACCACACAGTGATGGAGCTGGTCAGGACGCTCTCTATAGTCCCTCTGTAGAAGAACCACACAGTGATGGAGCTGGTCAGGACGCTCTCTATAGTCCCTCTGTAGAAGAACCACACAGTGATGAAGCTGGTCAGGATGCTCTCTATAGTCCCTCTGTAGAAGAGCCACACAGTGATGGAGCTGGTCGGGATGCTCTCTATAGTCCCTCTGTAGAAGAGCCACACAGTGATGGAGCTGGTCAGGACGCTCTCTATAGTCACTCTGTAGAAGAACCACACAGTGATGGAGCTGGTCAGGACGCTCTCTATAGTCCCTCTGTAGAAGAACCACACAGTGATGGAGCTGGTCAGGATGCTCTCTATAGTCCCTCTGTAGAAGAACCACACAGTGATGGAGCTGGTCAGGATGCTCTCTATAGTCCCTCTGTAGAAGAACCACACAGTGATGGAGCTGGTCAGGATGCTCTCTATAGTCCCTCTGTAGAAGAACCACACAGTGACGGAGCTGGTCAGGATGCTCTCTATAGTCCCTCTGTAGAAGTTGCACATAACGGAGGCTGGGACTCTAGCTCTTCTTAACTTGCGGAGAAAGTAGAGACGCTGATTACTTTTCTTGACCAGAGATGTAGTGTGCATGGTCCAGGAAAGGTTCCCTGTGATGTGCACACCCAGGAACTTAGTGCTGGTCACCCTCTCGACTGCAGCACCATTGATTGTTAGAGGAGCATGCTGGACCCGTGCTCTTCCAAAGTCCACAACAATCTCTTTTGTCTTCTCCACATTTAGAGATAGATTGTTCTGTGTGCACCACATGGCCAGACTGCTCACCTCACTCCTGTAGTTTGACTCGTCTCTGTTGCTGAGGAGATCCACCACCATTGTGAAGTCTGAATGTTGGAAACAGTATTGGACCTCATAAATTCGATCATATTTTAAATCAATAAACACCACAGTTTGGGATCAGGGCCCGTTGTCCCCCTAACGTCAGGTGCGTCAGGGAGAATCACGCGTCGGTGCCAGCCTGTCTCTCCGTGGCCCCGCATCACAAAGAGCGGCGGAGATTGCATTTATATTACATGTGTAGGTGACAGGCGGCGCTGCGGCGTGTCTGCCTGACGGACAGTGAATGGGAGTGCGGCGGAGGAGAGTGGACAAGTGTCTGTCAAAGCCCCCTGTATCCGCAGAATTCAACCTGCCGCGGGACAATCACAAATGACAGGACAATCCACGTCCAGTTTCGGCTGTAAGTTTGAGTATTTTGTCGGCGCTTCCCTCATTTGTGGCAACACCTCTCGGAGAAACGCGCGCTTGATCCCGTAAGGAAATTGTCCCGAGAAGGGAGTCAGTATCTGTAGTCCTGTCTTGTGTACGCGCTAGTTGAAAAGTATCGTTTACAGTCGGTGATCCGGCACAACCCACTCAAAACCTCATTAACATCTTAAAGCAGTACAGACCAGCTAACAAATTAAAACGGAAAGAGTTGGCTAATTTAGATCAACGCTCTAAACTGTCCACGAAAATCTCGAAATGATCCGTGTATTACAGCCACATCATCATAAAAAAAAAACGTTTTCTTTATACTTAGGTTTTCATTTTCGCCTTGACCTGTTTAATAATTGCGTCATTTATTATCATAATCCACACTTCACGCAAATCACTGAGGTATTAGCGATACATTCATATGGGTGAATGCATTTCAATCAATATACATTTTTAGAACTGGCTACTTTATATGTTCATATGTAAATTGATATTATTCTACTTTAACTGGTTGATTAACCAGTTGATCAACCAGTTTTAAGTAAGCACTTACTTACTTAAAACTGGTTGATTACACTTAGTCAATGTGAAATCAAATACAAAAACAAAAATGGCAAACAGACACTAAACCACAACGATATGGTCACAGTCCAAAATGTGTTGCCTTTTTCAGTAACCGAGGAATATAGCATAAAATACTATAATATATCAGCCATTACAATTTAAATTGAAATGCCGAACTCCCCTCACAATAAAATGCAGACAAATCAAGTTGGAAAGTGGGGAAGAAGATCTGCAGTTTTTTTGTAGCTAATGTCGTCAAAAAAACAAAAAGAAAACACAAGAGACTGGGGAACGAGAAGGAAAGGGACATCTTTGAATCCACTTTTGCAAGGATCAATCAGCCCATCCCTACACCAAAGAAGCCAAGGCAACCTCCAGCTGCTAACCCATTAACCCATCCCCACAAATTTGGCCCAAAAACCCGGACACAGTGTGTATCGGCCTTCCTTTAACTTTTCAACATTTTGCCACGCTATAGAGCATAAACATAAATATATTTGATTGGAATTTGATGTGAAAGACACGCACTAAGTGGCACACAATCGTGAAGTGAAATGGAAAAAAAAACTGAAAAGTGGGATGTCCATAAATTCCGCGCCCTCTTTCCTTTTAGTGCAAACAATTGCCTTCAGAAGTTGAATGATGATTTCTCAATGATCACATGTTGACCTAATGACTACATAGAGTCTACCTGTGTGTAATCTAATGTTCAAATACAGCTGCTCTGTGATGGTCTCAGAGGTCTGTTCAGAGACTATTGTGGAGCAGACGGCATCATGAAGTCCAAGAACACACCAGACAAGTCCGGGATAAAGTTACTGAGACGTATAAAGCTGGGTTAGGTTATACAAAGATTTGAACATTTCTCAAAGTACAGTTAAATACACCATCCAGGAATGGAAAGAGTATGACATCACTGCAAACCTACCAAGACCCGGCCGTCCTCCTAAACTTACTGACCGAACAAGGACAACACTGACCACAGCTGTTACCAAGAAGCCTATGATGACCCTGGATGAACTGCAGAGAGCTACAGCTCAGGTGAGGGAAACTGTACACAGAACAACTATTATTCATACACTGCACAAATCTGGCCTTATGGCAGAGTGGCATTTTTAAAAGAAAACCAGAATAAGTCCTATTTTCTCAAAAAACAAAAACAAAAAAGCAAAAAAAATTTTCTTTAAAAAAAAAAAAATGCCACTCTGCCATAAGGCCAGATTTGTGCAGTTATCTCAACGTTTCGTCTTGCAGCCACTGAACACGAACATGAATTTGCATGCTGACTCAACTTCAACCAGTTTAAATATTCACTGGACTAATATCTTTATATTCTGAAAACAATTAGCAAGTTGGGCTTTAAACAGTGTGAGGATCACATAAGAACAACCATGACTTCACCGAAACAGCAATGAAATGACAATAAAATAATCAACCAATCATGATCAAGAGGATCATGCATGAACATCATGACTCATATGGTGGAAATCTACTTGTAAAATATAGACAAAAACACAAGTAATACAGTAATTAGACGTTTAATTCAGGGATAAATTCATCCATGAACCAACATGTGATCATGTTTGTTCCTGAGAAGTCATGATTTAGTAATGCATGAATGTGTCATGAAATCATGTTTAAATTCATGCATAAGTTCATGAAAATCCTGCATGAACTCATGCACCATTATTATGAAGTGTTACCATTGGATGTTTTTCTCAATAACTGAAAACTAATTTGCTGACAAGTGCGAGAGGAGAAGTGAGGGGAGCGGACAGGGAAATATCAGGAAGGATTTGATTTTCCATTACACTATTTTTGAAATGTTACTCTTTTTTTCCTAAATTAATGTTCAAAATCATTTGAGCAAAACACTAACAACACAGCCTTGCGCTCCATAAGGCAAGGCAAGGCAAGTTTATTTGTAGAGCACAATTCATACACAAGGCAATTCAAAGTGCTTCACAGTTGCATAAAATTACAAGAAAACAGATCAAATCAATCATTAAAACATCCAACATAAAAAATTATCAATGACAGTAAAAGGCAAGAGTGCAGATAAAATACTTTCAGTTTTCATCTGCTCGGGTAAAAAGAGCTGTTTTCAGCCTGGATTTGAACATTGTCAGAGTTGAGGCCTGTCTCACATCCTCATGAAGACTGTTCCAGATTTTAGCTGCATGAAACTGAAACGCAGCCTCACCGTGTTAAGCACTTAACGCCAACATGAAAGAAGCTTTTATTACAAAAAGCTTTGAGTTTGAGTCTTTAGAGCGTGACGTTTCCCTCTGAAACACTAGACTCCTATAATTGTCCTAATGCGCATGTTTCATGTTGCCGAATGACGTGGTCTGGATGGTCTGGATGGTTTGAATGGTCTGGGTGGTCTGGATGGTTTGGATGGTCTGGATGGTTTGGATGGTCTGGATGGTTTGAATGGTCTGGATGGTCTGGATGGTTTGAATGGTCTGGATGGTCTGGATGGTTTGGATGGTCTGGATGGTTTGGATGGTCTGGATGGTCTGGATGGTTTGGATGGTCTGGATGGTTTGAATGGTCTGGATGGTTTGGATGGTCTGGATGGTCTGGATGGTTTGGATGGTCTGGATGGTTTGAATGGTCTGGGTGGTCTGGATGGTCTGGATCAGGGGTGGCCAACCCGCGGCTCCCGAGCCGCATGCGGCTCTTGGCCAATCAGAGTGCGGCTCTTTGCATGATTGTATGTTTAATACAATGCGGCTCTTTGCAAAAGAATTGGTACATGTTGCCCATAAACTGTAACAGTCTTTAAGAATCTTGACCAAAAATCCAACCATAGTCATACAGACCCTGTTTTCCATCTACACACATGAATGAAAGTCTGTCTCTCCTTTTCGAGGCGGCGTGTAAAAGGTGCAGCAGCTTTACTCAAAGCGGGATGTAGGTTAAACAACAGTCAGGCAGATCGTGGCACTGGGATCAGCTTCTGTGCTTTTCAAGTTTCTGATTAGCCTACTCTTTATTTGATGAAAGTTGGCCTCATATTCACAGAAAAAGATCAAAATTAGGAAATGGAAAAAAGCGGAGCTCTAATGAAGCAGATGATGCGAAGCGCGACATCGTAACGCGGAAATACGCAAAGTCATTGACTTTTCTTTCACATGAGCTGCAACTGTAACAAATGAAACATAAAACATAATCTCAGTCGTCCAGAGGCTCCTGATTAAAGTTTATGAACTTTGTGCAGCCTAGATGCACAGTCTCTCTCTGCACAGTCCAGTCAGGACCAGGCTGCAGGCACTGAGCGCACAGGCCAGGGGCGAACCAGAGGAAGGGGCTCAGTGGGCAGGGCCCCTCACACAAATATACACCAGCATTGAAAAAAACAAAACAAGCAACAACAAAAACTATTCGAAATAATAATATTGTTGATAAATAGATCAAATGTTGTCCCAGTCAGAACAGAATAGCAGAAAATGTCAGTTTAGTTAATATACATTTATTTCAATCTTGGTGAGGAGTAAAACTACCACAATTATTGAAAAGAAAAAAAAAGGGCCAGGCATAAAGTTATTGTTTATTATGATTAAATATAACAGTTTCATTACATTTAATCATATTAAACTACCGCAGTCGGATTTCGCGAATGGTCGGTGCCTTTGTGGCTCTTCACAGGATCAAGGTTGAACATTTTGGCTCTTGGCCTCTGACCAGTTGGCCACCCCTGGTCTGGATGGTCTGGATGGTTTGGATGGTCTGGGTGGTCAAGATGGTCTGGATGGTTTCGATGGTCTGGATGGTTTCGATGGTCTGGATGGTCTGAGTGGTCTGGATGGTTTGGATGGTCTGGATGGTCTGGATGGTTTGGATGGTCTGGATGGTTTGGATGGTTTGGATGGTCTGGATGGTCTGGATGGTTTCGATGGTCTGGATGGTCTGAGTGGTCTGGATGGTTTGGATGGTCTGGATGGTCTGGATGGTTTGGATGGTCTGGATGGTTTGGATGGTTTGGATGGTCTGGATGGTTTGGATGGTCTGGATGGTTTCGATGGTCTGGATGGTTTGGATGGTCTAAATGGTCTGGGTGGTCTGGATGGTCTGAATAGTCTGGGTGGTTTGGATGGTCTGGATGGTCTGAGTGGTCTGGATGGTTTCGATGGTCTGGATGGTTTGGATGGTCTGGATGGTTTGGATGGTCTAAATGGTCTGGGTGGTCTGGATGGTCTGAATAGTCTGGGTGGTTTGGATGGTCTGGATGGTCTGAGTGGTCTGGATGGTTTTAATGGTCTGGATGGTTTGGATCAGGGGTGCTCAATACGTCGATCGCGATCTACCAGTCGATCGCAAAGGTAGTATTGGTAGATCGCATTACATAAAAAAAAATTGACGCCAGCCTATCATCCATCCCGTCTTTTGATTGATAAACACAGTGGCGGGCCGTGGGGTTCCCGTCAGGGCCTTCAATAGCAACCTGGGTTCACGCAGTCAAACCCATATAAAGTGATCGACAGTAGGCGTATGGATAAAACTGCCTGTTTGCGTGGCATTTGCTCGCTAAAGGATTTGTCAACAATGCAAACGCAGTGGTGCCTCCGCCCCCAAACAAAAACAAACGCCTTCGGGAACACTCGGGCTAGCATACGGAAACACACGACACATGACAGACGGAGACGAGCGCGTTATAACGTGGAAACAGGCGGATGTTTTTAGGAGATGTTTTGTTGACAGAGCGAGACACCAGAGATGAACTCAAACGCAAATCAACCGTAATAAAAGATACTAAACTTAAAGTGTTGTGGCATTTGACATACCTTTTTTATAGCGCTGGTGGTGTCGTACCTGTTGCCTGCCCGAGTCCCAGCGCAGCTGACGCGCGGAACCCCTTCTCCTGTCCGGGCGAAGCGTCTACGTCCCGCTGTCGTTCCCGCTGCTTTGCTCTCGAAGCTCTTCATAATGAAGGGCCGCAAAATATCCGTGATCAGTAAATCTACTTCATTTTGCCTCGTTCAGACGTTTCCAAGAGGAATATCTGTTTATCCGGTTCTCTTCGGAGTGGCTGGATCGTCTTGCCCATGCGCGGCTACATTAGCGGTTTCCCCAGGCGAACAAACCGTAGGGGGCGCTGCTGAGCTACTGAAGGCCCTGGGGGCGGACTGTCAATCGAATTCTGATTGGCTGATAATTCTGTCAGTCACGCTGGCTGTCAATCACGTGTGCGGCCTGACAACACAGGGCCAGTGGAGGAGCTATTTACTTGTAGATATAAAGAATCCTCAATATATTTAGAAATAAATATATGTTTTGCATTTTTTTAGTAGGTAGATCATTTTGACTTGATCATTTTATAAGTAGCTCGCATGCTGAAAAAGTGTGAGCACCCCTGGTTTGGATGGTCTGAGTGGTCTGAGTGGTCTGGATGGTTTGGATGGTCTGAGTGGTCTGGATGGTTTTGATGGTCTGGATGGTTTGGATGGTCTGGATAGTTTGGATGGTCTGAGTGGTCTGGATGGTTTTGATGGTCTGGATGGTTTGGATGGTCTGGATGGTTTGGATGGTCTAAATGGTCTGGGTGGTCTGGATGGTCTGAATAGTCTGGGTGGTTTTGATGGTCTGGGTGGTCTGGATGGTTTTGATGGTCTGGATGGTTTGGATGGTCTGGATGGTTTGGATGGTCTGGATGGTTTGGATGGTCTGAGTGGTCTGGATGGTTTGGATGGTTTGGATGGTCTGGATGGTTTGGATGCTCTGAGTGGTCTGGGTGGTCTGGATGGTCTGGATGGTTTGGATGGTCTGGATGGTTTGGATGGTCTGAGTGGTCTGGATGGTTTGGGTGGTCTGGATGGTTTGGATGGTCTGAGTGGTCTGGATGGTTTTGATGGTCTGGATGGTTTGGATGGTCTAAATGGTCTGGGTGGTCTGGATGGTCTGGATGGTTTGGATGGTCTGAGTGGTCTGGATGGTTTGGATGGTCTGAGTGGTCTGGATGGTTTTGATGGTCTGGATGGTCTGGGTGGTCTGGATAGTCTGGCGGTGACGTGTCCTGACAGCTGAGAAACGCTGCTCTGACACTTACCGGTGGTGCCGGCGAAAGGGAGGAACTTTGTCACAGGTTTGTCAAGTCATGGAGTGAAAACATTTGGATTGTTGTATGTGGTCAAATGGCCAAGTCCACGGAACACAGAACGGTTCATGTCAAGTTTAAAGCCACCGTGCGGAGCGTTTCAGGTCATGGCGGCACGGTAGCACAGCGGTTAGCGCTCGTGCTTCACAGCTAGAAGGTCCGGGTTCGATTCCCACCTGGACGGGGCCTTTCTGTGTGGAGTTTGCATGTTCTCCCCGTGTCGGCTTAGGTTTCCTCCGGTTTCCCCTACCACTAAAAACATGTACAATAGGCCCAGGGACTACAGGTGGAAATTAGCACAAGTGCTATAACCTGGTACAATGCATCTCTCCTTTCTGAGGCTAATGTATATCGTACACTGTCCCTGTTCAAATAAATAAAATAAAAAAATATGTGATGTTGCAAGAAAACTGTTGTAAAAGTCAAGACATGGACTAAGTTATCCACCAAACAAAGCAGACCTGACGTATTAGGCCGGATCACCATGATGATGGGACAAAAACGCACACAAAAGAGTGACGAAAAAGGGACAAAAATGTAATGAAAATGTAATGAAAATGCAACAAATAAGCCAAAAAAAACAACAAAAAACGTCCAAGTCCAAGGTGTTCATTGCTCATGTGAGGAAACCTGACCACTATTGAACAAGACACATTATCTGAAATGTCTGGACTGGTTCAGGAATCCGTCTAAAGTCAGATTTTTCAGCTTTCACAGACTAATGAGATCAAAGTAACCTTTTTATTTTATTTTTTACCATTGGAAACACACCCTGCTTTATCTATTTTTTTTTTTTTTTTTTTTTTTGTCAATAACTGCATCCGGTCTGACCTCAGCCTCACCTGATTGGAAAGTTGAGAAAGGGCTCGTGCTTCCGCAGAGTTTGGCTCTGGAGCTGCGTGTTACATGACACCTCCTGAATTGCAGTGATGGAGCCCGGCGTGTTTCAAAACAACATATAACGACGCCCCATTATGGCGCGCCCATAATTAGCTCTATGTGCACAATTTATCACGCTCGCTCTCTTTACGATCGGCTAATCCCACGGCGAGAGGGTCATTTACATGACGGAGCACGGGTAATTGGAGCCATGTTTCCGGGTAAGACTTCCTACCTGTAACAAAGCATCATAATCATCATTGTACGGCCACGGAGCCGCGAGACAACGGGTTTGGAACAGGGGGCAGAATTGGTATAGGTGCTACTTTTCAGGTACATCGTGTACCCTGCTCACTTTGTCTAACATATGTGTGATTTAAACCTCATAAAGTCTACTTGATAAATGGTCAGGTGCAGAATAACAGCTGCAGTCTGCCCCGAGGCAGCTTTTTCTGCAGTAATGCCCCGATGGAAAACTGCACTCACGCGTCTACCCCTACGCAGTTTAAGACTCAAACTTCGTAGGTCCAGATGTTATGCTAACAGCAGCTGTGTTAAAGCTGGGGTACCTGATTGTTTGGTGTTGTAGAATATTTATTTGTGCCGCCTCAGAGTCTGTTGCAAACACTGTAAAACACAGACCGTGTTGTGTTGTCTTCAACACAACAACCTAACCGCTGTGCTACCGCGGCACGGTAGCACAGCGGTTAGCGCTCGTGCTTCACAGCTAGAAGGTCCGGGTTTGATTCCCACCTGGACGGGGCCTTTCTGTGTGGAGTTTGCATGTTCTCCCCGTGTCTGCGTAGGTTTCCTCCGGGTACTCCGGTTTCCCCTACCACTAAAAACATGTACAATAGGCCCAGGGACTGCAGGTGGAAATTAGCACGTAATATAATAGCAAGTGCTATAACCTGGTACAATGCATCTCTCCTTTCTGAGGCTAATGTATATTGTACACTGTCCCTGTTCAAATAAATAAATAAATTATAAAGTTTATTGAGCAGTGGATGATAGAAGTCACCACTCAATGCTGTGTATGAATGTGAAATGTGCATATAATTACATTCTTTTAACAATTTGAATACACAGGAGGGGCTGTGAGAGCTAGAAACAAGTTTGGGCCTAAACAAAAAAGAAGAAGAAGAAAAAACTTTATTTATATAGCACCTTGTCACAGTTTGAACAGGAAAATCAGGTACCCCAGCTTTAACTGTGGCTAAATCGGCAAAATCACCTTTTCATCAGCGGCATGATGTATGAAATATGAAATCCTCTCTCTCTGTCCATCAGTCTGTTCACGTCACGCTAGTGTCAGGGCCTCCGTCTGTCACGGCTGAACCTCCAGAGCCTGTCAAAGAGTAAAGCTTCATTCACACTTCACAACACGCAAGAACTTTGTTCTTACACCGAGAGCTGCAAGAACAAAATGAAGTCACTTTTCCCTGGTCGCCATGGAACTGTCGTCAGTTACAAAACGTTTCCATGGTTACAAGGCAAAAATGACAAGAACAAAGTTCTTGCGTCTTATGAATGAGTCTTTAGGCTTAAACTTTTTAATTCTACAGCACTAAAACCAGTGTGGTTAAAATGGGTCATAGCATTGAAAAAAAATAAAAACAATCTCTTTGGAGGCTTTTAAGCAGTGCTAGGTAGGTGGCACAGTGGTTAGCACTCCTGCTTCACAGCTAGAAGGTCCCGGGTTTGATTCCCACCAGGACGGGGCCTTTCTGTGTGGAGTTTGCATGTTCTCCCCCTGTCTGCGTCTGGGTACTCCTGTTTTTCCCACCACAAAAAACATGTATAATAGGTGAAAACCCCAGCCAGGTGATTCTGACCATCAGTCTGGCTCCACATCATGGAGATGGGTCCCCCTGCTCCATACGGGGTTGTCCCGGCGGCATTGAAGGGTGTGTCAAATGCAGAGGACAAATTTCACTACGGGGAGAGAAAAGTAAACAAACGTTTTCCAAATTGTGTTTTGGAGTTGGGCGGTATTGCAGCTCTGTGACTTATGGACTCAGTGTTGAAATCGGAACTGAAAGACCTCCAAACAAGAAGCGTTTGACATTATTTGTCTTTTTGGTTAATTGTGCCATATAGCCTCTCTGGAGCTTTGCTATCTCTGTCAGGAAATGTAACACTTTTATCATTATTTGTGGTGTTGCAACATGAAAAGTTTGGGACGTCCTGTAATACACTACAAAGATGAATCTACATGATCCGCCTGTAAGCCTTTGCTTTTTTTGAAATAAGGATATGTTGAAAATGTTTATCACCCGTGTCCGTGGCTATAACATTTAAAAAAGACCAGCGAGCAAAAGGGCTTATGTTTACACGGTATTGGATTCATCTTAAACGATATATCATAGTATTTCATGTATCTTAAAACTGTAAAGCCCAGGACGGTCTTTCTAGTCAGCAGCAGTTTTCAACAGCGCTCTCTTTGTTCAAATAAACAGCCGAAGCCCAAGTATGCTTTATGAGTTCGTTTTTATAACACAATTACAAAACAAATCTAAGTATTTACAATATTTATGTGCCACATTTTTGGTGATGTTCTGTAATTTGCCCCCCCCCCACACACACACACACACACACGCACACACACGCACACACACACAGACACATGCAAATTTGCAGACTTAATCATTATAAATTCACTCAATTAACTGAAGCCTGTGCAGGTGGAGTCCATTTAGCAGCCTGTGTGTTTGTGTAGGAGGCTGCGGGGGGGGGCTAAGCTGTGTTTGGTGTGCGCGGGCACGTCTGCAGGCTAACCGCGCTCAGGCTAACCGCGCTAACGGCAGAGAAATGAGCCATCGGAGAGCTACCCAGGCTTGACCCCCGTTTGGAGCACTCACCCGGGGCAGAGGTCAGCACCAGGGGTCCATAGTTGGTCTTTTCGATGTGAGGGAGTCGCGATATGTTTACACGGAGAGTTCAGAGTCTCTTTAAGATTTATTTTTTAACTAAAGAGGAGGCCCCCAGGGTCACAATGAGGAAACCTTTCAGTAAAGAGATCTTACAAGTTCATTTAAAGTGCCAATGACACATTAGTGTCACGATAGAGAAAAAAACTTGTTTTCCTTAGTTTGACATTTATGGGATGTTTTCCAATTGACTTATTATTACAACACCGCCCAAGAAGGGACTTCCTGTTTATTTATTTATAGGTTTATTTGGTCGGGACAGTGCATGTTAATGAACATACATGGGTCTCATGCATGTAAACAAGCCACAACAGATTGTAGCCTCTCAACCACACTCTCATTCATCCTGGCCTATTGTACATGTTTTTAGTGGTAGGGGAAACCGGAGGAAACCTACGCAGACACGGGGAGAACATGCAAACTCCACACAGAAAGGCCCCGTCCAGGTGGGAATGGAACCCGGGACCTTCTAGCTGTGAAGCATGAGCGCTAACCACTGCACTACCGTGCCGCCCTATCAATCCAGCACACCAAAATAAAAGCACCATCTTATCAATTCGTTCAGCAGTTCATTAGTTCAACTCTCTTTCTGCCTAACTATTAACAGACAAAACACTTACAATGTGTGTATTTAATTATACTCTTGTACCTGTTGAACTAATCAATGAGACGAGCTGTGTGCTTTTATTTTGGCGTGCTGGATCGAAACAGGAAGTCACTTGTTATAATTTGAAGTTATGCACAGAGTCAGTTACACTTCCTTCTTGGACAGTGACAGGATGTGACATATGTAGAGGTAAACATTTTCAACTGTTGCCGTGCCAACCATGCTACACCAATGAGAAATGAATGAGTCAGAATTCTATGGAACAGTTCCTCTGTTTGTCACAAACAAAGTTTGCATTAACTTTTCCCCCTAATGTTTCTTCATTAAATTGTTACTTCACTAAAGTTAAACTAGGACCAATACTTACCACAGATAGTATCCATTAAAAAGGAATTAATGATTACAAAGGGATTAAAACCTGTCGTCTGTACTTTAAAAATAAACAATGTACTGTATTGGAAAGAGGATTTTATGAATAAATTATACTGCGTTCCACTTGATTTCCGACCTGGACATTTAAACTGGAGCGTGCACCAACTCCGTAATTCCGACAAGGAGCATTTAAAGATGGCAGCGTTTGTTAAAAGGTAAATATGAAACTAGCAGGGCTAAAATATCACTATCAATTTTTAATAAATACTTTATACTATATTTTATAATATCACAATACAATAATATTACAATATTATATACATGTTTGACTGTACACTGACTGTTGCTCATGTTAGAGCATCATCAAGCTGTAACTTTAAAGCCTCTGTCTCCGATGTTACCGACCTGAACAACTGAAACCTTTCAACACGGAGAAGACGTTTAATCCTGATCACGTCCGACCTGGTCCTTGAACGCAGCATTAGCCTCATGACATTAATTTAAACAATTCTGACTCTTTAACAGTCTATATCTATATTAGTTTGAGGCTCAAGCTTTGAGTTTCAGTAAAAAAGAAAAGAAAAAGAATACTACAAATATTACAATGTATTATTATTTTGAGGCTAATAGCTTATAATAAATGAAAACCATATAATATGTTTTTTTTTAAGTATTGTTTTGTGTGTAGTTTTTGTTTTCTCTTTCAATAATGAAAGGAGGTGCTTACCCTGCCCTGCCCACTGATGCTTCTTATTCTGAACTACCTTAGGAAAAAATATATAAATATCACACATTTTCGACTGGGTTAAGGCCAGAAATTGAAACCACAAGCCCAGACCTATTTTCTACCAACCGAAACCGTTCTAACCCACAAGTACACAGGGAGAGAAAAAATGTCCCCCCTCCTCATTTACATGGGGTCGTTTGTTACCACTTTATGATTATATATGAGCCTTTGTCTGGCGGTGCATGTCCCTTCAGCGCTCCCAGCTGCTGCCATTAATAACCGGCGCCGCTGCACGGGACCGGGAGCTTGTTAGCACCGGAGTGGAGCATCTTGAGCACATCCGCAGCCGGGACAGAGGCGAGAGAGGGCCCCCAGCTCACACACTGCACCCCCCCCCCGGCAGCACCCAGGCATCATGTCCCGCATTTGTCCTGCTGATTGCACTGAGCCGTCAGCGGGCAGGATACATGTGTAAGTGGTGGGACGGCGAGAGAGAGAGAGAGAGAGAGAGGGGGGAGAGGAGCACAAGCGCAAATTGAACGGGACAAATTACCAACAAACAGCCAACAGATGTAATGTGGAAGTATGTGTTAAAGATAGAAGGATAGAGGCAGGTCCTATAGGGCGACAGACTGCCCCGAGCAGGGGTCGTGCTGGTTATTTTAACATCCCAGCTGTGAGATTGTGCGGGCCAGCGTGTCCCCGATCACGCTATTTTTCCCGATGCTATCTTAGCCTGGCCCACACAGTCTTTTATTCACGAGCGTAAGGTCGATTTAGAGGGACATTTTAAACTTTACCCAGAATAACCTGAACGCAGCACGCCACGGCCCGTCACCTGATAGACGTCCCAGTGGAGCGCGGATATATAGCGGGCTTTAAACACGTGATTTGCACATTGAATACACGTACATAAAATGAGACGCGTATGTCTCGTGAGGTAGAGAACATGCGGTGTATTTCAAAATAAAATATGTCCGTGCATAATCAATCTGGTCTCGTTTATCACCTGTACACTAGCGTAACGTCGGAAATGTAAACGTCACACCATGACGGCTGACACAGGGTCAAACGCGTTGCAGAGCATCCGGGACAGTCGCTGCACCGGCAAGTACGGCTTTTGTTTGCAAAAACGTTTAAAATCCGAGTTTCTAATGACTCCTTGTATCCATGTGTTTTGTGGCAAAAAACATTTGTCTCTGCTCTTTTGGACGATGCATCATAAAAAAAACGCTAACTTCCTTGTTCACAAAATGCATGCCGCCTGCGCGATATCTGGCTTTTCTCTGATTGGTAAATATGCTTGTCAGTCACGAAATCCCCCTGATCCCAGACTACACGTTTCTGTAAAGAAAAGGAAAAGCATGTGTTCTGGTTGGCCAGGTTAATGATCAGCTAGACAGTGACAATGCTATTTGTCGCGGTCAAAATCAAGCTAGCAAAAATAAACCTACCTGTTTGGCTGTCTGGAGTGAAAGCTGTAGAGACGGTATGGTGCTGTCCCGCTCTCAGCTAAGTTACGAGTCAGTGCGAACAGAGGTGAGCCCTCTCACATTAAAAACTTACATTAAAAAAGTTGTATTAATAATAATAATAATAATAATGCATTGGTTTTATATAGCGCTTTTCTGGACACTCAAAGAAGCATTACATTGCACTATTCATTCACTCCATACTCGGTGGTGGTAAGCTACTATTGTAGCCACAGCTGCCCTGGGACTGACGGAAGCAAGGCAACCAGTCTGCGCCATCGGCCCCTCCGACCACCACCAACCACTCACATTCGCCTGGCTTCCTGGTGTTACCAAACGGTCTCCCATCCAAGCATCAACCAGGCCCTTCCTGCTTAGCTTCCAAGGTCTGACGGGATCAGGCAAAGGGTTAGTTTTTTTTTTGCATTAGAATTCTTCTATTTTGTTTGATTTATTGGGTGAAATGTTATATAGTATGACTTTAAAGATCCATTTTGATAGCAACAGTTTATAATTGTCTGTTATTTTTTAATACCTATGTAACTAATAGCATCATGCAGTTAATTTCTAATGAAACAACCCAATCACCCTTTTGTTCGGTTAAAAAGCTGCGTTTTGGACTTTGCTCGTGAAACAGACAACATAGGAAGCAACGTTTTATGTTTAGTAACCTCTAGTAAGAAGAGGGGGCTGGTTTGGATGATGATTTTGAAAAATACAACCACACAATGGAGATCTAACTCCTAAAACATCCATTTATTTGATTTCCCGGGGAAGAAACCCAGACTCTCCTTTTAGGCCTATATGAAGTGCAACACTTGTATTTGTGGAAAGTTATTTTTCAGTTCGGGCTCTGGAGAGGCTAAGCACTCGGGTGCCCGGGTGTATTACCACACAACAGAGAAGGTTTCAACTGGAACACCTCTGTGTGTGTGTGTTTTTTTTATTTTTTTATAAGAGGTGTATATCTGAGGTTAAACTTAGAAACCAAGCCGGATGAGTACCTCGAATCTGCCTGAGGACTAAAGGCCTTCACGGACTTCCCTCCACTTTTTAAATCTCATTTTCTCTTTGTAAATGAAACGCTAAGAGAGAGTCCAGTTTTTCCAGCCTGCCTGAGAGCCGGCGTCCTGGGAATAGCGGACTCCTCTCTGGCGTTTTCAGGGCGGCTGCGTAGCCACCGGGCATGTTTGCGGTTGAAGCCGTAATGAGGCGAGTGGACAGGAGCGTCCCGCCAGCAGACGCTCCCCTTTGTGCCCCCCCCCCCCCCCCTCGCTCCCTCGAAACGGGCGCCGTGATCTGCGCTCCACGACTCCGCTGCGAACAAAGGCGTGGAAATGGGATTTATTTAGCACGCCTCATCAAAAGGGAATTAGCAGGGCCTGTGTTTAGAGCGGGGATGAATGGTGGGATCAACTCCGTAATCCGCTGCCCCCCCACAGACTCTCGCTCCCTACTCTCTGCCCCCCCGGAAAAAGAAGAAAAAAAATACAAGAAAATAGCACACATTAGCGGGAGGTGCTTCTCGACCACGCTAAAGACGCTTGGTATCTTGGTCAGTTGGGATGGGACCATGTTGTATCCAAAATAATAATAATAATTATAAGTAATATCTGAAGTTGTGGATGGTTGTTTGGATGGATGGATGGATGGATAGATGGTTGCTTGCATGGTTGGTGGGATGGATGGATGGTTGGTTGGTTGGTTGCTTGCTTGCTTGCATGGTTGGTTGGTTGCTTGCTTGCATGGTTGGTTGGATGGATGGATGGATTGTTGGTTGCTTGCTTGCTTGCATGGATGTTGGATGGATGGATAGATGGTTGGTTGGATGGATGGATGGATGGTTGGTTGGTTGGTTGCTTGCATGGTTGGTTGGATGGATGGATGGTTGGTTGGTTGCTTGCTTGCTTGCATGGTTGGTTGGTTGCTTGCTTGCTTGCATGGTTAGTTGTATGGATGGATTGTTGGTTGCTTGCTTGCATGGATGTTGGATGGATGGATAGATGGTTGGTTGGATGGATGGATGGATGGTTGGTTGGTTGCTTGCTTGCATGGTTGGTTGGATGGATGGATGGTTGGTTGCTTGCTTGCATGGTTGGTTGGATGGATGGATTGTTGGTTGGTTGCTTGCATGGTTAGTTGGATGGATAGATGGTTGGTTGGATGGATGGATGGATGGATGGATGGATTGTTGGTTGGTTGTTTGCTTGCATGGATGTTGGATGGATGGATGGATTGTTGGACGGATGGATGGTTGGTTGCTTGCTTGCTTGCATGGTTGGTTGGATGGATGGATGGATGGATTGTTGGTTGCTTGCTTGCTTGCATGGATGTTGGATGGATGGATAGATGGTTGGTTGGATGGATAGATGGTTGGTTGGTTGCTTGCTTGCATGGTTGGTTGGATGGATTGTTGGTTGCTTGCATGGATGTTGGATGGATGAATAGATGGTTGGTTGGTTGGATGGATGGATGGTTGGTTGGTTGGTTGCTTGCATGGTTAGTTGGATGGATAGATGGTTGGTTGGATGGATGGATGGATGGTTGGACGGAATGTTGGACAGATGGATAGATTGTTGGATGGAGGGACGGACAGACAGATAGATATAAACAAACAATAAAAACTTCTAAACCTTCAATCAATACCAATATAAAGTAAGAGTAACGTACAGCCCTACACACAACATTGGTCAAGAAGATTACAGTCTTTTTAGAATCATTCAGGGGACATATAAACTTAAACATCAGGTATCTCAAGACTAGGGCTGGGTACCGTAAAAAAAATGTTGATACCGGTACTTTAACGATACTTTTTACACTATCTATACTAAAATATTTGTCTTATAGAACCGGAAAACAGAACAGCATTGTGTGGGAGATATGCAAATTTACAACTATCGGGCTCGGAAATGTGTGAAACATGGGGGGAAATTGGGAGAATTTGTGTAAAGGGGGAATACATTGGGGGGAAATGGGAATAAATGGAGAGGAAAAGGAAAATGTTAGTAAAAACAAATGAGCAAAAATTAGGGGACAAATTAAGAAAACTAAAGAGAAAATTTAATTACACCAGCAGGTCTTTCGCATACATTACGTGATTGATTAAAGCACCTCCAACCGCCAGTTTGGTTTGACATTAATAAACGGTCTTTGAATCTAAAACCTAAAACCTAATAATGAACACACCTTCACCAAAAACTCCTCCCTGTGCGGACCGGTCTCTACTATAATTGGAAATACTTCTGATTTGTCACCCTTCCATTTTCAGGCGCGGAAAATTCACTTCTACTGAAGGAAATGCCACTGCCTGTTACTGTACTATTTAGTATACTTTTACTTTTACCTGTTCATTGTGCTTGTGTATGCGCGTGGGGGGACTTTCTTGGGTTATTAAAGGTCAAATAAAAACAATGGGGAGTGGGATGTGCAGCTTTTGTGTAACTGCATATTGTACCATCTGAAGACCATATTTTGGATTTGAACATTTTACTTGTATCACAGAAACATTAACAGCGAAATGAGTGTCTCTTGTGTTCTGTGATGGTGGTTCTCAAACAGCGCCACGTCTCCTTCTTCGCATTCTCCTTCTTGTTTTACTCTTATTTCTACTTCCCCTCTTTCTTTCTCTTCTTCTTCTCCTACTTCTTCTCTATCTGCTCTTTCTTCTCCATCCTCTCTTCTTGTTCTTCTCTATCCTCTCCTCCGTCTCTTCTCCTTCTTCTTCTTCTGCTTCTCCTCCTCCTTCTCCTCCTGCTAACCCCTCTTCTTCTCTTTCCTCTCCGTCTTCTCTTACTTCTTCTCCTTCTTGACGTTTATTCTAACCTGGGAAGTACCTGACATTTCAGAATCTATTTTTTTTTTCAGAGGATTATCAGGGCAAACAGTTGGACATGTATGCCCTGAAGGTCAAATATTTCACAAGATGGTACTTTAAAGGTCAAGTACGTTGAGAAGCACTTTTGCAGGACTCCGTGCCTTGAGTTAGACTCTTCCTACCATGTTAGTGATTGGAAAAAATGTGCCAATATTTAAATGGGGTTTAGCCCTTTTTCTGCAACATGCTGTTAGTTAACCATTGCTAAGATTGCTAAGACCCCCCCCCCCCCCCCTTATACCTCCCCCAACATGGCCGCCGAGCTGTCAGGTCCCATAATTGTGCTGCTGACTGTCAAAAGGCTGGTGCGGCAACATCGAAAAAAACAAGCAGCATGCGTGTAAACTACAATAAACAAGAAAACACACAACGACATTCCGCCCCCCCCCGCCCAGCGGCACCTCCCACTGATGAAATGTCTCGCAACAAACCCGGCAGCTGATAACGGGCTCGTATAACCTCAAATCGACGAGGGAGCGGCTTTTAGCAACATCATAGTCTTATTCCCTCGCACAAAATAAACTTACTGTTGTACTTTTTGCAATGGGGCATGTTTTAGTAATCCCGTATCTGTCTGCCTCCTCTGAACGCGAACGCTCCGCCCCACCTGCGGATGTCACGAGGTGATGTCCCTCTGGAAAATGGCCCACTGTGTTTTTGTTTCCATATGTATTCATGGCATGGACGGGACCTTTCAGTGTGGAGTTTGCCCGTGGTTACGTAAGTTTCCTCCAGTATCCCCGACCACAAAAAACATCAGAATCAGAATTGGTTCAAAATTAAGATAAAATTACATACAATTACAAGAAAACAGATAAAGTCAATCAATAAAACATCAACATAAAGTTAATCAGTTACAGTAAAAGGCCAGAGTGCAGATAAAATACTTTCAGTTTTCATCTGCTCGGGTAAAAAGAGCTGTTTTCAGCCTGGATTTGAACATTGTCAGAGTTGAGGCCTGTCTCACATCCTCATGAAGACTGTTCCAGATTTTAGCTGCTTGAAACTGAAACGCAGCTTCACCGTGTTTATTATTGACTCTGGGAACCACCAGGAGACCCCTCCCTGAAGTTCTCAGGGCCCGAGATGGTTCATACGGCTCTAACATGTCAGAGATGGACTTTGGTGCTAAACCATGAAACGACTTGTACACGAGCAGAGCTGTTTTAAATTCTATTCTCTGAGTGACAGGAAGCCAGTGCAGAGACCGGAGCACTGGACTAATATGGTTGTATTTCCTGGTTCTTGTCAGGACTCGAGCAGCAGCGTTCTGGATGTTCTGCAGCTCTAACAGCTCGTTTAGAAAGGCCAGTGAGCAGCCGTTACAGTAGTCTAACCTGCTGGAGACAAACGCATGGATGAGTGTCTCCAAGTCTGGTTTTGACACTATTCCTCTGATCTTAATGTTTTTCAGATGGTAAAAAGCTGATGATGTTATTGCTTTGATGTGGCTGTTTAAGTTCAGGTCTGAGTCCATGATTACTCCTAGATTTCTAACCTGATTTTTTTATTTTAGAGAGAGAGACTCGAGGTGACTGATAACACTTTGTCTTTGTGTCTTTGTGTAAGACTATAAGGGCACCTCCAGGAACCGCCACCTTAACGTGGTGGAGGGTTTGAGCACCTGAATGATCCTGGGGGCTCTGTTGTCGGGGGCTCCGTGCCCCTGGTAGGGTCTCCCATGGCAAACAGGTCCTAGGTGACGGGTCAGACAAAGAGCGGTTCAGAAGCCCCTTATGAGAGACCAACAGGCCCGGTTAGAACCATGAGGCCGTCCTTCTGTGGACCCACCACCTGCAGGGGGCGCTATAGGGGCTGGTGCAGCTCCAACAGCTGCCCCCACGACCCGGCAACGGACAAGTGGAAGAAAATGGATGGATGGCTATAAGGGCATGCATAAGAAGATTACATTTAAACTATGATAAAGACAACCACAATTTGAGATAAAACTACATTTCCAGATGTGCAGGTGCATTGAGCTGCTGCGTCTGTCTCCGGTTTGGCTTTACCCAAATCTAAAAAAAATCTATTCTTGGAAAAAAAACCGTCAATGTAGCAACAAAAACAAGGATGAAAACGCAACAAAAATGTGACAAAAAAGCAACAAAGAAGTGACAATAATGTGGCGAAACCACGACAAAAAAGCAATGGAAAAGAAAAAAACATAAAAAAGCAATGAAAACAGTTAGGATCTGTTGTGTAGGCCTTTGCTTTCAAATGAAGCGTTACACTGTTGCCATAATCCACTGATCACTACACGTTTTCCATTTTCGACTAAAAGGGTTTCTGTGAGGAATTTAATTATTAACAACCGAAACACTTTCAGCTGCAGTTTTGACAGAAACTACATATGTTTCCCTTAGTTGCCCATGTGTCCAATTTTCTTTAATTCCTGTTTGATGGAATGTTTTCAAATAATAAGATATATATATATATATTTTTTTTTTTTTTTGCGTGTGTGGCATTAAGAATATTAATATGGCATTAAAAAAAATGGCCTCCAATTGGACTCGTGATGCCTGCATAAACCCTGAACTAACAAAACTTCCAGCCTTACATTCCACTCTTCACTTTAAGCCAGGAAACTCTTTCTTTTGTAACTTTCTGCCGGATTGGACACATTTCCCTGTAAAAGACATAATTCGGCTGCATGTTTTTCCGCTCGGGACACCCGCGTAGTTACACCCCATTTGGTGCAAGCGCTGCAAATGGAGCTCCCTGTCAATTATTGATCCTCCAATCGCTCGCCATTAGCCCGGCGCGCCGCTCCTCCCCGATCGCGTCTGTCTGGAACTAGGCACAAACTCTGCTTTATTGCCTCGTTGCTAGCGATTTAGCAGTCATGGCGCCTTTAGCATGTCACTACCCCTTTAGCCGGCGGATCCGCTGCCATGTGGAGGGCGCGCAAACAACACCGTTGCAGGAAGACGACGATAAACAAGCAATTGGGAACATGATGCGCCACAACTAGCTGTGTGTTTCCTGCTGCTGTGGCTAAAGGCCTTGTTACATGCATTATTCACTTAAAACCACACCTGTGGGCATCGTAGTTCTTCATATTGCATGTTTTACTGCTTAAATGACCCATGTCCGGCCAAACGGATATGAAAGAGTTGCCTAGAGTCGAGTGTTCGTTCTTCCACGTTCGGCTAATCCAGGTTTTCAAAGTTTAGACTGATTCACTGGACTTGCCCTTCTCATTTCAGTTCTCAAATCTCGACCACGTGAATTTTCAGGTTAAGACATACTTTATTAACCTCTTAACCCACGCCTCATTTGAAAGCTAAGACCTACATCAAAACCTTTGTTGAATTTTCATACTTGTTATTTTTTCGTTTCATTTTTGTTGCTATTTTGAGGTTTTTTTTTTTGGCCTGAATGGGAAATTGTAATTTCAAAGGGAATTTCCTCAAAATGCATTTCTCTTACATTGTGCCAACCACATGCCAGTCCACACAGGCACGTACATACACACCAGCGGCTTTTCCAGTCCTGTACTTAACAAAACTTTAAAGGCTGGCTCAGAATCACATATCATTTCTGTGCTGAAAAAGGCACATTTTAGTTTATACAAAGAGGCATCAAAAATCCCGTCTGAATTTATCGAACGTCAATAAATCAAACTCAGAAGTTTTAACCTGGCTCTATGCATTATTACCATTTTGTCACCGCAAGTATAGGCTTTTTCGTCATTCAAACACATGTGATTATTATTTCCAGTGTAAGACATCATCATTTTCAAGTCAGTATAGCCAAGTTTCACAGTGATGCCTATGAATGAAAAAATAAATAATAAGGGAAACCTATACAAATACTCAAATACTGAGCAGCAGGAGGGAGAACTTAAACTGTCTTTATTTAGATCGCCAAACCAGCAGGTTTTCATCAGGGCTTAGTTTGCTGGTCGAACATGTTATTTTTTTAAATGCCTGGACCTATACCAGGGATCTCCAACAGGCGGCCCATGGGCCAAATCCGACCCGTAAGATGATTCAATCCGGTCCCTGACTTGTACAGCACAAATTATTGAGTATGTAAAAAAAAAAAAAAAAGTCTCTAGCCCATTCCTGTGCATAGTAATACATTTTTAAAGTAAGTAACTCGTTTACCTTAATAAATCCTTTCCGTATCTCTCTGGGGGTAATACAAGTGTTAATGGGATGATTGGGGGGTCTTTCATCTCCCCCTGGTGTCTCGGGCCAGAAAACCACATTGGTCGGAGTCACCAATACACACTAATGGAATCACGAAGGAGAAGCTAACAGGCTAACGGGCAAAGCTAACAACAGGTTAGCGCCACTTAAACTGTATTTACAGCAAAGTGTGAGTGAAAAAAAATGTCTCCATTGTGTAATTGGATGAACAATATCCCTCTCTCCTTTTGTCTTTTCTGTCAGCGTAGTATTTACTCTCACGGACAATTAATGAGTAAAAAAAGGCAACATGCTACGACACCTGCAGTGGCGCTTAAAGCCTCTAGGGGCATGAGTTACTTAGTACTGCTTTAAAGAAATAACCATAATGCTCACTCCAGCCACTAGGGGGCAGCTTAAAGAAAGAAAGGAAAGAATTCCACACGTGTCCAGCAGAGGGCACTGACAGAAGAAGAGATATAAATAACATTATAATCACGTGGTAAATGCATGGACAGTCAGCCCCAGGGTGGCTGTGGCTACAATAGTAGCTTACCAACACCGAGTGCTGAGTGAATGAATAATGACTACAGTGTAGCAGAGACTTGTGACCATAGAAATAATATTAATAGACTCCGCCTCTTCCCCGTTTGCCATAATAACTACTATTTACAGACTCCTCCTACCGTGCTCTGACGGAGCATGTTCCAATGGGATCTTGACGGGGTGCGTAGTTTGGTCGTAGCCACGCCTGCGCCATTAGCTTTAATGCTAACGGTTTCTTTAATTGTAAGTAACCAAGCGTTATCACAGAAGCCATCTCTAGCTGTAGAAAGTTACAAAAAAAATTTGAAACCAGGCTTTACAGTTGCGTAAAACATGTGGAAAGTGCAATGCTAACTAATAGAAAAACTAGCTTGTTTTGCCGCCCACATATGAAGGAGCAATGGCGGACTTTGCTTGTGACACAGGCTTGTAAAGTGCAATACAAGTGTATTCCTCAATAGTATATCCCCAATCAAAACATATTTTACTGGAGCTTTTGTTTATGGACCCCGGCGATACACATACTTTGGCACCAGCAAAATTTACTTGGAGACCCCTGACCTATAGTGCGAAGCTTTGGACACCCAGAGCAATCGGACTGATGTCTACAAATGACCCTTATTCTCCAGCTGAAGTGTCTCGCATTAAAAGTCGGTCATAACATATAGTCAAGGGTATGCGTTTAGAACAGAATGTAGCTTCCTTTAAATATGGAGCCTGATCTATGTGTATGTAAATCCTTGTTGCTAACGGCGTCTGGCTCTATGGACTGGCCTACATAACGCAGCCGCTCAGATTAATACGTAGACACTTCTTGACTATATGTGGTATGGGGACCCTGCTGCGCCGCTCTGTGGGCCGTGGCCTGAAAACACTTGATGCATGAAAATAAAAAGTGCTTTGGTCTGGTTTTACCTGTGGCTGAATATGTAACACAGGTGTGCAAATCCACATGTTCAGGCTGCCCCGGAGCGAGGGGGCTTTTTGTCAACTTCACGCTCGCTAACGGGGAACAACACACCTCGGCGATGTTATACTTGGATTCTAAAGAGCCCGTATCGTGCGAGCGTTACTTTTTATCTGAGGGTTTTAAATATTGTCGTATTATTGAATTAAGAAACAGAAAGTGATGCGCAGGTCTGCTTTTTTTCTGACCCATGTAAATCAAACTCGACCCGAAAACATGAGTCTCAATTTGGTGTATGAATGAGTGAGTGGTCCCTCGATATAAAGCGTTTTGAGAGCCTAAAGCAGGTGGAAAGGCGCTATATAAAATGTGATAATTTACATGTGCCTGTCGCGCTTTTATGATTTACCCCACAAAACTGGACAATTGAACAAAAACTACTTTGAGTGGCATTTATGGATAAGAATGCACTTTGCGTTGTAACCCAACCAGTGTTCATTTACTAAAATATTTAGTCATAATTTTACAGTAATATTGTTGCCCACTAAAATTGGACTAAAACTAAATAAAAGTTTTTCATTAGTGTAAAACTGTGACTAAAATGTTCAGATATTTTCGTCGACTTAAATAAGACTAAATGAAAATGAAAAGAATGGACTAAAATCATTCAAATCATTCCTTGATTAAGTATGATTATAATAAATATTATAAATGTAAAGTTTATTTTCATTGACCTTTATTTAACCAAGAAAGTCCCACCTAGATTAAGAATCTCTTTTTCAGGGGAGTCCTGGCCCCTGAGGGAAACCTATTGTACATGTTTTTAGTGGTAGGGGAAACTAACCCGGGACCTTCTGTGAAGCACGAGCTCTAACCGCTGTGCTACCGTGCCGACCGTTGATTAAATTCATCTTAAATTTAGTCGAGTAAATTTACATGCAGTCGGCTAAAATTAGGTTAAAGTTGAAGAGAATTTTTGACTAAATCTTGACTGAAAGTAACTTTCATTTTTGTCAAAAGACTCAAACTAAATTAAAATGTCAAAATTAACACTGAACCCAACAATGTAAGAACAAAAATGCTGTGTGTGCGTTCCAAACCGACCCGAAGGTTGCCTTATAGCCTATGTGAGGTATACGGACTCGCAGGCAAACGGCTGTGCGATTGGTGCAGGCAGGGCCAGCTCTGGGCATAGGCAACCCAAGAGGGCTCTCGAGGGGACGCCGAATTACGTTTGAACGTTTAGCCCTGTAAGGTCCATGCCCCATCGTCTTCCGCACGTAACACTTCAAGCTTTCAAACGAGCCCACCCTGGCCCACGGTACCAGATTGGCTCGGGCCGGCCCTGGATGGTTCTTCTGCATCATGGCAGGCCTGAAGGGGCAGTGTGGTGGCCGCAGTCTTCCCCAGGATTGAAAGATGAGCTGAGAGAGATACCAAGAGTCTTTCGGATTGAAGGGATCAATTTGCTGTGAATGTCAACACTGAGCCGTGCAGGGCTCAACAAGTTTGGAGGTTTGTGACTCATTGATTCAGACCAAGCTCTTGCCGACGATCCCTCCACAAACATTAAAGGGATATTTCAGGACTTTTGACATAGGGCCTCATTTCCTAGTTATCCAGAGTGTTGTTGATTTCCAGAGATTTTATTGTTTTATTTTTTATTCATGCAGTCCTTATATGTGAAGAGTTTAGTGGTGCTAGGCTAGTGCTAGGCTAGTGCATGTCTATGGTAACTAGTAGCCTGCATTAAAAACCTCTTCAAACACATGGGCTCGTCCTCCAAACGTTGCCATATCTGATTTGTAGAAAGCTCCTTTGTGAATTCCACGTGTAGTAATGCCGGTCGCAGGTAAACAAACTACTGTAGATCCGGTAACCGAGCAGATCACTCCGCCGCTGCATAGCTTACAACCAGGAAGCTGATGCTTCTAAATATAAGTTATTTTAAATGCAAAATGGTTATATTTAAAAAATAATAATTCAGTCAACACAGACATTTATATTGGTAGTCTGGTGTTATGAGTGATGTGCTTGGGTCAGACTGTTTTTAATGCAGGCTACTAGTTACCATAGACTAGCACTAGCCTAGCACCACTAAACTCTTCAAATATAACGACTGCATGAATATATATATATATATATATATATATATATCCAGAAATCAACAACACTCTGGATAACTGGGAAATGAGGCCCTATATCCCTTTAACCTTTTAACAGAGCGCATGTTCTCTAGCTCGGCTTTACCCAAATCTAAAAGCTTCTCCACCGGAGAGTCACTGTAACACCTCATTTGAAAGCTAAGACCTACAAAACTGATCGTGATCACCACTTTTTTGTCACATATTTGAAGCATCTTTGTCTCTTTTTTTGTTGTGTTTTGGCAACGTGTTTTTGTCACTTTTTTGTCAAGTTTTTGTTGCTTCTTTGTTGTATTTTTGTCACTTTTAAAATTTTGTTATTGTTGCTTTGGAATGCGTTTTCTATTTTGACGCTTTTTTCAAGAACCTTTTACATGTGAGTAACGCCAAACTGGAGAAAATGTGCTCGGTTCAGGTGGGGATTCACTTGCTTTTTCTTGACCCAATTTGCTTTAAACAACTTTTCTTTTCTTTTCTTTTTTTTTTACTTTTTTTGCTCCAAATAAACAGCCTTGCATTGTTTCCCCCTCCGTCCGTCTGTTCAATCTTTAATTCTCCCTCTTTAAGAAACCACTACCGAGCCAACTAGGCTTAAACGAGGCTAAAGTCCACCGATTTAGACAAATGAACTTTTAATTGTGCTAAAATATGCCAACGTATTAATCTCCACCGGCCGCTCCCTTGGGCTCCCCCCCGTCCCCCCCTCCCCGGCGCCTACTTCTATATATAATAATATAATGGGCTGGGGAAAGCAATGCCCCGCGCCTCGGTATACATTTGTAAAGCTGCGGTAATTCTGTTCTTTCCTTTTTTTTTTCGCCGTCGCGTTGGCAGGGGACCCCGGCAGACCCATAGCTCGTGTTGTCGCGGCGGGCCCCGGGAGAGAGAGCGCGGACCCCTGCGCCGCCGGAGAGACACAGGCCCGGGAGAAGCAAACACCATCAGTAACCTGTCTTGCGGCGCGGCGCTAACGCCGAATCCCTCCGCTCCTACAGCCTCATCATCGCAGCCCCATTCCACGGTGATTTATGTGGCCGCGAGCTGCCGGGAGCCGATAGATCAGGGGAGGCAGTCGGGGGCGGGGGTGGCGTGCGAGCTCGACGGGGAGGGAAAAAACTCACCTGTGATGGAGAGGGAGAGAGCAGGGTGACATAAGGGAAAGCACAATAAGCAATAATAAAAGCACCGAGGGCCGATGTGGACCGGTAATGGTCTTCATGATTTTTCCCGCTTTAAGGCGAGACGCGGCAGGTGAAAGTATTGATTTTCACGCAGTGTTTTTTTTTGTTATAGTTTTCTCCCGTAACATCTCCACGTCAGAGAATAAAAAAGACTAAACTTACCCCGTACGAGGCTTATTTTTTTTGGTCGCTTCCAACTTCACCTCTGTTTGGAGCCATAGGAATACATTGGGAGAGGCCAAAGACTGAGCGCCAGGGCCGGCCCTAGGCATAGGCGACCCAGGCGGCTGCCTAGGGTGCCATCTGCTGGAGGGGGCGCCAAATTGCAAAATTCCATCTACAATATCGCCGATTTTCGGACATAACTTTTGGACAAAAAGTGATAGAGACTTTTGTGTTGGAAACTAGAGATTTAAGCTTTCAAACGGGTTCTTCTTTTTTTGGTTCTTCTACGCCCCCGGGGAGCTGTGTAACATCGCAATGAAAATTCGTAAACTTACTTCAGAAATGGCGCTTCCTCCTCCAAAAGAACTGTTGTGCGTTTTATGATGCATATGCTCGGATTTATTTGTTTTTATTTTTTGAATAGATAATCATAATATAATATAACAATGATAATCATAATAAAATAAAAGCAAGCCTTAACCATATCCAAAGAGAGGATTGGAATTCAAAAGACAAACAACTTACCTTATTCCGCCCTGCCAACTTTTTGCGCCATCTTGCCTAGGGCGCCTGCTGAGCGCACGCACAAAGACCAGACAGGTACGCAGCAACTCGTCTAAGCTCAGGTGAGAACGTATCTCAGTGTGAAAACACGGTGGCCTGTTCCTTTAAAGCTAAATATGGGCTCAACTTATATAGCACTTTTCTACCTTTATCAGGCCCAAAGCGGAAGGAACCAGTCCCCCATTCACTCTTTCATTCACACTGGAGGCAAGCTGGGTGAAGTGTCTTGCCCAAGGACACAACGACAGTGTGCATTTGCGGGAGCTGGGATTCGAACCCCCGACCTTCACAAGACGTTCACAAGACGACCCGCTCTACCAACTGCGCCACCGTCTCCCCATAAAATATGCACTGTCCCCACCAAATAAACAAACAAAACAAGCAAACATCCACGTGTCCAGTGAAGGGGGCCCACGATGACGCTATGACCCAAATATGACATTTTTCTTTCTGCGAGAGACGAGCGCTATAGAACAGCAGAGACACCCGTCACACAACCTTTTCTCTAAATGAGGTTTTTGTTCCTACAGATGCCAAACATTCCAGTCTTGGTCTTAACAGAGGGATTTTCTTATATTTAATTCGCAGCCTGATTTATTCGGCTTTGAACCCAAACAGCAACTTCGATAAGTGAAGTATGTGAAGAACTATTCATTATGAGATCGAAGTAATAGTAGTTAAGTAAATGGAAAATGATCACAATCATTTACAACATCAAGAGAATGCTGTAGATTTACACACAAGATGGATGAAATAAGATTATGTGTTGTTCATCCACAATAACGGAGAAGCACAGTCTTTAAATTATTTATAGTAATCTACCGTTTGGAATTATTTATCAGGTCTGAACATCGTACCTGTTTTCTCGTAGACTATGATCTGCTGAGCTTGTGGAAGTGGCCTGACTCTGTGACCTCCTAATGAAAACGAGTCCAAAGTATTCACTCTAATGAGGCCACAGGCTCCTCCTGAGAGACCTGCTTTAAACGTAATCATTTTCCAAAGACATCTTCATCAAACTGCTCTAACTCAATCGAACTGCACCTGCAGGACCCTCGACTAAAATAGCTGAAGCTCTGGTTTCCGCTACAGGTGGTGTTCGTGGACTTCCTGTTTGCACTGTTACATTGTTAATGTCACACTAAAATACATCATTTCTGACCTACCCTATATCAATGGTCCTGAGATCAGTCTTAGTTGAAACTATCTACAGGCAAAATTCTATAATGACCCAAAACAGCTAATTCAATGTCTCACTTGTCTGCACTTCCTGTTTGACCTTTATTGCAATGTTTTAATCAAAAACAACCCACTGAGTTTTCACACACATTGGAGCACATTGGTTCCAGCTGCATTTACTCCAAAGTTAGTTCAGTCCATTTTCACATGCGTGTTTTCTGTCAGTCTCTCCCATGGGGAAACTGAACACCACTGAGTATGGGTTGAAAGCATACACTGTAAAAAAAAAAATAGACAACTCCTCCTCACTCCGCCCCGCATGCCACAGTGACCCCGTTCGAGCGGGAAATCATGGCGGATGTACAGACTCCTCCTCCCCAGCTCTGACGAAGCATGTTCCTAAAAAGGTCATAAGGGCGGGATCTTCACTGTAGACTCGGCCCTCGCGTGACGTGTAGCTCGCGCGAGCTCCAATGCTAACAGTCCGGCCCTCATTAAGTATGAAAACCAGCCTGCTCCCTTTAATTGTAACTAACCCGGCGTTATCACAGGAGAAATATCTAGCTGTAGAAAGTTCCAAAACATTAGGCACCAGGCTCTAAAGTTGTTTTTAACATGTCTAAAGTGCAATGATTTCTAATGGGGGACTAGCGGCTAGAGATACTACAGTAATGACCTCTAGTGTCGTGGTCATAAAGCAGAGCAGCCAGCGGGCATTGGGTGAATGTACAATTGTCTCATGTCTGTGAAAGGCGCTGTATAAATAAAGTTCTTCTTCTTCTTCTTCTTCTAACCTGTACTAGACACACTAGAGGCCATGGCAAAAATAAATTACATTTAAACCTACATTTGAAAATACTTTTACTTCAAATCCATTTAAAAATGTTTAAAAATATAGAGTGGGGGAGGGGGACACATTCAGGTGTACAAAAAAGAAAAAGTAAAGTTGTGGTCGTTTTTGAGTACTTTTGCATGACTTTAGTCCGTTTTACTGGTAGAAAACTGTAATCGGTCTATTTCAAAAATTTTGACCATTTTCATTAGATTTTCCTTCTGTTAGAACACCATCACACTTTTGTTACTGCATGAAAGCATATCTCTCCAATCCTTTTAGTCACTGTCAGGTAATGTGGTCCACACTTGACCCAGGACATTCGCACACGCACACACACACACACACACACACACACACACCCTTCCCATCATTCCTCTCACTCCCTTTCTCTTCCCCCCCTCCACTGCATCGCGCCGGGACTGGATTAGCACCGTGTCCAATCACTGCCGCATACCCACCTTATGTCAACACTGGCGGAGCTATACTGGCGGGGGGGGGTAGTCTCTGGGGACCTCCTTCATGTCCGACGGCCGACGCGGCAGGGCATGAAAGCAGCAGTGCCTTAGAGAAAGAAAGAGAAATGCCTTTTAAATGATGCCCCTATTGTGAGGCCGCGCCGGGCGACGGCACTTTGGCAAAACTGCGAACAATGAGCGGAGGGGCCCGGCGGCGCGCTCGGCATTACCATAGTGATTTAAATACAGTAATCTGGTTTTCTGCCTCAGATGACGCCGATGTGAGCAATGTGCTGGTGCTGTGAGGGGCCGGTTGGATTAGACACTTTCTCCAACACGGGCCTGGAAGTGCACTCACAGCACACGGCAGCTCGACTGGGCACCGTGAAGTTTAAAGGAACCATATCATGATTTTTTTAGCTTTTAACCACGTTATAATGGCAACGTGCCATACGAGGCCGAGGGGGGGGGAAACATTTCTCATGGGATTTTTCAAAATGTTATCAATTTTCTGACGGGCCATTATCACGCAAACAAAATGTTTTTTAACAGCAAATAGTTCAGACGCGAAAAACGGCACTTGTTGCTAACGTTAGCACATGCAGCATGAAGCTTCCTTGAAAACGTAAGATATCAACGCCGAGGGATCCAAAAGAACATGTGCAAGCCTCAATCGATCTTTCACAGAAGCCCCGTCCACATAGTTACTGTTGCTACGTCCATCAAACTTGAGTGACTCGTGTTAGTGGTTAATTGGAGCAATAAATGCGCGATATCCTCCAGATCGAGGCAAAAGGCGTTGCAATCTACAGCAGAGGGATATATTCAAGATATTACACTATCCAACGAAGGATAAAGGACAACTATTGAATTACTAAAGCAAACAGACAGGTCTCCAGCAAAAGCAGAGAAACCTCATGACCGGCCGTGCCTGGTAAGCACCCTCTTATTGTTTTAGTATTGCTAATAGAAACATTTCTGCGGTTCGCAAAAGTTAGCTAATGCTAGCTGAACCTACAGGCGCCACAATGATAATCAGCCGCAGTTAAAGTTACAGCTCCAGTGCCAGTTTGTGTAACGTTATGTGACTGTCAGTAGATGTAAGCATGCTAAGGTGTTAGCCTAGCCTTACCTTAGAGCAGACGTATGCTTGTTTATTTAGCTGTCTATTCCCTGAACACACTCTTGTGGGACCTAGTGTCCAATTTACATCCTCCATAGGCTGATCGCTTCACCATTTTGCTTCTTCTTCTTTGTCTGGTGCGGGTTTTGGTGCAAAAGGTGCATCTGCTCAGTGGTGGTATGTCCCATTGTTTTGCATTGGAGGTCTACGGACCTGGCTTCATAGTAACAAGGATCTGATTGGACAATTACCGTTTTGGGGCGGGGTTTTGCGAAAGTTCAGTTATGCACAACAGGTCAGTTTCAATTTCGCCCCATCATCCAAAACATGTCTGAAGTTGTGTTTTGTTAATGTGTGGATTGTGTAAATCCAGTACTCGTTTCCAGGATTTATGACTCAACTCACACTGAGGAATTAGGATTACTGAATTACTGAGTAAACACTGCTGGAAAAATGATAAGAAACTCTTCTCAAATGGGCTGGACTCTGTTTGTGCTGGCAATGACTTATTAACTGGACACAGACTCGAACTCGGACTTGGACTTGGACTTGGACTCGGACTCGCAAACTGAAGACCGGGACTTGACTCTTGGACAAATAGGACTTGAGAGTAACCTTTGCAGAGGATGCGGCAAATGTCTGATATCTGTCCCCCCCCCAAACCGAATGTGCTCCCCCTCATTACAACAACAGCGCTGCAGACATCCACTGGAGTGAAGGCAATTGGAGCGGCGTTCGATCCCGAGCTGGACCCGTGCGAGGTTTCCCTGGCCAGCCGGACTTAACGCTTGTCTCGATCTCAGCGTTATGGCCGCCAGTTTAGCACCATCTTCAGCCAAAGCCACAGGAGGACCACTAAACTTGTGGGATTATAAATTCACTCTGAATTGAAAGGATTTGAGACAACTTGTCCGAGATTTTAACGCAAAGTAGAAGTGACAAGCTGGCCAGAAATTTCACCCACCTTGCCTGTGTGAACACGTGATCGGTGGCGCTCAGTCACGCAAAAACACCGAACATGTTGTTAGCATTTAGCCTCGCCTCCCCTCCTCTATGGGGCCAAACAGGGGTGATGTGAGAAGCGACCAAGCTCTTCCCTATTTAAACACGGTTACGTGAGTAGTTACATGATCCAAGTCTAGTTACAACAATTTTCTAAGTGGATGAAAAGGGGAACTATATTGTAAGGCGTAATGACACCTTAAAGGAATAGGCCTCAGTTTTTACATTCTGAGATATGTTCTTACCTTAGCTTTGACGAGTTCATCTGTACCTGTCTGGTCTCTGCCTTCAGTAACGTAAACACAGCACAGATGGCGTTAGCATTTAGCCGTTAGCATTTAGCCTCTCTCTTCTCCTCTATAGCTCCAAACGAGATGAAGATAGACTATAGACTAGTTACACTATAAAGTATAATTATACAAAATTAAACATGTGGATTTTCTAAGCGGATAAAAAGGGGAACTATATTGTAAGGCGTAATAATACCAGGAGTAATTCGGCATCCGCACAGTAAAGTGAAGATATTACCGAATTCTTGCCGAATTACTCCTGGTATTATTACGCCTTACAATATAGTACCCCTTTTTATCCACTTAGAAAATCCACATGTGAAATCTTTTGTGAATTATACTATACTATCTCAGTATGCAAAAACGGTGGCCTGTTCCTTTAACCTTATTAGTCTTATTGGTTTTATGGTTGTAGATGACTTACATTTCAGTATAGCTGTTAGAAAAAGTATTGGTATTGTAAACCAAGTATCGTTTCAAAAATTGACGGTACACAGCCCCAGGGCGACAGACAGTACAACCTATATATTATATATATTATATGGTATGGCATCAAAAATCAAAGTCTGGATTTGAAAACACTACGACAAGAACCACAAACTTGCACACTCGGGAATTCGCGGCATGGGCTCAGCCTGGTCAAATGTAACCGGGATAAACTGGACATTTCTCCAGAGCAGGTGCATGTCTTTTTCTTTCTTTTTTGCAAAGCTGTAGTGTCTGTGTGTGGGGCCTATAGAGTAAGACTGGGGGGGGGGAGCGAACAGGCTGTTTCCGCACAAGCTGTTCCATTCTTGTGCGCTTCCGGTCCAGTGGAAGAGTTGATGAAGTTTAAATGAAGCAGAATTAGGAGATCACAGAGAACCAGGCGAGGGAATTGGTGGTGGTGGTAGGGGGGGGGGAACGTGTGACACCCCTCTACCCGCTTCTTCTCACTCCTCTGGGCGGAGGGGGGTTACGACGACGGCGAGAGAGACCTGGAGGCAGCTGCTCGCATGACCTGCCGGAATAAGTATCTCTAAATGTGGTAATCTCCAATCACCTCGAACGTCAATGAAGTCAGGGCCGGGGTTAATGAATGGGCACACGGTTGGCCGAGCGTAATGCCCCCCCCCCCCCCCTCACACACACACACACACTCCCTTTACACACACACAAGAATATCTCCTCTCATCATTGTTGTTCTCTCACTCTAATCCTTTTTACTTCAGCTGATTTGCGCACGAGAAGACAAGGCGATGGCGGTGTACGGGCGGAAAAGGCAGCAAGGCGGGTAGGCATGGGGAAAAGCCTATTACCCAAGCTCCTCTGCTCTCAACTATCTAAATGCTAACGAGGAGGGGGCGACGAGGGAAACATGGGAAGCGAGATGATGTTCAAGACATATTCACAATGTCAAAACAGGCTCCAGAAAGCAGTAGCAAATGGGCGTCCCGCTCAGGGGGCGATGTGGGCTCTTTACATGACGATGCATTTTGCCGGGAAACACGAGCGAGTTTAAATACATTGTCCCGTTAAAGTGAGCTGGGGTCACGCATGATGAAGCGGGATGAATGAATGAAGGAGCGTCTTCCCCCCAGAGTCTGGACACTGGTGGTGGTAAAGGATGAGGTCTGAGGCCGCCAGTGGATGGCGAGTCTCGAAGCGCGCCGTAAAGATGTGGTCAATGGAAGGAGGGGCGGAGGAGGGTCACAGCACACTGCTGGCCAGGTGTGGGGTGTGGTTGGAGATGATGAATGCTGAAGGTAGATCTTCCAGGTTGAATTTACACTTAAGTTTCATATGGCTTCTACAAATGGGTAACAATCGTAAACCCACCTGAAAGTCCACAATGGACAACTTGCAGTCTGAAGGTTCTGCATTGGCCTCCACAGTCTCCTGACCTAGAAGGTCCGTGCACAGACCTTGCATGGACCTTCACATGATCTTCAATGATGATCATTGAAGATCTGTGCATGGACCGTCCAAGAGCAGTGCGTCCTAGAGTCCCTTAAACTATAGAGCTGTCGACTAGTTGATTTCTGCGACGCTAGTCGACATCATTTTAGACAAATCTACTAGTCGTGTGTTAATCTCTCGCTCCCTCTAGTTTTAACATTAATGTCAACGCGGAACGCCTAATCCCTGTTTCGGTGGGACAATAAACTGTGTGACCTTTCCCAGCCACATCTCAAAACATTTATTTATTTACAATTATTTTTATTTCAAGGATTAACCATCTCTTCTATCCTGAAATCATTTGGTTGAACTTTTAGAGCTAGAAAGTCGACCAACATCTGCCTGTAATGAATGAGAAGCCATTATGCTCCAGAAGGGCACTGACTGTCCTATACATCAAACCCTGGAAATAGAGATTTTTTAGAGGAGAGCATGTGGAGGCTGAGGGGCTGATGTTTCTGGGCCTCTTTCGCCCCCGCATCAACCTTTTAAAATCAGCCGCAGCGGACAAGGCCACGCCGGCGGATGGATGGGAGGCAGGGAGCAGAGAGGAGAGGCTAAACTCTGCTTGATGGAGGTCTCCGGTGATTTCTTTTTTTAAGCCAGGAGCTGACCCTACTGTCCCCAAGGTCAGAGCACCTGATCTGGGCACTTTACTTCCGCTCTGACAGCACCATATCCTCAACAGCTTATGTTCAACGTGCTGATCATTGTTCTATTGATTTAAAAACCAGAGGGGGGGGGGGGGTCGTGTGCCCTGCTGTGCTCGGGACGGGGATATGGACAGGAACCATCGGAGAAGTGTGGAGACATGTGAAGAGCTTTGGATGCTACTTTGCTAGAAAAATGTATTTCATTTAGGTTGAACATTTTGTTTTGCGTCTTGGTTTGAGGCTCTTTCTGGGACCAACAAAAATCGTCCTGCGAAGTTGGTCAAAGTAGCAGGTAAAATTATAGGTGTTTATCTTACTCCCCTCCGGACTGGCTATATAAGGACAAAAAAGTGTTGCGTGCAAAAGGCAGCAAGAGGAGGATATGAATGACGAAACACGAATCCAAAACTAATAACCGGTAAAACCCCAAAAGAAAAAGATCTCAGCCATCGGCGCCAACCCTCCTAAACCTTTGCGCACGTGATTTAGCTCTAATTACAAAATGTTTAAATAGATACAATGCCTTGCGAAAGTATTCGGCCCCCTTGAACTTTTCGACCTTTTGCCACATTTCAGGCTTCAAACATAAAGATATAAAACTGTAATGTTTTGTGAAGAACCAACAACAAGTGGGACACAATCATGAAGTGAAACGAAATTTATTGGATATTTCAAACATTTTTAACAAATAAACAACTGAAAAATTGGCCGTGCAAAATAATTCAGCCCCCTTAAGTTAATACTCTGTAGCGCCACCTTTTGCTGCGATTACTGCTGTAAGTCCTTGGGGTTTGTCTCTATCAGTTTTGCACATTGAGAGACTGAAATATTTGCCCATTCCTCCTTGCAAAACAGCTGGAGCTCAGTGAAGTTGGATGGACAGCGTTTGTGAACAGCAGTTTTCAGTTCTTTCCACAGATTCTCGATTGGATTCAGGTCTGGACTTTGACTTGGCCATTCTAACACCTGGATATGTTTATTTGTGAACCACTCTATTGTAGATGTTGCTTTATGTTTTGGATCATTGTCTTGTTGGAAGACAAATCTCCGTCCCAGTCTCAGGTCTTTTGCAGACTCCATCAGGTTTTCTTCCAGAATGGTCCTGTATTTGGCTCCATCCATCTTCCCATCAATTTTAACCATCTTCCCTGTCCCTGCTGAAGAAAAGCCCAAACCATGATGCTGCCACCACCATGTTTGACAGTGGGGATGGTGTGTTCAGGGTGATCAATCAATCAATCAAGTTTTATTTCTAAAGCGCCTTACAACAACCAAAGTTGACCAAAGCGCTGCACACAATAAAGATAAAAATAAAAATACAATATAAAAAGGAGTACAATTTCATTTAAAACAGACCATTTACAACAGTTGCCACAGAACTATGTGTCAAATGCCTCTTTAAACAGGTGAGTCTTTAGTTTTGCTTTGAACAGTGATGAGCTGTGTTGCTTTTACGCCAAACATAACGTTTTGCATTGTTGCCAAAAAGTTGGATTTTGGTTTCATCTGACCAGAGCACCTTCTTCCACATGTTTGGTGTGTCTCCCAGGTGGCTTGTGGCAAACTTTAAACTACACTTTTTATGGATATCTTTAAGAAATTGCTTTCTTCTTGCCACTCTTCCATAAAGGCCAGAGTTGTGCAGTATACGACTGATTGTTGTCCTATGGACAGAGTCTCCCACCTCAGCTGTACATTTCTGCAGTTCCTCCAGAGTGATCATGGGCCTCTTGGCAGCATCTCTGATCAGTTTTCTCCTTGTATGAGCTGAAAGTTTAGAGGGACGGCCGGGTCTTTGTATACCTCTTTTACGTTAATGTTGCATAGAAGAAGAGAGGAGGATCCCACTTTATCGGTATGTCTTCTGAAGGAGACAACTTAAAGCAGTACTAAGTATCTTATGCCCCTAGAGGCCATAAGCACCACTGCAGGTGTCGTAGCATGTTGTGTTTTTTTACTCATTAATTGTCCGTGAGAGTAAATACTACGCTGACAGAAAAGACAAAGGGACAGAGGGATATTGTTCATCCAATTACACAATGGAGATCTTTTTCGCTCAAACCTGCCTGTAAATACAGTTTAAGTGGCGCTAGCCCGCAGTTAGCTTTGCCCGTTAGGCTGTTAGCTTCTTCTTTGTGATTCCATTAGTGTGCATTGGTGACGCCGACCCGGTGCAAAGGAAAGTTGCTATTGTGGTTTTCTGGCCCGAGACACCAGGGGGGAGAAGAAAGACCCCCCAATCATCCCATTTACACTTGTATTACCCCCAGAGGGACTACGGAAAGGATTTATTAAGGCAGGGGTAGGCAACGTCAGGCCCGGGGGCCAACTCTGGCCCTTGAGTCGAGAACCCTCAAGATGATTTTGAGAAACATTATTACACAAATCAGAGAGTACTTTAACCTGTTGGGGGGGTTAAATGGGAGAAGAAAAAAATGTAGTAAGTAATTTGTAGAACGTGCAGTGGAAAAAGAATTAAGAGATTAAATCTAAAGTTTGAGTAGATTTGGTCTGATTTTAGTTCAGATAAGACCTCGTGTTGCCAACGGAACAATACATTTGTTTCTTATTCAGATTATTTAGTTTTTCAAGTAAAAAACAATTATGTTTAAAAGTAAAAGTTGATATGTCTGATTTCAAGTGGGTTTTATGCTCGTTCCATTGAATTTTGGTCTTTTTGCAATGAAGAAACTTGGCCCTCTGCCTGTAAACAAGTTACTTAGCACTGCTTTAAAACATGCAAAAAGTAATTAAAACATCTCAGCTATTCGTATGTTTCAGGAACAATGTGACACAGTCAACAGCTCAGAAAAGCGTGTTTGGAATAAGCTAATTTACAAGTAATTATTTGTACAGAATGAGCCGTATCGAACATGTGGCAGCTCTCCTCCGGCGCTGTCACGAGGCGGAGACGGTCAAGTGTAATAATCTTGACGAAAAGCGTCAGTAAAACCAGCCGTGATTCAGTTTTCCTCCCAATTTCTCTCCTGCTGCCGGCGGACCGGCCCCGCACGTCACTGTAATGCAATGGAGACGCTGACAGGCCGGGCCCACATTAGGCTGGGCAAAATGTAGTAACCGGATTCTGGTTCAATACACCGCGTGTCTTTCCGCAGCGTCTAAATTTGAAATGATATTCCGATATTGGGGACGGTTGAATTTTTAGCGCGGCACTAATGATGGGATGTTTCTGTGTATTTTACGCGTCTCCACAAATACCGTTGCCGATTCGGTGCGCGGCTTATTATCATTTGTCACGTTGTAGATTTGAGCGTTCGCACTGTTCATTTGCTACGTGCCTCGGCTCCGTGTTTTTTAAGGTGTATTCTAAAATACTTTGTCTTAATGCGGCGTCATATTACAATTGCATAGAAAATAGATCGCTTCTTTTTTTTTTTTTTTTTTTTACTTTTTACAGCAGTGGAGGAAAGTAAAAATACACAGTATAGATTTGAAGGAACTTTTGATGAAGACATTACACAACATTTCAGAGCAAGTATTTATAATCGTTCTAACGCCACTACATTTTCAAACTGGAATCAAAGTATGTAAAGAAAGAATACGTGGTAAGCGCTCGCTAGATCACCTGTTGATCAGGAAACACAGGCGCTCATCGAGATCTGCGGGTCAGAGAATATTGCATAAACAAAGATATAGGCACTCCATATTCCTCTGATAGTTTTATTTAAAAAACGTGTTTCGACTCTACTGAGTCTTCATCAGGGCACATACCCTTACAGCTGCGCGGTGATTACTGATAACAGTGACGAACCTGGTCACATGATCAGACAAGGTGCTGTACATTACAAAAAACAAAGATCCATATATGATGCATCATATATAATGATTATGAGACCAATGAGACTCCAAAACCCCCATAAGTAATAACAAGCAGTTTGTGAACAATCATATACAATATATATTCAAGATAGAAAAAAAAGCGTACATGTAACCGAGCTAACATGTCACAAAACAAAAGAGAAGGAGGCCAAGTTTTGCCGCACAAGCAAACCATATAACAGGGATCCCAATGCACCGGTTGCGGACAGTTACAGGTACAGTGAAAAGTCACTGCCTCAACACTGCCACACCTGAGTGCCCCCTCCACCCCCATAATATAGGGCAGGTAATTACAAAAGCACCCCCACAGGAGGAGCAAACATGAAAATAGTGCTAAAATGGCTCCAACAGTTTATGTTTGTGTTCTTACCTGAGCTCAGTCACGCAAAACGACCAAAGATGTTGTTAGCATTTGGCCTCTCCCAGCATATTCCTATGGCTCCAAACAGGGGTGAAGTTAGAAGCGACCATGCTCTTCCATGGGCACAAAGACCAGACAGGTACGGATCAACTCGTCTAAGCTCAGGTAAGAACAGATCTCAGTATGGAAAAACTGTGGCCTGTTGCTTTAAAGCCCAGGAGCTGAACCCTGGACGTTCTTAGCTTTCAGATGAGGAATGGCCTGTGCGTGTAGGGAGACTCGTGCTGATGCTCTCCTGCAGGTGAAGGTGCAGGATTGTCTGGGTGTTTTTGTACTGCACTTGTACATTTTTACAACACAGCCCTGGTTACGGTTCGTGAAGGAGCGACTCCGGTGAGAAATGCTACATCACCACCCGGCTGCTTGACCCTCAGCCTCCATCACTCCTCCACGTGCAATCAATCAATCAATGGTTTTGTATAGCCCAATATCACAACAGGAGTTGCCTCATAGGGCTGTAACAAACATTAAGGCAATAAAACAGAACAGTAAATAAGACAATGTAAAGTTCCGGTGAATCAAATATCCAGGCAAACATAAAGTCCAAATAAGCGTCAGCAGTGGGTGGCGACGAGCAGTGGGTGGCGACGAGCAGCTCGGGTGTCCCCTGTCCTTAGACTCTCCAGCCCGGCAAGGAAAAACTCAAAAACCCAGTGGGAGAAACGAGAAACCTTGAGGAGAACCACAGAAGGAGAGATCCACTCCCATGGATGGACAGGCTATAGAGACCCAGGGCCGAAGGAGTCCCTCAGTAGACGGGCCAAGATCACAGACCGTCCAGTCCTTGTTGTCAGTAGGCAGGGTTCCTCCGTTCAGCCGGGTCCCTCCGTTCAGCCGGGTCCCTCCGTTCAGCCGGGTCCCTCCGTTCGATCTAGACAGGCACTCCCAAGGGGGAGTGGGACAGGAGACACCATGTGAATAGTAATGAACAGACTACAGATGAAATAAATATTGTATCATAGTAAGACAAAGGTTGCAGTAAGAAGAAGAAGAGGATAGCGCTCAGTGTACCGTACTTCCCAGCGGTGGAGGCGCTGGATAGTAATTGCTTGCAGGACTCTATTGATTACACAGCGGTTGTCCTGCCACATCCCATCTCTGTCTGCACACCTGACTGATCGCCCCGGGCTAGAGGTAGTGGGTAGTTGGGTGGAAAAGTCCAGGCTAAAGGCCCGGGTCACCTTCAACTCGCTGTAACTCGCCGGAAATTTCCCATTTCCGTCTGCGGTTTGCCCCTGCATCGCTTCTCTCTCTTCTCCTTCAGTGGGTCATGTTCATATTACGTAATGTGATGTTGACCTCTCAGACAGAAGGCAGCCGCTAATATTACTCTATGGGTGAGGCCAGAATATAGAATATATCCACAAATGTGCAGAGTGAACAAAAAAATACAATTTAAAGCGACTTGGAGCATTGGCGAAAGCACTACATAAGACTAATCCCTTTTTTTAATTATTTTTTTTATTTGTTTTATTATTTATTATCCATCCATCCATTTTCTCCCACTTGTCCGTTGCCGGGTCGTGGGGGCAGCTATTGGAGCTGCCCAAGTCACATTGCACCAGCCCCCATGGCTCCTCCTGCAGGTGGTGGGTCCACGGAAGGACGGCCTCATGGTTCCAAACGGGCCTGTTGGTCTCTCATAGGGGCTTCACCCATTCACACTCTCACTCATACACCAGTGTACGCAGACACTGGAGGCAAGGAGGGTGAAGTGTCTTGCCCAAGGACACAACAACAATGTGCACCTTCAGGAGGTGGGATTCGAACCCCTGACCTTCCGATCATGAGACGACCCGCTCTACCATCTGCGCCACCGTCGCCCCTTATTATTATTTATTATTGTTTTTATTATTTATCTCAACCATTCCAAAAGTCCGTTATTGTTATCGTTATTCCACTGCTAAAATGGAATAGAAAGCAACATCTAGCTATGACGACTCATGCATGTAAACACGCCACACCAGATTGTGGCCCATCCGCCGTCCCACGGTCGCACTCTCGCACACGCCCTCATTCATCCCCGGGCTATTGTACATGTTTTTAGTGGTGGGGGAAACCGAAGCACCTCCTGGGACCTGAACAAAAAAAAGAGGTTTATGTATTTTGATTGATTTGACTTAATTTGAGTGAAAGGGTTAAAATAAACATTTAACAATTGATTTATTTTTAAGTTATTTATTTATTTATTTTTAATGATATGTCCATCATTTATTTATTTATTTATTTAAAGGGACAATGTCCATCATAGAGGACACGAGGCCGATACAGGTGAAATATGTAATCATAACTGATAAAGTATTGATAAATCTTACATTAATCAATGTCATAATCATCAATATCATTTATGAGAGTTAATATATTAAAGGAGGTTACATAAAATTTAAAATAACCTCTATAGTTATGAACATTACGGTTTGGAGTTTCTTTAATACATGCATGTAAATGAATGCATAGTGACGCTGACTGGTGTGACGTGTGTTTGGGATGTGAGTCTGTTACAGAGCTGTGATGGCTCAGAACCACACAAACCACTTTTCTTAATAACCCCGAGTTCTTCCCCCATAATGGACACGAGAGCTTCATCTCAGACCCAGACCTGCTGACGCTTCCTCTTCTGAACCTCCACTGTTCTTTTCTAACACTGAACCTTCAGCTCATCTTCTCACAGCTCCAAGTCTCAATCTACTGTCACTAAGTCATTCCAAATCTTCTCATTTTCATTTAAGTTTCTCATAGAGATTTAGATTTCACTTGAAGACTCAGTTAGTCTGATGTCCATTCCAAAGGACATGGCTTAAATGTAAAAATATTGGTGAAAATAGTATTTACAATAGTATGAAAAAAAAGAAAGAAAAGAAGACCCTTCTCTATAATAATGAATAAGATGGATGTGGTTCTTTCTCTGATTTCGCAAATATTTGAATTTGAAGCAAAGTCTTAAATGCCCCATTTAGAGCCGCCCAACACATGATATATTGTTAGAAAGCTCTGGAGGTCCTCTGTGCAGGGCAATAGGATTCAGATAGACCGCATGTAAACAGCCTGACTCACAGACTCAAGACCAATGTCCACTACAGAGGACATACATGCACGGGCTAGGTCCCAGGAGGATGTTCTTATTATCCGTGTGCCCCAGGTAAATATTTCTGCTCTAATAATGTCTACAAATCCAAAATAAAAAGCCCATACACAAGCGCCTCTTAAAATAACACAACTGCACAAATATTTGACTACCACTGCGGTCAAAATGATGATCACCAGACGAGCAGGTTCCTGTACCCGCAGTTGCAGCAAGATTTAATTTGGACGACAAATTCTCCCAAGAGTTCCATTAATGTTTTTTTTTTAATTATTATTTATTTTTGTCCTCAAGGTTTTCAATTCGTGAACTTTGCAATTACAGCGAGGCGGGGAGTCGACATGCACCTGCGTTCGGCAATTAATGTTGTGCCGCAGAAACGCGACTCATTTACCTGCGGAAAGAAGAGAGGGAGGGGGGCTACTACTGTCCACTCCATTTGTCGGATGGAACTCACGCGACCGGTTCCAGTCTGGAAGGATGTCGGTTTATTGAAGTGGAAAATGATGGAAGCTGAACTGTGTATGAAACTGTTCTTCAGTCGACTGGACCTGGCCCGTGAATTCCGCAGTCCGCTCCCTGAAGACATTACCTTGAAGAGACTGTGTGATGAGTGTGTAGGGTCTCTGGTGATTCTGACGGCTTTGTGGGAGAGACGGGTTGAGTTTAATGCTCAGGAACGAATGAAGTGCGTGTTCATTTTAATGCTGTTTTGGGGAAATGTGTTATTAACATGTGCATCAGTCTGCCCAGTGCTACAACCTGGTACAAGCCATCTCTCCTTTTTGAGGTTAATGTATATTGTACAATGTCCCTGTTCAAATAAATAAATACAATACAATAAAGATGTCCTTAATGGAGGGGAAGGGGCTCCCCAGATCTTCTCCGCTGCTCTCATGATGCACTGGAGGCTGGTCAGGATGCTCTCTATAGTCCCTCTGTAGAAGAACCACACAGTGATGGAGCTGGTCAGGATGCTCTCTATAGTCCCTCTGTAGAAGTACCACACAGTGATGGAGCTGGTCAGGGTGCTCTCTATAGTCCCTCTGTAGAAGAACCACACAGTGATGGAGCTGGTCAGGATGCTCTCTATAATCCCTCTGTAGAAGAACCACACAGTGATGGAGCTGGTCAGGATGCTCTCTATAGTCCCTCTGTAGAAGAACCACACAGTGATGGAGCTGGTCAGGATGCTCTCTATAGTCCCTCTGTAGAAGAGCCACACAGTGATGGAGCTGGTCAGGATGCTCTCTATAGTCCCTCTGTAGAAGTGCCACACAGTGATGGAGCTGGTCAGGATGCTCTCTATAGTCCCTCTGTAGAAGAGCCACACAGTGATGGAGCTGGTCAGGATGCTCTCTATAGTCCCTCTGTAGAAGTGCCACACAGTGATGGAGCTGGTCAGGATGCTCTCTATAGTCTCTGTAGAAGAACCACACAGTGATGGAGCTGGTCAGGGTGCTCTCTATAGTCCCTCTGTAGAAGAACCACACAGTGATGGAGCTGGTCAGGGTGCTCTCTATAGTCCCTCTGTAGAAGAACCACACAGTGATGGAGCTGGTCAGGGTGCTCTCTATAGTCCCTCTGTAGAAGAACCACACAGTGATGGAGCTGGTCAGGATGCTCTCTATAGTCCCTCTGTAGAAGAACCACACAGTGATGGAGCTGGTCAGGATGCTCTCTATAGTCCCTCTGTAGAAGAGCCACACAGTGATGGAGCTGGTCAGGATGCTCTCTATAGTCCCTCTGTAGAAGTGCCACACAGTGATGGAGCTGGTCAGGATGCTCTCTATAGTCCCTCTGTAGAAGAACCACACAGTGATGGAGCTGGTCAGGATGCTCTCTATAGTCCCTCTGTAGAAGAACCACACAGTGATGGAGCTGGTCAGGATGCTCTCTATAGTCCCTCTGTAGAAGAACCACACAGTGATGGAGCTGGTCAGGATGCTCTCTATAGTCCCTCTGTAGAAGACCCACACAGTGATGGAGCTGGTCAGGATGCTCTCTATAGTCCCTCTGTAGAAGAACCACACAGTGATGGAGCTGGTCAGGACGCTCTCTATAGTCCCTCTGTAGAAGAACCACACAGTGATGGAGCTGGTCAGGACGCTCTCTATAGTCCCTCTGTAGAAGAGCCACACAGTGATGGAGCTGGTCAGGACGCTCTCTATAGTCCCTCTGTAGAAGTGCCACACAGTGATGGAGCTGGTCAGGACGCTCTCTATAGTCCCTCTGTAGAAGAACCACACAGTGATGGAGCTGGTCAGGACGCTCTCTATAGTCCCTCTGTAGAAGAACCACACAGTGATGGAGCTGGTCAGGATGCTCTCTATAGTCCCTCTGTAGAAGAACCACACAGTGATGGAGCTGGTCAGGATGCTCTCTATAGTCCCTCTGTAGAAGTGGCACATAATGGAGGCTGGGACTCTAGCTCTTCTCAACTTGCGGAGAAAGTAGAGAGATTACTTTGCTTGACCAGTGATGCAGTGTGCATGGTCCAGGAGAGGTTCTCTGTGATGTGCACACCCAGAAACCACCGTTGATTGTTAGAGGAGCATGCTGGACCCGCACTCTTTGAAAGTCCACAACAATCTCTTTATCGCTTTATCTTTTATTTATAGGTCATTTATCTCATTTACAGTAAGATCGCTACTTTGTTCAGTGTTGCCATATGCCCAGTATAAAAAATTAAGTATTCATTCACCATTTGGGGATTATTCCGCTGATTGTTGAAGCGTTTCATGGACTGTAGCGAATAACCACCTCCTCCTAACCAGTCCGCCCGAGCCCTGTTTTCCTTTGAAGATTTGATTTCGCCGTCATCCTCTGAAACAGTGGAGACCAGGCAACCCAACAATCAGCCTTTGTAATGCGATCCCGGATTGAACATCCCGAGTAAATGTTTGCACAGGCAGTCATCCAAACCAGAAAGAAGAACGGCAGGGGGGGGGGGGGATAGAAAAATCCATCTTTCCATCCTCATCTCTATCTCGACGCCAGTGGGGTATCAAGCGCATTATAGCCCATCTCTGTGTGCATTTTTCATATAGGCCTTGCTTTTATGTTTTATGTACGCTAGCCCCCGGGGAGAACAGCTAGCATCCGCTACTAACTTTGGACGAGGGAACACCATTTCTTTTTTACTCAACCCCCCCTAAAAAAATAAAAACCTTATTCCATTAGCGCCCCACTCGCATACTATAGCGACACCTCCGCTCGCCGCCCTGCATCATTTGGATTTGCGAGTCGCCTAACGCAACCTGATCCGTGACCTGCGCGACTCGCACCGAGACAAAAATCATAGCGGATTATTCGCGGCTGTGGCAAAAAAATAAATAAATATAAAGACTTATTCCGGAAGATAAGCAGGTGTGATGTACCCTAATGTAAATTGATTTGGAGGCGCAGAGCTGGGGGAGGGACGTATAGCGCATAGTGTGAGTTTATAATTGACCCTGCTAGCTCCGCCGTCGCAAAGCCGCTAAAGCCCCCCCTAGCTATAGCTGCTCCTGCCGGATTCGCAACGCCGCGGAATATGAAGCATGTTACGTTGGCAAAATAGAAAAGGAAGCCACAAAAGCCGATTGGGAAAGTTTTTTTTAATTTTTTTTTTATGTTCTGCATTGTATTCCAATTCTGATGAAGGAGGATTTGAATAACTCTGTCCAAATTATTTAGGCTTAAAAAGTTGAGGTGTTGCTGCTTTTTCTCGCGGCTGGCTAACGCGTTTCTTTGTAGTGTTAGCGACTTCAAAAGTGCATCCACATTGACTGGATTTAGGCTAAATCCGAATGACTTGAGTAGTTTCATTTTTTATTTTTGGTTTTTGCATTAAGTCGGAGCCATTTACTTGATTTAACCTCTTAACCCCCATCTGAACCGAGCACATTTTCTCCAGTTTGCGAAAAGCATCTGAATAGCGACAAAGCATGACAAGAACGAAAATGAAAACACAACAAAACAGCCACAAAAGAGCAACAACGAAAAAGCAATGAAAATGGGACAAAAGAGCAACAACAAAGCTCCCCAATGTTATGCCATGTGACTTACATAAAAATGCGACAAAACCAATAAATAAACAATAAAGCCCCAACAAAGCAATTAAAATGCGACAAAAAAGCAGTAGACAACGCCACGGCAACCACGCGAGGACAAAGGTCTGTTTATAGGTCTTAGCTTTCAAATGAGGCGTTACGCTGGCCTAAAAAAAGACACATGACTAACATTAAACTTATTTCTAACTTTGCTAAAGCAAGTTTTAACATCACCATTTTTCACAGGGAGACGTTTATCAACACCTACAACCAACTGTTCACCTTCGATTAAAAGGGTTTGTAAGACAGCGGCACACAATGTTCTTTTTTCACAAAAACGATAGACAAAAGTAAGTAAGTGCTTTATTGTCATTGTACAAGCGTACAACAAAATAGTGTTCAGGTGTTAGTCCTGAGCTGCTGCGGCTGAGCCGCGCTGCCACTGTGTCGACCTGACCCACAAACAGTGCTCCGATATTGAAGTGAATGGCGAATATCTCTGTAGTGACGTGGCCTATATCCATATGAAACAAAAACTGTCATAAAGTTCATCGTCTGTTTTAGGGATGCACCGATCCGATACTGGTATCGGATATCGGAACCGATACCGCAAAAAAACACGATATCGGGTATTGGCTACAAGTATCTGATACTGAACCGATACCTGTTTTGGCTCTCAACGCCTTAAAAACACAACTTTTACCACCTAAAGCTAAGTGAATATGGGCATGCTGTATATCATTTTAAAGGGGAAAACCAGGGGAATCCAACCGCTGAGTGAGTTTTAACCTCCGCAAATGTATTTTTGATAGCCGCGCAAATTTCCGTGGTTAGCATCGGTATTGTAAAGCTAGCGGGAGCTAACGCTAATACTAACGAAAAGTAATCAAGGCTGGGTCAGAAATAGCCTGGTACTCATTTCGCTTCACACAGAGGGTCTGGAATTTCACAATTGAGCTCCGTTAACAGGTGAACTCCTTTGAAACGATTGGATCGGATTTTCGCTAGCGTTGTGACGTATGTAATGCGCCCGAGTTGAGTGAAGCCTCTATCATAACTCTTGGGAGCATTCCTTACGCATGCGAAGGCTTCAGTTATAATTTCTGGATATTTGGGAGCTGAGCCAGAACGGATTGAAGAGCTTCCTTTACGTTTGTATCCGCCGCCATTACCTAACTACAACCAGCAAATGCGGCGCAAATGCTTGACGTCACCTACAACATCCGCCACCCCCGCTCGCCGAGTGGTAGGTTGAAATTCAAAACTATAATAGAAATGCCTAAAGTAGCCACATAACGAAATAACTGATCTAACATATTGGTAATGATCCGATTACATAATAAACAACTCACATAATGTAACCTGAAGCCTGTCATTTAACCAAGGATATTTAATGTAAAAAAGTTCAGTGATTTTATCCAAGAGTTTATCAATCTCTAGTCTGTTTGTTTCAATGAAAGTAGTAGCTTTATTTGGTCGCAAACAAAATGTGGATGTTCTGTTATTCGGGGTTCCTTCCATCTGACATAACCACATTTTATTCAACGTTGTGAATGTGTGAATGTAGAAGTCGCCTATTTTTAAGCTGAAAACAATACAAAAAGTAGAGGAAGAGCCGTGCAATAATTACTTTATGTCCCACAGTTCACATTTCAAAATTAGTTTAATATTATAGAAGGCACCTGGAAATCTTGCAGTTTTGACATCAAAATGGAGAGGTCTGCGTCTGCATTTTGTTACTTAAGAGGCAGATATTTCCATTAGCAAAAGGATAACACTCAAACCTCCGATTATTAAGGCCTCAACATTTTTGTTGCTTTACTATTGCATTGTGTTAACTAAAGGAACAGCCACTGTAAGTCTGTGTGAGAGAATAGGATTTATAGAGTATATTTGTCCATTTATTTCAGGCTTAACCTGAGCCGAAGACCCCTCTTAAACACTGCTTTGCCCTTTTACAGCGAGGATGTACCGTATACATGGAACATGCCGCCCCCTGGTGTTCGCCTTTGGGTACTGTTGGAATACAAGTAAACCTTTAGTTTATTATAAGGACAATACACTTTAACCTCTTAACGCTCACGTATTTTGACAAAAAAGCGTCAAAATAGCAACAAAATAGAGATAAAAACGAGGATGAAAACGCAACAAAAAAGTGGCAAAAGAGCAGCAAAAACACGACTAAAGAGTGATGAAAAAGCAAGTCACAAACAACTACATACAAAAATCAACAACAAAAAAGAAAAAACGACAAAAACGACAAAAAAAACGCAACAATAAAGATGACAAACATGACAAAAAACGTTTCAAAAATATGGTCAAAACGTGTCGACAATGTGACAAAAAAGTTTGCATCAGTTAAGCAGGTCTTAGCTTTCAAATGAGGCAAGTTTTTAGATTTGGGTAAAGCCAAACTGGAGAAAATGTGCTCGGTTCAGGTGGGGGTTAAGAGGTTAAAGGCTTAGGCGATTGAATGCAGCAAAATGCATTAGAAGGAAAAAGTATCCGTAATAAGTGAAGAATAGGGAGTTCAAAGTTTGCATGTTCTCCCCGTGTGTCTGCGTAGGTTTCCTCCGGTTTCCCCTACCACTAAAAACATGTACAACAGGCGCATTGAGTTGCCTTCTGTATGAAATGCGTGGTATAAATAAAGTTGCCTTGAATCCTCCAGCCAGGTGTTTCTGACCACCAGCCTGGCTCCACATATCATGGAGATGGGTCCCTGGGCGCAGCACTGCCGCCGCCCACTGCTCCTTACGGGTCGTCCAGTAGCTTCGAGAGGCGGGTCAAATGCAGAGGACACATTTTGTGGTGAAGTTCATGTATAATGACTAATAAAACAACAAACAATAGTGTTGCTCCCCAAAAATTGTGAAACTTCCTAACAAAACTCATTAGGAGGTTTGTGAATGATGTGGGATGTTAGTAATGGGTTAGGAGTGAGTTTGGACGATGACTACAAATGTTAAATGCCTGCAATCCCTCTTTCCTTGTTTGTAAACAAAACAATAGCATAACATTAAGTAAAGGGCCTTTAACATTTTGAAAATGGACTGTAAGCCATGATCATATTAGCAATATTAGTGAGGGCTAAACTGCCGTAATGTAATTAATTAAAAGTTTCAATCCACATAATGTAAGTTTGGTCAAAGTTTGTGACAAATTGCCGCCTAAAATCAGGACCATCTCAATAAAGACTCGCACCGGCCCTAACAAAACATTAATTTGGATAATGATTGTCAGATTATCATAAATCACTAAAGGGCTGTCGAAGAGAGGGTAAAAAAAAGGCCTAAATTGTGCTTCTCTTCTCTCGCACTCATTCACGCCACCTGGATGACCTCTGGTGGTCAGTATCCTCACTGCACGTGTCAAATGTGAGGTCCAGGCAAACAGAGTCACAGTCAGAACTCTATGGGAGATTTAAATGTTGGATCGGATCCTTATTTGTTCGGGATTACGGTGTCAAACCTGGCAAATTAATGTTATAGCTTGAAGTCCAGTCAGCTGACCAAATTCAGGCCCATGCGCAGGAGAGACTCTCAGGCTGTGGACGAGTGTCTCCAACAGACACACAACAGCCGTTAGTGACAAAAGTTCATATTTTCTAAAGTGATCCTTCATATCCTTCAACGCTCTCTGGCCTTTTACAACATACTGTACTGTTGTTGTATGTCCCAACACAAATTAGTTGCTGTTCTTTTTTGAATGACAACGACAATAAAACGTGATTGATTGATTGAAAGAAACACATTTAAAGCCAAACACCAGCACGTGATCTCGTCGGATCTCGGAAGCTAAGCAGGACGGGCCCTCTACTACCAGGATGATAAGATAAGATAAGCCTTTATTGATCAATCACAATGAAGAAATTCACTTTTAGCTCTCAGAAACACTCAGGGTGTGCAGATAGTCTTATATACAATGACTACCAAGGACTTTGTGGGGACAAAAAATTAAAAACAGTAAATAATAAAGTAAATAATTAGCGGTGCAGGTTTACATCATGCACTGCTGATGTAAACCTGCAAGTGGTTGATAAAGTGATGCAGTGATGTGAATACAGGGATTATTGCATGTATTTCTGCAGAGAGGTTATTGCACATGTTACTTTACAGTCTTGTTGTACAGTCTGACAGCAGTGGGACACTGAGTGAATACCAGTTATCCTGCAGTGGTGGGTGGGTGGGTGAGAGGCTGGTTGAAAGCACCGCTGGCACAGATTGGCAGCCTCGCTTCCGTCTTTAGGCATGCACCGATATCCGATACTGGTATTGGATATCGGAGCCAACGCTGGAAAAAATACGATATCGGATATTGATTCAAAATACCCGATACTGAACTAATAGCTGTTTGGCTCTCACCGTTTTAAAAACACAACATTAACCAATTAAATCTAAGTGAATATGGGCATGCGGTGCCTCATTTTGACGTATTTTTGATCGTCACGCAAAATGCTGTGGTTTACTTTAATAAATCCTCTCCGTAGTCCCTCCGGGGGTAATACAAGTGTTAATGGGATGATTGGGGGGTCTTTCATCTACCCCTGGTGTCTCTGGCTAGAAAACCACAATAGCAACTTTGCCTGCCACCGGGTCGGAGCAGCAATACACACTAATGGAATCACGAAGAAGAAGCTAACAGGCTAACAGTCAAAGCTAACTGCTGGCTAGCGCCACTTAAACAGTATTTACAGCCAAGTTTGAGTGAAAAAAAGTTATCTCCATTTTGTAACTGGATGAACAATATCCCTCTGTCCCTTTGTCTTTTCTGTCAGCGTAGGATTTACTCTCACGGACAATTAATGAGTAAAAAACCACAACATGCTACGACACCTGCAGTGGCGTTTATGGCCTCTGGGGGAATGAGATAGTTAGTATTGCTTTAACAAAGTGCGTTTTGTCCAGTTTAGCTGTACCCAAATCTAAAAGGTCACAGCCTATAGCCAGGTGTAACACCTCATTTAAAAGCTAAGACCTACAAAACTCATCTAAACTGATATTTTTCCTCACGCTGTTGTCACGTTTTTATTTTTTCTCCATTGCTTTTTTTGTTGTGTTTTCTTTACATTTTCCCGCAAATTTTCATGGCTTTTGTGGCTATTTATTTGTGTTTTCGTCACACATTTTTGTCACTTTTGTTGCATTTTAGTTTAGTTTATTAGTTTATTTTTGTCTCATTTTTGTCTCTATTTTGACACTTTTTTCTAAAGATGCTTTTAGATTTGGGTTGCACTGGGGTAAATGTGGTCGGTTCAGGTGGGGGTTTAGAGGTTAAAGAATAAAGGAACTAACATACAGTATTTGTAATGCACAAGCTGTAATGCAACTGTCATATATCCAAGGATAGTGTAGAAAAGTCCAGTAATCCTTGTTTAATATTTTTCCATCACAGTTTAAAATGTAATTGTTAATTGATCTGGAACATCTCGTTTGCAACAAAAGACTTTATTGAACTCACAATGCAGAAAACAGGACCATTCACTTTTACACTCTGAGAAAGACGCTTTTAAGAAAGTTCCTTGGCATCGTCGTGACACGGGTTAGTTTTACTCTATGATGATGTGTTGTTGCAATAGAAAGTGATAACCGAGAGCAGTGGACCCTCAGAGCTCGCTGAATCTTTATCGCATTGAGATGATGGAAGATGGCAGCTGTAAAATGGACTCTTCTGATCCAACTCCCGTTTCCTGGTGATCCAGATCCTCCAGATACTCAAACGGTGCATCTCTAGTCCTCAGGGCAGCTGTGGCTACATACAGTGGGAGGAAAAAGTGAGTACACTGTTTGGAATTTCTCCCATTTCTGCCTAAATGTGTCACTAAATGAGGTCTGATCTTTATTCAAATCACAATGAATAAACAGTGTTTGCTACCCAAACATTTACATTTGGTCATATTTTTATTGGCCATCGCATGTAAACATTCACAGGACAGCGAGGAATAAGTAAGTACACCACCTGAATCTCACTGAACTGCAGCAGTTTTGTAAAGAGGAATGATCCAAGATTCCTTCTGATCATTTGAGCGTCTAATCTGCAACTACAGAAAAGCAGTTATTGTTGCAAAAGAAGAATCAGCAGATATTTAATACAGGGGTTCACTTACTTATTCCACACTGTTGTGAATGTCTCAAGTCTTTCTGCAAAATATCTTTCTGAACTTGTGAATTTCTCTATTGGTGATGTCACGTTGTCATGGTGTGGGGCTGTTTTGTTTCCTCAGCGCCTGGACAACGTGATATCATCAACAGAAAAATGAATTCACAAGTTTATCAAGATATTTTGCAGAAAACCCTGAGACATTTACAACAGTGTGGAATAAGTAAGTGAACCCCTGTATTAAATATCTGCTCACAACAATCAGGATGAATCTTGGACCATTCCTCTTTACAAAGCTGCTGCAGTTCAGTGAGATTCAGGCGGTGTACTTACTTATTCCACACTGTCCTGTGAATGTTTACATGTTATGGCCAATAAAAATATGATCAAATGTAAATGTTTGGGTGGTATTAGTTTAAGCAGACACTGTTTATTCATTCTTGTGATTTAAAAATCAGACCACATTTTATGAACAATTTAGACAGAAATTAGAGAAATTCCATACTCACTTTTTCCTCCCACTGCATGTAGCTTACCACCACCAAGTATGAAACAAATAAATGAAACAAAATTGAAAAGTGTTATATATATATTTCTGCAGACAGAGGAGGCATGGATCACATTCTCTTTTGAGCAACGGGGCATGTTTCATGTAATTTGAGCCTTGTCTCTCTTTCATGTCAGAAACTGCACGTGACAGTGAGAATTATTTAGTTAAAGGCGCAGCAAACAAACACATCAAACCACACAAAAGGAACAAAGCAGATCTCTGTGAAGATCAAAAAGGTGATTGTCATGCCCCCACCGCGACATGGAACGACCCGTAAAGGTTTAAGTTGAAACAAAATTAATCTGACAGCTTCGAGTAAAGAGGTGTCCCCGATAGACGTTTGATAACATAGGATGTTTGGGTTGAATAATGCAATGAGTTTTACAGAGGTACACCGGTGAAGCGGATATTTTATGACGAAAAGCTGACCTGTTTGAAAAGACATGTCCGCATTCAGAACTGGCTCTTCCCCTGCAGGTTAATCTCCTGTTGTGTCACATACAGAGCCGTTGCAATGGGGTAGGCAAGGTAGGCAGCTGTCTAGGGCCCCCAGCTGAAGGGGGCCCCCAATGTCTGTGGCATTATGGGACGTGAAGTTCTGTCCTCCTGTCACTGTAGCTTCTGCAGAGAGAAGCTTTGCAGCTTTGAAACTGATAAAGTCTCACCTCAGATCATCCATGAGCCGAGAAAGACTGACAGGACTGGCCCTTATATCAATAGAGCAAAACATTAGGAGGTTATAGAACATGGAAGAGTTGGTCACTGCTTTTGTTCGAGCTAAAGTCCGCAAGCGTGGCTAAACCTCTTAATTTTGGATGGTTATTCCTTGACAAAAAAAAAATCCTTGTTGTACAATGTTCTTAAAATAGTTTGTGTTGAACACCATTTTAATACCTTTCTTTTAATTCAACATAAATTGTTAGTTCAAGAAAAAAAACACTACTCTGCAAATAAGAGAAGACAGTTCTAAAGAATGATTATAATATGAATAATTATACTTTTTTACCTTGTTTTTGCCTTGTTGACAAAAATAACGAGGCCTCATTGAAGACACTGTTTCCTTTACTACACTGTAGTGGCCACTTTGTGTAGCACTACAGAGTAATTCATGACTCTTAAAATGCACCAGAATATAAGGAATCCCATCTGAATTTAAAACTATTTCCTGAGGGAGGATTTGGGGCCTAACTACGCTGTTTTGCCTAGGGCCCCCAAATATCTTGAAACGGCCCTGGTCACATATTGTACCTATTTCCAATAAACAAAGAGCAAACAAACACGGTGATGACTTGAGCGCGTTGGGCAGACTGTGGTCGTTGGGGCAAACACTGTATCACTTTTGTCCTGAATCCTAGCAAAAATCTCTTACGAGAACAAAAGTGCCGTTATGGTTTTTTAAATGCGCGAATCATGGTCTGTGTCTGATCCCTCTCCGCAGAGACCAGTTAGGGAGCGGACCGGGGGGGGTGGGGGTTGGGTGCAGGTAGCCTCTGGGACAACCCCTCGTTCTGCCAACCACCACCGCCGCGGCCCGGTGCTGTGTCAATGCCCTGTGACTAATCCAGGAGGCTCCCCAATGTCCCTCCATGTCCCCTGGCCTAATTAAAAGAGGATTAGAACGGGACACAACTCCAGCCTGCAGGCATGGCGTGCTCGCCGCCTTCACGGGACAATTACTTATTGCTGTAGCCACCTGAACTGTTTAAGTGGCCAAACTGTCCCAGGAGGCTGCAGTTGATTTGAACGGACGGACACGTGTCAATAATATTTGTATAACTTTTTTCTTAAAGACAAGAAAAGGGTTCGAAGGATAGAAATGATGAAATTCTAATCCTGTCATTCCTGTTCATAGAAACCTTCTCCTTCTTCACAAAAATTGCTTCTTTCAGTCCTCGTTCAAACCGTTTTTCTTTAGATAAAATGTTGACCTCCCCGTCCTCAAAGGAGTGGTTGGAGGCTTTGAGGTGGAGGTGAACAGCAGACTGAGGGCCACTTGTGTGTTCTCTGCGGTGTTGAAAAAGCCTCGACTGTGACGCTTGTTTAGTTCCTCCAATATAATGTTGTTTGCATTCTTCCTCTTCGCAACGAATAGAATACACCACATCGCTTCGTTTGCGGCTCGGGGTTTTGTCTTTGGGATGAACAAATTTTTGCCTGTGTGTTCACTGGTTTGTGGTACATGGGAATCCTATGTGGATATACATGCCATGTTGTTATGGCGGCCATTTTGAATACCAAAGTAGAATTATGCTGGACTACAACATGTAACAATATCTCTTCTCAGGATGAAAATGAAAGACAATTGATTGACAGTTGCATTTTTATGTACTCGTAATAATGCCTCAAGAAGATAACAGTAAAAGCACGGACCCAGAGACGCACGTTTATGTGAAGAAACCAGTGAGTCAGTGTTTAAGCTGCTCAAGATGTTAGCATGCTACCGGTTACCCTGAAATACTCCAACCATCTAGCCTTGGATACAACATGTGGCAGAGGTCAGAGCTGAGCTGTTACTGTAGTATTTCCTCAGTGTTCATAGATGTGAGCCACACATGTGTTTATCGTGTTGAAGCCATTGACAGGTGATTGAATCAACTGTCAATGGTTGACAGTTGCTAACCGGTAGCATGCTATCGTCTTGAGCAGCTTAAACACGGACTCAGACTGAGACTGTTGACATGACAAACTGTAAAAATCACAGAGAACGTTTTTCTGTTTCCTCTTTGATGTGTTCATTTAGTCTGGGGAGTGAAGCAGATCTTTAGTAAATCCTGCTGTAGCTCGAGACAGACAGAGCTGCTACGTCTGTGCCACATTTGCATGTTATATAATATCACATAAACGTGCATTAAAATGCCACTGTCAATAAATTGACTTTCATTTTCTGTCATGATTCGTCTTTTGTTCCCCTGGTTTTGTATGTTTTTGGTTTAGTCCAGTGTTTTATTTTGACATGTGTGTTTTGTCCTTGTGATTTTGCTTTGCTTCCCCTGTGTTAATTGCCTGCCCCGCCCTGATGTGTTTCACCTGTGTCCTGTTTCCTCCTGTATTTATACCCCTGTGTTTCCCTTGTCCTTTGTCGCGTCATTGTCTACGTCAGCCCCGGTTTGTGTCTCTGGATTTTGTTATTTAGTTTTTTGTCTATTAAACATCACCAGTTTCGTTGCAGTCCTGCATTTTGGGTTTTATTTTTCCTCACGCCACCTCCAACCATGACATTTTCATCCTTAGTAGAGATATTGTTACATGTTGTAGTACTGCATAATTGTAATTCGGTGTTCAAAATGGCTGCCAGAACTATGCGTGATGGAAACGCATATCGGATGGACAACTCCTGTACAACTGAGAGCCTACACAGACATTTGTCCCAACAGCTATCAGAGTAAATTCCAACAGGACGTGAATGTTGCATTGTCTCGAGGTTAAAACGGTTGACTTGTCTCGTTTTGTCCAGCATGGCACCAGAAAGTTGAAAACAAAATGAATTGCTTACAGTGACAATAAAATGAATTGAAAAGAAGGACAAAAAGCCAATGTGCCGTCTGTGGGTTATAATATGTGGAGTGGCATTAGCCCTATTTAAGCACTGGTTAATAAGCTGCAGCTGTCGCAGTGGACGGTTGATTTTACTGAGGGCCCGGGGACAAAGATACTGACCTCAGCCGCACACATGCACAGAATAAGAACCACTGTGAGACTGTCCCATGACTACTCTCACCACTCAGAGTAGTTATGTCGTGACCCCAAGTGTTGTTTCATTCTTGCATGATTCCGTAAATGGTCCATATTAAAGGTCCTATATCATGCAAAATCGACTTTTTGGAGCTTTTAACCATGTTGTTATGCTATTTCCTTATCAAAAACACCCCCAGAGTGGTTTTTGGCTTCATTCACGCAGTTCTCAGTAATCCTCCTGAATCCTGCTCTCTGTGCAGCTGCTCTGCCCTCTCCTGGTAAACGACTGGCTTGTTCAGTTGTGTCGTCACAGCGGAACGGAAGTGCTCGACGTCTGTAATCTAATGCCTTACGGCCTGATTTTCATTTGTAAAACTGCTTTTTTCATTATTTCTGTCGTAAGAAAAAAAAAAAAAAAAAGAGGAAGTGCCTGACGCTGCGCTGCCCCTGTACCGAAAACAAACGCTCCCCCTGAGCGTCCGAACGGTCTGAACAGATGGTCATGTCATGTTGCACCGAAAGTTGTGAAGAGGGAGCTTTTTCTAACCTACTCTGGAGTCTGGACACCGGTTCTTTTTTCTTACCTCACGATAATGTCACGGAGAAAACCGCGTTTGGCTGCGAGGACAGGACTTTATTCAACCTTCCTAAAGAAGAGGCCATAGAAGTTGGAATTTCCCTCCGGGATTCAGCGACTATCAGCCAGAATAGTGTTTGTCTGAGCCTGTCGCTGATGGATGCTGATGAACCTTGGCCAGAATCAAAGTGGATTAACTTTTATAACCAGCGCAAGTCCCATAATGGAAACATCAGAGTGGTGAGTCGATCAAAATGCGTGTTAGCGTGTGTGTTAGCGTGTGTGTGTTAGCGTGTGTGTTAGCCATGAAGCTGTGTTGCACATGTTAACTCCTTATAACGGCATCATGAAGTAACTTAACTTTTTGCTGTGATATATTTATTTCTACTACTGTTAAAGTTGTATGAGCGGCGAGAGGGGGCGGAGTTAACTGAATCCAAGCGTTTTGTCTTCCGGGTTGGAAAAATACCTCCAGAAAATACTTATATTTATCACAAAAATTAGTGCTCCGTAGTGGTAGAGGTACAATATATCATATAAATGCCTATACTTTACTTTGGAATGGCTAAAATAGCATGATACAGGTCCTTTAAGCTCTTCTGCACCACACTCCTCCTATATGGACAACACCGAACAAAGTGGAAATACATAACATTTTCCTGAGGTAAGTATATTTGCCTTTTATTTGAGTGATCTTAAGTCACCGTGACACTTTTTGCTGGAGATTTCCTTTACGTTTTGCTGAATGTTACAGTCCAGCCCAACAAACATAGAGTGACACGCTTGCCTGTTCCTGTAGAGCAGGGGTAGGCAACGTTAGCCTGGTGAGACCAGAATGATTCCCCTCTGTATTTTTTTATCCAGCGGGGGATCAGTCTGGTCACCCAGTCAACGCTCGCGCCTTCCGCAAAATTAATCCGTTCACGTCCAATCTGATTCGTTTATTTGCCGTGACGTGTTGTTAGCGAGCAACGTCACTCACGGGACGCGGAAGTCCCTCAATAACAATCTACGAACGATGCACGAAAGAGAGAAAGCGTGTCTCCAGTCGGCGGTAAATGACCAAAAAACACATAAACAGTAGGTGAGTTTCGTTATTCATAATCCTGCGCAAATATTAACGCAACACCGCTAATAACACCACATCAACAGCAGACGCCCGCCCTTCGCTGATTGGTTTACTCCGCTTCCTGTTTGCTTGCATATCTACCGCTGTGGGAAATGGATTCGACGCAACGGTGACCAGACTCACCGGCTGGTACAGCGGTGAGTCTGGATTTTTCCAGGCTAAGGCAACGTAGGCTTTACCTACATGTAAAAGCTTATTGGAAAAAGTGTCAAAATGGCAACAAAACTGAGATGGAAAAGTGACACAAATTTTACAAAATGTTTGACGAAAATTCATTAAAAAAAAAAGTGATGATTTTTTTTTTTTTACAAAAACACACCACTAAAGAGCAACAAAGTGACAAAAAGCGATGAAAATGTGGCAAAAATGTGACAGAAACGCAACAAAAAAGCGATGGGACACGTCAACAACATGAGGAACAAGATCCGTTTAGATGAGTTTTGTAGGTATTAGCTTTCAAAGGAGGCTGGCCTGGCCTATAGTCTGTAAGCTCCAGGGTAAGAGGTTAAAGTACTGTGATACATACAGTCAAATCCTTTTATATTACAATGGGGGGTCCAGCCCTCGATCCTTTGACGATGAAGAAAATCCGCCCTCCACCAAACTTGCCTACCCTTGCTAGAGTGTAGATCGAATATTATACATTCAACATGACCGTACACCATTCTCCTGATGGAAGGCAACCAACCGTGTCTAGATGATCATCAGCCAATACAATATTAAAAAGTAGAGAAAAGAACTGTGAAACAACGGCGCGATAGTAAATCACTGTAACGTCCAAAAGCTTTGAGAATCTTTTATTCATGAAGCTCTTTAAAAACACTCAAGCTGGCCCAAGTGCGTTCCATTAATATCAACGATGTAAAATCCGACCACAAGTTTACAAAAAAAAATCATTGCAATACAACAAAGAAAAAAAAAAAAATACAGTATTTACATTAACATCGCGTTCGGCTTCATGTAGCTCTTTACAGGACAAATTGCCGGTACAAATTTGATTACACTGTGAGTTAAACATTGGCCGTGTCCCAAAAAAGAAAGAAAACGTGCGTGCGCCCCCCCACACCACCCTCGCCCGCCGCCACTCCTGCTCTGGAAAATATTGATCTGTAGGAAGGAAAAAAGTCTAGTCTACATCCTGCGTTTAGAAAATCAAGAACCCGGGTGTCTTACATTTTGGTTTACAATCATGAAATTGGGGAATTCGTTGACAACATTGATTTACAGGTAAACATATTTTCTACGGTTTATTCTCTCTCTCTTGACAAAGCGACGTTTCTACCCTTTTCTGCGAACTGCTTTTGCAGTTTTTGTGTTTCTGTACGTGTCGGCAGAAAGTCCTCCAGAACCATCACACTGAACACGGGAGCTCCCCAAGGCTGTGTGCTGAGCCCCCTCCTGTTCACTCTGCCGACCCATGACTGCGCTCCAAAGTACGACTCAAACCTCTTCATCAAGTTTGCAGACGACACAACAGTGGTGGGTCTCATCAGCAACAGAGACGAGTCAAACTACAGGAGTGAGGTGAGCAGTCTGGCCATGTGGTGCACACAGAACAACCTCTCTCCAAATGTGGAGAAGACAAAAGAGATTGTTGTGGACTTTCGAAGAGCTGGGTGTGCACATCACAGAGAACCTTTCCTGGACCATGCACACTACATCTCTGGTCAAGAAAAGTTATCAGCGTCTCTACTTTCTCCGCAAGTTAAGAAGAGCTAGAGTCCCAGCCTCTGTTATGTGTAACTTCTACAGAGGGACTATAGAGAGCATCCTGACCAGCTCCATCACTGTGTGGTTCTTCTACAGAGGGACTATAGAGAGCATCCTGACCAGCTCCATCACTGTGTGGTTCTTCTACAGAGGGACTATAGAGAGCATCCTGACCAGCTCCATCACTGTGTGGTTCTTCTACAGAGGGACTATAGAGAGCATCCTCACCAGCTCCATCACTGTGTGGCACGGCGCCAGCACTGCCTCCTGCCGAAGGAGCCTCCAACGCATCGTGAGAGCAGCGGAGAAGATCTGTGGAGCTCCTCTCCCCTCCATTAAGGACATGTACTCCACCCGTCTCACCCGCAAAGCCCTCAGAATCACCAGGGACCCTACGCACCCATCACACAGTCTCTTCAAGGTAATGCCTTCAGGGAGGAGACTGCGGAATCTACGGGCCAGGTCCAGTCGACTTAAGAACAGTTTCGTACACAAGGCCATCGGGAAGCTGAACTCCCGCCCCTCTTCCCCCACCCCCCGCTCCACAATCAAGGATGAGAGAAATATAATTTCAAATCAGTCACATGGTTTGACAAATAAAACAATCTTGAATTCTTGTTTTCTTCTCCGGCCCAACTTTCTGAAGCATAACTTAAAACATCACAATCATAGTGAAGACCACAGCGACTATCACCAGGAAAGTAATGACATCCAGGCAGAAGCACTGAATCCAGTTAAGGCCATGAACGGGAGCTTTGAGATGACCCGCCGCCTTTATGTTTCATCACGAACTCTGTCCAGTACGCAGACAGCTCGAGCGGGTCAACCGGGCGGGCTTTGTGGAGTGCTGATAGAAACCAGGCCATTAGCAATAGAGCTAATGGCGCAGGCGTGGCTACGACCAAACTACAGGGAAGATCCCGCCCTTATGCCCTTTTTCGGAACATGCTCCGTCACAGCAGGGGGAGGTTTGCAAATCCACCATGATTTCCCCCTCGAACGTATCATTTTACCATTTTACCATGGGTGTCAGCACCAATTTTTTTTTTTTAATGTGATTACAAAATGAGTGAATGGCGACCTGTAAATCTCAAACGCTCTCTTTTTGCAGTTCAGCCCATTACATTAACAAAAGGTGTGGCAGTGCCGTGACAAGAGTGCTCAACTATACTATCAAAAGGTGCAAAACTAAAACTAAATTAAAATGTCTCGTCTTCATACTGTTGTAATGTTAAATTATATTTTATAGGGCGGTATGGTATGAAAGGTTTGAGAACCACTGCGTCTCTGAAGCAATGAGGCACGATATAAAGTATTTTTAATAATGGCGACATCATGAAGATACAAACCTAGTAAGTCATTCTGTGGCACCCACTTCATGAGCTTAACATTTGCCGGGACGTTTTCAGGAACTGGACCAGTATATCTCCATATGACCCATTTATGAATCAAAAAAATAAAATAAAAATAAATTCTGTTCGATTTATCCTTAGTTAGTTGCTAATACAGGTAGGTGTGCCCATTTCTGTAGATTTACCTTTTGAGGAATTTGTTTCAATGCCTCCAAGAATATAGTCATTGTTTCATCTGGCATTTCAGACACAATGGATCCAAAAGTGAACACTACAAAGCCATGCTCCCCCGAGACCCAAGGCATCAGTTCCTATAAACGCCAAAAGCATTTTCGTTTTATGAACTGTTGTCATATTAAGAGTATTATGTGACTTAACACTGACATTTAGGATACTTACATCAGGGAGAGGATTCCTCACTTTACAGTTGACACCACCAACAAGCCCCATATTTGGCGTGAGGGGGCGGGGAAACTCAAACGTGAGGTCAATTCTGTGACCATACAAATGAACGTCTCACGTAAAAACATAGTTAACTGTTAAATGTAGATGTTCAACCTTTACGCACCTTAGCAGCCGGATATCAGAATCAGCCAGGACCTCAGCTACACCCACATCCTCTCCAAGAAATTCAGAGGTTATCTGGTCAAAGCGCCAGAAGGGGAAACGGCACATCAGTGGCTCAAGCAAAGCCACCTGTAGATGACGGTAGAGCATTATATAGAAATCAAATAATGATTAAACAGAGTTGGAGACAGATTAACCTTTAACTATGCATAACACAGTCATATAATACAGTCATTGCATGCTTTATGGCCCATGCGTTATGGCACTCAAACGAAGTTGTCTCTACTGCGACTTGGACTAATGAAAGTCGCATTGACACTGCAGCTCTAGACTTTGAAGACAATTTTATTTGGGGTATCGGTTAGACCTTGTTTTGAAGTACTTCTCTCATAGTTTATCCTATTTTAGACCTGGTTTAACCGTAGTTCCATTTCGATAGTAGTAGGAGTGGGGCGGAGCTTTTTGCAGGTGTTTTTCAAGAGCCTCAACCGGTCATTTAGTCCAGATCGATCCCGATAATATAGACTCATGGCATGCAAATATGTCTTTGTTATCATTTTTATGATTTTGGCTTACAGTCCATTTTCAAAATATTCTGATTTTCTGAGATGTTTTATTTGGGGCTTTTACAGGCTGTGAGCCATAATTATCAAAATTATGACAAATAAAGGCTTGATATATCTCACATTGCATGATGATTTTGCCTTACAGCTTGTAAAGATTAAAATATTGTGTAAAGGGACTATATTGTAGCTCAAAGTGTCTCCTTTCATCAGATAATGAATCCAAAACACCTGCAAAGGGTCCCTGAGACTTTCAATGGTCTCAGTGGTTCAGTAGAATTCACCATCATGGGTTCAGACTGCTGACCTGACAGTTGTGCAGAAAACCATCACTGACAAAAGCCTCAAAAGGTCAGAGCAAAAGAAGTTGATGTTCTCAAAGTCCTGGATCAAAGCACGTTCATAGAAAGTTAAGTGGAAGGAAAAGTGTGGAAGAAAAAGGTCCACAAGCCGCAGGGATGAGTACAGTCTGGAGAGGACTGTCAGGAAAAGGCCATTCAAAAGTGTGGGGGACCTTCACGAGGAGTGGACTGAGGCTGGAGTCAGAGCATCAAGAGCCTCCACACACAGACGGATCCTGGACATGGGCTTCAGATGTTCCTCTGGTTGAAGCATCCTGGTCTTCCATAACACCTCAGCAGAGCCACAGGCTGAGAGCATCCATGCCACGCAACCACATTAAGGCAGTCATTCAAGTCAAAGGCCCAAACCAAGTACTAAGGACATGTGCAGGATTATAGTTATAGAGGGCCCACATGTCTCTGTTTAAAATCATGTTTTATTGATTTCATGTAATATTGTAATGTTGTAATTTTCAATTTGGGGTTTTTACAAGCTGTAAGACAAAACTCATCAAAATTAAAACAAACAAAGGCTTGACACATGTCACTTTGCATGTCATGAGTCTATATCATATAGTAGTTTCACATTTTAAGTCGAATTACAGAAATAAATGAACCTTTTCCGAGTTTCACCTGTATATCCCTTTTTTTTAAATTACAAACAATGAAAGAGAGAGCCACTCAATTAAAATGTTTGTTGAGGTCCAATCTCATTTCTAACATGTTTGTAGCATCCTAAATCTTATCAGAGATGAGTTTATAGGGACGTTTTACAAGTTGCAGAGTCACTTTCGCAGAATAGCGAGAAAACTATAGCCTACAAGTTCATGAAATTGCTTCATAATTAGATGCAGTGTTTTGTTTACATAAAGGAGGACAAAACTAATTTTGCACGACTAGATAATCAGGTATGGTACCTTTAAGACCGATACTTGGTGATAAGCAGGATGGGCTTTCCCCTTGAACGTAGCCCCACAGAAACAGTGTTAGAACCACTGAATCGGGTATGTGATGCTGCGTTTAAAAGTTTGACTCACCGTGTTGTTGATGACTCTCTGCTTGAAGCTCATTTTGTCTGTATAACCAGTGAAGTAGCGAGGCACATACGACGATGGGGACGGACAGCCAGCAGGAACCAAATCCAACAAGCAAGGGATTCTTCTCAGTAGGTTTACTGCGGGGAGACCTGGACGTGAACAGTGAATGCTGATACATCAACACGCCACTTCAAATGAATGTCAACCAGCAAACATTAAAGTGTAGGGCTGCGTTACTGTTATTTTCAGTATTTTAACAATATTTGGTTTAAGACACTGGTACCTGAACTAAACTTTTTTTTTATTATTTGTCATCTAGAACCATAAAACAGCACAATAATGTTACATCTTCTCATTCATTTTTTTTACAATACTATACTATCTATCTAACAGTACACAGCCCTATTAAAAGTATCATACCAAAACTTACCTAATTTACGGGTCACAATTAAACCAGTAGGAATCATGGGATCCGTCAGTACAGCATCAAAGCCCTAGAAATAATCTCAAATGAAATCATTTCTTCCTTATCTTTCCTTTAAAGCCACACTGCGGAACATTTCTCCCAGTAAAGAGAAAAAAAATGTCTGCATCTTATTCACAATGGGTGTCTTTCCAGGTGCCAAATCTCAGAAAAAACAAACAGAACATGGGCCTTTACTATGAGTGGGTCCGTTTGTAGCTTTCGTTGTGCATTCTAAATGGGCGACAGTGGCACAGATGGTAGAGTCTCATGATCGGAAGGTCGGAGGTTGAATCCCGGCTCTTGCAGGTGCACACTGTTGTTGTGTCCCATGTTTCCTCCAGTGTCTGTGTCTATGAATGGGTGAGTGTAAAGTGCCAAATGTAGGTGGAAAAGCTCTATATATCTAGAGCAAGACTGTGATGTGGCCAAACTCCACGAGTCCTTGTTCTGTCCAGTTGACATGAAGCCGAGCCTTGAACAGCCCCCACTGAGACATGAAAGTACCAACTCCAAAGATTTCAGATGAGCCCGTAGTTACAGTTCATTGTCGTGTAGTCCATGCATCCACTGCCAACTTATTGCCGTTTCGTAGGGTTGTGTAAACAGCCCCTAGATCCTCCTGGCATGTTTTATGTATCAGCATTTTGTGACAGTATAGTTGCTCTTGAGATATACATAGTAACATAGTGTAATGTTCTGCAGTGTGGCTTTACTGACAGAACCATGCAACACAGTGGAGTACAGACGTACTTGTGTATGATTGTTCATTAATGTGTGTTGTCCCAATCTAATAAATACAAAAATATGTGAAAATCACATATGGCAACCAAGCTACTTTTACGGTCCCATACAACAAACACAGCAAGTCTATGGTAATCTGTTGTTGAAATAAAAACAAATAAATGTAAAATAATTAAAATAATAGATGTGACTATTTGAGCCAGTGATTTAAATTTTCATTTTCCTGTTTAAGTATCATATTGAAATATTAAAATACGTGCCATTTTGGGTGACTCGTTGCATGAAACGATAAATTAGCATAGCAGACGTTTCTGGGGTATCTTCATTGTTGTTTTCAAATTGAAAATTGATTGAACTAACGATACACGGTCCCAGATCTTGTGCCTGGGGCAAAGGAAAGGCACACAGTTATGGAACCCTCTTCTTTCTTTTTATTGTCTGATACTTTTTACTAATTTTTCTTCTTTCTATTCCCTTATAAACACTTTGAAAGCCAGGTACGGGGGCTGAAAATTAGCCTAAGACGCCTTATGTACATAACATCGACCACCGAGTTGACAATGTTTTCTTGTACGGTCCCCTGTCAAATAAACAAAAATACGCAGATAAGGAACGCGCCTCGTGTAGCCGACTACAAGCAGTCCTGGCTTCTCTTCACTCAATCCCCTTTTAAAAAGGAAAAGGCCACTGTTTTTCCATACGATTTTATCTGAGCTCAGACGAGTGGATGCGTACCTGTCTGGTCTTCGCGCGTGTGTTCGGTCACGCAAAAAGACCAAAAGATGTTAGCATTTAGCCTGTAATGTCAGAAATCTATTTCTAACATTTACCATTCATTGTTTAACAGCTGAAGTGAATATCTGTGCTATGACCTGAATAGTCATCTCAGGTCATGTCACAGATAAAGGCTATGCCTTGAGATAGAACGAATACAGATATACAACAATTATGTTGGCGCCAGGGAATCATCTCTTGTCAATCTGATGTGCACAAATGACTGTATAAACCACTAAGTGGGTTAGAGGGAAACACTCTGAGAGCCCGCTGCTTTGCTGTCTGTGTTCTCCCTCAATACATGACCACTTGATTCAGACTTCAACTCTCTTCTCCATGTTTTTTTTACGTTATTATATATACAAAAATCCATAACGGGGGGAAGTTAGAAGTGACCAAGTTTCATGAAAAGGTAAACGATCCCTTTTACAGTATATAGCATCTTTCTACCTGCTTTAGGAACTCAAAGCGCATTACGAAAGAACCAGTCACCCATTCACACACATACTAATATACACGGACACTGGAAGCAAAGTGGGTGAAGTATCTTGCCCAAGATTCAAACTGCAGACCCTCTGGTCACAAGACGACCCTCTCTACTCTCTGCACCGCTGCCCCACTGACTCACCTGTTGCTGAAGATGCGTGATGAGCGAGTGGTTGAACAGTAGGCTCTCCACAGTTGTGTGAATGAGCCCCGAGCCCATCTGTATTTGAGTGATCTTTTTACTCATCTTCTCCAGAAAGGGCCGTGTGTCTTTATTCATCACAACCTTCATGGACATCACTGAATCAAGGAACGCCTTGTCGTACGGGACGGGGTATGTGATGTGCCTTCCCGGGCCCATTCGTTTGCTGATCTCTGGCATTACCACATTGACCTGGTGCCCACGGCGACCCATTTTCTCAGCGATGGCCTTGACGCCCACCCAGTGACTCCTATCCATAGTATTACCAGAAGTTTGCCAGTGAAAGGCGCAACATTGCAGACTGAGATCACCATGTCCTCAGCCAACCTCATGTACAAAAACCCCAAAAGAGCTGCCTTCTTCCACATTGTTTCCCTCTTGTTTGGACTTGTGAATCTGTGAATTTGCAGAGCAGTGTGTGTGTGTGTGTGTGTGTGTGTGTGTGTGTGTGTGTGTGTGTGTGTGTGTGTGTGTGTGTGTGTGTGTGTTCAAAGTCCTGAATGCTGATGTAGCAAGGCGCCTGTTGTGTTCCTCCCGGCCGGCTGGCGGCGCCATGACTATAAAAGGGGAGTTAGTTTAGATTCTCATTCCCTCACCTAAAGCACTTCCTGGTTGTGTGCCGACCCTTTCTCCGTCCTCAGGTATAGCATTTACCTCCGCTTTATGATTGTAATTTAGGCATTTAGTTTTAATCTATTTCTCTTTAGTGCCGCTGTCGAGCGCGCCCCAGCGCTGGCTCCCCTTGCCCAGTTTTGTCCGGTCGGACTCGCCGTGTGGGCCTCCGATCAAGTAAAAGCGTCAAGCTCTGGTGTACCGAGGCAGGGAACGGTATGTTGCGCCCATCCGCTTTTCAGGTGTAGCCAAGCCCAACAGCTGCAGCTCTTCGCTAACACCCTCACTTTCATTCATAGGTACGCCCCGGCTATTTGGAGCCCAGAGTCACTGAGAAACAACTGTTGCTCTCTTACTGCTCTGTTCTTTTTTTGTTATATTTCTGTTCCACTTTTGGTTTTCTTTCTATCGTTTACTCCGGTTTTGTCATGGAGAAACGCAGAACCCTGAAATGTCGCAAATACATCAAAGAAACAGCTCTTAAAGACCAAACGAATGTAAATAAAGTAACTTATATATTTTCTATATGAAACGAGTGTCTGTCCTCAATTAACAAACCTGTGTGACCTTTTAATTTAGAAGTTACACTTTGGTCCAAATCCGAGATTGACCACTCGGTGGCGTTGTCGTGCAAACATTCCCAACCTTTTACAATAGAAGCTAAGGTTAAATCATCATCGCAAACACTCCTTCTGCTACCTAGCGCCACCCGCCATGCCACACTGACACATCCATTCCACTTGTCCGTTGCCGGGTCATGGGGGCAGCTGTTGGAGCTGCCCAAATCACATAGCCCTACGGCTCCTCCTGCAGGTGGTGGGTCCAGGGAAGGACGGCCTCATGGTTCCAAACGGGCCTGTTGGTCTCTCATAGGGGGCTTCACCCATTCACACTCTCATTCATACACCAGTGTACGCAGACACTGGAGGCAAGGAGGGTGAAGTGTCTTGCCCAAGAACACAACGACAATGTGCACCTTCAGGAGGTGGGATTCGAACCCCTGACCTTCCGATCATGAGACGACCCGCTCTACCATCTGCGCCACCATCGCCATTTTGCCGGACCGGCATGGTTGCATTCCCACATTGCATCTCTAGATGCACCACCTTCAAACAGTGAGCTAACCTTTCCCATAATTCCCTAGCCTCACCATGTAAACACAAACACGAGCAGATATGGCAAATACTTGAAGCAGCAGAAGCCACAACATCAAGTTACGCCTCTCTTTCCTGTCTTCCCCTTCCTGCTGCGGTGAAACTTTCCTCTCCATGTGCTGCGGGGAAGTGCACCTGTACGTGTCAGTGTCGGCACATTGACAGGTCGATGTCTGTTGTTATGGGAATAGCAGGCTCCAGAGGTTGTGCGGCGTTTAAGAGTTTTGCAGGGAACAGTTATACACTGTAAGCATAGTTCTAAATGGAAGTATTATGTTATAAATGCAAAAAAATAAAAAAAATCTGCTATTTATGCTGATAAATGAGATTTCTGTATCTTGAATCTATAATCAGAGCAGCGGTGGAGGGGAATGAGGTGGAAAGTAGAGCAGAGCAGGGTCCTCTAGATATAGCTTTGGGCAGCATTAAGTCATGAAAGAATGTTTATTATAATATATCCATGGAAAGAACAAAGGCTTGTCACGTTTGCCTCCAAATAATTTGTAACCTGCACAACATTTTCCCAATTTTTTTTTTTTTTATTATTTTCATTTTAATTTCCGCCCTATTCTAAATACCATTATTTAGAATAGGGACGAAAAGCCCAGCCAAATGGCTAGAATGAACGAACTTCCGTTTCAGCCTTAATTTACAATCTATGATTTATAAACGGAAGAAACGTGAGGGGGTCAGAACATCTCCCTGCCCCTCAGTAGGATTGGGTGGTGAGAGAACGACTCCTGGCAATAGCATGCACCGTTCGGATTTTTAAATGAATAATATGTATATTACTGTAAAGTTGAATTCAACAAGTGTAATGTACATATTTACTTTGGCCAGTGTTTGTGTAGGGAAACAAATATCCAAAGTAAAAGGAACATGACGCAGCGCCTGGCAGACAGCGCTCAGGGCTGAAAGCTCCCTCCTCGCACCTCCCCTCCCTGTGCATTTGGGTTACGTGAAGAAGCGATCTTACTCTACTGGGGCACTCGGTCAGTAAACACGGCGCTTCTGCTCGATCACAACAGAACTACTACACATCGAGTCAGTCATGGAGAATGACAGGGAGGACATCGCCATGAAACAAGCCAAACGACGAGAGCGCGCGTCAGGTAATCTCCATCGTGTGCGCGCGTTTGATCGGTTATTACTAATCAATGCATTGAGTCGTTCTTGTATTTAACCACGTGTTTTTGTGTGTTTGGATTAAAGTTCACAAAACGATTCTACAGTTATTGTTCACGCAAAATATTAAATTGTGCAGAGTGGTGAAATGTGGTAAATTACCGTTAGCTCGCCTGGCTAACGGTAACGTTCACGGATTGCGTCGTAACCAGCTAGTCAACTAAACGTAGCTGGTTCCGACGTCAAGTCTTATTCAATCACATCGTAAACAAGCCAGTTTGTGTAAAAATAATAAGAATAATTGATTCGTTTGTGTATTGTCTGTATGCTACGAACGTCTCCTTGCGTTTTCGTTTTTTTATGAGCAGTTCAGGGTAATTATGAGGGTGTTTTGCTAATGTCAATGATTATAGTGGATAGCATTTCAATGACTGTTTGGCCATGATTTCAATGTTTTGAAGTTGGGAAAGTCGTGTTTGCAGTTAGGGGTTGACATTAGGGCTGAACGATATGGACACAATTTCATATCTTGATATTCATGCCAGATATCTCAATATCGATACGATATAACTATCGGTTAGGTGAAAACTAATAATTTTTCAGAAAATAATCATAATACAAAAGAGTGCAGTTTTATTGATGAAAACTATATCGTTTATATCTAGCTTTTTCGATTTTAATATTTTGAATACTAGAACGGGAAAAAAAAAAAAAATATATATATATATATATATATATATATATATATATATATATATTTTGAATACTCAAATCTCTATATCAATATGATAATGATATATTTTTCTTTTGCGATATTGATATCTTGAATGTTCATATCTTGATATCGATAACGATATATCTTTCAGCCCTAGTTGACATATCACGATTTCAATTGTATCATAATTAATGACGTGCTGACATTCATGCTTTTATTATGATTGGTTAAACCTATCACTCAGCATGACAGCATGACAAGACCGACCAACTGGCAGTGTGGGGAAAGTGCCTCTTGAATAAGGGAATGACAATTTCCCAAATTTAGCAGATTGTTACTGGGATCAGATCACCAATCTTTTTTTTGTTTTATAGAGTTACTCTCAGCCCTATTTGCAATACATGGTGTACTACTACTTAAGTTTGATAAGGCACCATCATTTCAGAGGATCAGAAGAGCACTGAAGGAAGCCAGCCAGGTTTCCTCAGTTCGCTATGGTTTTCCGTACCTCCCAAAAACATTCTGGTTAGGTTGGCCCACAGTGGTGGCGCGGCTCAGTCACAGCGGCTCTGGACTAACACCTGAACACAATTTCATTGTACGCTTGTACAAAGATAAATAAAGCACTTACGTACTTACTTATAAGCGAGACATGTGAGACCCGTGTTTTGAATTGTCACCTGAAGCCACTGGCCTCAAAATATTTCATACTTATTTCTTTCAACATTGTTTAGTATCATAAGTGCACCGCTATTTTGAGATTTTTTTCTTTATGAGAATGGAGTAGGGCTGGGCAATGAATTGAAATTTAATCGCAATCTCTACTTTGGTCAATCTCAATAATCGTCCAAGTACCACAAGTTAAATGAACAGGCCACCCTTCTTCCATACTGTGATATATGTTCTTATCTGAGGTTAGACCAGTTGATATGTACCTGTCTGGTCTTTTTGCATGCCCCTCCCAACTTCACCCCCGTTTGGAGCTAACGACATCTTTGGTCATTTTGTATGACTGAGGGCACGTACAAAGACCAGTCAGGTACGTATCAACTCGCTAAGCTCCCCCGCGTGCTTTTGTTTACGTCTCAGTCTAGTCACGGTGCGCGGTAGATTGTGGATGTACAGTGAAAATATCAGCGTTTGTCATGCAGCCACCGCGAAGGACTATTGCCTTCTTCTCCGTTAGCATTGTGTTAGCCACAGCACTAATCACGCCATTCCCTCGCTGCTACTACAGACTCTGATGATCACAGAAACTCCCTCACCTCCGGATTCAATCAATCAATCAATCAATGGTTTTGTATAGCCCAATATCACAACAGGAGTTCCTCATAGGCTGCAACAAACATTAAGGCAATAAAACAGAGCAGTAAATAAGACAATGTAAAGTTCCGGCGAATCAAATATCCAGGCAAACATAAAGTCCAAATAAGCGTCAGCAGTGGGTGGGACGAGCACCTCGGGTGTCCCCTGTCCTTAGACTCTCCAGCACGGCGAGGAAAAACTCAAAAACCCGGTGGGAGAAATGAGAAACCTTGAGGAGAACCACAGAAGGAGAGATCCACTCCCATGGATGGACAGGCTATAGAGACCCAGGGCCGAAGGAGTCCCTCAGCAGACGGGCCAAGATCCCAGACCGTCCAGTCCTTGTTGTCAGTAGGCAGGGTTCCTCCACTCAGCAGGGTTCCTCCGTTCAGCCGGGTTCCTCCGTTCAGCCGGGTTCCTCCGTTCGATCTAGACAGGCACTCCCAAGGGGGAGTGGGACATTCACACGTCTCTGCCTCCACAGAAATATAGGTGAGCCTGTGCTGCTTGTAAAGAGTAAAGAGTCGTTTGTGGCTCAGTTTAGGCTTATGTTTGGGAATGTTGTGGATAAAGAACTTGTCTCAAAGCATAATGACGGTTGATGACCATAAAGTATCTGCAGATACTGTGCCTTTATCTACCTTTGCATCTACCGCATATGCGCTCCGTAGGTAGTACAGACGCTAGATATAAACACTAAACTGCTGTATGAAAAGGGTTGGAAACTACGATCCGAGACAAGACTCCGTGTCATGTCTTATTTTGCTGAGGAAATGTGCTGTTTAAGCTGAAATGTCTCTAAATGGCTGCGAGTCAAAGTGAAAGTAAATCGTGTCTGTGTTTGACACCTCATGTTGCCGTCTCCTTGCATCAATGTTCTTCTCTTTCTTCATATTGTCCAAAGTTAAAGTTTAACCAAAATGCTGCTCCTGATTCCACTGTGTTTTGGCGTGTGCTCCATCTGGCCTCTCCGTGTCCATCAATAACATCTGAAGCAACTACGAGTCGCAGCTCAGACAGGGATTTGATTGGCCAAAATAATAAATAATCAATAGTTTATTTTGTATTAATTGGGAGTTTGATTTCCTAAAACTTTTCCAACTAGTTAAAGCAGGCGTTTGTTCTTACTTTTCCTGCACTTTAGTGAGTGATGTCTGTGTAAGTTCTCAGTCGTACAGGAGTTACTTGAGAAGGTACTTGATTCATCTTCTGTACTCAGTCGTTGAAGTCTTCGAACGTTTCGCCTTTCATCCAAAAGGCTTCTTCAGCGACAAAGGTCCCACTCTGGACAGCACTGTTTACATCTGTCCCAACCTCAGCAGCAGTCACAGCGGTGATGAAGAGACTGACTGAGGACAGCACTCTAGCTGATAGGACCATGTTCACTCCTGACCACATTTGCCAACTATTGGAGATCTGTCTGAGTACCACATACTTTCAGTTCAGGGGCAGCTTCTACAGACAGATCCACGGCTGTGCCATGGGCTCTCCAGTTTCACCCATAGTGGCTAACCTCTACATGGAGGAAATGGAGAGGAATGCCTTGGCCTCATACCCAGGTAACAAACCCAGCCATGATATGTAGATGACACATGGGTCAAAATTATGCAGAAGGAAGTGGCACCTTTTACAGATCACATCAATGCTGTGGACCCAGGCATTACATTTACTCGGGAGGACGCCAAAGAGAAAGAACTTGCCTTTTTAGATTGTAAAGTTATCATAGGGGAAAACGGACAACTTCAGACTGAGGTTTACAGGAAGGCAACTCATACTGACCAGTATTTGATGTTTGACTCTAACCATCCACTCCAGCACAAACTAGGGGTCATCATGACGCTCAGACATAGAGCTAAAGAGGTGCTACCAGTGCAGAAGGAAAGACCAAAGAGGAGCAACATGTCCAGAGAGCCCTCTCAGACTGTGGCTCCTAACTGGTCTTTCACTAAAGCACAAAGGGCAAGAAGACCCAAAGAACAAGACAGACAGACTCCAGAGCCCAGAAGAAAGGGAGTTGTAGTGCCGTATGTAGCCGGGGTCTCAGAGAAACTTCGGATCTTTAGGCAGCACAGGATTCCAGTGAACCACAAACCGGTGAAACGTTCGAAGACTTCAACTACTGAGTACAGAAGATGAATCAAGTACCTTTTAGTGAGTGATGTTACTGACAAGAGCCGAAATGTTCAACCTTGATCCTGTGAAGAGCCACAAAGGCACCGACCATTCGCGAAATCCGAGTGCGGTAGTTTAATATGATTAAATGTAATGAAACTGTTATATTTAATCATAATAAACAATAACTTTATGCCTGGCCTTTTTCTTTCTTTTCAATAATTGTGGTAGTTTTACTCCTCACCAAGATTGAAATAAATGAATATTAAATAAACTGAAATTTTCTGCTATTCTGTTCTGACTGGGACAACATTTGATCTATTTATTAACAATATTATTATTTTGAATAGTTTTTGTTGTTGCTTGTTTTGTTTTTTTCAATGCTGGTGTATATTTGTGTGAGGGGCCCTGCCCACTGAGCCCCCTCCTCTGGTTCGCCCCTGGCCTGTGCGCTTAGTGCCTGCAGCTTGGTCCTGACTGGACTGTGCAGAGAGAGAAGTTCATAAGCTTTAATCAGGAGCCTCTGAAGGACGTCTGAGATTGTTTTGTGTTGCATTTGTTACAGTTACAACATGTGACAGAAAAGTCAATGACTTTGCGTATTTCCGCGTTACGATGTCGCGCTTCGCATCATATGCTTCATTAGAGCTCCGCTTTTTTCCATTTCCTAATTTTGATCTTGTTCTGTGAATATGAGGCCAACTTTCATCAAATAAAGAGTAGGCTAATCAGAAACTTGAAAAGCACGGAAGCTGATCCCAGTGCCACGATCTGCCTGACTGTTGTTTAACTACATTGCGCTTTGAGTAAAGCTGCTGCACGGGCACCTTTTACACGCCGCCTCGAAAAGGAGAGACAGACTCTCATTCATGCGTGTAGAGATGGAAAACAGAGTCTGTAGGACTATGGTTGGATTTTTGGTCAAGATTCTTAAAGACTGTTACAGTTTATGGGCAACATGTACCAATTCTTTTGCAAAGAGCCGCATTGTATTAAACATAATCCAATCATGCAAAGAGCCGCACTCTGATTGGCCGAGGGCCGCATGCGGTCCGAGAGCCGGGGGTTGGCCACCCCTGATCTATATCATGTATCTTTTTCATTTATTTATAGACTGTACTGTTAAGTTCAGACAGTTTTTAAAAAGTGCAGTCCACATGTTCACACATTTTGAATAGGTCAGGCAACAATTTTGTTTTTGCTTTATTGTTGAGATTTTCACTGCAAATTAATCTAATATTGTTTATTATGAAACAGACTGATTTATTGCTCGTGTTAGGTGAAAAATACACGAGAAGGGACAAAAAAATCACAATTATATTATTTTCCAAAGTCGTTCAGCCCTACTCCAGAGTTTCCAGGGGAGTCCCGTGACTCCGGGCACGATGTACATTATAGCGTTACAGATCCGATGTAAACTACCACTGCTACACCTGCTGTTCTCTCCATGTCTGACTCTATACTCTATTTTCCCACTGTGTACTAACATCTGTGTCTGTAGGTCACATGAGTGCCTTACATGACACTGAAGGTATGAATCTTGACTTGGCGCGTGTGTATGTGTCTTTTTTATATATAATTTGATCTCTAAATTGAGTTTGTATTTTTTAGACGTTTTTCTTTCAGCTTTGCTTGTGGTGGGTATTCAGTTTGCATGTGAACTAATCTTTAATAGTCTTGAAGTGCTGCTTCTTCTTCTTATTATTATTCCTATTATTATTCCTATTATTTTCTTCACACAACTTGTTCCCTTTTTGTTTGTCAACTTCTCAGGCTGTTTCTGCTCATTCTAACATAAGTGAGTTGATTCCCTAATGAATTGCAATAACGGAAACATACAAGATTGTTTTGAAATGTACATTAGTGGAACCATTTGCGGCTTTCCGAATGGGCTGCTGTTGGTGCGTGCAGATAAGATGCGGGGCTGTCCTCTTCTGAACTGTTCTATTTCCTGCTGCATTCATGATGTCCTCCTCTGGTGCACAGTCCATTCAGGAGGTTTGTCATGGGGAGAAAAGAAAGTAACATTTCCATTCTCAATTACTGTTCATCTCAAAAAACAAATTGTACTGCATACATGTGATTCCACAGGTTTAAAAACCGGGTTAGCAGGATACACTGTAGAGCTGTTGGGATTTGATCTCATGAGTTCAAATCTTAGTTTTGACCTTTGTTTTTTTGTTCTTGAATGTGCCATGTCTTATTAAGAGTTACTTAGACCAATAGGCTTACTACTAAAATGACTATAGGGCTTATCATCTGACTGAAAGACGAACAATGCTCTTTTGGAAAGTTGTGTTGAGAGCCAAAATTGGTATCGTTTCATTATCGGATATTTATTGCCGATACTCAATATCGTATTTTTTCCCGTATCAGCTCCGATATCCAGTATCGGATCGGTGCATCCATAGTTTTAACTTCTACTGCACTGAATACGTCTGCTCTACTGGGATTTAGTGCTATGATAGAAACATGGATTTCTCTTTGGGGTGTTCATGATTGATCGGTTAGTTTATTAATCACCATCATTGGCTTAACCAATTAAAATACATACTATTAATTAATTGTTAAGCTATGAAAATTAAATAAGAAGATAAAGTACCATCAAGAGAGCTAATAGAATAATAAACATACAACAATTAAGCATCTGTTTACTAAAATACACGTTTTGTTTAGAGTTTATCATTCTACTTTTTTGATTTTCATTATTATTTCTGGGGGGGGGGGGGGTAAACTTGTAAAATGTACTGTACAATTAGACACAGGCAGTGGTAAGACAAAGAGAAACAAATCTTGCTGGAGGAGCAGGAGGGCGACAGGAAATGTGCAGTGTGGTGGCGGTTTCTCAGCCATCGAAGCTCTTAAAGTTTAAGTTTTAGTTTCAGAGGAGACAGTCAGAGAAAATCCACACTTTTATCGTATTTCTAGTGTAATAAAGTGAAACGATTGCATGTGAAAGGGTCTGAAGCATCACAGGTTATTGAAGCTGCGATGGGATTTCATGTGATCCTTCATAGTCAAGACATCAAATCTGCACACACCTCAGATGTCTTCTGCTTAACCTTCTGCACATTTTAGTCCCAACTGCTCCCTCGTTTTCACGATACTTAGACCCACAGGTAACATGGCCACCTTTTATCTAGTGATTTTGTATTTTTTTTAAGCAATTTTATTATTTTATTTTCTGTAGCTTTTATGACTTCTAGATTGTACAAAGTGCATAATGTGGTAGTTTTCAAAATCAAACTTGAACTCAACTTATTTTTCATAATGTATTGTTGAGAAAAGAAATGAAGAAGGTTAACTACATTGATAATGGAAAGCCTATATTGAGTATAAGTCACCATCTAGCACAACACAAATGTTTGCTCTAATGCTCTAAAGGTGCCTACACTCCTGTGTATTGTCAATGGGAAGTGCGCACACGTGTGGGTGAGGAGTGTGCATGGCGGGAGGAGACAGGAGGAGTCCAAACACACATTCAGGAATAATTGATTGATTATCTGAATTTGGAGCAACATAACTACCTCTTCACTTGTGTCATAAAGACACAAGTGAAACGGAGACACGGTCTGTAAAGAGGAAGTATTCTTGCCGATCGGATCAGCAGCTGTGGTTTGAAATGCCTTTCCCGAGCCCAGGCATTCGGATCAGTTGCTTTTATTTGCACACTGCGTAGCGTCCGATCAGTTTGAGAGTATTGCACAACTCTAGATTTAACCGGCGGTGCCAACACCGATAGATAAGCTGACTGTGCTTGTGTGCTTCAGCTCTGGAGAACCCGGACTCGGACATCGGGCTGTGCGGCTGGCTGCTGGTGCTGCTCTCCATGCTGCTCATACTGCTCACCCTGCCCGTCTCCGTCTGGATGTGCATCAAGGTCAGACGCTTTTTCCATAAACTGATCACTGCAAAACAAAATCCATTCTTCCTCAAAAATATAAGATGGAACGCAGTTAGCAAGAGGCACAGGCCAAAATCGCTGAACGATTTTGGAAAAAAATGTAATTGCGATTTATTGATATTTTTTTCAATATTGCGATTAAATATGCAATTATTGTTGCAAGGTCCTCTTCTCATGTAATGTTCACCTAACACAAACAATAAATCAGTCTGTTTCATAATAAACAATATTAGATTAATTTGAAGTGAAAATTGCAACAATAAAACTAACACAATTGTTGGCTGATCTATTCAAAATGTGTCAACATGCACTTCTCAAAAACTGTCTGACTTAACAGTACAGTCTATAAATAAATGAAAAAGATTAATTATATAGATATAAAAAAAAAGATAAAACTCACTGATCAGTAACATCACCCATACTAAGGTGCAGGAAAAGTAAGAAAAATTGAAATCGTGACACCCCTACACGCCAGTTAACCGAGCAAAATGCTTTTACTCGGTTACGCAATTTTTAACGGTTAACCGGTTAATCAGTTAACCATGGACACCCCTAGCTTTTAACTTCCTCTACACTCCTCTGTTAGTTATGCCGGTATTGGCATCCGGGTGAAAGCTTCTCGCTGTGCGACTACGGCTGGGTCCACTTAAACTGAAGGAAATTAACATGCCCTGCTCGTTTCTCTAATGGGTTCAGTCTACACAGTTAGTGCTGCCTGGAAATGACATTCAGACACAGCAGTACGAGACTGTCTTACTGTGAATGCATGAAGGCCAGGCTAAATTCAACTGTACAGCACAGACGAATACAAATATTCATTTATTAATAGTATGTAACTAACAATGAAAGAGGATGTTGTTGTTTTTTTCATTGCGCTGCTGCTCGTGGGACTGGATTTGCTCTCTAATCACTTCATGTTTAGTCAGCCATTTCAGATATTTCTTTGAGTCTCCATTTGTGCAGCTGCTCCTGTGTATTTTTGTAACTGGGTGAGCTTGTCTAGTGTACACAGCTCCTGTAATGTAATCATGTCAAACAATAGAGACAACATGTTTTTATGACCACTATACTGTCCTCCTGTCCCGTGTGTGTGTGTGTGTGTGTGTGTGTGTGTCTGTATATATGGTTTATGGAGCCAATTGACCTGACTACTCACCAGCACTACGAGAACCTAAGGGGATTAGCAGGACTATGCTACGGTCCTCATAAACCAAGATTTTGTATTTTCATTTTTAGCATATAAAGAGCATAATTTCATTGTTTTTCTGAAGTCCTTTTAATGCTCAATGATAATATATCATGCACATATCAAGTTTTTTTTAAATTCTTAGCTTTTAAAGACCATAAATTGAAAGTTTATTTGACGTCCATATAATACCCCAACCTGACTTCTTGTGTATGGAGTGTATGATGTGCTCCCCCTACCCTACTCTGGCGGTATTGAAGGCTCCATTGTGATTGGTTCTTTATGGGGACACGTGCGGGATATGTGTCCGGGCATGTTGAGTGATTTCGGAAGACATCTAATGGTAATGCGAAGAAGAAGGACCAAGAGAAAGTTCACTCCAAAGAAGACAAGAAAATATATTGGTAAGTATCTAGTCCTTGTTAAATATACGTTATCAAGTATTTTCTGAATGGAACTTAGCCCCGGCCTGGAGGATTTATCCCCGGGCTGGATGATTTGGGGACCGGGCTATTGGGTTTTGGAGCTGGCTGTGGAACTTAGCTTTAGGAGCAGGCTGGTCAGAGGAGGTCCAGAGGAGCCAGGGGGGCGAGTGTGTGCATGTAGGGCCGGGGTAGGAGTGCCCTGAGCCGGGTAGTGTAAGTGGAGTAGAGGGTGGGTCATTGTGGTGGATGTTGGTGCGGGGCTGGTAGCTTTAGGAGCAGGCTGCTCAGAGGAGGTCCAGAGGAGCCAGGGGGGCGAGTGTGTGCACGTAGGCCGGGGTTGGAGTGCCCTGAGCCGGGTAGTGTAAGTGGAGTAGAGGGTGGGTCATTGTGGTGGATGTTGGTGCGGGGCTGGTAGCTTTAGGAGCAGGCTGGTCAGAGGAGGTCCAGAGGAGCCAGGGGGGCGAGTGTGTGCACGTAGGCCGGGGTTGGAGTGCCCTGAGCCGGGTAGTGTAAGTGGAGTAGAGGGTGGGTCATTGTGGTGGATGTTGGTGCGGGGCTGGTAGCTTTAGGAGCAGGCTGGTCAGAGGAGGTCCAGAGGAGCCAGGGGGGCGAGTGTGTGCACGTAGGCCGGGGTAGGAGTGCCCTGAGCCGGGTAGTGTAAGTGGAGTAGAGGGTGGGTCATTGTGGTGGATGTTGGTGCGGGGCTGGTAGCTTTAGGAGCAGGCTGGTCAGAGGAGGTCCAGAGGAGCCAGGGGGGCGAGTGTGTGCATGTAGGGCCGGGGTAGGAGTGCCCTGAGCCGGGTAGTGTAAGTGGAGTAGAGGGTGGGTCATTGTGGTGGATGTTGGTGCGGGGCTGGTAGCTTTAGGAGCAGGCTGGTCAGAGGAGGTCCAGAGGAGCCAGGGGGACGAGTGTGTGCACGTAGGCCGGGGTTGGAGTGCCCTGAGCCGGGTAGTGTAAGTGGAGTAGAGGGTGGGTCATTGTGGTGGATGTTGGTGCGGGGCTGGTAGCTTTAGGAGCAGGCTGATCAGAGGAGGTCCAGAGGAGCCAGGGGGGCGAGTGTGTGCACGTAGGCCGGGGTTGGAGTGCCCTGAGCCGGGTAGTGTAAGTGGAGTAGAGGGTGGGTCATTGTGGTGGATGTTGGTGCGGGGCTGGTAGCTTTAGGAGCAGGCTGGTCAGAGGAGGTCCAGAGGAGCCAGGGGGGCGAGTGTGTGCACGTAGGCCGGGGTTGGAGTGCCCTGAGCCGGGTAGTGTAAGTGGAGTAGAGGGTGGGTCATTGTGGTGGATGTTGGTGCGGGGCTGGTAGCTTTAGGAGCAGGCTGGTCAGAGGAGGTCCAGAGGAGCCAGGGGGGCGAGTGTGTGCACGTAGGCCGGGGTTGGAGTGCCCTGAGCCGGGTAGTGTAAGTGGAGTAGAGGGTGGGTCATTGTGGTGGATGTTGGTGCGGGGCTGGTAGCTTTAGGAGCAGGCTGGTCAGAGGAGGTCCAGAGGAGCCAGGGGGGCGAGTGTGTGCACGTAGGCCGGGGTAGGAGTGCCCTGAGCCGGGTAGTGTAAGTGGAGTAGAGGGTGGGTCATTGTGGTGGATGTTGGTGCGGGGCTGGTAGCTTTAGGAGCAGGCTGGTCAGAGGAGGTCCAGAGGAGCCAGGGGGGCGAGTGTGTGCATGTAGGGCCGGGGTAGGAGTGCCCTGAGCCGGGTAGTGTAAGTGGAGTAGAGGGTGGGTCATTGTGGTGGATGTTGGTGCGGGGCTGGTAGCTTTAGGAGCAGGCTGGTCAGAGGAGGTCCAGAGGAGCCAGGGGGGCGAGTGTGTGCACGTAGGCCGGGGTTGGAGTGCCCTGAGCCGGGTAGTGTAAGTGGAGTAGAGGGTGGGTCATTGTGGTGGATGTTGGTGCGGGGCTGGTAGCTTTAGGAGCAGGCTGGTCAGAGGAGGTCCAGAGGAGCCAGGGGGGCGAGTGTGTGCACGTAGGCCGGGGTTGGAGTGCCCTGAGCCGGGTAGTGTAAGTGGAGTAGAGGGTGGGTCATTGTGGTGGATGTTGGTGCGGGGCTGGTAGCTTTAGGAGCAGGCTGGTCAGAGGAGGTCCAGAGGAGCCAGGGGGGCGAGTGTGTGCACGTAGGCCGGGGTTGGAGTGCCCTGAGCCGGGTAGTGTAAGTGGAGTAGAGGGTGGGTCATTGTGGTGGATGTTGGTGCGGGGCTGGTAGCTTTAGGAGCAGGCTGGTCAGAGGAGGTCCAGAGGAGCCAGGGGGGCGAGTGTGTGCATGTAGGGCCGGGGTAGGAGTGCCCTGAGCCGGGTAGTGTAAGTGGAGTAGAGGGTGGGTCATTGTGGTGGATGTTGGTGCGGGGCTGGTAGCTTTAGGAGCAGGCTGTGGAACTTAGCCCCAGCCTTGGTGAGTTTTCCCCGGCCCTGATGAGTTGGGGACCGGGGTATTGGGTTTAGGAGCTGGCTGTGGAACTTAGCCCCAGCCTGGGTGGTTCTTTGTAGGTTCAAGTATTGTCTGTTTATCTTTCAGAGTGACACTGGGAAGGACCAAAGGCAGGAGATGGCACAAGAAAAAAACAACCCAGACTCAGACCCAGACTATGTGGGTGATGAAGATTTAGATGAGCTCCCCCATCCAAATATATGGCTGACACAAAAGTCGGATACAAGTCTTGCTCCTGCTTCTAGTGCACCGGGAACCAGCCAGCAAGGTAGTTCTTCATACACCTCAGAGTTGCATTCAGAGAATGGTCCACAAAGAGGAGACCCACAGCGGACAAGTTCCATAAATTACTGCTTTGTCTGCGGTAAGCCCCAGAAGAAAATATCGAGACATCTTAAAACACACAAGACCAATGCAGAGATTGTACAAGTCTTTTCCCTTACTGATGTCAAGGAGCGCAACAAACGGATTGAAAAAATTAGGAATAAAGGGAACTTTTTACATAATCAAGCAGTATTACAAAGTGGGAAAGGGCAATTGAAAGTGAAGCGACGATGCAAAAAAAAAGCTTTGGATGGAAAGTTTATTCACTGCATGTATTGTCAAGGCATGTTTCTCCGCAAAGAACTATGGAGGCATACTCGCAGGTGCCCTCACAAACCCGAAGATGCAAACCAAGAAGAGACGTCTGGAAGGAGAAGGATCCTCGGCTCTGCATCAGCTCAGGATGCCGCCTTATGTGCGCAAATCTCGGGTGGGGTTTGGAAGCTTCTCAGTGTTATGAACGTGGATGAAGTTGGATCAGTTGTGCGAAATGACTTCTGTATTCTCCAGTTTGCCCAGTCACTTTACAACATTCATGGACAAGATACAACAAAGTATGAATACATAAGACAAAAACTGAGAGAAGTGGGACGTCTGCTGCTGTGCTTGCGGACAGATTTCTCTGTGCCGACCCTGGAAGATGCTGTTAGGCCTGCAAACTTTGAGAAAGTGGTACAAGCGGTCAAAAAGGTAGCAGGTTTTAATGATGACAATCTTTCGTACAAAACCCCGAGCCTTGCTCTTAAACTCGGCCACACACTGAATAAGATCTGCGACATCATCCACTGCCGGGGCTTGATGGCAGAAGATGAGAAGCTGGTGAAGTATACTGAAACATTTAAGAAGTTGCTCAGTACCAAGTGGAAAGAATATGTATCTCACAATGCCCTTAACACACTGAGTGATGCCAAGTTTAATAAACCGTTAACCTTACCATTCACTGAAGATGTTGTGAAACTTCACAAGTTTTTGGAAAAGGCAGCAGAAGAGGCCACAAGCAAACTGCAAGAAACAGATGATGCTCAAACTTATGCCCGTCTTGCCATGGTGTTGCTCACACAAATCATTGTGTTCAACCGTCGGCGAGCTGGAGAGGTTTCCAAAATGCCTCTGAAACATTTTCTGGAGAGGGATAATCAACAACTTCATGCGGATGTAAGCCTTGGTTTATCGGACACAGAAAAGAAGCTCTGCCGGTATCTAAGTCGCGTGGAAATTATGGGTAAAAGAGGGAGAAAAGTTGCAGTTCTTCTCCCCCGACCTGTTGTCAATGGTCTTACACTACTCACAAATAAGAGGAAAGAATGTGGTGTGTCTCCCTCAAACCCATTCTTATTTGCACGACCCAAAGCACCAACCCATTATAGAGGAAGTGACTGCCTGAGACGTTTCTCCACACAGTGCGACACAAAGTACCCCGAGCACCTCCGGTCGACGGGTCTCAGGAAACATGTGGCCACGCTATCTCAAGTCTTAAACCTCCAGGAGAATGAGCTGGATCAGGTGGCAGACTTCCTTGGACATGATATCCGCGTACACAGGGAATTCTACAGACTGCCTGTTCCAACAACACAACTTGCAAAGATATCCAAAGTATTGCTTTTAATGGAGAAGGGATCCATTTCCTCGCTAAAAGGAAAGACGCTGGAGGAGATTGAACTTGAAGGTTTGTTAAATGTATCTCTTATCTGGGTGTGCATGTAGGGCCGGGGTAGGAGTGCCCTGAGCCGGGTAGTGTTAGTGGAGGAGAGGGTGGGTCATTGTGGTGGATGTTGGTGCGGGGCTGGTAGCTTTAGGAGCAGGCTGGTCAGAGGAGGTCCAGAGGAGCCAGGGGGGCGAGTGTGTGCACGTAGGCCGGGGTAGGAGTGCCCTGAGCCGGGTAGTGTAAGTGGAGGAGAGGGTGGGTCATTGTGGTGGATGTTGGTGCGGGGCTGGTAGCTTTAGGAGCCGGCTGGGGATCTTAGCCCCAGCCTTGGTGAGTTTTCCCAGGCCTGGTGGCTTTAGGAGCGGGCTGATTGAATTGAATCCCCCTTTTGTTTTTAGATGAAATTCCCATCAGTGCAGATGAGGCCGAAGAGGAGAGTCACAGTGACTCGGGGGACTCTGCTGAGAAACAAGCGGCAACTGTGGTTATAGATGATGACCCGATCGACATAGCTGATGGAGATACCTCTGATTTTGAAGGCAAGTTCTTCTGTTTACTCTTGTAGTAGTCTTGCTCTGACTTATTCACATTGTTTTGTTTAAATTAATTCCTAATTTTCCTTTTCAGAGGCAGCACAGAGGCCTGCAAAGCAACCTGGACCAAAACGCAGAGTGACAAAAAGAGCATGGTCAAAGACTGAAGAAGCAGCTGTAATGCGGCATTTTAAAAAACACATCAAGAGAGGAAAACTGGCCACAAAAAATGAAGTAACTCAGTGTAAGCAAGCAGAAATGGCCTTAAGTCAGAGAACACTGCAGAATATAAGAGACTTTGTGAGAAATCGTGGACTAGCACATAAAAGACAACTAAAGGTAAAAGATGGATAAGCATGGAGTGTATGTATGAAGAACATTAAAACTTTTCCAGCCTCTAATTGTGGTTCATCCATCCATCCATTTTCTCCCACTTGTCCGTTGCCGGGTCGTGGAGGCAGCCGTTGGAGCTGCCCAAATCACATAGCACCAGTCCCCTATGGCTCCTCCTGCAGGTGGTGGGTCCACGGAAGGACGGCCTCATGGTTCCAAACGGGCCTGTTGGTCTCTCATAGGGGAATTGTGGTTCAGTTATGTTTAAAGTCCTCATAATTCATCTTTGGTCCTCATGAACCACCTTCTGGTCGGTGGCTGTGTATAGACAACCGTAGCTGATACAAGGATGTTAAATAGACCTAAATTTTTTTCAGATTTTTTACAGTTAGTCTATCCAGAGCTTATCTCTCTAGGACCTTGGGAAACCATAGTCCTCTTAAACCACACCAGGGTTGGTTTTTCCAAAAGGTCAACATAAACCATAAAACCACGTGTGTGTGTGTGTGTGTGTGTGTGTGTGTGTGTGTGTGTGTGTGTGTGTGTGTGCGTGCGTGCGCGCAGATCGTAAAGGAGTACGAGCGGGCCATCATCTTTCGCTTGGGGCGCATCCTGAAGGGCGGAGCCAAAGGACCAGGTCAGAATTCCCCCACCCCACTTGCACATCCTTTTCCTCATGAGCTACTTTTACAAATTAAAGCGAATTAGCCTTTTTAAGTAAAGGCTTTTTTTTTTTTAAGAAACACCCTACTTCTGATCTTTTTAGTGCAGATGTATAGTCATGGTCTTGTCTAAAGCTCTCAGAAGAAGAGGCTCTGTCACCATAGCAACAGATGCCATTAAGTGGTCAGACGAACATCCATCAGCAGAAGCAGGGCTAGGCACGGAACAGCTAATTGTCAGTTATTGCACTGGGTCTGCGCCTAAATCATCCGGGCAGTGGATGATAACCACATGTTCTGGAAGATGTTTGGTTTCTATGTATTTGTGTACGTTTAAAAAGACCGTGTAAGTCCGTCTTTAATTAAATAACATGAATTTGTTTTATCCATGTCGCTAAAATTGTGTGCTTAAAGTTGGTTATACAAGTCTGTTTTATCATGATTTTGTCCAAATACCGTTCCCATTTCCCAAGCCTCCTGTTTGAACAAGCGAACAACTGAAGGTCAAACAGTAGCGTGTGGTTATCTGCACATTTTTGGAATACATAGGAAATTAGTTTACTTTCATCAAGGTGCAGATAAACGGGTCTAAAATAACTCTTGATAACCATTGTTTAATTGAATGTTTGGATTCTCAATGAAAAATGTTGTATTCTAAACATAACTGAGCATTAGTCATTGTTACGGACTGTTCTTGAAAGCCCACTCCACCCCTTCCTTTTGTTTACTTTTCTGTATATTTATTGTCTATTAGTGTATTTTATTTTATTTAAACAAAAAAACATACCGTACATTAGAGGTCGACCGATGTATATCGGGCCGATATTTGGGGATTTTACAATATCGGCTATATTTGCCAATCTAGCACCGATAAAAGTCCGTATCTGTGAAACCGAAAGTGGTAGACACTTAGACACAGCCAAGTCATGGCTTTAAAATAACTCCCTAGGCTTCAGGGGGACAGAGAAACATTGTGATGAAAACTGATTAGCTTCAAGTTTGTTAAATATAAGTTTCACTAGACGTCAGTCAGAAGCACAGAACCTGGAGAATTCAATCGCTGAGTTAGGTATAACCTCTGCAATTGTACTTTTGATCACCGCACGAAATGCCGCAACTAGCAATGGTATGCTAATTCTAACAGCAGCGTGCTAATGGTAACGGCAACTAATCAAAGCTGAGACAGAAACTATGATTGAATCACCTAAAGTCATAAAAGAAAACTGGCCACTACTAGAGTAAATATTTAGGTTTTTACAGGATTACAGACCAGATATTTAGCTGTCAAAAATAGCAGCATTGGCATCAGCCTTAATAAAACCCATATCAGTTGACTTCTACCATAGATTATTCTATACTCCAAGAGACATACTCTCAGTCTTCTGGAATACATTCAATAGTTTTGAGTTTTTGTTTATATTTAATTCTTCAAGGAGGCTTGTTCCAAACAAAGCCCTAAAATGTGACTCCGCTGAGCGCCTGCAGGCTGTTTATGACGTTCAGGAGTAAGAATAGCTCCGTGCCTGTAAACTTGAATTCCTCTGCCGCTCAAGCACAAGCGACACACTTCCATGTCAACTTAGTTTTTTCTCCTCTTCTAGTTAGCAATTTAAATCTACTGATGTTAAATATACTGTATCAGTCTCTACAGTATAACAAGCTTCACTTGGAAGTTATGCTGCCTTCATGTGGTCTTTTAATTATGGTAAATACCACTTGCCAAGTGGGAAAACTTGGCAATTGCTAACTTATGTTATATGTACCAAGCAAAGCAGACGCTGTAGCAGTATGTCACCGGTTTGCAGACTACTTGCGTAAATTTGGGAGTTTGTAAAGGGTTGTGTGTTTTTAATGTGTTACTTTGCTATGACACAAAAGCACTTGAACAAAATGCACTCGTGAATCTGGTGATTCAGTCACCAGGGACTGGATTACTCTAAGTCCTGGGCCTATCCGCATAAAAAGAAATCGCAGAAAGTTATATGTTTTCTGTTGGGAGAAATTCCTAATGTCCAGTTATTTTCTCCACAAGTGGTTAAAACACTCAAAAACATGTGCTTGATGTTGGTCAGTTAAAAGGACACCAAAAAGATGAATATGGCAGATTTGTAGATCCGATAACTAGCAAATAATTTTCAATATTTGTTTCAAGATATCTTTTGAAAACTGCACCTCTCATAGTATATACTCCGAATAATAGTTCAGCATTCTCTGTGAGGTGCTGAAACAGAGCACGTTCTCCACTCAAGCTTTATTTTAAGTGAAATACAAAAGCGAAGGTGTCAACAAGTATCTTAAAAAGCCACAATAAAGCATGAGATGTTCCCTCTAAGCTTCCTAAACATCTCTGAAATCACAGCAGTTGCTTCCACCTGCACAGATGGCTACGCTCTGTCACCTAAGCGCACCGTATCCAGACAGAGAACGGCGAGCTCCACTTCCTAAGTGTTGTGGCATTACCGTTTGCTAAGTGTTTGCATACCTAGCACATGTCTAATTGAATGGTTGTGGTTGAAACAGGCTGGCAGATTTTCCTGGATACGGGCGCAGCTGCCATCTTTAAACACAGAGATAGCTTCGTCAAATAAACGCCCCAAAACCATGGTATAAATGATGCTGGCACGTGCCCAAGTCCAGGATCATTATTGTGTTTGCCAGGAGCTTAGGTGTCCTTTCTCACTGTTTGCCCCTGTGTGGTGTTTCCAGGCTTGTTCCTTATCCTGCCCTGCACAGACAGCTTCATCAACGTGGACATGCGCACCATCACCTTCGACATCCCACCACAGGAGGTAACGCACCCGACCACACAAAGCTAAATGAAAATTCCAGGTGGCCTCACGTTCTCTTTCTTTGTACTGTACAAGATATTCCATGGCACTCAGTACAGAATGTTGAAGGTCCTGTTTAGAATGCAATTCTTCTTTTCCAATAACGTGGAAAGGATCTTGAACAGTACCATGGCTCTGTCTGAGATGAAACTTATAATAAAACTTACTCTTTAGAATACATTCAATACAGTCATATGGAAGTCCACTCTAGGGGTGGGCGATATGGCAAAAATAGAATATCACGATTTAAATGTTATCTCAATATTTGTTATAATGACAAATATAACTTAAATTATACACTGAAGAAAAGAAAGATTGAATAAATGTACAATTGTATTATCAAATACTAATAACAGAAGATACAGAGAAAATAGCAAAGGACCCATAATGCACCCCTGAGGAACTCGACAATGAAGAGGTGACGGCATGGGCTAACATTATCTGAAAAAACTCCTATCTCCATCCATCCATTTTCTTCCGCTTTATCCGGGGCCGGGTTGCAGGGGCAGCAGTCTCAGCAGAGATGCCCAGCCTTCCCAATCCACGCACACCTCCTGGGGGGACCCCGAGGCGACACCAGGCCAGCTCGGAGACATAGTCCCGTGTCCTGGGCCTTCCTATCTTTTAAATACAAATCACCATTTCAGAGCAGTGCCTTTGAGTCCCACGAAGGTTTGCAGCTTGGGTTTCCTTCAGTGACCTTAACAGGAAAATAGCCGACTGTGCAGAAGTGCTTTGGGTCGTGACAAAATGAGCTTACAAATATGACAGATTGTCAGCCCTGCATTATCATATACAACTTTCAGGGGAAAGACGTTTTATTACCAAGAACATCTTTGAAAATCTTGTACTTTATTGTACTGCACTGTTGCAATATTTTGAATGTGAAATGGTGCAGTGGAACAGATAACTTGGCACTTGTGCCTTTCAAAATAACAAAAAGGATTATACAGTGTAACCTACTCCATCTATGAGTATCAGGTCAAAAAAAATATTTATATTTATATAAAATTATATAATTTCTTGCATGTCTTGTGTTAGGTTCTGACCAAAGACTCTGTGACGGTGAATGTGGATGGTGTGGTGTACTATCGCGTTCATAACGCTACGCTAGCTGTGGCTAACATCACCAACGCAGACGCTGCCACCCGTCTGCTGGCTCAGACCACCCTGAGGAACGTCCTGGGAACCAAGAACTTGGCCCAGATCCTGTCTGACCGGGAGGAGATCGCACACAGCATGCAGGTAGGCCACAAAGACAATGACAACCCATTCTGATACAATTTCTTTTTTCATTTTTATTTTAAAACTTACACACAAAAAACCTAGAGAGATCTGAGGCACTCCACGTTAGCTTGTTTGAAGATTGCTGATTGTAACGATGGATTGTGACCACTGTTTGCCCAGCCACGCGCTCTTGTCTTCATTCAAAACATTGTCCACCTCTCCACGAAGCAGCATGCGGTGGCACACGTTGTCAATGAAATAAAAAACATTCAGCAGCAAAAATAGCTTAAAATATTGTTTTAAAATGAAACCACTGGAAATCCTCTGAATAAAAAAATAAAATACAAAAATTCCGTACTCAAACTCAATGCGCCGGACCATGGTGTGGCCACGGTGCGCATGTTGCTCACGGTAGTCCAAGGCACTGCTCAGGGAGTTTGTGTGTTTACTCAGACACGTGGAAAATTAGAGGAAACATTGAGTATGACTAAAATCTTCGAGGCCAACCTTTCTTAGCCATAGTTTTGCTTAACTGCATAATGCAACAGTCACCTGAACCGCGGCAGACAAGCTCTATTTAGCACCAGGTCTGTTTGCAAACTCGCTGCTAATCACGTCAGCTGCCCCCGTGCTTACTCACCTCACAAACCCAGGCCTCCCACCCCGCGCCGAGCGACTGGGAGTGATTAAATATTTATTGCAGACATGTCGTGGTTTACAAGTGATCATCGAGGAGTTCAATAACCTCCGCTCCAGATGGCTCTGCCAGATCTCGAGTTTGAAAAGGCGTCGGCGGCATCTGCTCACATGCTATTTTTCACTTTTCCTTGGACGGAATCTGGCAAGAGGATTGGTCCATAAAGATGTTGCAAAACGTGGTATTAAGAAGCATTAAACCAACCGTGCCAAATGTCATTAAAAAGTATTGAATTAAATTCTAACTGGCAATCTACATTTCTGCTATCTATATTTTGCTACATAAGTTCATCAAAAAGGCTAAAGATACTGTATGGTCTATACTGACAGACGCAAAAGGGGTTTTTCATTGTTAACACCTTTTATTAAATGGCTGGAACACATTTAAAACTTAATTTATAGAATTAAAAGGCAGTGGTAATGACAGTGCAGTCAAAGTAGGTCACTGACTTGCGTTCACGTGGCCCTGCAGTATTTTTATTTATTTTACCTGCAGTCATTTAGCTTTTTTTGAAACATTGTGCAAAGAAACAGTCATTCGTATATTCGTACAACAACAACAACACATATCTCTCCACCACGTTTTAACAATAACGACAAAGGCGAGTTTTGTGCCTTTAGCTTACCTAGCTACCTCCTAGGTGATGCCCGGGATATCGGCTCAGGCCGTTTACTTCTCAGTCTAATTAAGGTTTGCGGTAGATCGTGGATGTACTGTGAAAATATCAGCGTTTGTAATGCTGCCACCGCGAAGGACTATCGCTTTTTCCCCGTTAGCATTGCGTTAGCCGCAAGGCTAATCACTCCAGTCCCTCGCTGATACGACTTAAATATGACTTTAATAAGTCATATTTCATTGTCTCAGTTTAGGCTTTAGTTTAGTTATATGCAACATAAAGTTATTAACAGCAAATGGGGTTTGTGCTCACGTCACAAAACAGCTACTGAACTACCTGACTAAAGTAACTACACTAGAAACACTAAAGTAACTACACTAGAAACGCTAAAGTAACTACACTAGAAACGCTAAAGTAACTACACTAGAAACACTAAAGTAACTACACTAGAAACCCTAAAGTAACTACACTAGAAACGCTAAAGTAACTACACTAGAAACGCTAAAGTAACTACACTAGAAACGCTAAAGTAACTACACTAGAAACGCTAAAGTAACTACACTAGAAACGCTAAAGTAACTACACTAGAAACGCTAAAGTAACTACACTAGAAACGCTAAAGTAACTACACTAGAAACGCTAAAGTAACTACACTAGAAACGCTAAAGTAACTACACTAGAAACAAAAAGTAACTACACTAGAAACACTAAAGTAACTACACTAGAAACACTAAAGTAACTACACTAGAAACGCTAAAGTAACTACACTAGAAACGCTAAAGTAACTACACTAGAAACGCTAAAGTAACTACACTAGCAACGCTAAAGTAACTACACTAGAAACGCTAAAGTAACTACACTAGAAACGCTAAAGTAACTACACTAGAAACGCTAAAGTAACTACACTAGAAACGCTAAAGTAACTACACTAGAAACGCTAAAGTAACTACACTAGAAACGCTAAAGTAACTACACTAGAAACGCTAAAGTAACTACACTAGAAACGCTAAAGTAACTACACTAGAAACGCTAAAGTAACTACACTAGAAACGCTAAAGTAACTACACTAGAAACGCTAAAGTAACTACACTAGAAACGCTAAAGTAACTACACTAGAAACGCTAAAGTAACTACACTAGAAACGCTAAAGTAACTACACTAGTAACGCTAAAGTAACTACACTAGAAACGCTAAAGTAACTACACTAGAAACGCTAAAGTAACTACACTAGTAACGCTAAAGTAACTACACTAGAAACGCTAAAGTTACTACACTAGAAACGCTAAAGTAACTACACTAGAAACGCTAAAGTAACTACACTAGAAACGCTAAAGTAACTACACTAGCAACGCTAAAGTAACTACACTAGCAACGCTAAAGTAACTACACTAGCAACGCTAAAGTAACTACACTAGAAACGCTAAAGTAACTACACTAGAAACGCTAAAGTAACTACACTAGAAACGCTAAAGTAACTACACTAGAAACGCTAAAGTAACTACACTAGAAACGCTAAAGTAACTACACTAGAAACGCTAAAGTAACTACACTAGAAACGCTAAAGTAACTACACTAGAAACGCTAAAGTAACTACACTAGAAACGCTAAAGTAACTACACTAGAAACGCTAAAGTAACTACACTAGCAACGCTAAAGTAACTACACTAGCAACGCTAAAGTAACTACACTAGAAACGCTAAAGTAACTACACTAGAAACGCTAAAGTAACTACACTAGTAACGCTAAAGTAACTACACTAGAAACGCTAAAGTAACTACACTAGAAACGCTAAAGTAACTACACTAGAAACGCTAAAGTAACTACACTAGAAACGCTAAAGTAACTACACTAGAAACGCTAAAGTAACTACACTAGAAACGCTAAAGTAACTACACTAGAAACGCTAAAGTAACTACACTAGAAACGCTAAAGTAACTACACTAGAAACGCTAAAGTAACTACACTAGAAACGCTAAAGTAACTACACTAGAAACGCTAAAGTAACTACACTAGAAACGCTAAAGTAACTACACTAGAAACGCTAAAGTAACTACACTAGCAACGCTAAAGTAACTACACTAGCAACGCTAAAGTAACTACACTAGAAACGCTAAAGTAACTACACTAGAAACGCTAAAGTAACTACACTAGAAACGCTAAAGTAACTACACTAGAAACGCTAAAGTAACTACACTAGAAACGCTAAAGTAACTACACTAGAAACGCTAAAGTAACTACACTAGAAACGCTAAAGTAACTACACTAGAAACGCTAAAGTAACTACACTAGCAACGCTAAAGTAACTACACTAGCAACGCTAAAGTAACTACACTAGCAACGCTAAAGTAACTACACTAGCAACGCTAAAGTAACTACACTAGCAACGCTAAAGTAACTACACTAGAAACGCTAAAGTAACTACACTAGCAACGCTAAAGTAACTACACTAGAAACGCTAAAGTAACTACACTAGAAACGCTAAAGTAACTACACTAGAAACGCTAAAGTAACTACACTAGAAACGCTAAAGTAACTACACTAGAAACGCTAAAGTAACTACACTAGAAACGCTAAAGTAACTACGCTAGAAACGCTAAAGTAACTACACTAGAAATGCTGCGCTAAAGAACTAACTAAATACTATGCTAATAAATTGCTAACCTGAAAATCGATGTAAAACGCTCGCTCACTATTCCAACTCCAACTCGCTACGGCGGCGTGTGCGAGACTTGGCTTTTATACCCGAGCAGCAGAGCGACGGACGTCACGCGGCACAGAGTGACGTGTAGAGAGCACTATAAGAAACATATTTATGCAGTTTATAAGCTCAAAAAAGTTTATTTGGTGCTTAGTTACGTTAAGAGCTTATTATTTGCTCGATTTTATTTACATTTGTGTTAGTGTGAGAAGAGCCGTGTTATTGAGGAGCAGATGACGCTCTGAATAAGTCGACACTTTTATGCACGAGTTTGAACACATTTCTGTTGCAAAATTTGTGTTCCATGACTGTTCAGATCATGTTTAGTTTAGGTACATTTTTCCTAACGTAAATAATATGTAAATGTCTTATAATGTATACGATATCATCGTCCATGACGATGGTTACGGTGAACCATCGTGAACTGCCGATTACGGGGACATCGCCCAACCCTAGCGGGCGAGTTAGAGAACAAGTTAATGGAGGCGGGGAATCACGACTCCCAAGTAGGGGTGTCACGATTTCAATTTTTTGAGTCACGATTATTGTGAGACAAAAAATTGCGATTTTACGATTATTCACGATTATTCCCCGAATGAAAGGAAAGAACTGATATTTTTAGTTTTTGTCTTGAAAAAGCTTTTTAAAACTTGTAAACATTCACTGTTTCTAAAAATGAAAAATGCTTTAAGATTGTTTTGCATTAAAATAAATAGGCCTACATTGAATAATACAAAACAATGTCAACTTTACTTCTTTATAATGACCATAATTATCATAATTATTTTACTATATATTATTAGGCCACAAGCTAGGCTAGGTTTTATGCTCTCAAAAGATAAGCTGTTGCTTAATTATTTTGATGAACAGAGAATGAAACGTGTTTACAAAGTGACTAATGAACAGCTGATCTCCACATGTGCGCGGTTTCACTTTCATTTCTGCTACGCGTAGCTGAAGCAGAGCGGAGCGTTAGCCTTTTGTTTACATCCTGAGCCAGTTGTGGCGGCTATTTCCGAACATTTGGACAACTTTTTTGGGAAGTATGCAGTTTGTTACCTGGACATTCAGAGCGAAGGATTATCTCCAAGATGTTGTTTATATTCGACGTAGCTGCAACTTTCTGACGACAGGGTTTGCATAACGGACGTCCATCGACAACAAAGCCTTGATCATGTTTTGGATCCTAAAGAAGTCCCACTCTGCTGACTTCAATCGTTTTTGGGTGGATACAACACTGGAGGAGAGCGTCCTTCTGCCTCGCTCAACTACCGGTGAGTTTACGCACTGTTTATGGCGCGCAGCGGCTCGTGCGTCAGCGTGAAAATATTTCTGCGGTAAACCGTGGCTTCTGAAATTCTTACGGTTAACCTACCGCGTCCTTTTATAATCGCGGTAATCGTAAAACCGGTTAATCTTGACATCCCTACTCCCAAGTCAGTAAAGTGAATCTTGAGTTTTGAATGATTCATTCATGAACCGCACATCACTAATGGAGACAATAAAAGGATAAAAACACACAAACATCGTGCAGCAGAGATCATCAAGTGGCTGGGTGCTCCTCTGGTGTTATTTCCGAAAACAGTTGCTACGGTGTGGCTTAAAACGCTGCTAAAGTGGCCACACGGCGCACGGATGCGAGTGCCGGATGCGATTTAGCCATTTTCCACTTCGTCTGTTATTAAAAGCATGAATAAATCAAATCTAATGAATCAAAAATTCATTTGATTTATCGCCCAGCCATTGTGTGAACCATGTCTAAATCTGTAAAACACTTTGAAAGATATTTTCTATGACCATACCACGAAATGCAAAGCTGAAGATAGCCAAAGTCCTTCATAAAGCCGGTGATGGGGTCATTAATGCATGATTGATCCTGTAGAGCCATGTCCTCAGTGCTGTTTAGTGGTGTTATTGTAGAGAGTTGCATGTGGCTGTAACGATGAGGTTAGAAAGTCGATGAAAGCTATTACACGCACAATAATGTACGTATAATTGCACCAGTTTCTGTTTTTAAAAGCACACTCTTGACCTGCATTCCAGAATGTAGGGTATTGGTAAGTGTACATTGTATGTCTAGGGTGCGTAATGTAATACTTTATTCTGAGCAAGTGAACTGACAGAAAAAGTACAACAAAAGTAATACACAATCTGTGACTCTCTCCAGTCGTTTCCTCTCCTTCCACCGATCCATCCACTAAACATTATTTGCAGAGTCATGCACAATAAATGACATTGATTATATACTAATATGCAAGATTATTGTCATGGCCGCTCTGTTGTGTTTGATGACAGAAACCAGATGACGCATGGTCTTCTTCCAACTTTTACATTGCATCCAATTCTGGCCATATTTTTGCTGGTGAAGACTGATTTTTACGGTTGGTACAAGAGCAGTAGTTTGTCGGGGCAGAGAGAGTTTGTGTTGGGACTCAGACAGATGCATTTCCGTCTACTGTATTCACTTTGTTATTTTACACTGGAGTATGTCTGCACCAGAATGGTAATAATGAAAAAGGGTAACTTCAGTCTCATCAAGCCTCGGGTCCAGCTGAAAACAATGCTTGAGTTGGAAAGGTCAAGGCGAATCATTAGCTGATGTAATGTCTCCACAAAGTTAAGTTCCGCATTCACATTACGGAAGGTTATGGGTTCTATTTAAAATGAAAACGCACGTGCCGACTATAAGGCAAAAACCATTGACATAAGCAGCGACACAGGCCAGTGAGCAGAGCCAAAGCTCCCACAGTGTGTTTAAATGCCCATTTAAACACACTGTGTGACCTTGATCCGACCTTGATCTGGAGGTACTTGAAATGTCTGAACCATTGCCCAAAAGTCTCGCGCCCTAGTTTGAATTGTGTGTATTCTGTGCTGTTTGTAGTCCACTCTGGATGATGCCACGGACGACTGGGGCATTAAGGTGGAGCGGGTGGAGATCAAAGATGTGAAGCTGCCTGTCCAGCTGCAGAGGGCCATGGCTGCAGAGGCCGAGGCCAGCAGAGAGGCCCGCGCTAAGGTACACGCCAGCACTCAAAGACAATCCCTTTATTATTCACGTCATCATTTAATCCCAATGCATCCTGGTGTTGGTGCAGTTTGGTGCCATGTCCTTAGGCAAGACACTTAACGCACTTTGACACTGCGTGTGTGTGTACCTGTACTTACGACATTGTGAGGATCAGTTTGAGTTTTTAACCAACAGAGCGAGGACATTTTGGGTGGTCCTCACTTATTTGAAGGACTGTTTGAGGGTCAAGATGTGGTTTTAGGGTTGGGGTTAGAATCGGGTTTAGATCAGGGTTAGGGTTAGGATTAAGGTTAGGTGGGCAGTTTGTTATGGGAATCACAATGGTTCACTATTTGTAGACCTCTTCTGGTGGACCATGAGCATATTTATTACACACCAACAAAGTCATTCTGAATGTTTTTTCATCATATTTTCCATTAGGACTTGTAGCCTTCATTACTATTATGGTAAGCATTCTCCTTTATTTTTATATATATTTATTATTACCACTTTCAGAATAAACTTTGACACTGAAAGGTAAAAAATGCACAAATACATAATTTTTTATTTTTTTCTTTCACACAAAAAGTTCCATAATGCACCTTTTTAAGGCCTTAAATGTCATAATGGGGCATTGGATTCTAACTGGCATTACATTTAAATGTATTGAACATTAAGGACATTGTTCAGCCACTTTACGGCACAAGTTTGTCACAAAAAAATGAAATTGTATTAAAACAATTTTTTTTATCCAATTAGATTTTTAATATCAAAATTACCCCTCATTTCTCTACTTGATCCAAAGTTGGCAAATCTTATGAAATGAAATATAGTTACTTGACAGTTACAGCAGAAATGTTTTAATGATTTCGAACTAGGCTTTGACATCAACTAAATGTGATTTATGGGTTGACATTAGCTGAAAACATCTGGACCTTTTCATCATTTGCGATGTTTTATGGCTAAAGGCTAGCGGCTAACAGAAAGATACATTGAACAGGCTAACGGGCGCATTTTCCCCGTGAAGTATTGCACTCAATAACGACGGCTCCTTTTCCCACTTCTCTGACCTGCAGGTGATTGCGGCGGAGGGCGAGATGAACGCGTCGCGGGCCCTGAAGGAGGCGTCTCTGGTGATCGCCGAGTCTCCCTCCGCCCTCCAGCTGCGCTACCTGCAGACCCTCAGCACCATCGCGTCCGAGAAGAACTCCACCATCATCTTCCCCCTGCCGCTGGACATGATGCAGGCCTTCATGAAGCCCTAAGCGGCGACACCTGAACGCACCACACACCGCACCGACACTAGTGAGAGGCCAAACTCCGCCAATCGGAGAGGAGCAACGGAGGGAGGGGAGTCTGAAGGGGGCCGGGAACTTTACAGGAGAAAAGAAAAATACTGCGGAATATTTAACTTTTTTTTTTTTTTTTTTAAGAAATAGGCCACCGTTTTCCCAGACTGAGATATGTTCCTACTTAAACTTAGACGAGTTGATGTGTCTGGTCTTTAAGCTCAGTCACGCAAATGTGGTTAGCATTTAGCCTCTCCCAGCAAAGGTATAGCTCCAAACTGGGCTGAAATTTTGTGTAACTAGACTTGAATCGTGTAAAGGCTCACGTAACTGTATTTAAACGTGGAACCGCTTGGTCGCTTCTATCTTCACCCCAGTTTGGAGCTATACCTTCGCCGGGAGAGGCTAAGCGCTAACAACTCGTCTAAGCTAAAGTAAGAACATATCTCAGTGTGGAAAAACGGTGGCCTGTTCCTTTAAGAACTGGAACAGGCAATGGGGTGCAGAGTCAAGCTCACAGTAAAGATGCCTGATTTTCAACAATAGGTCGCGTTCACGTTATAGAATTCTATTTCAGTCGGAGGGCAGGTGTCAATACAACTCTATGGGAGAGAAACCGTTTTTGAAAGAAATTTCCAAAAAGAAAATGTCCAAATGTTTTCTCTGATCATGTGACAGTGATTGGATTCACAAACCTGACATGTGAATGTTATGGCTGAAAGTCCTTTCTACTGGCCAACATCAAGCACATGTTTTTGAATATGGTCTCCACTTTTGGACGCCTCTGTGAGGAAATAGTTAGACATATGTTCATAAGCGCTGGAAGATATGACTTTGAACTTTGTGACTTCTTTTGTTTCATGTGAATTGGCCTCAGGAATTACAAAGAAATTAGCAATGATTTAAGACTAGAAATCTGCATTTTCAGTTGCCATCCTGTTAGGGAATATTGCCTGTTCTCCATGGCAGACCTGGAAACGCTCTGTTATTTCCTAAAGTCAGAAATATTAACAGATTGACAAACACATCGGTTCAGACATAAGGTTTATTTCTATCTTATCGAATCCGGGAGAATGAAACAGGGGAACTCCGGCAGCCAGCCTGTCCCTTGCTCAAAACTCATCGATACCAAGTGTTCCACAACATTTTATATCGACATAACATAACTTTCCGTTACATCACCAAGCCAGTCCTACCTTGTCAGGGTCATAAAACTTTCACCCCCCTCTTCCTGAGCCCAGGAGAGAGGGGGGCAGAGGACAGGGGGAAATTACTTTTAGCAGTTCAGTCTTGCATTTCAAACAATACACAGATGCATTTAACAACAGTACACAAATGCAACACATACGATAACTGAATTTAGAAAATGTTCTAACGCCTCCGCCTCAATGTTAAACTATAGGCTCTTTAGAATGTGGTGACGTCACGTGAACGCAGCCCATTTAAACTTGAACGGTAAACGCTTCGGCGATGAGTGGAATATTACGCAGTATGACGTTTAAAAGAAAATATCGTATTCCCTTTTAAATGGTTTATAGAGCCATCACTAGAATTCAAACACATTGGCCCTGAATGTTACTCGCACCCCCCAGGCTCTCTCCTCTCAACATAACTCTGTTTACATCCATTTTGTCGTCCGCCAGTATGAGGTGCTAAAGCTATTGGATAAATCTCTTTTATTTTGAAGTCCATATTTCAGGAAAGTGCCTGTGACGACGTGGCCTTAAGGAGAACCCAGCCCTCGAGAGGAAAGATCTGACAAACGGCGCCACCTTCTGCCAATTCAACATATGAGCCACTGACCTGTTTTGTTTTTGTTTGTTTGTTTGTTTTTTGGTTATTACAAGTGAGACGAGTTATAGAGTTTGTTGTGAATTTTGCACGACTTGAGAGATTAGTTTATTTTTTAATGTATTTCTTTATTTTTTGCTCAGACGTTTGGAAAGCTGTAACTAATTGCTAATGTCAAATGTAGTGCACTGAATGTTTGGTCAGTTTTAATGTGGAAAACACGTTATGAGGAGTCGATTGTGCGATGGAACAAGCGTGCGTCGAAATGCCTGGACTTTTGTGCAGATCAATCGTAAAACAAGGATTTGAAAACAAGATTGTGGAGCTGTGGTTCTCAAACTGTGGGATTGTTACGTTCAACCTTTGACACACACACACACAGATTTAAAATATAGAGAGAGAAATTGCGATTGAAAACGGCATTTCACTGTTCAGACTTTGTATTCGCCGAGAGGCTGCGGTTTCATCTAAACCAGGGGTGTCAAACTCATTTTGGGTCGTGGGCCGAAATTCAGCTGCCACGGTGGGTCACGGGCCACACATAATGTAAACAGGAAAATAAAACATTACAGCTTACACTTTACAAGTTTCTCAAAGTGCTACATAGTATTCATTAGAGTGAATGGTCCTCTTTTCAACAGTCTTGATGTCAACATTTATCAATTATATCAATCGATAAAATAATGTAAAAACATTCAACAAGGATCACTGTATACATATAGGAAGAGGTCAATTTTTCTTGAAAAATCCGACACTCTGTGTCCACTTTTCTCTTTTTTGACAAAGACATTTCACTGAAGAGGGTGCCAGAGTCAACAGAAAAAGCAGGTAAAGCGATAGAACTGACTCAAACACAGCACCCCTAGCGGACAATATAAGAACTGCAAATTTTAAAGAAAATGAAGTTTATTCTTCTTTAATAATGCATATTTATCCCGTGGGCCGGACTGAACCCACTAGCGGGCCGGTTCTGGCCCGCGGGCCGTACGTTTGACACCCCTGATCTAAACTGACCCTGTGCTATCCCATCGCGGGGGTTGTCACTTTCAACTGGTTTTTAATCATACTTCCCTAACCAAGGACTAATGTTTGAGCCTGAAGCCTTAACCTGCAACTAACACCACTTCTGTAGCACTTCTATGCACTCGCTGCTCAGTATTTGTCACTAACTCGCAACCAAATATCGCCGTATCCTGTGTACGTATATATAGATATAGATATAGATATATATATGCAAGTGTCCGTCATTTAGCCCCATTCACCTCGGGAGTTTGTTGATAGATATGAATGAATGTTTGGGTTTTTATTTATTTATTTATTTTGGCAAAACCGTGTTAGAAATACTAAAGCGGCACCAAAACGAGGCTGCAATGGAACAAAAAGGGAACTTCGACACATCCAGGGGGGTTTGGGGGTAAATGACTCGGATTGTACTGCTTTACTGCGTAACAGAACTCTATATGAAACGTGTATCCGAAAGTATGACGTGTAACGCTGTGCGGCATTTAAGTGTTGCTTTTTACTGCGCTGTTATACTTGTTTTATTGATGGATCTTTCCTTTCTCTTTTTTTTTTTACAATGAGTCTTTGTTTTCGGTAACGAGCTTGTTTCAGTTAAACACCTATTTCAAAGACTGTTATTTTGTGGATGAAAATGTTACATATTCGTTTGTTACATCTTTAAACCGCTGTTACTTCAATCTTCTGCACGAGGTCTTTATAGCAGTCGTTCTTAAATAAATAAATGTGTTCGGACTTTCTTTCTTGTGCGTGTTTGAGTAATCTGACATCTTCTGAGAAAAAAAAAAAAAAGAAGTAGCTCACCCACACCTGCTGCCTTGATGTGCTGCTCCTCATGTGTTTTTTATAGATATGTACAGTATAGTGCAAAAACAGCACAACAGCCATTTACTTTTTCTTCTTTTATTGAAGCTGCGACAGCGATACAGAGGGTCCTGAGAAAGTCAAGCGTTAAACATATTTCAGCCGTACTCTCGGTGTTCTCTAGTCAAATAAATACACACGGCGCTAATAAAGTCACAAGGCTAAGGAAGTACCTTCAAACGCACTGGGTCACGGCGCGTACGTGTGGAAATGGTACTAAGGCAGCTGCTGTTTTGCTATTTGGTTCACTAAGAAGGTTTGGTTTCTTTTGCATCTTTTTCGGACTCACAAGTTTGTCCACGAGTCAAAGCCCAGACAGGAGAATTGTAGGACTGATTTGTACGTAAACTCTATGATTGGCAAGGCCATGCTGATTGTAAATGACTTGTCGGTGGATAGTGAAGGACAAAGAGTGGGCTTCATCCCTTTGAAATCAGTTTAAACTAAATCAATTTGAAATAAAGGCGGTATTTGTACTTTTGAGCGAGACGCTGCATGATCTTAAGCAGTGTTTCTTTTTCCTTGAGTGAGCTCATTTTACAAACCAGTACTCATATTTGAATAAGTAAAAGTGAGTTTTTTTTAAACAGTCCCTGGCCCTTAAGAATAAAATTTGCCCTTTGGTTTACATGGATGCCAAAACAAATCTACTCTTTTTTTTTCTCTTATCATTTGGATGAGTATTTTGAAAACATCACTACTTCAACTTGACTAAAACTAAACGTATACTTGAGTTTGGGCTACTCTATAATTCCCGTCTTTGCTTTGGGTGAATAGTGCATACTGGTCACAAATGGCGTAAAAAAACAACTCTAAAAAGGCATCGAGCGTGGAGTCAAATGTGTTTTGTCTCTAAAAAACAATACAAATCAACCTTATAAAAACACACAGTGGCAGCGGCACAGTCTGTAAAGAGGAGGGGGCAGCAGAGAGCAGGGGCGGTAAAGGTTGTTTTTTTTTTTTTGGGGGGGGGGGGGGGGGGGTCTTCTTAAAGGGCCAGTTCAGCCATGGCGCGCTCCAGGGGGTCGCTGGTCCAGTACTCGTGGTCCCAGCCCAGGAACCAGCCGGTGAAGGTCGGGGGTTCGAATCCCTGCTTGATCTTGACGATGGGCGTCCGGCGGTCCCTGGTGGCCGGGTCGGTCTCGATGTAGCGGACGGCTGCGGGGGAGACAAACGGAGGAGTCGTGTCATTGGTCGGGCTTGGGGGTCAGTGGTTGCTTTATTGTTGTGGGAAAACATTGAGACTCAAAAGTGAATTTAACACTATAGTAGACCATGTAGTGCACTGATTCTGTTTGCCAGGCGTCTCAAACACGCGGCCCGGGGGTCAAATATGGTCCGCGAGGTATTTTTTTGCGGCCCGCGAGATGATTTATTTGTATTATACGTGGCCCGCCGGTAAATTGCATTAAACACGTTAGAACTACATTTCCCATGAGGCAGTAGCGCCAACGCTGTTGCGGACGTGAGAATGACATCAGACGGGGGACGGGAGAGGCGGCGCTTCTGCAGACGACTTATCAACTTTTTTCAACAAAGCAGCGGACTGTGAGAGGAGCTTCTGAAACAGGTGGAGACTGTCAGAACGTGAGGGAGAAACTTTAGTTTCAGCTAAAAGTTACACCACTGCAGCCTGACAATAAGCACCTTTACCATCTTTACCTTTATGACTCTGCAAAGTGAACACATCGTCATTAGTGTTTAAAGCGTCAAGTGAGGAGCCTTTTCTCTCCATCTCTCAGAGCAACATTGTGTGCTCATACATGTCAATGAATTTAATATTTTATCTAATTAATTAATTTAACCTAACACATGATCCATAGTTACATTAAAAATAGTGAATATGGAAATGTATAAAAATAATTACAGCAACATTGGCAGAAAAAAATAAAAGCCCCATCAATTCTCTAACTGTAGGTCACAAAAAGGCAATAGGCCAATGACTCCACATTATTGAGGTGAATCTCACTGAGCTGATCTCAGACGCACCAGAGTCTGTAAAATGGCATTTGGAGAGTTTCCACGTCTACACATTCATTGATGTATTTATTTATATGACAGGGTAATTGAAAATTAACACAGTACAAAACAAGTTTGTAGATGAAGCGTTTTGCTAGTGCTCATTATCAGCTCCAGTCCCTGGTTGGGTCTTTCTACACTCAATTAAAATGACATTTGAATTACATTTTGCACTTCTTTCTAAATAGACCAACAGACAGAAACTGGACCAGAACCAAAATGAGATTAATTACAAAAACACTAATTGTCTAAGTCTGTAATTTCACATTTAGAAGCTCAGCAAATGTTTATGCGATTGGAAACCTCTGGAAGCTTAAAAATGTGCAGATAGATGTACAGTCTATTTTAAGGTTTATTACAGCAAACAATAAAAAGTTGCTAAATCATATTTGACTTAATAAAAAAGGCTTTGTCTGTTGCGGCCCACGACCAACACTGGGTTCTCATACTTGCCCCCAGTCCAAATGAGTTTGAGACCCCTGGTGTTGGCGATTCGGACATGCGGCTCACTACTTTCTCGTAGGGCTGGGCGATATATCGATATTTAAGATATATCGATATATTTTAAAAAGAGATATGGAATTAGACCATATCGTATATATCGATATAGTCCAAATTTGCGCTGTAATACTTGCTTCAGGCAACCCGCTGAGCGGAGCTCTGCACTGCTTCCAGCGCCCCGGCCCCGCCCCTCGTCGAGGGGAGGTGGGAGAGAGGGGAGGGGGGAGAGGGGGGAGAGAGGGGGGGCAGCCAGCACTCTTCAAGAAACATGAAGAAAGCAACAATGTCTGTGAAGCGTGCGGAGGAGAGCCCCTTGGTTGGTAAAACAAAAACCAGTGGCTCAATCATTTGGAGATGGTTTGGATAGAAGTGAATGTAGCGGTGAGATATGGTGGCTACGTGCGCTGCGCCATGTGCTTTTGTTTACGTGCGCTGCGCCATGTGCTTTTGTTTACGTGCGCTGCGCCATGTGCTTTTGTTTACGTGCGCTGCTCCATGTGCTTTTGTTTACTTCTCAGTCTAGTTAAGGTTTGCGGTAGATCGTGGATGTACTGTGAAAATATCAGCGTTTGTAATGCTGCCACCGCGAAGGACTATCACTTTTTCCCCGTTAGCATTGCGTTAGCCGCAGCGCTAATCACTCCAGTCCCTCGCTGAGCTCTGATGATGAGCAGAGATGGTGAGCCTGTGCTGCTTGTAAAGAGTAAAGAGTCGTTTGTGGCTCAGTTTAGGAGCTTTTGTTTGGGAATGCTTTGGATAAAGAACTTATCTCAAAACCACTGACTAAAACACAGTTAAATCAAGAGCAAATATCAATACATTATTTGGGCTATTTATTTATTTATTTATTTATTTATTTATTATATTTCATGATTATTAAGGACTAAAAAGTAAGTAATACTTTAATAAGTCATATTTCATTGTCTCAGTTTAGGCTTTAGTTTAGTTATATGCAACATAAAGTTATTAACAACAAATAGGGTAGAAGAAAAATAAATAAATGAAATAAAAAAAATATTAAAACACTCCTATTTGGCAGTGACTTTGACTTAACATTTCATTTCACAGCTCTCACTTTGTAGGAAAAATATCGGGATATATATCGTATATCGATATTCAACCTAAATATATCAGGATATGACTTTTGGTCCATATCGCCCAGCCCCACTTTCTCGCCGTGCAGAAAGTAGTGAGACCCGTGTTCGAAACGCCAGCAGAATGAGTGCACTACATGGTCTACTATATAGTGCGGGCCTATGTAGTGACTGAGGGGTAAGGGACGAGGGCCTCAGTCTCAGCGAACAGCGCGGTTGGCGTCGTCACGGCGGCGCGATGAACACACTTCGACCGCACCGTCTCTTTACCTGAAGCCATGGCCTCCGTCTTCTCCTCCTCCTGAGCCTCGTTTCCGATCCACACAAACACCTGAAAGACAAAATCATCCGCTCAGCTCCTCGTCCACAGGAAACGTCATTATATGAATCGTGCCAAAATGAAGGCTTAAAATGTCATTAAAAAACGGGATTCCATCTGGCATTAAAGGAACAGGCCACCGTTTTGCGTACCTGTCTGGTCTTTAGCATTTGGCCTCTCCGCCTCTCCTCTATGGGGCCAAACGGAGGTGAAGACAGAACCGACCAACCTCTTTGAATACGGTTACGTGAGTAGTTACACGATCCAAGTATAGTCACACAACTTGGATCGTACTACTCACATAACTATATTTAAATAGGGAAAATGTGGAAGAGCTTGGTCACTTCTAACTTCACCCCCGTTTGTCCCCATAGAGGAGAGGCGAAATGCTAACAACATCTTGGCCTCACTCACAACACGTTCTTGCGCACCGATTTTTTAGCTTGTTCAAATCCTAAGAAGAAGAGTCAGGAGGACTCTTACATAAATACACAAAAATCTCCAGTTCCGTTTACGATCATGCGCCGAATGGAACCCAAAATTCATATACAGGTATGTACATAAATACTCCAGTGTAGAATAAGTGCAATCTTCTAGGAAACATGTAAATATAATTATAATAAATGATATCCTGTTTATTCTGAAATAAGTTTGTAATATCACTTGATAAAACTATACATTTGCAATGTATGCCGGTGCTTATAAATAGGACTAAATGTGCACTGCATGACGTTATTTGATATAGACAAACGAACGCAGCCGCCACACCTAGTATTTAGTGCGCCGCAGCCCCACGGGAGGGTTGAGTTTAAGGGATATTTCAGGATTCTTGACTAGGGCCTAATTTCCTAGTTATCCAGAGTGTTGTTGATTTCTTTCTTCTTATATTTGAAGAGTTTAGTAGTGCTAGCCTAGTGCTAGGCTAGTGCATTTCTATGGTAACTAGTAGCCTGCATTAAAAACACTCTGACCCAAGCACAGCGCACCTGAGGCAAATCACCTATAACACCAGACTAACTATATAAAAGTCTGTGTTGACTGAATAATGTTTTAAACATACCCATTTTGCATTTAAAATAACTTATATTTGAGCAGCATCAGCTTCCTGGTTGTAAGCTACGCAGCGGCGGAGTGATCTGCTCGGTTACCGGATCTACAGTAGTTTGCATTACTACACGTGGAATTCACAAAGGAGCTTTCTACAAATCAGATATGGCAACGTTTGGAGGACGACCCCATGATTTTGAAGAGGTTTTTAATGCACGATACTAGTTACCATAGACATGCGCTAGCCTAGCACTAGCCTAGCACCACTAAACTCTCCAAATTCAAGGACTGCATGAATTAAAAATCTCCAGAAATCAACAACACTCTGGATAACTAGGAAATGAGGCCCTATGTAAAAAATCCTGAAATATCCCTTTAAAGTCCTTTTTTTTTCTTTTGGGTTTTTTCTTAGTTATTTGTTATGGATTTGCCTTTTGCACACAGCACTTCATGTGTCCTTATATGGTGAATGAGGCGGTGACATATGCTGATTAGTCCTCACACGCACGCGCTTCAAATTTGGCATTCACCTCAGAACACGGGTGTGAATGATATGGAGGATTGAAAGTGCCACAATTAAATAAACAAATACACAATTAAATAATTTAATAAATGTGTCATTAATTAATTAAATGTTTCATTAATTAATTGAGTGTTTCATTAATTAATTAAACATGGAATTAAATAAATAAATGCACCATTAAATAATTAAATAAATGTGTCATTAATTAAATAAATGTGTCATTAATTAATTAAATTACCAATGATTCTGTGTAAAAAAATATATATAATTATTTATCTATTTAATTAATTATTTCATGGTCCTGTGTTGCAGTGTTTCATGAATTAATTTTATCTGTCAAACTCGCCCATCAAAAGTTGTGGGCGGGCTAAAGCCTGGTTAACTCAAATCTTGTCTAATCCATTGCTTTGGCCTGAATCACGTGGGAGTGTATGGAAATGAAATTGCTGATATAGCTGCAAAATGGGCTTTAAAAAGAGAAATTGAGGTCAAGGTAGTTCCGGGAGTGCTAGAATGGAGATCAATTATCAAAGGGTATACTACAGCTGTCTGGCAGAAAATTTGGGAGAGCGACACTAAGGGTCGCCATTATTATGCTTTAAATCCATCGGTAAAATCAGTGGCAATGTACACAGGGAAAAGCAGGAGAGCGGCCGTAGTCCTGACCAGGCTTAGACTGGGGCATTGTGGCCTTGGGTGGGACCTTGTGAAAATTGGGAAGCACCCGGATGGGTTATGCCAACACTGCAAACAAGAACAAACGGTCAAACACGTTCTTATTGACTGCCCAGAGTATAGGGTCCAACGAGCGGAGCTATTTCGAACGTTCGCACCTGGGCATCAGAACAATAGTGTTAACCTACAGACTCTGCTAAGTCCTTCCCAGGGCCAGGATTTCGCTGTAAGAGCGCTCCTGGACTTCCTAGTAGCCATCGGGCTGATGTGGATGTGATCTTGGTGCGATGCGGGAGATCACCTAGAGAGGCAGCAATGTGCCTGGAGGCACCTAGTCTGCCGGAAAGTACCCGAAGAAGAAGAAGAAGCTTTGGCCTGAAGTGTTTTTTGGAAACATGGCGGCTACGCTGATGGAGTTGGTGCGAGATATTTTAGACCTTGCTGAGTATGTGGAAGCAGGACCTGCAGACCCCGAGCATATACAGAATAAACCGGAGGAATTTATTGAAGTTCTTGGAGTTATTTCCGCACTTTCTGACCAAGGCATTGACCGTAGAGTGACCGAAATTTTAGAAGAAGTACTCTACAGGGGTGCTAGTCGGAATGTGCCGTTGCCTCAATGCCCCGGTCGCAATGTACCGCATCCATTGGTCTGAATGTCCCGAGCGAGTGGTCTCAATGTCCCGAGCGAGTGGTCTCAATGTCCCGAGTGAGTGGTCTCAATGTCCCGGCCGAATGGTCTTAATGCCCCGCAATTAAACAGCTGTTATATCGGAGACTTTTACGTTAAAAGATACCGTAAGATAGGGCTCCACATATTAATGACATGTACGCGTTTTAATGCGTCACATTTATGTGGTTTATCAACATTTTGAGATAAACGTAAAAAGTGCAAAATAAGTGTACAACGACAAGAGAGTTTGTCTGTATAACATGATCCGCCAGCGTGAAGAACCACGTAAGTGTGGTTGCCTAGTTACACTAAAGACATTAGTGTATAAGTGAACATGTTTTTGAGCTACCGTTGTGTTTTGCCATATATGTACATTATTTAATTTATAATTTAAAGCTAGATAACCAGTTGGCTATGTTACCCAGCTAGCAAATGTACATATTGAAAACTGTTGAATGAAAAACATTAAATCCACATTACACGTTCGTCTAATGTGCCATCAGAGATGACTTCAGGATGCACTGATTTAACCAAATACAGATGAGAGCAGAAATGACATTTTATTGACTTTGTTTTTCTTTAGGTAGAAATGTGATTGGTTTGTGTCATAAAATAACCAGTCATGTCACCAGATTTGAAGTAAACATGTTCAAAATCAAATGTGATGGACATGATGTGATTCAGTGAAATTGCTTTTTACCCTTAAAAAATACAGTCATGACATGCCATGTCTTTACCTTCTTTAGACTAGGAGGGAAATTCTTAATACACTGAACAATTCTAAGAAAACAGCTGTTTGGGTGCGGGACATTGAGACTAGGAAGTGGTACATTGAGACTAGGAAGTGGTGCATTGAGACTAGGGGTGGAGCATTGGCGCAGTGGGGGCATTGCAGGGCATTGAGGCAAAGGTACATTCTAATTCAAATGGCGGATAGCTACCAATCTAGGCGCATTTACCGCCACCTACCGGGCGGATGAGTGAGTGCTCTTTACGATTATTGAGAAACAGCGGAAACAGCAGATATTAATTTAAAAAAAGTTATTTCTTGACATCCCTTGATGGAGTGATCGAGGCTTGTGTTTAGTTGTTTTTGCTTGAGTATTCAAACCTATGTAAGGGAGAATAGCGCCACCCAGCGTATCGGAGTATGTTCACTAGTCTGCATCAATCCATTATTCTGGAGTTGATTTGCCTTGACTCGATGAGCAGGATGACCAATCAGGTGTTAGGACCCACCCCTCAAACTTTGATGTGCGAGTTTGACAGATAAAATTAATTCATGAAACACTGCAACACAGGACCATGAAATAATTAATTAAATAGATAAATAATTATATATATTTTTTTACACAGAATCATTGGTAATTTAATTAATTAATGACACATTTAATTAATTAATGACACATTTATTTAATTAATGACACATTTATTTAATTATTTATTGGTGTATTTATTTATTTAATTGTGGCACTTTCAATCCTCCATAGAATGATGTGTGTTGTGAATTATTACAATTATGACAGTGACCTCTTAGTAGTAAGTATGGATTTTAAGATGTTCATGAGTGAGGCCCATTATTTTGTTGCATTTGTGGCAAAATACACTATTTGGGCATTTAAGGGCATTCAATTTAACCTGCTGCTCCCTGCTTAAACCCTGTAGAATTATTCCTTTCTTTTGTATTATATATATATATATATATATATATATATATATATATATATATATATATATTTTGTCTTCGCGCCAGTGCAGCACCTGCTCCCATGTGTCTAGGATCATCACGTCGTCTGTGGCCAAGTCTTCCTGGGTCATCTCCCCCGGGACCTCCTCGATCTGGGGAAATGAAAAGGGAAAGAATAGTTCTGTAAATAAACACTTTTTTCCAATATATTTTGAGTATTTCAAAAGCACAAAGAGACGTACAATGAAGTTGCCGGTCTTGTTGGAGCAGGCGAACAGTCGGGGCGGGTGGGCGTCCATCTTGTCCTTGAGTCTGGTGGAGGTGCGGTACTCGGACTTGCCTCCCAGGATCTCCCAGAATTCATCTGTGCAGAGAACACTTTTTTTTTACAAACGGCGTACAAAACGAAATTCAGAGAGCGCGTTTCAAACATGTTCAATATACTTAAAGGTGAGTCTGTACAGAATCCAATCCACTTTTTCATGGCACATTCAAACAACAAAACCATTTTCATAGCGCTGAATATGCGCAAATAAATTCATAGAAAAAAATTTGTCCATACAGATTTTTCTCTCTGTGCGCTGTCAAATATTCCAGCGGTGGCCGACAGGTACATTTAAAAGGTTATATTTTCATTATATTATTCTTTAAGGGACTACTAAGTAACTCATGCCCCTAGAGGCCATAAGCGCCACTGCAGGTGTCGTAGCAAGTTGCGTTTTCTTTACTCATTAATTGTACGTGAGAGTAAATACTACGCTGACAGTAAAGACAAAGGGACAGAGGGATATTGTTCATCCAGTTACACAATGGAGATCATTTCTTTCACTCAAACTTGGCTGTAAATACTGTTTAAGTGGCGCTAGCCCGCAGTTAGCTTTGCCCGTTAGCCTGTTAGCTTCTTCTTCGTGATTCCTTTAGTGTGTAATGTGTTCGAGAGGCCCATTGCTCATTTATAGGCTACGAGATTATCCGGAAACCACATCAAGAAAGCGCCAATGGAGGGGTATAAAAGGCGTCAGATACTCGTAGTAGACAAGTTGAGAAACTTCAATTCATAACAGTGCCGCCCAAGAAGTGACTTCCTGTTTCGATCAAGCCCGCCAAAATAAAAGCACACAGCTCGTCTCATTGACTAGTTCAGCAGGTACAGGTACAGGTGCAGCAACATTACAAGAATATAATTAAATACACACATTTTAAGGGTAAAAACTAGATAAAAAACAGTCAAATAAATAAAGGAGACAGATGGCCACACAACTCATGTGGCGCTAAAAACCAGGGATTAGTCACAAATGGATTTGACCAATTGATTTTTGTGTCCATGTTTAGTTTATTGGAACTGTTTGTGTCTTACCAGTGAAGTAAACCAACTGTTACTCTGGTATTCTGGAGGTGTCCATCACCCACAGAAGAGTTTTGGACTTCACAGATGAACCTAAATTGCCTCTTCTCGCCTATGTTGACTCTTACAGACGTTTACGGAGCAGAGACATCAATACTACATTTAGATGGTGAAACTCTTCTAACAAAGCGGAGAACAGGGCACTTTCTGGCTTCAAAACAAGCCGAGAACGTGCTGAATTATAAAACAAACTCTGCTTGAAAAATCACAAGGCTGAGGTTTTGCTTTTTGTCTCATTCGCCCTTTAACGTGGTCAGTATTTTTTTTTTTCTTTTGCACGTATGAAATATTGAGCGTGTTGTGTTTTGGCCCGCGGTCCTGAGCAGCTGAGATGACAGAGAAACAGTAAAAGCCTGATGCAACGCAGGCCTGCGCGCTGTAAAATGGATGAACACAAGCGCTGCCTTTAAAGAACAGGTTTGTAGAGGAGTTTCAGAACATTTCACAACTTTGTCCGAGGGCCTGTGAAGACGGCGTGATGAGAAAACTGTCCAACGTTGACAAAGAAGCACCAGCTTTGGAGTTCTGGAAAATCCCACTCGCGCAGTTGCATCAGACTGAGCTGCACAGTGTCAGGTTAGACTTTCTGACATTGTCACTCTACATTTTCACTCTTATGTTAAGAGTTTTGTCTCGTTTTATCCACTGTAATAAAAATACTGTATAAGCCGCTACTTTTATTCACACGCTTTGAACCTTGCGGCTTATACCATGATCTGGCTAACTAGCATGCTTTTCGTCGCTGACAAAGCCTTTTGGATGAGAGGCGAAACGTTCGAAGACTTCAACTACCGAGTACAGAAGATGAATCAAGTACCTTCATTGAAGATGGACAACTCCTGTACGACTGAGAGCTTACACAGATAGCATGCTTTAAGTAAGGATGAAACAACGAGGAGCCGTGCATTAGACACTTTTAATGCACGACGTGAAGTCAAGAACTGATCTGATACTAGTATCAAAATACGATATCGGGGATCGGCTACAAGTATTCGATACTGAACCGATACTAGTTTTGGCTCTCAATGCCTTAAAAACACAACTTTTACCACCTAAATCTAAGTGAATACGGGCATGTATGTATGTTTATATCATTGTAAAGCTAAGAACCTGGAGAATTCAACCGCTGAGTTAATTTTAACCTCCGCAGAAGTATTTTTGATCGCCGCGCAAAGTGCAGCAGCTAGCAACAGCATGCTAAAGCTAGCGGGAGCATGCTAATACTTGCGAAAACTACTGTTTGGCAACTGGTCCTTTTGTTGGTGATGTATGTGTGTGTATATATATGTATACATATATCTGCATGTGTATATGTAAACACTATGACAAATGTAATACTTAAATAATAAGTAAATCCATAGAATGTAGGGTGACCAGATTTTCTGACTAAAAAACTGGGACACTATTTGGGATTTAGTTGCATGGTCAACCAGGCAGCCATTTATTGACTGTTTTTTCTAAGCTAAATGGTAAATCTGCTTGTTGCCATCTTACACCATGCAACAATCAGCATTAACATGATAGACTTGATATTTTTTATTGGTTTCTACTTAGTAATGGACATTTGCATGGCCCAAAGACATGAATTTTCAAGCCAAGTTGGTTACTTCGTGGATCATATTGGCCAAAAACCGGGACACTTGGGACAGATCCTGTGTAAAACTGGGACAAATTAATGGTTTTGGAGGAATGTGTGGGGACATGGGACAGAGGACTCAAAACTGGGACTGTCCCACTGTAAACTGGGACTTCTGGTTACCCTAATAGAATGGTGACTTTTTTTTATATAAGTAATGGTAAAAAATAAGAGAAAAACTATAAAATAAATCAGTATTCACAGACTTTTCTATTTCCGCTCTACGTTTTTCATACTTGTAAGTTGTCTTGTAAGTCTCATCAGATTTTCAACCTGTGAAATGTAAATGCTTTGAGTTATAAATGCTGCTAATCAGCAATTGTATTGTTGAAATCTGCAACAACATAACTGTAAATCATAGATGGGTACACCCTCAAAGTTGTGTGTGTGTCTGTGCCTGGTATTACTCAGGTATTATAATGTAATGTGAAATTTTGCCTGCAGCTGGACACATGCGCTTTAATCATGTACATCTTCAGTGCTATGGAGCCTTGTGAGGACTATTTCTATTGAAAGATGTTCTACTATGTTTGTATTCTCTTACAAATTATCCTGAAACGCATGAACGTATCTTGAATATGGCGTAGGCACTTATAAGCTTTCTTGCTTCGGCCTACTCCTTTTGAGTTATTACTTTTGGTTTCATGTTACAATGTAAATGTAAATAATGTAAATAATTGCTCAAATAAATCATGAGACCATTTTAACAAGTATAAGGTGTCTTATATGCCAATTAGGGCTGGGCATACAGTGTGTATACAAGACACGATAATAAAAAACAATTCAACCATTCATATTCATTGATCCAGTCCAACAGTGTGATCATTTGGTTGGTTTTGTTTATTTGTGTTCCAGTCGCGAGAGGAACCTCCTTAACGGAACGTGCATTTTTAGACTGTTTAGAAAGTTAAAAAAAAAAAAAAAGTGGTGAGTGCTCTGAGGCGTTAGCGTGAATTCGGCAGAAACAACATGTAGCTATTGTCCTTGGTTTTGTTGCTTAATGTTTTAGTTCGAGGGCTTGGTGTATTGCTAATGACCTCGACCATTGCATTACTGTGTGACTCAGATGCGCTGATCCCCCTCAGCGCCCACTCAAATCTTTGGACACCTAGGAGGAGGATTCATTACAAAATGATTCAAGTGTAGCCTAACCTGTAAAGCTGTTTTCTGCACAAACACGAGCGTGGGGCGGTTCACGCGTGCGGCGGCGGACCAATGCTCCACTCGTTTAGCTCCATAGGTAAAGCGCCGGGCTCATAACCACGGGCTTGTGAGATCGATCTTGACCCGTCTTCTTTTATTTATTTTTTTGACTGGGCACTCACTGGGAAGAACATAAATCGGCGCTTATGGTATGACCGATTTTTTTACAGGGCCGGTCTTGACCCAAAAGTCCCAGGCCGATTTGTCCTGCCAGTCCAGCCCTGGTCTAATCTTAAATATTTCATGGTAACAACTATGCCAATAAGCTAATTCCTCAGAACAATCATTCCTCTCTTAAAATTGGCTTTATGCATGTTTTCAAAACCCGAACTTAAAGTAACATCACGTAAATTAGGAAGAGGATGTTCGTGTAAATTTGAGAACCCCAGTAAACCAAAAACGTCGGAACGGATGAAACTGCTGCTAGTAAAAACACTAGACCAAAAAAAAAAGTGATTTCAAAGAGTCTTTTGCAGAATGCATCATTAAATAAATTAAAATAATGAATCCATTTAGGAGCTCCATGCCGGTGACGTTTTATTTGACACTCACCGCTCTCTCCTCCCTCGGCCAGCTCTGTCCCGCTCACTCCCAGGACGCCACACAGCTGCAGCGCCCCTTGCTTCTCGGTGTCACACGCGCCCTGTCCCAGCCACAGGAAGCAGCCGCCGGGACTCACCAAAACAAAGGCGTCGTTGGAGTTCAGGTTCGAGGAAGCCGCGTCAACCTGAGGGACACGAGGGGACAACAAGAGTGAGTACGTTTTTCTGCTGAGCGTGATAACCCTTTGGACCAAGTGGACAACTGGTTAAAAATATGACATCCTTACATTTTTTTCAAAACATTTTGTACCAAACAATTCCCCTTCTTGAACCCACTACAGGCAGACAAACAAATAAAAACGTACACAAAGGTAAACATATCAAAACAGGTCATAGTGATGTGAATTCCTTCCTCACCTCCACGGCCCGAGTGTGTCCCGCAGAGTTGGATCGGACCTGGAACAGCCTGGTCTCTGCCGGAGCGCTCTGGCCCTCGTCCCTGGACGTCCCGCCCTTGTACACCACCATGGGCTTCCCCCCGAACAGGCTCATGAGGTGGGCCGGCTCTTTGCCCTGAATCACTCGAATCTGGGACACAACAGGGTGAGTGAATGAGGGGAGTGGCATTATAGTCCCCACTTTATACCGGAAAAGGGCAAGTCGCTTTGTGGTGGAGGCGATTTGAGAGCCGAGCCGATCAGAACGAGTCCTGGACCGAATATGCAGGATCACTCAACACATGCATGCCCAGGTTAGGGATGCATCAATCCAGCTTTTTTGCTTCCGATACCGATACTGGGGTTTGAGTATCTGCCGATATCCGATATTAACCAAGAGACTTTCTTAAAAGTGGTCTGTTCTCTGAGTGAAAAAGTGAATGTTAATCTTTTGTTCATTGTGAGATCAATAAAGTCATCTTTTCTTGCAAATGAGATGTTCTCAATTATGAATATGTATTAATAAACTAAGGAGAAAAACATTACATGAGGATCACTGGACTTTTCTACACTGAATATCTATATATTCAGTGTATATATATCTAATATATGGCAGGCTTAGGTTGCATTATTATTAACAACTCACATAAAATTATCTGATCATTACCTGGTCATTACAAATGTGTTAAGAGCCGTTATTCTTCAAGAGCATTTTATAAACTAAAATAAAACACTTGGACTCTCCAGCAGTGGCTATTTTATTTAATTAGATAATAAAATTATAAATTCTGTTCCAGTTTTGAATACCGTATTATCCGGACTATAAGACACACTTTTAGTTTGGCTGGTCTTATACTCCGCAGCGACTAATATGTGATTTATTTTTTATTTTTTAATTGAGCAAATCGAGCAGCAGAAAGAAAGTTTGGAGTGAGCGAGAAAGCGGAGGTTACTCTTACTGCAGTGAAGAAAACAAAAAAACGGTGCAGTTACGCCTCCGTGCCCAGGTCGTTGCCATGGCGACTGAAGGATGAAGATTTCAATAAAATGCACAATTATCATATTAACAAATGCATTTTTAGTATTTAAATGTTTGCGGTTTCAATCAATCAATGGTTTTGTATAGCCCAATATCACAACAGGAGTTGCCTCATAGGGCTGTAACAAACATTAAGGCAATAAAACAGAGCAGTAAATAAGACAATGTAAAGTTCAGGCAAACATAATGTCCAAATAAGCGTCAGCAGTGGGTGGGGAAAAACTCAAAAACTAGGGGAAGAAAAGAGAAACCTTGGGGGGATCCACAGAAGGAGAGCTCCACTCCCATGGACGGACAGGCTATAGAGACCCAGGGCCGATGGCGTCCCAGAGCAGGCGATGTTAAGATAAAAGAATACATTGTTTGGACTTTTGACTTCTTTGAATTTTATTTGAAGGGTCTACCCTTCATTCCGACACCCCTCCATTGTGACGTCTCGTCAATCCGACACCTTTTGATACCCCCATTCCGAGCGTAGCCTGTAAACTCCACTATCCTTAAGGTTAGGGTTAGTTCTAGTTGGGGAAATGCCCCCACTCCAACAATTAGACCTCAGTGTCTAAATGGCAGGTGTGTAACCAAAGTTTGAGAACCCCTGTTCTGGAGCTGTCAACGGTTTCCACTGCAGTAAATGACTTGGACACTAGAGGGCAGCAGATCTATAGAAAATACTGAACAGGGAATCGTCAGCTCAACATACCACATCTAGTTTTAGCTAGTGTTAACTTCCTCCGATTAAAGCTGGGTTGTTAGTTGTTTAGGCGACCTTCGTAGTCTGTACAACGTGGCATTATTGTTATCGAATATAAACGTCATGAATGGTTAGGACACGGAGGACGTGTGAATGCTGTGACGGAGAACAACACACTCATGCCTTCATGCTGGGGCCAAATATACAGTGCAAATGCTGCAAATGCTTCAAGTCAGTGGTTCACGAGCTTCCACACCAAGTAAGACGCATAGAAATAAATGTTGGCACCTCTGGTAATGACAAACAAATGTGTGTGGGGGCGGGGCTCTTTTTAGCCTGGTCAGTTCTCTGTGCTTCCCCCTGCTCTGAGTCACCTCTACTGCGGACGAGGCTGGAAAACAAGGAGGCTACGCTCTCCTCCCTGGACGGAAACTGCAGACTAATACTAACATCTTCCGCAGAGAGCTCAGACAGAGGCTAAAATCAGGTCAGAGCTGTTCCCATGTGCAAAATGTGCCTAGTTGAATAATGTGTTGTATCCATTGTAACCTAAGAGCCCCCCATGGACAGGTGTTGGAGATCCGCACATGCGCTAGAACACTTTAAACCAGTGTTTCGGCACTCAATTGCTGCTACGTCCAAATGAATCAAATAAATCAATGAAAACATGTGCAGTGTTCCCCAACGCATATTGTTTCAACATCCTTTATATTGTATCTACTCTGATGGACTGGTTTCTATTGGTCGAGTTTAGAGAGCCCAGGTTTAGAAGTTTACCGTGTATGTGGGGTTCTTTCCATGTGACTAGCTCGCTTTTATTTATTTTTCCAAAGGTGTTGCCACAAAGGTCTGTTTGTGCCACTTTTTATTTGTGCGTTTGGGGACATGCTTCTGGGGGACTCATTTCACTAATGGAGACTCCTGGTTAAATAAAAGTCAATATATAAATAAATAAATACTGGACCACTGGAAACATCCTGACGGTGCCCAGGGAAAAGTTAGGTCATACAGAATGTGGCCAATGTGACCTCATATTCAAGTCCCGGAAACGAGATGTGATTAAGGATCATTTTTCTGTTTCTAGCCACCCAAGGAAAGGCAATATACAAATTAAACTGTAGGTGCTCGTCATATAATTAGAATATCATGAAAACGTGCATTCACTGTGAAACTGATATATGATAGACTCATTACATGCAAAGTGAGAGATGTATAGCTTTTATTTGTTATAATTTTATTATGGCTCAGTTTGTAATATCCCACTTTGCATGTAATGAGTCTATCATATATCAGTTTCACATTTTAAGTTGAATTACAGAAATAAATGAACTTTTTCATGATATATGACGAGCACCTGTTTATCTCTCACATAAATTCATTGGGTTTCCTATAACTGTGACACACAAAGATTTTACAAATATATTATCAAAATTGCTATGTGATTTGGGCAGCTCCAACAGCTGCCCCCACGACCCGGAAACGGACAAGTGGGAGAAAATGGATGGATGGATTATCAAAATTGTACTTTGTTTGAAAAAATATATATATATTTAGCTCATCCTTAGTCAACAATTCTTTTTCTATGGCATTTCAAATATGAAATACAACCATTTTCTCGTGCTCTCATTAGTTAGAGGTGCCAACATTTCTTCAAAGCTTTGTAAGACGTGCGTGATCAGAGGTGGCCAAAATAGTTTCTAACATTTTACTCATACAGGTAAAAAGTAGCGGCCCAAATAAATACTCAGTAAAAGTTGACATAAATAATGAGAAACAAAACATGTTATTATATGATAATTATAATATTTCCTAAGAAAATACCATAAAAAAAGAGGTATATTTCTAAAGAAAACGGGGCATGAAATACATATACATTAGGTATCTTTACTCAAATAGGAGTAACGATACTGGTCTTTATCTGGGCTGACGAAGCCTTTTGGATGAGAGGTGAAACTCAAATACTAGCACTACTACCCACCTCTGGGCATGATAATAATAAGTTGGTCCCCAAAACTAAAAGTAGAATTACATTCCTCTTATAACATGTCTGCACAGGCCTGAGGGTTTGCAGCTTTTATACATAATGAGGCTTTTTTTGGTGGCTTACTGCCAGGGCACTGGGCATAGGCGAGCCAGGCAGGATGCCATCTGCTGAACGGGGCCCAGAATAGCGCTTAAATATTTTAACCCCATGCGTCTACGACATTGCCGATTTTTGGACATAACTTTGGAACAGAATGTGATAGACCCCCCCCCCCCCCCTCTGAAGAGCCGCGTAAAATTGCGGTGAAACAGTTCAATCTTGCCTCAGGCCCCAAACTGGCTAAGACCGGCCCTGCTTACTGCAGTCTCATCAAGGAAAGCTGCATTAAAGCAAACAAAAAGTCGCATGTTTCCTTGAGTGAGGAGATGGAGATGTGAATGGAGTCAGTCAGACAGAGTTAGTGTGGTTGCTACAAACGAGCCAGAATGAGGGGAGATACCTGCGTGGTTATGGGGGCACCAACAACCTGAAGAGACAGACCAGGGTTTAAACCAAAGATGATGAAGAAGTAGCGGCCGCAGAGAGGAGAGCGGGACACGGGCAGATCAGTGGCCGGGAGGTAGAGACAGAAGGAGGGCATGACCCCAACTCTGCTGCTCCCCGGTCATTTCTGTTTCTGCCGTTTAGGCCTGGGTACCCTTACATTCCTTTCAATACCGGTGCTTTAACGATGCTAGGTTTACGATACCTTTACGATGCCTTTCAGTCATGTGACCTTTGTTGTTATGGCGGCTATTTTGAATACCAAAGTAGAATTATGCAGTACTACAACATGTAACAATATCTCTACTCAGGATTAAAAAGAAAGACGACTGATTGACGGTGGCATTTGTATGGACTCGTATTCATTGCTCATGAAGATAACAGTAAAAACATGACCCCAGAGATGCACGTTTATGTGAAGAAACCAGTGAGTCAGTGTTTAAGATGTTAGCATGCTACCGGTTAGCATTTCGCTTCAACAGCTCAGCTATGACCTCTCCAAGAGAAAGCCCTGAACCACAAACATCTAGCCTTGGATACAACATGTGGCAGAGGTCAGAGCTGAGCTCTGACAGTTGCTAACCGGTAGCATGCTAACAGCTTGAGAATCCCAGAGAAAGGTTTTCTGTTTTCTCTTTGATGTATTCATTTAGTCTGAGGAGTGAAGCAGACCTTTAGTCTGCTGTAGCTCAACAGACAGAGCTGCTGCGTCTGTGCCACATTTGCTGCTTATATCACATAAACGTGCAGTGTTTTTACTGTTATCTTCTTGAGTAATGATTACGAGGACATAAAAATGCCACTTTCATTTTCATAAAACGTAAAGATATTGTTACATGTTGTAGTACTGCATAATTCTCGTTCGGTATTCAAAATGGCGTGATGTCATTGGAAACGCATGTATACTAAAATATTTGTCATCAAGCACCAGAAAACAGAACAATTAAGTTAAATCATTCCATAAAATAATATTTCTTTTACATTTGTATAGTTTATTTGAGCTGGAACCACCAAGTCACTTCCTTTAATGCTGTCCCTGGACCAACAGGCAAAACTTAATCTCTAAAGATATATATTTTTTCTGTATCCTTTTATTTATTTATTTTTTGATACTAGAAGTACCATGCTTGTATTGTTTAACGGTACCCAGTCCTAGTGGTGTTTCAAGCTACTCTTTGCCTGTACTTTTTGCACTTATTTTGTTAATAATAAATGCTTGGGGTCATGAATGAAAAGTCAACGCTTGTTTACATCAAACACAGCAAATATGGGCTGTGCTTAAGAATAACTGTTTGGGTTATCTGGGACCAAGAAGATTGAAGTTGTAAAGGTCTGAGGTCCACTGTGACTAAAAGTGACAGTTAAAAAAGGAAACAAGAATGACATTATCAGGGTCTGACACTCGGCTGATTTACAGTATAGGTGTCATTAGAAACCGAATAGTGGATAGTGACACTAATATTGAATTATTTTGGCGGCTAAAAAGCTTTTCTGGCAACATTCACGGCAAATTTAGTGAGCGGTTTGGCCAGACCATCTGATTGTGATTTTATACCGACAAGTATTGCGATTAGATGTGAGATGACTGCAGTAAACGGCGGGCGGATGGTGGTTTTAAAGACAGGGAAGGACGGGGAGCGGGTTACCTGCACTGGGCCTCCTCCCAGCTCCTCGTCCAGCTGAGCGCCCAGGATGGCGGACGCTCCGATCTCATCCTGGCTGGAGTCAGAGCCCTGCCTGTGCACACAAAAAAGGCAAGTCAATAAAAACAAAGTGATAATACAACAACAAAAAATCTGCTAGTTTAACCTCTTAACCCCCGCCATAACCGAGTGCATTTTCTCCAGTTTTCCCCAGCTTTACCCAAATGCCTATCGTAACACCTCATTTGAAAGCCAAGACCTACAACACTCATCTACATTTTTTTCCCTTGCATTGTTGCTGTGTTGTCATTGCTTTTGTAGATTTAAAAAAAAAAAATTCAACAAATTGTTGTCACTTTTTCGTAATTTTTTGTCACTTTTTTGACACTTTTTCCATCACGTTTTTGTCAATTTCTTTTTGCTATTTTGACATTACATTTTTTTCAAGAAGCTTTTATATTTGGGTAAAACCAAATATAATATAATATAATATAAATATATATATATATATTAGGTTCAGGTGGGGGTTAAGAGGTTAAACACTTAAATTGATAGCAAGTCTGTTAGCCTGCTCAATGTAATTTTCCTATAGCCGTTAGCCTTTAGCCATCAAACATCTCAATCTATGTATTGGAGCTGCACAAATGACCTGTTAGCTGATTGTAGTGAGCACAGTGCAAATGGAGTCGTTTGCCCGATTATAATGAGATATGCGTGCGCGGTCAGGCGAGCTATTTTGATCACAATGGGGAAACTAGACACAGCCCCAGTTCTATGATCCTCACCACATGTAGATGATGTGTCCCTGGCGTCCCCCGTGGCGATAGTTGTACAGAATGATGTAGCTGTCTCCTCCAAAGAACTGTCCATGGGTGGATGGGTCCACGGGAACTTTGTCCGACCCCTCGATACGCCAGATCTGAAATATGCACATTTGTTAGATGGATTTAGGGGAACAGTTAATGGAACACACAAAGCCCTTCACAAACGAACTGTGGCTGCTGCAGAAGGCCATAGTGGAGGATAGCAGCTAACAACTCAAAGCTAACGTTTTACAAAGTTAGCAGCAAGTCACATGTAATTCGTTTCAATGCCGTTATAATACCAACATACTATATTTCAATGGCACAATCTGGGCAAATTTCATTTCACATTTTTTTACAGTTTTAGCCAAAATCAATTTATGAAGTTATCCAAAGCGTTGTTGATGTCTGATTTTTTATTTTTTTTTTTATTATTCATGCAGTCCTTATATTTGAAGAGTTTAGTGGTGCTAGGCGAGTGCTAGGCTAGTGCATGTCTATGGTAACTAGTAGCCTCCATTAAAAACCTCTTCAAAATCATGGGGTAGTCCTCCAAACGTTGCCATATCTGATTTGTCCTTTGTGAATTCCACGTGTAGTAATGCCGGCCGCAGGTAAACACACTACTGTAGATCCGGTAACCTAGCAGATCACTCCGCCGCTGCGTGGCTTACAACCAGGAAGCTGATGCTGCTCAAATATACGTTATTTTAAATGGAAAATGGTTATATTTCAAAAATTAGTCAGTCAACACAGACATTTATATGGGTTTTTAATGCAGGCTACTAGTTACCATAGACATGCACTAGCCTAGCACTAGCCTAGCACCACTAAACTCTTCAAATATAAGGACTGCATGAATAAAAAAAAAAAAAGCTAATCTCCAGAAATCAACAACACTCTAGACAACAGGGAAATGAGGCCCTATGTAAAAATCCTGAAATGTCCCTTTAATGTTTGGTTGGTACTTCAGGGGGAGCCACCCCCAACCCTTAAAGACAAAAATCATCACATCCTAAAACAAAAACGGTAAGTCTCTGTCCTTTACGGTTCCAAAATTATACATATGATTATGACCTAAAATATTAAACTTAACAAACTCGTAACCCGATTCTCATCGCTATGTTTCTCTCTAATGACGACTCATTTGAGAGCTCTGACTGTGCTCCTTCCAACGCAAAGTCCGTCTCACTTTCTGTTCCAGAGATTTCGGCATTAGATTACATATTCGATTACAAATGCTCTTATATTTGCTGTATTTACTGTGATACAATGATACTTCTGTACATCTGACCTGCTTCTCTCCGCTGCCGTCGTCCACCATGCCGTGCTGCGCCGCCATGGCCGCAGACTCGTGCAGGCAGGCGGCGTCGAACGGGACCTTCTGTATTTTGGCGATGCTGTTGGCGATGTAGGCCACTCCCAGGCCCTCCGTCTGGTCTTTGTCTCTCCAGTTTTTGAAGAACTGCTTGAACAGAGGCGTCTCTCCCGTCTCCGGCAGGACCTCCACCTGCGTGTGTTTGGGATAGCCCATCTTCTTTATGAACTCATCCGCCGACTTCATGGCCACTTTGCGCTCGTCCATGTTGGCTTCTTTGCCTAGACGTCAAAAGAAGAAAGTCCATTTGAGGCTCATTTTACTGCCAGCTCATATTTTCAACCACGTGACAAAAGTGACTTTACCGATTTTACCGATCATGACCAATGCCGATCACATGGTTTTAATCTATTATTATTATTCATAATTTTATAGTGAAAATACTATTTTTTTCTAAATGTGAATTGTAGTATTGTGTGAATTTATTTTAAATTTATTTTTCTATTTTAATATTATATACTGGCTACAAATCTGTACATTGTCCTGATTTACCTCCAACTTTATTATGGTAAATGGTAAATTCACTTTCTCAGCCTTTTGGTTTGGGGGATGTAACTTTGGACAATATATGAAGAAAGAGAAGAATGAGACAAGGAGACGGCGACATGAGGTGCCAAACACTTTCTCTTTCGACTAGCAGCTCTTTAGTGACACTTCAGCACTGAAGAGCACATTTTCTCAGCGATATAAGACAGGACAGAGACTCTGATCGTAGTTTCCAACTCTTTTCATACAGCAGTATAGTGTTTATATCGTCTCGCGTCTCTCCCTACGGAGCGCATATGTGAAGTTAAATAAAGGCACATGGCACATAGTCTACTTCGCCTCCCGTTAGACGTCCCATGCGCAGATACTTCATGGTTCATCCACCCATTTTCTTCCACTTGTCCGGTGTCGGGTCGTGGGGGCAGCTGTTGGAGCTGCACCAGCCCCTATGGCTCCTCCTGCAGGTGGTGAGTCCACAGAAGGACGGCCTCATGGTTCTAACCGGGCCTGTTGGTCTCTCATAAGGGGCTTCTGAACCGCTCTTTGTCTGACCCGTCACCTAGGACCTGTTTGCCCCGGGAGACCCTACCAGGGGCAAGAAGCCCCCGACAACAGAGCTCCAGGATCATTCGGGCTCAAACCCCTCCACCACGTTAAGGTTGGGGCTCCAGGAGGGGCAGTTCATGGTCATGAACCTTCATTATGCTTTTGTCTTAAGCGTCACGAGTTAGCGCTAGCTCCGTGGTCGTTTAGTTTAGTTACACGGCGGGAACAGGGGCCGGGATACAGACATTTAGAGCAGTACATCCAGAGCTGTTGTGTCGCTACGAATGACATTAAAACTCGGTTTAGAGCGGCGCTAGACTGCAGACTTTTCACCGGAATAGCTATTAAAAGAAAGTATGTGAAATCTACGTCTGATCGGCGCGTTTTACCGATCACACATCTCAAGCCGTGATCAGATCGGCGCGCCTCTAATTTTGATTCGACAAATGTAAACAAAAGATGCATCCCTGGCGTTTCGAGCACAGACCTTTCCAGACAAAGATCTTCCCGTCTGAGCCGTGATCCAGGATGAAGCAGTCTCCGGACTCCAGGGCGCTCTGAGCAAACGGGTTCTCTGCAGCCACCAGCGCGATGGCCATGTCCCCCGTGGCATCAGACACCTGCCACAAAACACGCATTCACAGTCACACTCACGAGATTCAAGACACTAAAGGTTGTATTGTCAATTCATATTTGCTCTCAAGTCCTTGGTGTGGGGCTGGGGGAGCGTGGGAAAGGCAGGGAAGGGAGGGAGTTCAGAACAACAAGAACAACAGCAATGCAGAAGACCCACGCTGAAAAATACCTTCATACTGCAACAATCAGAGGATTTTTCAAGAGGAACATGTTCTCACCAATGGCGTGTGTTGAAAGTTGGTGGGGAAATAGTAAATAAACCAAGAGGGTCAATTCAAGTTTCCCTGGATTGTTGCCCGAGTTTGGATATTGTGACCTGTGTTCACATGTGCGCACTGGCATTATTTTCCTTTTCACAAGAAGCTGCCCCACACGTAATCAAAGGCTGCAGACTGTTTTTAAACGCTCTGAGAATAGACTTTAAAGACAGCTTTCCTTGTTCAAGTAATTTCATGGCGGCCTAGCATCAAAGTTCATCTCTGAGAAGTGCCATGTGAACCATCTTGGGCTCTGAGAACGTCCTGCTCTGCAAATAAACGGTCCTTGGTTTTCCTTAAGCAAATAAAATATATATTGTTCATCCAGATTTCACACATGGCTCGGAAAGACGGGCAGAGGGAGGAAAGTGTCGGAGGAGCTTCTTGCTAACTCGCTAAAGTCGACATATACTCCCCGTTTGCCGCAACAAATAAAGGCCAGGTTGAAGCGTGTGATGGACCGTGAAAGGCGCGTCTCACGGTCACTGCGCTTTCTGCCACAGCACACAACCCGAAAGGCGAGAAGCCCACATGCCACCTGACGACTCTCCTGACAAGCCAACATAACACTGCCTGGACTACTATCGAAACATGTCTGTCAGAGGGGTGTAAAATATTGGTTATAGACACATCTTAAAAGTGCTTTCTCTACTCTACTCTCGAGTTGATATTACCATGTATATTTTTCTACCTATAGAAACTGTGACATGGCTTGTGTTATGACCTTGTAGAGTTTGGCTCTCTTCCGGTTGGAGGCGTCGGCCTTGATGTCGTCAGAGACTCCTTCGGGCAGGTCTGGTTTAGGCCCCAACACCTGCACACACCACAGAGAGAGAGAGCGTTACATCAGAGCTGCACCACGACACACTGGAGACATGAACCACAATAACAATGTGAAGCCACACAGTAAACAAACCATGACAGAGCTGTTTCAGATTTACCTTCCACACCTACAGCTTCATGACAAAAATGAAAAATGCTCTGGTCAAATATTCCACCTTAATCCTGTCCTTTGGTTCATCCTCAGAGAAAGATGCAGCATTAACACACAGTGAGGTCTGCTCCTCCTCTGCACAATGTCTGCAAATTAGCCATGTGGCTTAAAGCAGCACTAAGTAATGTGTTTACCTTAATAAATCCTTTCCGTAGTCCCTCCGGGGGTAATACAAGTGTTAATGGGATGATTGGAGGGTCTTTCATCTCCCCCTGGCGTCTCTGGCCAGAAAACCATGCTTGCTACTTGACTGCCACCGGGTCGGAGCCACCAATACCCACTAATAGAACCACGAAGAAGAAGCTAACAGGCTAACGGGCAAAGCTAACTGCGGGCTAGCGCCACTTAAACAGTATTTACAGCCAAGTTTGAGTGAAATAAATTATTTCCATTGTATAACTGAATGTACAACATCCCTCTCTCCCTTGCTTTTCTGTCAGCGTAGCATTTACTCTCCAAGGCATTTAATAAGTTAGAAAATCTTAACTTGCTACGACTCCTGCAGTTGCGCTTATGGCCTCTAGGGGCAAGAGTTACTTAGTACTTGCTTTAAGTTTTTTACCTAATGAAAGCATGGGCAAACAGGTCCTAGGTGACGGGTCAGACACAGAGCGGTTCAGAAGCCCCTTATGAGAGACCAACAGGCCCGGTTAGAACCATGAGGCCGTCCTTCCGTGGACCCACCACCTGCAGGGGGCGCCATAGGGGCTGGTGCAGCTCCAACAGCTGCCCCCACGACCCGGCAACGGACAAGTGGAAGAAAATGGATGGATGGACATTTCAGGAAATATTTGACTAGTGGTTAAATCGGTTCCTGTCGTGACAACGTGGTCTGTGATTGGATCGTTAAACGGTAAAACCTTTTGACTAAAATGATGATGGATTATATTGACAAAATGAACAGAGAAATGCGTGTGAGGAACCACAGCAGACGTACCTCCAGCATCTTCTCCCGCTCCGCGCCCTCGTCGCACACGTACACTCGGGCCCGCCCACTGCGCTCGTTGTCGCGGATACCCTTGGCCACCTGCGTCGCCTTCAGCTTCTCGAAGCGGTTACTCTGAGAGCCGCACCACTGGTAGATCTCCTGCAGGGACAAAGCTCAGGTTCAGGGCGAGTGTTCAGTGTGCCCCTGTGCGATGTGAGTGGACGTGCTGACGTTGCCCAGGTCCAGGATGAAGCAGTCTCCCTGGTTGAAGCTGTCCCAGCTGACCGCCACCTCGGTCGCCCTGACAACTCGTCGACCTTTGACCTGGAGCACCCGCTGCATGACGACCTCATTCGTGACCACGTGTTTGAACCCGGACGCAACGCCGCCTTTCTGTGACAGACACACACAAAGGGAAAACAGTTTATTATAAATAGCTTCATCTGGGGGAAAAAAAACAAAGAAATGGAGTGATAAAAAGTAAACACAACACGGTCAGAAAAGGAATGACTGGCTTTCTTCGTCTGGACACCAAATAAGTCGAAATAAGTCATAGAGATGCACCGATCCAGCTGTTTTGTCTCCGATACTGAAACTGGGGTTTGAGTATCTGCCGATATCCGATAACCGATAAAATAAGTATTACAGCGCAAATTTTAATATAAATCAATCAATATGGATATATGCGATATGGTCTAATTCCATATTTCATTTAAAAATATATTGATATATCTTAAATATCGATATATCGTCCAGCTCTAGTTCCAAGCGTGTTTCTACACTTTTCTACTGTCCGGGAACCCGGTTTGTGTTATCAAAGGTGCCACTAGAAGTTGCAGGAAGTGCATCTAGAAATTGCGCAAAACGGGAGAAGAATCCACTACCTGCTTTTGTTTTTATAAATTACTGAAGAATAGTCCAGAAAATTAGGTAAAGCAGTGATTGGTTGATTGTAAACTTGTTCACATATATAGTATATATATAGTAATATTACAATGAATTATACAATGGTCTGGGTGTATACTCGATTCTGATTGGCTGGTGGATGTGGGTTAAGTGATATAGATACCGATGACGCCGAGGGGGAAAAAAAGAATCTTTTTGGGAAACACAATTTTTCACTTTTTTTAGCCCTTTTCTGGTGGAACATTAACTTATTTATCACTCATAAATAAAGTCAAGTCTAAATCGGTTCCATATGGATATTTTTTCACTGCAAATTGTTCAGGAGAAGTGGAAAAACGGCAGTGGTAGCTAGCGCTAGCTAGCATTAGAATGTAGCATGAAGCATCATGTTAGCATCCTGCGTTACTTATGTAATTATGGGCTGTTGAACCACTACGCTCCATGTCTTTGTATCTTTATTTAGTAGAAAACGATATAAATAATTTTGCATTTGTTAAAGTCGTTTTTGAATAATTGGACAAAGTTTCTATACGGGCGATTCCAGAGTCTGTGTCTATAGCACGTCTCCACCTTCAGTTATTTCTGATAATGGACACCTCGTCGTGTATTATCCCTTACCTAATGCACTGCTCCTCGTTTAATCCTTACATATCTGTACTCTTACTTGAGTAAAAAGGGTAGTAACACGTTCCACATTGAGTAAATCTTTAAGTGGCAAAAGCTTAATTTCTTGTTTTGTTTCTTATTTATGTCATCGTAAATCAGACCTTTACCCACAAACAGTTACTCACAACTCAAAGTACACAAGTAGTATTTTCCCCAGGTACTAGCTACTCTACCCACCTCTGGTAATTAGGGGTGGGCGATATTGACAAAAATGAATATTTCGATTTTTTTTTTCAATATCTCGATATCGATATTCAGACGATATTTTTGCAATCCTTCAAAGAAATGTGTGCAAACTGGCAAAGAAGGTCCGGTTGGTCTTTTGCGTCTGACCTATTATTGTATACAGTGGCGGCTGGTGATGTAAACTCTAGGTGGGGCTGTTGCACAAAGTGTTTGTGCTTTTTTTATTTTTACTATCAGATCTACTAAACGCATTGGCCACCACTTGTCAGACTAAAAAGAAGCATGTAACCACAATACTCACGGAAAAAGCATCGCAAACAACGCTTATTCCCAGAGCATCAGACCAACATTAAGGCAAAAGTTTACTATAGACGGCAGTCAAACATAATTTAAACAGCAGACTATGAAACAGCACATTACCTAACAATGCATTCACCCAAATGATATGAGAGCATAAAGGGGTCGTTTATGTCCTGCTAAAGTTAACAAAAGCGCTGAACGCGGACAGATGTAAACCGTGGCGTAAACATGGACTCACCCGCGTTCAGAAGCATCGCGTCCTCCTTACGGCAGCTTCCACACTTCATCTTGTGTCGCCAGCAAAAAAGTCCCGTTGCGAGGAGTCGTCCAAAAAACGAAGAATATCCGAGTAATCCACCGTTGTTGCGCTTGAAGCTAGATAACAAGTGATTGACAGTAACATACTAACGGCACGCTGTAATGACGTAAGACGTCAGGGCCACTCTGACCCCCACTGAGGCATCATGGGCAGTTCCCCGTAATAATAAATACAAATGTTTAGAAGTTAAAAGAAGCCCTGTTCGGAGGCTATTCCGGTGGATCTCTTGGGGAAATGTATTCCATCTTTTGGACTCATTATATTATACAACCCAATTTTCTAATGATACAATCACGAAGCTCGCCACTTGAGGACGCTGAGAAAAATGTTTCACTTTAGACTTTAGACAGTTTTTCGTAAACGCAGATTTGGCCTTTTTTAGCAGCTATTTTATTAATCGTACATCAGCTTTACTCTTTATGTTTTTGGATTGTTGCTTCAACCTAAGAAACGCCATAACACACAGGTAAGAACTCCGTCGTTGTTTTGCACATTAGTAGCAGCGTACGCGCGTTCAATTGAGGAACGATTTGATTTTGTACAAAAAACATAAAATACAGTCAAACCAAACCCTACAGTATTGAAGTCGCTGCATATAATTGTTTAGAAGGTTATAGTGTGCGTTATTTGTTTTCTCTTTAACTTCCTTCTGCTCTTTTCATGTTTGGGGGTCGTATTGTCCAAATTATGAAATATTATCTCGATATCCATTTTTGCATATCGTCCAGACAACAATTTCGATATTATCGTCAAAACGATATATCTCCCACCTCTACTGGTAATATCTGACTAGTAGTATCTAAACTTTCAGTATCTACCACTGGAAGAAGGGCTGCAAAGTATTTTCTCTTGTTATCCTTACTTCAGTATTTCCATCTTATTACCATGTTATCATCGTGATACTTACAAATATTTTACAGCCCTCTGCAAAGCACGCAGGGTTTTAATGTCAGAGGTGCCACTGAACCCTCCCACTCTCTCACCATGTACTTGATGCCGGACTTGAAGTAGCCCAGGAAGGTCCTGGACTCGTGGCCCTGGGTCTCGCGGTACTGGATGGGCTTCCCCCCGAGGTAATCGTCCATCTGCACCGTGAAGATGGCCGCCGAGCCGCTCTCATCCTGAGTGCACTCGTCCCCTGGTGAGAGAGACTGCATCTTCACTTCAGAACCTCCACATCAAACACCCGCCTGGTGTATGGGTTTTAATCCTGGGACGCACATCCGCACTGTTATGTCAGGTCCTGTTTACGGGGCAGGGCTGTTTTGATAATCAATGCGATGGCCTAAAAGCACATGATATCGATGAGGGGGGGGGGGAGAGTCTGCCAGCTTCCACATTAGTCCAAAAAGTCCCCGCGTAATTAAATTCAAGTTACAATCAGTTTATTCATTATGATCATCTGAAGCCGTGCCCAAAAGTGATTTAACTTCTTCAAAGAATTCGTGTTTTTGATCGGCGGTGCAATCTGATTAGGGAAGTCGAACAGCCCAGTGGTTCACGCAAGGTTGTTGATTCCCGGTTTTAGGAAAACACTTTAAAAAGAAGAGGCAATGGGAAACTCAAAAAATGACATATGTTTATAGCTTTATCTTATTTTAACCCCTTAACTGCCGTCTCCCCTGATCAGGGGTTAAGGTTATTTAAATAATTAGGGCTAAGAACGGCAAATGTAACGTAAGTTTTGTTTCACTCACACAGATCTCACACATATTTTTAGAAACTAGAAGGTCTTGGCTTTCAAATTAGGTATCACACTGGCATATAGGCTGTAAGCTCTCCAGTCAATACGCTTTGAGACTTGGATGTAAATAATTGTTAACCCTAATCCTTAACCCTAACCCTAGGGTGGCAGTTAAGTGGTTAACAAAAAGTATACAGGGTGTATACATGAATATACAAAATATGCCAGGTGTTATATTACAATATATAATAGTACAATTATACAGTTACAGATATACTGTATTTTGAACAAATACTGATAGTTTTCAGAGCCTGTTTGTTATCAGAACCTTCAAATATCATGAAATTAATAAATCGTCTCCTTGATATAAGATGTCACACTGTAAGAATCAGAATCAGAATAGGTTTTATTGCCATTGTTTGAGAACAGGTTCACACTCTAGGAATTCTCTCTTGATGCGGACATAAAACATATAACACATATAATTGAGCATGAGAGCCTTCTGTGTCGCGTCATACGCACCGAGCCAGAAGTGCAGGTCATACTGCAGGGCTCCAGACCTCTGCTTGATGGTGTTGAGGACGAGGTAGGCGTCTCCGATGTAGAAGCCTCCGTAAAGTTTCTCCGGCACAGGCACCAGGTCAAAGTTCTCCACCCTCCAGATCTGCAGACCCGTCTGCTGCCCCGCTCGCTCAAACTCTGGGTGCTCTGGCATCCTGAGGAGGAGACAACGGACACACTCTTGAATGTTCTGGAATGATGAGAAGGTAGTGAAATATGGGAAAACGCATTGGAGCTATTTAAGCCAGTGGTTTCACACAATGAACCCTCTCGTAAAAAATATTTGACTTTCCAAGCACCACCAGGCCTGGACCGAGATCAAATCAGGACTAAAACCGGTCTGAAAAAAATAACATAAATTGGACAAAATTTGAAGGCAACAAAAGCATGGAACACGCTCTCTCTGGTAACTGTGGATATTTTCTTTATAATGAAAAATCAAGTGTCTCACACAGGGCTCGATCCCTGCACTGCTTTTATTTCCGTACTTTGTTGGAGAGTGAACAACATATTAGGGCTTTAACTCACGATTAATAAAAAAAAACACACTCCTGTATCTGAAAGACAAAGCACTTGTGCAGATACTACATGTTGTAAGCCGGGGGTCTCCAACCTTTTCACCTGATGAGGCACTTTTATGTAACGAAAGCGACAGAGTGCTGAGAGACTTTGTTTGCAGATTCTGTTCAAAACGTTTACCACCCAAAGAAAATGTGACTATCGAGCACGTGTAGAGATGTCAAAGGTCTTGGGCGAGTGACCACACAGGGGCTGGAGAGCGACGGTCCTGATTAAAAGTTTAAGACCACTTGAAAATTGGCAAAAATGTCACATTTTGCATGGCTGGATCTTAACAAGGTTCCAAGTAAAACTTCAATGTGCAACTAGAAGACACTGAAGTGAGACAAAATATATATATATATATATATATATATATATATATAAATATATTTGAGTAAAGCTACTTGTAGAGCTTATGCAGCTCAACAATCCGATGGCCTTTGCAATAAGGACGTCATGACAGTGTGAATACCTGCTGACAGAAAATGACACTGAACCCACATTTTTGCACAGATTTAAAGGCATGGGCACAACTGTTGTTTTCAATATAAAGTTTGCTAAAAAAAAGAAAAAAGTTTGTCCCACTTCCTTTTCTTCTTGTTGCATATTAAAGCGCTATAAATTTAGGACCTTGTCAAGATCCAACATTGCAAAATTTGATTCTTTCATTACGTTTCATTAGGACTGCACTAGCTGGAGATACCCGTCATAAACTGGGCTGTTCCCATAGTTTATGAAACCGTTAATGTTGTTAATGTGAGCAAATGTTTTGATTGTTTTATGTCAGCCAAGTATTATAAAATGAACATAATTATGAATGAAAAATTAACCGTGATTAATCCCAGTTAAAAGTGTGATTAATCTGATTGAATAATTGACACCACTGGAAAAAACATTATTTAAAATGGCCTCGGCAGTTTAAAACATTTGATAAGACTTCCCTAAAAGTAATGCCAAACACTTAATTCTACTCTTCTTTTGAAAATACCGTCGTTTCTCCTCTGTGGACGTTCTGTATTTATTTTACGACACTTTTTGTTTCCTATGGCAACGCACTCCTCCTGCGGTTGTCGTGGATACGGTGGCAAACAGCCGGAGTCAAACATTACTGATATTAATACACACAGGAGTGAGTCAGACGTTTCCTCTTTGAGCAGGAAGTGGATGCAGTGACTCAAATCTGCCGCCGACACTGGGAACGACTAATAACTCATGTTGAGGGGCGCGGGAACATAAGGTGGCGTGACAAAAACTATACTTCTTTCTGCGCCTTAGAGCATGTCATAAACTCTATGAAATGCAACGAATTCCTTTAACAAAAAGTAATGTGACTCTTTTTTACAGTACGTTTTTATGGGAAGCGCTTTGTCTGTGAAAGGCGCTATATAAATACTTACTTAGTTTAATACTGAGGTGCTGGACACAGAATAATGTTTAGATTTAAAACATAATAAAATATGATTATTCATAACATCTCATTCCAGAGTAATGTCGATCTGCGGCTGCTCAGTCGTCGTGATTACATGAACAAGGGGAAAGTCGAATCTCTCGCCTAGTCTGACTAGAACAGGATTGCCCAGGTAAAAACAGGACTTTCCCCTGAGCCGATCGATCACATGAAAACAAGGCGCTGGCACTAACACAAACAGCAGCTGGGTCTCACTGTGGTACGGTGCTGTTTAGATACAGCTGTCCTGTAGAAGGACTGGTTTGACTAGTCTCGAAATAACGTTTTGAATTTGAATTTTACCTTTACATGAAAAGGTAATGAATGACTCGTCCATTAGCAAACGTTTACCATCTCTATAAGGATTTGATCAGACAGAAGTCAGAGGCGTGGATTTAGAATAATCCCCTTTGTTCAAGACAACAGACGACCATCAGGCAGCTTTTCACAGGAAGGTCAAATCCGAATGGGCCATTTCAGTGTCGTCCAGTCCTTTAAACGACTGCATTTGTAATAGTCTCAGTTAACAAAATATCCTGTTCCCGTCCGTCTTATTTTGTGTCTAATAATACTTCCTGAAATCCTGTGGTCCGCCGGCAAATGTTTATGCCCGTGTGAAGTGTGTATAGCGCCGCACATTTTTCCCAGGACACCCAATAGTTTGAACATCACCTTTGAGATGTTCAAACTATTTCATTCGACTTTTTTTTCAAAAGTGAAAATATTTGGTTTATTCCCCAGGAATCTAAATGTTTTGACGACACAATCCTGAGCTTTGTACAAACGGCCTCAGGCCTGAATGACAAACTTTAACTCCAGCCGTTATTGTGGTTTTAAAGTTAGGCCATTCCAGGAGCAGAGCCATTACATCATAACTGTGTGATCGTGTAATATTAAACCAACGGAGAATTCACGTTAAATTATTATGACAGTTAAATGTCCATCCATCCAGCGGGAACCATTCATTTTCTCACTGTATGACATGAAACCAGAATGATCTTTTTTTTTTTAGGTCAAGTAGAATTTCAAGGTTTTTAGGGATTTTTCAAGTTGTTGTTTTTTTAGGTCAAGTAGAATTTAAACAAAAACATTTCTAAACAATTCTATCTGTCATTTGCCTGGAATTGGACAAATAGAAATTGGTTTAAAAATTCTACTTTATCTGAAAAAATAAAAGTGAATCCTGGTTTCATGTCAGACAGTGAGAATAAAATGCAAATGTGTATTTATATGACGTGATGTAAACTTATGGTTCCCGCTGTTTATATCTGGTTCATTTGATCTATATACATTGCAGTGTTATTTCTGTTGACTAAATGTAATTTTGGTTCTTTCTAACTTGTGCTAAAACTAAGGTATAAGTAGTTAAGGAGACTAAAACTATGACTAAAATGTGGGGATATTTTACTAATATCAAATAAAGGATTCGTAAAAAAAATAATAAAAATGAAAGGGACTAAAAACATCTGAACGGACACCATTTGAAAGAGCCTCAAATCATTTAAATTTACTGCCAAAGGGTCGACTAAAACTAAACAGAATTATTTGACACAATCTTGACTAAACCTAAATTAAACTAAACTTGAAAACTATGACTAATCATTTTACCCATGAACCTCGAGGATTACTTTGACATCCCTGCAACATCACTTTTGCATCACATTAACATTACCTCCGATTGTGCAACAGACCAGCATTAGCGTATTTGTGAAAAAAGTGAATAGCCCCTCATTCAAATTAGTGTAAGGTGTGTCCCTCCCCTCTCCCATTCCTGCTAGAAAAGCCTCTCTCTTCGCAGAACTACCACAAAAGCGAAACCTCATGGCTGAGAAGAAGACCGCTATGTACTGGACCGTCTCAGAAATCGAAGCCCTTCTGGGAGTCACCCTCAACTACAAGCGAGAGAAAGCCGAGCAAAACCTCGACTGGAGGTCTTCTCCCAGCACCTACGACGACATCTGGAAGGCCTTCCGCCAAGTCTACCCCGCGAAGAAGGCGGAGGAGGGCGATCTGGCTTTCCAGCATGACGAGGACAGGATCACCAAGGCACGTGTGATCTTCAAGCTGAGGGACATGCAGAGGAGATACAACAAGGCCAAGGAGTCGTACGGCGCCGGGCGTTACATGGGGGACGTGTACGGCGTGTGTGAGATGATCTGGGAGGAGAAGTCCTTGCTATGTCTGGAGAGCAAAAATCTACTGGAGGACTCGGGGGACAGCTTCACCGACTGGGCATCTGAGGGCAGTTACTGGAGCTCTTCCGAGACAGAGTCAGAGGACGACCTGGGAGATTCAGCGCCGCCGAGCAAAGTAAGGAGGCGATTGGAAGACGACTTTAATGAGGTATGTATCCAACAAAATGGCACTAAGGCCTTTGCAATCTAAACATACAGTATGTCATAAATATCTAAACACAAAAGCCTTTAAAGGGATATTTCAGGATTGTTGACATAGGGCCTCATTTCCTAGTTATCCAGATTGTTGTTGATTTCTGGAGATTTTTTTTGCTTTTTTTATTCATGGTGCTAGGCTAGTGCTAGGCTAGTGCATGTCTATGGTAACTAGTAGCCTGCATTAAAAAACGGCCGGCATTACTACACGTGGGATTCACAAAGGAACTTTCTACAAATCAGATATGGCAACGTTTGGAAATATAAGGACTGCATGAATTAAAAATATATACAGTATATCTCCAGAAATCAACAACACTCTGGATAAGTAGGAAATGAGGCCCTATGTCAAAAATCCTGAAATATCCCTTTAAGGATTTTTAATTAAACCACACCCTTTATAAATAAAGTGGCACAAAGTGGTATCTTATTTTATTTTTTTACCTGCAACATCTCAGTGAAAACGAAGTAAGAAACATTAGAGAAAACATTCCTGATCTCTCTGTCTCTTTTATTTCAGATTCAGCGCACGGACAGAGAGCGGAAGGAAGAGAGTTTCCGTGAGGTTTGTATCCAAGATCAATAAGCAAAAAATAGATTAGAAGATAGCAATCGTGAATTTATAAATGATTGGCTTGAAATGTTCTCCCTTAGAATGACTCAAATATGGCGCAGTAAAGTATTGTTTGTAGTTCATGTATATTATTGCGACACGTTACAAAAACGCTCAGAAAAAAGCTCAGAATACATGTTTTTAAACATGAGGTGCGTGTCCAAATGTATAAATGATTGGGTTTTCTCCCTCACAATGACTAGACATGTGTTTTCAATGACATCACGCATAGTTTCGGCGGCCATTTTGTACACCGAAGTAGAATTACGCAGTACTACAGCATGCTACCGGTTAGCAACTGTCAACACAGGAAAAAAAAAAGAAAAAAGGGGTCACTCTCCGCCAGATGGAAGATATTCGTTCAGCTCCTACTGGCTCATACAGAAGTTAATCTAGGTTTTCTTCTTCTTCATTTCAGAATGCCCGCATGCATAAGTCGAGGCTGGAGGAGATCAGAAAGAGTCATGAAGCAAATATGGAGAAGCTGGAAAACATTCTGAACCGGATCTGTCCTGCACTGTCAGGTCTTGGGTCGTCCAACGCAGCCCAACCACAGCTGAAGGAACATGCAGCATCTGAAGACGAGCCTCTGCTGGAGGATGGACCGCGGTGAACTTTTTGACCAAGCCTTCTTGAAGAACCGATGCAGAGAAACCACCAGGAAAGCAAGAAGCGAATGGGGGAGTACTTCGAGTCTTCCAGTTACTTTGTGAGATGCGGAACCTCTTCAAACGGATCGTCCTCCATTAGGCCTCATGTCTCCAACGAGAAGACAACTTCCTGCTCCTCAGCCATCCTTTGCAAACTTCCATCAGGATTCAGAACATCTCTCCTTCCAAGAATCCAAGTGCACGTGGCCTCAAGGAACAGGCCAAGACAAGCCTCTGAAAAACCACGGTGACCTCCTGTGAGAGAGCATTTTTAAACTTCGCACACTATGCCAGCACTGTTGTGAATCCGATCATTACTTTGAATAAAAAGAGAGAAAAACAGCAACGTGTCTTTCAATATTTTCAAAAAGTTGTCACTTATGGGCTAATTGTTTTAAAAACTTGAGTATCAAGAATGTAAAATTAGATCTACACAGTATTACACTTTCAGACTATTGGAGGAAAGATCTAATTCCAAGAGGTTTGAGACTAAGAACATTTCCAGCCTATGGGGGAGCAGATAAAACAGACTTTAAGAACAAATGGGAAGCCATTTTGAACAAATGCTCTTTTGATCTGATGTTACTACTTATTGAAGAGGCAACAAAGACAAAGAAATCCTCAAGATTAAAATAGAATATTGCTTTAAGTGAGGACCAAGAGCACATCACCCAGCTAGAGGCTAAACTTAAAGAAGATCTTCAACAATTCACTCTCAAGCTTAAACAAACGTCTTTCAATATCTTCAAAAAGTTGTCACTTATGGGCTAATTGTTTTAAGTTAAATGTTAGTAAAGGAAACGGAGGCTTCATTTCTGTGCCTGAATGATCAGTCTAAACCAAAATCATAGGCAAAGTTTTTTTTAAGGCTTCACAGATACAAAATCATGGCTTGTTGCCATTGTTGGAAGTAGTTTCTTTTGTTTTTTTTATCAAGGAATTTCATTTACCAATGTGCAACACTCACTCAACACAATAAGAACAAAATAAAATGTTAAAAAATACAAGTTGCTGCAGAAGTTGCTTTTCTCATTTCTAATGTATTGCCATGTTGACTGAGTATCTCTAACGTCAGAGATAATCCTATTGTCATTTTCAAAGTGACAGGGTCTCGTTTTAATCCTCCGTGTGCAAAAGGCCATTAAAGGCTAAGGCATTGACCAAGAGGTGTGGAAACATGCGATGCAAATGTCCTTTGTAACAGAATGATTTGTTTTGCCAGAAAGCAAACGACCTCACACACAATACAACAAAGAGTAAAAGCCTAAAGCAGTGTTAATGTGATTGTTTTGCTGAGGAATGCCTGATAGGTTTAGGTTTAGGTTTTGTGCATACTGGAAAAATGCGTTGGTGTTTAATTGACTAACATGAAAAACAAATAATGTGTGAACAAAATGAAAGAAGAAACTATAAAGAAGGATCGAGGCACTCCGTATTCCTTTTTTAGTTTATTTCAAACGCCAATGGGTTTCGACTCTACTGAGACAATGCCCTGATGAAGTCCTGATCATTATTTAGATTCATAATATAACATACAATAGGCAAAGTCGTAATCTCGTAGTGCGCATGTCGGGATAAAAGCGCCGTCTCCCAGTAAACCCGATGTAAAATATGCTGGAATAAAAACTGTGGTACATTAACAGATCATCAAAAATATCTCGAGGGTGAGTATCTGTGCTTCCACGAACATGTTGGTCAAATTATTAGTTTTAATTTCCAATAGCAGGCAGCACAAGCTAAATTAAATGTCGACTTATTGGGTGGGGAGATTCTGTCCTGAAAATGACACACTATATATGAATTGTACTATAGAAAAGCAGAAAGTAAGTCATCTTTATTTTTATGCTACACAATGCTTTGGCCTACATGAACATGTTTGCTCTCAGCATTGTACAGGCGGATTACAAAGACTGTGTATGAAGGAAAGGCTAAATGGCCTAGAAGTTGAATAAAGTCATACAGCAGGAAACAATAAACACACCCTGCAAAACATGTGCAATAGCACTTTATATACGTCCTGTTCAATGATCATGGTTAATGTGTAATTTGTTGGATCTTTTCTGATAACACATTCGGTCTTAAAGAAACTGTACTTCGTACTTGGCACAGAAGTAAAACATTTCCCTCACCATCCAGATGTGCAGAAACTGAAAGCTTTTCCTTGTTAATAATCCCACAGAATCAGAATTGGTATTGTCGGCCATTGATCAGATTCACAAAGTAGGAATTACATAAAACGTAAATAATAAACTATAAACATAAAGGGCATAAAGTAGATCAAAAATAAAATGTGCTAAACAACAACAAGCCATCTCCTGAAGCCCCACTTGTGGACTACAGTAAAGTGAGCTGACACTTCCAGACCCACGGTAAAGTCTGTCGTGGACATGATGCTGTTTTCACCGATGTCACGGCACGAGCTCATCGTAGATCAGCAGCAAACTCCATCTGTCTCCACGACCCGTTTCACTGAAGGAAGTTTCAAGGCTCTGCCAGAGTTTCTCCGTCTTGTGTCTGCCACCAACAAGTCCTCTAGCGGCTTAGCGATAGCCCGCGTTTTCACACAAATAACTTCACATTAGCAAATGTCCATCGTCTAAACACAGAGCGACTCATCTCTGTATCCTCCACCTGAGCCTCTCACTCAGCTTTGAATATCATACAAACATAACAAATCATTTAAACTACATTTATCTGCGCTCTCTCGTCTTCATACATGTTTCTGCGCTGTCAAAACATACTTCCGGGTCAAATTTATCCCGATTGACCTCTGAGCGATCCCATAATTCATTGCGCCAATTGAGATTACGATTTCGCTTATTAGGCCAATGGGCGAGGAACGCGCTTCTCTATGGTCCTCATGGCGGGGAGCTGACATTGCTGTAATACCACCCCCTTGTGGCCAGGGGCGACTCCAAGAGACACTTGGGAGCTTTGATTCTAATGGGACTTCAGACCTCCCTAGGACGGCTGGAAAGCCTGGCTCCAAAGAGTTTTTCTTTTTCTAAAAAATGCTATGACCCATGTGACAACACTGGGGTAGGTGAAGTATTTTTAACCACGCTGGTTTTTGTTTATCAGCCCCAAACAGAGGAGGTCTTTTCAGTGCTCCAGAGCCTGTCAGTGAAGCTCTGGAGCTCTGTGGAGGCTCCCCCCGGCATTAAAAATAATGATTTCTGTTTTAAATATTCCATGTCTGCTCTCGAAAGTAAAACTTAAGCCATGGAGTTTTCAAAAGCGTTTTAGTTTCATCGTCCTCGTGCTCTGCTGTGATTGACAACCGTCTCCATGGAGACTCAAGGGGAAAGGGGCGGAGTTAAATGGTCCCCTCCAGAGCCTGGTTGCGCCCAAACGCTCTCATTGTAGTCCAACACAACAAGGAGTTCAGTTCTGAGAGAAGGGCTGTGGCGCCTTGAGGGTATTTTAAACCCCTTCAGTGCTTAAACTGGAACTAAAAATTGGTGAATGCAAACCGCTCTCACAGGAGTTTGTTTTTCAACTAGAAAAATTCAGGTCACCTCTTTATAACATACAACTATAACTTCGGACTGATATGCAAACACGGCTTGTCATACTTTACATAGGGATTTTCAAACATAGTTCCGTTTCCTCTACTGCGCCTGGTTTTTAAGTGGTTATAAGATGAGAGACAAACAGCTGAGTATGTGAGCCTCACTGTCAGCTGTCTACAGGGGAGTGAGTCATAAAGTCATCCACCATTGTCCACGGGGAACAGATGTGACACGGCTTACCCCATTTAACACTTAACTCCATCTACTCTAGGAAAACCTATACATAGAAAATAAACCTAATAATCATTAATACTCAGGAGTTGTTTTTTTTCTTTTTGTTTTGCTGAACAACGGCAGTATTCCATTGGACGTAGTTGACACAATGTCACAATGTGTTGTTGTTGCGTTCGGCAGCCTCTTGGTTAGTTTCGACTCTGTGGTTGCATACTGCTCCACTCTGACCACAATCGGCTCAAGGGAAAAGCCGGATCGCTTTTTTAAAATTTGCATTACGAAACTAGACACTATTCAGATCGCTCTTCCTTTTCTACCAGTCGGCCTCATAATCGCGGACCAATGAGGTCAACAAGCCGACAGTTTTGTATAGTTTAGTTTATTTGTTTATTTGAGCAGTACACATAGTGCTCAAAAGGAGTGGGCTGAAGCAAAAGCTTATGAGTGCCCACCCCCAAGTGCAATAAAATAAATAAAAAAAGAACATTTAAAACATTTCAAGCAGCTACATTCATACAGACCAACTTACAAACTTACCAAAAAAAATAATAATATATGAACTGTTTATACAATTAATTGAAGCAACGCACAGCTACAACAACAATCTTGTTTCATGTACGATGTCTAGAACAAAGCAGTCAAAAAAAAAAAAAAAATGTGATCCTTAATATATTTCTTTCAGATTTTTACCCTTGATAACCGAGAGTTACTTTTATGTTATGAAGGTACATTAATAGATATTATAATCTGAGATCTTGATACTTTCCAGTTGTCATTACCATTCTCAGTATAATTTTAATTTGGGTGTAATTTCCATAATCATTATTATTATATATTTATTTAATTGAGTTATATGGGAAGTATGCTGCAAGCCCTGCATAGTGTGGTGCATTAAAAAGCCAAAGTGTAGAGCGGGCCAGATGAAGAGGGCAGTAACTCCCAATCAACAAACCCCCACACGGCTGCCCTAACAGCTGATTTTGTAGAATATGTTCCTATGCTGAGTGGTGCATTAAAGGACAAGGTTTAGAGCCCGTTGGGAGGGTCCCTCTCAACAGATCCATAACCTGCCAACCCTAATTCTCCATTTGTGAATTTGAGCAATAGAATGACAACCGTTCCAAGCAGCAACACTCTTCCAGATTATAGAGGAACAATACACATAATCCATCCTACTGCTCCCCCTAGTGGCAACACATTTCTTCTTGTCTGTATATTTCAAAAGTCTTTTGTTTGTATTTATATTTGAACAGGTTGATGTTTGGACATCGTTTCAAATCCATCTCCAGTTTATTCCACAATTGAACACCATTAACTGTTGGACTAAAACTTTTCAAAGTTGTGCTATGTTTCTGAATCCTAAAGTTTAATTCATCACGTAATTCATAACGACCAGTACGTTCTTGGAACCTTCTTTGTAATTGGTTTGGTAACAATTTATACCTTGCTTTGAATAACATTTGAACAGTTTGGAACTCAACAATGTCACAAAACTTCATGATCTTTGATTTTAAAAATAATGAGTTTGTGTGGTCCAAAAACCCAACTTTATGAATTACTCGGATAGCTCTTTTTTGCAACAATATTATTGGTTTAACTGTGTTTTTGTAAGTACTACCCCAAACCACAGTACAATAATATAAGTAGGGCAAAATCAGAGAACAGTATAAGGTATGTAGAGCTTTGATGTTTAAAATGTGCTTTGCTTTTGCAATTACTGAAATGCTTCTAGAAATGTTCGTAGATATATATTTAATATGAGATTTCCAAGTAATTCTGTCATCAATAATCACACCAAGGAATTTGATTTCATGCACTCGCTCGATAACAACACCTTCTATCTGAATTGCTTCCTGAGCATTGGAGTTACAGTTGCCAAATATCATCATTTTGCTTTTACTCAGATTTAAAGATAATTTATTTTGTTTGAACCACTTGTTGACACTTTTGAGTTCCCAGTTAACAATCCGACACAGCTGCTGTAAGTCGTCTCCTGATGCAAAAATATTTGTATCGTCAGCAAACAAGATAAATTTAAGTATTTCAGACGTTTTACAAATGTCGTTAATATACATATTAAACAATTTTGGGCCCAGAATAGAACCTTGAGGTAAACCACAGACAATTTGTCGACAACTCGACTGATAATCACAGATTTTCACACATTGTTTTCTATTTTTTAAGTAACTGGTAACCCACTGTAGAGCTACCCCCCTAATTCCATAAAGTTCTAGTTTATTAATTAATATATCATAGTTTATTGTATCAAACGCTTTACTCAGGTCAATAAATAACCCTATTGCACATTTCTTGTTATCTACAGCATTAGTTATTTCTTCAGTTATATCAAAGAGCGCGTGTGAGGTTGAGTGATTGTTCCTAAACCCAAACTGATTGTCCGAGAGTAAATTACACTTTTCAATAAAGCTGTCAAGTCTAGAGTTAAAAACCTTTTCTAAGATTTTAGAGAATTGCGGTAAAAGGGAAACAGGCCTGTAGTTTGTAAAGAGATGTTTATCTCCTGCTTTGAACAGAGGAATCACTTTTGCTACTTTCATACTATCAGGAAATTGTCCAGTTTGCAACGATAAGTTACAGATGTATGTTAACGGCTTAGAGATACTTTCAATAACAGTTTTTAAAGTTTTCATGTCCATGTCATGGTAATCGGTCGAAGTTTTATTTTTACACCCTTTAACAATGTCCAGTATCTCCTTTTCCTCCACAGGTTTGAGGAACAGGGACATAGGATTTGCTTCTATCAGATCACAATTATAGTTCTCAACGTTTGCAATTTTTGCAGCAAGGTTCGGTCCAACATCTACAAAGAATTTATTAAATGTTTCGACGACTTCATTCATATTATTTAAAGTGTTATCCTCATCTTTGAAATATTTTGGATAATTAATCGTTCTTGGTTTATTTCGAATTATACTATTTAAGATGTTCCATAAACCTTTAATATTATTCTTAGTATCTAACAATGTATTATAATAATCCTGTTTACATTTTCTAATGATACCTGTCAGTTTATTTTTATATTTCTTATATTTATCCTCAGCTTCTTTTGTTCGGATACTTATAAAGTTTTTGTAAAGATTTTTTTTTTTCTTGCAAGCATTTAGTAAACCTTTAGACATCCATGGTGTTTCTTTACACTTTCTGTTTTTACTGTATTTCTTCATTGGGCAGTTTTTGTCGTATACCTTTTGAAATACTCGCGTAAACTCATCATAAGCCATATTCGTGTCATTCTCTCTGTACACAATACTCCAGTCTTGAGCTAAAAGCTCCTTTTTAAATGCATCAATAGTTTTCTCTGTTTTTACCCTTCTAAACCAATACTTGTTTTCCTCTTCATCTTTTACATATCCATTTTTATACATAACGAAAACTGGAAGGTGATCACTAATATCATTTATAATTAACCCGCTGACTGTATCACTTTCAATTTCATTTGAGAAAATGTTATCAATCAAGGTTGCACTATGGGTTGTTATTCTACTTGGTTTAGTGATTAGAGGAAACAGACCTATACTGAATAAAGTATTTATAAATTCGTCCGTCTTTTTATGTTTATATGGGTTTAACAGATCGATGTTGAGGTCTCCCCCCACAAACATGACTTTATGATTTAATCCTGAAAAGTGCTCCTCCATCCAGTTAGAAAAAACATCTATATCAGAGCCAGGTGTTCTATAAATAGAACTCACAATAATATTTTTCTTTTTTTGTCTTGTAATCTCTACAGTAAGGCATTCAAGTGTATCATCCACCACCATTGTCTTATTTTCCATTACTTTGTGACTATAGTTGGAGTCTATAAACATAGCTACGCCCCCTCCATGCTTGTTCTTTCTGTTCATACTTATAAATTCATAACCATCAATAGAAAACTCAAATTCTCTGTCATTATTAATCCATGTTTCTGTGATTAGAATGACACTGAATGGTGTGGAAAACTGTTTTAAGAAGCTTTTGATGTGGTCAAAGTTTGCATAGAGGCTTCGACTATTGAAGTGGATTACAGTGAATGCCTTAATGTTCTTAAGTTTACTATTGTACAGATCCTCTGTGTAATATTGACAGTCATTGGTAGCTCTAGTAAAAAAGTTATTTTCAGGGTCGATGTCGATCTCAGTGTTCTGTAGGTCGTATTGAGAGAATGTAAAATCCTGGGAGTTTTTTATTATTATTGAAAAGTCCAAGTCGGTGCTTCCTATAGAACTGTATGTATTACTAGACATGTGAAATTATGTGCTTTTACATACCAAAATCCATACGCTTTTCCCGGTGTTTATACTGGATGTGGTGTACTGCTGCGTGGACGTATAATGAGTTTGTCATATCTCAAGAAGGCGATCTCCCCCCTTTCTCGTGCAGCTCTCAGCTCCGGCATCAGTTCTTTGCGTTTTCTTTTTATTGATTCGGTGTAGTCCTCGTTTATGAAGATTTTTGTTCCTTTAAGTCGTTTGGCGCGCTGCAAGATTTCCTCGCGATCCTTCCACCTCAGTAGTCTGGCGATGATGGGTCTCGGCCAGTCTCTCCCGCCGCCCGGTTTACCTACGCGGTGAGCCCTCTCCACCTCCACCGCGTGATTTAGCTGTAGCTTCTCCTTCAGTATCTCCTTAACTTTTACCTCGGCGTCGGCCCAGGTCTCCCCAGGCGACTCCAACACTCCCTCAAATACCAGGTTGTTTCTGCGGCTCTGTCCCTCCAGATACTCCAGTTTGTCCGTGATGATGTGTAAATTGTCACATACTTTGTAAAAGTCCGTTTGTAAGGTGTTTGTGCGCTCCGTGAGTTTCAGATTTTGCTCTTTTAAAGTGTCCACCTCACCTTGCGTGAACTGCAGGCTTGTTTTTAGTTCTTGAATGTCCTTAGTCTGTAAATCCATGCGGGTGTTTGTTGATTCCATGATGAGTTTTATAAATCCTTTGAAGTTCTCCTGTTGTTGTTGAATTAATTCCCTGAACATGACCCTCTGCTGCTCCATGAGCTCCGTGACTCGACTGAGGCTTACGTATTCCTCTTCCACCGCCGAATCTGCCTGTTGCTTCGCCTCTATTTTCGGCGGTTTAGGCATTTTGCTCCCTCTCAGCAGGCCTGAATTTTCTTAATATTCTTAACGAATATTTTGATATTCTTAAAAACTTTTTTTTCGCGTTGGTCTAGCTTTGTCCGTCCCTTGTATGATCTAAAAAAATAATCCTTGTGTGAGACGCGAGCGCCGTTTCCCGCGGCTCACAATATTTCAGTCACAGTGAAGAGAGTGAAATGAGGGGGACAGTAGGGCTGGGCGATATATCGAGATTTAAGATATATCGATATATTTTTTAATGAGATATGGTATTAGACCATATCAAGTATATCGGGATATTTCAAATTCAGATAAGCTATTAAGTTAACAAAAAGAAACAAGCTGATTAAAAAAAATATCGGGATATATATCGTATATTGATATTCAACCTAAATATATCGGGATATGACTTTTGGTCCATATCGTCCAGCCCTAGCAGACAGTTGTGTTTCATAATACACACAATATCTCAGTTTCTAGAAGAAAAGAAAAAAACTGTGATTTTGATCGAAACTAGCCATTTAAACGGTTTACACCTACAGAGAACTTAGAGTCGCACCTTTCAAACGAGCCATGTGTTCATAGCTATAACACAGAATATGCTGTGGTGCTACACATACCATGAAAAATGGTCTGGATTGCACTCAATGTGTTACATTTCTCATTGCAAACAGTTCAGGAACCCTGCAGGAGCTGAAACAGTTCCTCCAAAAGCGGCCCAGTTCTTCCCAGTCATAGGGACCAGAAAAGGGTGAAGGGAATACCTCTGAGTACCGGCACCAGCTTGGTGGAAAAGGTGCTGGTTCAGAGCTGGAGCTGGTGCCGGGTTGGTTCCGTACTGACTTGGTTTTCCACCAAATTGAGAGCTGGTATTCTGCCTATTGCCATAGCAACACTTTGGGAAGTCAACTGTCACATAAAACATGGATAGTAACATCTTACTACAGCCATTTCTGGTTATAAAATACCACACAAATAAGTTTATGTTCCTGTCACAGCAGCCGTTAACATTTTGATTTCTTCTTTCTAACTGCTCCCTCTTGTTTTAGCTGGAGCTAAAGATCATAAAGCAAAACAACAGTTAGTTTCCACCACAGGGACTGTTTTGGCTTCTCCAGGAAGTTATAAGCACTAACCAACTAATATTGGTTGTTTGTCAGAAGAGAAAGCCACACCCCAGCCGCTGACATCACTGGTGCTAGTTTCTTGGTCCAGCTTTTAACTGGTTCCCAACCGGCACCAGATTTTGGAACCAAGAGCCTGCATGTTTTCAAGAACCGGTTCTGAAACTGGAACCGGCCCGGAACAAGCACCGGCACCAGCTTGATGGAAAAGGGCCATCAGAGAGCGATGGTTGGGGTGGTACTTGAAGCACCAAGATCTGCAAAAGGTCCCTGCAGTTGACAAACGTCCAGAGTTTGTCAAAGAGCGGCCAAGGCAGAAGATCCACACCACTTTGGACTGCAACAAAACATTCCACTGTAGACTATTAAACTGTTATGGTGTGCAAGTTTCTTTAGTTTTTGGAAAGTAGGTCAAGCCTAACTAGTGGATTGTAACAGCTGCAGAACTGCTTTGTATAAAACACTTATGCAATCCAGAACGGAGGCGCCTCGCTCAGCCTCCATTCAAACAGCATTTAGTCTGACTCCACTGTGAGCTCCACTCTGTGCCTTTTAAACATTTGCTGAAAATCTAAACAGTTTCTGAATTAAAGCAGTGTTCTCGAAAGGCCAACTTAAATCAGTCCAAAGACATCACTTCGGCTACTCCTTATGAACCACAGACGGGTACCAAGTCTACATAATGGACTACTGTGGCTTTTTCCATCACGTTCAACTACTGCAATAGTTTAGAAAATACTTCCAAGACATGTAGTGAAGTGTTAGATATTCATAAGAAGCCAGTAGAAGTTGCTACATCTGATAAAGCAACAAGTCAAATGTACTGCCATTTTAATGCCCAAACACTGTTCTCAGAATATTTCTGATACTTCTGATTTGCAAACAATACCTCAAACACAAGGAGGAGGGAAAGTTTTGATATTTAAAATACAACGGGCAACTTTTGAGCAACACATTGTGTACAATTTCAAGTATTTTCTTTTGTCATGAAGCTGAACCCAACTCCAGGTATGTTTTTGATGAGGATAGGATAGGCTTTATTGGACTATATAGTAAAATTACCTATAATCCTTAAAGGAACAGGCCACCGTTTTTCCACACTGAGATCTGTTCTTACCCGAGCTTAGACGAGTTGATACGGACTGGTCTGGTCTTTGTCCTCGTGGAAGAGCTCGGTCGCTTCTAACCTCACCCCCGTTTGGAGCCATAGGAATATGCTGGGAGAGGCCAAATGCTAACAACATCTTTGGTCGTTTTGTGTGACTGAGGGCACACACAAAGACCAGACAGGTATGCATCAACTTGTCTAAGCTCAGGTAAGAACAGATCTCAGTATGGAAAAACGCTGGCCTGTTGCTTTAAGCATTATAGGCTCTCACAGGTCAAACTAAAACCTTTATTTATCCCATTGTGAATTTAACAATGTCTGTGTCCCAAGAGAAAGGGGTGCACAGCCGGTCCCGATGTGGCGAATAAGTAATGGCGAATAAGTGTAAAATCGGATAAGTGGATTTTGGTTCAGCGCAGTCAAGCAGGCCAATTTTCCACAAGAATTTTACTCCACAAGAATTTTCTCTCTCTTCCAAACTTTCCGTCTGGAGTGCCGAAACTGGAGCAACAATCGACCATTCTCCGAGCAGCAGTCTACCCACAAGCACGTCAGGAATCTTGGGAGGGCAGCTGGGTAAAAAGGGTAAAAAAAAGCCCCCCTGCACTGGACTGGGCTTATGCAACAGCCGGGCTGAACCACAACATGCCAAGAAGAAAAGGAAAAGGCTTTGGTTAAACATCAGATAAGGTTATTTGCATTGGGAAAAGTCAACAGATAGTATGATTTTATATTAACATATGGTCAAGCTTGTTATGTCAAAGTCTGGGACTAACATGATGTTGAAACACCATTGTTTCACTCATGTCTAAACCAGGAACAGAAACACCTAATGTAAATGCAAACCTTCCATTCCTGTAGCAAACTTGTTCCGATGTGGCTATGCTAGTTCTGCTGACCTGAAGTCGTGAGCCCCAGTGTTCATTTCCAATTACCATTAGAGGCCGACCGATATATTGGCAGGCCGATATATTGGTCCGATATTTGGGGATTTTACAATATCGGCTATCGGCTATCGGCTATCGGCTGATCTAGCGCCGAAAAAAGATATTTCAGGGAACGAAAATGATAGAAACATCGCAATGAAAACTGGTTAGCTTCAAGTTTGTTAAACACAAGTTTCACTAAACCTCCGTCAGTATGGACATGCTGCATGTCATTTTAAAGTGCAGAATTCAATCGCTGAGTTAGCCTTAACCTCCACTATTGCATTTTTGATCGCTGCACAAAATGCCGCGGCCAGTAACAATATGCTAATGCTAACGACAACTAATCAAAGCTGGGACAGAAACTATGATTGGGTCACCTAAAGTGATAAAATAAAATCGGCCAGTGCTTGAGCGGCCAAGTATTTGTTTTTACAGGACCATAGAACAGACATTTGGAAGAATCGACCAAAAATATCGGTCAATTAACATCCCAAAATATCGGCATCGGCCTTAGAAAAACCCATATCGGTTGGCCTCTAATTACAATGAAGTTAGACGCAATAGAATAATCAGTGAGTGAGTTCATGGTTGGCGATCGCATACTGTGTGTTAAGACTCTACTAAATACTTCAGCAGAGGGGACGTCTGTTTATGAAGGTCGATACGTTTGTCTGGAAGTTAAAGGCGAATCAATTTGATGAATTAAAACAAACTACTATTTCAGTTTGTGTAGGACTAACAATGCTTTCTGAACTTATTAACACACATGAAAAAAACACGATAATACCAAAAACCGTGATAATTTTGGTCACAATAACCGTGAGGTAAAATTTTCATACCGTGACATCCCTACTTAGCTTAAGCGGTCATCTACCACTGTCCAACACATGATCTTTAGGAAATATGAATATCTTAATGAGTCTAAGATAATCTCCATAGAAAATACTAGCGCTCACAACGTCAGGTTAGCTGAAGTAGCGTAGCCACCCTGTGCCACGAGCGGACTGGCCTCTATTGACTGTGACTACAGAGACTGCAGCCTCATTATAATTGTTCATTTATATGCATGCTTTCAAAAGGTATCGGTATTAGCGTACAAAGTATCGATTCTAATACTTTCTAGGTTAATACCAATACATTTATCGTATCGTATTGTGCTGCAAAATAACATGACGTATCGCAAGATGTATATATTGTCACACCCCTAATCGCAATTGTGCAGCTCAGGTAATGACACTCAGACAGTTCTAGTTTTATCAGCTGGTTAACTCAGTCTAAGGGTCAGACAGTTCTACTTTTATCAGCTGGTTAACTCAGTCTAAGGGTCAGACAGTTCTAGGTTTATCAGCTGGTTAACGCAGTCTAAGGGTCAGACAGTTCTACTTTTATCAGCTGGTTAACTCAGTCTAAGGGTCAGACAGTTCTAGGTTTATCAGCTGGTTAACGCAGTCTAAGGGTCAGACAGTTCTACTTTTATCAGCTGGTTAACTCAGTCTAAGGGTCAGACAGTTCTAGGTTTATCAGCTGGTTAACGCAGTCTAAGGGTCAGACAGTTCTACTTTTATCAGCTGGTTAACTTAGTCTAAGGGTCAGACAGTTCTAGTTTTATCAGCTGGTTAACTCAGTCTAAGGGTCAGACAGTTCTACTTTTATCAGCTGGTTAACGCAGTCTAAGGGTCAGACAGTTCTACTTTTATCAGCTGGTTAACTTAGTCTAAGGGTCAGACAGTTCTAGTTTTATCAGCTGGTTAACTCAGTCTAAGGGTCAGACAGTTCTAGTTTTATCAGCTGGTTAACTTAGTCTAAGGGTCAGACAGTTCTACTTTTATCAGCTGGTTAACTCAGTCTAAGGGTCAGACAGTTCTAGGTTTATCAGCTGGTTAACGCAGTCTAAGGGTCAGACAGTTCTAGGTTTATCAGCTGGTTAACTCAGTCTAAGGGTCAGACAGTTCTAGGTTTATCAGCTGGTTAACTTAGTCTAAGGGTCAGACAGTTCTACTTTTATCAGCTGGTTAACTCAGTCTAAGGGTCAGACAGTTCTACTTTTATCAGCTGGTTAACTCAGTCTAAGGGTCAGACAGTTCTACTTTTATCAGCTGGTTAACTTAGTCTAAGGGTCAGACAGTTCTACTTTTATCAGCTGGTTAACTTAGTCTAAGGGTCAGACAGTTCTACTTTTATCAGCTGGTTAACTCAGTCTAAGGGTCAGACAGTTCTAGTTTTATCAGCTGGTTAACTCAGTCTAAGGGTCAGACAGTTCTAGTTTTATCAGCTGGTTAACTCAGTCTAAGGGTCAGACAGTTCTACTTTTATCAGCTGGTTAACTCAGTCTAAGGGTCAGACAGTTCTACTTTTATCAGCTGGTTAACTCAGTCTAAGGGTCAGACAGTTCTACTTTTATCAGCTGGTTAACTCAGTCTAAGTGAGACACTGCAGCCTCGTTATCTGGTTAAACCCACATCCTCAAGGCACTTCCTAAACATAAACATGCTTGGGGAAGTATCGAGATTGGTACATCTCGATATTTCCCCATGTGCGTTTGGAGATGAAATATCAATATGCATAGTATGTCTAATTTAAACCACATTCTGGTTAATACACAAATATTTCCACCACACGAATATGTAAGCAGTAGGTCCTTTCAAATGTGGACTGACACGTCCCTGCCAGCCGTTTACGTCGGGGGGTTCCTGGTGACTCAGTCTCTCCAGTGCTGCCCAGAGCTCTCTCGCTCCTCATGTAACTTTTACAGCCCCATACTTCCCCACGGTCTGTTTGCACGACACACAATTCACACAAAATCACCACAACAGCTGCCCTTAGCCCTGTGCACAATGGTACCGAGATATGACTGTATAAGACTATTTTTGGATCGTACCATCTGAGCACTTCAGCTCTGCCTGGAAGAGGAACCCCGGTGCACTTAACAAGATGCACTGTATACGGAAAAGGTCATTCAATGTTGCTTTTCTCGTTAAAGGAGTGGGCCACCGTTTTTACATTCTGAGATACAGTGGGGGGAAAAAGTATTTAGTCAGCCAACAACTGTGCAAGTTCTCCCAATTAAAAAGATGAGAGAGGCCTGTAATTCATCATAGGTATACCTCAACTATGAGAGACAAAATGAGACTTTTTTTTTCCAGAAAATCACATTGTCTGATTTTTTATTAATTCATTTGCAAATTATGGTGGAAAATAGGTATTTGGTCTCCTACAAACAAGCAAGATTTCTGGCTCTCACAGACCTGTAAGTTCTTCTTTAAGAGGCTCCTCTGTCCTCCACCAGTTACCTGTATTAATGGCCCCTGTTTGAACTTGTCATCAGTATAAAAGACACCTGTCCACAACCTCCAACAGTCACACTCCAAACTCCACTATGGTCAAGACCAAAGAGCTGTCGAAAGACACCAGAAACAAAACTGGAGACCTTCACCAGGCTGGGAAGACTGAAGCTGCAGCTTGGTGTGAAGAAATCAACTGTGGAAGCAATTATTAGAAAATGGAAGACACACTGATAATCTCCCTCGATCTGGGGCTCCACGCAAGATCTCCCCCCGTGGGGTCAAAATGATCACAAGAACGGGGGGACCTAGTGAATGACCTGCAGAGAGCTGGGTCCAAAGTAACAAAGGCTACCATCAGTAACACACTACGCCGCCAGGGACTCAATTCCTGCAGTGCCAGTACATGTCCGGGCCCGTCTGAAGGGGTGGAAACATTACGCTTTGGGGCTGTTTATCTGCAAAGGGACCAGGACGACTGATCCGTGTAAAGGAAAGAATGAATGGGGCTATGCTTTATAGTTTACGTGCATGGAAGTGATGCGACCAGTGTAGCCAATAAACTAACCAATGTCATGGGAAACATCTCAAACTGGCTTTCCTCTGCCTCGCTTACACTGAATGTAAATAAAACCGTGGCGATGTATTTTACCAAAACTGAAAAACTGAAGTCCTCCTTCCCATGCATTTATGTAAACCAGAGTCAAATAAAAGTGGTAAAGGAATTTAAATATCTAGGCCTTGTTTTGGATTCAACGTTTAGTTTTAAAAAACATGTTAAGAAAATCTGCAACACACTAAAATACAGTTTGTCTGTTTTTAAACATATTAGGAATACACTGACTCATGATGCTGCAAAAATGTACTTGGAGGCAATGATAATTCCTCGTATTAATGACTGTATTTCTTGTTGGTCACAGACGAGTGACGCAACAATAAAACCTCTAAAATCTCTGTATAATCAAGCTGTTAAAGTGCTGGACAAAAAGCCACCGAGATCCATCACTGTCTGATCCTTGGAAAATACAGCATGTTTAACTTTGATCATTTAATTGTGTACGCAAATGTGCGATTAGTTTTAAAAATTTTGAATAATACTGCACCTCCACCACTGAAAACATTTGTCCAGCTCTGTTCTGAGCAGATGACCAGGAGCTCCAGATCCACGAGTCACAATGACTGTAGAGTAAGGCCTAAACGTAGCTCAGCCTTTGCACAAACATCCTTCTCATTCAAAGGCATCAAAGAATGGAATAAACTCCCACAGAATCTGAAACTTTCCTTAGACCTGAAAGATTTCTCTCGTAATATAAAAAAAGTGCTGTTGGAAAACCAGTCATGTCAGCACCGCTAGAGGAGATCCGGCCCCAAAACATCACCGCTCTAGAGGAGATCCGGCCCCAAAATTTGCAAAAAAGTCATAAAAAAAAAATCTGACAATGTGATTTTCTGGATTTTTTTTTCTCATTTTGTCTCATAGTTGAGGTTATACCTATGATGTAAATTACTGGCCTCTATCATCTTTTTAAGTGGTAGAACTAGCACACTTATTGGCTGACTAAATACTTTTTTTCCCCACTGTATGTTCTTACCTGGCTCCAAACTGGTCTAGTTACTAATTTTGTGTAACTAGACTTGGATCGGGTAATTTTTCATGTAACCGAATTTAAATAGGGAAAACAAGGAACAGCTACAGTGCCTCTCGAAAGTACACCTTGACAGCAGCACGGTAGCACAGCGGTTAGCGCTCGTGCTTCACAGCTAGAAGGTCTGGGGTTCGATTCCCACCTGGACGGGGCCTTTCTGTGTGGAGTTTGCATGTTCTCCCTGTGTCTGCGTAGGTTTCCTCCGGGTACTTCGGTTTCCCCTACCACCAAAAACATGTACAATAGGCCAGGATGAATGAGAGTGTGTATGGGGGATGACGGATGCAAATTAGCCCAAGGCTACAATCCGGTGTGGCTTGTTTACATGCATGAGACCCATGCACTGTCCTGACCAAATAAACCAATAAATAGATTTTTTTACTGAAAGTTCACACACAAGTAACTGTGAAGTGAAAGCAAAATGATACATGATTCTGTTATTTTTCAACAAATAGAAAAGTGAAAAGTGGGGTGTGCATAAGTATTCATACAGCATGACTTAATACTTTGTGGAGCCCCCTTTTGCTGCAATAACAGCAGCAAGTCTTCTGGGGTTTGACTCTACAAGGTTTGCACATGTAGAGACTGACATTTTAGCCCATTCCTCTTTACAAAACAACTCGAGCTCTGTCACATTAGAAGGAGAGCGTTTGTGAACAGCAGTTTTCAGGTCTTTCCACAGATTTTCAATAGGATTTAGGTCAGGACTTTGACTGGGCCATTCTAACACATTAATATGTTTGTTTTAAACCATTCCATTGCAGATTTAGCTTTGTGTTTAGGGTCATTGTCCTGCTGGAAGGTGAATCTCCGCCCCAGCCTTAATTCATTTGCTGACTCCAGCAGGTTTTCCTCCAAAATGTCTCTGTATTTGGCTCCATCCATCTTCCCAACTATTCTTACAATCTTCCCAGTCCCCGCTGAGGAAAAGCAGCCCCATAGCATGATGCTCCCCCCACCATATTTGACACTGGGGATGGTGCACTCAGGACGATGAGCAGTGTTAGGTTTGCTCCATACATAACGTTTTGCTTTTGGGCCAAAAAGTTCAATTTTTGTCTCATTTGACCAAAGCACCTTCTTCCACATGCTAGCTGTGTCCTCCATATGACTTCTAGCAAACTTCAAACGGGATTTCTTATGGCCTCCTTTCAATAATGGCTTTCTTCTTGCCACTCGTCCATGAAGGCCAGATTTGTGTAGAGTACGACTTATAGTTGTCCCATGTACAGATTCCCCCAGCTCAGCGGCAGGACGTCCCAGCTCCTCCAGAGTTATCTTGGGGTACTTGGTTGCATTTCTGACCAGTGCTCTCCTTGTTCGGTCTGTTAGTTTAGGTGGACGGCCGTGTCTTGGTAAGTTTGCAGTGGTGCTATACTCTTTCCATTTCTGAATGATGGATTGAACAGTGCTCCGTGAGATGTTCAAATCTTGGGAAATCTTTGTATAACTCAACGCTGCTTTAAACATCTCCACAGCTTTATCCCTGACCTCTCTGGTGAGCTCCTTGGCCTTCATGATGTTGTTTAGTGACCAATACACTCTGACCATAGCTCTGAGGCCCTCACAGAACAGCTGGAATTATACTGAGAGTAGATTACACACAGGGGGCCTCTATTTAATGGTTAGGGCAAGGTGTGAACATTCTGCAGTCATTAGGAATGTTATAAAGGCAATTTAATGCACTCGGAAAATGCTGTATGAATACTTATGCACGCCCCACTTTTTACTTTTCTATTTTTTGTAAAATAACAGAATCATGTATCATTTTTCTTTTACTTCACAGTTGTCTGTTACTTGTGTGTGAACTTTCAGTAAAAAAATAAAAAATAAAATCTTTATGATTAGGGTTGGGAAAGTTGCAATTGTGGTTTTCTGGATCAGAGACACCAGGGGGAGATGAAAGACCCGCAAATCATCCCATTAAGTCCCAGAGGGACTACGGGAAGGATTTATTAAGGTAAACAAGTTACTTAGTTCTTCTTTGATGCAATGCTATACTCAATAACTGACACATGCTAATTGCACATTTTCTCTTCACCGTCTGCACCTAAAAACTGCTACAACAATTTCTCCTCTGAGATTATCAAAGTCTCATCTCATCTTGCCCCGGCCTCTGGACCAGGTTGGCCCGTGAACATGTACATTTTCTATAAAAAATGCTAGAGTGGGGGGAATATGACACCTTTCACTTCCAATGACTTGCTTCCCAACAAGAATCACTTTGGAAAAAATGATGTTTCGTTTTATTAATATTGTTGATCAAAAAACACATCATGTATATATTTTTTTGATCCTGTTGTAGCAAATGGTCAAAAGGTAAACCCAATACATTCAACTTCAAAGGAACATCAAAATATTATTTTAAAACTTTAGAAGATCCCCCCAATAACAAAGCTGAATACATGTTATCTATATATAATGAATTAAATTGTGGATTTAAAAGTCTCTCTTATTTATACCCGTTTCAATATTTATTATTGTTATGATTCTTTTATGAGTTCAATGTAATATTTATCCCATAAAAGGTTTTTAATTAACTATTTCTATGCTGTTGCATATTTGTTGTATTGTTTTTTAGCATTTTTCACACCGTTGACTAAACTGAACTTGTATGTGTTTTCGCCCTTGTTTCAGAGTAAACTGATTTGCTTGTTAACTGTGCTGCTGCTGTTAGTTACAATGTAATTTCCCCAGAGAGCGACTAATCGAGCTTCTCTTCTCTCATCTACAGTAGTACTTCCAGAGGTAGTGGTGCTGATGACTAATTCAGGTCATTTCTTATTCCATTAAAGCATTTAAAGTCTTGTTTTTGTTTTCCTCTGTAAAAAAATGCTGGAAATACTTTTTTGCTCAAATTAATAAATAAATTAAATTAATGAAATGAAAGGGAAATCAAAGCAGTTTACCGAAGTGAAGGAATAGCACACGTCAACAAAGAAGCTAGTATGCTTGTTTTGCCACAACCAAACTAGCTTTTTATCAAGCACTAGCTAATGATCTAAAAAGGCAGTGTTTAGCTCCACTAGTGTGCTAGAGCAGAGTCCGTAGTGCCACGCCCTGTGCTGAGGCCCCCCCCCCCCCCCCCGCTCCCTGAGTCTGAGCTGAGAGAATGACTCACCAAAGTCTCCTCTATTGGGCCTCATGCCAGTCAGCTTACACCGCTCTACAACAGCAACCTGCAAGAGCCATATAACATTAGCACTGATGACAATCTGGGATCGCTCCGGCTTAAATTGTTTGGGGAGAGCACGACCTTAGGGGCCAAAATTAAAACAAGTCATTAAATATTTAGTTTGGAAAAATGTTTGTAATGTCCGTTTTATTTTGACATTTAATTTAGTTTATTTAACAGGAAAAGTCCCGCTGAGATTTAGATTCTCTTTTTCAGGGGAGCCCTGGTCCTAGAGCGGAACATAATTGTACATGTTTTTAGTAGTAGGGAAACCTATGCAGTCACGGGGAGAACATGCAAACTCCACACAGAAAGGAGTTTTCCCGGGTTCGATTCCCGGGAATCGAACCCGGGACCTTCTGTAGATGCGACGCACGAGCGCTACCCGTGCCGCCAACAGAATACTACAGCATGTAGTATGGAGCCTACAGCCCATATGCCAGTGTAATCAGTGTAATCTTCATATGAAAGGTCAGGAGACCTAAAAGAGTAAAAAAAATCGAGATTCTATTTTTTTGGCCACATCGCCCAGCCCTATGAGGGTAATTAATTAGGTTAAACAGTTTGCTACTGTCGTCAAATGTTACACCCGCCTTCTCTCGGCAATACTGCCACGTGATACTGTATGAATCCACTCGGCTGAGCAGCACAAGATGGATTCTTATGCTGTGTTTGTGAACTACAATTACCGCGAGAACTCCGCTTCAGAAAGCGAGATTCCTGCATCGATACAGCATCTCAAAGTCACGGCTCAATCATAAAATGTCAGGTTGTTGTTCGTTAGCCAATTTGTTTCTCATAAATCTCGTGATTCGCAAAAATAACGTAATTACGTGTATGAATGAGTGTAATGTTGTCGTCAGTAGGCCTAATTATGGTTGTTACAAAAAGTGTTGGCAACTTGTTAAATGTTTAAAAAGGTTCATAACAACAAAAACGGCACAATAACAAACGCTCTTCATTTTGCTAATATGATAAACGCACATTATAGGCCGTGTACCCTGTTTAGAGGCTCATCCCAGCTGCGTCCGTTGCCACGGTGATGTTTGCTCAGCTTCTTGTGCGTCCCATAATAACAGTCTGTGGTCTTAACATGGCACTTCCTGATTGGCTGTGTACTTCTGCAACAGACTGCAGCTCCCTCAGCCGAGAGCGGGGGGGAGGGGGGGGGAGTTCTGACTAACCACGCCGTGAGGGCGAACACCGTTTGAATCCGTTTCTAAGGCAACCACTGACTCAAAAATGACCCAAACTGAAAGTAAAGCAACACAAGGCCTGTCACGATAATAATAAACGTATCGTTCATATCATTTTGAACTCGGTACATTTATTTACATTTTCCCTTATTATCTTCCTTTTTTGTATTACTTCAAAATTTTTACCGTAGTACAACTTTCATTAAGTTTCATGCTACAACTCGTGTGTTATTGAAAATATGTTAATATATGTTTTCAGTTAGTTTCAGTGGTATCAAGTATTAATATTGTTTATCGCAATATTTTCCAGCCTCATTATATTGATCGTGACAGGCCTAATGGAGCTGCTTAACGTTTCACCCAATAAATAGAGTAAAATACAAGTATTCATGTAACTATGGATGTTTTTATTGGTGAAAAATGACTCTTTACTAGGGCTGGGACGATACGCTTTTGTCATAACCGATACGTATCAGGGGCCAATCCGATACGTATTACAGTAAGTAATTATGAGAAGTAATATGTTTACCTTAAAATGTGTGAAGAGAAAACCGTCATGTGTCCAAAGTGTATAGACTGAAGAGTGCATTAACACAAACTGTTCCTGGAAAACAAGGGCCATTATTGAAAGTATTGCGATACTTGATAAAGTATCAATTAGGGTTGGGCCATATCATATCATATATCGTTATCGCGATAGAATTTTTATATATCAATTTATGGTACACTCACCTCCATCAGAGCAGCATGAACTCTGACTGTGTAGGACACGGGGGCAGGTGCTTAAAAAGTAACATGGAAGGAAGGATGTAAATTGCTTGAGTAGATCATATTTGTGAGGAAATTAGTACGCCGTTTTTGAAGTACTTTGTCCGTTGTCAATTATATTGTCAAATATATTGTTATCGTGATATTTCTTTTTTATATCGTGATAGAGATTTTCGACCGTATCCCCCTGCCCTAGCCCTGATCCAAACTCCAAAACTGGGAGCTGTTTCTGCCAAAAAAAAATGGCCGTAAACCTGGCGATTATAAAGTCCCATGACTATTATTTAGATTGACCAAAGTAGGGATTGCGATTTAAATTTGATTAAAGGGATATTTCGGGATTTGTTGTTGTTGTCTGGAGATATTTTTTTTAATTCATGCAGTTCTTATATTTGAAGAGCTTAGTGGCGCTAGGCTAATGCATTTCTATGGTATCAGTTAGCCTGCATTAAAAACAGTCGGACCCGATCCACCTGCACCTGAGGCAAATCACTTATAACGCCAGACTAACCATATAAATGTCTGTGTCGATAGAATCATTTTAACCATTTTGAATTTAAAATAACTTATATTTGAGCAGCATCAGCTTCGTGGTTGTAAGCTAACACAGCGGCGGAGTGATCTGAGAGAAAATAGTCCCTCAAAATGCGGTAATTCATGTGATACAAGGTCAGTTATATTTAAAAAATTATTCTATCAACACAGACATTTATTGTTAGTCTGGCGTTATAAGTGATTTACTGTGGAGTGGGTCAGACTGTTTTTAATGCAGGCTAACTGATACCATAGAAATGCTTGAATTTAAGACAAAAATATCTCCAGACATCAACAACACTCTGGATAACTAGGAAATGAGGCCCAATGTCAAAAATCCTGAAATATCCCTTTAACGGCCGAGCCCTATAGTTTTCGTCTGATTTCAGTCAGCAAAAATGTTACTTAAATCAACGCTGGTTTGGACAAGAGCTGAGCTGATTTATTAATTTTGAAAATAAAAACCCCAATAAATTTGAAAGTTGATCAATATGGGGAGAAAAGTGATTCATTAAACTTGGGGCCAATGACTTAACAGAACAGGCCACCGTTCTTCCATACTGAGATACGCTCTTACCGGAGCTTAGACGAGTTGATGCGCACCTGTCTGGTCTTTACGCTCAGTCACGCAAAAAGACCAAAGATGTTGCTAGCATTTAGCCTCTCCTCCGCCAAACGGGGGTGAAGTTAGAAGCGACCACGCTCTTCCACGTTTCCCCTATTTAAATGCAGTTACGTGAAGAGGTACATGATATAAGCGGATATGAAGGGGAACTATATTGTGAGGCGTAATAACACATTAGGAGCACTTCGACGTCTGCGCAGAGAATTCTATAGGAGTGAAGATATTACTGCACAGACGTCGAAGTGCTCCTAATGCGTTATTACGCCTCACAATATAGTTCCCCTTCACATCCGCTTAGAAAATCAACATGTTGGATCGTGTAACTACTCAAGTAACCGTGTTTAAATAGGGAAAACAATGAAGAGCTTGGTCGCTTCTAACGTAACCCCGTTTGGCCCTAAAAAGGAGAGGAGGAGAGGCTAAATGCCAACAACATCTTTGGTCTTTTTGCATGACTGAGCGCACGCACAAAGACCAGGCAGGTACGCGTCAACTCGTCTAAGCTCGGGTAAGAACATATCTCAGTATGTTAAAAAAAAAAAGAAAACGGTGGCCTGTTCCTTTAAGGCTGTCCCTGAGTCCATAAAACTTTTTAAAACCTTTGTCCATAAAACTTTCTGTCCATATTGTGAGACTGCGACTATAGGAACTCATGATTTCCCCCGTTTTCTCTCTTCATCTCCACCACAACATCAATGCAAACCGCCTGTGTGTGAAGGAGAATCAGTTCAGTCCATAGAGACACAGACGTGAAAGTTCAGGCTGTGCTTCGGAGATTCCAGGAGCGTTGCGTTTTCCTATTGTGTCCATATACGGTGAAGACTTTCTGCACTTCACAATAAAAGCTGGAACAATTTTTCTCCCCTACCTGCACAAGAAAATGAAGTAGTTTTGCCAGCGCGTCATGCCCAGACTCCAGCCATAGCCGGCGGCATACCGCTAGCTACTGTAATAACTCTGACTTCAATCCGTGCCAAACTCGCGGAGATAACGCGCTGACATCGTACCTGGGTTAGAGGCCGGTTCTGGTCGGGGTTTGGAGACGGTCTGGAAGAGGCTGGTCAGCGGCGGGGACTCGGAGCTGCAGCCGGAGCAGAGAAGCGTCGAGTCGGTGGCGCAGCGGGGAGAAGAGGCGCAGTTTAAAGCCCAGAAAGACACTCCCCGTTACGACACTCCCCCCCCCCCCCCCCCCCCCCCCCCCTGGGCACAGCCCCTGCCAGCCTGCACAGAGCCGCTGACTGCTGCACACATGGATCTGTAGTGAGTGATTGCAGAGCGCGCTGGGGCCTGGTTGTGGAGCGCACTCTGGTGGCGAACTGGAGATGTGTTTGTCTTAGTTTTCGGTCAATATCTCAGTCATTATTGAAAGAATCCACATGGAACAAAAACTGTATCAAAGTTCACCGTCTCCCCTGTCGACACATATGAACCAATGACAAACTCGGAAACATGAGCGTGATGCTGGCCAATAGGAAGGACTTTCAGACGTAAGAATAATATGGCAAGTTTGTGAATCCTATCCCTGTCCAATACTCATGAGGAAAAACATTTGGTAATTTTCGTTTTGCAGATTTCAGACAAACATTTTATTTCTCCCATAGAGTTGTACTGACCCCTGCCCTCCACCTGACATTATGACATCATCACATTCTAAATGGTGAACGCCACCTATTGCCGGGTTTCAGGTGACATCACAGCGTTCTAAAGGCCTATAATATTATATAGAGGTAACATTTTGTTTTGGAGGACATTTTTGGTCTTGTACAGAGAGATCTTGGACCCAGTGACTGATATTATCATTTTTGTAATTCATACATTTTCTTTTTAGATATGACTTGTGAAAGTGTAATGCAGTTAATAGGAAAAACTGGCTCCTGTGACATCAAAAGTGGCGGTTCCTCTAATAATAAACTGATGTGCTCGATTCATGATTGTGTAACGGGGTTAATAAGGACAGTAGTTAAATCCCTTCAATTGGGCGCGTGGTGCTACTGCAGTGCTGCGCCGCCAGGGGTCACTGTGACCTCGCGGCCGACGCACATGCGCCGGTCAGAAGACTTCAGGAGGTCGGACAAGACGGCAGATACCACGAGGAGCAGGGACTTGTTTGGACTTTGGTGTTTGTTTGTTGTTTATGTTTATGTTAACTTAATATGAGTTTTGAGTGCGGTTGACTCCTCCGAATTGAAGCTGTGTCCGCAAGTACATGTTTGAGTAATTCACAACGCAGAGCCGACTGTTACAATTGCACAACCAATTCTCTCTCGATTATAATAATCCTGATTAAACTAGGTTTTTCCATAACATTAAATGTAGTAGTTATCAAGTATTATTAAAGCCTTTCCTGAAATGGCATATATTTTTCTTAGATTGTATTTTTTGCTATACCAGTCCTTTATACTTTATATATTTTTCATTAAATGTGTTTTTAATTTGTTTTGTCCCTCCGTCCCCCTTGTTTCGATAATGTCTAATTTTTTTCAATAAAGTTAGATTTTCATTGGCTAGTTAGAAGGCTACTAATTATCCACCGGTGTTTCCAAGTTCATTAAAGGAATTGTGCCAAAATGTAGGCCTTATATGTTTGTTGAATTTATAGGTATAAATTCAAAATTTCAGGCCGTATATATATATATATATTATTATTATTATTTTAACACAAAAAAGTATGGTCCAAAGCACATCTGCATCTTCTGACTAAATTTTGAGTATTTTACTCCATTCTTAGACTTAATCTAATGTTTTTTTAGAAATGGTAAATGCATAGATTTGTTACATTTGAGGCATTAAAAACCATAGAATGATCAATACGGTGTCCTAATTTTCCTTATTTGAATATTGTGTGACCTTTTTCAATCTGTAGGTGTGATTTTGGGCCAAAATAGCAAAGGAAATGCTTCAGTGCTGATCTTCATGTGATTTAAGTTGGAATATCCCAGGTCTGTCTCTACATGTCTGCATCACATGACTTGTCCCACGTTCACTCCTATTTGTGGCCCCCCTATACATGCCTTTCAGTCACGTGACTTTTCTTGTTATGGCGGCCATTTTGAATACCGAAGTGCAATTATGCAGTACTACAACATGTAACATTGGCTGTTTCTCAATTGCCAGGATCCTTCCTCCCTTTTTTTCCACTTCGGTGACGTCCTCGGTGGTGGGCTCCTCCAAAACGGAGCAGAGTGTCTCTCACCGCCGCATTTGAGCTCAGTTGGAACGGCCTCCGGAGCGAGCGGCTGCTTCATGTCACGTGTCAGATCGTATGATAAAATGTCTATGTGTGACATGACGAGTGGTATGGTATATTAAATAAATAAAAGCCAGACAACGTCATCCAGTATGACTGGAAATAGGGTGCTTTAAAGGCACACAGGTTCGATCATGAGGACAGAAGCATGTTCCTTGTACATATCATTTTAGTTTATTTCTATGATTTACATTTGTCCTGTTGGTACTTTAGTTGGCACAAACATTTCAGTTCATTTCACAGCGTTAATAACATTTGGTTCACATAGCTTTCAGTTGGTTCACAGTTCACGCTCGTTTGTTTTCCATTAGCTTTTTAGTTTATACAAAACAAAAGGAGGAAGCAAGACAGCAGCATCAGGCCCACCAGAACGTAAATAAAGAGGTTAGCGTTCCAGCAGTCCCCGGCTTAAACTAACCACGAGGCACCCACACACCCACATCTAGCCCCTCTGGGCCGGCTCGGTGCTTCGATAGCCCCGGTTACGCGAAGGCCCCAGCAGACCCCAAACCACCACACGCCGAGAGAGAGCAATGGACGCCATGGAGTGGCGCGCGTTGAGGCGCTCTACCACCCGACACGCTAAAATAAACCCCGCGTTAGTGAGAAACAAAACCAAGCATGTGGAATCAACGAGAGACCCATCGAACACAGCGTACGCCCTGACCTAGTACGGGTGAACAAGGGTGGGCTTTTATACTTCATTTTGAGTGGTGGCGCCATCTGCTGACTGGTTTGATATTTAAAATGTATATGTTTAATATAATTATCTAAAATTACAGTTATTAAAACTGGTAATGCCACATCTGCTTACTCAAACAACTGTGTCATGAATAAAAGTGGACAGGAAGCGGTTTATAAACTGGTTTTGGTTGGATGTCTTACTGATGGAACATTTTGGCCTGAATAAAATAATAACATTTCTGCGAGGATTTGTTAGAAATTAAATTCAAATATTAAATATATTTAGCAGGTCCAGTTTATCGCTCATAGCTACAATTGCAGACTTGCGTTAACAACCATAGGCCTAATTTCTCAATAAATAGTCCTATTTATTAGGGCTTTCATTAACTTTATATAAACCTCTCTTTTACATCTTAACTCGCTTACAACACTTCTACCAATGATTTTATTATTACAATAATTTTTTTGCACAAATGTGGAACAAAACTTCAAACTAATACAGTTTTGTGAGATGAAGGGAAGAAACAAAAAAAAAACGTTGCAGTGCATCATGGGTAATTTCAGCTCTCCGAGGCTGATCCACAGGTGCATCCTTCGTAAATGATCCAAACGGAGGAGTCGGGCTGCGAGGAGGCGAGTGGTCTGAGTGAATTGGAACAAAAAGCCAAGATCTAAACTCAGGATATAAAAGAAAGACACCTGATTGGCAGTGGCATTTTTATGTACTCGTAATCATTGCTCAAGAAGATACCAGTAAAATTACGACCCCAGAGACGCACGTTTATGTGAAGAAACCAGTGAGTCGGTGTTTAAGATAGCATGCTACCGGTTAGCATTTAGCTTCAAGAGCTCATCTCTTGAAGCTAAATGTGACAGAGGTCAGAGCTGAGCTGTTTCTGTAGTATTTCCTCAGTGTTTATGGATGAGCCACACATGTGTTTATCGTGTGGAACCCTCGGCGCCTCCACCTCCTTGCTTGCACCATCTGGCCATTTCAGAGCCCAGTGGACATTATTTCACATAACACACTCACTCTGGCTCATGAAACCTACGTATCATCGGACGTCTGTTGCGTGGTCAGAACCTGCTCTGATGCCCATTGAACATTTCTATTCCCATATTCTGCATGTAGACCACAAGAGCTCACAGAGTCCCACAATCTGCTCTACACCTGAAGTGCGCTTTCACATCTCCACTAATGGACACATTGAATTGACAATGTTGACGATGTTTCACATGGTTAATGGATTTGGAAGATGTTATATGTGCTGGCCTGGCTCCAGGGTGGGGCCCCCTGCTGTCCATACTGGGCGACGTCACAGCCCTCGATAACAAACAAGCTCTTAGTCACGTTGTGTTCACGTTCTAGAATGTGATGAAATCAAAATCTCAGATGGATGGCAGGGGCCAAAATTACTCAAGAAGAAACACATTTTCAATGACATCTCCAAAATTGACAAATGTTGTACTTGATTATTATTTGGCAGTGATTGAACTGCCACCACCATAGACAGAATAATAATAGACTCCGTCTCCTCACTTCTCTCTGTTTGCCATATGTTCGAGGAGGAAATCATGGCGGATTTACAGACTCCTTCTACCCTGCTGTGATGGAGCATGTTCCTAAAAAGGGCAATGCTGACTAATAGAAAACTAGCTTGTTTTGCCGCCCACAATTAAAGGCACTGCAGCAATGGCGGACAATGTCAGCCCTTAGCGTCACGGTCTTAAAGCAGTGCAACCATTGGTCACCGCTTTTGGACACGAGGAAATAATTTCACTTTACACACTGACCACGAAAATGTTGAAACAGTCCCAATTGAAAGTTTAAGACCAAGTAGAACTTCAATATGCAACAAGAAAGTTTGAACAATCTGATGGCACAAGGACTCTTCTTAGTGGGTTAGGGTTCCTCTAAGCTCCTCAACCCATTGCTCCTCCTGCAGCCTCAAGTTACCATGAAATGCTCACCATCGTCATGCAGAAACGAAGGCGGTCATAGTGGTGTTCGATGGCGGCAAGTGTGTCATTGCCGTGGGTAATTTGCCACTTTCAACATTTGACAAAGAAAAGTTAGGCGAGGCTATGATTTATGACGTGATGTCATACTTTATGCACTCCATCTAACTTACCCCCAAGGTGTGGCAGCCCTGCTGTCTGTCATTCAGACAGAGGAGCTTCAGGATGCCGTTCATGAGCGGAACACTACATCGTCTGACAGGAAAGCCCAGGCAGAATAACAGGCACTTATTGGAAAGTAACGTTGTAGATTTCAGATGACGTTATTGGAGGGGAGTTAACTGGTGGCACTGCACTGAGATTAACAAACAAATAGAGATGAAAAAACAACAAATCAAAAAACAGTAAATTACAAAAGTTGATGAAAAACCCACAAAATAATAGCCAATCAAACACTTTAGAGGAATATTCACAAAAACATTGTTTACCGTGTTGTTTTTTGAAAATAAAGTCAGATTGATGTATTATTGGCTGAATTAAATAAATTTGTGAACAACCGATTGCAAGTATGTTCATCCTGTCGGGCTCATTATAGATTATTGGCACAACAGAGTTAATACTTATCCGGCCTGTTATACATATTGGCTTATTACCATTTTACCATTACATATTGGCTTATTACATATTGGCTTATTACATATTGGCGCGACAGTGGCGCAGATGGTAGAGCGAGTTGTCTCATGATGGGAGGTCTGGGATTCGAATCCCGCCTCCTGAAGATGCACACTGTCGTTGTGTCCTCGGGCAAGACACTTCACCCAGCTTGTCTCCAGTGTCTGCGTACATTGGTGTATGAATGGGTGAGTAGATCCTTGCTGTAAAGCACTTTGAGTGCCTAATGTAGGTGGAAAAGCGCCATTTACCATTTACACGACCATTGTGAACTAAATGCACTCACTCTGGCTCATGAAACCTACGTATCATCGGACTTCGCGGCAACTTCAGCAGATGAGACGGTGGCTGATAAGGCTCACTTTGCCGACACCGCGGGCGCGGTGATCCACCGAGATAATATTTTATTCAAAAACAAGACTGAAATTATTACCGTCAACATTTTTACAGGGATGTCCGGTAACCGTGACATCCCTAATGCACTGCAGTCGATGCTTGTCCCGGTCTCTACCGCCGGTATACCACACGGTGATGGAGGAGGTGAGGATGGACCACACGGTGATGGAGGAGGTGAGGATGGACCACACGGTGATGGAGGAGGTGAGGATGGACTCGATGATGGAGGAGGTGAGGATGGACCACACGGTGATGGAGGAGGTGAGGATGGACCACACGGTGATGGAGGAGGTGAGGATGAACCACACGGTGATGGAGGAGGTGAGGATGGACTCGATGATGGAGGAGGTGAGGATGGACCACACGGTGATGGAGGAGGTGAGGATGAACCACACGGTGATGGAGGAGGTGAGGATGGACCACACGGTGATGGAGGAGGTGAGGATGAACCACACGGTGATGGAGGAGGTGAGGATGGACTCGATGATGGAGGAGGTGAGGATGGACCACACGGTGATGGAGGAGGTGAGGATGGACCACATGGTGATGGAGGAGGTGATGATGGCCCACACGGTGATGGAGGAGGTGAGGATGGCCCACACGGTGATGGAGGAGGTGAGGATGGACCACACGGTGATGGAGGAGGTGATGATGGACCACACGGTGATGGAGGAGGTGAGGATGGCCCACACGGTGATGGAGGAGGTGAGGATGGCCCACACGGTGAGGGAGGAGGTGAGGATGGACCACACGGTGATGGAGGAGGTGAGGATGGACCACACGGTGATGAGGAGGTGAGGATGGACCACACGGTGATGGAGGAGGTGAGGATGGACCACATGGTGATGGAGGAGGTGATGATGGACCACACGGTGATGGAGGAGGTGATGATGGACCACACGGTGATGAGGAGGTGATGATGGACCACACGGTGATGGAGGAGGTGAGGATGAACCACACGGTGATGGAGGAGGTGAGGATGGACCACACGGTGATGGAGGAGGTGAGGATGGACCACATGGTGATGGAGGAGGTGATGATGGACCACACGGTGATGGAGGAGGTGATGATGGACCACACGGTGATGAGGAGGTGATGATGGACCACACGTGATGGAGGAGGTGAGGATGGACCACACGGTGATGGAGGAGGTGATGATGGACCACACTGTGATGGAGGAGGTGATGATGGACCACACTGTGATGGAGGAGGTGATGATGGACCACACGGTGATGGAGGAGGTGAGGATGGACCACACAGTGATGGAGGAGGTGAGGATGGACCACACGGTGATGGAGGAGGTGAGGAGGTGAGGATGGACCACACGGTGATGGAGGAAGTGAGGATGGACCACACGGTGATTGAGGATGTGAGGATGAACCACACGGTGATGGAGGAGGTGAGGATGGACCACACGGTGATGGAGGAGGTGAGGATGGACCACACGGTGATGGAGGAGGTGAGGATGGACTCGATGATGGCCGTGTAGAACTGCACCAGCATCTTGGTTGGCAGCTTAAGTTTCCTCAGCTGACGCAGGGAGAACATCCTCTGCTGGGCCTTCTTGATGAAGGAGCAGATGGTTGGCTCCCATTTGAGGTCCTGGGTGATGGTGAAGGAGTCCACGATGGAAATAGGGGTGGGAGATTCTGGTGGGCGAGGGGTGATGGTGGGGCTGTGTCTTTCCTGAAGTCCACGATCATCTCCACTGTCTTCTGGGCGTTCAGCTCCAGGTTGTTGAGGCTGCAGGAGGAGCAATGGGTTGAACAGGAGGAGCTTAGAGGAATCCTAACCCACTAAGAAGAGTCCTTGTGCAAGAATCAGATTGTTCAAACATGCGCGAATGGCTTGAAACACAACTCCCGGGATGTTTTTGATTAGAGAACATTGTGACATGCACTAAAATTTAAAATAAATATATCCCTTTCATTGTTTTCAATAAAAGGTTTACTCAACTTTTTTTTTTGTCTCACTCCGATTTTTTCTTGTTGCATATTGAAGTTCTACTTTTGTCAATTTCCTTTTTAGAGATTTCATTCAAAATTCTTTTCTCTACCAGAGTTGTTTTGGCCCTGCCAGCCGGCGCCCCACCCTGGAGCCAGGCCTGGGGTCGGGGCTCATGTGCTCGGGCCTGCACATATACTGCTAAGAAAAACATCTTCCAAATCACGTGAAACATCGTCAACATTGTCAATTCAATGTGTGGTCCATTAGTGGAGATGTGAAAGCGCACTTCAGGTGTAGAGCAGATTGTGGGACTCTGTGAGCTCTTGTGGTCTACATACAGAATATGGGAATAGAAATGTTCAATGGGCATCAGAGCAGGTCTGACCACGCCACCACAACTATAGCCGATGCAAGTAAGCTAACGTTAGCGTTTCAGCAGACATGCTGATGTGGGGACTTTGGGTTGAGAGAGAACATAACGAGTCGCCCCATAGTGCAGCCACAGCGCCACCGCCAGCATATAAGACACTAATGTGTTACAGGGCTGCTGGAGGGCAGATTAAAGTTTGTCCCCAATGCAATAGATTCACTCTCGCCGCATTATTATGAATTTAACAATGATTACTGTCTGATGGCATTTTCCCAAATCTGCAGAGCGAAAGCAAACTGGAAGGACACAAACTGAGAACAATAAGTTGCACTTCTGATATGGCTTTGTCTGTATTTTTTAAACAAACACTGTTACACCTTTTTTGAAACTATTTCAGTTTGTGTAGGACTATCAATGCTTTCTGAACTTAATAACACACATAAAAAAAATACCGCGATAATACCAAAAACCGTGATCATTTTGCATTGTGCTGCTGCTGAGAAGGTGATTGGCTGTGAGCTCCCATCTCTCCAGGACCTGTTCACCTCCAGGACCCGGGGGAGTGTGGGTCGGATCACAGCTGACCCTTCTCACCCTGGACACGGACTATTCACCCCCTCCCCTCAGGCAGGAGGCTACGGTCTATCCAGACCCACAACTCCTGGCCATCAAACTCATGAACAAAAACAAGACCCAATAACTCAGTTACAGGCTCTTGGATGTTTCTGCTCTGTTGCTCTGTGTGGTGTGTCCACACTTAGATCAGCTGCTATCACTTTATCACTTTATACATCTACACATCTGTGAATACAATACCCCTGTTGTTCTGTGTCAATTGTTCTCATCTTACCATATTTTAACTTTTATTATTTATTTAATGCTCTTATGCATGCCCCGCCCCCAATAGCCTTATAGTTTAAAGTTTTATAGCTTATTTTTATCAAGATTCTGTGTTATATGTTTTTATATGTTGCACATCAGCACCAAGAAAAACTCCTAGTTTGTGAACCTGTTCTCAAACCATGGGAATAAAAGGATTCTGATTCTGATTCAAGTCACCATGAAATGTTCACCATCTCTTGCAAAGCGTATCCTTCTATTGTAAGTGTGAGAAGTGAACTGCAGCCACAAATGTTTTCCTCTTATTTTTCTGCTACACCGAAGGGGAAGGGACACTGGTTTACCACAGTACAAATGTTTAAGCCACTATGGCATTTTCTAACCAACAAAGAGTGTTTGAGGCTATAACCAAATACCTGCAAAAAGCCTAACACGACTTTAAATGTGTGCCATGTGTTTCCTCGGTCGTACAGAAGATCCAGATGTCTGACAGGAAAGCCCAGGCAGAATAACAGGCATTTATTGGAAAGTAATGTTGTAGATTTCAGATGACGTTATTGGAGGGGAGTTGACTGGTGGCACTGCACTGAGATTAACAAACAAATAGAGATGAAAAAACAACAAAATAACTGTAAATTACAAAAGTTGATGAAAAACCCAAAAAATAATAGGCAATTGAACACTTTAGAGGAACATTCACAAAAACATTGTTTAACGTGTTGTTTTTTTGTTTTTACATACAGTGGGGGAAAAGTATTTGGTCAGTTTCCCATAGACTTTCTATTGGATTTTGGCCAAATACTTTTCCCCCACTGTATTGGCTTATTATACCACTATTGTGAACTAAATGCACCCACTCCGGCTCATCGGACTTTTGTTGAGTGGTCAGAACCTGCTCTGAGGCCCACATTGACCATTTTCTATTCCCATATTCTGCATCCAGACCACACAAGAGCTCGCAGAGTCCCACAATCTGCTCTACACCTGAAGTGCGCTTTCACATCTCCACTAATGGACCACACATTGAATTGACAATGTTTAGAGTTGAAGATGCTTCTCATGGCTAATGGATTTTGAAGAAGCAGTATCTGTACTGGCCCCGAGCATAATGCGCCCCGACCCCAGGCCTGGGTCCAGTCCTTGATAACAAACGGGTCACGGGGGTTTAGGAACTGCTCTTATTCTTTACTTGCCTATAGGTGGTGTTCACATGCTACTCATAACGCATCACATGTTGAAAACACTGCTCTGGCAGATGAAAAGACAAACTGGAGGGTATTGACTGATCCCTGTGCCGTCTTTGCAAGACTTCTACACGCAAAGATGTCACTGTTTAACAAAATATCATGTCCTTCTTTACCTCAGGCAGGAGATACAGAACCACACGAAGCTTCTTTGCATCTGTAATAAGATTGTTAAGACGTGCTCAGCAGGTAACATGGACAGACATTATGTGACGTTAACCATTGTATCTTTTAGTGTGGAGCACTTTGACTGGTTGTACCTTTGCATAAGTAATATTATAAGTCATTATTTTATGTATTTATTGATTAATCTTGGATTTCTAACAAACCAGAAGGGTTCCACAAAACAGCATTGTTAAATGTTCATACAAAAATTACGTATAATCGAGTTTCCAATTGAATCTTGAATTCAAGTTGCTAGTCTTTTCAACATTCTACTCTGTTTGTGCAGATTTGTATGATCAAAGAATCTGATGTTCAGGTTTAGTGTTACAATAAGCGAAAGCTTATAAAAAATAATTAATATAATAGTGTCCACCGAGGGGCGACGGTGGTGCAGATGGTAGAGCGGGTCGTCTCATGATCGGAAGGTCGGGGGTTTGAATCCCGCCTCCTGAAGGTGCACATTGTAGTTGTGTCCTTGAGCAAGACACTTCACCCTCCTTGCCTCCAGCGTCTGCGTACACTGGTGTATGAATGAGAGTGTGAATGGGTGAATCCCCTATGAGAGACCAACAGGCCCGGTTAGAACCATGAGGCCGTCCTTCTGTGGACCCACCACCTGCAGGAGGAGCCATAGGGGACTGGTGCTATGTGATTGGGGCAGCTCCAACGGCTGCCCCCACGACCCGGCAACGGACAAGTGGAAGAAAATGGATGGATGGTGTCCACCATACAGGACGACTTCAATCTGATGTGAGGTGTACCTGCATGAACCCCATGTGTCCCCTGTGTGTGAACATGAACTGTTCTGCCCAAATAAACCAAATATATAAAAAAGTATCCATGGAGGCCTTTAAGCATCTGAGATTGTTTTAATTCTTAGAATAATACAATAATAATAAACAATTATGAAACTTCAACACTACTTCTTGAATTTACTTTATATAATCTGTTGCACATAAGAAAATCATCTGGATCCATAACAAGTGGATACTGCGGAGTGTGTCTTTGTGAGCCTTGCTGCAGCTGACAGGAAGTCCAGTAACCTTTAACATCTCACATCACTCAGACACATTTCCGCTTGCACACTGAGTGCACTTCAAGAGATTATGAAGTTTCCAGAGCAGGACTGTGGGCTGCACTGTATTAGCCTAAACTGGAAATTATTAATTGCCCAAAATGCAGGCCTTCCTCCCTTCCTGCAATGCAGTCCCTGTGTCCGTAGGAAGGACACTTCATCACGCATGTAAAGGCCACATCTGTGAGTTTGTGACTGGCAAAGGTCGGAGAAGTATTCGTTGCCTTGGGTGTGAATGAACAGGCCTTAAGAGTATTGTGACTTTGGGTGTTCACACAGACACAGCCGATAGACTCATAACCTCTCCCATGGGTGACAGAGCCTCTCCCACTTTAGTGTCAAGAGTTTCCCATAATCAAGGTCACAAGGCAAGACATAATGGAGGGACTATGTCTTGCAGTTGGCCTGAGGGTGTGTCGGTGTCCTCTACAGGGAAGCTGGAGGAGCTGTCTGGGGTGAAGGAAGTCTGGGAGGCCCTGCTTGTTGCCCCGGTGACCTGGCCCCTGATATGCAAGGAAGAACATGGATATGGACAAGACCTATTCATTTCCTTGCTATGGAAGACTTTTATTAAACTCTATCACCCCTGAGCGAAGGGGTCCAGACAGAACCCCTCAAGAGTGGGAATAGTTCAAATTCGTCACTTGTGCGTTGTCTTGAAATCTGTCCACAAGAGCACGAAGGAGCTTCTAAAGATATCAACAAAGCCTATTTGAAAACCACGATATGCACGATGACTGACACACGCTCACACAACATAGTTCTTGTTGACGTTGTTGACTGGGCAGCACAAATAGCCTATGGATAGAACATGGCTTAAGTGTATTTTTGTTCATATTTTGTTACATCAGGCCCGGCTGAGGTCCTATTTTTGGACTGTATCCCTCCATCCCCAGAGCTGCAGTGAGACAGTGGAGTCTGATGCTATTTTCGTCCTGTCTCCTCTCGTGCGCGCGCATATCAGAGCATCTGCCCAGCTGCGCGCGCGCATAATAAAATCCCTCAGCCTCAGGTGCGCGCACGGAGCCCGAGGGCGCGCGAGGGGAGAGGTGGCTTATGGGATGCGAACCGCTCCAAGTCGCCGGCGGCAACAGCTCCACACACGACCACAGCGAGGGACATCAGCGGGGATACACGCACAGCAGCTGGGGCAGACTACCGGCGCCGCGGCGGGTTTTTTCCCCCCCACCCCCTAGACAAGGATTTTTGCGCAGGCAGCTGGGATATTGGAGAATCGGCGGAAGGCAGCAGGAAGGGAGGAAAAGTTGAGATCCCACGAACCAGCGCGTGGGAGTGGGGACGCGGATCGTGACTGACTGAGGCAAGCCCCACTGTCTGTCTCGTCATGGCAGGTAAATCAATGAGAATGTCTCGCACGCTGTTGGCCGCGACTGTGGAGCTCGTTACTGCTCTGTGTTTGATTGTGCGGCTGTAAGAGGAGCTAACGCAAGCTAGCCATCTAAAGTTAGCCCATGCTAACGTTAGCCGAGTGTCAGCGCCCATTGGCCTGTCCATGGGTGTTGTGCCATTCTAAGCACCCAATCACAATCGCTAAACTAACGGCTACATGACAGCAGTGTTGGATTTGTATGTCCTTTGTATAGTACATTTGTCCATCTACTCTGGATTAACATGCATTATTGATGATGCCCGTTTGTTCAAATGCATTGTAGCAATGTGAACCAAAAATACTATTACATTTAAAAAGTAATTGACAAGTTATGTAACTTACTGTGGTGGCTGGAGACTCGCTTGTGTAAATGTAGTAATGTAGTATATACACAGAATGTGTACGGTGCCGTTTAAATACTTAATTGACAGGAAATGCTTTTTCTCGGACGCGGAAACCATTCTGTATAGGATGCAGAGATCGCCGCAACACCGCCTAATGCTAATGCTAGCGGTTAATGGCAAACGTTTGCTTTTTATTACAATCACCGCCACGGCTAACCTCTCTCTGCTAAATGTAGCGTTCTTCTACTGTAACTTACAACTCTTGTCCATATGAGCTTCAAAAATGGGTGTAATCTTTCATTCATTCATTCAGATTTTGTATGAGACTGTCTGCTTCACGTCACAGTCCGTAGCACACGTTTCTTCAACATGCCATGACTCAACTGCAGGCTTGACATGTTTTAGTTACTTGTCATCTGTAGACATTTTTCAAATCACCAGTGAATCGGCATCCATTCCACAAATAATAAGGTGACTGCCAACGAGCGCTTCAATTTGCTGCTTTAGAATGTAAATCAGTATTCAGATGTCACAAATGTCAAATATCAATTCTATTTGGCACCTCCTTTTTTTTGTAGATTGTCCTAGAGAATGCCTGGTTAGTTTCAGAATGGGAGACCGTCATTGTGTCTTCAAGCACAATGTTGAGTGTCTTATGATGTTTCATTATTTTTAGTTTGTGTAGGTGTGTGCATTGTTTGGAGCCTCTACAGCTGCTGCTTTCTTTAGCTAAACCCTGAACTATTAGTCAGTCATTCATTCATTCAAGCTCATCAGTGGATCGGCAGATCATGGCTGAGGTTCAGCTCCTTGCCTTGCTGCGCCGCTCATAAGCGTGATTCATAAAACTGTGCTCGATGACTCAGTTTTGTCCTTGATGTTTCTGCAGCTGTGCCACTCAGCCCTTCATCCACCACATTCTCTAGAGCCAAAGTATAAACCGCCAGAAGTAGTGGTGGGCAATATTTTTGGATAATGTTCAACAATGTGCTTGTAGATGTCTTAGTTTAGCGGTGATGTAACGTTTGCACAGCGCTCATTTGGGGAAAAGAGGCGAGCCACATCTTTCTCTTTCACATAAGCATTTCCAGTCTTTCCATGTACTGAATACAAGAGCTGATTCATTAGGATAATTGTTATGCCGGTTTCGGTGACGAATAAAATTAGTTTAAGTTGGTCTTTCCGGATCAGGCTTTCTCAATTTGGACGGCGCTATTTCGAGCATTATTGTTTTAATGCACACAGTGAATGCCCCACATACATGGAGACAGGAGTGGGCTGAGACTGACCGGTGCTCTGAAAAAAAGAAAAAGAAAGAAAATGCACCAGAATCCAAAAAGAACAGGGCCGCGCAATTAATAGAAATTTAATCTTCATGGGTGTTTTATAATCGTCAGGTTTGCAGTCATTTCTTTGGCAGAAATGGCACCTAATTTTGACGTTTGGATGAGACAATGGAAGATTTTTGTTAAATGAAGGGGGAAAGCATTTGTTCTCGTTAGAACGGAGGTTTGTATAAAAGTTGATTGATTTTTGGATTTATTTGAGTGATTATTTACATTAACATTGTTGCAGTGCAGAAAATAAAGTAACACAAACTCAAAAGGAGTAGACCAAAGCAAGAAAGCTTATGAGTGCCTACCCCCATATTCAAAATTAATTTACATTCCAGATACAGTGATGCAGCATCTCGTGTTTTCATACAATATAACACTTTACAAACTCCTGAATTACACAATTACAATTGTCCGCATTAACTTTATGTATAGCAGCATTGCTAAAGCAAAGCATTCATGTTTTTCAAGAAAATCACATGTTTACAAGACTTCCAAAGTAAGAAGACCTAACACGAAGATAGACATGTATGCAGTTTATATATATATATATATATATATATATATATATAAAAACATTTATTTTATTTTTATTTACAATTTGTACTTTTTTCTTCCTCTTTCCCATTCACATAACCATATCCAATCATTACTTATAAACACCAGTTACCTTTCTATTAATTGAATTAATTGATTTATGAACCCGTTGAAAGAGGGGGGCCCTCCACCAGGTACATCTCTCACCTGCCCTCATTCTATTATGTTTAATAGTGACCAGTGGAAACAGGCTGTTACAGCATTGTTTATCTTTTGCTTGTTCATTTCTCTCAGTTCCTATAATTCATAACAACTTAAACTTAGGGGTTGGTGACATTGGTTCTATCAGCAATGATGTGGTTTAACAGATTCACAGTAATACAAAATTACTTGTAAATAATAACACGGTCACATGTCTTTAGCATATTTCTCAAACACACTTTTCTTATACTGTTTTTTGAATTGTTGTAGACTATCAGCGCCTTTTTAAGGGTTCCTCTAAAATTATTCCACAGATTTACACCTCTCCGGGTGATACAGTGACGTTTTAGGGTGGAATGAATACATTGTACTTTCAGATTATGAGTACCCCTTAGATCGTATCTTCCCTCTCTTTTACCAAACATTTGTTGTATATTACTGCTTTATATATCTGTAACAAAGTATTATATTTTATAAGGTCCTCAAGTTTCCTGGTGTTGGATTTTAAGACCAGTATATTTGTATGGTCCCTATAGCCGACATTGTGAACAATTCTAAGCTCATAAATTACCAACATGTATTTAGTTTTATTTAAAAATAAATGCACTTTTTTTACTGAAGGTCGTTTTAGAGGAGGTTTTGGTTACTTTGCATGTGACCAAGAATGCACTGTTTAATGCACCGTGGTGTAGGACCTGTTGGCGGCATGTTTGCTCTTGTCTTCGTTTTTAAGGCGGATTGAAGCTGCTTACTGATCACTAAGGGAGATGTGGTAACATTAATTGTACGCATAGTACAGCAGCGAGTCGTCCCAGGCATTTCTGCTTCCATTTGGACCGGTGCAGAGTTCAGTGGTTAGCGTTCGGTTGAGTGTCTGCAAGATTTTACAATATCAATGGGGTCATTCAGTAATACGTCAAAACACTTTCAGAACATAAGAGTCCTAAAATTTAAACTACGGGGTTAGCAGGTTGTGTAAGGAGATGGGATATTTTGCTGTTTGCCAGAACCAGCACAGGGATTTCCGGTTCCAGTCCAGCGCGCTTCAATAAAAGAACCACATAAACTCTTCTCATTCAATAGTTCAGTAGTTCCCTCTTCATGCCTGAGTATTAACCGATAAAATACATAAGTCATCTCAACTGAAAGAAAGTTTATTTGGGGTACTTGACTCATCGTAGTACTGCAGCCTTAAAAGCCAGGCCCGAAATGGGCCGAGTCTGATAGAATTCACCCCGAGTCTGACGAGTACATCCTAATTGACGGTTTTATTTAAGCCCGAACCCGTTTGCAGCCCGACCTTAATGTGCTCACGGGCACTCGGCTTTTCCTCCTTTTGTCCAGAATGAGTCATTTGGGATGAACAAAGCGTCACAGTTTTTTGCTTTTAACGTAACCCACTGGCTCATTATTTTCATTGTGTGCATGGCCAAAAGTATTCCACACCTCAGACCTGGCTTTTGTTGCTGGCTCAGCGACGGCTAGTCACCGTTTCACCTCCTCAGCATCCATTTGGCATCTTTCACATGACCGCTTATTTACTGCAAAAGTCATATCGCAAGCCCGAGACCGGCCCGGGCCAGACAAAAATTATGTTCGAACCAGTCTGGTTCGGGCAAAGATCAGGATTCCCGCGAGGTCTTAAATTTGATTTTGTAAAAATAAGACCTTTAAAAAGTCTTGCATGTGCTGAAAATTCTTGCTTTAGGTCTTAAATTTAAAGCGCATGTAAAACCTGCTCCTCTGACGAGTCATTTATATCATTAATAATGCAAGAGTTTTCTGTTTGTTTTTATGAGGCGAGGGTCAGATCCTGGTGCCGCGTTTGGAAACCACCGTTTCCAGAGCAACTAACACTGTTAGCCACGTTGGCATCGGTGCGTCACCTTTTACTCCATCAGATCCTTTTAAACTTTCGGAGGCTGCTCTGTCTCAGTCAGAAGATCAGAAGGAAGCACATGATGGTGTCTGTCGAGTGGTATGCATTTCACCTGCCTCGCACGTGCAGCTTGTCCGCTATCAACGCAAGAAGTAAATAGTACATAATTTATTTTATTTTTATTGTATTTTTTAAGAAGTTTGTTATGGTGGCAGCCGGTGTTTAGTTGGCTGCCTGAACAGGAAAGCGCTGCGGGAAACCCTGGTGGTACCGCTCTGACAAAGAACTGAAGTGAACTCGGTGCCATGAGACAAACTGGTGTTAAAGACAATTGTCTTAGTCGCTAATTTATGAGTCTGATGGATTCTTTCTGTTATTTAATATCAAGGTGAACACTTCATGAAGTGAACTCGTCCATTCATTTGTAATAATAAATTGTTATTCATATAGAATAGTATCTAATGCGCACACAAATCTGTATAAAATTGCAAAATGTAAAAGAAAATGCCTCCATCCCTAATACTTATTTCATAACCATTTGTTAATTGTTGTTTTCGGCCCTAAATTATGTAATTTATACAAATCAAATGTTTTTAATTTAAATTGTTGAAATATTATTTGACTAATATTACATAAAATGCGAGTCTGTAGCATCTTTATTGTCTTTGGTCTTAAATTTGGAATTCTAGGGCTGAAGTCTTGGGCTCTATCCACACAAAAGACAAAACGCTTATATTTTCAGAAACTTTCTTTGTAAGCACGAAGCCAGCTTAGTAAATGTGTGCGTAGGAATGGGACGAAATATCGTTTGGCGAAATATCGCGATACAAAACGTGACGAAACGCATCGAGTAAAAAAAAAAGGATTGCGAATTTTATTTTATTTTTTTTATAATTTTTTTATTTTTATTTTTTCATGTAAAGTGTCTTTGAGTGTCCAAAAAGCACTATACAAGTTCGATGTAGTAGTATTATTAAATGAAAAAAATATATATATATCCAGGGAATGGTGCAGTGCGTCATCACGTCAACTCACAGGTATGATGTTAGTTTTTTTTGAAGAAGAACCAGTCCTGAGCTACATTAACCTCGGGTTAGAGCAGCACTAAGGGAGTGTTCTTGTTGTGTTTGGCCTGTTAGGCCTTGTGTTTCCCTGTGTTCAACTGAAATAAACAAGTTGTTATTATACAGTAATATTTTTTTCTTTTTTGATATCGTATCGTTTCATGACTCTGACATATCGAGGTGCATCGTATCGTGAGTTTAAGTGTATCGTCCCATCCCTAGCGCCACATGGGTCGACTCAGGTCTGTGAAAACGACGTGATTCATCTGCCAGGCCTGTGTGTGGCGCTGTGACGCTAACACAGATAATAGAACAAGATGTAGAGGGAGCATGTGCAGTAAACCTTTGTGGAACGTAAACAGTGAAAATGAAACAGATTCAAGGATTATGATTTACAGAAGAGACGAGGAGGCGAGTTTATTCTTCAGATGTAACGGGACTAAAGCAGAAAAATCTGTGAGTGACTTTGACTGTCAGTCCAAAAACACAGACTGACTCGGCCGTGTTTTTCTACTTGTCACCTGTGGCTTGCGGATTACAGTGGAGCAAAGAGGAGCGGAGTAAAACCATCATAGATCCATGAGTAAAACTCATTCTAAGGTCAGTAGATTATGGATAACAGACTCCACTCTGGGGCTGTGACGTCATCGTTTTAGTAAAAGTTTCATAGACGTTGTAACAACGGCGCCACGTAAACGGCGTTTTGAGATCTTTCCACTCTGGGACTTGGTTTGGAAAACGTTCTTTTACAGACCCACAAAACGCCGGACTCGTATGGACAATACACTGGATTGATAAAATATCTTTGCGTTTGGTCCTCAGCTTGACTTCGTGTGGACAGGGCCTTAAAATGGTCTTCAGTGTCTCATTGCAAACTACACAGGAACCCTGAAGATTGCTTTCACCGTTTGCTTATTTGCCATCATTCAAATGGCAGCTGTGAGAATTGCAATCCTTGGTGCGTTTGCTGTTGAAAGCTTGTGCTAAAAAAATCATGGTTTGTGATTGTGGTTTTTAAGTTTTTATGGCTCAATCTAAAAGCTGCAAAAACTGAAACCCAAGCTCTGACGGGTGTCGATTTCACTCTGTAAGCCCCATTGCCCAACACGACAAGTGTGCCATGATTTCTGAATACGATTCTGTGCTTGGTGTTTGCAGGACCTGGAGGCGACATGCAGTGGTGCTTCTCTCAGGTGAAGGGGGCGATTGATGACGATGTTGCAGAAGGTAAGTGCAGCTCGAGTTCTGTCCAGGTTGTAATAAATACAGGTCTACTTCAAGGCTTAAAGTCTTATTGAATCTAATAAAATGTTTGTTTTAATAGGCTCTATGCAAATGACGCGTGGCTTCCAAGTGGATCCTAAGTCGGTGCTTCCATATCGTGTCTGTTATTTCCCTGGTGAGGTCTTGTCTAAAACAATGTATAGTCAAGGAAACATCACTGACAGTAAGCTACTGATCCGAAGTGACTCGCCACTTAAAGGCTCTTTTAAAATCGTGTAGCTATTTTCATTTTTAATTCGTGTTAGCTGGTAGCTTCAAGACAAAAACACTTACTGTGATGAGCACGGACGTTTCCTCTAGTGAATGTTTTGCCCCTGACGCGATGTTTTTAACATGATGCTAGTGACTGTCCACCAGTAACTCACTGTCTGCCATGGAACCTTCAGATATTTATTTTTTTAGACAAGACCTCATAGGGAAATAACAGAGACAGGATACGCAAACGACTACTTAGAATACACTCAGAAGTCACGTGGCGCTTGCGTGCATACAGCCTATTGTTGTTTTTGCTGAAAATTTGGATTTAGGTCTTACATTTGAAGCATGTGTTCTAGGGCTGCATATGTGCAAAGACAGATTTTAAAATATGCAAAAGTTTAGTTTTTGTCAGAATTTTTACTTTAACCTTGACTAGGTTCAGTTATTTTGAAATCTTTGTTTTCACACAGTTTGATGATAAAACAAGTGCTTAATGAGCGCTTTTGATGAGAGAACAGTGTAAGGTGGTAAAAAGCTCTAAAGGTTGATTTTGTATAATACCCCCCATTAAATATCACAGTAACATGGTCATTGCAATATTCAAGACAAATCAAATTTATAAGATGACCAGGGGAAAGTGAACTCTGTGCGACAGTGGGGTGGGAAAAATGTTTGTTTCTTTTTAGGAAGTTGTCCTCATTCAAGGTCCTGTCCACACTGCAACTCGCGGAGAACTCATTCTGAAGATTCACATTACATTTAAATGATTTCAAATTGAGGCCATGAAATCTTTTACGAGTTCATTACCAAAGTGCCCACTGCCTTCTCTGACCTCAACTGGACTGTGCCAATGCGCCACTCTGCCGCCTGTATCAGATGTCGTCCAGCAATAACAAAACACTATGCACAATATTTGAAATACTATATGCCACGTAGGACTATGCACAGTTAGTGACGTCAAAACATCTGTTTAAAAGATATTGGCGTCGTAGATAGGGGAACCGTGGCTAATGAAAGGGGTGCGTGAAAGCGTTTTTGCACCCTGAGCCACTTGTGATCACGTCTCTTTGAAGGTGAGAACAGACCGGCCCGATGTGAAAGAATTTTAAAAGATGTATTTAAGATTGACTGTGATTTTTAGGGATTAGGGATTATCTATGGGGTTAAACATGTATCCAGTCCACTCACCATTGTGCTGCTGAACATTAAAGCAATTCACTAATTTTGTAGTTTTCTGGTGTAAAATAGTTGACACAATAATAAACAATGTTGGAGAACCTAAATTGATAAAAAAAAAAAAATCTTTTTAATGCTAATCGCTACATGCCTTCCGATAACGATTATCTCACGATACACCGATACTGTGATAATCGATATATTGCACAAAAATAACCTATGATACATTATTTACATTTCTTTTCATGTGCTTTGTACCACTTTTATAAATGATCCCTGACTTGCACACTAGAAATGGGTCTATAGATCTGTCAGTGACTTCATTTACAATTAAATACAGAAACCAGTCCATTTTAAAAAGGAATAAATCAACCCCAAATTAATTAATCTTTATAATTATAAAAACAAATTTATTTGTGTGACAGTGTTTAAAACTGTAGTGCTGCCCCCTGCTGTCCTGACTGAATTCTTGATCATTATTGGCCTCTATTGACTCTGAAAACAGTGGGGCACTACTGCCTCATTAATATGCATGACGTTGCTCATTAATGTGCATGACGTCATCAAAAGTATCAATATCGGAATAAAAATTATCGTATCGTCCCGCAAAATATAACGATATATCGGAAAATCAATATATTGTCACACAAACTCCTAGATTAAGTGTTGAAGCTAGGAGTTTGACTTCTAGAACAATCTGTTGTGAAATTACATTTATAATGACTTTATTTTGATTTAACATTATTTGTTTGTGATAAAGTTGCTCACGGTCCGGCAAAAAATGTGAAAAAGTAATGATTTCCATATCGTACTTTGACACATTGCCCTTATACTATGAAGCAGGTTGAACTTTTCCTGGATTAGTTTCTCTAACTGGTAGACGAACCCTTTTCCCGCCCTGCCCCTCACTCTCCTCTGCACTGCAAAGTTTGGCTGAGAGAGCGCGGCGGATTCTCTTCTGGTCAAAGAGCCGTCTTCTTATCTTGGATGGGATCTAAACCAGGTCCAGAGCGGGTTCTGCACAAAGGCATTTTACCGTAGAGGTCTACCCTTCTAGAAAGGTGTACAATATGTAGTACTGCAAAACCAGGGTTTACCCCAAACCTACCCCGCACACCCTCTTTGTAGAATACCCCTCTGGTCTTTCCCTTGGATGAATTAAAAGATCCGGTTACTATGGCAACATACGGCGCACAAGTCAACGGGCGTCATCCACAAGTTTTACCAAAGTAGCTGGAGACCGGCCACATGGAGCTGGAGTGAGTGACTGCCTGCTTTTTCTCGTCGTCTTTCTGATTTGCACAAGTAACTTCTGATCTCTGACATTACAGACATTATTTTAGAGAAAAAAATTCAAATTGTGATTTTTCCTGATGAGCATGGGCGTCTGACTGGGGGGGGTAAAGGGTACCGAGTACCCAGGGCCCAGAGCAGGGTAGGGGCCCTCAAAAGTGCTGCAAAAAGCGTTCTGTATTGTACTTTCTAAAATTCCTCATCATTGATATAAGAATTGAACAAAACGGTGCTTAAATACAGTGGTTGCTAGACAGAATTTTGCACAGGGTTTTGACACCCCATTAAAAATGTTCCAAATGGTTCAGCCCACACACCGGCGTTCAGCACAACTCAACAGTGACTTTGATGAGGTGGCTCTGCAATGCAATGACGCTAAGCTAGGAAAGAGAAATATTAGTCTTGCCACACTCTCATGTGCTTTTATTTAACACTAGCCTTAGATGCAACTTTCTGTCATAAATGACAGTTCAACATGAGGTGAGGAGAGTCCTGCCTCTGCCTGCGCTGATGGTGCAGAGTCAGAGAAAGAGCCAGAGCTCCGTCTCTCCTCGTTTTAACCTCTAAAGTTTATCTTTCCTTGTATTTATTGTAATTGACTGCCATCAGGCCACAGTGACGAAAGCCACAGGTCGCTCACGCTATTTTCGCAGAATTAATTATGCCAATTAGCCGCGCGCATTTGGAGTCTCACATTATAAATGCACAGCTTTGGAGACGAGTTCATGTAGTTCTAGTGACGAGGTGGAGGGCTCGTGCCATTTGGCCTATTCCAGGGTAACATTTTAGAACAAGAATTTACTGACAATACACTTAAACGTATCACCATATTTGAAAGGCTTCAAATATGGTGAGAGACTAAATGAGGCTGAAGCCACCAATTTAAATATCTATATCACTACAGGATTAAAGGTTATTCAATTTCTGTAACAGGAGCCAAATCAGATGAAATTTCAAGTCAAACTTTGAATACACAATAAACAAACAAATAAACCATGAACTAAGTATCCAGGACAAATCTGTATTGAATGTGTTTGTATATGAAGCCTTCTTAGGACTGTTAGGGTATATATAATAAAGTAATAGAAAATAAATGAACTGCACTGTCAAACTAAACCACTGTTATGTGGTTAAAAAATATTAAATGTGAATTAACTGAGGGGGGTAGTCCACCAAGATAGTTTGTACCCAGGGCCCCCGATTTGGCGCTACGCCCCTGCTGACGAGTATTAACCCACCACCAGGGTTGCCAGGTCTTGGCAGCCAAACCCACCCAAAAATATCTGAAAAACTGCCCAAGATCCGCAGACCTACTGCACGGCTGGAATTTCCATGTTTTTTACTAGTTTACAGAGTCATGTGCTCCTGCGATGCTGAGCCCGCACTTTTCTCCCTCTTACTGAAAAAGCAGCTCTCAGAACCTGGGTTTCAGATTTTGTCATTTGAAATTAGGGCTGTGCTCCATATATATCGTTGCGGAGTACAGTGGTCCCTCGTTTATCGCGGGGACTATGTTCTAAAAAATAACCCGCAATAAACGAAATCCGCGAAGTAATCAGCTTTTTTTTTTACAATTATTATATATGTTTAAAGGCTGTAAAACCCCTCACCACACACTTTATACACTTTTGTCACTAGTTCACACAAAAAAAACTGATATAAATGATATATATTTTCATCAATAAAACTGCACTCTTTTGTATTTTATTTTCTTTACCTAACCCATAGTTATATCATATCGAGATATCTGGCATGAATATTGCGATATGAAATTTTGTCCATATCTTTCAGAGCTACTGTACATGACAATATACATATCGAAGCAATAATAAACTAACAGTAATATTGCTGATTGGGATAAAAAAATGCTGCAATTAATCGATCGCTACATTTTTAATTATCGTGATTATTAAATTAAATTATGATTCTAGGAGATGGTCGCTAAATACATCAGACGACCACCGCCGGTCTGGCCGCTGCTGTAAAGAACCTTGGCTGTTAGATCTGGTGTTAGACCACAAGGCGCTCCCCGACTCCTTGTGGTAGCACAGCGGTTAGCGCTCGTGCTTCACAGCTTGAAGGTCCCGGGTTCGATTCCCACCTGGACGGGTGGAGTTTGCTTGTTCTCCCCGTGTCTGTGTAAGTTTCCTCCGGCTACTCCGTTTTCCCCTACCACTAAAAACATGTACAATAGGCCAAGATGAATGAGTGTGTGTTTGAGGGTGACGCCCATCATGGCAAAAAACACAGATGGCAAGGCTCGAAAAGACGCTCAATTATCATTATCGCATTAGGTCACACAACACAAAGCCACAATACTTTGCAGAATCACATTTAACAACGTTGTGTCATAATGTGCTGAAGTTTAGTTTGGCTATCGATTCTTTTTTTTTAACACATGAAAAAACAAATTGCTTACATTTTATATTCTTAATACTTTGATGAAATGGTTTAGAAAGTATAGCTCTACAGTTAAAATATTTACAGTTTGAGTTTTTGCTCATCTCTGGCCTAAAGCTGCACTGACGTAAGTGAAAGCAGCGTTGCGTTACATTAGCTAACTGCTGTGTCTGCGGGGCTTTTCCTCACAAGAGTCTCAAAGGCCTGGCCTACTGTCCTACTTCACCGCTCATCGACTTCAGCTCAGTCCGAGTCTCAAGTGTATTTTTAGACTGCACAGTGTGGACTCTCTCTGCGCACCGACCCGCTGTGCCCGTTTTCCCGCAGTACAGTAAAATACGGTAAATTAAAGGTTGCCTGTTCGTCGTTGTTCCTGGACGTGTTTAAAATGTGCACTGAGCCCCAAGTCTTGCTTTGCGAATGTAAGGGGGAGACGCGTGAGTGAGAGTTACAGAGGAATGGCTCATAGGGCCGCCACATTTTAAACCCCCCTCCCCGCAGTCAAATTGACCGCTGTGGCGGTTCTATACGATGTGTGTTTTTAAATGGCGTAAAAAAAATAAACCTAAAAAAATAAATGATACGAAACGCAATATGTGGCGGGCGGTGTTTCTTAGGAGGTGCGCCACAGAATAGTCTGTGTGGGAAACATAATATATATCAGTGACGTGTTTCTCCTCTTTGCTCAACACACTGAGCCCTGCTTAGTCCAGGTTCAGACCTGCTTCATACATTACGAGCACGAGTGCATAATTAATTAGGGCGTTTTTGTTTTTAGCGAGCCGAAATTCCGAAACGGTTTCTAGAAATGTTAAAAGTATCATAGAGCTCAGATGTAGGACTTTCTCTTTCTGTTCATCTGGGCTGTAGTAGTTTACCGCTCTGCTGCAGTCGGGGAGGGAGGGCAAGAGCGCACACGCTCGTCTGAGGGTATTGAGGGTCGGGTCCAGAGTTTGGATCCAAGGTTCGGGTTCGGATGGGCTGGCGCATTGGTCTGGATCCGGACCTAGGTCTGCTGTTTAGTGACCTCTGGTCTATGGGGTATCCATAACTTTTTCACGCTCTTTAGACGTTACAGCGGGCTTTATAGTGTATGTCCACATTTGGGTTGTTGAACCACTTTGTTCCTCTCACTGTCTGAGTCTTTATTGTCTTTTATTTGGTAAAGTAAAAATTGAGCAAGCAATGCAAATTAGCCTTTCTTCTCTCTTCCCTCCCAAAGATTCCCACTGTATCTATTGAAGTTGTATGATTTTTCTGCCTTTGTGCCGGCCTACCCTTAACTGACCTCCATACTCTGTAGTGTCTCTACATCTGAACAGTTTTGGTCAAACATCTTGTTCTCTGGCATCTGCGGGTCACCCCTTCTTGGGCCCTTGGGCATTGCGTCCCTCACAAAGAGCACCTCCGATAACTGTTAGTGGCATTGTCCTTCTGCTCCACTGGACGTCAAAGGGTTAATTGTGTGCGTGTGAGCGTGCACGAGCCTGGTGTACACATCCAGCTGCTGTGGACAAGTCTTCAGAGGGGCCAGAGAGCGGGGAAAGTAGGTTACCCACCGCTGTCCGCCTGCAGACGCGTCCAGGTCGAGCGGATCGGGATTACCTCATGAGCCCATTGTTTCTGGTCATCTGCGGTGAATGGCTCTGACGGCGTACGGTTGTGTGTTTACAGCGGACATCATATCCACGGTGGAGTTTAACCACACGGGCGAGCTGCTGGCCACCGGGGACAAGGGCGGACGAGTGGTCATCTTCCAGCAGGAGACCGAGGTAACTGCACTGACGGGGAACGCTCTGGGTACAACAAGGCCAATTACAAGTTTGACTAAAATTAGGCACAAACTTTATGAACGTTTGCCTGTCCCCTAAAGAATGTGACCTCTTGAAAGTTTACAGTAAAGTGATGGAATGGAAATGTATTGAACTAAATAGTAATAACATGGCAAATGCGGTGATGGCATCGAACCAGGACACAGACCAAATATATTTGTGTTATGACTTATTATTGTCCTAACAGCAAAGCTCCAAAAAGTAAATTATCTGTGGAAAAAAATCTGCGAAGTAGTCGGCTTTATTTTTTACAATTATGTTTTAAGGCTGTAAAACCCCCTCACCACACACTTTATACACTTTTGTCACTAGTTCCCACGGGTTCCCCCTTATGCCTGGTGTGTTCACTGTCACATTACGGACGTGGGGATGGTAACACCGTGAGCTGCTCTCGTCTCCGCTGTGCGATTGTTCAAACCTAAGAGACTATCGTAGCGATGACCAAAGTTTTATCGTAGAAGTTTCAGGCTTCAGAAGACGAGTGTTTAGCTCAGGCGAGCGCCACATGCTAGCGGTGGTTGTTTTTGCGGAAAAGAGCAGAGAAAGTCGGGGTTGCCATGTGCTGCTGTGACTCTGGTGGTGTGCGCTGATGTGTTGATGGGACACTGACGGAGATCCTCTCTGCAGCGAGAGGAGGCTCACTCTACGACTCGCCAATCAGGACGCAGAACACAATGTGCGAATGGCGTTCACGAGCTGTAGAAAAGCATGCAAAATTTTACTAAAATCCTCTAAACCGCAAAAGGTGAACCACGTTATAGCGAGGGACCACTGTATACTGAATCAGAATACAGCTTCAATAAATATGGAAAAAAATAAAACGCAGCACAAACAACCAATAATTAAGCAATAATAAAGTACTACGGGACCATTACATTAAAATGTAAAATTCAGAGTTGACATGTGAATAGTTCAGGGCCCCTCAGGAAGAGGAGTTCAATCTAATGGCTGTTCCTGAAGGGTTTTGCTGACACCATGGGACAAAATTTCTCACCACTGACCTGTATTCAGCCTCGTCACCATTGATGTACCCGACTAATCCAGAGTCATCTGTACATATTTGAAGGTGACAAGAGTGGGTTTTTAGCAGAAGTCAGTGGAGTAAATGGTGAGGTACAAAGGAGACGGGACAGTACCATGAGGAGCCCCAGTGCTGCTGAGTATTGTTTCAGGCATACAGTTCTACTGTGGTCTCCGTGACAGACAGGCCATTATTCAGTTGCTCTACATTAACCTGCTTTTCACTAGCACTGCCGGCCGTATAGTGTTGAAAGCACATGAAAAGTTGACTATCGGGCTGATATCTGGGGATTTTACAATATCGGCTATCCGCCAATCTAGCGCTGAAAAAAGCTGATATCTCCGGGACCGACAGGGGAATAAAGAAACCTCATGAAAATGTCTTAGCTAGGCCCACGAGGGGCTTGTTGAGTATAAGTTTCACTAAATCTCAGTCAATATGGACATTCTGCATGTCATTTTGAAGCAGGGAACCTAGAGAATGTAATTGCATAGTTAGTTTTAACCTCCGCAATTGTAATTTTTATTGCCGCACAAAATGCCGCAGCTAGCAACAATATGCTAATGCTAACGGCAGGATGCTAATGCTAATGGGAACTAATTAAAGCTGGGACAGAAACTATGACTGGATCACTGTACGTAACAAAGTGTCTGTAGTGGCCAAGTATTTGTTTTTACAGCAGAGGTGCCCAATCCTAGGTCGACCGCAATACTAACGTGAAATCAAGCAAACTCTGAAAATCGAGCAAACTCTGCAAAATCAGCGCTCCACTGCGACCAATTTATTTGCGCATAATCGTGGGGGCTGCTGAGTCTGACACCCCGACCGCCTCTCATACTCAGCCCGGGCTGACTTCTACTGAAGCGGGAGCTGCTGCCCTGTCCTCCCGGCCGCACTCCACCCCAGGCCTGACACATTTTACTACTGTGTGAGCGTCTTGGTAAAGACGCTAGTTTTAATTATCGGCAATTAGCGCTAAAAGGCTATCGTCCTGCCAGGGCGGGGGGCGCTGCTGGCGGGGCGCCCCCCTCCTAAAATAATGGTAGGGGAAACACTGCACAGTGCATGAATTCAATCAGTGAAGCGCTATGTCCTGTCTGTGTGTTTTTGCAGAATAAAAACCCGCCTCAGTTCCGGAGCGAGTACAATGTTTACAGCACTTTCCAGAGCCACGAGCCCGAGTTCGACTACTTGAAGAGTTTAGAGATCGAAGAGAAGATCAACAAAATCCGCTGGCTCCCACAGAAGAACGCTGCGCAGTTCCTCCTGTCCACTAATGGTACACTCAAGGATGTTTATCTTTTCATTGGCAATAGTTTTTTTTTGTTTTTTTTTTTCAAACATTGTAACACACTCCTCTTATGGATGTTCTAAAATGATTGCTGTGTTATTTGCAGATAAGACGATTAAACTATGGAAGATCAGTGAGCGGGACAGGCGACCGGAGGGCTATAACCTGAAGGAGGAGGATGGTCGGTACAAAGACCCCAACTCCCTCACGTCACTCAGGGTAAGGGCTGCAGCAGATGGAATTACACAACAGCAGATCAATTAGCCTATATTCAGGCTAACACTCTCCTATTGACAGGAATTGCACAATGTGTTGCAGAGGAATCTTGTACTTGAGCTTATTTGTGGTTAGAACAAGTTTGCACAGGTCTTTGTGTGCGTTACTCTCAAGCCAATTTGAATTGAAAACGTCTTATTCCGATACATAGGTGCCATGAGGAATTTAATACTTAAACTTGAGTACATTAAATGGAAAGCACAGGTTGGGTTTTCAAAAGTACTAATAATTATGTTGCGTGTAACGGTACACGTGAAGTATTGAACCGTTTCAGTTCAGCACGTTCGGTTCAATCCACTTGTGAACGGTTCTGATACTAGACGTAGACCGATATATCGAACTTGCGAATTATGTGGCTGATATTTGGGGGCTTTATCATGACGGTAAAAGACCGATATCTCCAGAATCGAAAGTGCATTGGAAAGAAAAATCAGATAAATTCTTTCCTCAGAGGAGCTAAGAAACATTGCAGTGAAAATCGGTCACAATTTGTACACCCATTTTATATATGTTGCAAACTTTTTAGTCTTTTTTAAAACGAGTTCCATCTGAAGTACCAACTAAATATGAATGTCCTGAATATTTCAGCCCCACAGTTCAACGACTCATTTTACAGTTTAGAAGTAGGGATATCACGATTACCGGTGTAGTGGTAAACTCAAATAAAAATGTTGACTATAACCATTACCGTTTAAATGTATTAATTTTTTTATATCTGTGGATTACTGCGCCCGCGGTGTAGGCACGGTGAGCCTTACCCGTTTGTGGGCTGTGCAGTTAAACAGTGTCTTTAAAGGCAGCAATACTAATAAGTTAATGTTTTAGCTGCAATGCATTTTGTTGAGGGAGAATGCAACGAGTTGCCCCATACTATTTAGAAGCATCATATAATGGATTATAGAAAATACAGTTTTAAAAATGGGCCCAAAATATTGGTCTCATCCTTAGAAAAACCCATATCGGCCCAGCTCTATTCGGTACAATTTTGGTCCATTTATTATAACAAATGTTTCATCTGTTTCACAGGGACACTATTGAGTGACAGACTGCTCCTCTGGCGTATTTGGTGTATTATTTATCAGGGCTTTTCTTTTCAGTGATTTATACTAGGTGATTTTTTTCTTTCTTTCTTTTTATTTATTTGAATTAGGACAGTGCACATTAATCAACACGTCAGCCAAAAGCATCAATGTAAATGTACCAGAATTAGCGTGAGAGCTAAATTGCATCCGTTGTCCTAAGGCAGGTAAAGAAACATTGACAGAAGGAAAATACAGACATAGTACAAAGAACAGAACAAAGTTACAGTCACAGATTCAGTTACAAGGACAGACACAGGTAAGATAACATAACACGCCCAAGAAATTGATTAAGTATTGAACTTTAATTAAACTACCTGTGAGTGCAAGATTGATTTGTTTTTAACCAGATTTTTAGGACCTTTTTAAAGGTGTGGTAATTGTCACAGTTCCTGATATGAGCAGGCAGCGAGTTCCAAAACTGCGAGCCTCTGATGGACTCCACCGTTTGACCGAATTTAGTTCTACGACGTTGCACAATACAGTCTCCTCTGGTCAGAGCTCTGGTATTTACTCGAGTGTTACTTATTTGTGATATAAAATTCCTTAATGGTGGAGGGGCAAGACCTTTTAAAACTCTAAAAACTAAACAGGCATCCAGGAACTTCTGATAGCCGTCGAAATCTAAAATATTATACTTACTTACAATGTGGCAGTAATGATAATGTAAAGGCTTTCTATCCAGAGTTTTCAATGTTTTCTTAAAAAGAGACTTGATGGGGCTCATGTTGGTCTCTGATGTTTGGGACCATGTGGTATAACAGTACGTTATATGGCTGAAGATCATTGCATGCATATAAGCCTTTGCCGACTCTGTGGTCAGACATGGTCTTATATGCTTAAAATTTGACAAATTGAATTTAATGATGTGTGCAATTTTCTTGATATGCTGCTTAAAATTTAGATTTGAATCAAAGAGCACTCCTAAATACTTGAATTGTTTAACTTCATTTAATCCCTCGCCATTAACTATCACAGATGGTTGTTCGTTCCCTACTGGCTGACGAGAAAAGAACATGCAGACAGTTTTTTTTGTATTCAAATGAAGGCAAGAATTTTGGAGCCAATGGGACACTGGTACCATGGCTGCAGATAGGATTGCAGCAGCTTCACATTTTGTTTTAGCGTGCACATATAATACAGCATCATCAGCATATAACTGCATGTTAACACTTTTACACATGTTGGGAAGATTATTGATATATAAGCTGAACAGAATTGGTCCCAATATTGAACCCTGTGGGACACCTGCGGAACAATTGAGAAATGTGGACTGAACATTATCTATTTGTACAGTCTGTGTTCTGTCTGTTAGATATGATCTCATCCAGAGGAGGGCGCTTTCAGAAAAATTAAAACTGGATAATTTGGCTATCAGAACGTCATGATTTAAGGTGTCGAAGGCTCGTTTTAGATCGAGGAATACAGCACCCACATACCCACTCTTATCTAACATATATTTAACATTTTCTAAAAAATAACAAGTGGCGGTTTCTGTAGAGTGATGCTTCCTGAACCCAAACTGCATGGGATGGAGCGGTGTTTCACAACAATTTAGGTGTTCTGTTAGTTGTGCAGCAACCCATTTTTCCATTATTTTGGACATGATTGGTAGGATACTAATTGGACGGTAATTCTCAGGTTTAGTTTTGTCTCCTGCCTTAAACTCTCCAAAGTATTCTAACACGTCAAAATGCGAGCGCGTTTTGAACCTTGAACATGTATTTAAAAATAAAAACAAATGTTCATCCGTAGTAGCCCGACATAAGCCTTCACTGCCCCGTTGCTTCCACTTGTCCGTTGCCAGGTCGTGGGGGCAGCCGTTGGAGCCGTCACAATAATTACTATATTATTGTTCAATAAATGACATATAAACATCGGGCCTGTCACGATATATTTTTTTAATAGTCAATATCTCTAAAAATATCCCGATTTTAAATGATGATCTCGATATTTCGTCTACATTATTCTGGTGAAATCTTTCCTGACAAAATCTCACTTCTGTGTTGAGTTAAACCTCTTTAGATTGAAATGTATAAAGTATATGGATTCTGATAATACTGTACATTAATACAAATGGAGTATCCACATAATGGTTAAAATGGCGTGTTTTCTGTCCTCTAGGTCCCTGTGCTGATCCCCATGGACTTGATGGTGGAGGCCAGCCCTCGCAGAGTGTTTGCCAACGCTCACACCTACCACATCAACTCCATCTCTGTCAACAGCGACAACGAGACCTACCTGTCTGCAGACGACCTGCGCGTCAACCTGTGGCACCTGGAGATCACCGACCGCAGCTTCAGTATCCTTCCATCCCTCCCATCGGCCGATCTAATGCTGTTAAACGCCGATATCTCCAGAGACTTCAGTCAGAGCTTTACTATGAGCTCAACAACCCCCTCTTATGCCTCAAGGGGACTGAGAAACATCACAATGAAAATCTGTCTGAAAAAGTCTGTTAAACACAAGCTTCACCGACTAAACTTGAATATGGACATGCTGCAGCTCATTGTGAAGCTCAAAACCTCGCAGAGTTAGTTTTAACCTCCGCTATTGTATGTTTGATAGCCACGCAAAATTTCGCAGTTGGCATCAGTGTGCTAAAGATAGCGGCAGGATGCTAATGCTAACATCAACTAAGCAAGACTGGGACAGAAACCATGATTGGATCACGTAAACCACTGCGGCACTAGACACGTGTTAGATCCGTTATTTCATAAAATAAAATACAAACATATTATCATTAGATCACTTTGTTAATATTAGTGCAACCTAAATCCAGTCATTTCCCCAAAGAACCAGGACAGGAATGTTTTTATTTCCCCCCTACTTATTGCAAATCTAACAGAAAGTTGCAATTTATACACTATAGTCTTTGCTTTTGTAACTATTGATGATAGATCTGTAAACGCGTATGGAATACATATGACGGATAAAAATAGCTTGTGAGTTTTTTTGCGACGGAGAAAAAGATAAATGATCTCATGTGGCGTCTCCCCACACTTCACCCTCTTTCCCCCTGCACTGCTTTTGAAACTGGTCCGTGTTGCTTGTTCTCTAACTCCTCCCCTCAGACATCGTTGACATCAAACCTGCCAACATGGAGGAGCTGACGGAGGTGATCACGGCCGCAGAGTTCCACCCGCATCACTGCAACACGTTTGTGTACAGCAGCAGCAAAGGCACCATCCGCCTGTGTGACATGAGGGCGTCTGCGCTCTGCGACAAGCACTCCAAACGTAACGTCACTCACATACAGCATTAAAGGGCCTCATTTCCTAGTTATCCAGAGTGTTGTTGTCTGAAGATATTTTTTTCTTAAATTCATGCAGTTCTTATATTTGAAGAGTCTAGTGGCGCTAGGCTAGGGCAAGGCTAAAGCATTTCTATGGTATCAGCTAGCCAGCATTAACAACAGTCTGACCCGCTCCACAGTGCACCTGAGGCAAATCACTTATAACGCCAGACTAACCATATAAATATAAATATTTGAGCAGCATCAGCTTCATGGCTGTAAGCTAACGCAGCAGCGGAGTGATCAGCGAGAAAATAGTTCCTCAAAATGCGGTAATTCATGAGATACAAGGTCAGTTTTATATTTTAAAAAATGATTCTATTAACAGACATTTATATAGTTAGTCTGGCGTTATAAGTGATTTGCCTCAGGTGCACTGTGGAGTGGGTCAGACTGTTTTTAATGCAGGCTAGCTGATACCATAGAAATGTTTAACAATAAACTATAGTCGAAGTCTACATTTTCGCCTAAACCAGTTTAACAATTGCGTTTAGGCTGTTAATTTATTATCATTATCAGCACTTAATGATCATTAAAATCGCCATGGAGCATCAAAAGATGGAAGCATTCTCACAATTTGAACAAAATGACCTGTTGTACATTTAGAAAGTCCTCGTTTCAAAAGCCTGATGTGACTGGACTGTCCTCACCTGTACAGCATGAGGAACATCTACTGCGAGGCTTTAGCAGACACAATGCAGGCACTTGATGGTAGTAACTTTTGTGTGGAGTAGGTTTTTATTTTCTTGCCTCTAATAATTTGAAGTGAGCAAATTCACTCATGGCACGGACGCTGATTCAGTTCCCTCCTAATCGATATTGGCTCTTGCTTTCTTCATGTTAAATCTGATCTTAAATCAATGAAATGTTAAGCTCCTTCCTTTGTTTGTTTGTGTCGCCTATAAGGGGTGTGTGTGTTTGATATTATTATATTTAGCAAGATCTTTTGTCCGAAGACACATTTTCAGCTAATTTATAATGGAGTACGAAGGCCTGTGCTTTCCTTTTGCCCTCCAGGCGGTTCAGAATGACGTGCGTATTGTAAGGCTTAGTAACACCTTAGGAGCACTTCGACATCTGAGCAGTAAAGTGAAGATACTGCGCGGAGATAAATATATATATATATATATATATATATATATATATATATACATATTATAAAAATGGTGGCCTGTTCCTTTTAACATAGATGATAGAGCAGCAGGGCCAGTTCATGGCGCGCGGACTTAACCAAAGTGGATCACACGTGAGGGGTGTAGGAAAAGAGAAAAAGACGACAAGGATTTTGTGATATTGTGATCGCAACTGCGCACGCGGACCAGGTCGTCGAGGCACCTGCCTTCAACTGCCACCCAGTCCTCTCTGCACCCGACCCCTACGGATCCCTCTGCAGGTGGTGGGTCCACAGGAGGGCGGGCCCACGTCGTCCGTTCGGGCTGTGCCCGGTCGAGCCCCGTGGGCAGAGGCCCGACCACCAGACGCTTGCATTCGAGCCCTAACCCCAGGCCTGGCTCCAGGGTGGGGCCCCGGCTGCGCCATACCGGGCGACGTCACGGTCCTTGTTCTGATACTGTCCACAGAAGTCTTTGAACTGCTCTTCGCCGGTTCACGAGTGAGGGACGGATGGAGCGTGAGATCGATAGACGGATCGGTGCGGCGTCAGCAGTGATGCGGTCGCTGTATCGGACTGTTGTGGTGAAGAGGGAGCTGAGTCTGAGGCAAAGCTCTCGATTTACCGATCGATCTACGTTCCCACCCTCACCTATGGTCATGAGATTTGGGTAATGACCAAAAGGACAAGATCGCGAATACAAGCGGCCGAAATGAGTTTCCGGAGCTCGGACTCGAGTCGCTACTCCTTCACGTCGAAAGGAGCCAGCTGAGGTGGCTAGGGCATCTGTTCCGGATGCCTCCTGGTCGCCTCCCTCGGGAGGTGTTCCAGGCATGTCCTATTGGGACTATGTCTCTGAGCTGGCCTGGTGTCGTTTTGGGGTCCCCCCAGAACAGCTGGAGGAGGTGTGCGTGGATCGGGAAGTCTGGGCATCTCTGCTGAGACTGCTTCCCCCGCGACCCGGCCCCGGATAAAGCGGAAGAAAATGGATGGGTGATCGCAACTATTAACTGTCCCTCAAGACTCTGGACGATCCTAGACCCTCTGTTACTGAAGCTGACTTTTGTTTTTTTTTGCAAACGAGAAAAAAAAAATGAAATGGAAAAACTTTGTTTTTTTCCTAGTTTGTGTCCGTAATCTCAGTTTAAGCTTCAAATAGATGTATTTCCAATTGCATCAAGCATAGTTCCGGCCCGCCATTTTGAATACCGAAGGAGAATTATACAGTACTGCAACATGTAACAATATCTCTACTCGGAATGAAAATGAAAGACGACTGACTGACAGTGGCATTTGCATTTACTCGTAATCATTGCTCATGAAGATAAGAGTAAAAACACGGCCCCAGAGACGCACGTTTATGTGATTATAAGCTGCAAATGTGACACGGATGTAGCAGCTCGAGCTACAGCAGGATTTACTAAAGATCTTCTTCACTCAAAGTTTTCCCGTTTCCTCTTTGATGTGTTAATTTACTCTGTTGACATGACAAACTACAAATCAGAGTCTCAGTCTGAGTCAGTGTTTAAGCTGCTCAAGACGTTAGCATGCTACTGGTTAGCAACTGTCAACAACTGTCAATGGCTTCAATGCGATAAACACACGTGTGGCTCACATCTATGAACACTGAGGAAATACTACAGTAACAGCTCAGCTCTGACAAGATATATGCAGTGTGGTTCAGGGCTGAGCTGTTGAAGCTAAATGCTAACCGGTAGCATGCTAACGTCTTGAGCAGTGTTTTAAGCGTGTTTTTAGTTTAATGTTCTATTGATTCTATTCTATAGTGTTGATTTATTTTTGTTCCTTTTTACCTGCTGTGGCTCGCCTTAACTAATGTGCACCCCCCACATGTGCTTCCAAATAAACTTGTTATTGTGTATTGTAGTGTTCGAGGAGCCAGAGGACCCCAGTAACCGCTCGTTCTTCTCTGAGATCATCTCGTCCATCTCAGACGTGAAGTTCAGTCATAACGGTCGCTACATGATGACCCGGGACTACCTGTCGGTCAAGATCTGGGACCTAAACATGGAGAACAGGCCTGTGGAGACGTACCAGGTCTGTAGGCAAAACAAACGGACAGGAGGCAGTTGTTTGTGCATCACGATGGCACAACTTATCCAAATTATGTCGAGTATTTTAGTGGTTGTAACTGGCCAATCTGCAAAGACTTATTTCGGTCATGTTTTGTTGTGAAAATAAATCAAATTGTCTTATGATATTTATTTGGTATAGAATCTGCTTAACCCCGTAGTATTGAAATGCCTGTGAATCTTCTTAGTCTAGCTGTTCATACTCATTCACTTCCAGACTGGCTAAAGAAGTACACGGAGAACTCAATCTGGATTATACAACAGAAATCTATTATTTGTATTAAATCGTGCAGCCCTATTGTGCTTCACCAGTCCTATGATGTAACTGCGCAGTTGTGACTTTGAGAAGAGATGACTAACATCGTGCAGGAGCAGCTTACTGTCTGTCTCCTTTTGTGTGTGGCTTGTGTGATGAGCTATTTTTATGTTGCATCGTCATAACAGACATATCTATCAGAAGTCGACTGCTTTTACACTCGTTATTTTAACTAAAAGAGAGAAGGCAGAAATGTCCCAACTAACTAACAAAGCCTTGACCAAAAAGCAGTGTAGAGGCTGTAGGGGTTGACGGGACGTCCTTTGACCCTCGTTCATGAAAACAGATGTGTAAGAAAATTACTATCAACCTGTTTGTGTTCGCGTCATTAACAGTTTGTCAAATGAGCGTTTTTAGAGCTTTCGCCGGACTAAATATCACAAGTTATATATTTTTTAATGCTGCTGTTATGTTGGATCCGTAATAACGTTTAAAAAAAAATTAAGTTTTATCCCTAAACAAACTACGATCTTCCCTATGTCGAGTAGCGCGTCATCGTCTTGCCGTCCCTCCACGTTCTGTGATTGGTCCCAAATCCATGTGAAGATTTCGGCCATGGTCCCCAGACTGTTGTGAAGTTCAAAATGCTTCGAGCGCCCACAGCAGCCTGGGGATTCCCAGGCTAATCTCCTGCCCCTCTGAAATAAACAGTTCACTTTTTCAATCCTGTTCATTTAATACCTATTTTACAATGGCTTTAAAAAAAAAAAATTATGCTTTGTATGAGGAAGTTTGTTAAGAGGCCAATTTATTTGCCCTGTTTAATTGAAAACGACTAAGATGCCCATATTATATTGCCTATTTTATTTATTTGGAATCTATAAGAGAATCGATAAAGAACCGTATCAATAAGAGAAATTATGAACGGCACTGATGGCATGAAAAACATGTCCCATGTCCCGTTGGAAACGGAGTCCGGAACATTTGTGCAGTACAGGTGCTCGTCCTATAATTAGAATATCATGAAAAAGTTAATTTATTTCTGTAATTCAACTTAAAATGTGAAATGAATTTATGATATAGACTCATGACATGCAAAGTGACATATGTCAAGCCTTTGTTTTTCATTTTGATTATATAAATTATATATTATATAAACTTTTACAAATAAAACATCTGCATGTCATGAGTCTGTCATATATTTTAACATTTTAAGTTGTATTACAGAAATAAATGAACTTTTTCCACAATATTCAAATTTCCTGAGTTTCACCTGTAAGTGACTTGCCCACTAGAGGGCACCCTCCACATTTGGTTCAGTGCAGCTTCCATGCTGCGTGTTAGTGGGGTGTACATGTAGTTAATGCAGTGTGTATAAATGTGTGCTCTCAGGTTCACGAGTATCTGAGGAGCAAGCTCTGCTCGCTCTACGAGAACGACTGCATCTTCGACAAGTTCGAGTGCTGCTGGAACGGCGACGACAGGTGAGGGCACGCTCCCACAGCGCTCAAATATGTGCACGGACTTATTATGGTGCTGCTGTTTAGCTTTGTTCCTCCATTCTGTGTAATTGATTCAGGGTATTTTATAAAGATGAGAAAAACACTCTCTTATTTTAGAAGTGGATTCACATTTTTAACAAGACTTTCCACTGGGCTGGGTCGGTTCAGTTGCAGAAACGTTTTCAACATGTGATTTTAGGGGCTACATATCTGTTCCTTTTCATTTTAAACTAAATTGCAAATGTTTGTATATGCATCTTGGTATCAGTCTTTCAAACTATTTGATGAAAAAAGCATTTTCTGTTAATTGTATTTATTAGGTTATTTGACAGTGCACTAATGAACATGTGTGTAAATGTGTACTGGCCAGGGACAACAGGTGAAAACTAGCTCTGCAGTTAATGACAATTATGAAACTGAATTTTAAAAACAAAACAAAATGAGGCTAAAATGGAAATAAATGTGTTAAATCATGACAAAAACTAAATGTTTTTCAGGTTGTATGAAAATGAGACACATTTGTCGGGGGAAAGACCTGACTAAAAAAGATTTTAGCTTGAATTTGCTTAATGTCTTTTTGCAATGTGGATATTGCATCACCTAACCCAGTGGTTCTCAAATAGTGGGGCGCGTGCGACCGTGTGTTACTGTGTCTAAAACGTGGGCAGTGTAGACGTCCTGAAGCCAGATAAATGAAGACTTTACTCCCCAGTCACGCTGATAAACCGCTTGAGTTTCTTAAGTGAAAACGTGCTGAATATCGCGAAATGTTTTCTTCTTCCTAAGTGGGGGCGCCGCAAAAAAATAATTGAGAACCACTGACCTAATATATTGCGATAACAATCAGGTGACACATTGTGCAGCAATAGGCCAAAATATATTATTTTACTCTATAATTTCTTTATATGGTTAAAATATCTTACTCAAATCAAAGCGGTGGCTCCAAAGCCAGTTGACATTATGACATCATCACATTCAAAATCGTGAACATGACCTATTAAAGGGTGAATATCAAGGCTCCAGGACGGTTGTAAAGAAGAGGAACATCTCTTGGAGATATCAAAACTATAACAGTAACTTGTATTGTGCGTTACTGAGTTTCTCAACGTGCTCCACTGTAGTCGTCGTCCATTCACTCTAGTCCTTGGTGGAGGTAAGCTACTGTTGAAGCCACAGCTGCCCTGGGGTAGACTGACGGAGGCGAGGCTACCAGTCTGTACCATTGGCCCCTCCGACCACCACCCCCTACCCACTCACTCCATTCACCCTGGGCTATTGTACATGTTTTTAGTGGTAGGAGAAACCGGAGTACCCGGAGGAAACCTACAGACACCGGGAGAACATGTAAACTCCACACAGAACCTGGACCTTCTAGCTGTGGAGCACGAGCGCTAACCGCTGTATCCGTGTCACGTCTGGTCTTCAACGTTTAATCAAATACACTTAAATCCCGATGTGGTCTTTCAAAATAATTCAATATAAACATTTGATTATTTTCTTATGAAACCTGTGAACTTTGACCCCTCTCACACATCTTCTACCATGTTCTGTCGTCAGTGTGGTGATGACCGGCTCGTACAACAACTTCTTCCGGATGTTCGAGCGCGGCCACCGGCGGGACGTGACCCTGGAGGCGTCCCGGGAGAACAGCAAGCCCCTGCAGGTGCTCAAGCCCCGCAAAGTGTGTGCGGGCGGCAAGCGCAAGAAGGACGAAATCAGCGTGGACAGTTTAGACTTCAACAAGAAGATCCTCCACACCGCCTGGCACCCCCAAGACAACATCATCGCCGTGGCAACCACCAACAACCTTTACATATTCCAGGACAAGGTCATTTAACGGCGCGCGGGGCCCAGTTTTAGCGGCTCCTTTGGCCGAGGCGGGATCCTCGCCCGGCCCGCTCCGTCTCCGCGGGATGATAAACGCGGGCACTTGAAGCGGCCATGTCTGTTGCCAGCGGCGACCAAGACTTTGCCACTTTGTTGAACCTTGTGCGGACAGAGGCGGCCGTCGACCCTGTGCACCAGACGTGCAGCGGGGGCTCTCGCCTTGTTTAAAGTGTCCGTGTGGGGTTTTTTCCAAGTTGTGTCGTGTGTAGTTTAAAGCGGCTAAAACCGTAATCGTAAACACATTTTTCCTCTTCACATTTATCAGTCTCAATTTTATTTCTGACTCGATGTTTGGCTTTTACTGATGTGGTTCATAAACGTGGACAAAAAAAGCTCCGCTCTAGTCCCATTGAAGACTAAAACCTTCCCTTTTATTCCTCCAAATCGGAACGGTGTCTGGATCACTTTTTTAAATCTCAATTCGATTGCAATTCAATGAACTGTGCAGCCCTGCTGTTTATTTCATTCTACAGGGGTTCAAATGAAGCACTCAAAACCTAATAAACTAATAGCCTCTTCTTTGTGAACTATTTTGAACGCCATTTTCTTCTTGGCCTCACCGGACATTGAAGAGGGTTTTTAAGTGTTTAAAGCCCCTTTGACTCTGCTGCATGTAACGAGCTCCTGTGTGCTAATCTAACATGTTAAAGGGACAGGCCCCTGTTCTTCCAGACTGAGATATGTTCTTACCTGAGCTTAGACGAGTTGATGCGTAACTGTCTGGTCTTTACGCGTGCGCTCAGTCACACAAAATACCGCAGATGTTGTTAGCATTTAGCCTCTCCTCCTCTCGTCTATGTTGCCAAACGGGGCTGAAGTTAGAAGCGACCGAGCTGTTCCACGTTTTCCTGATTTAAATACGGTTACATGAGCCTTTACACGATCCAGGTCTAGTCACACAAAATTAAACATGTTGATTTTCTAAGCGGATCAAAAGGGGAACTATATTGTAAGGCGTAACACCTGGAGTACTTTGATGTCCATGCAGTTAAGTCGAAGTGCTCCTAAGATATTATTACGCCTTGCAATATAGTTCCCCTTTTTAACCGCTGACAAAATCGACATGTTTAATTTTGTGTGACTAGACTTGGATCGTGTAAAGGCTCATGTAACCGTATTTAAATAAGGGAAAACGATGAAGAGCTCGGTCGCTTCTAACTTCACCCCCGTTTGGCCCCATAGAGGAGAGGAGGAGAGGCTACATGCTGACAACATCTGCGGTATTTTTGCACAACTGAGCACGCACAAAGACCAGACAGCTACGCATGAACTCGCCTAAGCTCAGGTAAGGACATGTGGATAAACAGAGGCCCGTTCCTTTAAAACGGTGGGTTGTTGCACCAGTGGTGGCACTTGGGCTTCTTTTGGGATTTTATTCATGTTAATGAGAGAGATTTTCATTTATGCTTCAACTACATGATTTACTCCCAGTATAGCATCATTTAGCCCAAATTGGGACTAGACCTGTTTTTAATCCTAATTTTATTCTAGTCTAGTCGGGTAGGTCGGCAAGTCAAATATTTTACGAGGTATTGCTCCATCCCAGTGTTAATTTTGTCGACTAAAATATTTAGTCTTAATTTTAATCAAAGTGATATTTTTTTCATGAGACTAAAACTATGACTAAAATGTCCAAATATTTTAGTCGACAAAAATAAGACTAAATAAAGAGCAAAAGGACAGACTAAAATCATCCAAACTTCTATTGACCGTCTGAAAGAGCCTCATATGTAAATCCACTGCCAAAGGAACAGCTGAGCTTTGTTCATGTGGGAGCAGCTCCATGAAGCAGAGGACCTTGATTAAATATGATTATAATGAATATTAAAAATGCAAGTTACATTTTCGTCAAAAGACTAAAACTAAATGAAAATGTGTTGTGAAAATTAACACTGCCCCTTCCAACCACCGCCAGACCTCTAGACCAAGATCAAATCGGGACTAAAAATGACTTGGGATCCATTTTGTCTGAAATGGTGTGAAGCAGAAGAACTCCTTGGTTAAATCCATGGCTTGACTAAAAAACAAAAGCCACAGTGGGTTAAAATAGTCAAAGTCAACACTTTGCATTTATATCCTGCTCATGTCAAACAGAATTAGATTTGTAAATGCACACGACGCCGCTTGGAAAAGCCCATTGTAAAGCTTTATATGTGCCAATTTATGTTCTCTTCGGTCGCCAGCCCACACTTTCCCCCTTTTACCAACGAGAAACACTTATTTTTATACCACCCAACCGTGTGGTCGTTGTGTTGTTCCCCCCCTTGTGCCATTGTAGTGTTACGTTTTTCTACTTTTGTCTGTAGAACTTTTATCAATTCAGCCGTTCGTACCGTCGCTTCTTTTGGTTTAAAACATTGAAGAAAAAAAACACGCACTCCTTCACCCACCGCTCTGACGTCGTGCCTCAGGTTTACGGAATTTATTAATAAAAAAAAAAACGTTCAAGAAATATTTAAGTCACGTGTGAATAAATATCATTGTCATCTTTATATTTGCAGTCGTCACCAAATGTGTGGCGCCCCGTGGGAACCGACGACGGAATAAGAGCCATTAATGTATTGGTTTTGAGCGTAATAAGCCAATGGCGTAGTTCACGGCGAGTTGATGACATCATGGAGGGAGTAGCCGTTTCATTGGAGAACAGTTTTATGTTCATTAAAGTAGCCGTACTTGACCCGAAGCACGAGGGGAAAAATGTTTTAAAAACCCTGGAGGAAAAATGAATGACAGGATAAAATGAGCAAGATTTTGTAGATGGTTTTTCACACCGGTTGTTAAAGGCCCTGTACCTGAGTTTTTGTTTTTTGAATTGTGTCCACGCCCGTCACGATAGCAAAAAGTTCGATATATTGAGGTGGGAAAATATCACGATAAATCTACGTAATCCCTTGTTCTAAAACGTATGTAGTAACGTACTTTATAAAACATGAGTTGCATTTAAAATTATATTTAAGTATCACCAAAAATAAATGCACTGACAATAAAAGTTGAGCCTAGAAATATATTTGTATGTAATTTATTGGACGATAAATTGGTCATTATCGTCACACGCCTAATTCTGTCCAAACTCATTGTTTCATTTCTAGCATCCCAATTCTTCACAGGGATGAGTTTAAGTGCGTTTCAGGGAATCACCCATTTAAAGGTTTAATAATCTGAGCTAGAAGGTCCCGGGTTCGAGTCCCACCTCAAAAAGTCATGAGTCTATTTAACCAGTTGATAATAAAGGGATGAGTAAGATTTCTCTGAATTGTGAGAAAAGATGAGCGAGTCTACAATAAAATGTCCGTGACATGGCGATCTCAAAATCACGCTGGCACTGGGGCGTTCCTTGCCTTGTTTATCCCACTACTAGCTCCTGCTCCGTGAAAAGGCTCTATTGCACAGAATATTTGATAATCTATAGAGGGTATATAGATGTCACAAACTGGCAACAATTATAGTAACAATTGTTTTGAGGGTTCTTCTTTAGATTGAATTACAAAGTGTTTTGGCCCGTTGTGTTCTTGGCTTATTACATTTAAAATTGGCCAAAAAACGAATCCATTATATCATCGCTCAATATCATATTAGTGACCATTATTCCGTCGGTTTTTACTGTTACATGAAATAAAACTGGACTTTTTGTTTTCTTTTTCTTTTTTCTTGGTCTCGTCAAGAACTGTTTCCATTTTACACTGGACACGTACCACTCCTTATAACTAACGAACGTCTATGTTGAAATCAAAATATGAACAAAATACACTATTGCAGGACTCGACTGCCACTAATGTAATGTGACGGTACAATATATGGGAAAGTTTTTGCAGCCGCTTCGAAGACTCCGTGGGGTGTTGAAAACAGGCGAACTTTGTTGACGCCTCTAGTAATGTATGAGTACAGTTTTAATCTATGACGGTGAAGACGATAATAAAGGAACTACTTTTTGGATCGGTGTGGTTGCCTGATGGGAGTCGGTATCATGCTAAATCAACTTCAACCTTTTTCACCATGTTTTATCGGTTTCTTTATAAAAAACACACACCTTTGCTTCATTCGTGCAGTTGTGAGTAATCCTCTTCACTTTAGCTGCTTCTGCTGCTGAAGTGCCATTCCTTGTATTTGTGGATTTCATTGTGTCAGAGAGAATACAGAACTGTTCAGATTTTTATTTTATTTTTTTAATGCAAATTGACTTTTTAGAGCTTTTTACCATGTGACAATGTTGTTCCACTATCAGCAACAAACATACTGGAGCTGTGTTTCGACACACTTGACACATCCTTGAGTGATCTTTGAATCTTCTGTTCCTGAAAAGCTCCTCCTGAGGTCTTGCGTGTCCAGGAAATGCCTCCCTCGTTTCTCGATCACTAGCTGAGCTTTAATTTCAGGGGGTGAAAATAAACAAACAGAACCCTTCCATCATTAGCAAAAGTTGCTCATGGAGGGAGGGGTAGGGGGGTGGTCTGGCTAGCATTTACTGCCACATCTCCCCGCGCTCATGTGCTCGTGCTCCTGTCTTGTGCCAGTCTTGGGCGTGTGCGTACGTGAGCTCATGCACGTCTTCATATGAACGTGTCAGAAATAACTGCTTGGCCTACTAATCGGTCTACCGAGCAGCATGTACAGTATGTCGCAGCGGGAGGGGCGCACATCGCTCTGTTATGTAATCCGGTCGCTCCTGCCTTGCTGTTGCGTCCTTGCGTCATCGTCGGACCAGCTCTGGGGAAGGTATAACACAGAAATATATCCCTAGATAGGACTTGCCACAGTGAGCTCTCCCGACTCTGGCGGCCATATTGTGATTGTCCATTCTAGAAGAATTCTTCTTCTTCTGGTGATTTACTTTTATGCGTTCCGGATAGAACATCCACGTTTGACGATACAAATGGGAAAATATCTTGATAATAACAATGCTGACTTAAAAAATAAAAATAAATTAACCTCTCAACCCCTGCTTTAATTTCCTCCATGTTTAGCTTTACCAAAATCTAAAAGCTTAAAAAACAAGGTAAAAAAACAAAGATAAAAACGCAACACAAAAATAAATCATAAAAGTGACAGAAATGCAACAAAAACACGAAAAAGGCGAAAAAAATAGTCAAACGTAACCAAAAAAAGCATCAGAAGTGACAAAAAAAAAAGTGACAACGCAGCAACAACGAGAGTACAACTCGTAGATCAGTTTTGTAGGTCTTAGCTTTCAAATGAGGAGTTGCACTGGCCTATAGGCTGTGAACTCCAGTCAATATACAACTGGGTTACTGATTCATAGAATATCCTCACAGCAAGAAGTTGCTGGATTTCAATTCCAGGATCCTGCGGATGTTTTTGTGTTTGCATGCGTGCCGTGTCTGGATCAGTGTTAATTTTGACAACATATTTTAATTTAGTTTGTTTTAGTCTTTTGACACAAATCTAATTCAATTTTAGTCGAGTTTTAGTCAAAAAAATATCTTAAATTTTAGTCGAGATTTAGTCGACTAAAATTGCAAGTTAATTTAGTCGACTAAATTTAAGACACATTTAGTCGACTTTGTATTTATAATAATCATTATCATATTTAATTGAGGTCCTCTGCTTCATGGAGCTGCTCCCTCATGAACAAAGCTCAGAGCTGTTCCTTTGGCAGTGAATTTACATGATATGAGGCTCTTTCAGACTGTCAATAGAAGTTTGGATGATTTTAGTCTCTCCTTTTCATTTTTATTTAGTCTTATTTTAGTCGACTTAAGTATCTGGACATTTTAGTCATAGTTTTAGTCGCATGAAAAACTTTAAATTTAGTTTTAGTCCAATTTTAGTCGTCAGAAAAATCACTTTGACTAAAAGTAAGACTAAATATTTTAGTCGACGAAATTAACACTGGTCTGGATAGGTTCTTAAATTCATGCAGCTCTTGTATTTGAAGAGCTTAGTGGCGCTAAGCTAACACACAGTGCACCTGAAGTAAATCACTTATAACACCAGACTAATATTTTATGACTGTCGATAGAATAATTATAACCATTTTGCATTTAAAGAACTTCTATTTGAACAGCATCAGCTTCATGATTGTAAGCTAAAGCAGCAGCGGAGTGATCTGCAAGAAAATAGTCCCTCAAAATGCGGTAATTCATGTGATACAAGGTCAGTTATATTAAAAAAATTATTCTATTAACACAGACATATCGTTAGTCTGGCGTTATACGTGATTTACCTGCACTGTGGTGTGGGTCAGACTGTTTTTAATGCAGGCTAACTGATACCGTAGAAATGCATTAGCCTAGCGCCACTATCCATCCATCCATCCATTTTCTTCCGCTTTATCCGGGGCCGGGTCGCGGGGGCAGCAGTCTCAGCAGAGATGCCCAGACTTCCCGATCCACGCACACCTCCTCCAGCTGTTCTGGGGGGACCCCGAGGCGACACCAGGCCAGCTCGGAGACATAGTCCCACCAGCGTGTCCTGGGCCTTCCACGAGGCCTCCTCCCAATAGGACATGCCTGGAACACCTCCCGAGGGAGGCGACCAGGAGGCATCCGGAACAGATGCCCTAGCCACCTCAGCTGGCTCCTTTCGACGTGAAGGAGCAGCGACTCGACTCCGAGCTCCTCCCGGGTAACTGAGCTCCTCACCCGATCTCGAAGGGTGCGCCCAGCCACCCTGCGAAGGAAACTCATTTCGGCCGCTTGTATTCGCGATCTTGTCCTATAAGAACTGCATGAATTTAAGAAAAAAATATCTCCAGAAATCAACAACACTCTGGATAACTGGGAAATGAGGCCCTATGTCAACAATCCTGAAATATCCCTTTAACCTTAATTACTTTCAGTTAGTGTTTGGCTAACAGGACAATAGCAAGATGGCCGCCGCATTTGCCACGGTAACGGATGCGACGTCTTAGCGTTTTATTATAGAGCGGTGGCTGCCTACTTCACGGCCGAAGCAATCACAACCACAGCAGCAGAGCAGACGGTGTAGCCTCTGCCTGAAGAGCCTTTCCCCCCACCCCCAAACCCCCCCTCAGGAAACACGGCGATAGCGCACGCCTGAATGTGTCCAGATAAGGGCCACTGACTCGAGCCTGGTATATATGCAACCCGCGCCGCGCGCCAGCCACGACTATGTCTAACGCAGCCTCCACCGCCAACAACGGGGAGCTGAACGGTAAGCCACGTTTTTAACACGCGCTCTGGTCTGTAAACGTGTCGGTCCATATGCAAACGACGGGGAACGGTTAACGGTCTCGTAACGGTGTTTCGGTTGGGTTTTCTTTTTCGTGCACTTTCTGCTTTTGCTCCTGGGAGGTTATTGACATTGTCTGAGCCAATGGGATTGCGTCGTTGTTTGATCGACAGGCGAGTAAGCCAATCAGCGGCTTGGATAAGATCAAGGGGCGGGACTACGTTTTGTCAACAAGGCGAGATGAAGAGCTAGCAAACATGGGGCCGATGGAGGAAAAACAAATACACTTTACCCCTTCGCGCTTTATAAAACTGTTCGACACAGTTTTACTTCGCATTGATCTTATGAATATGCTCGATCCACCTTTTGTTAAATACATTTTAAAGTGTTAATGTGATGTACAACACGAAAGTTTATCAATGTTGACACGTAGCCGTGGTTTGGGAACGCAATGTGTTTTACAACTGTTGATAAAAGAGCTGCTTTAGTTCAGAAACAGAAACCTATTTTTTGCATAGTATGACAACACATTATTAACAAGTATGAATTGAATGTAAACTCTTTGTACTATACTGTGGGGGATTTATCTGTCCTTTGAAATATAGTTAGGGTGACCAGATGTCCCAGTTTACCAGGGACGGTCCCAGTTTTGAGCCCTCTCAGTCCCATGTCCCAGTGGGAACGTCCCATGTTGGCTCCCCTCCACACATTCTCATTGGGTCCCAGTTTTTAATGTGGGAAATCTGGTCACCATAGTGCTCTGTTGGACACCGACTCCAGGCTGTGGCCGGGTTCCCAAATAAAGCATTTGGTAGGCAAGGCAAGTTTATTCATACACAAGGCAATTCAAAGTGCTTCACAGTTGCATAAAGTTACAAGAAAACATATCAAATCAATCATTAAAACATAAAAATGTATCAATTACAGTAAAAGGCCAGAGTGCAGATAAAATACTTTCAGTTTTCATATGCTCGGGTAAAAAGAGCTGTTTTCAGCCTGGATTTGAACATTGTCAGAGTTGAGGCCTGTCTCACATCCTCATGAAGACTGTTCCAGATTTTAGCTGCATGAAACTGAAACGCAGCCTCACCGTGTTTAGTCCTGACTCTGGGAACCACCAGGAGACCCCTCCCTGAAGTTCTCAGGGCCCGAGATGGTTCATACGGCTCTAACATGTCAGAGATGGACTTTGGTGCTAAACCATGAAAAGACTTGTACACAAGCAGAACTGTTTTAAATTCTATTCTCTGAGCGACAGGAAGCCAGTGCAGGGACCGGAGCACTGGACTAATATGGTGGTATTTCCTGGTTCTTGTCAGGACTCGAGCAGCAGCGTTCTGGATGTTCTGCAGCTCTAACAGCTCGTTTAGAAAGGCCAGTGAGCAGCCGTTACAGTCGTCTAACCTGCTGGAGACAAATGCATGGATGAGTGTCTCCAAGTCTGGTTTTGACACTATTCCTCTGATCTTAATGTTTTTCAGATGGAGGATTTAATGTGTTTAACCCTTATGTTTGGTTACCTTAAATCAAAACAAAACTCCCAGCAAAGTTATGAGTCAGATCAGAGGAGGGATCGGCCCGCTCCCTGTAAAGACGCATGGTTTTTGAGGTGTTTTTGCCAGTAAAAACATCCATAATAAAAGAAATGCTATATTTTTCTATTTATTGGGTGAAATGTTGGAGGAAATGAGAGGATTTTATTTTATTTTTTAAAAATTGAACAAGATTACTCGGTTTTACTTTATTGTTGCTCTAAGTACACGGTGAGATAGTTGGGATTTGTTGTAATAGTAAATGGCTGTAGCCTTCTCGTGCCCTGGCTCTGTTGCTCCACTCGGGCTAAACAAAACTTGTTTATGGCACCTCGCTCTGACGGCACACTGGCTTAAGTTTTACCTCCCCGTGGGGGTTATGAGGCGGCCGGCGGTTTAAGACCCAGGTCACAAGGGGACAGATGTTCTGGACATGCGGGAGGTGGAAAAGTATGACAGTGAGCTGACTACAGGAGGGTGGGTCCACAATAGATGACTTATTATGGCTGTGACCGATTTCCTATGGATGCTTGTCAATGAAGTAAGAAGAAGGCATCCAGCATTCATTAGTGTTAATTTAATATGTTAAGCCAATATTATATGCATAATGTATGAAGAATATATCGTTCTATTGCTCTTTTGTGTAGCCTCCTTAAGGCAAATGGAATTAAACACTTTACATTGTAAACACCAGAATAGAAACCCCGATTTGAGGAAGTAAAATAGTGAAGAGATCTGTGGTTGATGAAAGTACTTGGATAAAATTAACCTTACATTGTACTTTTGCAGAGATTACAAAAGTAACCACACACAAATAGTTGCAAACTTAATATATGGTTTGGGTAAATAACAGGTGAGTGAGTAATGAGTATCTTAATTATTAATAGCTCTAGTATGTCATGACCTCATAAACCAAAATACTTTTTATTTTATTTTTTCAGTGAGTAGTATATTTTTAAGGTTAAAGGAACTGACCACGGTTTTTAAATACTGAGATATGTTCTTACCTGAGCTTAGACAAGTTGATACGTACCTGTCTGGTGCGCTCAGTCACGCAAAAAGACCAAAGTTGTTGTTGGCATTTGGCCTCTCCCAGCATATTCCTATAGCTCCAAACAGGGGTGAAGTTAGAAGCGACCGCGCTCTTCCACGGGCACAAAGACCAGACAGGTGCGTATCAACTCGTCTAAGCTCAGGTAAGAACATATCTCAGTATGGAAAAACGGTGGCCTGTTAAACATGTGAAGCCGTTACATCTCGCATAATGTTTTTAACCTGCTCCAGTCACATCCTAACTTTTACTTGTCCTTTACGAAATCTTGAGCTATCGCTTCATTTCTGTGGGACCCTGCTAATTTGTAATGGGAAGAGATAGTGGACAGGAAGGGCAGCACCGATCTTATTGTCCAGGCGGAAACCATGTGGGGCACTGTGCATATGGCCCATTTGTTGTACGGGTGCTCGTCATATAATTAGAATATCATGAAAAAGTTGATTTATTTATGTAATTCAACTTAAACTGTGAAGCAAATTTTTGATATAGACTCATTACATGTAAAGTGACATAATGGCTAGCCTTTGTTTGTTATTTTGATGATTATGGCTTACAGTCCATTTTTAAAATATTCTAATTTTTCTGAATACTGTTAAATGATACCAGTATGGTATGGAGAAAAAAAAAAAGTTTAGGAACTACTGGTATTGAAACTAAAGCAGGTACCAACAAAAATCGTATATCTTTAGAGACCAAGTTTTGATGCCTGTTGGTCCAGAGACGGCATTAAAGGAATTGACTTGGTTGTTTCAGCTCAAATAAATGATTCAAATTAAAAAAAAATCTTTTATAGAATAAAGTAACATTATTGTTTTTTTAAAGAACCCACATAAGAAGACAAACCATTTAGCATTTGTGCGTCACAGTAAAAAGGTCAGTTTGTTGGTTTGAAAATGCTATCTTGATCTAAAACGGCTAAAACAAAATATCCAGTTGTTTCACTACCTGGTTATTCAAGCGAACTAACTCCAAACCTCCGAAGCCATCACCCCTTAGCTGTTTCAATAAAGAGAAGGAAAACGGAAAAAAAACTAGAGAAAAGACCTAGTGCCACATGTGGCTGTCGTGAAGCTTTTTTTACTCTAACTGAGGCTCACTTTTGATTCTGGTCAGCTATGGTAACACCCGTGCCACGCAAACATGAGTCAGCGGTAGGATCTCTGCAGCCCAAAATAACCCAAGAAGAAATTGTCACCTCTTGATGAAAAATTGTACTTATCACTTCAGTTATTTTAAATTGTAACTACTCAGTGATTCTCTGTCAACAATGGTATCAAGTTGTTATTGTTACATTTTAAAAAGGTGTTGTGTCTTGTTGCTGATACTAACGTGTGTTATTACAAAAAGTACTGACACTCTGCGCTCAAAATGCAAATAAAACAATCGGTCATTTTCACACCTTCAGGGAGCCTAAAGGGGCCGACCACCCCATGATTCTGACCCAAAACATGACTCCGCCCCCTCCTTACTGACGTCACAGCCATGTTGGGACATGGCGGCCATTCACCAACCATCCATCTGACCATTGCTGCCGTTTCTGCTCAGCTTCAATGAACAGTTTAGAGGAGGCCGGATAGAAGGTTTATTCACAACTGCCGCCTCTGGAGGGTCCTACACCTTAATGTTCTGGAGACTCCAGAGGCACCAGCAGCTTCAAATACCTGTTTGCTGCTTTGTAGCAGCTGTTCTCTTAATCTGATGTGTTTGTCTGGCAGTCATTGTACATAAGATACCACTATTTACCATTTAATTATTTTTATAAATGTTTCCCTCACATTTCCTGCCTATTTGCACACCCTGAGTGTTTCTAAGAGCTGAATGTAACAAATACATTTCTCCATTGTGAGATCAATAAAGGCTTATCTCATCTTAGAAACCGTCCTCATTGTGCCTTTATCTGCACAAACCCGTGTGTGCGCTGAATCAGCCACAAATCTCTTAACAGTACAATGATTATGCTTTCATGATATATTGAAGGTTTTCATACCTAGTCATTCAACTATTTCACGCTTTTCATCAGCAGAGATCCTTTTTCTTTCCCATATTGCTTGAAAATGGTGGTCTGCTTAATAATGTGGAACGACCTTTTCCACTAGTTTTTCCCCTAACTGGACTCACCTGACAAACTAATCATCCCAGGCGTCTGAGATTGATGTCAGTGATTCAAAGAGCCCTGAGACACAATACCATCCATGAGTTTCATCGTTTAAAAAAAAATGTTTTACCTTCATGACACTGAAATACAATTTGCATAATAATTTGGAACACAGTGTATAATGTATGCTTCTGACTAGGGCTGGGCGATTTTGGGGGGAAAAAAGAATCACGATTATTTTCCCCATATTCATCGATTTTTATTTTTATCAAATCGATGATTTACAGTAAATAGCTAGATGGTGCGGTCGGACTCGAAACTGCTACCTCTGTTCACAATTCACCTAAAATGTATAAACTCTACCAAAAAATAGTGTATAAATATTGATCAAATAAAGGGTTTTACTTTGGGTTTGGGTCTCCACCTTTTTCTAAAAGCTCAGGGTTTTTACTGTTCTGTCCCTGCTCATCTGTGTCACATCTTATTTAAAAAATAAAAAAAGAGTAATATTGCTGCTTCCCTCTTAGTATTTTTCTTTTTGTTGACATCACTAATGAATTCTTAGATACGAAACTGGAATATAGTAGTATTTCGCTGAGTCTAGAGGCGTGTCTGCCGTTGTCCTGTGCTGCTGTAACCTGTCGCTGAGAGAGAGAAGTGATGCCAAATCGGTGCCTGTGACAGATTCAAGTTTGACTAATACGATACGACAGCACCAAAGCAAGACACACTCTCCTGCATTGGGCTAATTAGTGCATTTGTGCCTCGTGTGGCAAAAACCATGAGGCTCATTTCATAAAACTTCTCTCGTCTTTATTTTCTCGGAAATACAAAGATAATAGATCAGTTTAGGACCCGCGGGTCCGTGGTGCATTTCCTCGTCTTTTTCACATTTTGTTGCGGTGAAAATGATGAAGTGACTTTGATATAAAAAGTTTAAAAAAACTCTTCCTTCGCAGAGGGCGCCTGCACAGCCTGTTTTGCTGGAATACTATTTTTCAGCTGAAACAGTGCAGAAGTCATTAGGGGAGAGCAGATCTGCTGCTATAAATCTGCAGTCATGAATCTGCAGCAGCTCCGGGCTGCAGGGGGAGCTGATATAATCGTACATCCCTACTAGTATAAAAGACGGCTCAAACTTGAAATTCACCGTCAGAGGTCCAGCTAATCCACTCTTCTTTCAGCTGCAGCCTAAAAACTCCACGAGGTCCAAATTCAAATACTGTTTTCCTCTTCGAAGGTAAACCTTTGGTCCGCGTGCAGCGTCCTGATCCTCTGACAGCGTGTCTCTGTTTTGCCCGTTAGATGAGTTAGCGTGAGTTTGTCGCTGATTTTACACTTGCATTCACCCGATTCTCTTCTCTTCCTTTCGCACATGCCTTCCTGTTTGTCTGTCCGAGTGAACCCTGGGCTTGACCTGATAGGAGCTGCAGTATCGCGCCGTCCAGATTTGTTTCCAGAATGCCACAGGAATGGCCAATTATCCTTTAAAATGCACCAGGTGATTATTGAGATTAACTTTGATTAAAACTGCAATTAGATTAAAATTTGATGACTTGCCCAGCCGTAGCCCAGTTAGCAAACCACAAACAATCTTCCAAAGGCAAGACTTGCACTAAATTGTTCCGAAATAGTTTGTTTTTCTTAAAGAGGGGGTATTATGCTTTTTTCAATCACATAGCACCAGTCTATAGCACTACAATGATGACGTAACCTTCTGTTGGTCTGTATATGCAGTAAATTAAAATAACTGCCTTGAATAAAATTGCTCTCTCAAAATGGCCGTACTGAACGTCTTGAAATAGGCCTCTGTCTCTTTAAGAAGCTTTCCGACACGCCCCCTTCAGCACACTACTGTGGCATTTAAACAACAACACTGTGCGGGGAGGGGGCTCTGCTGAGCTGAAGAGCAGTGGTTGGGGGCTTGGCTGGTGACGAAAGGTCCAGAGGCGTCTCCAGGAGGTGGGGGCGTTTCTAGGAGGACTGAGGCATAGCTACACCTAAAATGGCTGCCGTCTAAGTTTTTACTGATTACTCAAAAATATGTGAATGAGCCAAGGCAACACTCCAGGCATGTGTTTAATGAGGGAATGACATCATAACATGATATAAAGCTTGAAAAAGTCGATTTTACATAATACCCCCCCTTTAACGGTTGTGTTGGAAGAGTTGGCAAACCACAAACTATTTTCCAAAGGCATCATCAGTGGATTGGCTCCATGTCCACCCAAGCCAGAATACTTTCTTTCCTTTCGCATGTTGATCATGAATGTAGCAGTGCGTGTGTATAACGTCATACGAATAATGCAGAACTCATCCATTTTGACACTCTGCAGTCATAAATCCTGCCCTATGCTTTGTTTTACTGCAGGGCATTTGTCTGAGGAGTTATTTTAGGCACAACACACACTCTCCGCTATCAGATCCAGTGCTGTTGTTATGTCGTTCTTTCGTCTCTTTTCCTGGACCCTCTGTAGTCGGTCTGGGTTATATCTGCGGAGGATCAGTGAGGCTGATGTCCTGTCTGCACCCTCTAAAAAGCCCTCCGACAGCTGAGCGGGCTTCACGTCGCTGTGACAGCCAGCTGCGGGAACAATAGAGAACACAATGACAATTCAACGACGTCTTTTACTGAAAAAAATATGTTGTATGGAATATGCATTACAAAAACATTGGCCTCACTAGTTCAGACAGATGAAATGTCCACTCACTTTGTGTCCATTTTGACCAGTTGAGGGAGTAAGGTGTGTGAATGAACCGGTGTGAATGAAGTGAAATACTGCTTCTAATGTTTTCGACGAAGGGACAACGTTTATGGCGCTCGAAGAAGAGTGCTGCCGACAGTGCATTGCCGTCGTGTTTATTAGTAGGTAGACGATTTTAAAAAATAGTAAATGGTTCAAGGGGTTTGGCACCAAGTGGACATATGTGCAGGGTAGAGCCAAACATTACATTTGTTTGTCTGTGTCATTGCTGGTTTCCAAACTGTTCCTTTCTTTTAAGTCGGTACTAATATCTGAGCAGTCCTGTACTAAAACAACTTGATTTTTATTTGGAAACGGGGGACAGGGAAGGTATCGAAGCATTAGGGCCATTAGTGCAGTTCATACTCCTCGAAACTCCTATAACAACATCTCCCAGTGGCCAATGAAAGGGTTTCTCTTTGTCCCTTGAGTGTTTTGTCGTTTCATTTGGCACTGACCCATTTGTCTATCCGCAGCGTTTAAAGTGCAGACGTTTTACAAATATGGCTGCACAATAGAGATGCGCGGGCCGGCTTTTTCTGTGACCCGCACCAACCCGACCCGCTGTAAATCAAACCCATACAAACCGACCCAAAGAAAAGCGTCTCAGTTTGCCGACCCGAACCCAAACCCGCACACATTAAGAAACAGCGGCATGAGTCAGGCTACAGCTGCTGTCACTCAAACGGGAAATCGCTTATGGACTCATCAGGAAACGAGGAGCAGAAACTATAATGAGGCTTTACTTCTACCACGTCATGGACGACTCTTTCTGTCAAACTAAACAGAGTTTGGACTAAAGTGGAGCAGCCTTAACCTGACGCCACGAGAAGTTGCTCTCTTCAGGTTGGTAAGATGCTGTGTCTTTGTTATTTTAGTTTTACCTTGCTTCGTGTTGATGCATTAGCTTCATCATGTGTGCTTGGGCACTGTTGTTGTGCCGCATTTATAGCGGTGGTCAAGTCATACAAGAAGCGATAGGCCAGGCAACATCTAAACGAAACATGCTAATGATACGTATACCCCATAAAACTAAACATTCAACAAAACACAGCTGACTTTGTATGGCATTTATGGATAAGAATGCACTGTATGTTGGAAGACAAGAGAAAAAAGAAAAAAGCTCTGTAACCCCACCCACCCGCACCTAGCCTGGCCTTAGCCATCCGTAAAATTATCTTTTCCCTACATGTACGTCTGGGATTGATCTCAGTGGCTGGCTCCCAAATATCCAGAAATTATAACTGAAGCCTTAGAATGCGCAAGGAATGCTCCCAAGAGTTAGGATAGCTGCTTCACAGCACTGAGACAGCTCTGATCAAGGTGACAAATGATATCCGTATGAACACTAAGGTTTCAGTTTTAGTTCTGCTGGACCTGAGCGCTGCCTTCGACACAGTGGACCACAGGATCTTACTTCACAGGTTAGAAAACTGGGTGGGAATCTCTGGTACTGCGCTAAACTGGTTCAAGTCCTATCTCGAGGACAGGACATACTTTGTCCAAATTGGCAACTGTGTCTCAGATAAAATTTCCATGACCTGTGGAGTCCCCCAGGGGTCAATCTTGGGACCCCTCTTATTCAACTTGTACATGCTTCCATTGGGTCAGCTAATAAACAGCAACAATGTGTCGTACCACAACTACGTAGATGACACTCAGATCTACGTGTCACTGACGGCAGGTGAACATGGGCCTGTAGATACTCTCTGTCACTGCATCGAACAGATCAGTTTGTGGATGCAAAACAACTTTCTCCAACTAAACTGTTGATAATTGTTTTTGGCCTACAGACACAAAGACAAAGTGTTATCAGTCACCTTGAGTCTCTCTCTCTAAAACCAAAACACCAGGTTAGAAATCTAGGAGTAATCATGGACTCAGACCTGAACTTAAACAGCCACATTAAAGCAATAACATCATGGCAAGGCAAGGCAACTTTATTTATACCGCGCATTTCGTACACAAGGCAACTCAATGCGCCTCAGCTTTTTACCATCTGAAAAACATTAAGATCAGAGGAATAGTGTCAAAACCAGACTTAGAGACACTCATCCATGCATTTGTCTCCAGCAGGTTAGACTACTGTAACGGCTGCTCACTGGCCTTTCTAAACGAGCTGTTAGAGCTGCAGAACATCCAGGACGTTGCTGCTCGAGTCCTGACAAGAACCAGGAAATACGACCATATTAGTCCAGTGCTCCGGTCTCTGCACTGGCTTCCTGTCACTCAGAGAATAGAATTTAAAACAGTTCTGCTTGTACAAGTCTTTTCATGGTTTAGCACCAAAGTCCATCTCTGACATGTTAGAGCCGTATGAACCATCTCGGGCCCTGAGAACTTCAGGGAGGGGTCTCCTGGTGGTTCTCTGGTGGGAGTTATGGAATCATTCAGAGGTGCCAAGCAACCTCTTAAAACAGAAAAGAAACCACAAAATACAAATATGAAGGTAAGCTACATGCAAATGTTATGCTAAGACCAGCTAAAGCTGCGCTAGTAGCGGATAAATGCTATTATCGGTAAAATCCCCTTTTAGCACAGCGGTATGATGTTGTGAAATATTAAATCCATATGACCTGCGTGTCAATAGTGAGGGCTGTCCACTCTCTCGTTGCCAATCAGAGGCCAGAGTCTTTTCACGTCACATCAGACACGGGTTAGCCCGCTTTGGCCACAGCCAGAGGTCGGTCCCAAAACCTATACCTGGTCAGACCGGTTTGGCCCTGGCCTTTGTTATGGAAAAGCTCGACAAAGCGGATGAAAGAGCCATACAGCTGATACACGCCTGCATGCGGAAAAGAGCCTTTAGTTACGCACCTGTTTCAATGGGTACATCATGTGCTTCTGTGCTAGTTAGCATTAGCTTGCAATTGGCACATTTCTAATTTGTCTAATGTTGTCATTTCTTTCATTTCTGTTACCGTCATTCCTGTTACCATACGAGGAGGAAAAATAGGAAAATTCATTCAAACAATAAAAGAGAGAGACTGACTTGGCACCTATACATGTAAACATATGCCAATTAAAAACAATATTAGGAAAAATCCTTGAAAAAACCTTTGTTTTGTTTTGTAAAGCTGAAAAGTGGCCATACCGCCTTTGCAATGCCCGATCCCGTCAGACCTCGGAAGCTAAGCAGGGAAGGGCCTGGCAGGACTTGGATGGGAGACCGTTTGGTAACACCTGGCAAATGTAGTGTGTGTGTGAGTGGTTGGTGGTGGTGGCTGATGTGCTCAGACTGGTTGCCTCGATTATCATCACCAAGTATGGAGTGAATGAATAATGCACCAAAATTGTAAAAGCGACTTTGAGTGTCTGGAAAAGCTCTATATAAGACTAACGCGTCATTATTATTATTATTATTTGGCTGAAAAAGGTTGGTGAATGTATAATATTACTGCACATTTGATGACTAGTAACAATTATTCTGAGCAGTACTGCAATTAGAATAAACATTTCAATTATTTTTGTTTCATGGAATACCTTTTCTCTTGTACAGCATTTTGTGATTTTTATCTGTGAAAAGCGCTTCATAAATAAACTTTGCTTACTTTGGATTTGATTGTGGTTCAGTTGTATGGCCTCAAACGAAGGAATATCATAGATAATTTAGCTAACTCATATTTAGCGTGGTCACATTGAGAAGTGTAGTTGACGCAGTGAAGTCCGAGTGTGTTTGGAAACTGTGAATCCAAACACACGCCCAGTAAACAAAAGTGGACAAAAATAGTCTTTGTTTTCCAGGAAGGCCACTGGGACCAAACCTGAAAAGCTGCTGGGATTGCATCAGGCTGGTGCTGACTAATTCATTTCTAGAGGTTCCATTGGCAGCGGACGGGGCTGGGTCGGGTCAGGGTTTGTTTGGGAGGTGTAGTTGTTATTGATGTGTGTGTTTGTGTGTAGGGTTAAACCGTGCTGAGAACATGGTGTTGAAAGATCAGTGAATGCCTGAGTGGTTATGAAGCACCTCTCTGACGCCTGTTCCTCTCAGGGACATGAGCAGGACATGACGGGAAGAGGGAGAGGGAGGGGAGGGGGGGGGGGGGGGGGCAAAGTCTGAATTCCTCATCGGTCTTAAACAAACGAATGGAGGAGTACGTTTGACTGTCCTGTTTAACTCTTTAAAAAGATTCGAGTCCTGGCCCCAAGTGGCACATTTTCAGCTGCTTTCGGGTGTGGTTTCTTGACTGATGTAAAGGTGTTACCGCTGACCTCATCTGTGCAGGATGTGAGCACATGCTTTGACTGTAGGATTTGTCTTAACAAGTCTCACTAGCTGTTCAAATAGGATGCAGTCTTTCACGTGTCGTTAGAACACATTTCAAACTGTGGTCTTTTCCAAAAGGGTGGCGTAGTGGCACTTTGAAAAATCCCTCCAATTCTGTATGACCCGTGTCTCTAAAAACATACGATTGAGGGGGCCTTCATAAGACGCAATAGATACAGACTGCATCGTGTCATAGAAGGGAGCGTGGCCTCGCCGAGGGGGAAAACAATGTTTTGGAAAACACAATTTTCCACTCTTTTTAGCTGTTTTCTGGCGAAATATCAACTTATTTAACACGTATAAATAGGGTCATGTCTAAATCGTGTCCATATGGATGTTTATTCACAGCAGATTGTTCAGTATAAGCAAAAAAACGTCAGTCGTAGCTAACGCTAGCTAGCGTTAGCATTAGCACAATGCTAACATAAAGCATCTATGTATGTATGGGCTCTTGAGCCACTTTGCTCCTCCCCGTGTCTTTATTTAGTAGAAAACTATATAAATAATTCTGCATTTGTTAAAGTAGTTTTTGAATAAGCAAAAGTTTTGACTTGTCTCCAAATTGTTTTCCCCTTAACTGTTATCAAACATGACCATGTATGGGTGATTCCAGAGATGCCGTCTGTATCTATAATTTTGTTCTTACACCGAAGTCATTTTTGTCTAACTGAAGGAACGCCCAACGTTACAAGGCAAAAATGACATCATTTTGTTCCTGCAGTTTTCGATGTAAGAACATCGTTATTGCGTCTCATGAAGTATGAATGAGCCTTAATTCTTTATATAAATGTATACAGGGTTAGTACTAAGGCTGGGCCGATACACTTCTGTTACAAAGATGTATTGCGATGTATTGGAAAACGATATTGTGTCCCAACCCTATAAGTAGTGACATAAAAACAGTAATTTCTTTCTCATTATCTGGGATCAGGTCCAACCGACATGGATTTTATTATTAGTTTTCAGCTATAAACATCAAAATAAAAGAAAGAAACACTTGAAATACATCAGTCTGTGTGTAATGAATGGATATAAAATACAAGTTTCACATTTTGAATGGAATTACTGAATTTAAATCAACTTTTTCATTCTAATATATGACTAGCACCTGTGTGTGTATAGTATTTTTGTAAACCAATGTGGATCTTTTAATACCGCCAACTATAGCTTGTTTAAACTGGGGTCAGAGGTACGGGGCTTCTGCTAAAAACTCCAATAAACAAAGAGAGGAGGCGGAGCTTTGGAAGAACTGCTTATGGTCACGTTAACTTGTTTACATCATGCCAAGTTTCACTAGCCCTGTGCCCACTGAGGCTTTGCGTCCTTTACAGGCCTCAATATACAGTTTATAGACCAGTCCTATGCAAGTAAAGACGGCTGAAACATTATTATTATCACTGTTGTTTACAGGTGGTTGGATGATCGGTTTGTGACTCACAGGCAAAGGAAGACTAAGTTCATTTGTTGAGCACAATTCATACACATGGCTATTCAAAGTGCTTCACAGTAGCGCGATTAATCTCTGTGTTCATATGGCTCTAACATTACACACTTTGGTGCTCGACCGTGGAGCGACTTGTGCACAAGCAGAGCTGTTTTAAAGTCTATTCTCTGGGGGTATGTAACTTAAGCGCACTGGCCTATAAAACTGGATAATTTATCAGTTGTCAGCTATAGTCTTTCATTTTGTATTGATTAACTGCGTTCCATTACCTCCGGCACAAAGCTGTTTACTGTAGTAAAGCTTTAATAAACTCTGATCAGCTGACTTCTTAATAATAAACCATGTTTTGCCTTGAGGGAGGGAAAATGGCGTGATGAACTGCCTTTTGTATTCATTTATGTTTTACTTTCCTGTCTCTGAATGCCTCTGCTGTGCTCCTTAGGCTCTTGGGTGGAGTTGGAGATGCACAGAGGCACGTCTGGGACCTCTGACTCCCCCGGGACGCCCCTCCTGCCCCTACCCCTGCCCCTGCCCCAGGTGGAAGAGGAGGAGGCCATGGCAGGAGGCTTGGAGCACGTCCCATCGTCCTCGTCCATCCACAACGGAGACATGGAGAAGATCCTCCTGGACGCGCAGCATGAGTCCAGCCGCAGCAACTCCTCGTGTGACAGGTACACGAGACTGTATCACATGGAGGAAATGTCTGTGGAGATGTATTGGAGAAGAGGGCTGTGAACAACTCTTTTAAAGTCGGCGTATCATCATCACTCATGAGCCCGAGTCATGTTGCTCCCTCATCAAAAGTTTTTCCTTCAGTCTTGCAGTTTTGAGTAACATCATTTCTCGACGCTTTGAACCTTGAGGCCTGTACAACGATGTGGCTAACAGTGTTGGGTAACGATACTTCAAAAAGTAACTCGTCACGTTTGTTTCTCCTCTGGAAAAATTACGTCACTGCACTACTTTATTATGAAGGTAACGCGTTAGAATAGTCATGCGTTTCCAATAATAAACATCTATAGCCTTCATTTGTCCATCACTTTTTCCGATGCGCAAACGGCTCGATACCAGTAAATGTCTTCAGATCAGGACAAACTAACACGTTACTGATTTCATAAAGAAACTAGTACTAAATTACCTGCAAATGCAAAACTAACTCATCACTTTACTTGTTACTCGGTGTAGTGGCTATTTGTCCATAAATTAAAACAAAACAAATAATACAAAACTTCTCAAATGGCCACTGAGGCTACGTCATGTTTAGGCTTTACGCAGGTTAGAGGTACCAAAATCAAGTAATGTCCATACCAAAAAATACGTTTGAGGAGGTTTATTCACACATGGAAAGCAAGCTCACAGAAATGTTCTGCTGCCTCTCTTACGCTGGTAAAAAACCATATGTCCTCGCAGCCTGGAGGTCCCTCCCACCTTGACCTATTTATGCAAATGAACATAACACCATGTGACCAATAAACAATGTAAATGCAAAATAAAACAAATTAACTTTAGCAAGAAAAGAAGGAAAATAAATTAGGCTATAACTTAACTTAAGCCTAAAATAAACAAAGTGGAAAATAGCTCCAACACTCGGAAAACGTAATCTGAGCACTCTGAACGCGTTACTAAAGGTCCACACACACTACACGACTTTTATGCCCGATTTTGCTCTAATTTCCAGTCGCGCCGGGTCTTCTCGAGTCAAAGGTAGATGCAGAGTCGTGTCACGACTGGACCGGCGTTAGAATCGTGTAGACGCAACTAGACTCCAGTCTTAGGAAATCAAACCTGTTTGATTTTTACGCCCGATTTTGGACGCACAGGAGTAAGGCTGGGCGATGTGGCCAAAACATAAAATCTCGATTTTTCTGCTCAGGTTGGACGATTACGATTTCAATAGATTTTATTGGAAATAAACTTAAAAAGGTGTCCTGATCTTTCATATGTAGTCCTGCTCATTAATATTTAGATTCACAATATAGCCTACAATTAGGCCCATTCAAAATTGTTATTTCTGTTTTAAATATTCTTTGCTCTCAACAGTAAAACTTCCTAAGCCTTTAGTTTTATCACCCTCGAGCACAGCTGTGATTGACAACCGTCTCCATGGAGACTCAAGGGGAAAGGGGCGGGGTTAATTTCTTGCAGCAGCTCAGAGCGGCTCAGCGTGAGAGAAGAGCAGAGAAGCAGACTTAGTTTTAGTGAAGAAAACACAATGAAAGTCGCTGGTTCTGCTGGTGTCACTTTCAAAAAGAGTCGCTACGGAGCGTCTGAAACGCCGCTAAATGGCAGCACGGCGCTCGTCAGGCGGACATGCAGCGGCGGACACGATTTTACGATTTAGCCATTTTCCACATCATCTGTTTTTAAAAGCTTGAATTAATTAGATGTATTGCCCAGCCCTACACAGGACAAACGTGGGTGATTTCACTGTCCCCAAAGCGAACACACTGAAAGCAGCGGCCAATGACGGAGTGAAATAAAGACAGAAAAACAGCAGCGCCTCCTTTTTCATTTCTCTGTGAAAACAGCGGCACAAACGGCTCATTTCATGGCCACAGCCCCACACGAAACAGCACAACTTTATATCACCAAACGTTCACGAGAACCACCTTTTCAAGCTACATTTCAACCGCGAACAGAGTTTAGCGGCACTTACTGAGTTTGGAGACGGACTTTCCAGATACTTTTCTCCGCTAGCTTCTCTCCGCTTTCTCCTCTCTCTCTCCTTCTCTGATTAAATCCAAAGAAATACGTCCCACATCTTCATGTCGCCGACGTTTATCTCTATTTTGACTATAGCCAAGTTGAAGCTCGTAGTAGTAGCAGCAGCAGCGTGAACTGCGTTGTTGTGACAGTGATCACATGACACTGTTGACCAATCCGGAGACGCACATGTTTCCCAGAGGCCTATATTTTCTGATCTGGGTCATTTTTGGAAGCCGGAGGAGAAATGAAGCGGTAGAGAGGACGGATGTTATTAAACATCAGCTGTTTGTCAGAATCGTGTAGTGTGTTCGCTCTTACGATTCTCAGTCGCACTAATTACAGTCATGTAGAGTGGACCCGTCATTCTTTATAAAATTGTATAAAGAATGACTGGAAATTGTCTGGAAAAATCGTGTAGTGCGTGCTGAGCGCGTTACCCCGAACACTGACGGCTAGTTGATACATTTTCACCGTCAGACTGAATATTGTGCCATGTTATCAATAACAATGCAACTGGGTCCAAAAATACTCTGCTATTTCTAATGAAAGAACTGCGATGTGAGATAGACTCAATGACGGCTCCAGTTCAAGTTTGAGCTTTCAGAAAACGGATGGTGAGGATTGCTCTGACCTGGAGCCTTGTGGACATGGCCGCTGCATACTCTGTCTTAATCTGGTTTTGAGGGAAAGTCATTAACATACCTCACATTCATTTGTTTAGCACAGTGAGCAGAGGCACCAATCGCTTTAGCAAACAGCAGGCAAAAGGAGAGAAGTCAGAAGTTCAAAAATTGGAATGGAATGAGGCACATTATGAAACGGCGTGGATTTAAACGACTTGATTTGAGAATATTAATCTTGTTTGGGCGGTTTTCACTCATTTTAGACTTTTCGCTTAGAATACTTTGCTTGTTCGATGACATGTCCGACCGGTTCTAAGGTAAATCTCGCTTGAGATTAGAAAGTAAAACTGCCGATAGATATAGACGGGGGCCGATGGGAAAACAATCTTTTGGGTAACACAATTTTTCACTCTTTTTAGCCGTTTTATGGCTAAATTGAAACTAATTTATCACATACAAATAAAGTCATGTCTAAATCGGGTCCATATGGATGTTTATTCACAGCAGATTGTTCAGTAGAAGCGAAAAAACGGCATTCGTAGCTAGCGTTAGCACGATGCTAACACGACACATCATGTTAGTATTCTTTGTTATTTATGTGTTGTTGAACCACTTTCCAGTAGGAATGTTTCGGATATCGGAGAAAAAGATTATGTCGAGTATCGAGTATCGGCTACAGATATCCGATACTGAAACAATAGCAGTTTTGGCTCTCACCGCTGTAAAAACACAACTATCACCGACTATACCGAAGTGAATATGGCCATGCTGTATGTCATTTTGAAGGGCAGATCCTGGAGAATTGAATCACTGAGTTAGTTTTAACCTCCACAAATGTATTTTTGATCATCGCACAAAATGCCGCGTCTAGCACCAGCATGCTAAAGCTAGCGGCAGAATGCTAAAAATCAAGGCTGGATCAGAATCTAACATGGACATGGACAGGACAAGAAGCCTAAAGAAATAAAAGGCGAAGTGTTTGTATTTTAGTTTAAAGGAACAGGCCACTGGTTTTGTACACTGAGATATGTTCTTACCTGAGCTTACACAAGTTGATCTGTCTGGTCTTTACATGTTGTCAGCATTTAGCCTCTCCTCCTCTCTCCTATGGGGCCAAACGGGGGTGAAGTTGGAAGCGACCGAGCTCTTCCACGTTTTCCCTATTTAAATTTGGTTACGTGAGTAGTTTCACGATCCAAGTATAGTCACACAAAATTAAACATCTCGATTTTCTAAGCGGATTAAAAGAGGAACTATATTGCAACCCATAAATAAATCGCACAATGGTGAAAGTGAAGGATCCAATGAAACACCTTAGGAGCACTTCAACTTTACTGCACGGGTGTCGAAAAATGATCTAATAGGCCTTTTTTTCTCATAGTCTGCATAGTTATGTTTCGTTTGATTCTGTAAAAAACGAATGTGTCCCATTAAAAACTTTTACACACCTACTCCAATTACACAAGTTGTCCGTAATAAACGTTTTGAATCAAAAATGGTAATATTACACAGTTGTAAAAGAGTTACAACTGTTCAAGACTGTTCAGTCGACGTCTCGGGTTCACTGATGGAGCTGCAGCTGATTGTTGTAAATGTGTAACGGTGTGTTCGTGTGTCCGCAGCCCCCCGCGGCCCCACAGCCCCCAAGACGAGGGACAGATTATCTTCGATGTGGACGCCCGGAGAGACAGCCAAGTAAGGGCTGCTGCCGCCATGGCAACACTTACTCACACGTGTCACACAAAACGGACAACAGAAGACTGCAAAAGACTGGGTTCTTCGGTGGGATAAAGCTGGGCGATTTGGGGGAAAAAATAATCACGATTATTTGCCCCATATTGATCGATCTCGATTTTCGATTCGATTTTTTTGGGGTTTTTTTTAAGAAAAAAAACAATAAATGTGTTCTTTCCTGAACGAGCATGTAAACGGATGCAGTGGCCAAACTGCAGCTAACTCGGCAGCAAAAACAAACTCCACACTCCTCACAGTACAACATCCCCTCACAACAACACACAAACATCTGCAAAGGAGACGCAAAAAAGTGGATGTTTGAAGAATGTCAGAAGCAGACGGCGAGCGCATGTTTGTGGGCGGAGCCTCAAAAGGCCAAGACGTTACTCGTAAACAGCACATTTATAAGTGTAAAAGACGATCAAACTTACAATTCACTGTGAGAAGTCCAGCTAATCCACGGCTGTAAAACAAATCCACATGGTCCAAATAGTGATCGGTAGTTTTTCCCCTTCGAAGGTAAACTCTTCCTCCCAGTACGTCCCGGTCCTCTGAGGCTCCTCGTGTGTTTCTGATTTGCACATTAGACGAGTTAGCACAACTTTGAAGCTGATTTTACACATATCACAAATCACCAGGTCCTCTCCTTGTTGCCGCATGTGTCATGCTCCTGTGCTTCCTGTTTGATTGGGCCGAGTGATCCCTGGGATTGACCTGACAGGTGCTGCAGAATTGCGCCGTCCATATTTTGTTCCAGACTGCGACAGGACTGGCCAATTGTCCTCGATTAAAACGCACCACGCGATTATCATGATCGACCTTTATTAAAATCACAATTAGATTAAAATTTGATTAATTGCCCAGCCCTACTTCCATGGCTGGTCATCCACTCCTGCTTTGTGTATCTGTTCCAAAGCAGGATCATCTGGCCGTCACGACACAAACCGAATTAACCACTAGTAAAATACGTTCTTATTGTACTTAACAAGAATGTACCTGCTTCATCTTCTCGAAGAGGATATATTCTTTTTGCCGTCTATTGAAAGTATTTTAGTCCCGTTCCAAATGTACATTGATTGAAACAGTCACAAATTCGTGTTGGATTCTCCTACGTTTAAAAATCTGAACAGATCGTTCACATTTTGTCTCCGCACTCCTGGCTGATCCCATTGTAAGACTAACAACTTCCTTGTTCACAAAATACGCCGCCTGCATCATATCGGACTTTTCTCTGATTGGTTAATACGCTTGTCACTCACGCCCATCGGGTATTCGAACCAGTCTTTGTAAAGAATAGAGTTATTGACAGAAAAGGCAAAAATGCTCCATTTATATTTTTAAAGCCTATATTCTGGTGGCCAACACAGCCTTCCTCAGTGTTTCTCCTTAAAGATGTAGTTTGTTTTGGGCCTTCCCAAATATGGCGCCTTTATCACTGATCGCTGACTGCTCTGCTTTGTGACGACGACACTGGAGGCCGCCATTGCTCCACCTTTGCTGTAGTACCTCCATATGGCCGCTATTCCCCCATTGGAATGCATGGGACTTTAGACACGTTAAAAACAACGTTAATGCCTGGTGCTTAATGGTTTAGAAGTGGCTAGAGCTAGATATTCCTCCTGTGATTACGCTGGGTTAAAAACAATATGGGGCACCGGGCTGGTTATCGTAGAAATAAATTTTTGAAATCTTGCATAATTAATGAGAGCCTGACTTTGATTGACAGGCCGTTTACGTTGCTGCCTGGCCATGGGCGCGATTACAACAGAAATACGCGCCCATTACACGCCCCGCGAGGGCCAAGCAGGGCCGGGTCTATAGTTAAGATCCCGCCCTTATGCCCTTTTTAGGAACATGAGAGGAGGAGCTGGAGAGGAGGAGCCTGTAAATCCGCCATGATTTCCCCCACAAACGTGGTCATTGTGGTAAACGGGGAGGGGTGAGGAGGAGCTGTCTATTCTTTTTACAGTCTATGGCCTTTATGTATTGTGCTTCCCGTGTGGCATCTCCGCAGCGGTGTAACTTCTGTCTTCTGTCCATAGTCGGAGGAGGACGGCCTGGAGAAGGAGCGGGACATGGACATCCTGATGAAGGACGCAGACTGGGTGGCTGACTGGTCCAGTCGACCCGAAAACATTCCCCCCAAGTCAGTACCGCGACGACTCCGTAAACTCCATAACATGCACGCTGTTACTTGGGCAGCCATGTTGTTCCTGTTGATGAAGCTAATGAAGCACTAGCTCAGGTTCAGTCCATGTCTGCAAAGATTAAGTGTCATCCAAGAACATGGACTAAAAATACTTTATGTAATAGAGCTGTGCCACAATGAAATTATAAAAATAGTGAAAATGTTCTCAGTGAAACAACAGCAGCTCAATCTGTTCTGATGCTTTTTAACTAAATCATATGGTATTGTATTATTTGTGCAGGAAAGCTCTTGTGTCAATGCCGTTCACGTGTTTCTGTGCAGGGAGTTCCACTTCCGACACCCCCGTCGCTCGGTCTCGCTGAGCATGAGGAAGACGGGGGCCATGAAGAAAGGAGGAATCTTCTCTGCGGAGTTCCTCAAAGTGTTCATCCCGTCTCTGCTGCTCTCACACATCCTCGCCCTGGGCCTGGGGTAAGGCGGAGTCACCCCAATATCCAGTGGTGCTCAAAGTACTGTCGTCTTGTGACCGGAGGGTCGGCGGTTCGAATCCCGTAGGTGCACACCGTCGTTGGGTCCTTGGGTCCTTGGGCAAGACACTTCACCCTCCTTGCCTCCAGTGTCTGCGTGGTGTATGAATGAGAGTGTGAATGGGTGACTGGTTCCTTGATGTAAAGCGCTTTAAGTGCCTAAAGCAGGTAGAAAGGCACTATATAAATGTGACCATGTACCATTGTGAAAATAGAAATACAACACAGGGATTGAGTAACTTTTGGACATGGACTGTCATGTGTGTGATGGAACTTAATCATTTCCAATTAACCTTATCCATCTTTACAAATCAAGAATGAGAGACCAAAGAAGCAAATCGCAACATTAAGCCTTGGAAAACAGTGATAATAAAATTGTATCTAATAAGGATTAAACAAAATAAAATAAAATAAAATAAATATTCTGATATAACTTCTCTGTAAAGTATACTTTGTATGAAAGTTTACTCAAGTAAAAGTAATTGAGTAAAGTAACTACCAAACCATCTGCTATGAACAAGTCAGTCTACGACCTAAGTATGTTTTGAAGAAACTGCCTTGTACTCGTATCGGTATTCGATATCGGCAAGTACTCAATTAATGTACTCGTATCGGTTTTAGTTAAAGCGGTAACGGTGCATTACTATTCTCAATTCCTCAGATGTTCATAGAAACTTACCAGAAAATGATAAGTGCAAAAAGAGCCTGTACACCTTTCTCAGCCCCACCCACTTCTGTGGCGCAAGTATTTCAGCTCTAAGCACTTCCTGTGAGCGGGGATTTCAATTGTTGTCAAAAACAGAGAGACGATAATAAAATGGGAATAATCTTGCAGGCTAAGTGTAAAGACAAAATGTGTAAAATGTGACCACAGATGATTGTTAGCAATATTTCCGTGTGCTTTCTACATTCATGGTTTGGCTGAGAGGATTTGTAAAGAACCACCGCTGACTAATATAGTGTTTGGGCGGGACGGTGGCGCAGCGGTTAGCGCTCGTGCTTCACAGCTAGAAGGTCCCGGGTTTGATTCCTGGCTGGACGGGGCCATGTTCTCCCCGTGTCTCCGTAAGTTTCCTCCGGTTTCCCCTACTTCTACCACTAAAAACATGTACAATAGGCCAGAAAGAGTGAGTGAGTGAGTGAGTGAGTGAGTGAGTGAGTGAGTGAGTGGTTGGTGGTCGGAGGGGCCGATGGCACAGACTGGTTGCCTCGCTTGCGTCAGTCTACCCCAAGGGCAGCTGTGGCTACTATAGTAGCTTACCACCACCAAGTATGGAGTGAATGAATAATGCAATGTAAAGTGTCTTTGAGTGTCCAGAAAAGCACTATATAAAACCAATGCATTATTATTCTTTTTATGTCACTTCCTGTGGATCAATAATAAACAGAACAACAAATGTCAAACCAGGAAAATAAATAAAAAATTGTCTCAATTTATGAAGCGCTTTACATCAAGGAACCAGTCGCCCATTCAAACTCTAATTCATGTATGTATACAAACACTGGGGGCAAGGTGGGTGAAAGTGTCTTGCCCAAGGACACAACAACAGTGGATTCGAACCCCCGCCCTTCCAATCATGAGACGACTACCATCTGCGCCACAGCCTGGAAAATAGATATACAATAAATAATGACTACAGCGTGGTTTGAGAAACTAGGCAATGCAGACTTGTAAAGCACAAGCCATTATTATTATTATTTATTACAAGTTACATCAACATCATAAATTAATGACAAGGTCAGTTTAAAGGAGCTTTACCCGATTTTACTTCTAGAAATTGAATGAAATTTATTTTTTCCTCATATTGTAAACTCAAACATTTGTAGGGAAAACGGTGTGTATCAAATTATAAAACATTTGTTTACATTTTATGAACTTTCAGGCTATTTTCCCAGTATTTTTGTGAAAGTGACTCTAAAAAGTGACCCTGCAAGTTGTGAAATGTGCCGATAAACTTGTCCCTGCAAAGAATCTGGATGCTACAAATATATTAGTAAAGTTAAGAATGAGTTTGGACGACAACTAACATCTTAATTTAGTGGCTTCCTCTTTCATTGTTTGCAATCAAAAAATCAGGTATGGGGCCTTTAAGACAGACTTGTCTGTCCATGAACAGTTCTTGAATAAGGTGAATTGTCAGGAGTTGGTAGCAGCCTTTTTAGAAATGTTGTGGAGTAGAAAGTATTATATTTATCTTTAAAATGTAGTAAAGTAAAAGTACTAACAAAACTTCTACTTAAGTACTGCGCTTAAAGGGATATTTCAGGATTTTTGACATAGGGCCTCATTTCCTAGTTATCCAGAGTGTTGTTGATGTCTGGAGATATTTTTATCTTAAATTCATGCAGTTCTTATATTTGAAGAGCTTAGTGGCGCTAGGCTAATGCTAGGCTAATGCATTTCTATGGTATCAGTTAGCCTGCATTAAAAACAGTCTGACCCGCTCCACAGAGCACCTGAGGCAAATCACTTATAACGCCAGACTAACGATATAAATGTTTGTGTCAATATAATAATTATAACCATTTGGCATTTAAAATAACTTATATTTGAGCAGCATCAGCTTCGTGGCTGTAAGCTAACGCAGCGGCGGAGTGATCTGCGAGAAAATAGTCCCTCAAAAAACGGTAATTCATGTGATACATGGTCAGTTTTATATATATATATATATATATATATATATATCAAAAATTATTGTCTGGTGTTATACGTGATTTGTCTCAGGTGCTCTGTGGAGTGGGTCAGACTGTTTTTAATGCAGGGTTGCTGATACCATAGAAATGCATTAGCCTAGCATTAGCCTAGCGCCACTAAGCTCTTCTAATATAAGAACTGCATGAATTTAAGAAAAAAATATCTCTAGACATCAACAACACTCAGGGCCTAATTTCCTAGTTATCCAATGTCAAAAATCCTGAAATATCCCTTTAAAGGAACAGGCCACCGCTTTTACATACTGAGATTATGTGCTTACCTGAGCTTAGACGAGTTGATGTGCAACTGTCTGGTCTTTGTTCGTGCCCGTGGAAGAGCTTAGTCGCTTCGAAGTTGGAGCCATAGGAATATGCTGGGAGAGGCCAAATGCTAACAACATCTTTGTGCGTGACTGAGCGCACACACAAAGACTAGACAGGTGCGCATCAACTCGTCTAAGCTCAGGTAAGAGCGTATCTCAGTATGGAAAAACGAAGCCCACAGTTTGAGAGCCACTGTTCTAAGATACGGGATTTGAGTTCTCCCCCTCTCTCTCTCTTAGGGTGTACATCGGAAAGAGGTTGACCACGCCCCCCACCAGCTCCTTCTGAACGCATCTGAAGACAAGTGCCTGTGAAGTGGCCATCGCGGAGTCGTCGAGAGAAGCCATGGAGACGAGCGCCCCTCTGCCCTGCCTGCCCCTCGCACCCCCTTCCCAAACCGCCCCTGTCTCTCTCCTGTGCTTCCCTGAGATATGAAATGTTCTCAGGTCCGCCTCCCCCCTCCTTTCCGCCCTCTCTCCCCCTTTTTTTCCCCCTTTTTCTTGACTGGCTGTTTGACTGTCTGTAGATAAGCCCCACATCCCTCTTTCACGCATTTGTAAATCTATAAACAATACTTACATTTTGCTTTATTTTTTTCTCTCCGGGAGGGGGGTTGTAACGTTTTTAATCGGGTGGGTTTTCAGGGGAGCGTCCTAACCAAACTCTTTGCCCTTTTGGATGTGGAAAAAAACAAAAACAAAACAAAACTAGGAGTGTTTGACCACAGATTGTGCCAGCGACATCGGTAGCCCCAACTTTGTAACTCAAACGGAAAAGGGTCATAAAATCAAACACCTGGGCTACTCGAACCGATCATGCCTTTTTTTTTGTTTTTTTGTAGACGTTTTATCTTTTAGATTATATCAACTTTTTTTTAAACTTATTTTGCAACGGAAATACGCTGTAATCAGTTACCGTAGTGGCCATCCCAATACCATAAGTGTTTCATGATTTGCACTGAGGGGAGATGAGCGTACGGAAAATGAGCGTGAAGTGGTCGACAATAAGACAGTATTTTTACTTTATTTTTATGTACTTGGGTCCTCACAATTATAATAGCGTCTTGATTTTTACTTTACCTGTCCCGCCCCAGTGTTTACTCCCAGTTAGATGTCCGTAACATTGTACTTGCTAGACCTTTTTTTTTTTTATGGGCTTGATGCAGAATTTATTGGCATTTTTGCGGTTTCAGTTTAAAGCGGTACTAAGTAACTTGTTTACCTTTAATAAATTCTTTCCGTCGTCCCTCTGGGGGTAATACATGTATTAATGGGATTATTGGGGGGTATTTCATCCCCCCCTGGTGTCTATGGCCAGAAAACCACAATTGCAACTTTGCGCCGGGTCGAGCAGCAATACACACTAATGGAATCACGAAGAAGTTAACAGGCTAATGGGCAAAGCTAACTTCGGGCTAGCGCCACTTAAACAGTATTTACAGCCAATTTCGAGTGAAAACAAATATTTCCATTGTGTAATAGGATGTACAATATCCCTCTCTCCCTTTGTCTTTTCTGTCAGCGTAGTATTTACTCTCACAGACAATTAATGAGTAAAGAAAACGCAACACGCTACTACACCTGCAGTGGCGCTTATGGCCTCTAGGGGCATGAGTTACTTATTGCTGCTTTAAGCTACAGACTGAAAATGAAAATGGACAACGCTGCTAATTTAGCTTTTAGCATTAGCAGTCTCTCCTTTAGCTATTATTATTAGCATATTTATTTTGTTTGGATTCTTTTATTTAAAATTTTATTCATTATGTTTTAAAAAAATAAAGATGGAACGTAACTGTCAGCCATAAACAATGTTAGCTAAACATGTATTGTTAGCAATACCGCCAACATCCTGGAGGCCATTTTGTCCATTTTTATGTATAGCATATGGTTTGAACTATTTTTCATTTATTTTAAGAGGAATCAATGAACGATGGAATTCTAATTATTTTTATTTGCTGACACTCCTTGAATCATTTGCCAAACCAGTCGTTCACCAGTAAAGCACATGTGAGTCTCTGAGGCTGGACCCATAGAAAAACCAAAAGACGTTCTTGACTTTCCCTGTGAAAATGAAAGCCTGGAGAGGCATGGAAACTCGAATGCATCTAGCTATAGATATAAATACTAAAACGCAAACATTTGTGATTGAGCCAGAGAATAAGCTAACTTACATCGAAGGGCAATATAGCAACTTATGGGCTGCTAATGTGCTAATAACCTGTATTTATTTAACCAGGGAAGTCCCAGTGAGATGGTAAATGTAGCTTATTTTTGCACTATATGCTAAATGCATTCTTAAAAATTCGATAATGTTCCTTATAGTTTTGTTGCGTTCGGAAACATGGACAGTCTAGTTTTCTGGCGATTCAGCCTCAGAGACACTACACAGCGGTAGCCTTGTTCTGCTCTTGTCCGTGATGTGTTTTTCATGGGTAATATTGCACAAAATTAAAGGAGAACATGGTGTTTTTGTTGATTTTTGAGGAAAGCCAGGCCGGATGTACATGTGAACAGAGTGCTCCCCTCAGAATGCGATAATGAAACCGCAGAGTCATTGTACGAATATATTTGCTTTGAATTTCTTTTTCCCACTACGTTGGAGAAAACATTTTTGTCATTAAAGTTGACCTTAATGAAACGACTAGTGTTGAATGTTTTTTCCTCTCATCTCTCGTACAAAAATGTTTTTTTCAACTAATTTAACCAGCAGAATCTTCAATGAAGGTACTTGATTCATCTTCTGTATTCAGTAGTTGAAGTCTTCGAACGTTTCGCCTCTCATCCAAAAGGCTTCGTCAGCGACAAAGGTCACAATCTGCACGCAGCTGAATATATAGACCAAACGGGGAGGAGTTATGGTAGGCCAGTCTCCTCCCCTCTCCCCTTAACTCCTCCCCGTTTGGTCTATATATTCAGCTGCGTGCAGATTGTGACCTTTGTCGCTGACGAAGCCTTTTGGATGAGAGGCGAAACGTTCGAAGACTTCAACTGCTATAGACTATAGGAGTGGTTCCCAAAGTGGGGTCCTGGGCCTCAGAGGCACTGCAGGGGGGCCCCCAAAAGCTTGTCCACAAAACAAGTACATTGAAAAAGGGTTAGTACATGAGCCGTATGAACCATCTCGGGCCCTGAGAACTTTAGGGAGGGGTCTCCTGGTGGTTCCCAGAGTCAGGACTAAACACGGTGAGGCTGCGTTTCAGTTTCATGCAGCTAAAATCTGGAACAGTCTTCATGAGGATGTGAGACAGGCCTCAACTCTGACAATGTTCAAATCCAGGCTGAAAACAGCTCTTTTTACCCGAGCATATGAAAACTGAAAGTATTTTATCTGCACTCTTGCCTTTTACTGTCATTGATTAACTTTATGTTGATATTTTATGGATTGATTTGATCTGCTTTATTGTAATTTTATGCAACTGTGAAGCACCTTGAATTGCCTTGGGTATGAATTGTGCTCTACAAATAAACTTGCCTTGCCTCACTCTTCCGAACTAAAACTATTCTGAAGTAATTGTACTTGCACTTACTCCTAAAGGCCCCTAGAGGTCAGTGTTAGATCTGGCCTCACTCTTTCCTGTGTAACTCGCGCTGCATTTTTGACGCTTTAATTCTTGCCACACCTTCTTCTAAATCCAGAGAGAGATGTTTTTCTTGTTGATTGTAAAACCTATAGATTGACCCTGAAAACCTAAACAAATGTGTGAACTGGTATTTCTAATCTACAATCATGAAAATATAATGTCATTTTATTTTTCCTGGAAAAAATAAAATAAAAACACAAATGTTCTTAAAGCTGAAGTGCATTACATCAGACAAAGGATGAATTCTGCTGCTGTGCCCATTACTGTAGAAACCAGAGAACAGGAAGTGGATCTGTCAGCATCTATTCATGATCTATTTAAAACCTCCCCTCCCATCATGCATCTCTGCTTGTCTTAGACCATCAAGGGTTGTAGAGTCTGGGATATTTTGTTTTTTCAAAGGTTTGCATAGTCCCATTTGAGTTACTGAAATAAATATGCATGAGTTCATTACGTTATTGTTCATTCATTGATAATGAATCGAGATGAGTGAATGATTTATTTATAAAGCGCTTTCAAACAAAAACAGACACACAAAAAAAAAAAACTGCTATGGGGCGGCGGTGGCGCAGAGAGTAGAGCGGGTCTTCTTGTGATCGGAGGATCAGCGGTTTGAATCCTGCAGATGGACACCGTCGTCGTGTCCTTGGGCAGGACACTTCCCCCACCTTGCCTCCAGTGTTGGCGTACACTGGTGTATGAATGAGCGTGTGAATGGGTGACTGGTTCCTTGATGTAAAGCGCTTTAAGTGCCTAAAGCAGGTAGAAAGGCGCTATATACAGTAAATGTGACCATTTATTTGCCTTTCATACACAAGCTCTTCACAATGTGCTTTACATTTAAAAATACATTTAAAAAAATCTGGGTTTTTTTTGGTAAAAGGTTCCGTCGTCCCGGTTCATAGCACCACCGCTGGATCAGAGAAGCCATCGAGATCAGGAAACGTGCACGAACATCTATGAACCGGGACGACGGAGCGTACACTTTATCCCACACCTGGGACCGTCCTTTAGAAGGCGTCAGTCAGCGCTCCCTACTGACCGGAAAACCCATGTAAGCTGCCGACGACACGTCACCTCCACCACCAGGCGACGCTTCTGGGGGAGATCACAGGAAGTGATCGAAACTAGTACACACACACATCCTTGTAATTCTATCTTAGTGAGGACACTCGTAGACATAATCTATTACCAAGACCCTAACCCTGAACCCTAACCCTAATCTAAACCCAATTCTAACCCTAAAACCACATCTTGACCCTCAAACAGTCCTTCAAATAAGTGAGGACCACCCAAAATGTCCTCACTTTCCAAAAAATGTCCTCACTCTGTTGGTTAAAAACTCAAACTGGTCCTCACAATGTCGTAACAAGAACACAGAGACACGCACACACACAGAAAGTACATAAGGCTTAAACCTTTTTTTGTTATACCTAGTGTCCTTCTAAAAGAACCTTGCAGACAATGTTTGTGACGACATAGAAGACATAATGAATGTAACAAAATAAGTATTCCTCACAAAAGTACCTTTATCATTGCGTTCGTTGTGTCCATTACCCCATATCGGTTATACATTTGACTTAATACACTAAAATAGTAAAAAGTTTGACTCATTTTTCTTTTCTTGACTCCTTTTGCAGAGCTTTGTGGCTAATAACACGTACGAGTGTATCTTCTTACTGAGGGAAGATTGAAGGACCCACCTACTATTAACCGATGCATGGCCATAGTGAACATGTGACTTTCAACTTCACAAAGATTAGTTTTCCTTATATTTATCAATCTCAATTTTCAGTTTTATTTAATTATTTCATACTAAAAAATGTATACCCGCCTTTTTTACTTGTGTAACCGTGCAACTTCGGAGGGGTTCACCCTGGAGAGGTGGTAGCTAAGATGATATTTAAACATGATTGAAGAAAATGTATTGAATTCTGCCTTTATAATTTATTTTATTAAACCTTTTTGTTGTTGTTGCAGATTCTGTAGAAAGAAGATGCCTCTGAAATGTGAGCTAACGTGTTGAAATGTAGAAAGTCTGGGGAGCTACTGGGCTGGGGTTCCCTGGTCTAAATAAAAACAACCTTTTTTTTTTTTTTTAGACTGAAATGAAAAAGCTGGAGGCTCCTGGTAGCTGCTACAGGTTGGAGACGCCTGTCCCTTGAAGGCCACTGTGCAGCTCTTGCTCTCATGTGTTTCCAGAGGCCTAATACATGCATGATGTTCCCGCAGGTGTACGGCGCTTTATCACATCGATGAGGGACTCTCCTCGTTCCGCCCCCACTCCGTCCTTGTACACATCGGCACACCTGTTCACAGCCAATCAGCTCTGGGGGTCGAGACTTGGCCCCGCCCACTGCAGCTGACAGCATCGTCATGGTTACGGGGTGGTGGCTGCTCCATCACTGAGGAACAGGCCACCGCCGCAGCTGCTAATAATGCATTTTAGGTACAAGCAGGATCCTGACAATTCTAACATATATACAGCGCCTCTCGAAAGTACTAATACACCTTGAACTTGTGCACATTTTCTCATGTTTACAACCCTAAACGTAAAGATTTTATTTTGATTTTTTTACTGAAAGTTCACACACAAGTAACAGACAACTGTGAAGTGAAAACAAAATGATACATGATTCTGTTATGTTTCAAAAAATAGAAGTGTGAAAAGTGGGGTGTGCATAAGTATTCATACTGCATTTCCTGAGTGCATTAAATTGCCTTTATAACATTCCTAATGACTGCAGAATGTTCACACCTTGCCCTAACCATTAAATTGAGGCCACCTGTGTGTAATCTACTCTCAGTATAATTCCAGCTGTTCTGTGAGGGCCTCAGAGCTATGGTCAGAGTGTATTGGTCACTAAACAACATCATGAAGGTCAAGGAGCTCACCAGAGAGGTCAGGGATAAAGCTGTGGAGAAGTTTAAAGCAGCGTTAAGTTATACAAAGATTTCCCAAGATTTGAACATCTCACGGAGCACTGTTCAATCCATCATTCAGAAATGGAAAGAGTATAGCACCACTGCAAACTTACCAAGACACGGCCGTCCACCTAAACTAACAGACCGAACAAGGAGAGCACTGGTCAGAAATGCAACCAAGTGCCCCTAGATAACTCTGGAGGAGCTGGGACGTCCTGCCGCTGAGCTGGGGGAATCTGTACATGGGGCAACTATAAGTCGTACTCTACACAAATCTGGCCTTCATGGACGAGTGGCCAGAAGAAAGCCATTATTGAAAGGAGGCCATAAGAAATTCCGTTTGAAGTTTGCTAGAAGTCATATGGAGGACACAGCTACCATGTGGAAGAAGGTGCTTTGGTCAGCTGAGACAAAAATTGAACTTTTTGGCCCAAATGCAAAACGTTATGTATGGAGCAAACCTAACACTGCTCATTGTCCTGAGTGCACCATCCCCAGTGTCAAATATGGTGGGGGGGGCATCATGCTATGGGGCTGCTTTTCCTCAGCCGGGACTGGGAAGATTGTAAGAATAGTTGGGAAGATGGATGGAGCCAAATACAGAGACATTTTGGAGGAAAACCTGCTGGAGTCAGCAAGAGAATTGAGGCTGGGGCGGAGATTCACCTTCCAGCAGGACAATGACCCTAAACACAAACATCTACAATGGAATGGTTTAAAAACAAACATATTAATGTGTTAGAATGGCCCAGTCAAAGTCCTGACCTAAATCCTATTGAAAATCTGTGGAAAGACCTGAAAACTGCTGTTCACAAACGCTCTCCTTCTAATGTGACAGAGCTCGAGTTGTTTTGTAAAGAGGAATGGGCTAAAATGTCAGTCTCTACATGTGCAAACCTTGTAGAGTCAAACCCCAGAAGACTTGCTGCTGTTATTGCAGCAAAAGGGGGTTCCACAAAGTATTAAGTCATGCTGTATGAATACTTGAATGGCCCAGTCAACCACTCACTACATTCGCCAGGCTTCCTGGTGTTACTGAACGGTCTCCCATCCAATACACTCGACTTTTTCGGTTTTCTATTTTTTTGTAAAATAACAGAATCATGTATCCTTTTGCTTTCACTTCACAGTTGTCTGTTACTTGTGTGTGAACTTTCAGTAAAAAAATTCAAAATAAAATGTTTATGTTTAGGGTTGTAAACATGACAAAATATGCAAAGGTTCAAGGTGTATTAGTACTTTCGAGAAGCACTGTAAAACACTTGAAAATGTTGGAAACTGTGTTACTCTAGTAGGCTATGAACAAAATATGAAGACCAATGCCAGATGGCGCTGTATATGTACAATAGGTGCAGCAGACGGAAGGAGAGAATTCAGCTTCCTGGCGGCCTGGTAGAGGAAACTGTCAGTCAGTTAGACCTGAACCAGATAGAGACGCAGCAGTTATCTCACTGAGACAGAATCATAGACATATTATTAATAGACCATCATTACCAGCTCCTCCCCGTTTGCCACAATAACTATGTTCAAGGAGGAAATCATGGCGGATTCACAGACTCCGCCTCCCCAGCTCTGACGGAGCATGTTCCTAAAGAATATCTAGCTGTAGAAAGTAAAAAGAAACCAGGCTTTAAAGTTGTTTTTAACGTGTCAAAAGTGCAATGCTTTCCAATGGGAGACTAGCGGCTATATGGAGGTACTACAACAATGGCGGCCCCAGTGTCGTCGTTTCAACTTGGTCAAATCAACTCCCTGTGAGTTAATTTCAACACTTTTCTGGGGTTTATATGCGACAACACCAGAAAGTGTTAAAGTCACTCATTTGCCAGAGTTAGACATTAACACCCAAACATGAGTAAGTTTTACACTTTATGGGAGTGAAATTTTTACTTTTTGCAGAGTGAATTTTAACTCTAGCTAATAGTTAAACAACTCATTAAAGTGTTAAATTCTGTAAACTGTAAAAATGAAGCCACTTTCATTCAACCTTTTTATTTTTAGATTCGAATTCTCAAATTAAAATAAACACTAAACATTTAAAAACAATAAACAACATTTTAAACAAACCATCATTATTTGCCATTATCAAAAGTTCAAAATACAGTTCAATCTTTGTAAATTTGTAGATTTTGAGGTACATTGTCTTCAATAAAAGATAGTTTTATGTGATTGTCCCCCTCTCAAACAGTCCATGGGACATTCCCTGTCCATAAGTCCAGTCTTTAAATGCAGTTTAAACCTGTAGTTGCAGCCTGTAGTCTGTGCAGCCCAGTGAGGCCTGCTCCGTCACAGTGAACAAGCAGATTTTCTTCTCTGGGCCACATGTGCAGCGCAGGTAGTTCTTTCCTTGAAGCATTGCTGTGACATGTTTCCTATAGAAGGGGAGAAACAAAATTAGCATAAGCATTCATGATATATTTGCATTACTGTTCAGGCCTGCACTCTTTAATTCACACGTACAAATTAACCATTTTAAATTGCCTGTATTACAGTTTTAAGGCCCCAAACCTGATAATGTAAATGAAAGAATGCTGTGTGACAAAAAAATGTGTAAATCATCCAGCTGCTTGTCCACTTTTGCAGGTGCAAATGCTCGGTAAATGGTTTCCAAAATATTATTCTAAAAATAAAGCTAAAATATGAAAGTTTGAGAGTGTTTTAGTCTGTTTCGTTAACGCCTTTAAGGTGAGCGGTACTCAGGGCACCAATGTGATGAGGTGTATGCCAAATAGTGTTGGACACCACTGAGTTGGTGAACAGAAACAAAGTCATTATTTGCAGTACCTGTAATTGTAGATCTTTTCCTGATGAAGACAGATGAATCAGTCGTGGTGGATGAGGGGCAGGGGTCTGGCAATAAAACGGTGCTGCATTTAACAACCAAGCTCTGCAAACACAAACACAAGGCAAAACAAGTAGTTAACAATTTTGATATACTGTAATTCTTTTACACAACCACAATCCAATACATTTTTGAGACAATATAAAGATTGTGTTACCTCTTAATAGCAGTCATCACAGCGGTTTCTGACTTCAGTCGTCTCTGCATCAGTCCCAGTCCCAGTTCATCTGTGGGCAGTTGCCATGTTAGCATAACTATTAAAGCATACAGATATGTAGCTTCATCAATATAGCACCAACAAAACATGGTATAAATAGATGTCAAGCCCTGATCAAACTGTGTATAGTAAATGTATCATTACTCTGTATTGTGAAATTATTCCCTAGTTTTGCTGCCATACCTTTAATTTAATCAAAGAGCCCACTGTTTTCCACACTTACTTTTACCTCTTTACAAAATAAACTGTTCAATATGTCCTAAAAGTGATGGTACAGTAAATAAAACATCTAAATGACAGTTTTAACAGAATAAGGCCTGGGTCAGGACAAAAATATGTGGATATCTTAAATGGCTAATGCACTTTGGACTTGCTCACTATCATGTACAGTCAATTAAAATGTAATTCTAAATCCACCATGTATTTTTAGAAGTAAATGTAGTTTGCCAAAAATGGACAAATGTATTGCCTTGATATACAACATTGTGCAGGCATTAGCTTAAACTCATGCTGAAAGATTTTAAGCTCTCATTCAAACTTTGAAGTAACCTGAACAGATATTTAAAAGAAGCATTTTGTACACATGTATATTTTTTTTATTTCAGTATGGCATGCTAAACAGGAACAGACCGACTACATTCTCAGAAAGCTAGCATCAAAGTTAACCAGTAAAGGTAACTGGAAAACCTTCAAAAATATGTTCTTATACAAAAAAATATCGTATAAATTGATGGTCAGAAAGATTAGAATTCACTTACCAAACAAATAAGGTATAAATCCTCTTGAAATCTCCGACAGCAGAGCACCACAGTCAGCACGTTCAGTTCAAATCCTCATGCAAATGAGCTGATGAGGGGTGGGCACAGGCTTTTAACTCATACGGAGTTACCAGGGCTCATAGAGTTTGGAGTGAAAGCTCACAGAGTTAAATCTGGCTGACTCTAACTCAGACTGAGTTGTGTTTAACGCTCTTCTCTTTGACTCTCAAATTCAACTCAACTCCAGAACAAATGGGAGTGAAAAACAGTAAATAATAACTCATATCAGTGTCAAATAACTCATATCAGTGTAAAACTCTTTAAAACCTGCTCAACACCCAGAATTTAACTCATCTGAATTTGCTGTGCACAAAGCAGAGCAGCCAGCGGCCACTGGACAGGACTGAGGAGGCTGTGAATCTGCCTCCGAGACAACTCTGTCCACTTAGCCAAAGAAGAGGAGGTCAAAGAGGCCCTGTCCAGATCATTGTTACACACACAACAATGTACAGGGGCTGTTTGCAAACGCTACCAAACGCTTACACTGCGGGCTCCACTAAACACTCTGGAGGAGGTAGTTTCATGTCTCATGTCAACTCAAAGACTCAAGGCGGAAGATAACGGCACAGCCCCGATCTGGAACACCCATCGGCTCAGTCCCAACGGCAGAATAGGTGGTTTTCAGGGACAGCCCAAGCCAATTTGGTGCCCTGTAGGCAAGATGTGTCGTCATGAAACGTATACAGCTGAGGGGGCCTCAACATCTGATGTGAATTTACACCGCGATATTTCACAGCTCCCCAGAGGCGTAGACAGAGAGGGCTGTTTGAAAGCTCGAAATCTCTCGTTTCCGACACAAAAGTCTCTAGCGCTTTGCATTCCGAGGTTATGTCAGAAAGTCGGGGATGTTTTCGGTGGTGGGGGGCAGGCACCTTGGAAATAAAATTAGAGCGCCCCATCCAGCAGATGGTTCCCTTGGCAGCCGCCTAGGTCACCTATGCCTGTAGCCAGCCCTACACATTTCTATTGAGTCAAGTAACTATATTGAAAGCACACACACGTTTGTAATTGTATCTTAGTGCGGACACTCATATAGACATAATGTATTACCCAGACCCTAACCCTGAAACCTGAACCCTAACCCTAACCCTGCAACCACATCTTGACCCTCAAACAGTCCTTCAAATAAGTGAGGACCACCCAAAATGTCCTCACTCTGTTGGTTAAAAAACTCCAACTGGTCCTCACAATGTCATAAGTACAAGTACACACACACACACGTTTGTAATTCTATCTTAGTGAGAACACTCATAGACGCAATTTATTACCCAGACCCTAACCCTGAACCCTAAACCCCTAACCTCAATCTTAATCTAAACCCAATTCTAACCCTAACCCTAAAACCACATCTCTACCCTCAAACAGTCCTTCAAATAAGTGAGGACCACCCAAAATGTCCTCACTTTTCCAAAACTGTCCTCACTCTGTTGGTTAAAAATTCAAACTGGTCCGCACAATTACAAGAACACGCACACACACACAAATCCTTTTTGGAGGGAAATTTTGTTACATAGCCGTACCCCAAAGTACTGCATGTTCCCAAGGGCTAAGGTGTTTTGTCCTTACGTAAAAAAACACACATAAAAAAAAAATACATAAATCAAGTTTGGTAAGAATCATTGTGTAATGCCTTTGAAAACTGTGTTAAAAGAAAAAGTGCGTTAAGACAAGATTAGTGAGCATTTACTATTTACAGGTTTGAAGAAAAAAAGAAAGAAAAAAAACATACATGGATCTCCAGGCCCTTTGAATAAAAGATATTGATTCTTGAGTCAAAAATATTTCATATCCTTTTATTATTATCAGTGTTATTGTGTCCTGAGCTGGTCCGGCCCACATTCAGTGGACATTACTGGCCCCAGCCCTTCCTTCCTCTGCTCCTCACTGTTTACTGTATGGGGAACGCTGCCAACTTTCCCTCGCTTTACTAAAACTCACCTTGAAGTATTGCAGGCAGGATGATGCCGAATTGACTTTTTCACTCCATGGTACATGAAACGTGCAGCACGCTAAACTAGTTTTCGATTAATCCAGCGCACACTCCTGCTCGTCCTTAATCAACTCCTTGTGCTAGTGCAGCCTTCAGTTAAAGGGATATTTCAGGATTTTTTCGGGATATTTCAGGATTTCTTTTCCTAGTTATCCAGAGCGTTGTTGATTTCTGGAGAGTTTTTTTAATTCATGCAGTCCTTGAATTTGGAGAGGTTAGTGGTGCTAGGCTAGTGCATGTCTATGGTAACTAGTAGCCTGCATTAAAAACCTCTTCAAAATCATCAGGTAGTCCTCCAAACGATGCCATATCTGATTTGTAGAAAGCTCCTTTGTAAATTCCACGTGTAGTAATCCAAACTACTGTAGATCCGGTAACCTAGCAGATCACTCCGCCGCTGCGTAGCTTACAACCAGGAAGCTGATGCTGCTCAAATATAAGTTATTTTAAATGCAAAATGGTTTTATTTAAAAAATGATTCAATCAACACAGACATTTATAACGGTAGTCTGGTGTTATAATTGATTTGCCTCAGGTGCACTGTGCTTGGGTCAGACTGTTTTTAATGCAGGCTACTAGTTACCATAGACATGCACTAGCCTTGCACTAGCCTAGCACCACTAAACTTCAAATATAAGGACTGCATGAATAAAAAAATAAAAAAATAAAACAATAAACAACGCTCTGGATAACTAGGAAAATAGGCCCTATGTCAAAAATCCTGAAATATCCCTTTAAAGCTCAGTTACTGAACTCTTGAAGTTCGGCCCCCCTCCTGGAACCGACACCTTAACGTGGTGGAGGGGTTTGAGAACCCGAATGATCCTGGAGCTCTGTTGTTGGGGGCTTCGTGCCCCTGGTAGGGTCTCCCAGGGCAAACAGGTCCTAGGTGACGGGTCAGACAAAGAGCGGTTCAGAAGCCCCTTATGAGAGACCAACAGGCCCGGTTAGAACCATGAGGCTGTCCTTCTGTGGACCCACCACCTGCAGGGGGCACTATAGGGGCTGGTGCAGCTCCAACAGCTGCCCCCACGACCCGGCAACGGACAAGTGGAAGAAGATGGATGGAGTTTTCTTGCCATTGACAGTTAAAAGAGTTCACAAACTAGGAATTTTCTCCAGCGCAATGGTAAACACAAACAAGTCAAGGTAAATGACTATAAAACTGTAAGGGCATGTGAATGGTTTCTATGGAACTAATCCTTCTGCCTGAGGGGAGAGGGACAAACAGTCCATGGGTGAGAAGGGTCAGCTATACTACGTTCTGCATACCCCTGAGTCCTGGAGACGTACAGGTCCTGGAGAGATGGAACCCTACACAACACTCACACAAACTTGTACTTGTGTCCATAGGCTTTGACAACATGTCCACAAGAACATAACCAACACAATTGTATTTAAAAAATAAATAAAATAGTTTATCTATTTTCCAGGCTGTGGCGCAGATGGTAGTCGTCTCATGATTGGAAGGGCGGGGGTTCGAATCCACTGTTGTTGTGTCCTTGGGCAAGACACTTTCACCCACCTTGCCCCCAGTGTTTGTGTACATTGGTGTATGAATAAGACTGTGAATGGGCGACTGGTTCCTTGATGCTTCATAAGTTGTGACCATTTAAAAAAAAATCATTTTCCTGGTTTGACATTTGTTGTGCTGTTTATTATTGATCCACAGGAAGTGACATACAAAGAATAATAATGCATCGGTTTTATAGCACGCTTTTCTGGACACTCAGATGCTTTACATTGCACTATTCATTCACTCCATACTGTTGTAGCTACAGCTGCCCTGGGGTAGACTGACGGAAGCGAGGCAACCAGTCTGCGTGCGCCATCGGCCCTTCCGACCACCACCAACCACTCACTACATTCGCCAGGCTTCCTGGTGTTACTGAACGGTCTCCCATCCAAGTACCGACCAGGCCCTTCCTGCTTAGCTTCTAAGGTCTGACGGGATCGGGCAGAGCAAAGGCGATATGGCCATAATAATAATTTACCTTTACCTCTCCTCAGGTTAGTTAGAAGCTGTCAACTTGTTATTTTAGTTTTACCTTGCTTCTTGCTGCTGCATTACTTTCATCACGTGTGCCTGTCGTGCATGTGCTTGAGCACTGCTGTTGTGCCACATTTGGAGTAGAGATCAAAGTCATCCAAAGCCATAGGCATCTAAACAAAACACTTGATACTTCACCCCATAAAACTGAACATTCAACAAAACACAGCCAACTTTGTGTGGCATTTATGGATAAGAATGCACTGTATTTTGGAAGCGGAGAATGTTAGGACAAAAAAAAAGTTGTGCTTTCTAACCCGACCCACCCACACCTGAAGTTTGCTATATATCTGGGGTACCTGACCCGACCGAACCCGCAGGTTGGCCTGTGCCATTGGCTCCCCTGGCCACCACCAACCACTCACTCACACATTCCACTCGCCAGTGTATTGTGTGTTTTGCTGTGTTTACAACATAACATGGCAAAAACAACATAAAGTCAGGTATGTACCCCAGCATTAATAATTAATTATAACTTCAATTAATTAATTTTTTGTTTGAGACAGAGCTGAATTAAAGGGATATTTCAGGATTTTTGACATAGGGCCTCATTTCCTAGTTATCCAGAGTGTTGTTGATGTCTGGATATATTTTTAATCTTAAATTCATGCAGTTCTTATATTTGAAAAGCTTAGTGGTGCTAGGCTAGTCTTAGGCTAGTGCATGTCTATGGTATCAGTTAGCCTGCATTAAAAACGGTCTGACCCGCTCCACAGTGCACCTGAGGTAAATCACTTATAACGCCAGACTAACGATATAAATGTCTGTCGATATAATAATTTTTGAAATATAACTGACCTTGTATCACATGACATCACCGCATTTTGAGGGACTATTTTCTCGCAGATCACTCAGCCACCGCGTTAGCTCACTACCCACAATATAAGTTATTTTAAATGCAAACTGGTTATAATTATTCTATCGACACAGACATTTATATGGGTAGTCTGGTCTTTTAAGTGATTTACCTCAGGCGCACTGTGGAGCGGGTCAGACTGTTTTTAATGCAGGCTAGCTGATACCATAGACATGCACTAGCCTAAGACTAGCCTAGCGCCACTAGACTCTTCAAATGTAAGAACTGCATGAATTTAAGAAAATAATATCTCCAGAAATCAACAACACTCTGGGTAACTAGGAAATGAGGCCCAATGTCAAAAATCCTGGATTATCCCTTTAAGGCTCCCAGATTAAACAAAGGTGTGGTGGCAGAGTTATAATCTCTGCTAAATGCACCATGTGTGGCCGTACAAACTTCAACGTTTGACAAACTTTGCTTCACAAAACTGCTGCTTTGGCATAAAACTATGGTTAATACTTAGGCCTACCACGGGCATGATCTAATCTGCTGAGGCATAATTTAAAATAAACAGAAACCCTCGTTCAGTTGTAGGATTAATTTCCCCCGTCCAAACTTCTCTCTCTCGTCCCCATAGAAACAGCGGCAGCCGCGTCGGGACCGTCCAGTCTCCTCCAGCGCAGCCCTCGAGACAATGGCACGGGTCTAACGGTTAACAGCCCCGCAGCCTGCCACGTCGTCGTCATGGAAACAGGACTCGGGCCGCTCAAATCCTTCCCATGGTGCTTTGTGCTCGGGTCGTTTTTCTGTTCAATGCGACTTAAACTGATTCAGCAAGCTGCCGGTCACTGCGCAACGCTGTGCAAGTATTTCAGAACTTCAGGAAATATTTGGCTTTCCAAGTACAACGAGGACCAAGGTCTAAACCAGAACTGCTCTCGGACTAAGTGACACATAAAAAAGAAATAATGACAATCTGATTTAAAACACGTCAAATCAGATCTGTAAATTTGATTGGCAGAATAATCGTCCAAGAGTTAAACTTAAAACCCTTAAAACTATTATTTTGCAGCTCAACTGAGGTCAGTGTTGGCATGGGTTTGCCAAGACGAAGAATCAATACGGTGCAGTATGGAACCCAGATGTATGGTCAAAAAAAAAAAAAAAAGGTAACACTTTATAATAATGGTACATGAATTAATGCGTGATTTCATGATACACTGTCATATGTCCCCTCGACTAAAGAGGTGCATTATCCCAAACCTTTTAACCTGTTAAAGACCAGCTAAGCCCTGCAGAAGAAGCAATGATTCCTGGATTGTTTCCTCAATTGGATTTTTCGTGTGGAAAACACAATTGAAAAACTTTTATTACAAATTATTACAAGTACAGCATAACCAAATACGATCTCCAGAGCTGGTCTTCAACAGGTTAAAACGTTTAGGATAATGCACCACTTTAGTTGAGGGGACATAATCAAAATAAAATCATGATGTATTAAGGATTAGCATTATCTTAAATTCCATCCCATAAAGTTGTACTTTGTGTTCTTGTCCATAATTTACAAAAGTAGATTTCCTCTTGATCATGATTGGTTGATTATTTTATTGTCATTTCATTGCCGTGTTGGTGAATTCATGATTATTCTTATGTGATCCTCATGATCAAGATGAATTATTAAGATTTTCATGTACATTCATTGCAGTAGTTGAACCAACATGTGATCATGTTTGTTTCTGAGAAGTCATGATTTAGTAATGCATGACTGTATCATGAACTCATGTACCATTATTATAAAGTGTTATAAAAAAATAAAAAAAAAAGACTACAAATGAATGGGTTTAAAACTACCCGGTCTATATGGTCAAATTATTAGAAAAAGGTACTGAATCTCCCGAGTCCCTAGTTCGATTTGCAGATTAATATGAATTGATCATAATCCAGAGGTTCCTCCTGCTCCTTATTTTGGGTCAAATGGTTGAGAGCGTTAGTCTGATGTCCTTTTAGCAGCAACAACTAGTTTATGGGGGCTATATTTCATGATTCGCCCAGGGGCCTATGGGTACGTTAAGGCAGCCCTGGCCGTGATCATGGAACTTCTTAATTAAATCAATTTGTCCATAGATTTACCTGGAAACGTGTAACACCATGGCTTCATACCACGTCCTGTACTTATGCTGCCTTCACGTGGTCTCGTAATTATGGTAAATACCACTTGTCAAGTGGAAAATTGCACATGAACGCCACCTCAGGTCGTATTTTCCACTGGGAAACTGGGAAATAATTTTGATGCCCGAGTTCCCGAGTTCCGCACAGTAAAGTGATGATATTACTGCGCAGATGTCGAAGTACTCCTGGTATTATTACGCCTTACAATATAGTTCCCCTTTTTATCCGCTTAGAAAATCCACATTGTTTAATTTTGTGTAATTATACTTTATAGTGTAACACATCACGTAACCATATTTAAATAGGGAAAACGTGAAGAGTTCGGTAGCTTCCATCTTCACCTCGTTTGGAGCTATAGAGGAGAAGAGAGAGGCTAAATGCTAACGGATAAACGCTAACGCCGTCTGTGCTGTGTTTACGTTACTGAAGACACACGTGGAGACCAGACAGGTACAGACGAACTCGTCAAAGCTCAGGTAAGAACATATCTCAGTATGTAAAAACGGTGGCCTATTCCTTTTAAGGTATTTTTTTTTTGTACAGAAGGAGGTTTAATTCAAATTCTTAGCCCGAATGATTAAGGTCCATCCATCCATCCATCCATTTTCTTCCGCTGTATCCGGGGCCGGGTCGCGGGGGCAGCAGTCTTAGCAGAGATGCCCAGACTTCCCGATCTACGCACACCTCCTCCAGCTGTTCTGGGGGGACCCCGAGACGACACCAGGCCAGCTCGGACACATAGTCCCACCAGCGTGTCCTGGGCCTTCCACGAGGCCTCCTCCCAGTGGGACATGCCTGGAGCACCTCCCGAGGGAAGCGACCAGGAGGCATCCGGAACAGATGCCCTAGCCACCTCAGCTGGCTCCTTTCGACGTGGAGGAGTAGCGGCTCGAGTCCGAGCTCCTCCCGGGTAACTGAGCTCCTCACCCGATCTCGGAGGGTGCGCCCAGCCACCCTGCGAAGGAAACTCATTTCGGCCGCTTGTATTCGCGATCTTGTCCTTTCGGTCATTACCCAAATCTCATGACCATAGGTGAGGGTGGGAACGTAGATCGATCGGTAAATCGAGAGCTTTGCCTCAGACTCAGCTCCCTCTTCACCACAACAGTCCGATACAGCGACCGCATCACTGCTGACGCCGCACCGATCCGTCTATCGATCTCACGCTCTATCCGTCCCTCACTCGTGAACATGACCCCGAGATACTTGAACTCCTCCACTTGGGGCAAGGACTCCCCACCGACCTGAAGCGGGGAAGCCACCTTTTTCCGGTGGAGAACCATGGCCTCAGATTTGGAGGTGCTGATCCTCATCCCGGCCGCTTCACACTCGGCTGCAAACCGCCCCAGTGCGCGCTGGAGGTCCTGATTTGATGAAGCCAACAGAACAACATCATCTGCAAATAGCAGAGATGAGATTCTGAGGTTCCCAAACCGGACACCCTCCGGCCCCTGGCTGCGCCTAGAAATTCTGTCCATATAGGTAATGAACAGAACCGGTGACAAAGGGCAGCCCTGGCGGAGACCAACACGCACCGGGAACAGGTCTGACTTACTGCCGGCAATGCGAACCAAGCTCCTGCTGCGGTCATACAGGGAACGGACAGCCCTTAGTAGAGGGCCCCGGACCCCATACTCCCGGAGCACCCCCCACAGGGCACCACGAGGGACACGGTCGAACGCTTTCTCCAGATCCACAAAACACATGTGGACTGGTTGGGCAAACTCCCACAAACCCTCGAGCACCCGATGAAGGGTATAGAGCTGGTCCAGTGTTCCACGACCGGGACGAAAACCGCATTGTTCCTCCTGGATCCGAGGTTCGACTATTGGCCGGATCCTCCTCTCCAGCACCCTGGAATAGACCTTACCAGGGAGGCTGAGGAGTGTGATCCCTCTGTAATTGGAGCACACCCTCCGATCCACCACCCCGGTCTGCCAATCCAGAGGCACTGTCCCCGACCGCCACGCGATGTTGCAGAGACGTGTCAGCCAAGACAGCCCTACAACATCCAGAGACTTAAGGTACTCGGGACGAATCTCATCCACCCCTGGGGCCTTGCCACCGAGGAGCTTTCTAACCACCTCGGTGACTTCAGCTTGGGTGATAGACGAGTCCCCAGCCTCTGCTTCCTCATCGGAAGACGTAACGGTGGGATTGAGGAGATCCTCGAAGTACTCCTTCCACCGCCCGACCACATCCCCAGACGAGGTCAGCAGCCCCCCACCCGCACTGTAAACAGTGTTGGTGAAGCACTGCTTCCCCCTCCTGAGGCGCCGGATGGTTTGCCAGAATCTCTTCGAGGCCGACCGATAGTCCTCCTCCATGGCTTCTCCAAACTCCTCCCAGACCCGAGTTTTTGCCTCTGTGACTGCACGAGCTGCAGCACGCTTGGCCTGCCGGTACCTCTCAGCGGCCTCCGGAGTCCCACAAGCCAACAAGGCAAGATAGGACTCCTTCTTCAGCTTGACAGCATCCCTTACCTCCGGGCGCCACCACCGGGTTCGGGGATTGCCGCCGCGACAGGCACCAGAGACCTTACGGCCACAACTACGAGCAGCTGCATCGACAATGGAGGAGGAGAACATGGTCCACTCGGACTCCATGTCCCCTATCTCCCTCGGAATCTGGGTGAAGCTCTTCCGGAGGTGAGAGTTGAAGACCCTACCGACAGAGGGATCCACCAGACGTTCCCAACAGACCCTCACAACACGTTTGGGCCTGCCAGGTCTGACCGGCTTCTTCCCCTGCCAGCGGATCCAGCTCACCACCAGGTGGTGATCGGTTGACAGCTCAGCCCCTCTCTTCACCCGAGTGTCCGAGACACGCGGCCGGAGATCAGATGACACAACTACAAAGTCGATCATCGACCTCCTGCCTAGGGTGTCCTGGTGCCACGTGCACTTATGGACACCCTTGTGCTCGAACATGGTGTTCGTTATGGACAAACCGTAACTAGCACAGAAGTCCAATAACAGAACACCACTCGGGTTCCGATCGGGGAGGCCGTTCTTCCCCATCACCCCCACCCAGGTCTCACTGTCGTTACCCACGTGGGCGTTGAAGTCCCCTAGTAGAACAATGGAGTCCCCAGCCGGAGCACCATCTAGTACTCCTCCCAGAGACTCCAAGAAGGCCGGGTACTCTGCACCGATGTTGGGCCCGTAGGCCGAGACAACGGTGAGAGACCTGTCCCCGACCCGAAGGCGTAGGGACGCGACCCTCTCGTTCACCGGGGTGAACTCCAACACGTGACGGCTGAGCTGGGGGGCTATAAGCAAACCCACTCCAGCCCGCCGCCTCTCCCCGCGGGCAACTCCAGAAAAATGGAGCGTCCAGCCCCTCTCCAGGAGTTGGGATCCGGAACCCAGGCTGTGCGTGGAGGTGAGCCCGACTATATCTAGCCGGTACCTCTCAACCTCCCGCACGAGCTCAGGCTCCTTCCCCCCCAGCGAGGTGACGTTCCATGTCCCGAACGCCAGAAGCTGCGCACGCGGACCAGGTCGTCGAGGCACCTGCCTTCGACTGCCACCCAGTCCTCTCTGCACCCGACCCCTACGGATCCCTCTGCGGGTGGTGGGTCCACAGGAGGGCGGGCCCACGTCGTCCTTTCGGGCTGTGCCCGGCCAGGCCCCGTGGGCAGAGGCCCGACCACCAGACGCTCGCATTCGAGCCCCAACCCCAGGCCTGGCTCCAGGGTGGGGCCCCGGTTGCGCCATACCGGGCGACGTCACGGTCCTTGCTCTTAAACTATCCATAGAGGTCTTCGAACTGCTCTTTGTCTGACCCGTCACCTAAGACCTGTTTGCCATGGGAGACCCTACCAGGGGCATGAAGCCCCAGACAACATAGCTCCTCGGATCATTCGGGCACTCAAACAACCCCACCACGTTAAGGTAGCAGTTCACGGGGGTTGCGATTGATTAAGGTCTGAACCCTAAATAAAACAAAGTATTTAACTCTTTTTTTTTTTTTACAAAACTACTTCACAGGTGCTCGTCCTATAATTAGAATATCAAGAAAAAGCTAATTTATTTCTGCAATTCAACTTAAAATGTAAAACTAAAATATGATACAGACTCATTACATGCAAAAGTGACATGTCAAGCCTTTATTTGTTATAATGTTTCATAAGTTTTCAAAATATTCTAATTTTATGAGATTTTCAATTTGGGGTTTTTACAAGCTGAGCCATAATAATCAAGATTATAACAAACAAAGGCTATACATTATTTCACTTTACACGTAATGAGTCTATCATGTATTAGTTTCACAGTTTAAGTTGAATAACAGAAGTGAATGCACTTTTTCATGATATTATTATATATATTATATAATTATATGACGAGCACCTGTATTCAAAGACGAGGAGCCCGATCTTCTGCCTGGCGCAACAACAGAGTTGCTCAAGACGAAGTTGGTATCTTGCGTACAAATAACGGTGTGCCAGTGCTTTCGCCGGTCGCCTGAGGGCGTGGCTCAGAGTATAAAGAGGTCAGCTGAGGTGTGCTACAAACAACGCTGACTACACCGAGCGCTTCCTCTTCTTTCATTGACATCACACACAGCCTTGTGCATCTTTTGAAGCGCTCGCAGGACAAACTATGTGTGGTGGTAGGCTCTGCCCCGCTGGCAGGCCAATCACGCTGCGCCTGAGTTTTAATTAGGAAAATGTCTAAAGGTGCGCAGCTTCTCGCCTCTGATTGTCCCTGCGCGTGACACGCTGAGGAGCTGGACCAGAGCCACAGACAAAACGATTGAAACAGATTCGCTGTAAAGCCCAGAAAGTAGCCATCTAAAAAGCCTAGTCCATCCTAGTCCATCCATCAATTTTCTTCCACTTGTCCGTTGCCGGGTCGTGGGGGCAGCTGTTGGAGCTGCACCAGCCCCTATGGCTCCTCCTGCAGGTGGTGGGTCCACAGAAGGACGGCCTCATGGTTCTAACCGGGCCTGTTGGTCTCTCATAAGGGGCTTCTGAACCGCTCTTTGTCTGACCCGTCACCTAGGACCTGTTTGCCCTGGGAGACCCTACCAGGGACACGAAGTCCCCGACAACTTAGCTCCCTGGGTCATTTGGGCGCTCAAACCCCTCCACCACGTTAAGGTGGCGGTTCCAGGAGGGGCCTAGTCACTCGCGGTTCATCACAGACACGGGTGAGTCGATGAAAACGTACCCCTTTCTCATGCGTTCGGAAAGTATCTAACGTTGGATTGTTTAGTTTGGGACCCCGGCGTCAGCGTGTGGCTCTGGTCCGTCTGCTCGCCATGTAAACAGTTTCCGGTGAGCGGTAATCTCATTCATTCGGTAATCTTATTCAAGATTCAAGATTGTTTTATTTGTCAAACCATGTGACTGATTTTAAATTATATTTCTCTCATCCTTGATTGTGGAGCAGAGGGTGGGGGAAGAGGGGTGGGAGGGAGGGCAGGGAGTTCAGCCTCCCGATGGCCTTGTGTACGAAGCTGTTCTTAAGTCGACTCGACCTCGTAGACTCCGCAGTCTCCTCCCAGAAGGCATTACTCTGAAGAGACTGTGTGATGGTGCGTAGGGTCCCTGGTGATTCTGACGGCTTTGCGGGTGAGACGGGTGGAGTACATGTCCTTAATGGAGGGGAGAGGAGCTCCACAGATGCGCTGGAGGCTCCTTCGGCAGGAGGCAGCGCTGGCGCCGTGCCACACAGTGATGGAGCTGGTCAGGATGCTCTCTATAGTCCCTCTGTAGAAGAACCACACAGTGATGGAGCTGGTCAGGATGCTCTCTATAGTCCCTCTGTAGAAGAACCACACAGTGATGGAGCTGGTCAGGATGCTCTCTATAGTCCCTCTGTAGAAGAACCGCACAGTGATGGAGCTGGTCAGAATGCTCTCTATAGTCTCTCTGAAGAAGAACCACACAGTGACGGAGCTGGTCAGGATGCTCTCTATAGTCCCTCTGTAGAAGTTGCACATAACAGAGGCTGGGACTCTAGCTCTTCTTAACTTGCGGAGAAAGTAGAGACGCTGATTACTTTTCTTGACCAGAGATGTAGTGTGCATGGTCCAGGAAAGGTTCTCTGTGATGTGCACACCCAATAACTTAGTGCTGGTCACCCTCTCGACTGCAGCACCATTGATTGTTAGAGGAGCATGCTGGACCCGTGCTCTTCGAAAGTCCACAACAATCTCTTTTGTCTTCTCCACATTTAGAGAGAGGTTGTTCTGTGTGCACCACATGGCCAGACTGCTCACCTCACTCCTGTAGTTTGACTCGTCTCTGTTGTTGATGAGACCCACCACTGTTGTGTCGTCTGCAAACTTGATGAAGAGGTTTGAGTCGTACTTTGGAGCGCAGTCATGGGTCAGCAGAGTGAACAGGAGGGGGCTCAGCACACAGCCTTGGGGAGCCCCCGTGTTCAGTGTGATGGTTCTGGAGGACTCTCCGCCGACACGTACAGCCTGTGGTCTCCCCGTCAGAAAGTCCAGCAGCCAGTTGCACAGTGATGTGTTGATCCCCAGGTGGAGCAGTTTGTGTATTAGCTGCTGTGGGATTATAGTGTTGAATGCTGAAGTCTAAAAACAGCATTCTAACGTAAGAGTCCTTTGTTTCAAGGTGAGTGAGGGCTGAATGAAGTGCAGTGGAGATGGCATCTTCAGTTGAGCGATTGGGCCGGTAAGCAAACTGGTATGGGTCCAGGGTGGGAGGGAGAACAGACTTGATATGTTCCATGACGAGCCGCTCGAAGCACTTCATAAGAATTGGAGTGAGTGCTACTGGGCGGTAGTCATTAAAGCAGGAGGGTGGTGACTTCTTTGGCACCGAAATGATGGTGGTCGCTTTGAGGCACGTTGGGACCACAGCCTGCTGTAGAGATGTGTTAAAAATGTCTGTGAAGACTTCAGTGAGTTCATCAGCGCAACCTTTCAGTACACGACCTGGTATGTTGTCTGGACCCGGTGCTTTGTGTACGTTGATCCTGCTCAGAGATCTTCTCACACTCTCTGGAGATAGCTTCAGCACTTGGTCTTCAGGAGGTGGTGTTGACTTTTGTGCTGGGGTTCTGTTGAGTGCCTCGACTGGCGCCTCCCCATTCGGGACTGGTTCGCTATAGACTTTCGTTGCTATTGGACTCAAATATATGGAGTTATAACGGTGCCAAAAAGCACAACCGTTTGAACGAGGTAACCAAGCTCCTGGTGTTCCCAAAGACTGAGCAGACTCCAAAAAAAAAAAACGTGATCAAAACACCAGCACGCCCCCAACTCGCACCCACAGTAGCGGAAAAATAATCCAGTATTCGAGCTTGGGGAGGGACCACGGCTGTGACATAACATCACCATGGCCACTTACTGTGTCTGGTGTGAAGCTGAAGATATCACACAGTGCCCCCAAGCAAGTAAATAAGTAAAAAATATTTGTACTTAACAGCAAACGTATAAAATGGTTTTGCTCTAAAGAAATATATAGTTCCCCTTTCATCTGCAGTGCCTTGTCAAACACAGGCGGTAAATCCTGCAGTCTGGGGCTCGCGGTGAGCAGAAACGGTCAATATGTGGATAAGCAGCTCAACTCGGCTCTTCTCCTACTGGTATATGAAGCTGTGATGTACGTTTTTAAGTAAATCCACTTTAATACATTAGTGCTTGTTCTGTGTCGGGTCTGTGGCGCTTGATAAACTATGCGTCTGTTCGTCATGACTCGGCGGATTCTAAATGTGTCCTGCTGCTCAGAAACGGCACATTTCCCACTCCAGATCAATACCTCCGTGTGTTGAAGAGGAGCTCAGGGACATGTGCTGCTTAACATGAGCTACACAAGAAAAGGGAGAATTCCGCGTTCCAGTGATAACCCGTATGTATAGCACAGGATAATTGACTCCTCTGCTTCCCGAATTTAACATCCCATTCAAATTGTCATAGGCTTTTGAAAAAAAAAAAACTGAAAAAATGGCAGGATGGAGGCTAATTAGCTGGGGGCTAACTACTGACCACAGCGCGTTTATTAAAAAAAAACACAAAAAAACAATACCAAATACTAGAATATTACCTGGTAATGTGGAACTCAGCAGTTTTTGTGACGTTTATAGTTTCACTTCCTGATTGGACACAAACAGGAAGTGACATAGATGAAGATAAACCATTTAAAAGATGGAAATGGGAAATGAGTCAAACGGCTATGGAACTTTACCTTTATCTATGTCACTTCCTGTCAGCAGCTTAAAGGGACTAGATGCAAGTTGGTAATGTTATACTCACTACTGGTCTTACGTGTAACTGCAGGTTCTATATTAAAGGGATATTTCAGGATTTTTGACATAGGGCCTCATTTCCTAGTTATCCAGAGTGTTGTTGATGTCTGAAGATATTTTTTTCTTTAATTCATGCAATCCTTATATTTGAAGAGCTTAGTGGCGCTAGGCTAGGGCAAGGCTAATGCATTTCTATGGTATCAGCTAGCCTGCATTAAAAACAGTCTGACCCGCTCCACAGCGCACCTGAGGCAAATCACTTATAACACCAGACTAACCATATAAATGTCTGTGTCGATAGAATAATTTTAACCATTTTGCATTTAAAATAACTTATATTTGAGCAGCATCCGCTTCGTGGCTGTAAGCTAACGCAGCGGCGGAGTGATCTGAGAGAAAATAGTCCCTCAAAATGCGGTAATTCATGTGATACAAGGTCAGTTATATTTCAAAAATTACTCTATCAACAGACATTTATATGGTTAGTCTGGCGTTATAAGTGATTTGCCTCAGGTGCACTGTGGAGCGGGTCAGACTGTTTTTAATGCAGGCTAACTGATACCATAGAAATGCTTTAGCCTTGCCCTAGCCTAGCGCCACTAGACTCTTCAAATATAAGAACTGCATGAATTTAAGAAAAAAAAAATCTCCAGACATCAACAACACTCTGGATAACTAGGAAATGAGGCCCTATGTCAAAAATCCTGAAATATCCCTTTAAGCTCGTGCATGACGGCACTTCGGACCTGAATTAACCCCTTTTTGAGTGACCGTGCAGGATTTTAGAGGCAGTTGTGGTGAACAGGTCTGGGCTCATTCTACACATTAGGACACTGCTGGAACATGTAGGGGGTGGGAAATGCTTAAATTTTACATTTTTAAACTCCGTGTAGTCCCTTTAAAAATTCGTCACACTTTATTTTACACAACCTTGATGCATTGTACCAAACTAAATGTTGTACATTGTAATCTGCTTATTATATTACCTATGCAATACACACACAATGGAATAAGGGTTAGACTTAGGGTCCTATGTCTTATCACATTATGCACTATGACTGTAAACCGGCACAGCGAATACAGACAATAACATTTTTTGATATAGTCTGTTTATTACTGTTTATACTTTTTGTCTCCACAAAGTCCTTGGTAGTCATTGTATATAAGATACCACTAGTTACTATTCAATTGTTTTTCACATTTCCTGCCCATCGGCACACCCTGAGTGTCTCTGAGAGCTGAATGTGAAAGTGAGATCAATAAAGGCGTTATCTTATCTTATTATGTACCTCCCATGTACTCGTTCACATTATTCCATTGTGTATGTAACACATAGGTACAAGTTGTCACAGATTGTTACACTTCACATTGCAGGTACAATGTATCAAAGGTAGTGTAAAATAAAGTGTTTCCAAAAATTCGAATACAAATCACTTTTCTGCCCAACATTTCCTCATTAAAATTGCTGCTTCGCTGAAATAAAAATAATTGTGCGAGTGATGTTCTCCTTCTGAATAAGTCACATTTTCAAAAGCATTAAAACCCGTCATATGCACTTTAATGCTCTGGAACACATGACTTATCTAGATGTGTATTTTCGACAGATGGTAGAGCTGGTCGTCTCATGATTGGAAGGTCGGGGGTTCAAATCCCAAAGCCTCCCGACGGTGCCCACTGTCGTTGCGTCCTAGGGCAAGACACTTCACCCACGTGACCCAACAGGGTTAATTTCCACAACAATAAATGACTGGGTGCGGGGCTTTTATTAGCAGCCTGACCTCAACACGACAATTACTATTTTATTGAACATGTTATTAGTGATATACCATCGTTCCATAAAGCCCTTTATGTATGATTTATTCGCATGCCAAATCTGTATCAATATACGCTACTATTTCTGATCACCAAACAACTCTTCTTGGGTGGATCCTGAAGATAGGTCGCACGCGCCTCATATGCACCGAACAGTGAGCAGTGGTGCTGAAGGACAGCGCCCCAGTGCCTCGCGCCTCGTTGCCTCCTGTCAAACTTCAGCCTGGACACGAACTGCTGCTCTCCCGTACCACTACATGATCTCATCACTTATTGGATTGCTCGCTTTGTGCCAAACTCCGTGCCATCTGACGCGCTCCCCCCCCCCCCCCCCCCCCCCCTCCAGCCCACCCCCCACCCCCAGGTCCGGCTTTGATACGATTCACGCAAGGAAATCTGGGTTAGAAACGACACCAATTCGTGACTAGAGACAGGCTACAGGTAATTTATCGTCTTTTCCAAACTCCGTTGTAGCCTCGTGTTGAACTGCGTCGCGCGCAATCAAGACTATGACTCGGCAACATCATCTGTAATCGATTCAAATTCTCAAAACCCGATGCGGAATTTCTCGTTTTCACCTCTGCAGTTGGATTTAGCGGACTTCCCCGTATCCAAACCAAACAAAGGCGGCGTCTGTCCACTCCTCTGTCCACGGAAAGACGCACGAGACGCACGTTACGACTTGTAGGCTACCTCTTCCAGTCCGCTCCCTTCCCTGCGTCTTCGCGCACACAGTTACTTTAGCCTCCCACCCCCACCAAAAGAAGAAGACATGTCTCGCCCCGGGGAAGTGGCCTCCCTGAGCCCGCCGATGACCAGGCAGGGGCAGTTCTGTGGCGTTTTCTGCCCCGTGGACGGAGCCGACGGCGCGGGACTGGGCTTGGACGCGTGCCGGGGACGGGGGCGCAGCGCGGGCACCGGCGAGGGGCGTGGGACCGACGACCGGCAAACGGAGACCTCCCAGCCCACGAGGAAGGTGGAGATCAGGGAGAGCCGAGGCAAGGAGGCGCTGCAGAACCTCGACAAAAGGGTAGGCGGACTCTGTTTTTTTTTTTCCTTCTCTTTTTTATTTATTTACCGTGGAGGGAGATGCGTCCTTGTCAGGCGTCAGTGATGAACGAGTTGGGGAGAAGTTGCGCTGCCTACATTTCCCGTGATGCAGCGTGATGTAACAGGGTAGAGTGGCAGAGGCAGAGGGAGTGGCTGCTCGGTCTCGTATTACTCGTAAAAATCGCTGGTAGCCTACTGTTTGGTATCCATGGTTACGGTGCGAGGCTTTTTGGTGTGACTGCTGAAGTGTGATGCAATGCTGATAATCCGATCGCTTTTCCTTGTGCCGTCTCTAATGGGCTGTCGGGCTCATTTGGATGCAGCTTCTCAGGATCATTGTTACTTTACTCATTTTGATTATTAGGACCTACATTCAGGCCGTGTGCGATGAATAAAAATGCAATAAAAATGTTTGTATGAAAAAGGATTTACAAATAGTCTTTGAGTCTCACAAGCCAGTTCAAACATCTTCGCCTCTGATAACTGTGCCACGAGCACACGCATAGCGCTGTACAGCCTTCATTTCTCCGTGGGTCTAGTTCATTGGCTCTCAACTGGTGGATCAGCAGTGGCTTGGGCCAATCACGTCGCAGTACTGGAATGAGTGGGCGGGTGTAACGTTTGCCACCAGGAACACTTTTATTAATAGTCATTGACAACGCAACGGAAGAACACGCGGTGGTACTACATACTATACATACTAATACATACTAATACAAGTACAAGCGCACATGGATTTTTTTCAGATTCCAATCCCTTCAATCGTATCGGGGTTTTGTGTCTTTTAAGACTTCGCCCCCGTGATTGGCTAAAACGAGGAATGCTGTGCCCAATGGGAGGGATGGTGCCCAGGGCAGCTGTGTGTGAAAAGTAGCCTACGCCATGTCACCGAGTCCGGATTGAATAAACTGTAACTTGGGTGGCACTGGGCGTGGCCAAAGGAAGTGGATGACGTTTAAATTGTTAATGAGCGGTAAATATTAGATGGACGCTCTGGCCTAGTGACCTATACACTCATTCTACCTCGGAGTGGAGCAAGAGAAAAGAAATGTCTCCTGGAGATTTGGGGGGGAATCCCACATATGGTTGGCCTTGTTATGACGTAGGTCCCCGACAGGCCCCTGACAAATCACATAAAGATCTATTTTCTGAACGCCAATGATGGAAAGCTATAATGATCAGAACATTTGAACGAATCCTCCCGTCTGCCTGTCTGCCGTCGGGTCCACGGGCTCAGTTAAAGATCAATACAGTATGTCCGTCCGCCCTCAGTGTGGGACATGCGCTGGGACAGATGGAGTGCACCCCCGAGCGCTTCCGTCCACCATCCCGCCGTGGGTCCATACCGCAAAACCATGCCTTGATCTTACTGCAGCGATGCGTTCAATGGCCCCACGTGCGTCGTAAAGTCTAGGGCTGGGTGGAGCCGATCTGGGGGAATGACTTGCATCTCGAGAATCGGCTGTCCGTCAGTCTGTGGGGAGGACGAAAGAGCTGAGTGGGGGGGCTGCTGCTGAGATCGTGTTAATTCAAGTTGGGACATTTATGACTAATTTGGTTTGTTGGCTAAATGGAGTGTAGGAAAACAAGGCAATTTACTCAAGTAAGTGTGTGGGGTTATTGGGTCTGAGCTGGACTGGTGGAAGTGCAGCCTGGATGGTTAACGCTGAGTGGTTAAGGATGGTGTAATGGCGGTGTGAGCTTCAGTCTCATGTTTCATATTGATCTACAGAATCAGCAACACAATCCACTCGTGCTTCCCGAACCGTGCTTCCCGAACCTTGTTGGGAAGCACGAGTGCTAACTGCTGCGCCACCGCACGACGCTATTGTCCAGGTATCGTCAAGTACCTAAATGATCACTGAACTGGTACCATGTGTTTTCTTAAATAAGAATCCTTCAATAGCAGCGCTGTTGACTGCATTGTGGCTAATGCAGCTCTGTTACTGGCCGTCAATTAAGAACAGATTCCTTCCGGAAACTGTAAGGAAATGGCGGCTGGATCAGGAAGTCATTATTGAACCACGGCTTGTCATTGTGACCTCCATATGTTTGTCTTAACATGCGCAACATCATCCCTGATCCTTTTCTTATTTTCACTTTATTCTAGGCTCCAAGTCAAAGTGCTCGAATGAACGAGCTTCTGTCTATTCACAGAGGTAAAAAAAACATGCTTAGCACATTTGAACAAACTTTGTTTTAATGTTTATTCACAGTCCGTGGCATCGGACTGGTACTTTGTTTAGCCACAGGCCGGTTATGTCTACTGGTCTTTATCTTGTTGTATCACTGATATTTACTCTCAAAAACTAATTACGCACACAAGACTAAAACAAACCAGTACAGATAATGGCAAAAGAAACTTTACTGATGGAAAACTATGCACTGAGAGCTCACACAAACATCTGGGGATTTAGCTGTACATTACGACGACTCCTTCTGTCTTCAGTCCCAGCATGTAACATTTTCATTAATAGTTTACTTTTTATTAAGGTTAATTTATTAAATTATCTGCATCGAATTTTGCAATGATTCAATAGGCCAGGTCGGGTGTGACCAAAGTGGGCCCTTCTAGACGTTTGATTTAGCTCCCAGAGATCTAAACATTATTTTAATGATTGGTGCATTAGATCGTCTTTAGCCTATCTTTACAAAACAAACAAGAGAAAAATGAAATGGTATGATAAGAGGCAGATTATGAATTGGCTCTTGGCGGCAGGGGTTTCCATTTTTGGATGCCAAGGAATAATCCTTGGGTTTGCAACAGGCTATTTGGAATATTTCACACTCATTATTTTGTTGCATTAGGTCACTGACGTTACAACCTGCTACTTCAGTTTCAAAGCGGCCTTGTTTTCTCTAGTTTAGGTCACACTGAGACAAACCCATGGAGCCCCCAGCCAACTGAAGAACAATAGTGAAACAATAGTGAGGATGGTTGCATACCATTCCCTTTTCCTCAGATAGATCCATGTCCCTGCCCCTCTAAGCCAACGCTAGTCGGATTGATCTCTTTAGTCATGCTGTTTTCTGTGAATGAAGAACTCTCTCTGGAGGTTGTAGCAGGGCGAGGTTCTGCACTCGATATAATGACTCTGCAAACCTGGAGCGCAGCACAATCAGGACAGCAGATATAAGACCCTGTGCCATCTCTGTTTCATGTAGCTATTCCCAGGCAAACCAAGTGGCAATAATGCACAGCTTATAGTTCCCCAGAAAGAGTGGCAAAACACAACAAAAAGGCAATGCCCCCCCCCCCCCTAAATGAACACAACAAAAAAGCTACGAAAACGCGACAGAGAGAGCGAAAAATAACACACAAAAAAGTGACAAAAACGTGGCCACACAACAACCCAAGAAAAAAGCAACGGGGACAAAATAACTATTAAAAAGCTAAAAAAGATAAGAGGTTAAATAGGCTAATACAAATTTAAAAGAAATATATTGGAATAAATTAACATTATTGTTCTGATTTATGGCTTTTTATGGTAGGTATCGAAAAAAGGTATCATTCAGATCAGGTATTTACTGAGTGTTTCTAAGAGCTGATTGTAACAAGTACATTTCTTCATTGTGAGATCAATAAAGGCTGTCTTATTTGATCTTATCTTAGGTATCAGCAGTGGTGGAAGAACTACTCAATATTCTTACTTAAGTAAAAGTGCAGATACAGGACCAAAAATGTACTTAAGTAAAAGTATCTGATAACATTTTGACTTAAGAAAAAGTATAAAAGTATTCATTGTAAACTGTACTTTATAAGTAACAAGTAAAAGTATTTCAGAATTTAATGTGCAGGATTTTTTAAATCATATGAAACAAACGAGGTCTAAACAAGTAAACCACTAACTCAGGTCAAAAACAGGAACTAAACCAGATCTAAACCTGGACTAAACTTGGTCTAACCTTGACCTTGGAAGCTGAGCAGGGAAGGGCCTGGTTGGTACTTGGATGGAGACCGTTTGGTAACACCAGGAAGCCTGGCGAATATAGTGAGTGTGTAAGTGAGTGGGTGGTGGTCAGAGAGGGCGCGGACTGCTTGCCTCACTACCGTCAGTCTACCCCAGGGCAGCTGTGGCTACAATGGCTGGGTTGCAGGTGACATCCCAGCATTCTAAAGGCCAATTCTATTATATGGAGGAAAAATTATTTTGTTTTTGAGGAAATGTTTACTCTTCTACAGAGAGAACATGGACCCAGTGAGCTACGACTTGTGAAAGTGTAATGCTGTTAATAGGAAAAACTGGCTCCTGCCCCCCACTGGGTCCGGTGACATCATCGCATTCTAGAACCTGCAACCCCGCAATAGTAGCTTACCATCACCAAATATGGAGTGAATGAATAATAGAATGTAATGCGTCTTTGAGTGTCCAGAAAAGCGGGTCGACAGTGGCGCAGATGGTGGAGCGGGTCGTCTCATGATCGGAAGCTCGGGGGTTCAAATACCGCCTCCTGAAGGTGCACATGTCGTTGTGTCCCTGGGCAAGACACGTCACCCTCCTTGCCTCCAGTGTCTGTGTACACTGTTGTATGAATGGGTGAGTGGATACTTGCTGTAAAGCGCTTTGAGTGCCTAATGTAGGTAGAAAAGTGCTATATACGTTGAGATTTTTTACCATATAAAACCAATGCATTAATATATTATTATTAATATTATTAATAATAATATAATAATAATAATAATAAACTAAGCCTAAACCAGTTCATCGTAGAGAGGTCACTTTGAAAATAAAATACTTTTACTTTTAACCCAATGTAGTATCTGTAAAAAATACAGATACAGGCTCTAAAATGTAGTGAAGTAAAAGTAAAAAGTATTCATCATAAAATGTACTTAAGTAAAGTATAAGTACCTATATTTTGTACTTTTTACTTTGTTACTTTCCACCACTAGGCATCAGTATCCATACTAACCAAGCTTGTACCAACGAACAGAGCCCTATATCTGCGGTCCTAAATGTGCAGCGTGCTCCAGTCTGCAGATTCGTCCAAATCCTCCGCGCATGCGCCGTCCGCCTGTTCTCTGAGCGACTCCCAGCCGGAGCCCCTCCTCCTCCGCCCCGCCTGCCTCTCCTCTCCCCTTGTGTCTCTGACTCCTTGTCGGCTTTTTGCTGCATCGGACACCGGGGAGGTTACCTGCCACCACTGCCGCTTCACAACCCAACCCATAGCTCGGACATCCTCAAATTGACCTTTTTATTTTCCCCGGGACCTGCTTTCATTTGTTTTGTTTTTTTCTCAAGGATATCCCCGTAACGATTTGATCTCAACAGGCTGCAGTAATCCCCACTCCATCCGCCGACATGTCTGGATACCAGGGCAAGAAGAACATACCTCGCATTACCGTGAGTTTCGGCTTACAATAACGTTGAACCGCGATACTAAATTGACCTTTCCCAATGCACAGACGTTACTGGTGTATTATACGGTTATTACTTCCTATGCTGTCCATTTCCCTCACATTTATTTCGGAAAAAAAAAAAAAAAAATCCGCCGTTAGTTGTAAATCAAACTACATTTTCGGTCTTAAATTCAGCACGCGCGCGACTGTTGACGTTGCTTTCACGCCATTCCTAAAATGTACCGCGAAACAACGACCGTAACGTTATTTTATTTGTATTTATTTTTTATTATAGAAGCGAATACAAACAAAGTATGTACAGTGTAGAATTCTAAGAGACTGCAGTGCACATCTTAAAAAAAAAAAAAAAAGTAGATAAAAAAAAAAACGACCGTAACGTTATTTGTTTGTTTGTTGTTGTTGCACAATTTACGTTACCATGTCCAATTCGGTGTCCTATTTAGCGGCAGACCCGGTGTGTAGCTGGCTTCCTTTGGGGGGTGTTGCCTGTCACTTGTCGGCTCCTCAAAAACCCGACGCGAAAAGGAAAGGAACATGTATGCTAATCTTCTGGCTAGCTTTAATGCTATATTTTAAACCAATGTCTTTGTTCATTGTGCATTTGGTGTCCCGTTGGCGTGTCAGCGGAACAACGGAATCAACGGTTTGCTATTAAGAAATGAGCTCTTACTCTAGGTGGACTATTGTTCTGTTATTTTCTTATGCATTGTCTGACTACTTGAGGTAAATCTGCTCGTCTTTGTTAAGATAATGTATCTATTGCACATGCACTTTTTGTTACACACATAATAATATATATCTTTTTTTGTGTGTTGCATTTTCAGCCTAAACGGTTTTAATCCACGGCGTTTGTTCATCCAGGGAGAGGCAGAGATGAAATGGAAAGTGCAGCTCGAACAGGGAGGGGAGCGTGGAAAAGGGAGGGGACTCTAGCTGCTGGCTGCTGCTGGCTGCTGTTCGCCTGCACGTTTCTCTTGCCTAAGCTGAGGGGAATGAATGAGGCCGGGTTGGCTGGATGGATGGGATGTGTGCACGCCGCAGAAGGAATAAGGAGGTCACTGCCTTGAAGTCCGCGGATAATTGGGTTTGCATGGATTCAATTGGGGCGAAACGGGGGCCGACAAAAGAGAGATCAGTGGTGGCGAATAAGAATGTTATCGGTAGATTAAGAGGCAGTGAAAGACAAAGCGTAGCGCAACATGTAGATCTACATGGTTTAATTGAGGTGTGGGTGAGAAAAATAGCGATTAATTTGTTCATATACCTATATTAACATTATTATTTGTATTATTTCCTCTGAATATGTTGCTATATTTTATGTACATTTACTTGCGTTCTGTATTTAAACTAGACTTTTTGACAGGGCAATTAATCGTAATTTAATCGAAACTGCAATCTCAATAATTGTCATAGGACTTTATAATCGACATGGTTACAGCCATTTCTTTGGCACAAACAGAACCTAGTCTGGGAGTTTGGACGAGACAATGGAAGACTTCTGTGCGTTAAATGAAACTGGAGGAAAACATTTGTTTTTGTTTTCAAGATTTCAAGATTTTTTTATTTGTCAAACCATGTGACTGATTTGAAATTATATTTCTCTCATCCTTGATTGTGGAGCGGGGGGTGGGGGAAGAGGGGCGGAAGGGAGGGCAGGCAGTTCAGCTTCCCGATGGCCCACGCGTAGGTTTGAATAAAATATGTATCTAATTTTATAAATCAACAAGATGTATTTAATTTATTATGAAAAAATGAAATGGAAATGTAAAATCGAGCTCAATCAATACGGGGGAAAATAATAATTTTTTTCCAAAATCGTCCAACCCGACTATGAGAACTTATTTCGAATTTATTTGGAAGAAGAATCAATTACTTTCTACATTTTAGTTTAGTTTTTTTTATGTCAAACAACTTATACATAATAAAACATGTAATGCACAACAATACAAAGCATTTGTTCGAAAAGGAGTGGGTGGAAGTGTGACCTTATCTAGTCTAGTTCTATTTGCAATTTTTACAGGTGCACAAGAAGCTGAAAACAACCTGTACACCTGAGAAATCAGTTTCTCAGTATTTTCTACAATACACTGTTTACATTCTACGTTTCTAAAAAAAAAATCCAAGGTAAAAAGTACCACATTTGCTGCATATTTTAAAAACAGTTTTACAGTAATAAACTACTTGTTGTGAATAAGTACATGTTGTATCATGAAACAACTGGCATGATACACTAGGGCTGGGCGATATGGCCTAAAATCTATATCATGATATGAAAAAATAAATATCACGATAACGATATATTTGACGATATAATTGACAATGGACGAATTACTTCAAAATCCCAGCCCTTATGCCTATTGGGAAGATTCATTCAGTGATATTTTATTCTTTTTTTTACGGCATAATTGTCCCACAAATATGATCTACTCAAGCAGTTTACATCCTTCATTTCATTTTACTTTTTCAGCACGTGTCCCCGTGTTCTACAGTCACCGTTTATGCTGCTCTGATGGAGCGAAACATAAATAATATACGATATAAAAAATTACAACGATATCAAAACATTATATCACGATAACGATATGCGATACGATATGGCCCAACCCTATGATACACCCCTATGATTACTGTGGACATCATTGTTGTGCAGCCTTTATGCTAATTGCAGCCGGTGCCCTAGCAGATAGGGAAGAACAGGCGGTGCTTTGGAGGTTCGGTGGTGGGAATACGTCATCCACATTTTCCAGCCTTTGACATAACCAGAGATGAACAGTCTGTCAGTCCTGGTTAATCAGAACTCGGTGAACGTCACTTTATGTAATACAGACGGTCGCTCCTCGTGACCGTCTGGACTAGAGTGGTGTCGTCCGTCAATGAGATTCTTTAATTCGAGGAGTCTAAAGAGCCCGTGTTGTCTCATTAAGTGGGGCAAATCAGATGAATCTAAGTGGACAGCTTCTTTAAGTATAGGGCTAGTCTTGATGTGAGAAAGGTCTATGAATAGGTCTGCCGGCAAAGTATCTTTTCTACAGGGTGCGATTCTGTTCGTTTAGCAGCGCCGACGGCTCCGGGATGTATTTGCTGTGTGCCCCTGTGATTGGAATCTTTATTTTAAAACAAATACTAAATTGCAAATCTAATTACATTTGCAATGAGATATTTTCCAAAGCCACGGTGCCCTAATTGGTTGAGTATGACAGTTGTGCCTGTTGAAAGCAGTTCGTCCCAGCCCATGCGCCGCAGTTGGCCCCGAGTTGAGAGGATTAGAGGCAGTAGTAGTCCACACAGTGATTATGTCACACCTAAAAGGATAGACTTCCTATTCCTGACCTGTGATGCACTCTGCAGGAAGGGACCACTGATCTGTTTACTACGCTTATTTATGCATAAAGGAACTCGTTAAAATAGCATTTGATTTAGCTGGATTGCACTAGTTTGAAGTATTGAAGGAGTAGTGGTGGGAACCTCTGGGTAGCTCAAGGTTGAATACAGGATACATGGCTCATGAAAATGAAAACCTCACGATACGCCAATAATCATACTATGTTTAACGAAACATGCACTTTTAAACTTTTATTTTTATTTTTTAAATGCTACATTTTTGTGTCTTTTTCTTAATCATAAATAAGTGAATAAAAGACACTTCACAACATTTAAGTGCACATGAAACCACAGTCCGGTTTCTAAAAAGAATGAATTAATCAATTAAGCTTATTTATAATATAAAACATATGACTAAAGTAATTGGTGTGACAGGTATGGTCCAAGTGCTTAAAATTGAAGTGCTGCCCTCTACTGTCCTGACAGATTTCTTGACCATCACAATAATCACTATATCGACTTATTGTTCAATAAATGCTGATAAACATACATTTTTGGTCACAATATGTAGTATCTGTATTTATTGGCATTTCTCCTATTTTTCTAAAGTAATATTTATTTATTTTTTGCCAAAAGTATGTTGTTTTTTTATTCTATAAATGTTTATTGTAGGATATTTTTAAGATGAAGTGCTTTTCAAACAGAGGTTTACTGTCATTTTTAAGCTTCAGAGTAAGTTGTGACATTAAAAGGTCTTCAGTAATATTGTTTATCGTAACATTGTATTGAGCTTCAATTTTATGTTATCAGTCGAGCCGAGGTGTGGTATTTCTCTTCATTCTCGTCGTTTTGAGTAATCCTCCTTGCGTTGGTCGTTTCTTCTTCTACTGCTAAATCGCTCCAGTGTGTTCTCTCTGGGTTGTATTGTGTCAAAGGTAAAGGACAAAAACGATACTTTACCTAAAGCCCATAATTCAACACTAGGTCGGGTCTGAACAGTTTAGTTTAAAGAGATTCGCAAAGTTCCCATATCGAGTATATAATGACAAACTAACAAAAGCTGCAAATTATTTCTGTCCAACACATTAACCCGAACTAAGGCGTTAACATCCGCATTGGACGGTTTGCTCGATTATTGTTATCGAGAGAGTCCTCACATCAGTATCACTCCAATCCCTCATTGTAATCGTAGTCTTGAACCAGAGCATTCATATTTAATGGGAGCAGCCTCTCGGTCCATCTGCTGTGAACTGGACAAGAGCGAGCGCCACGCCCTGATATTCCTGGCAGGACAAACCAGAATGTATAATCATCGCTGTAATGGGGCAATGAATTAGTTTATATGAGTCAGGAAGCAGGGAGATATTGGATTATGTCACATTTACGTTTAGAATCTCATTCGTCACTTATCTGCTCAGTGCATTCCGCATTGAGAATAGTTCAATAACAGTTGGTAATTTATGTTTTTCTACCGACCAAAAAAATTGTGCTCCGTTTTCAGTCCTGGCTCTGTTTCAGTAGTTTGCATCTTTAGCGTAGAAAACTAAAAATAACAACAATGCACTGGATAGAGAACAAAGATAGACAGGAGAATGGATCGGTGACACGAGAGGGGATTAAAATAGTCCAACGGTTTATTCTTAGTCCGCCCCGGATAACAAGGAGTCCGATCCTCTGCTCATGTGTTCTACTGTCGGAGGTAATTTCTCAATACCGTTCAAATTATATTGTTGGAATTGATCCTAATTAGGGGTGGGAACCTCTGGGTACCTCACGATTCGATACGATACGCGATACATGGCTTACGATGACGATGGTCTCACGATACGCCGATACTGCGATAATCGATATATTGCACAAAAATAACCTACGATACATCAAGATTGAAAAAAAAACAACTTTTAACCTTTATTCTACCATACAAATTATTTATCCTTTACATTTCTTTTCATGTGCTTTGTAGACCTTTTTTCAGTGTGTATAAATGATCCCTGATTGAAAATGGGTCTATAGATCTGTCCGTGACTTCATTTACATTTAAATAAATAAGAAACCACAGTCCTGTTTCAAAAGGAATTAATCAACTCCAAATTAATCTTATTTATAAATATAAAAAACTAAGTAATGTAAAAGTAATGTATTTGTGTGACAGTGCTTGAAACTGTAGTGCTGCCCCCTGCTGTCCTGACTGAATTTTTTTTATCATTGTTGGCCTCTATTGACTTTTGAAAACAGTGGAGCACTGCTGCCTCATTAATATACATGACATCACTCATTAATATGTATGATGTCGCCAAACGTATCGATATCGGAATTAAAAGTTTTGGTATTGTATCGTCCCACAAAATATCGCGAAATATCAGAAAATCAATATATTGTCACACTCCTAATCCTAATCTGTGTTATCATGGATTTTGAGGCTCACAACAATTACGAAATGTCTCTAAAATGCCCTGTTATTGTTATAGTAAAAACAAAGTATTTCAAACGTTTAACAAGTGATAATGTTCTAGTGTGTAGCACTCTTGCATGATATGATTTCAGTTTTATTGCTTGCAGCAGTGTGGTTTCATCCACAGTACGGCTTTTGTTTTGGATCCAATTCATCTGAAGTTCAACAGTTCAAACTAACACTAACTTGTGGGTCTAGTAACGGGCATTGACACTTGGTATAAAATTGTCCCGTGACCAAGAAATCTCCTGTGATGGGGTCAAGGTTTCGCTTTGTGTCATTTACTTAATGTAATTATTATCATATGGTTTTTATTACAACTGCCTTTTTGTACAGCACTTAGTTTAACTGTGAAAAGCACTTATACATGAGCTTGATTTACCTTTCTTCATTGCAGCTGGGGCTAAATGTCGGGTGAAGCGAGCACCACAGTGCTGCGCCTGCATTATTCTGTTAATCTGTGACCCTGATGCAGCAATAAAACCAAAGCATGAAATAGTAAAGTGGCTGAGCTTCTGGAAAAGTGCAATAATGAGTCTTTTGATGATAGGGTTCCACACTATTCATCAACCTTATCTTCATTCATAGTGAGTTTCTCCTTCACAAAACCTTTGACTCTGTGGTCTGATATGTCTCTCCATCCTCGTCTGGAATCCGGTTGTTTTTCCTCATTTCTCGGCACTGTTTGACATGAAACAAACACATTGTCTAAACATTAGACTACATGTTGATTCATTGATGCACAGACTAATGAATCAATACAGCCTTGATGTAGATGGCCGACGCTTCAAGATTAACCAAGGAGAAATGGAGAAGAGATTTGGTCAATCTCTAAACCCTAGCCCTAGAAGGACTAACCCAGGTACAGCTGGATTGTTTCACTGGATCCTGATTGTTTGAAATACTGATACTTGTCTGTTCTTATTAGTTTCCATCATCATACAGTATAAGCCCATAGAGATAGATTAGCTCCTAGCATCCTTTGCAGTTTTAGGAGTTAATGAAAATCTGCAGTGCTATAAAACTGTTGTCTCCTCTATACTTTGTTCCAGCTTTTCAAATCTTATGCGCTTTGATGTAACTTCCAAAACTTCACATTATATCAGAGCAGACTGGCGCAGGTATAGCACTGCTGCTTTCTCCATCAGCCATTGCATTACTGAAAAAGAGTAATGTAGGATGTTATGCAAATATGTTGCAGGATTCTTAAGTATTGATGTTCCAATCAGGTGATTTTTGTGTGTCTCTCGAGTGCCTTACATAACATGTCTGACTCACCTGAACATCACTGTGAAATCACTTCACTCTGTCTTCCTCTGCTTCTGCTAAATCACTATACGCTGATGACGTCAGCCTTTGCCCGTGTTGAACTCTATTTGCGTGGGACGGACATGCACCAATTTGAGGGCTGTCCACTTCCTGTTTGCACACTGTTCCCATGGCGCAGGGGGCTGCTCTAGTTCAATCAGGCCGAGTATCCAGCCTAGACCACAAGTTCAGTTGCACAAGTCCACAGCCAGCACAGGTAGACGTGTACAGTAGATAGGAGACAGGTAAGGGACACGCCTTCGCCCCATTCAGCAGGAGCCACGGCACAAAGGCAGAAATAGATAAACGTGTATAATCCTTCTCTGCTCCCGACAGGTTGCCCCACTGAAGGAGCGATAGTGATGCTGGTGTAACTCGGATGACAAAACCTCATGAAATATTGTGCCGTTCATCATTTCGGTCTCCTAAGATGTCCTTGCGTGAGTTTACCTTGTGACCGGCCATGTGACCTAACGTGGCTAATCAAACCAGCACAATACCTGGTAGTGGTTTGCTACCGGTAAGAGCCAGAGGGACAGTCTTGTGTAGAGCTTTGCTGCAGGGGCCGACCAGTGGGTCATCACGATGAAGTTTTGAGCATGATTAATCTGCGGGATTGGCTCGGTTGAATGGCAAAAAGATTAAAGCTTTTGCCTGGATCTGAACGGAGAGAACTGCTCTGAACCCAACCACACCCCCGGGCTGGTGGGAGGGTCCTCGGCAGCCGCTCTCTCTGTATTCTCTTTTTGCCCTCACAACTTGTCGATCGCAGTCCTCTCCATTCATTCATTCACTCACTTGTCCTCTCACTAAAAGCCCCCTGGACACTACAACTGCATTGCGGGGCTGTGGAACTGACTCGAACTATGTTGTGCCATCGCGGGCAAAAACAGACTCTTTCTCTTGTGTTTTCCGGATACACGGATGCGCTTGGAATTTCTGGAACGCATGGAACGTTCTTAGAGGATATTGTGAATTGAATTATATGCACATTTGATTTAAATGTAGTATGTTTTTGGTACCACTTAAAACTGACATCCAGTGTTCCAGTCTCCTTTGCTCTCCACTCCTAGAGCCGAGCTTATTTCTCCTGATACTAGCCCATCTCTTGTACTTCAATTAGAGTAACGTACTACACTAGCCCAGTTTAGCAAGGTAAAACTACAACTGAGTGGAGAGTGAATGTCTAAGGCGAATGAATGAGGTGTTTTTAGGGGCTGGGCATGAAATCAAATTAATTTGATAAAATGTTTCTATGAATCGAAAATAGTAGAGCTAATATTTGAACACATTAAATGGTAAAAATCATTACATCTGACTGATAGTCTGATCCACACACAATTAGGGCTTCAAGTAAAAAAATGGGAACCTCTGAGTTTAATGAGTAGCTCTGCAAAGATTTGTAAGATGATTCTCTTACGGATCAATCCTTGCTGCTCTTTGAGGTTTACTGTTGACTAATTGCGCCTGAAAGGGTAATAGTTACTCTCTGACCCTTAGCGGCCGTTTCAGAAGTGTTGGCGCGCGACTGTGGTAATGCGATAAAGACAGTCCGGACGCACTCTTGTCAGGAGGGCAGTTGTCGGATGAGTGTGAGGCCAGCTTTTTGGACTGGGGCTTGGCCAGACCCCTCCGTAACCTCCAGATGACAACTGCCAAGCATTTCCAAAGCCGCCCCGTCAGCACTGTGGCTAATGTAACGTGTGTGTGAGCCGATCATACTTTTGAAAATAGGTCATTACAAAAGGCCGCACAGGAAATGGCTGGCTGTGGTATGTCAGAGTTTTGTTATTGCCTGGAGTTGTCAGCGGACCTGGGCTGAAAAACTACTTTTCATGACGTGCCGTGTTGCTGCAAACCCATAAAAGGCCGGGATGGATCTCGTCCACCTTCTTTTTTTTTTTTTTGGTAAGGAAGGCTTTGAAATGGTATTGAGCGGTAACAGAGAAACAAAGCCTGTATGTGACTGAGAAATGACAACCAAGAGAAACCTAAACAGACTTGAGTTGGTGGGAATAGTTATGGTGAAGGTTATTTATAGAGCACATATATGGGAAGGGGGCTGCCCCAGTGAATCAAGACTTTCACAGACCTAGGCTACAAAGCGCTTCACAAGGGACTGTCATTCACTCACCCTCCATACCTGATGGTGGAGAACTCCGCATAGTCAGAGCTGCCCTGAGGGTAGATTGACGTAAGCATGTCTGTCAGTCTGCGTCAGGGCTCTCCAGCCGGTGGCTGGGGAACTACCAGTGGCTCTCCAGCTCTTTCTTGGTAGCTCAAAAGCTTTCTACATTTCTTCACGCGCTTGATAAGTCATATTTTAAATGTTTCTTTTTGTTCTGAACAGTCGAACACAATCTGCAAACCAATTAGGTAAATACGGTAAACAGAATCTGAGTCATTTCTTTAACTTTTTTGAAGTATATTAGCTACTAACTCTCCAAATCCTCCTAAATCGAATAGTAAAACAAGCATAAGTAGCTCTCTGATGTGTTTGTTATGTAAACGTAGCTCATTGGATAAGGAAGGTTGAAGACCCCTGATCTGCGCCTTTGGCCTCTTCATTGGCCAGCTCGGTGGGGCTAATTTGTTGTCAAAAAGGCAGGAAGACGCGGAGAGAGACATTACAGCAACAACATTGTAACAGAATGGCAATAGCACTGTAGCTATAGGGATAACAAAGGATAATGCACACCAGATGGAACACAAGAGGCTAAATCAGGTTATATGACTGTTATCCTGAACCAACCCGGTAGTGCATGTCTGTGTAGTGTGTCTCGCTGGCCCGTGGTGACAGCCGCGGACTCCGTTTTGGCCTAAAGCAGTCTCAACAGAGCAGCCTTTGTTTGTGGGGGACGCCTGGGCCTTGTGACCAGACCTGCCACTCCCTCCCTCCCACTCTTTGGGACCAGGGTCTGTCCCGACTGAGGGGAAGGGGCACTGGGGAAGAGAGGGACACCCACTCCCCTTTTCTCGCAAACTGTGAATGATTGATTACACACAGTCTGAGCTCGGATTGGAGCCTGGTGCTGTCTGTCTGAGGGGATCTGGGGTGAAGGAGGAGGGCGCTGTCATTGTTCTATAATTGAATTCAAGAAAGGCTTGCACTGGCGTCTAATGTTTCAGCTGCCTGTGAAACATACTCGGCTTATCTAACCCAAACATGGCTGTAGTGGTGAAAAATCTGAAGCATTTCCTGCGGCAGATATTTTCCCATTATAGTTCGTGGTCAAACGTACATTTATTTGCTGTAGACCTTTTGTATGTGTATGCCACAATCTAGCAGAATCTATTAGTTGCTACAGAATAAACGTAGCAAATTGTAAAGACTGCAATTCAGGCAGTGCCATATTCTTTGCAAATAATAAAGATTTTGTCTCAAATCGGTCTTAAAGGATACATGACTTTGAAAAATTACTTTTTTGTTTTGTTTTTTAGCTGTATTGTAAAATAGTTTCCTCGTGAAAAAGTATACCTGGAGTAGTATTTCGCGTCATTCACGTAGTTTTGAGTAATCCAGCCCACTGGTCCTTTCTTCCTCTACCGCAGAAACGTTCCTATCTGTACGTCCTGGATTATTGCGTCGTAGTTAAAACTCAAAGTTCTTGAATGTGATTGCAATGTACACTGCTACAGAGCTGGCAGATTTTATTTCTCATGAAGACAAAATATTTAGTTTGCAAAGAATATTGTAAAGACCTATATAATTGCAACCGTTCCGCTTTGCTAATTATGACCATTCAAATGACCATTTGAATGGTCATAATCGATTTTTATTTGATTGCAACTAATTGTACAGAGGTGGGACCAACCTATATGACACCTCGGTGCCACATGAAAGTTACTGCCCTAAAGAAATTGTAATTTCTTTGTTTGTTTATTTAGTCGGGACAGTGCATGTCAGTTTGTGATTTTTCCTGCACAAACTGATTTTTTTTTTAAATTTGGCCCAAACTCGTCTCTAGCTCTCACGATCTGAAGTGTTCAAATAAATTGTGTTTCACGTCCGTGTACAGCTTTGAGCAGTGGCAAAGTGAAGCGGAGAGGACAAACCCCAAAATAAACTGCACTCATTTAGATTCTACTTCTGTCTTCTGTTGCTCAATACACATTTAGGCGAAGACAATACAACAAGGTCTGTTATTTGCTGTGTTTACATCATACTCTGAGGAGTTAAAAACAAATTTACTCTTCAACAACAAAAAGTCAGGTACCCCAGCTTTAAAGCAACAGGCCACCGTGTTTCCATACTGAGATATGTTCTTACCTGAGCTTAGACGAGTCGATATGCACCTGTCTAGTCTTTGTGCCCGTGGAAGAGCGTGGTCGCTTCTAACTTCACCCCTGTTTGGAGCTATAAAAATATACTGGAAGAGGCCAAATGCCAACAACATCTTTGGTCTTTCTGCGTTGCGTGACTGAGCATGCGCACAAAGGTACGTATCAACTCGTCTAAGCTCAGGTAAGAACATATCTCAGTATGGAAACACGGTGGCCTGTTCCTTTAATGAACACGCCACAACGATTGTAGCCATGGGCTAATTTCCACACTCACTCTCTCAAACATACTGTCATCCATCCTGTCCTATTGTACATGTTTTTAGTGGTGGAGAAAGCGGAGTACCCAAATTTTCAGTCAGCAGTTATTTTGTTTTAAATAGAGTATCGTACATTGTATCGTAAATCAACTATTTTTTACAAGGAAATCAAATACTTTTTTTGGAAGGAAAAATCGACCCCAGCTCTAGTGGTGACATCAATTATGAGAAACAAAACATGCAGTAATGTGAAAATTTGAATATTTTCAATAAATATATATATAATTCCATAATTAAAAACATAGAAGTATAGAACCCCACAAAGTACAATTATTTTACCCATTAACAGCAAGATTTGTCACCTAAAGTTTTACTCAAGGTGGTACGAGATACTTTTTTGTTTTACTCAAGTTGACTACAGATAATTCATTTTAATATTACTCAAGTAGATGTACATACTACTATATGAAAAATCTACTGGCAAAAGTTGCTTCAGAAAGTTACTTTTTCCCCCCCTCTGCCAATGTCACAGGATTATAACAGGAGTTGCTTCACATTTAACCAGGCTGAATATTTACTGGTTATGTCATGCAGGACATTATTTCTATTCTCAAGCATAATATTGACACGTGACAGAGTGAAGCTCTCTGTGATTGGCAGGTACAGCCCTGATTGTCCATTGGGAGTGAAACAATGGCTTATAAGCAGGTTTGAAATTTGTATCTACCTCCATTTATTACATGAAACCGTGTGAGTCTGCCGGACCTGCCGTATGGTTCCTGTCAGCCCCAAAAGCCCTTGCGCCGCACAGGTCAAGTGTCCTCCTTATGCTGCCATTATTTAGGGTTTAATGTGCTCAGGAAACAACGGAATAATGTCTCTCCGTTGGGATTTTTCAAGTATATAACTCGCTAACCCTATAGTTTATTCCAGTGGATCTTTGTTTTTGAAACGTACTTCCCAAATCCAATTACAATCAGAACCTTAGAGAGACGTGTGTGTTTTTGTGTCTTCCAGAGCGATCGTCTTCTGATCAAAGGGGCCAAGATTGTGAATGATGACCAGTCGTTCTGCGCTGATGTCTACATGGAGGATGGACTCATCAAGTGAGTGCTTTATATCAGTAGAATAACTCGGACTGCCTTATTTTTAAATGTACATGTGTTTGAATGCGTGTATTGTTCTGAGTTTTTTAGAGAAATAAGTAAATAAATAAAATATGTCCCTGATGGTCAGTGGCATCACTTTTTTTTTACAGACATTTACATACATTTAAATACACACAGCGTTTGGGAGAGTACTTTGTAATTGTATTTAGTTACAGTAGACTGAATACTTGCCTTAAAGTCTATTATGTAACGTATTCTGTTAATTTGTCTAGAGCAGCCATTCCCAAAGTCCGGGACATCGCGGCCCCCTTATTGATACGAAAATCTCTCAGGGGCCCCCAATTATAATAAGTGACTATTCAAAGGAATTTGTTATTAGTTTACAGCTAAAATGACATAGAAAGCAACATCTAGCGATGACTGTGGCTAAATACTGGTATAAGTAAGCAAATAAATGTCCTTTCAAAATCAATGTTTCTGAATCCATTTGTTTTGTAGACAAGCTTTGGGGGGGCCCCCTGAAGTGCCTCTGAGGTCCCCCCAGGGGGCCCCGGACCCCACTTTGGGAACCACTGGTCTAGAGTATTGTATTCTGAATACTTAAAATACTTTCACGCAAATCAGTCCACTTTGGCATAAGGCGTTTTAAATCTTTATTTTATTTAAGGAGGAAAAACAGCTTTAAAGTTCTCCCTTAAAGGAATAGGCCACTGTTTTTCCATACTGAGATATGTTCTTACCTGAGCTTTGACGAGTTCATCTGTACCTGGCGTTAGCATTTAGCCGTTAGCATTTAGCCTCTCTCTTCTCCTCTATAGCTCCAAACGAGGCGAAGACAGAAGCTACCAAACTCTTCCACGTGTTCCTTCTTTAAATATGGTTACGTGAAGTGTTACACTATAAAGTATAATTACACAAAATTAAACATGTGGATTTTCTAAGCGGATAAAAAGGGGAACTATACTGTAAGGTGTAATAATACCAGGAGTAATTTGACATCCGCGCGGTGATATCTTCACTTTACTGTGCGGATGCTGAATTACTGCTGGTATTATTACGCCTTACAATATAGTTCCCCTTTTGGCCTATTCCTTTAAAGCAGTACTAAGTAACTTGTTTACAGTGGCTAGCCACAATGCCACTGTCACTATCACTAATTCTCTTGTCTCAAAGAAATTAACTACCTGCAGCCACTTACTGATATGGAAAAGTATTACATACTCTGCCGATCACTAGACAGCACAGGTACTCGACAACGGTACATTATTTGCGGATAATAATGTATTTGTTTTCAAACATTTTTTTTTAGACCAACTAGGTGAAAATGGATAATTTCCCAAGGCACACCAGACATTATCTCACGGCACACTAGTGTGCCACGGCACAGTGGTAGAAAAACACTGAACTAAACGGTATTTACAGCCAAGTTTGAGTGAAAGAAATTATTGTGTAATTGGATGAACAATATCCCTCTCTCCCTTTGTCTTTTCTGTCAGCGTAGTATTTACTCTCACGGACAATTAATGAGTGAAAAAAGGCAACATGCTACGACACCTGCAGTGGCGCTCATGGCCTCTAGGGGCATGAGTTACTTAGTTCTGGTTTAATAACGTTGTGTAATATGAAGCTAGAATGTAATGTTTGAGTACTGTGATGTATTAGGAAAGTAACTGTTCTAAATACTCTCACTGTACCAGAATACCATCCATACATCCATTTTCTTCCACTTGTCCGTTGCCGGGTTGTGGGGGCAGCTGTAGGAGCTGCACCAGCCCCTATGGCTCCTCCTACAGGTGGTGGGTCCACAGAAGGACGGCCTCATGGTTCTAACCGGGTCTGTTGGTCTCTCATAAGGGGCTTCTGAACCGCTCTTTGTCTGACCCGTCACTGAGGACCTGTTTGCCCTGGGAGACCCTACCAGGGGCACGAAGCCCCCGACAACAGAGCTCCAGGATCATTCAGGCGCTCAAACCCCTCCACCACGTTAAGGTGGTTAAGGTTCCAGGAGGGGTGTACCAGAATAGTTACTCAAAATGAGTATTCCAAATACCACAAATTGCGGAATAATAACACATGTCAGTCTTTATTTATTTATGTATTTATATTTCATTACCTATTTCCTATTTCATTAAAAGCCATTTGTGTGACAGTGTTCGTCAAAGTGATTTGAATTGTAGAACTGTCAGCTACTGTTCTGACTGTATCAGTTATTGGAATGGACTGCTTTCTCATTAATTCAATTCCATAAAGTTTATTCATCCCCAAGGGACAATTCAGAAAGCATGACGTCATACTTTTAGGCGAGACACCGCAGGTAAATAAGGGAGACAAATTAATGTACATATATCAGTTTGAAACGTTTGCTGTAGATAACAGATGAATTCTGTTGACTGAAATAAATATGAGGAAAAAATGTATTAAAAGTTTCAATAAAGGATTAACTACGCCACCTTCTGACGAAAATATTCCAAAAGACACTGCTTTAAGATGTTAAGGGAGAAAACGTGAGAAGTTGATATGCAGGACGTCATCAAAAGTAACCACATTATGCATCGATCCTCTCAGACAAATCGGGGAGAACCTGATTGTGCCCGGCGGAGTGAAGACCATCGACGCTCACGGCCGTACGCTGATGCCCGGCGGGATCGACGTGCACACGCGCTTCCAGATGCCAGACCGCGGCATGACCTCCGCCGACGACTTTTACCACGGCACTAAGGCGGCGCTGGCCGGAGGCACCACCATGATCAGTGAGTCCCAATGTGCTTGTGCTTTTTTAACCAACAGTGCCGTCTGAGCATTCTTACATCAATATGCTTTTGCAACAGTAAAAAAAAAAACACTTTAGTTTGACGAAAAAAATCCTTCTAATAACCGCGATTGCAAACAAACAAAAATCATTAATTATGACATTTCCTTTTAATGGAGCAGCACTAATTGTCTCTATTGATTTAGTCCTGAAGGCTGATTCCTGAAATCTACTTCCTCCCCCTACATGTTCCAGCAATGTCTTAATGTGTAGAATGAGCCCAGACCTGTTCCCCACAACCGCCTCTAACATCCTGCGCTGACACTCAAAAAGATATTCATTCGGGTCCAAATTGCCGTCATGCACGAGCTAATCCCCCCTTCCAGAGCCTCAGATTTGAAAATCTCAACAGAAAAGGGGCGTTGGAGGACTAAGGAGACTTAGTCCTTACCTGAGACTGCTCTGAGGCGCTGGATCAATGTTAGCATCGCAGCTAAGGGACCGAACGTAACTGTCCTGGCTGTCCTTTCAGAATTTACTGATCTATTTTAGATGTAGACTTTTTGCTGTAGTCTACATAAGCAGGGGAGATGTATGTCAATGTCCTCAGCAGATAATGTGTGAGGTATAGAGACGTGACTTTATGTATTACAAAGCTTTATTTTATTTTTCTTACAGTAAAGTGCACAAAACATGTCACATAAATAAAAAATATATATTATTTTGCAGGAACACTGTCCTTTTGAAATTGTTTTCGGTTTTTCATTGAAGATAAAACAGAATCATCCAGGTCATGTTTATGTAAAGGCTTGACTAAGGGTCTGTAACATTGTGGACCCAAAGACACAGTTATCCCCCTAAGTAAATAGCCCAAAGTCATTTCTATTACTACATTTAGTGAATTAAAGGTTTAACCAATGTAACACATTAAATAAACTACCACTGAATTATCAATCTGTAGAGTAAAGACTATAATAAAGTCTTGAAAGTCTGAAATAATGAAAATGATAAAACATTTTGTGCCAGTTTTCTTACTTGATTCTGTACTGGCATTTACAACAGTGCAATTTCCCAATGCAATCTTTTTGGTTAATCTTTAATCTTTTGGTTGCTTGTCATGACAGCTCATATTTCACTTGAGGTAGAGCTGCATGTGGCACTCCATTCACTTGGTCTACATAGATGTGTGCAATAAACAAATTGAACAAATGAAATATTAATTAATATGGTCTTGCCATACAATCTCAAACTCGACAGTTTAATCTTTAATTTACAGAATCAGCAGAGCTAGAATGCATTGAATTTAATTTCTCAATGTGGTTCGATCATTCAGTAAACTTTTAGGTTAATTACAGTTTTAAGGGGGAAAGGCTTTAAAAAAAACATCATAGCCGTAAAGCTGAAATGTTTGCAACCACAGCTGAGCTACAGGATGGCTTCAATTAACCAAGTAGCAGCAGCTCACGTACATAACCTGTCTGCACTGCATACACGCAGGTCTTCTCAATGCACGGGAGACAAAGTTGACAGGTTATGTTATACTAGTGCTGGGCGATATGGAAAAAACGTATATCACGATATGGATTATTTTATATCACGATAACGATATATATCACGATATACCATAATATAGTCCGTTTTCAGTTATTCTTTCAAAAGTAAAAAAAAAAGTAAGTTATAGATATATAGATATTTTTGTATATTTTTGCATTGTACGTCTTTAGCTGCTCTACGCGCTGCCCGATCCGTCTCTTACCTCCTGCACCAGCCTCTCCTCTCTCTCGTGTGTTTAATCCAGATCCATGCACTATCAAGGCGCATTGAGTGGCCTTGTGTACGAAATGTGCGGTATAAATAAAGTTGCCTTGCCTATCAGTCAGCTCCATTGTGAGATCTATCACTAAAAAGCTGTTTATTTGCCGTACGTAAAGCAGAGCGAAACCACGCGGTGTTTAACAGGGAAGTAGCTGAGAGAGAGAGACGGATCAGCGCTGCGTCAAAGCTAAACATATTACGCAAATGACGGAGAATTTTCGGTTAATGTAACCTCTGTTATGAAGTGACATTTAACTCAGAAATAAGAATGCTGAGTGTTGTAGTAGGGGTGTACGTCCATTAGATGTCGCCGTTGCTACAGCAGGTGTGGCGGCGGCGGACAGCAATATCGTAAAGCACGTGTCGCAAAACAACAAGACGGAGTTTCTTTGCGAAAAAGTTCTTTTTTATTCTTTTTTATAATCACTTAATATAAACTTGGAGGATGCATAGTGACAAGAAAACACTATTACATTCTTTGTGGCCTATTTAATGTAATATTTGCTTTAATAGTTGATGAAATTAGGTTAGAAACGATATAAACGATAGAAGAGAAATGCCACGATAGACACTTTTCTATCGTCCCCACGATATGTATCGTCATATCGCCCAGCACTATGTTATACAATACCAACTATAATAATTATACATGCACCACTAGGTTTTCAGCTTCTAGAGACAGAAAGTTGTGCTGGAGATACCTTGCCATACCATCCTGAAATGTACAGACAGGACATATAAAGGCTTCATTTTTTTCTCTGGATTGCTGATCAGTGCCCACAATGAAATCTTGCATGGAACATTGATTTAATCTATTATGTTGTCCAGTGGCATGTCAGCTTATAGAATTCTTCATATTGCAATGTTTACTCCCATAGTTCTATATGTGGTTAGCTACTGTCCTCGGCCAATGTGCCTCCATTTTCAGAAAGGTTCTTTCTTTGCCCAACAGAGAGGTTGTCTGAAAATCTAAATGCTATAAAAGAAATAATAAACAAAAACACATAAATTACTTTAAAAGGTTGGTAGTTTTGTGTAGTCTCTCAGCAATATACTGATCAAATGCATCGCTGTGTGATCCGATACATAAGGTGGACATGAAGAATGGTTCACATGTGTTTTCTCCACCTCTTGGCCTCTGCATGGACAAGAAAAAATCCGTTACAACTCTGCATCATGCAATGCACATTTTTGCAAGCAGGATGTGTTTGCATCATTCTAATTTACATTTAAAATATAGTCCCAATAAGGCAAAACACATTTTCATCACTACCTGATGACAATGAGCAGAAATATAAACCACTTGGGGAAGAAATATAGTAAACAAAACGATAGGTGTCAACAAATGCATTTATTGGTCAATACTAAAAACTATTCTCCCACCTACTGGTGTAAAATGTAAACTACAATACTCCTATACTACATTTGTTCAAATCTTTATGCGAGTTGCGAGTCCAGCAATATTCTGGTGTGCTCTCCTAAAGGTACCTGTGAAAGCACACATGAGTGGCCAATCCCGTCTTGCACACGCCTCAGGCTGGAAAATCCAGAAGATCACTCATACACAGGTTTTTTTCATCCACTGGACTTGTTCATGGTCAGCCACTGCACTCAGCCAACACCAGTCTGCATTCTGAAAAGATTTTGGTCCATATTGCCAGGCCAGTCTGAAAATATAGTAAAATGTAATCCATAATCATCTGAGAATTCTAATGCTAACTTGCACATTATTTCCCTGTAACTGCGCAGTTCGTCCGTTCTATATCACTCCACTGCAGCTGTTTCCATAGTAATGATTAACAATTGAGCTACTGTTGTTGTGTAAGTATTTTCAGATAAATCATCTGAAAAAGTGAACTCCGCAGCGCGTCGTGTTGCTCTTGACTCCACTTCGTGCATTAAAACTGTGTAATGCACGGCTTCTTGTTGTTTAATCCTTACTTATTCTACATTTGCTTAACTAGCACTATAGTCTAGCACCATAAGCTAGCGCTATAATCTACGTAGTATATTTGCCATACAAAATAACCACAGGACAAAGTAGGCACAGGTACTTTGTCTGTGTGCTCCTGATATGGGAGCGGATCCTCGACCACGCTTTCAAACAGCAGGGCCATCAGTTGATCTATGTAGACTGTAAACAAAGGACAAAACATTTGTCCTTGTATAAGCATTGCTTGTGTTGTTTTTAATGTGACATACCTGAGGTAGCTCTGGTCTTCAGGGCTCTCACGGTGTAGTCGCCACGTTTGTACTTTGGGTACACTATTGCATACCGCAGTACCACTTCAATAGTTGTTGCATGTGACCGTGTAGCATTTTCATTGAAGTGCAGGGCAGCCATTTGCAACCTACAACATTTTTAGGTACAGATTCACACAACAATATTTTAATTTGAAAAATGTATGTATGCATTACCTGGCTAACATTCCTTTGAAGGAGAAGCCTGCACTTTTGGGGGAGAACCTAATTATCAGGCTGTGGAAGGCCTCAAGGGTTGACGTGTAACACCGGGCTGATTTTCTCCACATCCTTCACAAAGCGCCGAGCTAACACTGAGCCGCTCACATGCTGCTGTGCCTACAGAGTAAATGACCATTACATAATTGTAAAGCATTTTTTCTTTAGAATGAAAATGAAAACCTTACAGTTTTGAAATTTACATAAAATACAATGAGTAAATGAGTATTACTGATAACAAATACTATACTTACTTGGTTTGAGCCACACTCTGACCCTTCCCCAACCAGAGGCCCGTGTAGGCACTGAGGGAACAGTTCATTGTCGTGAGTGTGCACATCCTGCATGTGATTGGCCACCGAAGTCAGGGTCAGACTCCGCACAAAGCCTTCCTTCTCCATGTCTGTACATATAAGTTAATCGAAAATACCAAAATAATGGTCTAAAAAGTATTCAATTGCAGTGTGGGCTGAAACATATTTTTGCTGTAAAGTCACCTCTTTTTTCCAATTTCTTCTGTTTGATGAAATGTTGGCAAATCTTAAGAAATGAAATATGCGTGGATTTTATTTTCTTCGTGTGTGGCAATAAAATACAGTATTTGGTCGTGGTCAGAAAAAAAAAACTTTTTTTTCTATAATCCTGTGTAGTAATGCAGCTTCTAAACTGTAAATTGTGTCAGTATTGAACTGTGACAGCAGAGGGGGCTTTATTAGGGGCATAGGACTTAAATTCAGGACATTCATGTGTAATTATAAGCAAAAGTCGACAACATAAAATATAGAGACTACGATCTGAGGTGTACAAACGTGACCGGTTTTTGTTGCGATGTTCCTCAGTTTCCCTGAGGCCTAGGAAGCTGTCGGAAGTTTCTATCAGTTTTGGTTAGCCGATATTGTAAAATGCACAATATGGCCCCAATATGTCACCCTCTAGTATTTGGGCATTAAAATGGCCTTATAAAGCATTCAGTTTGACTTGCTCCTGGCTGTATAAACCCAGTGAGTAAATGCAGAGGTGTCATGTCCGGGCAAACGTACAGTGTTGAAGGACTCTCTGGTTTATATGAGCGCAGGACACGTGCCAAAGTCTGAGAAGATGGTCTGCTGCTATCGCCGAGACAGGAGTGAGTCCAGAGGGGAACTCCAGTGCAGACACCAGTCACGTGCCGCCGGCGTTCACCTCCTAAGGCCGTGCGGAGCGGCTTCCATGTGCTTTTAATGTGAATTAAAAGCACATGTTGTGTTCAAATGATGTCAGTGACACAACGGTTAGGTAACGTTCGAGTCAGCAGAGCCAAAGTGAGGCCTCTCCCTTCAGAGCGCTGGCTGTGTGAGGGCTGAGTCAGCGCCTCCTTCCTCGCTCGCTTCACTGCTCTCAGGCCTGACTGTTCAGACCGGGACACACACCTCGCACTCAGGCTGTGAACTATACGTTTAAGAGGATCTTTGCAGCTTTATTTAATACACCAGAGAACATGATAAGTCGGTGCTACAGTGGTTATGGATACATTAGTGGGTATATGTGTATGAATTTAGTTTGTAATGTCCTGTACTTGGTTAATTGCAAACAAAACGTCCCCTGATGGTGGACGTCGTCTCGTCCTCCGCTAAACCCTTGTGTCTCTCTCCACAGTCGACCACGTGGTTCCGGAGCCGGGGGCTTCGCTGCTCTCCTCCTTCGAGCAGTGGAGGGAGTGGGCCGACAGCAAGTCCTGCTGCGACTACTCCCTGCACATGGACATCACCGAGTGGCACCGCGGCCTGCAGGACGAGATGGAGACTCTGGTCAAGGATCACGGTACGGACCAGGGAGCAGTCTGCATTGACGTTAGGATGGGGCGATAATTTAACTGTACTGGTAGAAATACTTGTCTCATACCGGTGCCAACAATAACTCACATGCAGGATGTAAACAAACTGAAGAGGAGCTGGTCCAAACGACGTAAATTTCCACACAAATTTCAAAAATGTTCTAACCTCCTGGGGAAACGGGGCAAGCAACAAATGTGTTACCCTCCAGGATTTCAATAAAGTCACCATTGCGTCCCGGAAGTTTTCTCCAAGCACATCCAGCTCCTCTCTCTCAGAAACCTGCAGGGACATCGATGTCAGTGTTCCGCTAATAGCAGTGAAACACTTCCTGTTGTCCCTACAAAATAAAATCCGTCCATGTTCCAGCCACTGGGAGAGCGTTACTGTGAAAGAGTCAGACAGAAGAATATCACTGCGACAGGAGCAGCAGGTTTAGGCCTGTGTTGACCACCACTCAGACATGACTACGGGATATATCGAAATCAGTCCATTTCATTATATCATAAATGGTAAATGCATTCAACTTATATAGCGCTTTTGTACCTTTATCCGGCCCAAAGCGCTTTACAGTAAGGAACCAGTCACCCATTCACCCATTAGGTCCTAATCGAAATCATAAAATATCTAATATCTAATTCCTAGCCTGATTTATTGAGTTTTGAAACGTAAAAAAACGAGGCGATATGCAATATAAAACAAATCCCAAAACAAAGTTAAAAAAAGTCACGATTTTCATGTATTATTTTTTGAGAATTAGTTTGAAATATTCAATGAAAAATAATAATGATTGTATTTTGAGACTGCTACTCAAGAGATCTGAAAACTCACCGATTAGTCATTTTAAACGAATAATATATTTACTGCCATCTAGTGTTTTGAAATGTCTTTGCAGCTTCCCACTGGCTCGTCGCCTGACTCTGCCATACTATTCCCTGTCCATTCCACGCAGGGAAGTTATTCTGGTCAGGGAGTCATTGGAGCAGTATGAACGCCAGTGTTAATTTCGTCGACTAAAATATTTAGTCTTAATTTTAGTCAAAGTGATTTTTCTGACGACTAAAATTGGAATAAAACTAAATTAAAAGTGTTTCATGCGACTAAAACTATGACTAAAATGTCCAGATATTTTAGTCGACTAAAATAAGACTAAATAAAAATGAAAAGGAGAGACTAATATCATCCAAACTTCTATTGACCGTTTGAAAGAGCCTCATATCATGTAACTTCACTGCCAAAGGAACAGCTCTGAGCTTTGTTCATGAGGGAGCAGCTCCATGAAGCAGGACCTTGATTAAATATGATTATAATGAATATTATAAATACAAAGTCGACTAAATGTGTCTTAAATTTAGTCGACTAAATTGACTTGCAATTTTAGTCGACTAAATCTCGACTAAAATTGAAGATATTTTTTTGACTAAAACTCGACTAAAATTGAATTACATTTTCGTCAAAAGACTAAGACTAAAACTAAATTAAAATATGTTGTCAAAATTAACACTGATGAACGCGCACAGTGTAATAAACCTATCAGCAGTGAGCGGACGTGACGACAGCTGTAGTCCAATATAAACGGAAGATTAGTTTTGGCTAATAACTTCTGCGCGAGTCACTGTTGATGGAACTACAACATAGCGGTGCAGTGACGGTTGTTATTGGCTCACAACTAACATTTGTCAACATCTAAATGGTCCTCACTTTCTTCCAGGCGTGAACTCGTTCCTGGTGTACCTGGTTTATAAGGACCTCTTCCAGCTCACAGACTCTCAGGTGAGGCCTTGCTTGTTCTGACAGAAACAGAGTAATCATTTTTTTTCACACATAGTTCGATACATTCTCACACGACGTAACTTTGTGCAGGTGTACGAGGTGTTCAGTGTGATCCGGGATCTGGGAGCCATTGCGCAGGTCCATGCGGAGAACGGGGACATTGTTGCAGAGGTACAACTTCAGTTTTTCTGTTCCAAAGATGGATAACATCTGACTAATAACTAATATTTATTATTTTGTATCAGTGAAGCAGCAATTTAGTGAAGAAATGTTGGGCATTTTTATTTGTTTGACTCACTCATTTCCCATTGACTTACTATGGTTGGCAAAGCAAGTTTAAAATAGTTTGCCTCCAACTATGTCACTTCCTGTCAGTGTCCAATAAGGAAGTGACTTTATAAAAAACATCACAAAAAACGTGAAACTAAAGAAAGCTAGGTGAAATGTTTAGCAAAATCTTAAATATTTATTTATTTGGTCAGACAGTGCATGTTAATGAACATACATGGGTTTCATGCATGTAAACAAGCCACACTGGATTGTAGCCTTGGGCTAATTTCCAGCCATCGTCGTCCATGCACACTCTCACTCATCCTGGCCTATTGTACATATTTTTAGTGGTAGGGGAAACCGAAGTAAACCTACACAGGCACGGGGAGAACATGCAAACTCCACACAGAAAGGCCCCGTCCAGGTGGGAATCGAACCCAGGACCTTCGAGCTGTGAAGCACGAGCACTAACCGCTGTGCTACCATGCCGCCAATAATTGTGCTAACTAACGTGTCATGTGCACTTTAAATGCCATTAAAAAGCATTCGATTGGATTCAAACTGTCATTAAATCAAAATGTCTTGGTAAATAATGATACTGCTCAACTTTTATTCTTGCATTAGTTCGTCAAAAAGTCACCGTCCAAAACTACTTCAACTACTGGTTTGGAAGAAACTATTTTTTAATGTGTCCAACTTGCTTTTAAGTTTTGAAATTTCTCCTCATTCCTCTGATGGACGGTTTTGTCTTATAAAATGAAAAATTTAAGATATTTTTGTATTTGTGGCATTGAAAATATTCTATTTGGGCATTGACGACGATGATGAAAATGCGAAGGACATTTTTTTTTTTTAAACTAAACACTTGACCAACGCTTGACCAACTCCGCAATTATCCCTGAAAATCCATCCTGCGAACAGTTTCCACACTGATTTCACTGTGCTAATGTTAATCTACCGTAATATCAGTGTGGCTCTTGCCAGGGGAATCCTCTGCTGCTAAATATTACTTTGATGTGTTTTGTGGTGGAGAAAATATAACTGTGCAAACAGACATGAACAGAACATAAGACAATTCATTTTGTCAATTTGAGTCACACTTTATCATTTAGTTCTTATTAAACAAGTCACATAAAATAAATCAAATACAGGCTTTCCAAAGACTAATAAGCAGATACACATCATGTGATTTTAGGAGCAGCGAAGGATCCTGTCCCAGGGCATCACTGGACCAGAGGGGCACGTCCTGAGCAGACCTGAGGAGGTGAGAAGTTTTCCACGGAGTCAAAAGAGCAACTTTGAGATGACAGTTTGTCCATTAGAGAAATGTTTCCCAAACAGAGATACAGGATCCCCTGGTGTAGCTGGAATTACCTCGGATTTAACCTGTTACCTGCCAGCTTAGGGTTAGCAATTATGCGTAATCTCTCTATGTGTAAGATCTGTGAGAGAAACATCAAATGTGTTCCAAACCCTAATCATAACCCTCACCCCTGACTCTAAATCTAACCCTAGCTCCCTGATCGGGGGGACGGCAAGTAACAGGTTTAAATAAATGAAACTGATTTTCATCTATCTTTTCTAAATAACTTTCAAAGGAAAGTTAATTTTATGTAGTTTTTGGGTAAAAGGTTTCAATTTTAAAGTATTTTGGCTTTCGTTTTGAACACACTGAATACGTTTAGTTGATTACTTTGTAAAAATACTGGCAAAAAAGGTTGGGAACCCCTGCATTAGATAAATTGTCCACATTAGGGAGCCCAAGCCTGCCAGTCAGCCCTCCATATGTTTTGGATGATCCCAAAATAACATGCAAAACAGAGCACAAAACATTTTATCATTTGGACATGTACGTAATTGTTCTGAAAGGCAGATTAAATTGTGAACAGTAACCAAAGCGTTCTGGGTTCCCAGGTGGAGGCGGAGGCCGTTAACCGCTCGGTGACTGTGGCCAATCAGACCAACTGTCCTCTGTACGTGACCAAAGTGATGAGCAAGAGCGCCGCAGACGTCATCGCTCAGGCCAGGAAAAGAGGTCCGGACAGATTCAGATGTGTTTCTCAGCAGTTTCCCATCGGACCCATCTGAGTTTTGCACCCACGACTTAGTTAAAAGGCAAACTCTGGTCTGTCCTGCATCTCAATATTCCACTACGGAACCTCTAGACTGTCGCATGAACACAAACTAAAAGCTACAGTTCTTTGGCTGCTCAGTCAAGGCGATATAGTCATTGAAAAATCGCCTGAAAAATGTCCTCAAACTGATTTAATAGCCCTCGTCTTGTTCTCCAGGCACCGTGGTGTACGGGGAACCCATCAGCGCCAGCCTGGGCACAGACGGCTCTCACTACTGGAGCAAGAACTGGGCCAAAGCCGCGGCCTTCATCACCTCTCCCCCGCTGAGCCCGGATCCCACCACGCCGGACTATCTCAACTCTCTGCTCTCATGGTACGGCATATGTTAGGCCCAATACAAATCCCCTCTGTCTGAGCGTGTACTGATGCTCGCTGTCGCCCTGCAGCGGAGACCTACAGGTGACTGGCTCCGCACACTGTCCCTTCAACACGTCCCAGCGCGCCGTGGGCAAAGACGACTTCACCCTGATCCCCGAGGGAGTCAATGGCACCGAGGAGCGGCTGGCCCTCATCTGGGACAAGTGTGTGGTACGCACTACGCACCCATTTACCATCACTGCGGGATTCCGCTTTATAAGCATGTTCGCTCATTCCGCCTCCGAATGCCACTCAAAATCCACGCCTACTGCCTTCAGTCCGCCTCGATCCTCTTCAATTACAGAAACTTCCACTGACACAAAAAAAGAAAAGAAAATGGGCATTCACTTTTTTAGCCATGAGGGGGCAGTAAACACACAGTACTATACTATAAGTTGCAGTGTTTTTCATAGTTTGGCTGGGGGTGCGTCTCATACTTCAGAGCGACTAATATGTAATTTTTTTCTCTTTTTTAAAGGACCACTAAGCACCAAATCAACTTTTTTTAGCTTATAAACTGCAAAAATATGTTTCTTATAGTGCTCTCTACATGTCCTGGTCAATTTTTTGACATTTTTGTGCAAATGAGATAAAATCTCACTTTTGAGCCTAAAACCGTCTGTGTAGCGCCCCCTCTACATTTTCGGCTGCACTACATTTGAATTTCGTGCCTATTCTGCTGTGTGACGTCACTTTGTGCTGTGTGACGTGTGCATTTGGAGTGAGATGGAGAGTTTGGTATGTTCTTTATGCTATAGTTATCTGAACTGTTTATGTGACGTTAGCATACCGTACGCCTATTCAGCCTGTTGCTTTTTTTCTTCATTAGGCGTTTTTGGGCTAGTGCGTCTTATACTCCGGAGCGACTTCTAGTCCGGAAAATATGGTAGTTTACAGTAAAATAAAAAAATTAATAAAAAACGTTATATCCTGTATACAGTCTATCAGCAGAGAAAGTTAGTTTGGTTTTAAGTTGCTCTTTAATGACGAGGGTGTCTATTTGCACCCCCTTTGACAGGCAAATGTACCCTGTTTGCTCTGGAGCCGGTGCTGGAATGAGTAAAATAATGGCATTTTCGTGCAGAGGAAGTCTTGATGCGGTCGGACTCTTAACGCTGCAGAAACTGAATATCCGTATTTTTGTCGGAGGGGAACAGAGCAGCGGACTAAGCGACAGAGGCTTTCGCTTGTGTACAGGATGTGAAATCGTTCTCATCAACTAAAACAGAAAACTATCTACTGACGGTGGAGCGGCGTGAACGTGGTGAGAGTGGAATACTACATGGGCATCTATTGATTCGATTAAGTTTGTTGTGGGCCCACAGTATGTCTGCACAATATATAAGTTATTGTTTCTGAAAACGTTATACTAGTGTCAAACTGCAAAATGTTTTTTTTTTTTACTACATAATATACACTTAGTTTTCGACAGTTTTCTATTACATTATGCATTTTGAGTAAAGGATTTTGCAGCAAACTGTACGTTATCTTCGTCTTTCCCTCAGGTCACTGGTAAAATGGACGAGAACCAGTTTGTGGCAGTGACCAGCACCAACGCTGCCAAGATCTTCAACCTGTATCCTCGAAAAGGCCGCATCGCTGTGGGCTCCGATGCCGACCTGGTGCTGTGGGACCCCGACCTCACGCACATCATCTCCGCCAAGAGCCACAACTCGGTGAGAGAGGGCGTTTTCACTCTTTGTCTGTGATAGTGGACTGTGCTTCAATAGAGGGTACTAGGGCTGCATGGTTTTAGACTAATATTACACGTGGTGGTGCTCATTCATTGCATTTCAGCGGCATGGGGAGAGGATAAGGTAAGATAAAAGGATTCTATTTCTTACCGGTTTGCGCTGTGCTTTCTATTGGTCAAACGAAGGCTGCTTGTTGTTAGCCGGAGCTAACGTAAGTTGGCGTGGCTACAGGTTGCAAACTGTTTCACCAACTTTCCTTTCAGTGCGAGCCCTGGTTCAAGCTGAATGGGCTCCGGCACAACGACAGAATTTCAATTTGATGCTGTGTAGTTCCACATAGCTTTTATCAACTCAACATATGTCCAAATAATAAGAATTAGAATCCGTCTTTGACACCTGAGGGGCAAGCTGGATTAGAGGGTTAGAGAGTTTAACGTTATCCCTGGTTTTTATATAGTACAATGCTGGATAACTTTCTAGCCAGGTAGATCTCTATGGAAACATGCCCTTAGTGCACAACCTGCTTTGGACCAGGTTAATCCCAGCTAAGTTAAGAAAACGGCTCTCTGACCAACCAGAGGAGAGAAGCCTCCGCTTTGTGAGCCAAACTCTGCGGTCATGTTGTAACCTTTACCACACATGTGGCTGATACAGATTATAGATGTCATTATGAGAAAGGCTTATTTCCTGTCCACATAATGTGAACAAAATGTGTATGGACTTTATTGTTTCAAAAACATTTGTGTGTAAATAGATGTGTGAGTGTGTAACCAGATGTGTGAGTGTGTTATTTTGTTTGCATGTATAAAATTATATTTGTATGTGTAATAGAACAATGTTCCATGTTGTAAAAAAAGTTCTACGCACAAGTCTTTCGTTTACCCGTTTATTCCACAATGGCGACTTTTTGACTGATTAGAATTAACTTTAACTATGAAAGCCCCACTCTGCACACCACGCGCAACCAAACTTCTTTTTAAAGAGACTAGATGCAAGTTGGTCATTTTATACTCACTACTGCCACCTCAGGTCTTACGCGTAACTGCAGTCTCTATATTAAGCTTGTGCATGACGGCACTGAATTAACACCTTTCTGAGATTTTTTACAATAATTATGAAGTAGGGGGCTTTAAATTACTAAATCTAGAAGCATTTTGTTTCGCTTTAAAAGCCTCTCTTGTTCAAAAAATACATGAAAACCCTAATTGGTATACAAGTGTTTTATTGGAACATAATCATGTGATATTTTCAACTGGACTTTTCACGTATCTGCAGCTAGAGAAAGCTCATTTGTCTAATGTAATAGATCTTATAAAAGATGGATCAATGTTTTTAAAAGAAACCCTTGAGTGTTGGTTATGTTTCCAATTCAACCCTCCAAATAACCGTGATGAAATTTTACAACAAATAATCTGGCTAAACTCAAATATACTGATTGAAGGGAAACCCATACTTTGGGAAAATGCAATTAAAAGGGGAGTTGTTTTTATAAATGATATCATAGGGGAAAATGGGAAGTTAATGCAATATGATCAACTTATTAGTACCTATGGAGATATCTGCTCCCCTCATTCATATAATCAGCTACTCTCTGCCCTGAAGAGAAATTGGAAAATTAAAATTAATAGTGAAAGCAGCAAGTTATTAGTTTGCCGGCCTGTGTTACGGAGCTATAGGTGGTTGAAAGGAAAAAAGATAAATAGAAGTATAAATATGTTTTATCTCCATCAAAAATTAGCGATAGCTTGGCCACATAGAACCTTTAAAAAATGGGAAGATCTGTTGGATCAACCGATTTATTGGAAGATGGTTTTTAGTACAATATATCAAACTGTGGTAGACGCGCATAGCAGATTTTTTCAAATTAAAATGATATATAATTTTTTACCTACAAATAAAATGCTTAAAATCTGGGGTCTTGCTGAATCAGACAAATGCCGTTTTTGTTTAAGTGAACCAGAATCTATTGACCATTTATTTTGGTACTGCCATGTGGTGACGGCCTTTTGGGAAGCAGTACAGCAAATATCCAAAGACATGAATATAAGATGTCCGTTAGGCCTGCCTTCGGTGATGTTGGGGTTTCTTGGAGAATCAAAATGGAAGCAATTAATTAACCTAATTATTCTTTTGGGTAAGAAATTTATTTTTAAAGCCAAAAATACGGCTTCACTTAACATGTTATTTTTTTTGCGGTATATTAAATATTATTACAAAGTTGAGGGGTGTATGTTAAAATCTGAAAAAGACAAAACATTTCATGAAAAACGGTGGTCCAGATCGATAGAGTGGATATCTACTGGATAATAATATTGTTTTTTTGTTGTTGTTTTTTTTTTTTTTTCTATATATGAAATGTATTACATTTGAAGATAAAAGTGTATGACAATTTAAAATTTTATTTTTTTGTTGATATTATTGATTTAGTTATATGTTTCCCCTCCCCCCCTGTCTAATATATTTCAAAATGTAGTCTGAATGTTTAAGTCTTAAAGAACATTTACATTTCATAGAATGTGGCATGGGTGTGTATGTGTGCATGTGTGTGTTTGTTTGTTTGTATGTGTTTTTGTTTTTTTATGCTTTGTTTATGTCTATTGTCCTGTCCTTTCATGTATGGTTTTAGTTTGAAAAAAAATAAATAAATAAAAAAACACCTTTCTGAGCGACAGTGCAGGACTTTAGAGGCAGTTGTGGTGAACAGGTCTGGGCTCATTCTACACATTAGGACATGGCTGGAACGTATACGGGGAGGAAAATACTTAGTTTTAACATTTTTAAACTCTGTATAGTCCTTTTAAGGATAAGTACACACATCTGATTACGCACACGGCCTAGGTTACGCTTGCAACTTTGACCAGGCAAAACTGAGTCAAAAGAGTTGTATGTAAACGAGAGACTTGTGTGTAGAACTTGGACATTTTCCGTTGATCTCTTTTTACAACATGGTAATTCACACACACATTCTTCTATTACACTTAATATTTACGCACACACACTTAAAATTACACTCGCACAAATCTAACTAATGCTTTTGAAACGATGAAATCTCCATATACGTGCTGCTTGGTTCAGACTCGTGCCGTTCATGGCGCTGTAGAATATAATCGTCATGAGTTTTACTGATAACTCGCTTTGGAGTACCACTTATCTGGAAGCTCCATGTTCGGGTTGAAGGACCAGTTCAACCAGCTTCGTACTCCTCTCCATTCTTTTGTGTTCCCGGAGAAAGTACCTTCAGCCATTTGACGCAGTCCTGGTTAAAAATTGAATTACTTAATCGTGCCGCCCCAGAGGATGCGTCTGCGTTCATAAAGGTAGGTGTTTTTGACTAAATGCTAAGGTTAATTCCATGCATAATAAAGTTGCAGATTAGTTCATACTGATCTGAAATAATCTGCTTATAAAACAATTGTCCCGTCCTTAATTTTAAATGTTGTTTAGTGTATATGTAGTATATATTTTTATCCTATAGGTTGCGTTCATGTTATAGTCATACCGCGTTTGCTATGCCCGATCCCGTCAGACCTTAGCCTGGAAAAATCCAGACTCACCGCTGTACCAGCCGGTGAGTCTGGTCACCGTTGCGTCGAATCCATTTCCCACAGCGGTAGATACGCAAGCAAACAGGAAGCGGAGTAAACCAATCAGCGAAGGGCGGGCGTCTGCTGTTGATATGGTTTTATTAGCGGTTTTGCGTTAATATTTGCGCAGGATTATGAATAACGAAACTCACCTACTGTCGATGTGTTTTTTGGTCATTTACCGTCGACTGGAGACACGCTTTCTCTCTTTCGTGCATCGTTCGTAGATTGTTATTGAGGGACTTCCGCGTCCCGTGAGTGACGTTGCTCGCTAACAACACGTCACGGCAAATAAACGAATCAGATTGGACGTGAACGGATTAATTTTGCGGAAGGCGCGAGCGTTGACTGGGTGACCAGACTGATCCCCCGCTGGATAAAAAAATACAGAGGGGAATCATTCTGGTCCCACCAGGCTAGTCAGACCTTGGAAGCTAAGCCTCGCTTACCATCATCGAGTATGGAGTGAATGAATAATGCACACAATTGTAGAGCAACTTCTGGAAGAGCGCTATATAAGACTAATGCATTATTATATTATTATTATTATTATTATTATTATTATAGAATTATATTTCAGTTGGAGGGCAAGTGCCTATACAACTCAATGGGAGAGAAACAGTTATGGCTGAAAGTCCACTGACCAACATCACGCTCATGTTTTTGAATATTGTCTCCACTTTTGGACGCCTTTATGAGGAAATAATCAGACCATAGTTCATATGACTTTGAACTGTGGGACAGTTGTTGTTTTGTGTGAATTGGCCCAAGAATTACAGAGAAATTAGCAATAAACTAACACTAGAAAACTGCAGTTTGACAGTTACCATAGTTACCCCCATGACATTTTCAGCTGCTCCATCTCAGTGTTAAAGTACATATGACACATTAGACACAATTTTTGAGTTACAGTAACATGATTATATTGGACATCGACGGGAAGTGACATAGATGGGAGCAACATCCGGGAACTTTTTCTGAGCAACGCCCCCTATTGTGGGAATCGAGAGTTAAAAATGTCCTTAGTGTGTATGTGGAAACAGGATTATTTCTCTTTAGAAAATATTCTAAACCAGTGATCAGAACCTCAGGACAATGGCCGTTATTGATTACGAAATGAGTGGCTCAAACTCCATCTCTGCCTCTGATGCGTGTTTTCATATTGGGATGAAAGTGAGTGCCTGGCAAAGAAATTATTTTTTCCTTCTGATTTAATCTGTACCCGTCTTTAAACTACACATCGACTGTTTACTGTAAAAAAATTGAAATCAGCTGCTGTGAATGAATAAAAAAAAAAAACTGCTACTGCATAAATGTTGCAATAAGGATGAATGATGTGTGTTTGAATGAATGGAGGGACCGTTGGAGACAGATGTGCGCAGTTGTGCTTTGGTCAGTCTTCCCCAGGGGAAACTGAAGACACATACGTAGCTTACCATGTGTGTGGAGTGAGTGAAGAACAAATCCTCTAAACTGTGTGAAGCACTATACAAATAAGCTTCCATTCCATGGTGTTAGCTGTGTAAAGTAGCTTCAGCTCTTTCAAGGTGCATTATGTTGATATTTGTGCATATTTGACCTTGTAGTGACCCAGCGGCTGTATGAGTGGTCAGCATGGCGCCTTTACTTTAGATCACGGTGGTCTCTACAACGCTCCAGGATCAATAGCTTTGTAGATTTTCTGGTGAGAGGCAGTGAAAACCTTCCAAACAATTGATCCTGGAGCGACCTAGAGACCACTGTGAGCCAAAGTAAAGGCAGGCGCCATGCTGACCACTCATACAGCCGCTGGGTCACCTCAAGGTGACGCACAAATAGCTACTTTTTTTTTTCACATACAAAGTTGCATAATGCACCTTTAAATCAACAGACAACCGAAAATAAGATGTAATATCACTTTAGATAATCGGAGTCCACCAATTCACGTTATCTTCCACTCTATTATTAGATTGAGGTTTCAAACGTATTACATATTATAGCCTCTTCTGTCATTTTGAATGATTGTCTAGAAATGGAAATACAAAAATGGAAAAAAGTTGTCTGTGGTAACCAGTTATAATGACCTCGATAAAATGTATTGATTGGTTCAAATGTAACACTGTTTCCATCTTCAATGTAAAAAAGAAAATGTAAAAATTGTTGTGCCAATTTATACCTGCATCATATGAGTCTGGGTCTGTTCTCCTGCGCAGACCGTGGAGTACAACATCTTTGAAGGCATAGAGGTGCGTGGGGGGCCCCTGGTGGTCATCAGTCAGGGGAAGATTGTCCTGGAGGAGGGGACCCTTCATGTCACGGAGGGCACCGGGCGATACATCCCACGAAAACCCTTCCCAGACTACGTTTACAAGAGGATAAAGGCCCGCAGCAGGGTACGCTCTCACACTTGTCTATAGGGGCACAACATTTCACTTTGGTATTGGTTGAATTGTTTCATGCCCACCTGTGTGCTGCCCATGCCTGATAATGGTGTGTATATTGTTGCTCCCTGCAGCTGGCTGAGCTCAGGGGTGTGCCCAGAGGACTGTACGACGGTCCAGTGTGTGACGTCACGGTGACTCCAAAGGTTATGACCCCTGTGTCCTCCACCAAGACGTCACCGGCCAAACAGCCCAACCAGCCGTCACGCAACCTGCACCAGTCTGGCTTCAGTCTGTCGGGTGAGTACTAGAACATTTCGCACATTGTTGTAAACCTCTGAAAAACTTAAAGGAACAGGCCACCGTTTTTAAATACTGAGATTTTTACCTGAGCTTAGACGAGTTGATGCGTAGCTGCCTGGTCTTTACGCGTGCGCTCAGTCACGAAAAAATACCGCAGATATTGTTTGCATATCCCCCTCCAGGAACCGCCACCTTAACGTAGGGGAGGGTTTGAGCGCCCGAATGATCCTGGGGGCTCTGTTGTCGGGGGCTCCGTGCCCCTGGTAGGGTCTCCCATGGCAAACAGGTCCTAGGTGACGGGTCAGACAAAGAGGGGTTCAGAAGCCCCTTATGAGAGACCAACAGGCCCGGTTAGAACCATGAGGCCGTCCTTCTGTGGACCCACCACCTGCAGGGGGCGCCATAGGGGCTGGTGCAGCTCCAACAGCTGCCCCCACGACCCGGCAACGGACAAGTGGAAGAAAATGGATGGATGGATTGTTTGCATATCGCCTCTCCTCCACTCTTATGTTGCAAAACTGGAGTGAAGTTAGAGGCGACCAAGCTCTTCCACGTTTTCCCTTTAATTACAGTTACATGAGCCTTTACACGATCAAGGTATTTCAAAATTAAAACATGTCGATTTTCTAAGCGGATAAAAAGGGGAACTATATTGTAAGGCGTAGTAACACCTGGAGTACTTCGACGTCGCCTTGAAATATAGTTCCCCTTTTTATCTGCTTAGAAAACATTATTTTAATTTTGTGTACCTACACTTGGATCGTGTAACTACTCGTGTAACAACATTTAAATAGGGAAAACGTGGAGGACCTTGGTCGCTTCCAACTTCACCCCAGTTTGGCAACATAGAGGCTACATGCTAACAACATCTGTGGTATTTTTGCGTGACTGAGCGCACGTGTAAAGACCAGACAGCTACGCATCAACTCGTCTAAGCTCAGATAAGAACATGTCAGTATTTAAAAACGGTGGCTTATTCCTTTAACTGTCAATAGTGTCAGATAATAATTCAGGCTTAGTTCAGTGTCTACTGATGTTCATCATGTCCAGATGGAGAATGCATTGTTGATGCATTTCTTCTAGTGACCAGAGCCGTGGGAAGAAATTTTAGTTAGGGGGTGCTGAGGGACAAAATTTATCCCAATAAACCCTTTCTCTGTGCATATTTCCAATTTTTGATAATATTGCCTGCAGTTTGCAAACTATCCACCAGGGGGTCATGTAGCACTCTCAGCACCCTGGGTTCCCACGGCCTTGCTAGTGACCCTAAATGAAACACTTGAACTGGTGCAACCAACACAAAGTATTAGTCTGGACTCGAACCTGTGAAGTCTATACTAATAATAATAGTGATGATGACGCATTAGTCGTATATAACACTTTTCCAGACGCTCAAAGTTGCTTTGTAATATTATATTATTTACCTGATGATGGCAAGCTGTGCATGTAGCCAGAGCTGCCCTGGCTACTGGGTGTTCTCCAGCAGTCTCCCATCCAAGTACGGATCGGGCATAGCACAGGCGGTATGGCCTGATTCGATCATTCTTAGATAATGCTGTCCTAATTTTCTGATACTATATATATATAATATATACTTAAACCTCCATGGACTATAAAACACACACACACACACACATTTTCTTACATGTACTATCAGTTTTATTGAAAAAAATGCCAAAGTCTGCTACCTTCATTCATTTCATATATATATATTTAACTTAGAAGCATCATATCTTTTTTTCCAAATTAAGGCGATGAAACTGAACAGAAGTGCTAATATGGATTTACAATGTAAACATACAAACTATAACAACATTGATTTTGGAAATGTGCGGGAAAAGGCTACAACGTTTCGTTTAAAGAAAAGCATGTCTAGATTTATTGAACCCAAGTTTCCAGGTCTTATGCGCTTGCGTAAACAGCTTGAGCCGTCTGCCTTTCAACCACTTGAACTCTGACCTGTGATGTTGCCACAGGCGCCCAGGTCGACGACAACATCCCGCGCCGCAACACGTCCCGCGTCGTGGCGCCACCAGGGGGCAGGGCCAACATCACCACGCTGGGTTAGACTCCAGCCCGTCAGTGCCGAGGTGGGAATGCAGCTCTTGCGATGGCGGACAAGATTCACAGGACTAACCTGTCGAGGGGATTAGAACCGGCCTCTAACTCGCCTCCTGCGCCATCTTTACGTGTTCCCACTCTTCGCAGACCAACCATCATCTAAAAGGATGTAAAAAAAACAAAGAAAAAAATTTGTTTCACTATGACTTAGTGTTTTATTTGAGCACTTTTTTTTTACACAGTTTTCCATGTATTTGTTCTGACAGCAGGATCAGAATGTTTAGAAAAGACATTTGTTTCTTTCAACGTTTTATTTTGGGAGTAGCATTTGTACATAAAGAGCAATTTTATACATTTCTTTCCTGGGTAGAGCATTTTTGTCGAACAAAAACCAAGTACCTCCTTAGGTATTTAACTAAAATGTCATTTTTCTTCACTTACTGGACAGTCTTACAATGTGATAAACAAAGCAATCATTTCATTTCTCAATTGTACAATTTACAAACTATCCCCCGATTTTTTGAGAACTACATTCAGTGGAGGAAACTTACACAATGAATGAAAGATATATTGCTCTGCTTATATTAATTTTGTATGGCCAATGGGTGAACAATGTCTTGCAAGAGTGACTAAAATTCTTCCTATCAGGCCGTAATAACACATGCACTATATTTCACCAAGTAGTTGAAGAGTTGATATCCCATTTGCCTTTTGGTTTGCTCCATTTTAATAATCAAATACTAATTTTAGCATCCTCTAACCAAATTGTGAAGCGAGAGAAAGCAAGATGGCACTTGTGACTGAAATAAAATTATAAAACAATGTCCGCTACTTTTGTAAAAGTGTAACTTCTTGCCTTACACCACTGTAGACACTCACACTTCTGCTCTAGTTCTGTAGGTGCCAAATTCACATTTTTCTCATTCATTTTTTTTTCATCAGTTCCAGAATGTTTTAACTCAAGGGGATCCTGTTCCTTTCTGCTCTTTACGTGCCTGAACCTGCAGAAGTTGTACTTACAGTTTGTTAGTTGTTTTCTTATTCTAATTATTGAGGTGAAATGAAGGGTGTACAATAATAAAAAAATAAAAAAAAGTTGTGAAATAGCCAGGATAACCGATTCAAAGGTGCCAGATTTTGTGTTTGGAATGGGTTCTGTGGTTAGAGCCTTGTTATACCGAGATGTAGACTTTTTACCTTGTTGTCGACCTGCTTTAGTGTGTATTAGGTGCCTCTAAAGGCTGAGCACTATTCATATTTTCGCTTTAGAGTACTGTAGACAGGAGCTGATGCGTCTCAGTAGTGGGCAGTGTAGATGTGTTGGGAAAGGGATGGGTACGAATTTCCGCAAGACAAACAGTACATGACAGAGGTGGCAACCAGAATATTTGTGGCCCAAATGGTTACTCAACTCAAGTTTGAATTAATAAAAACTGATTCATTTTCAAGAGCGAGCGTGAATCTTTGGGCACTTATACTGTATTTACACACAGTGGAAACCAAATATTTACTAAGTAAAAGTAATGATATTTTAAATATTTATCAAGTAAAAAGTACTGCAAAAAGCTACTCCAAGGCACAGCTAGTAACAAAAGTTACTAAGTATAAGTAAAGACAACTGAGTACTTCCTGCCTCTGGCCAAAAATATTACACAAAGTCAACTTACTACTAATAATATTTAAGTCTACCTATCCACAGTTATACAACTGCCCCCACACTAAACAGTCACAAAGACTATGCTCTTAACCCCAGATTCTCCTGCTGCACAGGTCTATAGAAGGAAACACGTTAGCTCTGAAGCAATAGCATTTGAGCTGGCCAAGCAGCAGGCATCCACATTTTTTATTTATTTTTGCTGATGTATTTTGAAGAGTTGACCATCAAGGCAAAGATTTCATCCACGGGTCCATGAGCTAAAAATGGGGACCTTGAACATTTGAATTGCGTGGATAGAGACTAATTTCTGAAATTCTGCAAATACACAAATCAATGAAATGTAGGGTTTTCAACACACAATATTCATTTAAGTCAAAATTTGACCAATGCTGTTCCTCCACGGTCTACACTGCTCCTATGCTTCGAATGCTTTTCTATGCTGTAATGCTAATGATACACGAGTGAAATCTATGTACGCTACTGACTGCAGACTGAAAGGAGCTTTATCTGTACTCTGTAAAATTTGAACCCTGTGTGATGGTTTTGTCCTGATGGCTTTGGGGTTTTCCGGGGGGGGGTATGTTTGCTCACTATGGTATAAATGTCAGAACAGTTGAATGACAATGTAAAGATGAAACAGACTAAAAAAAAAATAAAAATAAAAAAAGGGAAACAAAAATAAAAATTAACCATATTCTTTGTGTCCATCATTTATTGCCCTCACTGCATGAAGAGCATATCGATTAGTATGCACATACTGTAAATCATTTAATTTCAGAGAACAGGGTTATAGTAGAGACACCTTTGCATTGCAGGGTTACTGCAGAAAAAATACAAAAACACAAGAGCAAGTCAATGATTTTTAATGCAAACTTCACTTCACAAATTGGCCTTATTTTTTTAAAAACATTCCATCAAACAGGAATGAGGGGGAATTTGGACATATGGGCAACTTTTAAGCTAAAGGTTCTATACAATTATAGTCAGAACTGTTGTGTTTTAGACCAACATTTGTGTATTTTTAAAGAAATGTCTTCTCCAATACACTTAGATTTAATGCCAGTTCGAATCCAATGGCCTTGATTTTTTTACACAATTTCATGACTTCTAATGCCCCGCGGAAACCCTGTTCTCAAGAAATTACCTTGGTTTAACTGAACCCGATCCTTGGGTAAAGTTAACCACTGCAGATTTAAACAAGTTGCACCAGCGTTTACAACCAGATTCAACTGCGCATATTGGATATTGTGGTAGGGCACAAACAAAAGGGTCCACTGAAAATTTAATAGTCAGAAATGTAGGATTGTTCTGTAGTCATGGCTCGAAATGGTTGAGACTCTTCCATCCTGTCTGTCAATTCATGTAGCGTTCATCCTATTACATATAAATTCTAACAGCATGTATTACAGATTTAGGTCATTTTAACCGTTAATCACACCTTTAAAAAGTTACGTTAACATCCCCTCGACACAAAAATGTGCTTGAAACTTTAGAGCGCTATAAACAATATTTTTTAAACTTTAATGTTAAAGGTCCAACTCTCTTTTCATACATGTAAAAATATAACTTATACATTTGTAACCCTTTAATTTCCAACTTTCTGACCCAAAGTTACTATAGTGCATGTTCAAAAAACACTAAAATTGAAATATCTTAATATTTTCCAATGCAAAATTGAACATTTCTGGTCTGGTTGATGTGGCCGGATGTCTGCAAAATATGACCCGAAGGATTTGTTTCCAAGTTAAAATTTGTTTATGTATTGGCAATAAAAAAAAACATTGTGCGTGCTTCAAAACAAAAGCTATAAATATACATATTTTTTCTTTTATATTGAAGGTCGAACTCCTCTTTTCATACTTATAAACATATAACTTTTTATATTTGAACACGTTTATGGCCAACTTTCTGTCGCAGTGTCACTAAAATGCATTGCCATTGTGGGCCCATTTATTTACACAGTAGCCCATAGACTTGCATTGCAATCCCTAATCCCAAACCACAACTATAAAAAGGAATTAAACATGTAATTTCAAACTTCTACAATTTTTTCTGAACCTTGAGGCTTCAAACTAACACCCAGACATTTTTAGTGTGGCAAGAGTTAGAACATGTCTGTTTGTTTTTTGCCTTTTATGATCAATGGAACAAGAAGCGAATTCCCATTGAAGCCCATCTGCTGCACACACACCAAATAACTTATGAAATACTTATTTCCCATTTATTACACCAGCATTTGCCCTCATAATATAAAATATCATGTTTTTCAAAACTTTCTAACCCCTAAATTGTCTTTTTTTGGTCATATTGGAATTCTCCGGTCGTGTTCGTACAGCTGGTCCTCAAATCTGAGTCTTTATTTGCCACTGCAAATTTTATTTTTGTTCAAATATTAGTTGAAAAGGCTCCAACACTGTCCTGCCTCTTCCTTAACACTTCACTCTGAGGCACAAAGTCACAAAATAAAGTGCAAGATTCAGTAACAATAAAGTAATGCAGTTGCTTAAGTTTTTAACAGGCATTTTCTTCTTCTTGCCATACTAGGTAAAATGACCTGATGGTGAAAAAAAATATGTCGGTGTTAGTTTGAAGCCCCAAGATTCAGAAAATATGCAGAAGTTTGAAATTACATGTTTAATTCCTTATAGTTGTGATTTGGGATTGCAATGCAATTATGTAAATGAATGGGCCCACAATGACAATTACATCTGAGTGACTTTGCAACAGAAAGTTGGCCATAAAAGTGTTCAAATATATAACAAGTTATATGTTTATATGTATGGAAAGAGGAGAGTTAGACCTTCGATATAAAAGAAAACGTTGAAAAAAAGATTGTTCCTTTATTTATTTTTATAGTTTACAAACCAATTTTTGTGTTGAAGCACCCACAAAGGGAATAGTTTTTTTTCTAAACTTGCCGCTACATAAAGACATTTTAACTTGGAAACAAAGCCTTCGGATTCTTTAAAATGTTACTTTTTTTGTTTTTACTTTTTGTGGTTTTGGAACATGGACTACAGTAACTTTGGGTCCGAACGTTGGCAATTACAGGGTTACAATTTTAAAGGTGTTCAAATATATAAAAAGATGAGAGTCAGACCATCAAAATAAAAGTTTTGAAAAATATCAATCCTTCAGTTTTTTTTTTTATCCCTCTAAAGTTACAAGCACATTTTTGTGTCAAAGGGACGTCTCACCCGCAAAGCCGCCAGAATCACCAGGGACCCTACGCACCTATCACACAGTCTCTTCAGAGTAATGCCTTTTGGGAGGAGACTGCGGAATCTACGGGCCAGGTCGAGTCACCTTAAGAACAGTTTCGTACACAGGGCCATCGGGAAGCTGAACTCCTTGCCCTCCCTCCCACCCCTCTTCCCCCACCCCCCGCTTCACAATCAAAGATGAGAGAAATATAATTTCAAATCAGTCACACGGTTTGACAATCTTGAATCTTACTATGGAGTAAAAATAAAAAAATACACCCCTGGGAAAATTTCACTCAATTGGCTTATCACTTTTTTTTTTTAGGAGTTATGCAATAAAGAAAAGTCCAAAAGCACAAACATGTGCTTGGGTGTGATTAAGGGTTACTAAAATGTTCATTAAAAGTTGGAAATGTAAAGTCAAAAGAAATAAAGAGGCATTTACCGGTACTTGGCAGGACTACTTGCATACTACTTACTTTTCTTGATCCGCCCAGCATCAAAATGAATGAACTGGACTCTCAATGGATCATCATAAGGGAACACCATCCTTTAGAAATGCAGCTCGTAGGCAACACTATTTTGGGCTCTTTTTCCTTCTCCATTTTAGCATTAGAAGCCAGAAACACATAAGTATAGGAGTTTCTCCCTCATTTTGGACAAAACAGCTTATTATAGATCAAGCAGACATGATTAATATCCCTTTAATTGTTCTAGGAAACACTTAGTCTTGATACAATGCTCAATCCTAAACAAATCCAAGCCTGTGAGCCAAATAAAGCCCCGTGAATGGCCAAGTTTGGCCCACAAGCCCAAAGTACCCCATGACACAGACAAACTGCCAAAAGCGTTTTTTTTCTTACCATTAATAAACACACTGAAACTGTATTTTAAAATGTTTATTAAAAGTAATGAATGACTAACAGCCACTGTGAAACAAGAAAATTGAGAAAAGCGCCAAACCCAAATATAAATTTGCCTTAATTGAGCTCCAAACATAAATCATTAATGAATTGAAAAATAAAAATTCACGAATAGCTAAAGTGAATGGTTTACTCTGAGTAAATTACTACATCGGCTAAATGTGACGCACTGTTCTGTCAGGAGGCGAGTAAGCTACATGCGTAGCCATTTCAAACAGTATGAATGAGCTTTGATGCTAGAATGGACTGGCTGCAGATGTACTGTGTTTATACAGTGCTGACAGCAAGTGCTGTGCTAAGAACTTTGTAACATAATTTTACACAAACTAAGCAGATCCTAAATCTAGCTAATATTAGTTCAAAATTACAATGATCTGAGCGTCTTTCACGTAGCACTAGAAGCAAGACCCTAGACTGACTCAGAGCAGCTCAGAACATCTTCAGCAGCCCCATTCTAGCATCATCATAAAGAACAGAAAAGCCTACTGGTTTTTGTTCACTTCCTGTTCCCATTTCTCCAGGAGGTCCTGTAGGTTGAGGTTGAACACGTCGATTCCTTTGGGACTCAGATGCACCCCGTCAGATCGGTACAGCCCAGTGTTCGCGCCACACCGAATGTTATCATGCGCAAGCGACACGCCACCTAGCTCTATGAGCACACTATGTATACGCCGGTTAACTGTGGTGCGCACCAGATCAACCTCGTGGCTGTCATTCGAGTGTCTCCAAGCACGACGCGGCAATATGTGGGACCAGACCAGGAGGCAACGCGGGAAGATGCTCCTGACTGAAGCTAAATCTCTGCGTACTGCGGTTAGAAGGTCTGTGGGACTGTCATTCAGGTCATTGCCCCCGAGGTGAATGATCAGCATGTCCGGGTTGGGCCACAGGACCTTGAGCTGATGCAGTTGTGGGAGCAGCTGGGACCAGGTCATCCCCTGGGTGCCCCTCCACCAGAGGTTGACACGGCTAGGGTCCATGCCCAGCTGCATACCCACTTCTGGAGACTTAGCCCGGGACTCAGCCCAGTAAATCAGTGAGTGTCCGACAATCCACACGTTCCTCTGCTCCACATTTCCAGGTTTGGCTGAATGAACACACAGAAGAACCAAAAGGTAAACTACATTAGTACAATAAAGTATACTGTGCATTTATACAGTAACATATATTACACATTTTAGTATTGAATACTTATTCAAATGTACATTTACAAATAATTAGAATCTATGTTTATATCCACTATCAGTAAACCTGTGCACTCACCAAACTTAGACCTGTGCTCAAGTTAAAAAACATGTCTGACAAGAAAAGAAAACAAAGATGGCATTTTAAAACAAAAACAACCTGCTTTAGTTTTAGCTTTACATCAAATAAATCCTGAAGTGCAGATGCTAAAAACATTGGAGACACATTAGATAAGACATACCCTTTGTCAGGACCAGAACTTAGTTTTCAACAGCGGCATGATTCAAACAGGCGACGCGATGCATAAAAAAGTTTGATTCAACCATTCTTGACAAATAACGGCAATGTCTAAACTATCCGAGCATCTCTGGTAAAAATTGATGCACGTTAGCTCTATTGACATACTCAAACATTAACTAATTCGCTTATTGCAAGTTAATGTGTGAAAATGTTCCTCATAAAAAATAGCATAATTGAAACAAAACTGTTCAGTTTACTGAGCTTTTTGACTTTTCTGAACACTGATGAAGTCAGTCTGAGTATTTCAGTATTACGTGTATTGCATAAAACAGCCTTCCGTTTTCACAAAGCTACACTACCAACAGTCTCTCCTTTTCAAACCATTAAAGGAGGAAGCAGAATATTAATTAACTGCTGCCCAAAAGGGTTTGTTCAAGGTAATAAACTGTGCACGCTTAGTTTGTGGAGCTGGGTCAATCGCTTTAAATAATAATAATAAAAAAAACAAGTTAGCTATGGGGGAGTGCACACAAATAGCTGCATTCCCACAGCTTTACGTTGGAACAGATAAGCAAACACATTTTACAGGATTTTTAACATTACCTACCTTTCCAGCAACTGGACAATTTTTTTACATTTCACATTTCGTTTAGGCCAAACCATAAGAAATCGGCAATGATCTTTTTAGACTAATAAAACGTCAACCTTTAAATGTTAAAAATGTATTCAATATTCTGACAATACTAGTACAATTTAAATAAGCCGAAAGTAAGACGCAATCCAAACAATAACAAAAAGCAACTACATCGTACAACTATCAATGACAGTTTAGTCTTTTTCTTCCTGTTTACTTAATCTGCATGGGTTGCAAAATAAACCTGCACCTGAACTCACTGAAGTCACAGTTAAGGCGGCTGAAGGAAATGCTCTGAACAAACCTGCAGAATAAGTCCACTTGAATGTTTCTGGATATCTGAGCGCAGACCGATAAAAATCAGGAAAAAGCGTGTTTAAAACGCAACTGACAGTTGCTCCGAAAAGTACTTCCTGTAAACTTTATAAATGATTACTCTGATTATAACAAGCAACGGCAAATACACATTATACATAGTATAATAACTATAATTCGAATCCTGCTCTAGCTTTTTGTATGGTTTCAACTTTTTAATTGGGGTTGCCCAAAGAAGTCATAATAGACAGCCTAGTTAGGGAAACGCATCCTTGCTATAATACCACCCCAGCATTTGGTTGTTAGCAAGCTGGTGGGGCTGGATAGCCATGCTACTCAGAAATGTAATTTTGGTAATTCATGTATTAAGTTAGTATAAGCATGACTTTACAATTAATTACTTTGATTTACTAGCTGTGTTCTATTTAAACTAAGGCAAAATACTATTCGGTGTACTAAAACAAGGTGAAAATAAAAACAGTTACGAGTGAGATCCACTTCTTTTTCTACTGTGACAAGATTGATGAATTAACTTTTTCTTAATCGGATTTGTGAAGCACAAACAGACAAGAGAAAAGCTCTCATGAGCTTGGGGCAATAGTTGAATCAAATGTTTAACAGCAGCAAATAATTTAAAACCCAACATTGAGGCTAGCTACAGTACCGGCTGAGAGGTTCAAAACATATTAGACCGTTGATACTAGCTTTATTATATGCAACTGCATTACAATGTGAATGTAATGAGGCAGTCATCTTAGATGGAGAAAGCTCAGTTACCTGTTAAACAATTAACTGTCAGTTGTTTATTCACCATTTTAACGGAACGATATTCTGTGGCTACTTCAGTCTAGACTCAGTCAATAAATACAGTTGCTATTCTAAACTGAACAGTTTAGTAGCTTGTGCATGCAAAGCGTTTGTAGCGTTGCAACATGGACATTCTAACCAGGATCTAAAGCTGCTAAACACTCATGTACCTCAAGACTAAACAAGTTAAACATTTTATTACTACCTAAAGTAGGACTGGGTACTGAATGTTCTGAAGCAGGGCTCTAGACTAACGCATCACACAAATACAAATTTAGGTGCAGTAACATTGAGAATGTGTAGGTAGTTTACTCAAGACATTACTGTAAAAAGCCTGGAATGATGAAAACAGTGCTGTACCAAACACATCCACAGCAACAGGACATGCTTTGAATTCTAGTGTGGCCATGTAAAAATGTAAGTAGTGTACTCAGAAATATAATTCATAAAAATATTCACTAAGATGGTACTTATAGGCTTTGCAGTTTTTCTCATGCTACACTGCATTACTCAAACTTGTAAAAAACCCTGTGACCTGCCTTACTTCTACTCAACTAAAACAAGACTGATCTTCAACACAGAAATAATATAAAGCAAACCTACAATGATTTGAGGTTAGAGGAATCTGAGCATAAAAGGATTTATAAAACATATCAATACCCAGCCCTAACAACACACTCGTGTATTATAAAAAAATTAAAGATTTACTGTGATGGAGAGATGCAACCGGCCTCTTGTGATCTTTCCTCAACCAAATTTGTTGATGAGACTTGCATTTTGTAAGCAAAGATTGAAAAAAAGACACAAAACCTGGCTAACTTCGTACATAATTAGTCTGCCGAAAATACAGTGCAATAAAAATGATCAACCCCAAATTCAGTTTTTAAGCAAATGAAGGTTAAAACCTTATGTGAATGGTCGTCTTTCACAGCACTGTACCATCACAACACAAATGAGTCATAAACCCTAGCTACTTCTGTCTCAGTTAATAACGCTGACTGAACGCACATTTTTCTTAAAACTAATAGTAACATTTTACTCAAGTTTCAGGTCTACACCGAACCTAACTATATATGATGTTGAGACCGATCTTAGAGAAGAAGATGAATCCTTACAGAGATGCGAGTCCTCGAGGCTAGGGCCTGTGAAACAGAGAGTGCATTAGACTGGAATGAAGTCAATATAAAGTGGGTTATACCTGGGACCACCACAGTGCCATCTTTGTTTCTGTTTTCCGGCGCTTTTCGAGCCTCCAAAAACTTAATCTTCTCCAGCTCCCTCTTCTCCAGGAGCCGCTGATTATACAGATCCAACTGGAGAAACACCACACAGTTTTTTTTTAAATTACACCCAAAAAAAAAAAAACATACTATTTAACTCCTACAACCAATAATACTTTGAGTGGGTATTGTACTTTTCACATCTTTATCATTTACACTAAAATATGGTCTAAAACAGCTAACACAAAAATATCCAGTAGTTTCACTTCCTGATTATCAAGCAATTTGTGACACACTATAATATCATGAATAACTACAAGCAAGTCCGAAATTGTAAACAGATGTCATTGTAGATAGTTTGACCTGCGACCACCATTTTAGGGAGATTTTTGCAAAGTTGCTGGCTTATCTTGATAAACTGACGAGCAGTCTTTGTGTCAAGTGTTGTTCCGGTATTGGTTTTGTCATTTCCATAAACCTTTTTTCTGACCCCGTGACCCACTGAAAACTGTTCGATAGGCTGTATGCACGGGAGCGTCACGTGACTTCTGAGTGGATTCTCAGTCGGCGCTGGCTCATCCCGTCTGTTATTTCCCTATGAGGTCTTGTCTCAAAAAATACATAGCTCAAGATTCCATGGCAGACCGCGAGTTACGGGTGGACAGTCACAGCATCAGGTTAAAAACAAAGCAAAGAACTCTTCTGAGGAAACTACGTGCTCTTCATGATAAGTTTTTGTCTTGAACGGCTAACAAATTAAAAATGATAATAGCAACAAGATTTTGAACGAGCTGCTCAAAAGATAATCGGGCTGTCTTTAGTACAAAATACTTGTTTAATTTTTATGTTTTTTTTGATACTTTACATCCAACGTTATGTTTTTAACACGTAGCGAGTCACTTCGGATCAGTATCTCACTGTCAGTGATGTTTTCTTGAATTATTCATTGATTTGTGCAAGACATCGCTAATCCTTAAAGGGTTATTTCAGGATTTTGGACATAGGGCCTCATTTCCTAGTTATCCAGAGTGTTGTTGATTTCTGGAGATATTTTTTTATTTTTTATTCATGCAGTCCTTATATTTGAAGAGTCTAGTAGTGCTAGGCTAGCGCATGTCTGTTTTTAATGCAGGCTAGCTCAGTCAGTCCAAAAGTTGCTGAAACGGGCGGATTTTACGTCCTGGAATTCTTTGTACTTTGGTGACAGTATAGTTTTACGAGCCTACATTTCTCTTCTGATACTTGAGGCAAATCTCGCCTCTTTCCTCTCTTCCTCTTTTCCTCACCTGGATATTATTTCAATATGTGTGGGTTTGGAGTGTGTAGTACGTAATTGTCTGTCCAGCGATCACGTCATGATAAAATCCCCTTAAAAACATGTTTGTAATCCAGTGCGTCCTTTATTTTGAACGCGCCCATGTTTCCATATGACTCCTCTGATCCAAATGCCTGGGCTAGGGAAAGGCATTTCAAACCGCTAGGGAAAGGCATTTCAAACCGCTGCTACTTGACATGAAGATTCCCTCTTTCCAGACAGTGTCTCCGTTTCGGCCCACAGCTCTAAGGCACCTGCCGCCACGTGCACATGTGCGCGCACTTACATTGACAATACACAGGAATCAACCGCATGTATTACAGTTTAAGCTCAACCCTCATTAGCGTCACTTTGTTTCGTTCAGATGTGCATCGAAAAAGATAAAGTGCTTCAATATAATGCTTTTAATTTGTGTGATTTATCACGGGCACGGGTGGGAAACGGGTAGAATGTTAACAGTTCGGGCGGGTGCGGATTAAACTCTTGATATAATCCCGGGTTTACGGGCGGGTAGGTGCTGTAGCGGATGGGTGCGGGTCTCCAAAAATTGACCCGTGCAGGACTCTGGGCTAGCTGATACCATAGTCTGACCTTCTCCATAGTGCACCTGAGGAAAATCACTTATAACGCTATAAGGATATAAATGTCTGTGTTGATAGAATAATTTTTGAAATATAACGGACCTTGCATCAGATGATTACTATTATCTGTCAGATAGCTTATAATCACAAAGCTGATGCTGCTCAAATATGTCATTTTAAATGCAAAATGGTTAAAATTATTGTATAGACACAACCATTTATATTGTTAGTCTGCCGTTACAACTGATTTGCCTCGGGTGCATTGTTTAGTGGGTCAGCCTATTTTTAATGCAGGCTAACTGTTGCCGTAGAAATGCGCTAGCCTAGCGCCACCAAACTCTTCAAATATAAGGACTGCATGAATAAAAAATTTAAACAATATTTACAGAAATCAACAATACTCTGGATAACTAGGAAATGAGGCCCTATGTCAAAAATCCTGATATATCTCTTTAACGGGAAAATAGTGAGAGGGGAAGGACCACGGGATCGCTCTCGGAAGTCACGCGTGCATATTACCCAATTGAGGTTTCTTACTAACTAGTGGAGAGCTTCTCGTCCAAACTGTTTTACACAATGTTTAACCAAAGACAAAGGTTCATAAGCCATCATCTAGTGATGGACAAAGAAGACCGGAGCTCAGGAACGTGTAAACCTCTAGCTTAAGCGGATTGCTGTTTCGAATGCCTGTTTCACCAACAGCTGTGTTCATCAGCGGAGTCTAACTGGCTCAGTTTGTTTCAGTGCGATAAACTAAAGCTCCGATTCTTTTTGGGAGACTTTTGCTCGGTAAGTGTCACACGGCTTCACTCGCCCATCACCACTGTCATCTGTCATTGGTGGTTTAAGGTCGCATTCACACCCGAGACTGTTTGCAACACCTCTTTTTTTCAGATAATTGTTTTAGATGGAGAAATCCTGCGCACGCCTGTGGTGGCGCTGTATCAAAACGCTCTACAGGAGACGGTGAACGAGAAACTCCACTTCCTTTTCCTTCTTCAAAATGCAGCGTTATCAGATTGAGGCCGTGTTGGTTTTTCTTTTCGCAATTTTTAATACCTGGCAGACTTGCACTCATCATGAGCGGCTGACGAGGTAGTGGACCACGGAGATATTTAACGTCACGAGACAACTGCGAAGACAACATGCTTAATGTAGAGACATCATAAAGTACATACGCCTACTGTCCGAGGGAAAAAGATGTGGCCTAGGACCAAAAAGGATCTAATCAGGGCTTGACATTTTGCTCACTAGTATCCCTGTTGCAGCTTATTTCAAAAGGTTTCTACACATGTGCTCTTTTACATTTAAATAGAAGTCACATTGTCAACGCTCTGGTCTGTCGCAGCGCTACTCGTTTGTTTTAGTTGTAGCATACGCACAATGCCCCCCAACTTTCACTTCCTGTTTGTATTCCGCTCTCTGGCTCAGTTGCATTCACAAATGAGATGATCCGATTCGGAGTTCGTCTAAACTGGACCGAGGGTTCTCTTCTTTGGCCCGGATCAGAGTCCGTTTGCTCAGATAGTACGGTTCGTTTGACACACAAACAGGCTGGGGTTCGAATCAAGGGGGAGTTCAAAGTGTCAATCAAGATGTTTGGTACAATGATAATATACACTCTGCTGATCATTGGTTGTTGACAAAGCTTCATGGCTGAGAGATACAAAATTTGCAACACTACTCCTACCACCATGTACAGATGACGGCTTAAGAAGATTTATATATGATGGAAAACCCCAGTACACCCGAGAGCGTACACAAACAAAAAACAGTATTCAGAACTTGGGTGTCCTCATCAGCCTTCCACCCACCTTTTCCTTCTGCATGTTCTTGATGTCTTCCTCGCTCTGGATTGAGGCCTGGGAGCTGGATTCGGTCGGTAAATTGAACTGCACAGATTTGGCAGGTTTGGCAGGCGGCTGAGCCAAGGTCCGCACCGTCTCGATGACTTGCAGGCAGCGGGCTACAGTGGTGGAGATGGCTGGGTCGTTGGAGGTTGGTGCCTAAGGATGGTAGTGGTGGGTGGTAGTAACTCAGATTGATTTACTTGGGGAAAGTTACTAAAGTCATTTTTTTAAGCATGAACATAAAAATATGAACCTATATGAACCTTTTCAACTAAATTTAGGATATGCAATTAAGGAAAATCAAACTCCCAATGTCTGCTTTGGTATAAGCTACAAACAAAAGATGCCGACTTGCAAGTGAGGAAGTTGTGCAGTTGCTGAGAAACAGCTCTATAAAAGTGTGCACAAATGCCAGAATCACCCATGAGCAGAAAAGGTGGTTACAACACCCCGTTTTATAAGAAAGAACAATTGGGAGCTAGAGCAAATAACTTTACACGTGTTCATTACACATGTGAAGAAAATGTATCCAAATCTGGGAAGATTCTGAGAATTTGGTTGATTTGGGACAGAATGACCTCTGTGATTGGCTTGATCACATATTATACATATAAAAAAAAAAATCAATATTGCATAAACAGTTCTGAATGTTTAGTTTTTTCAAGGCAACTTTATTTATACCGCGCATTTCGTACACAAGGCAACACAATGCTTTGAAAACTTTATTTTCAGCCAATTATGTTGTAACAAAACAAAATCAGAACCACAAAAAGGCTAAAATGGAAATTAAACTTGAAAATTGTGACTGAAACTGAAATTTAGGGAAATGTGTTGATGGAAGTGATTTTGCGATATATTGTGGGGCTTCATGTGATAGAAGAATTGCATCAAATATTGCAATAACGAATCAATGATAATTTGGCGATAACTTGCGCAGCCTTACACCAAACTGGATGTAACATAAAAGCAGGTGGTGAAATTTAAAAACCTAAGTTTGTTTCTAGTTGTTGTGATTTGCCGTGAAGAACTGCTTGTTATGTTTTTACATACCTTTCCAGCTGCTTGAGCAATGAGTGTACTGAGGAGAGGGGGTTGACCCGGGAGCCGCCTTGGAGGGGGCCCAGGTGGGGGCCCAGGCGGGGTGTGGGATGAAGCACGTTTGGGTGGGGGTCCTGGAGGTGGTCCCGGGGGAGTTTTAGAGGCACCGTCTAGGTTGTTGGGTAGCGTTGAAGGAGGCATCTGGATTTCCCAGCTGTCCGGGACTGGGGGCCGCTGGTACTGTGCAGGTGGTGGGCCCGGGGGTGGCTTGGGAGGTGGAGTTCCCCCACCGATGGAGCGACTGGTCAGACTCTGCATTTGCTGAGCTTTCTTCAGAGCCTCCAACTCCTGTTGGTCCAGGAAGCTCTCATATTCATTGACAGGCTTTTGGGCGAGTGGTTCTAGACTCGCAGATCGAGCCGGTGATGGGGAGCGAAGACGATCAACAGAGCTTGTTCTGCTGCCGGAGCCATCTCGCTGGATGTCCCGCTCCAAAGAGGCTGACTTAGGGTTTGTTATTCCAGCTTGGGTTCTGAGTTTGGCCATGTCATCAGTGGTGAATTTTATCCCAATGGTTTGCAGAAGACTCTGAATCTTGTCGTATGGTTTGGCCTTCATTACCTCTTCAGGTGGTTTTGGACTTGGTGGTTTTGGGCTTGGTGGTCTGAGGATTTTTGGTTGCAAAGTGCTGCAGGTGGGTTGTTCTTGGGCCAAACCGACGATTCGAGAGAAGCCGCTGGTGCCCTCTTGCAGCGCTCGTTCGTGTGGAAGCAGATCATCTTTTGGTGGACTCCTGGGTCTCCCCGGAGCAGCCTTCTTCTTGTTAAGCATGTCAAGGAAACGATCTAAGGGGGGCTTTTCGACTGGAGGCGGCTGTTCCTTTGGGGGAGACTCTTCTGGAGACGGGGGTCTAAAGGGAGGCCCTGATGGAGCAGGATTGTATTGAGGTGGGTGATCTCGTTCCACAGACGGAGTGCGGTAAGGATCTTCAGCATAAGTTCGGGGCGGTGAGTATTTTGGATCATGGTAGCGTGGTGGTGGCGGCGGCGGCTGGTCGTAAACATCGTAGCGGTCAGTGTATGTTTGGGAAGGCCCACTGTAGGGAGGCTCAGGGTGTGGTCTGGTTTCATATTCATAGGGACGGCGGTCATAGTACGGATCCCGATACCTCTCAGCATAAGGATCTGCATAGGGCCTCTCTCTGCTCTCTCTGTATGGGTCGTAGTCCCGTTTGTAGTATGGGTCATCATAAGGTCTTGGTGGGGGGTATTCAGAATGCACGGGTTTGAACTCTTTCATAGGCACAGCGACTCTGCCGTGGTTGTAGTCGATGCAGGTTCTCTGTCCGGGCTCCATGACTCTGGGCTCCACCATGGCCTTCTTGTACGCAATCATTTCATTGAGCTCCTCCAGTTCACGCTTTTTTCGAGCCAATTCATCATCCACCCGAGTCGGCCTTGGACTGAACTCCCGCAACCGTTTCTCCTGCTCCCTGCGCCTGTCCTCCTCCCGCCGCCTGACCTCTTGTTTGTACTTGTCCTCCTCCCGGTTGTGAGTGCTCCGTTTGGGGCGCTCTTTACTCCTCTCTCTGCTGCGGCTCCGGCTGCGACTCTTGCTGGAGTTGGAACTTTTGGAGCGTTTCCTAGACCTGTCCCTACTCGTGCTCCGCGAGTGCTTTTTTGACGGCGGCTCCAGGCTGGGCCGCTTTCGGTCTTTGCCGAGTCTAATCAATCGCCCGTACCGATCTCTTTCCACACTCTTGGAACGTGACCTGGAGCGACGCCGGTGGCCATCTTTACGGTTCTTACCATCCTGCGCTCTCAAGTTCTTTACTACAGCTTTTAGCTTTTCTGATTCAGCCTTTTGCCTCCTAAAAAAATATCAAAGACAAACAAAGTCATAGTCTGAGGTGTAGTATAATTAAATCAAGCTAAGAATACATTTATAAACTTACTCTTCTTTTGAGGGCATTGCCAGTTTGATGGTCATGGTTTGCTAAAATACAAAATCAAGGTTGAAAAATTGCATGGCCATCTTAACATTGATACGCTGGTGGCAGAGTTGGGCGATGAGTTATTACAATGTGTATACCAAAACAAAAAATATAATAAATATAATACAATATAAAAAAGATATGCTGCATGCACGGTGTATTCATAAAAACATTTTTTAAAGTGCACTTAAATTGAGTCCCTTGATCAATAAAGGACTTTCGGACATTACGTTTTTCGTTTTCGTTCTACACTTAAATTAAATTACAAAGAAATTTTGGCTTTAATTATTTCTTACTTTATATTCCAGTATAATTTGGGAATGATATAAAACATAAAAAACTGGAGATCATATCACCCAACTCTAGCTCCAGCTGACAGGCAACTGAATCATTCATGGAGCCTAACCTTGCTCTTGTTGGCACCGACTCCAGCCAGTTTCTTTCCAGGTAGAAACATGCTTTCGGTGTAACGTTTAATCCGGATTGCCTGATGTTCACCTTCAAATGTTTCATGCTATAAAGAGAGAGCATGTATTTACCATTTCATCTTCAGAAGCAAGAACTGAGTAAATGAATGTTGGGTTTGAACGGGAGACAGAAACCTTACCGGGACAATGCTGAACTCCACCTTCTCATTGAGTTCCAGTTTCTTCTTCTCGATGACCTCAGACATGTGGAAGTAAAGTTGTGGGTTTTGGCTGCATTTGATCAACCCATATTCGTCAAAGAACTCGATCACAATGCCCTGGGTCGAACACATCAACATCACAATCAGATTTTTACGGCTTAATTGATATCATAATATTTTAATCTTGATTAATACAAAATATCTTATTTTGTATTAATCACAACAACTTGGGGCAGTGAAACTGGAGGGTTTGTCAGTCTGCTAACCGTGGCAAACCGAAACACGAGAGTTACCATGGCAATTTGAAATTATTTCTGAGAAATACTTTTCTCTTGCACTACGCAGAGTCTGGTTGAACACGTGTTACTTTTCTTTGTACATTTCAAAATGAACTTGGAGTTTTGACTTGCACCATGTTTGTTCGGCTCTCCGGCACTCCCGTTTATGTGCCCTGACAGAATCTTCATTTCTCCATGGGGCCTTTTGCTTATTTTTAACAAGTTTAACCTCGACAGGGGCTATGGTGTCCAAGACATTTAAACCACTGGACTTATAAGAGCTCAACAAATGATCAACATCGGAACGGGCAGAGTTTTCAAATCTAATCATATCCATAAACTGTGACCTAATTTTATAATTTATGAGTCTTTTCCGAACCACTGCAGACCCAACTGCTGGCTTCGGTACAACAGAAAGTTCAAAGAAAACACAAAAATGATCAGATAATGAAACGTCAACAAAATTGACATTAGAAATGTCTTTTGTAATAAGGATGTCCAGTGTGTGTCCCCTGTTATGGGTGGGCTCAGACACATGCTGAGTTAAACCAAATGTTTCAAGGACAGCATTAAGTTCTTTTGTGTGCCGGTCATTCAGTACATCCACATGAACATTCAGATCTCCCGTAATAATCAAGGAGTCAAATTCAAATTGAAATTAATGCAGTAAAATCATCAATAAAAGAACAATTTTGGGGCAGTTTATAAATAACAATATAAAGTATGGCAGATTGTTGCATCTTCATTTTAAATGACACATACTCAAACGATGAAAACTCCCCAAATTACAGTTGGTGGCAAGATAAGTTGTCCCTAAATAGGGAGCAAACACCCCCACCTCTCTGATTTTGTCTTAATTCAGACAAAGTTAAAATTAGGGGGGGTACACTCAATCAGGATGGCATTCTCTGTGTTTTTATCCAGCCACGTCTCAGTTAAAAACATAAAATCAAGATTATAAAAGGAAATAAGATCATTAATTAAAAGCGATTTGTTATTTAACGATCTGACATTCAGTGCAACATGTTTAAATGTGATCGTGCTTGATGCCACATTCTCACAGGGGGTATGCACCAGATTGTTTTGATCCGAGCGCCTAACTGAGCTCTTTCTAACAGCGCTCTTTCTATTTTGAATAATAGACCTTATAGGTGGATCATACCGCGGGAGACAGGGGGCGCTCAATAGAGTGGGGGGCTCCCAGGAGAAGTAGACGGGGGAGGGTGTGACGTCGTTGTTGATGGTTGTCAGTCACGTGCCTTGGTCTGCACTACATGCTGAAAGTTTTTCAACGGCATGTGACAGCCCAATCCACTCGGGTGGAGACCGTCTCTGTTGAAGAGGGCGGGGCGATTTCTGAACATCTCGAAGTTGTTAATGAATACAAAATGATTAACGATGCACTTTGCATGAAGCCCCGTGTTAAGACCAAGTAGTCTACTGAAACGCAGATACTTGTGTTTTACTCTTTGCTTTTTAAGCGCAACTTAAATTTAGGGATGTTAACCAATGACCGTTTGACCAGTGGTTGACCGTGTCAACGTTAACCGATCAAAGCTGTCGGTGAAAAAAAATTAAAATCTCTATATTACACCATTATACATGCGTTTCCAATGACATCCGAAGTCAATACCGAAGTAGAATTATGCAGTACTACAACATGCAACAATATCTCTACTCAGGATGAAAATGAAAGACAACTGATTGACAGCGACATTTTTATATACTCGTAATCATTGCTGTTAGTTAAGTTAAAACATGGCCCCAGAGTAGGGCTGAACGATATGGACAAAATGTCATATCTCGATATGACTATGGGTTAAGTGAAAACCAACCATTGTTCAGAAAAATAATAAACATAACAACAAAGAGTGCAGTTTTATTGATAAAAATCTATATCTTTACATCTTGCTTTTTTTCGATTTTAATGTTTTGAATGTTCATATCTCGATAACTATATACCATTGCTTGTTCGATATTAATATCTTGAAATTGATGTGATAACGATACATCTTTCAGCCCTACCCCAGGGACGCACGTTTATGTGAAGAAACCAGTAAGTCTGTGTTTAAGCTGCTCAAAACGTTAGCATGCTACCGGTTAGCATTTAGCTTCAACAGCTCAGCTCTGACCTCTCCAAGACAAAGCCCTGAACCCCAAACATCTAGCCTTGGATACAACATGTGACAGAGGTCAGAGCTGAGCTGTTACTGTAGTATTTCCTCAGTAATACTGAGTAAACCTGAGCCACACATGTGTTTAACGTGTTGAATGACAAACTGTAAAAATCCCAGAGAAAGGTTTTCTGTTTCCTCTTAATTCTACTTCGGTATTCAAAATGGCCACCACAACAAAAGTCACATGACTGAAAGGCATGTATAGACAGTGGACTAAACGCTACTACAGTAAGATCTTTTTGTGTGACGGTAACAAATTATCCCTCAGACCCTCTCTCACAATAAATGTTTCGTAACTCGCCAATTTGACCTCGCGCCAAATGTGTTTTATTGGTTTATTAAGTACACCGGCGCGCTCACGAGGTTTGCAAACAGTAAAGAGGCTTCAGGCTAAACACTCGAGGTTAGAGAGCCAGGGCAGACAACAAGAGGATGAAGCGTGCAAAGTAAAGTAGTGTAAACCATTTCACCAAAAAGAATGACAGATTGCACAGGTTGCAACTTGTGTGATACAGTGCTTAAAAACAGTAGTAGCACATCTCTACGGAGCTATCATTTTCTTAAATGAGCCTCGGAAATGTTTCAAATGAGCTACACAAACACCTTTAACGCGATCACCTTGTATATCTGAGATTATTAACGGTTTCTGCGCGGCCTGGTGGCAAATGCATCACGGATGGCTGTTATTTCAAATAGCGTAGCATATTTTAAACTAATGAGGCTCGGTGGTCGGTCAAGAAAATGTTTAGTTTTCGCCATCCCTACTTACATTATGTCGCTCCTCTGTGGACTCTTCAAATGAGTCGCTAAGGATCTCAACGTAGGTGGCTCGTTCCTTCTTGGTTTCTCGATGTGTTGCGATGTTAAAGCGAACCTTGGCAAAAACACAATAAATATACATTGGTATTAGGTCCGGTCGATACTTGGGTATTTTCAATATCGCTATCGGCCGATATCCGGAACTGAAAGTGATAAAGACTTCCCGTTTTTTGCACTGGAAAGAGCTCAGTCTGGGCTTTAAAATTAGCTTCCTAGGCCTCAGGGGAGCGGAGAAACATCACGGTGAAAATTGGTCACCAGTTTGTTCACCTATTTTACATACATACAACTTTATGTTTTTGATTGGTTTATGTTTCACTGTTTTAACTATTGTTATTGGTAAATCCGTAATATACTATTTATCTTATATTATTTTGAAATAACACAGAGAGATTACCTTGTCTCCAAACAACATGGTGGCACGTGTGAGCAGGTCTTTACGGCTGAAGGACAGTTTCTTCTGTTCTCCCTCGACAGTCATCACCAGCAGCCCTGAGTCCGGGTCCAGCTTCACATCTTCTTTTTTTTCCTCAGTCTCCTCTTTTTTGATTTCCTCCGCTGTTTTCACGTCATCTTTTGTCTCCTTTTTGACAGGGGGCTCCTGAGACTCTTCTTTCTCCACCTTGACTTTTACCTGTAGAATGCACATCACATTTTCTCCACATATATTTTTCACTTAAACTCAGACTTCTTGGTAAAATAGTTGGATGCTAGGGCTGTAAATTTGCTTTGACTTTAATTAATGTTTTATAATCTGTAGTCACGTGTGGAATGAATCTGTGGTTTAAAAATGATATACTGTATGTATTCAAGGTATATAGCTCTTAACAGTAAAATGGTAAAAATTTCTAAAAAATAGATTTTCAAACTTTCACTTTCTATCCTTGGAATATGGAACTCTCCCTCCTGGTTTGCTACATTTTAGAACATAAAAATGTAATAAAATGCTTAGCTTCTTTTGGTAACTAAAATGGTACAGACAGCAATGCACCATACAAGGGGGCGTGGCCAAGCGAGTGGTAAGGAAATTATTCTTTCACTCTTTTTAGACATTTTCTGTTTTTATTTTATTTATATATTGGTTTATTTATTTATTTATTTTATTTATTTATTACTCAAAAAACTATGCTGAATATTTTCTTAAGTCATAAAAGTACAAATGATTCCAAGTATGCCTCGATTGAGGAGCCGTTTTTGTTTCACACATGCCCCCTGCTGGCCAGCCCTCACACCTGCGCAAGCAAACTGAGCAGGGCGGCCTGATGACATCATCACACAGCGCTGTTTGTTTTATCACAACAGCTATTTATAAAGATGATTTTTTTTTTTACAGCGACAAATACAAAATGACCTCTTCTTGCAGCGCTGGATTAGACGCGCTCACACAAACAAACCAAGCAGTAGGGACTTTACGCGAAATTGTTTTGTATTGTTCGTTTGTCTTTTTTAATAATTTTTTTATTTTTATTGAAAACTATTTTTTTCGATTATGCCATTTTTGTAATCGTTTAGTGTAATAATCAAAATTGTAATAGTGAATCGTGAACTTCGATTAATTTGCACTGCCCTAACTCAAAGCTAGCCGTATGCATGTAGCCTGACGCTACCAATAGCATTTCGGGTAGCATTCACAGTTAAATGTACAAATTTGGGCACCTGAACCACTTTGTTCCTCTCCATGTCTATCTTTACTTGGTAAAAAATAAATCCATAATTGAGCATTTGATAAAGTAGATATGCACAGTAATGAGTGAAAGGGTTTCCCTCCCCTCTTTGTTTTCACCCACCAGAAGCTTCGAACACGACCGTTTGTGGGTGTTCCTAAAGATGTCGTCTGTATAGTAATTGCTAAGAGTTTATAAAAGGTTAAAGTTTCACCTCGGGGAGCTGCAATGTTCCATTTTGCCCTGGTTCCGTCTCAGGATCCTCCGGTTCCTTCTTGATCTCCTTGGGAGGGCGTTTGCCGATGGCCTTTAGAACAGTACCATCGAAGCGGTCTTTACTGAGGTCCTCGTCGGGGTCAGTTCCACGGGTCATGAAGCCAAAAGGAGTCAACTTCATGCACGACAAGATCAGTGTAAGCAACGGTACGAACATTTATTTCACTAAAGAAAATAACCAAGAGAGAAGCTGCACAATATTAGGTGATCCAATACTCCTATTTCAAGGAAGCCACAATATTTCAAAATCACATCATTCTAATTCATAAACTTTTTTTTTGCTCGAGTTAAAATTAGAGCAACTTTCACTGGTGGAGTAATATTTGACCAGTAGTTAAACGAGCAAAAAGCCCTTTTAACCTCTTACCCCCCCCACCTTAACCAAGTGCATTTTCTGCATTTTCTCCAGTTCAGCTTTACCCAAATCTAAAAGCTTCTTGACTGGAGAATTTACAGCCTACAGTATAGGCCAGTGTAACGTCTAATTTGAAAGCTAAGATCTACAAACCTGAACTAAATGGATCTTCCACTGTTGTCCCTTTTTTATTGTTTTTTAATTGCTTTTTCATCCTTGTTTTCTTCATGTATTTGTCGCTTTTTTGTTTTTCAAGAAGCTTTTAGATTTGGGGGTTAACAGGAGAACAGCAGAAAAAAAAATCTTTCTTGTAAAGAGTGAAAACCAATCTCACAGCTAATGGGCTTTGAACCAGAGTAATGTTCTGTACCTTGTCTCGAGCTGCAGCCAGTGCAGCCGACACCTCCTCCTTTTTCTTCCTCTCGGCTTCTAAGCGGTTCTCCTCTTCTTCCCGTCTTTTTTTCGCCAGCGCTTCCATTTTAACCCTGCGCTGCTCCTCTTGCTCTTCACGCCGCTTCTGCTCTTGCAAGAGCTGCTCCGAAATTCGACAAGTTCTGCGCACACGGACAGCGCGTTTCTTCGATTTTACCTGTGAATAATATTACTTTATGAGGGAATTCACAACCAGAATCGGAGAACGTGTAACACATCATTGGTGAAAGGAAGAGAGAGAGAGAGAGAGAGAGAGAGAGAGAGAGATAGTCATATTCTTCAATGAGATTAATTACACAGAATGGCTCTGACCTGTGCCAATGTGAACTCCATCTCTTTGTTGAGGTCACTGGAGCTGAACTCTGTGTCACTGAAGTTCTCTCTCTTGTCAAAGGGGATTTCTCCATGTTCCTCGGACTTTAGAACGCCCTCTATCGCGCTCAGTTTTATGAGGACACCCTAAAACACAAAATTAAAACAACGATCAAAAGGCAGCCAATGACTACATGAGCTTATCATACAAGTAATACATTTTTAATATAGCATCTGTACAACCAAACATATTTCAAAGAGGGATGCGCCGATACCAATACCAGTATACTCATTAATGTGGTCCCGATACTAGAAACCAATACCACTTGATATGCGGCCAGCGCTCCTACAGGACATACCTCTCCGCTAAGGAGAGAAAAGAGCAACAAACTGGAGAATTCTTCAGTGGAAATACAATATTCCACATAGAGCTGACATTATTACAGACTACACTCCCTAAATCAGAGTCTGCGCTGGATTTAACCAGAGCTAAATGTTGTTAGTGCAGTAGCGTGGAGTCTGCCGTGTTTCCAAAATACAGGCTAATGTTGCTAACTAGCTGCTAACTAGCAGCTAAAGCTCTGGCGATTCTTAAAGGAATAGGCCTTTGTGCGTGCGCTCAATTCACGCAAAACGACCAAAGATGTTCTCAGCATTTAGCCTCTCCCAGCAAAGGTATAGCTCCAAACTGGGGTGACGTTGGAATCGACCGAGCTGTTCCACGTTTTCCCTATTGAAATACAGTTACGTGAAACGTTACACAATCCAAGTCTAGTTTGACAAAATTAAGCGGATAAAAAGGGGCACTATATTGTAAGGCGTAATAACATAGGAGTACTATTTCACTTTACTGCGCGGACGTCGACGTGCTCCTAAGGTATTATTACGCCTTACAATATAGTACCCCCTTTTTATCCGCTTAGAAAATCGAAATGTTTGATTTTGTGTAACTAGAAGTGGATCGTGTAAAGGCTCACGTAACTGTATTTAAAGAGGGAAAACGTGGAAGGGCTCTAACTTCACCCAGTTTGGAGCTATACCTTTGCTGGGAGAGGCTAAATGCTAACAACATTTGCGTGACTGAGCGCACGCACAAACACCAGACAGGTGCACAGCAACTCGTCTAAGCTCAAGTAAGAAGAGAGCTCAGTATGTAAAAATGGCGGCCTATTCCTTTAAAATGCTTTATGCCCAGGGGATTAATTCATCTGTCAAACTAACCCAGCGACTAAAAAGTATAATTCAAAATAAAGAGATACAGCATGTCCATATTAAGCAAAATTGAGCTGCAGCAAAACAATCAAAATGCTGAAACCTATTGGCTAAGGTGCGATAAACACACGGGAAAATCTACACGGAGCTGTAGTAAAGGCGAAAAGAGAGCATTTAGCTGCAGTAATAAGTAACCATCTCAATACTATTAAATCAAAATAGATACATGAATAAAGCACAGGCATTGAGGAGCGTTTGGATATGGGCTGATCTGTCTATGATGGACAGTGCAATAAAAATGAATGATATTGAATTAAAAAAACAAAAAATTAAAAATAAAAATTCTGATACAACTTCCTTTAAAAGTGTAGCCTACTTTACTCAAGGAAATGTAAATGAGTAAATTACTTAATTACTAACCAATGTGCTAGGAAAAAGACAGTTTATAAACAGTCTATTCACTTTAAAAAGTATGTTGAAGAAAATGCCTTGTACTTGTATCGGTTTTTGGTATAGGCAAGGACTTCAATCAACGTACTTCGTTTTAGAAAAAGTGGTATTGGTGCATCTATAAATTTAAAGTAGAATCCACTTGGCAACAGCTGTACATCTACTTGACAATATGTGGATATTTTTTTAAAATAATCCTCCATATCATGAACCCCTGGATAAGGCCAAAGGAGAGCGACAGTACCATCTCTCTCTTCTCCCCGGTGTAATTGAAGGTGAACGGGATTTTGGGCTTGATGTTAGCAGCTCTTTTCTTCTTCGTGTTTTTGTCGATGAGGAGGTTTATGAGCACTTGGTCGTTTTTCAGCAGGGTCACTCCCGTGTCTCTGTGGTCAAATGTCACATTAGTCCTCGCTGGACCGATGTTTGCGTGAATCTGGCCAGGATATCCAGGCAGCGTAGACTGCAAAACAGCACACAAGTAAATATAAGATCTCAATAAGGCCATATTAAATAATTTGTTCCGTTTTTGTCTGTGAACTACAGAAGGGCACATATTAGACTAATCTGACTTGTTTTTTCCTCATGAAAATATACTAGGAAGTGTTTTCTTTCATTTGATTTGAGTAATGCAGCATTTTTTTCCGCACTCTAATCGCCTTCTCAAAGAACCATGTCTTGATTACAATTGTTAGCAGTTACCAGTTACTTTCTTTATAAAGGAGATCTAAAGCCCGGTGTACATGGCACACATTTTTTCATTAGATCTTTAAAAGGTCACATTTTAAGATGTGGCATAAGCAAAGAAATTGTTCATCTGAAGCTAGCGTCACGTGCTAAGAGAAGGGTCTGGATGCGGCAAGTGGAGGGGCACGTGATCCGTGGAGCTCCAGGAAATGACGTCACCTCTGCAGGACAACGCCGTCTTAACCCCCACTTTAACCCAACATAACTGAGCTAAGATTTTTCCCTGCGTTGTCGCCTCTGTCACATTTTTGTAACTTTTAGATTTTTTTTTCCAATGCTTTTTCCATCTCTTTTTTGTGACAATTTTTTGTTGCGGTCCCATTTATTGCAAGACACTGTTGCTTTTGTCTCTGGTGGTGCACAGGTATCGTATTTGCACCATTTCAGAGGAAACTGAAGGCAGCCAGCCAGGTTTCCTCCGGGTGATACGGTTTCCCCGATCTCCGAAAACAACTGGTCAGGTCGGCTCAGTCGCTGGGGCTTAGGACTAACACCTGAACATTATTTCGTTGTACAATGACAAATAAAGCACTTACTCTAAACAGAGCTCATAGCGATGACTCACTCACCAGTATTTCAAAATATCAGACAACGCTTGATATTTGTCACAACTCATCTTTGGCAACCATGGAGATCTCGCCCCCGTTTGACTGACTGCAGAGCGGCTCATGCGACAAATTGAGATGAATTAATCGCGCGATAAAAAAAATTGATTTGCCTTAATAGCGCATTATTTTGGACAGCACTAGAAAATATATGATCACCATAGAATTAGGACAGGAAGAACTGGCGCAGAACTGACCGAGGGCTCAATGATGGGCTGGCTCACAACGCCTTCATACAGCTCTGGGTCCAGATCGAAGTTGGACAGAGGGACGTCGGCCCTGAGCTGCAGCGGCTTGTCGCTCATGTCTGGAATCTCGTTTGTCGTCTCTTCTTCTGGCTCTTCCTCCTCCTCTTCTTCTTCTTCTTCTTCCTCCTCCTCTTCCTGTTGTTCAGAGCTCATTGAACGCAGAGTGAAGAGGAGAGGCTCTTTGACTCGCTGGATCCGGATGGCGCGCTTGCCTGCTTTGAGCTGCAGAAAGAATATTACAAACAAACAAGTAAATTGATGACACCAAGAACTACGCAGCAAAAGTAAAGTTCTGCCAAATTTTAACGTGCACTTAAAACCTGTTGTTGAATAGGGATGGGACGATACACTTAAACTCACGATACGATGCACCTCGATATGTCAAAGTCACGATACGATACGTCACGATACGATATCAAAAAAGAAAAAAATATTACTGTATAATAACAACTTGTTTATTTTTGTTTCAGTTGAACACAGGGAAACACAAGGCCTAACAGGCCAAACACAAAAAGAACACCCCCTTAGTGCTGCTCTAACCCTCGGTTAATGTATCTCAGGACTGGTTCTTCTTAAAAAAAAATAACATATCATTCCTGTGACTTGACATGACGACGCACTGCACCATTCCCCGGATATATATATTTTTTTCATTTAATAATAATAATAATAATAATACTACATCGAACTTGTATAGCGCTTTTTGGACACTCAAAGACGCTTTACATCAGGGGTGGCCAACTAGTCGGAGACCAAGAGCCGAAATGTTCAACCTTGATCCTGTGAAGAGCCACAAAGGCACCGATCATTCGCGAGATCCAGGGGCGGTAGTTTATTGTGATTAAATATAATATGACCGTTATATTTAATCACAATAAAGTATAACTTTATGCCTGGCCTTTTTCTTTTGTTTTAATAATTGTATTAGATGTAATAGTTTTACTCCTCACCAAGATTGAAATAAATGTATATTAAATAAACTGACATTTTGTGCTGTTCTGCTCTGACTGGGATAGAATTATATTTTTTTATTTTTAATGCCTGAGTGTGTTAGTGTGAGGGGCCCCTGCCCACTGAGCCCCCTCCTCTGGTTCGCCCCTGGCCTGTGCGCTCAGTGCCCGCAGCTTGGTCCTGACTGGACTGTGCAGAGAACGAACTTTAGGCTGCACAAAGTTCATAAGCTTTAATCAGGAGCCTCTGGAGTACGTCTGCGGTTATGTTTTATGTTGCATTTGTTACAGTTACAACATGTGACAGAAAAGTCAATGACTTTGTGTATTTCCGCGTTACGATGTCGCGCTTCGCATCATATGCTTCATTAGAGCTCCGCTTTTTTCCATTTCCTAATTTTGATCTTTTTCTGTGAATATGAGGCCAACTTTCGTCAAATAAAGAGTAGGCTAATCAGAAACTTGAAAAGCACAGAAGCTGGTCCCAGTGCCACGATCTGCCTGACTGTTGTTTACCTACATCCCGCTTTGAGTGAGGCTGCTGCACGCGCACCTTTTACACGCCGCCTCGAAAAGGAGGGAGATACGGACATTCATGCGTGTAGAGATGGGAACACATGAACTATGGTTGGATTTGTGGTCAAGATTCTTAAAGACTATTACAGTTTATGGGGAATGTGTAGGCTACCATGCGGCTCGAGAGCCGCGTGTTGGCCACCCCTGCTTTACATAAAAGAAAAAAAAAAAAAATTTTTTTTTTTTTTTTTAATTTCGCGATCCATTTTTTTTTTAACTCGATGCATTTTGTCACGTTTTGTATCGCGATATTTCGTCAAACGATATTTCGTCCCATTCCTATTGTTGAACATCCTGGTTTTAGTTATAGTAACTCCAGACATGTCTAGTATTCGGGGGAACAAACCTCAATGACTGTGAACTCCACTTCTTCGTTTATGTCTTCTTCTGTGAATTCCACATCACTGAAGTTTTCTTTTATGTCAAATGGAAGCTCTCCGTGAGCCTCGGACTTTATCACTCCTTCAGTTGCACCTTTGAAGCTTAAAATGACGCCCTGAAGAAAAAACAAAGGAGCAAATGTCGATCACAAACATCACCAGCTCGATGTTAAAATACAAAAACTTCTTTAGGTTTCACCACCAGCAGTACGTTGGAAAAGAGTCATCGTCCCCACATTCTGTAGATTAATACTTTTATTGTCTTGAATGCTGTCAAATGTCCTCGCATTGTGAGAGCTAAGAGTTGAGCGCGCCTCACCCCTCCATCTACGTCTCATCCGCAAAGCTCCAGCATCTTGTGGGGTGTCTATTTTCTTAAACCTTGATCCAGTGTTTCCCACAGATTTCAAGGAGACTGTGGTGGGAGAGAGCGCCACCTTGGGGGGGGGTGCAGGATTTTTTTTTTCATTTAGAAGCTTTTTCCTGCATTCTGGTGCATTTTAAGAACATAACTATTTTTGGCTATTATGCTGCTGTGAAAAGAATAATTTCTGGTTATTTTACATAGAGTACCGCTTTTTTTTTATAATGTAATGGATCAGTTTTCTTTCAAGGGCGCAGGGCCTTGATTCTTCTGTCAGCTCTGCCCCCGCAGCTCTCAGATACAGACTCTGAACCTCAGCCTGATGCTGCAGAGAGAAAACACAAACCAACAGCTCTCACCTCGTGTACGGCAAGAGCAAGAGAGAGGGAGGGGAGAGAACTAAGTTTAGAACGGGGTCCTGAATATAATTCCACAGGGATCCAAAAAAATAAAGTAGAATAATTATCAAGCAAAGGTCTGGAACATAATTTACCGTAATAATAATTTGTGTGCTTTGAAAACAATGCAACAATTCATTATAGTTTTGTTTTTACTCTAAAATTACATTTTGGGTTTCTAAATAACAGAATATATACACAATGTGCCAATGCAGTGCTGTGTTTCTCCTCTTTGCTCAGCTCAATAATGAGCCTTGTTTAGTCCAAGTTTGGTCCTGCTCTTTGGTTTTAAACGATCGAGAAACATCCTCAGTACTGTGAAGGATTTGTGAAATTCTCTGCATTTTCCCCCTTAATTTCAATAATGGTGGATAATCATAAAATTGCAATACAACACAAACCTCCTCTCCTGTCCTAAAACTAATCTGCGGAAAATGGGAGAGAAACTGTGGTTAGACCCTCCCGTCACAACCATAAACCCTTGAGTCTTGCAAGAAAGTGCTTAACCCCAGTGTTTGCCCTATGATTATTTTTGCCAAGCTTTTAAAAACATAGAACTTGCCTTTTCTCTCGTCTCCCCCGTTTGGCTGAAGGTGTCGGGGATCATGGGCCTGATGTTGGTGGCTCTGCGTTTGTTGGTGACGATGTCTGTGAGGAGGTTCATGAGGATACGGTCGTCCTTTAGCAGGGTGACGTTGGTGTCGTTCTTCTCGTAAATGACGTTGGTCCGAAGCTTGCAGATGGTCACGTTGACTTGCCCCGGGTACTGCCGCTGCCCCGGCTCCGGCTCTTTGATGGGCTGGCTCACCACCGCCTCGAGGATCTCCGGGTCGACGTTCTCCGTCCCACCCAGGGCCACTTTGATGTCAGTTGCTATTTGCTTGTTCTGTAACAACGGAGTAATAAAGGTTGGGTACAAAACAAATGCACTCAAGTGGCTTTTCCATGGTTGTGGGTATTTCAACAATTGCAGTTGTGATTTTAGCAAAAACAACAATAAGGGGCTCAAAGATCCTGACAATATGAACTAAATAATACGTTTTTTTCAATTTATAATAAACAAATTAGCATTACTATTGCAATGGTTACAAAACAATAACCTTTGTAAACAACATAACACAGGGCTCCAGACTAACTTTTTTTCATGACCATCCCGACACTGTCCCGAAAACCATTTGGCATCGTCCCGAAATGGACGTGAACCGTCCCAAATTTGAATATGTATTTTTTTTTTACACATTATTCTTATTTTTTAATTACACATTTATTTTAAATGCATTTTTATTATCGCTTTAAACAATAGTGTTTATAAATGCAATTTATTGGTAAAACATTTCTTCTGAAACAATAAATACAAATGTGTATAAAATGCATGGCTTAATTTACAAGTGGATTAATTGTAACATGACTAAGTACCGCTTTGCTATTGTTTTAAATATTCTTTGCTCTCAAAAGTAAAACTTCTGAATAAGCCTTTAGTTTTAACATCCTCAAGCTCAGCTGTGATTGACAACCGTCTCCATGGAGACTCAAGGGGAAAGGGGCGGAGTTAAATGCTTGCAGCGGCTCAGAGTGCTTTGTTTTAGCGAAGAAAACTCCATCGCGCACAACGAAGACACAACGCACGGCCTTTGTAAAGCAGCAGACGTTGTTAGAAAACTGTCGCTACGGAGCGTCTGAAACGCTGCTATCGGCAGCACGGCGCTCGTCAGCTGGACATGGAGCGGCGGACACGATTTTACGATTTAGTCATTTTCCACATCATCTGTTTTTAAAAGCATGAATTAATTCGATTTATCGCCCAGCCCTAGATAAATAAATATATACTGTAAAAAAAAAATGGTTAAAGGCCTTCTGTCCCGAGACCGTCTGCTTACACTTATATTGCGCTTTTCAAGCCTGTATTACCCATTGAAGTAAATTAAATGGAAGAGGCATGATGTCTCAGCTCCTATCTCTTTCAATAGTTGTGCTCAGTAGCGCATGACTCCTGTTTCGTCCGCCATTACGGCCCATGGTCCCGTATGACGCGTCACCTGTATCTATGAAGGCAGCATGAACGCGCACAGCTGTCGAGGAAGCCCAATGACGAAGCCTCAGAGCGGAGCGGGCGCCATTAAGCCGTATCAAATCTCTTAATATCATCGTTCTTTAAATACAAAATGAATGTTTAAGGCCATTTCAGGCGACTAAGCTACTATGTTAAGATGACTTGGGGGGGTCAGTTTGCTTACAGCGGCCCTTCGAAAGTACGTAGCCGCGCTAATGTACTCACGCTCGGCCACTTTTCCGAGAAGTTCCGTAAGTGCTGGCAGTCTGATTATTGTGATAAAAATGATAGAAATCGAGTTTTTACTTCAATTTGTTTGCTAATATAAACTCACTACTAGAATTGTTTGGCTGAATACAAAGAAGGAGCACTACAAAAGTGTTCTATAAGTTAATATATGTAAGTAGCCATGTTCATAAGTTAAGAAGTGAAAAATTTAGTTACAAGTGCGTTTGTCAACATGAACAATTATTCTGTTGTCAGCCATGTATATTGTGCCGTTTCTGTTTCTGATCAAACTTTACTAAAGGTTATGATTCAACTGTCCATCATAAAGAGGTCACCTTACGCTTAAAACCGATTTATTTTGTCCTTTTCACGCTTTTTTACGTTGCTTTCCGCCAAATATTTAAGCTATTTTCAAAAGCGTGCAGCCTAATCAGGAAACTATCACGTCTTCATTAGTTTGTTGTTGTTCATGTTAGCTATAAGCCTAATTTTTAACATTAAAACACACGCCCGCCATGTGTAGATTTGTAATACATTTTAGTACTGAGTAAAGAAAAACATTATACACATCTTAGTTCAGTCCCGTAGATTCCCGTTCATTATTTGTTTGAATCAATGGTTTGGCTCTCAGACCCGCAGAGACCACACGGAGAAAACCTGTGCTCGTTCATGAGTCACGAGCACGTCCACAGGCCTGGTGACGTCACACGATTGGAAAACTTTTAAAAAAATATTTTGGAAAAAAAAAGTATATGTCCTAAAAATAGTATTTTTTAAGAAATATATTAGCCTTAGTCTGAAACTCCAGATGCCCTGTGGACCATTTTACAGGCCGCTCCTTTTACATGAGTGTCTATGACAAAAAGGGCTTTTTGGGCTTCAGGGCTGCAATACCACGGCCTGCCACTAGCACGTACTGAAATTGGGTGAAAAGGGGCGTATCCCCCCCTTGGTATTACCGCACTGTAGTCATTATTCAGTCACTCCAGACTCGGTGGTGGTAAGCTACAGTTGTAGCCTCAGCTGCCCTGGGGTAGACTGACGGAAGCGAGGCGACCCGTCTGCGCCATCAGCCCCTCCGACCACCACCAACCACTCACTGCATTCATTCTGGCCTATTATACATGTTTTTAGTGGTAGGGGAAACCGGAGTATCTGGAGAAAACCTACTCAGACACAGGGAGAACATGCAAGCTCCACACAGAAAGGCCCCGTCCAGGTGTTTAATCAAACCCGGGACCTTCTAGTTGTGAAGCACGAGCTCTAACCGCTGCGCCATCGGGGCTTCTGTACAAACCCGGTTAACCCTATAGTGTCAAATGTCCGTCTCATAACCTGCATATTTTATATAGTAACAAGCTGTAACCCACTAGTCTCCGCATTTGATGTTCTGAGTTAATGCAAACAAATTTGCACCCGAGTCCCGAACCCGTCATTCACTATATTGACACCTTTCTTTGAAAGGGGAACAGCTGTTTAGAAGCGGTGCACCAAACTTTTTTTGGGGTAATTTTTCAGAGAATATGAAAGATAACACAAAATATTTTTTTTCACTTATTAGTGGTTGTGCGAAGCCATTCATAGTTCAACAACTGAGTTTAATATTAATATTTTTAAATCATAATGAAAAAAAATAAACTATTAAAATGACCCTGATCAAAAGTTTACATACCCCAGTTCTTAATTCCCCCTTTAACATCAATGACAGCTTGGATTCTTTAGTGGTCGTTGTGGATCGGCTTCTTTATTTCCTATGTTAGTCTGGAGCACTGATGTCACACAAGGCAGTGTATAAAACAAGGAATGGGAACAGAATCAAATTAACATGATGGATTGTGTTTGGTTTGATTGTTTGTTTTGGTGCCTTTTTTTATTGTTGTTAGTTTTTTCCTTTTTTAGCCATTATCACACCAATTAATATACATGTACGTGCTTAAATCATTGTCACAGTACATCAGGCATGTAATAGCTCCTCTTGTTGTTGTCAATTTTGTTTGAACACAAGCGAACAAAACAGGAGCTTTGAAATTAAATAATCTCTGAGGCAAGTGCAAAAGTACAAAAACAATTTGATTAAAATGGATCGAAAAGGGAGGAAACTTACATTTTCATTAACAGCTGTGAAGTGGACTCGAACACCTGTGATCATGGCTTTGGGATTACCAAAAAAGGAAGTAAAGATAAAGGTGAACTTCTCCTTGTCGTCTCTGTCGATGTGCCCAAAGGATGGCTTGAATTAAAAAAGCACAGACACGCATGCAAAAACAATTAGAAAACAGTTCTAAAATGATCTCATTGAGAGCTTTGACACTAACACACAAAAGCTCCCATGTTCTAAAACCATGATTCTTACCCCAATGAAAGAAATTGTTCCGATGGACCGGCCTGGTAGAGCTCTGAAAACAAAAGTTAAAACTGTCATCAAACAAAGCTGTCCAATGTCATATTTACAACATGCGGTTGAAAACACCACAAACACTGTTTTTACATTTTAGAACAGACTACTCTTATGCAGTCAGTGTACGGTAAAAGTAGGAAAAGTAAGTAGTAATGAGGACTCACTTATCAACGGGACGTTTTCCCAGCAGGCCCACAAGTTTGGAGGCCTTTGTTGGTTTGGGCTTCTTGGGTTTAAGGGTTTTGGGTTTGGGAGTTTTGGTAAGTGGTTCAGTTCCTGGAGGAGGGGGTACAGTGGTAGGTTGTCCAGTTTTTATTTCAGAGACAGCGGATCCAGGGGGAGCAGAGATCAAGGCCTTAAGCTACAGCAGGAAATAAGCAGTTCAATGATAAATGTCAAGCCAACATCAAATGAAACACAAGAAATATATAAGACTGACCCACGCTGGCTTTTCTGATGCCGGATCAGAGGTCTGTATGGACACACATTGATAAAACACATTGCCGAGTTTGCTTCAGGAAATATCATAACAAGCTATATCTAAAAGCATAACATTTTTTATTTCTTAAAATTGGATAATAACATATTAACAAGGGCCTTACCGCCCCTGTCCAGCCCCCAGGTGTATAACCCGGATAGCCAAAGGGTGGCGGACAGTCTGGAGGAGGGATGCCTGGCGGCGGGATACCAGGAGGAGGGATGACCGGAGGGAGTATCCCTGGAGGAGGTAACCCTGAAGGAGGCACCACTGGAGGTACCACTGGAGGAGGCACCACCGGAGGAGGTACTACTGGTGGAGGTAGGCCAGGAGGGGGCTCTGAACCCCATGGGCCTGGAGGCCCATCCCAGGGTGATGGAGGTCCCGGTGGACCTGGTGGACCAGGTGGACCAGGTGGACCCCAGCCCTCTTGGCCCCTGCACTCATCGGGCCAGCGTCGCCAATCTTGGTCTGCCCTCCAGTTGTCAGGACCCCAATTGTGTGGGGGGCAGTCATTAGGGTGAGGACCCCAACCTGGGGGCCCCCTGGGGTCCCAGTCAGGCGGAGGCCCACGTGGTCCCCAGAAATCAGGCTGTGGCGGTCCACCTGGCCCCCAGAAATCCGGTGGCGGCGGTCCACAGGGTCCCCAGCCTCCGGGAGGACGGCACCAATCCCCACCAGGACCCCAGTCTGGAGCAGGGGGGCCCCAGTCCGGGTGTGGACCTCTAGGCCCCATGTAAGGCCGCCCTCGACCTGGATCCATCACTGAGATGTTCTGCTTGAGTGTGAGATTTGAAGCTGTTGAGAATAAAATACATAAAAATTACTATGTTATGTTGTTGTAAGAAAAGGCGCGTGTGTCATAATCAGTTTAAATAAATTTTAGATTTAAATACAATGCAGTGACACGTACAAAAATGGTGTACCACAACAATGCAGAAAATGTTTAGCGCCCATAATCAGGCATTCATCAAGTCACCGAAAGAAATAAAACATAAACAAATACATAATGAGATAAATACACTCACCAATATGTGACGCATGTAGCGCTCCACGCTAGCTGCAGACCCGATATAAAAAGGACGCGGTAATGCTAACACCTAGCTATTTGCAACCTTTAGTTTTACACAGTGGGCAGTATTCGACCATGTAGTTTTTCTGCACTATGACTCAAAGCGCGCTCTTCGCCTAATGAGTTTCAGATATGGTCTAAACCAGCCCCACTGTCCAGACAAACAGAAGCACACTAAGCTAACCAAGGCTAAAGCAATGGAGTCCTACAGCTACCGAACAATGACTATCGCTAGTTCCAACAATGTTAATAATGGTGCATTACGCTCTTGTGTCCAGAGCCACAATAAATATATTTCACGAAAAATACCAGCTTGGCTGAGGATGAAAACGAAGAATCACTCAACGAGCGGCCGCCATTTTGGTTTCTTCTTCTAGTGTGATGCAGACACAGCAGGAAGCAGCTACAGAGCGCCAACTACTGGCTACTAGGTCCACCAACCATAGACTGTAAAAATTTCATTTTACTTGGTCCAACGAGGACATTTTTCGACTTCTAGTGGCAGACTGCCCGCTGAAAGGTGCATTGCTGCCTTTTTCTGATGAATAAAGTCCTACCTCACACTTACTTTGTAGACCTCTCGATGATGCACACAATTTATTATAAATAGCCTACTAATTATTTTACAATGGTGGGGTGCCGAGATGTTGGTCGGATTTTGGGAATCACATCCCGAAAGGTTTTGGAACAGCTGAGTTAGCAGATGACTTCCCTGATGGGGAAGCAGTCTAGAAGTATAAGTAGGCCTATAAGTAGTGTAAGAAGATCTGCTCTGATTCAGCAGCTGCTTGGTTGGCTCTTAATGCACTTGCAAAGCAGGGCCGTGCAGAGAGCAGGGGCACATAACCATACTTAACAGTACAGAGTTACTGCTGAGACTGTCTTAAGTTTCATGTTGTGAGAACACGCTAGAGGAATTTAACTTCCGACACCCGACAGAGGACCAGTGGGTGCACTGTTGAGCTCTATGGAGGTGAATTATTGTGAAGAAAGTAGCCAAGTCGAGAGGATGCAGCGGGAATGCGGCGGTATATGCAGCAGCCGCAACTGACCTGTGCGGGACACCACGCTCTGAAACAGGGACAAACCCAAGAGGCGGTGCACCGTTTCAGAGAAACACTGAAGGCAGCCAGCCGGGGTTCCCCTGGGTGCTACGGTTTCCCTATACCTCTTTAAACATGCTGGGCAGGTTGGCCCACAATGGAGGCGCGTTCAGTTACGGCGGCTCAGGACGAACTGTAAGCACTTACTTACTTTTCTTACTTACTTACAGGTGCCTTATGCAACGTTTTATGCGAAAAAAGAAAGTTGATATCAGAATCAGAATAGGTTTATTGCCAAGGTTTGTGAACAAGGTTTACAAACTAGGAATTTATCTTGGTGCATATTTGTGCATATTGACCTTGTAGTGACCCAGTGGCTGTATGAGTGGTTAGCGTGGTATATTTACTTTCGATCATGGTGGCCTCGCTCCAGGATCAATTGTTTTGTAGGTTTTCTGGTGAGTGGGTCCGTCTGCAGTGAAAACCTTCCAAACAATTGATCCCGGAGCACACGAGAGACAAGGTAAAGGCGCTATGCTGATCACTCATACAGCCGCCACACTGTAAATCCTAATAATAATAATAATGCATCAGTTTTATATAGCGCTTTTCTGGACACTCAAAGACGCTTTACATTGCACTATTCATTCACTCCATACTTGGTGGTGGTAAGCTACTATTGTAGCCACAGCTGCCCTGGGGTAGACTGACGGAAGCGAGGCAGCCAATCTGCGCCATCGGCCCCTCCGACCACCACCAACCACTCACTCACATCATTCATCCCGGCCTATTGTACATGTTTTTGGTGGTAGGGGAAACCGGAGTACCCGGAGGAAACCTACGCAGACACGGGGAGAACATGCAAACTCCACACAGAAAGGCCCCGTCCAGGTGGGAATCGAACCCGGGACCTTCTAGCTGTGAAGCACAAGCGCTAACCACAGTAGTACAGCGCTAACCGCTGTACTACCGTGCCGCCCGTAGTACCAACCTCACTTAAGGAAATTGATAATACCTTACTATTTCTATATTATTGTTGTAGAAGTGAAAAAAAGTAACTGATACATAAAAACTAAAATTTCCAACCAATGTAGGGTATACTGCCAGGACTCCTGAGAGACTTGGAGGGGAACGTAAGCAGTTTTAATTGTTGGCCGTGTAATTATTAAGACAATATGAGTATACTTAGATTTTGGATACTTGATTTATCTTTGCTCAATTAGCCAACTAATGGAATGTTTTATACAATTTGTTGTAGGACACCTGGCACATGTCTTTGAGCAGAACGTACACTGACACGTAAGTCCGAAAGCTGAAGGAGAAGTTTGGCCATACAAAGCAGTCCAAGGCTGCCGACACATCTACAAAGTTGTCTCATAAGGTGCCAACATGTAAGTGCATTCTCATTTATAATTTTTTTACATAAGGACTTTTGTAAAAAATTATTGAGTGGAATACATTTTAAAAGTTTAAAATTCAAATGCTATACAATAAGTCTTTACATGCCTCTGTGCCCTGTTTGTCTTTGTGCCAAAGGAAATCTGTGTTGGGGAGGATTCTACATCTGTTGAAGGCCATGTTAATGTGCTGCAGCATGAATATCGGAAGGTGCATCCAGATATGACCTGTCACATGTCACAAACATTCTCCTGGAGACGACGTGACATCATGGAAGGGATGCCAGTAGAAGAAACTCTCAACAGATATCATGTCCTAAAGATACCTGCTACTGTAAGTACGTCAAAACATGTGAATGGATGGATGGACAATCAGACATTTTTGTTTGTGCCCATAGTAATCATAATATTATCGTAATAGAAGTTTGTAGACTAAATATTTATTGCCATTTTTCCAGTGGGCCAATATAAAGTGAGGAGAGAATAAATGGTTAGAAAAATTATGTCTGATGTTGTATGTTTGAACATAAATTTGACATTACACCTTAACTAAAAAAAAAGCAGCCTATCTTCAATAAATATAAAATATAATACAATGTTGTACACGGGTGAGATTATCCAGAGTGCACTGACAGCATTAGCTGTGTCATGAGTCTCTATTGGGCTCCATCTGCTCCCCATGTTGCTGTGGTGTAGCCAGTGACCGTGGGGGGAGAAACAGCGTGTTTTTAAAATTAAGTAAATTAGAAAATACATCACATAATACACGTGTCTGTTTTACTCTTTTTACTCGTCTAATAAGTCATGTAGAAAGCAGAGGTGGTAACTTCAAAGCAAACCTTTAGATGGGACTACGGAGCAGCACACGGAAATAAAAGCAGCTAGATTAGGAAATAATATGTGTAGGCGGGTGAAATATAAATGAAGAGAGCCACCGAACTACAAAACAGGGTTCTTTTATTCCTTGACTACTCTCCGTATTGGAAAGGAAGAGCAGCGTTAATATGTGGAGTGTAGTGGGAACTTAAATGGAGTGCTGTAAAGCTCCTCGATCTTGTAATACACAAGCGCAAACAAGAGTGCAAAAATAACTGAAATGGTTCCTATAAAAAGATCAAACCATGTATAAGCAAAACATTAAATGGCAAATACCACTTATTTACATAGAACATGAGACATAAGCTCACCCTCTTAGCTTGAATGCTACTGGTACATAAGGCAGCTTGCACTATCCAGGCTTGAGCAAAACAGTCCAACTGTGTCACATTTGAATAACACATTTAACATAGATTTTCGAACAAACAAAATAACACAAAGCTTAGAAATATCACCTGTGTGTTCAATATGCTCAGTTACAAACACCACATGTAACCTCACGCCGTCACAAACAGATCCATCTAATGACATCCAGGATAAACATCAATCATCTGTTGGATTGGCCATAATATGTGTTAATTACAATTGTATGGTACATATTTCAGTTATATTAAGACAATGCAAGTCAGTTTATAACATATTTACCCGATGTTTAGCTCTCACTCGCTTCCGAGAAATGAATAGCTAAGGCTCATGGCAGTGAAGAGCAAACTTCCTCTGCGCTATCCCTAAAGTGCCAATACAAGTGTGGTGCGCCCTCTTGTGGTGCAACAGAACAACCGGAGTTTTATCACTGGGCCACACACTCCCCTGCTAAAAAGTCAACGTCCCTGTTGACTTAACTCTTGCAAAACTGCACCCATGCTCGTCAAGAGCTGGGACAATACATCTGGACTAAGTGAAATAGTATTGCACATGGAGCGAGGGATATGGTAAGGATTGGAATGTGTACCCGCAGTTGTTCTTAGAGTTCTACGAGGGACAGGTGTTGGCTTCACAACCTTCTGCTCGCTAATCACATCATATCCCTCAACCTGGGCTACCTGATCTGACATATCTATGTCCCGTGAGATTTTCCTCTGACCTGGAATTTCTGTCTTGTCTCGGACTAAGCTTGACCGGTCAATCTTCGGATCAGCAAGTACCTCTACCACAACACACTCAGAATCAGGGTCCACCCGAAGTCTCTCAGTATAAGCAGACCCAGGTGTCCCTGTTGGGGCATTAGGTTGTTTTGTAAGAGCTGGAACAGGTCCGGTATAAAGTCTCAGATCAGCCCTATGAACCCTTTTTACTGGACCTCCCTCTAGCGGCTCAACAGCGTGCGTTGTTCCTTGGATTTCTACCACTCTGTGGATGATGGGACTCCAAGCATCTTGGATTTTGTTTCTTCCCTGAGGTCTATAGCGTAAATGGACAAGTTGACCAATCTCAAAAGGAGGGCAGTACACCTTAGTTTTGTCAAACTCAACTCTCTCTAATGCTTTTTGCTCAGCATATTGTTTCGCTCTGGCATGGGCCTCACTGAGGCGCTCCTGATGTACAACTAACCAGTCTTGTTTTCGGTTTGGTTCTTGCTCCTGACCTAAAAGCGCATCAATGGGCAGACGTGGCTGTACCCCGAAGAGAAGATAATATGGCGAGTAGCCAGTAGTGGAATGAGGCGTCACATTATAGGCATACACCAACTCAGCTAAATGGTCAGGCCAACGGCGTTTCTTTTCCGGAGGCAGTGATCGAAGTAAATCATGGAGTGTTCGATTGAACCTTTCACATTGAGCGTTTCCCTGGGGGTGGTGGGGTGTAGTGCGTGTTTTTTTTACTCCATAAAGCTTACACAACTCCGCCACCACTTTACTCTCAAAATTTCGGCCCTGATCAGAATGTAGTCTCTCTGGTACGCCATATTTCATAAACCACTCCCGCAATAGAACCTTGGCTGTGGTATCTGCTTTTTGGTCCCGGGTAGGAAATGCCTGTGTGAACTTGGTAAACACATCTGTTATCACTAAAACATTTTCCCTACCATCTGAAGCGGGTTCTAAGACAGTAAAGTCCACAGCAACAACTTCAAGAGGGCGCGACGCCAGGAAGGGCTTAGAGGGAGCATGTACCTTCGGCTGAGGCATTTTGGAAAGAGTACACCTTTGACATTTTTTAATCCACTCTTCCACATCATCGTACATCCCAACCCAAAAACATCTTTGTCTCAATAGATTCTGGGTTCTTTCCATTCCTTGATGACCCATACTATCATGCACACTTTCAAGGAGCCGCTCTTTTAAACATGCAGGCACCAAGAACTGCCGGCATTCACCTGTATGACTGTCATCAATCACACGGTATAACAATCCTTCAATTTCTTGGATCCTGCTCCACTGTCTGAGCAATGACAATACCGGCTTAGTTAAAGACTCTCTCTCACTACGGGATGGTTTCCCTTTCCTGTCCCAAAACCTTTTGAAAGGGCCTAGTACAGGGTCAGTGCTTTGAAATCTGCTGAGCTCATCTTTGGTGTACCCAGGTAGAGTAGGAGTATCACCCTGCATCTGGCTTCCGGTAGAAGTCTGCTCGGTCTCAGAGGCACGGATTTGTCGCAATTTGCAACATTTTACACCGGCAAGCCCAACTTCAGGACCTAAAACCGTTCCTGTCATGCTATTGCAGATCGCCACACAGTCATCAAAATCTAAGTCATCGGGATGTGCTTGAGGCTCCCCTGCTAATGGCTGCCTAGAGAGGGTGTCGGCAGCAGTGTTGCACCGGCCTGGCCGGTATTTCACTTCAAAGTCAAAAACAGACAACTGAGCAACCCACCGTTGTTCTATAGCGCCTAGCTTAGCTGTATTGAGGTGGCACAAAGGGTTGTTGTCAGTTATAACAGTAAACTTTGAACCAAGCAAATAACCTCTGAATTTCTCAGAAACCGCCCACTTCAGGGCAAGCAGTTCCAGTTTCATACTGCTATAATTGCGATCGTTCTTCTCTGCGTGGCGCAATCTTCTGCTGGCGTATGCGATGACTCTTTTATGTGGACCCTGTTGCTGATAAAGGACCGCTCCTAGCCCAAGGCTGCTGGCATCAGTCTCTACAAGGAATGGAAGCGAGAAGTCCGCGTAGCCTAATAAAGGAGCACTTGTAAGTTTCTCCTTCAAAAGCTCAAAAGACTGCTGACACTCTGATGTCCACAAGCTGTAAATACAATGTTTGGACTTATACGAACTTGTATGACCAAGAGACTCATTCACAACGTCATGTAGCGGACCAGCTATCTTAGAGAACCCCTCAATGAATCTCCTGTAATAGCTGCAGAAGCCCAAAAATGATCTTAACTCTTTAACTGTCTGTGGTACCGTCCACTGTTGGACTGCAGCTATTTTGTCAGGGTCTGTCCCTATGCCCTCCGCTGATATCTGGTGTCCCAAAAAACGTACCTCTGGCTGCAGGAAATGACACTTCTCAACCTTAATTTTTAGCCCTGTGTCCTTCAACCTTTGCAACACCTTCTCAAGCCTGGTAAGATGGTCGTCAAAAGTCTGAGAATACACCAAGATATCGTCAAGATAAACCAGCATGATCTGGAAAATGAGATCATTCATCGTGGCCTGCATCAAACGTTGGAACGTGGCCGGACCATTACAGACACCAAAGGGTAAACGGCAGTACTCATATAACCCAAAGGGTGTTGTAAAAGCTGTCTTGTGTCTATCATCTTCCAGCATTGCGACCTGATGATACCCACTTGCTAGATCAATAGTTGAAAAATACTTGGCACCATGCAGCGCATCAAAACACTCGTCAATGCGAGGTAAAGGAAAAGCATCCCTGCGCGTCTTTGCATTAAGCCTCCTATAGTCCACGCATAGCCGCAAAGATCCATCTGATTTCCTCACAAGAACCACTGGAGAAGCATAGGCACTGGTGCTTTCCTGAACTACCCCCTTTTTCAAAAGCTTGGTGATATGCTCCCTGACTTCCTTGTACTGTGTTGGTGGAATCCTCCGATAGGACTGAGCAACAGGCACATCATCTGCAAGATGAATCTCATGTTTAACACGATCTGTGAAGCCAAGATCTTCATCTCTGAATGCAAAAACATCTGCGTACTGTGCTAGTAATAAAGTTAACTTTGCTCGTTCATCTTCTGTACCCCCAATATGCAGTTGCTCCAACATTTCCTTTAACTCACTGTCATCCACCTGTCCCTTAGGTTCAACAGTCACCTCCTCCTGGTCTACAGCAATGCGCTGAAACCGAACCTCTGTAGTTTCAGTGTCAACCGGTTCTGCAAGGGAAAGAATGCCGATCCTGGTTCGGGGCTGCAGCCACACCTCCTCCTGAGAAAGATTCAACACTTGAACTGGGAAAAGTGAGTTAGTTGCTTCCACAATAGCAGGCACAACAAGAAGCCCACTTGGTAAAGAGGCCTTGGCAGGTTCCAAAAGTAGACAACTTCCGCTTCTCAAGGTCCCTTTACTACCTTTCGCATAAACAGTCGCAAGAGAATAAGCTGGGATGTGTACCGCGCCTTTGCCTGCAACCCTAGCAGAAGTAGTAACCTCTACCTTCTCACAGACTTGCACTCGCTGAAATGCCTCCCTCCAGTTTGGGTCAAGCTCTCCTCTCAAAATAGTATCAAACCCAACAGTGACGAGCTGCTTACACCTCTTGACTATGTTCATGCCGATAAGACCCACTGTCTCTTGACCACTTTTCCTCAGGTCTTGCCTCTCTGTGTTTGCTTCATCTTTACCCATGACAGGGTCTTTGACAACAAGAAATCCACACTCGGGTATATTTAAACCCATGGTCTTCACATCAAGCTCAACGTAACCCACATAGGGAATCGGCAGGGAGTTAGCTGCAGTTAGCTTTAGCCATTTAGCTGTTGGAATGACATCCTCCTCCTTACCCAGCAAATGTTTTTTAAAAAAAGACTCAGAGAGTGTACTGACCTGGCTACCTGTGTCTAATAGGCACTTAGTGGGAACCCCATTTATTTGTATAGTGACTTCATGGCACTCGCCCACCGCCCTCTCAAGGAAACGCTCACGATCAACAGTTTTAGAGCCTTTGACCTCCCCTCGGACTGCTTGGCTCACAGCGCCCGAGGTAACTAGTTTCCCTGAGTTGAAGGTGTCTGATTGGCTTTTGTCAGATTACAATCTTTTGAAATGTGTCCCTCTCCTCTGCATTTAAAGCAGATGGGTTTACCATCATCCGTGAACTGAGGTTTACCCTTAAATCTCTGAGGCTGGCCTCTACTTGCGTTTTCCCTTTTCATCAAGCCTGCTTTAAGTGCAATGGTTAGTTCTCCTATTGCTTTACTCTGCTCTGAAACAGCCCGGATCACATCATCCAGAGTGGCAGATGAACTTTCTTTGGAGATGGAAGCACACTGACTTTCTATATTAGGATTTTCACATGTGACTGTTCTGCTCTTAGCAACTCTTGAGCTTCCAGACTTTTCTTCAAGGGACCAGGAAATGGCGACCTCACGTATATCTTTTAGGGTGGCCACTGGCTTCTCCTTAACCATTCTACGTAGCTCCCTCCTAAGTGAGGTGTCACGCACTCCTTCAATGAACTGGTCTCTTACTGCTAGCTTAGCATCCGATACTACATCTGGTTTCTGTTTGAGTGCTTGGCGTAATATTTGTGCGAGTGAATGTGAGTAGTGTTGGAGATCCTCACCATCCTGCTGTTGACGACCATAAAAGGCATGTAGAAGTTGAGCTACGCTTCGTTTGTCTGTGTAAGCTTCCTTTAAACAACTGAAAACCTCTGTAGGGGTCTTTGGCTCTCCCTCTATGCAGAGCCTAACCTCCTCCAATGCAGAGCCTTTTAACATTGAGAGAACGTAATCAACCCCATCTATTGCGCTTTGGTTTCTAGCTCGAATGACTCGGTCAACCTCCTCAATGAACTCCTCCACTGAACGGCCATCTTTGTCTGGATCCCCACAAAATGGCTGGATCTGGCGTTCACGAGGTACATAAACATACGACCTGTTACTCAAAGCAGCAATAGCGTCCATGGCTATACCTTGTTGTTCACTTAACATTGAAAGTCTGTCTTGGAGTTGTTCAAGGGACTCTGCTCCCCCTACTGGGCCCGGGTACTCCTGTTCATCGTCAGACATGTTGAAAAGTCCTGTCGGTACTTCTGTGTCCTCGGATGGTTCAGACGTCTGCAAGGTGGTTGTGCGCCTCCCAGTGGCAAAGAACTTCACTGGCAGTTGGGGCTTACAGCGGACGCCTCACTGCCGCTCCAGTCGTAACCAGGCTGCACACCACAAATCTTCAGTGACTGACTGTCACCACCACCCCAGTTATTGATGCACTCTATGATTGTACAGCACTCCAAAATCTCTTTTTTTTTTTTTAGACTCCACCCTGAAGAAACCCCACTCCTGGTACCAAAATATGTAGGCGGGTGAAATATAAATGAAGAGAGCCACCGAACTACAAAACAGGGTTCTTTTATTCCTTGACTACTCTCCGTATTGGAAAGGAAGAGCAGCGTTAATATGTGGAGTGTAGTGGGAACTTAAATGGAGTGCTGTAAAGCTCCTCGATCTTGTAATACACAAGCGCAAACAAGAGTGCAAAAATAACTGAAATGGTTCCTATAAAAAGATCAAACCATGTATAAGCAAAACATTAAATGGCAAATACCACTTATTTACATAGAACATGAGACATAAGCTCACCCTCTTAGCTTGAATGCTACTGGTACATAAGGCAGCTTGCACTATCCAGGCTTGAGCAAAACAGTCCAACTGTGTCACATTTGAATAACACATTTAACATAGATTTTCGAACAAACAAAATAACACAAAGCTTAGAAATATCACCTGTGTGTTCAATATGCTCAGTTACAAACACCACATGTAACCTCACGCCGTCACAAACAGATCCATCTAATGACATCCAGGATAAACATCAATCATCTGTTGGATTGGCCATAATATGTGTTAATTACAATTGTATGGTACATATTTCAGTTATATTAAGACAATGCAAGTCAGTTTATAACATATTTACCCGATGTTTAGCTCTCACTCGCTTCCGAGAAATGAATAGCTAAGGCTCATGGCAGTGAAGAGCAAACTTCCTCTGCGCTATCCCTAAAGTGCCAATACAAGTGTGGTGCGCCCTCTTGTGGTGCAACAGAACAACCGGAGTTTTATCACTGGGCCACATATGAATTCCTCATACACTAAAATAGTAAGAACAGAAAAGCAATGTTGTCCAAATAAATGACAACTATTGTAAATTTGTAATGATCAATTGTTTTTATTGTCCATCCACCCATCCATTTTCTTCCGCTTTATCCGGGGCCGGGTCGCGGGGGCAGCAGTCTCAGCAGAGATGCCCAGACTTCCCGATCCACGCACACCTCCTCCAGCTGTTCTGGGGGGACCCCGAGGCGACACCAGGCCAGCTCGGAGACATAGTCCCACCAGCGTGTCCTGGGCCTTCCACGAGGCCTCCTCCCAATAGGACATGCCTGGAGCACCTCCCGAGGGAGGCGACCAGGAGGCATCCGGAACAGATGCCCTAGCCACCTCAGCTGGCTCCTTTCGACGTGGAGGAGTAGCGACTCGAGTCCGAGCTCCTCCCAGGTAACTGAGCTCCTCACCCGATCTCGGAGGGTGCGCCCAGCCACTCTGCGAAGGAAACTCATTTCGGCCGCTTGTATTCGCGATCTTGTCCTTTCGGTCATTACCCAAATCTCATGACCATAGGTGAGGGTGGGAACGTAGATCCATCGGTAAATCGAGAGCTTTGCCGCTTGGCTCAGCTCCCTCTTCACCACAACAGTCCGATACAGCGACCGCATCACTGCTGACGCCGCACCGATCCGTCTATCGATCTCACGCTCCAGCAGAGATGAGATTCTGAGGTTCCCAAACCGGACACCCTCCGGCCCCTGGCTGCGCCTAGAAATTCTGTCCATAAAAGTAATGAACAGAACCGGTGACAAAGGGCAGCCCTGGCGGAGCCCAACGCGCACCGGGAACAGGTCTGACTTACTGCCGGCAATGCGAACCAAGCTCCTGCTACGGTCATACAGGGAACGGACAGCCCTTAGTAGAGGGCCCCGGACCCCATACTCCCGGAGCACCCCCCACAGGGCACCACGAGGGACACGGTCGAACGCTTTCTCCAGACCCACAAAGCACATGTGGACTGGTTGGGCGAACTCCCACAAACCCTCGAGCACCCGATGAAGGGTATAGAGCTGGTCCGAAAACCGCATTGTTCCTCCTTAATCCGAGGTTTAACTATTGGCCGGATCCTCCTCTCCAGCACCCTGGAATAGACCTTACCAGGGAGGCTGAGAAGTGTGATCCCTCTGTAATTGGAGCACACTCTCCGATCCCCCTTCTTGAAGAGGGGGACCACCACCCCGGTCTGCCAATCCAGAGGCACTGTCCCCAACCGCCATGCGATGTTGCAGAGACGTGTCAGTCAAGACAGCCCTACAACATCCAGAGACTTAAGGTACTCGGGACGAATCTCATCCACCCCTGGGGCCTTGCCACCGAGGAGCTTTCTAACCACCTCGGTGACTTCAGCCTGGGTGATGGACGAGCCCCCCTCCGAGTCCCCAGTCTCTGCCTCCTCATCGGAAGACGTGACAGTGGGATTGAGGAGATCCTCGAAGTACTCCTTCCACCGCCCGACCACATCCCCAGTCGAGGTCAGCAGCCCCCCACCCACACTGTAAACAGTGTTGGTGAAGCACTGCTTCCCCCTCCTGAGGCGCCGGATGGTTTGCCAGAATCTCTTCGAGGCCGACCGATAGTCCTCCTCCATGGCTTCTCCAAACTCCTCCCAGACCCGAGTTTTTGCCTCTGTGACTGCACGAGCTGCAGCACGCTTGGCCTGCCGGTACCTCTCAGCGGCCTCCGGAGTCCCACAAGCCAACAAGGCAAGATAGGACTCCTTCTTCAGCTTGACGGCATCCCTTACTTCCGGGCGCCACCACCGGGTTCGGGGGTTGCCGCCGCGACAGGCACCAGAGACCTTACGGCCACAACTACGAGCAGCCGCAACGACAATGGAGGAGGAGAACATGGTCCACTCGAACTCCATGTCCTCTACCTCCCTCGGAATCTGGGTGAAGCTCTTCCGGAGGTGGGAGTTAAAGACCCTACTGACAGAGGGATCCACCAGACGTTCCCAACAGACCCTCACAACACGTTTGGGCCTGCCAGGTCTGACCGTTTTTTTCCCCTGCCAGCGGATCCAGCTCACCACCAGGTGGTGATCGGTTGACAGCTCAGCCCCTCTCTTCACCCGAGTGTCCGAGACACGCGGCCGGAGATCAGATGACACAACTACAATGTCGATCATCGACCTCCTGCCTAGGGTGTCCTGGTGCCACGTGCACTTATGGACATCCTTGTGCTCGAACATGGTGTTCGTTATGGACAAACCGTAACTAGCACAGAAGTCCAATAACAGAACACCACTCGGGTTCCGATCGGGGAGACCGTTCTTCCCCATCACCCCCACCCAGGTCTCACTGTCGTTACCCACGTGGGCATTGAAGTCCCCCAGTAGAACAATGGAGTCACCAGCCGGAGCACCATCTAGTACCCCTCCCAGGGACTCCAAGAAGGCCGGGTACTCTGCACCGATGTTGGGCCCGTAGGCCGAGACAACGGTGAGAGACCTGTCCCCGACCCGTGACGGCTGAGCTGAGGGGCTATGAGCAAACCCACGCCAGCCCGCCGCCTCTCCCCGCGGGCAACTCCAGAAAAATGGAGCGTCCAGCCCCTCTCCAGGAGTTGGGATCCGGAACCCAGGCTTTGCGTGGAGGTGAGCCCGACTATATTTAGCCGGTATCTCTCAACCTCCCGCACGAGCTCAGGCTCCTTCCCCCCCAGCGAGGTGACGTTCCATGTCCCGAACGCCAGAAGCTGCGCACGCGGACCAGGTCGTCGAGGCACCTGCCTTTGACTGCCACCCAGTCCTCTCTGCACCCGACCCCTACGGATCCCTCTGCGGGTGGTGGATCCACAGGAGGGCGGGCCCACGTCGTCCTTTCGGGCTGTGCCCGGCCGGGCCCCATGGGCAGAGGCCCGACCACCAGACGCTAGCATTCGAGCCCCAACCCCAGGCCTGGCTCCAGGGTGGGGCCCCGGCTGCGCCATACCGGGCGACGTCACAGTCCTTGTTGTGATACTGTCCATGGAAGTCTTTGAACTGCTCTTCGTCTGACCCGTCACCTAAGACCTGTTTGCCATGGGAGACCCTACCAGGGGCATGAAGCCCCAGACAACATAGCTCCTCGGATCATTCGGGCACTCAAACAAACCCACCACGTTAAGGTAGCAGTTCACGGGGTTATTGTAATAAATATAATTGATTGTCTTGTCCTTAATTTCAATGCTTTTGTCAATGTAGTTTTTTTCATTGTAAAACTGCCACTGCATTAATGTATCACAAACAGTAGGTTTATCAATACTTAATCTATCATGCGTTTGTATATTCTACAGTGTATTATTATTATTATTATTATTATTCGTTTATTTGATATGGACATAACAACTGCATTGGACAAACCAGATACATTGTTTTTCGTGTTATAGCAAAACTGCTAATTTGCAACACTTGTCCATAGGAGGCTACACATTTCACAAAACACAATATAATACAATACACATTACAATATTTAAAAGGTAAACAATACACATCATCAGTACATTTCATACAGTGTTACCATGTGAGCAACTTTGACTTGACTTTAGCCATTGTTTCAGACCTCTGTAAAAACTGTTCATGTCGGTCTGCAGTTTTAAATTAGTGGACAGAGAGTTCCATAGTCTGGATCCATTAAAAGAGAAACTGGACTGTCCAAAAGATTTTGTGAATTTTGGGAGAACACAGTCCCCACTCACCGAGGCTCTGGTGGAGGGTCTGCGTGAGTCCTGACGCCGAACAATTAGAGCGGAAAACTGATGAGGTTGACAGAATTCACCCTGCAACATTCGCCTTCTGCTATTGCTTGCCCTGGCTGAAGATTTACCAGGTATCAATGCCAATAAACATGAAAGTAGATCAACTGTAGTTGCACTTTGTAATCTGTGATTGCCTTTGTTTTTCTTGTATTTGAGGAGTCGACTTGAGAGCTGGATTCAACCTTTTGACATCCATTTACATCGAGAATATCAAACACTACATCACACTGGGAGAGGTACGCATCTGAATTCTTTACATTGCTGACTACTAGATCTCATATGAATAGGAATTTGCTCATCTAATGTATTTTGAAAAAACTAATTTTAAAATCATGGAATTTATGTGAATTTGCTGATAGGTTACCTTTTGTTGTTTGTCTTCATTTATTTATTATTTATTAGGGGGATCCTGCTAAACCCTATCCAACCATTCAACTGAAGAACGATTGGAAAATGGTGACGACCAGTGCTGAGCCCAGTGTGGTGAAAGTAGATGGTGTAGAAGCCTTCCTTATAGCCTTCAGTATGTACTTTGTTTTCAACATTGCATACCCACCACACCTGCACCTTTCTTCAGAGGCGCATTGTGGAAGAGGAAGACAAGATTCTACCAATAACTGTAGTCGAACTGTAACCGTAGAATCATCAACCATCTGTGCTAGATCACCATGCCACAATACCAGTGCCCCAAGTGCAATCTTAAAGGTCCTATATCATGCAAAATCGACTTTTTGGAGCTTTTAACCATGTTGTTATGCTATTTCCTTATCAAAAACACCCCCAGAGTGGTTTTTGGATTCATTCACGCAGTTCTCAGTAATCCTCCTGAATCCTGTGCTCTGAGCAGCTGATCCGCCCTCTCCTGGTAAACGACTGGCATGTTCAGTTGTGTCGTCACAGCGGAACGGAAGTGCTCGACGTCTGTAATCTAATGCCTTACGGCATGATTTTTATTTGTAAAACAGTTTTTTTCATTATTTCTGTCGTAAGAAAAAATAAATAAAAAAAAAAAAAGGAAAAAAAGAAAAAAGAAAAAGAGGAAGTGCCTGACGCGTCCGCGCTGCCCCTGTAGCGAAAACAAACGCTCCCCCTGAGCGTCCGAACGGTCTGAACAGATGGTCATGTCATGTTGCACCGAAAGTTGTGAAGAGGGAGCTTTTTCTAACCTACTCTGGAGTCTGGACGCCTGTTCTTTTTTTCTTACCTCACGATAATGTCTCGGAGAAAACCGCGTTTGGCTGCGAGGACTGGACTTTATTCAACCTTCCCAAAGAAGAGGCCATAGAAGTTGGAATTTCCCTCCGGGATTCAGCGACTATCAGCCACAATAGTGTTTGTCTGAGCCTGTACTGATGGATGCTAATGAACCTCGGCCAGAATCAAAGTGGATTAACTTTTATAACCAGCGCAAGTCCCATTCTGGAAACATCAGAGTGGTGAGTCGATCAAAATGCATGTTAGCGTGTGTGTTAGCGTGTGTGTTAGCCATTTAGCCATGAAGCTGTGTTGCACATGTTAACTCCTTATAACAGCATCATGAAATAACTTCACTTTTTGCTGTGATATATATATATTTCTACTACTGCTATAGTTGTATGAGCGGCGAGAGGGGGCGGAGTTAACTGAATCCAAGCGTTTTGTCTTCCGGGTTGGAAAAATACCTCCAGAAAATACTAATATTTATCACAAAAATGAGTGCTCCGTAGTGGTAGAGGTACAATATATCATATAAAGGCCTATACTTTACTTTGGAATGGCTTAAAATAGCATGATACAGGTCCTTTAAGTTATTTCAGCGTGTTGGGCTTGTTCATGCCAGGTTTTAGTATCACCTGTGGTATAAATGAATGGCAGTCAACTTTTTCCTAGTTTCATTCTTTTAGAAAACCATTTGTTGTTCATTTAAAAAAATAAATGCTGTATGCTGTTTTGTTCTAACCAACTTGTTTTATTACACAACCAGAAATGTTGGGTATTCATGTTTTACAATATACATTGTACAATACTAAGGTTATTATAAGTTTCATTAATCAGGCGCTAATAGATAAGGATTCATTGATTATTTAGAGTAAACTATACTTTATAAAGAGTAAGATTTCCTTGATCATTTAGAGTAAACTTTACTTTTTAAAAGAGTAAGGTTTCCTTGATCATTTAGAGTAAACTTTACTTTGTGAAGAGTAAGGTTTCTTTGATCATATAGAGCACGCTTTAATTGTTTGTATAATGGTAACTTTTACTCAATTAAATTGTGGCAATTTGTGTCTGCAATTTGAGTAAGGTTTACTAATTACAATTTACAGTGCACTACAAGGTCAAATACGCCTAGATATCAACGTTTTTTCCCTCATAAAAAGTTGCATAATGCACCTTTAATACCCCTGCGCAGAGAATGGAATCTTGATAGGTGCGTTATGCAACTTTATATTCGAGATATTAGTGCGTATTTGACCATTCAGCGGTTGTTAATGTGGCGCCTTTAATTTCCAGCCTCTAGGACGCTCAAGGATCAATTGTTTTTAGGGTTTCTCCTGGGTTCTGCAAATCCACATCTTGTCATGTTGTACCGACAGCAACGAACTACATACAAGGAAAAAAATTATAATCAGAAAACCTATTAGAAACCATAAAAACATTATATCCTAGAGCATCCTAGACATAGAAATGCCGGGAAAATCCCCTGTTACCATGGAGATCCGCCATGCATGCTAACAGTTTGTAGCTGTTAGCATACATTTTCCATAGACTAACATGAGCTCAAAACAGTATAAAAAGTGAAGAAAAAAGCCGTGGACCAACTCCGTTAACTGTTGACTTACTGCTGGTAAATAGACACACTGTGGTGTCCAAGTGTTTTAATGTGAACAATAACTCCAGTATTTTACCTTTTAAAAACTCCATTAGTTTATTGTTGTTGCTAATCCCATGATGCTTAACGACCTCACAGTCCCGAACTCTATTGAACAGGCTATCCCTATACTACAAATGAATGGGGAAGTATTAGTGTTTTCTTGTCACTATGCATCCTCCAAGTTTATATTAAGTGATTATAAAAAAGAATAAAAAAGAACTTTTTCGCAAAGAAACTCCGTCTTGTTGTTTTGCGACACCTGCTTTACGATATTGCTGTCCGCCGCCGCCACACCTGCTGTAGCAACGGCGACATCTAATGGACGTACACCCCTACTACTACACTCAGCATTCTTATTTCTGAGTTAAATGTCACTTCATAACAGAGGTTACATTAACCGAAAATTCTCCGTCATTTGCGTAATATGTTTAGCTTTGACGCAGCGCTGATCCGTCTCTCTCTCTCAGCTACTTCCCTGTTAAACACCGCGTGGTTTCGCTCTGCTTTACGTACGGCACATAAACAGCTTTTTAGTGATAGATCTCACAATGGAGCTGACTGATAGGCAAGGCAACTTTATTTATACCGCGCATTTCGTACACAAGGCAACTCAACTTGATAGTGCATGGATCTGGATTAAACACACGAGAGAGAAGAGAGGAGAGGCTGGTGCAGGAGGTAAGAGACGGATCGGGCAGCGCGTAGAGCAGCTAAAGACGTACAATGTTAGCCTGGAACAATCCAGACTCACCGCTGTACCAGCCGGTGAGTCTGGTCACCGCTGCGTCGAATCCATTTCCCACAGCGGTAGATATGCAAGCAAACAGGAAGCGGAGTAAACCAATCAGCGAAGGGCGGGCGTCTGCTGTTGATGTGGTGTTATTAGCGGTTTTGCGTTAATATTTGCGCAGGATTATGAATAACAAAACTCACCTACTGTCGATGTGTTTTTTGGTCATTTACCGCCGACTGGAGACACGCTTTCTCTCTTTCGTGCATCGTTCGTAGATTGTTATTGAGGGACTTCCGCGTCCCATGAGTGACGTCGCTCGCTAACAACACGTCACGGCGAATAAACAAATCTGATTGCACGTGAACGGATTGATTTTGCGGAAGCCGCGAACGAGGACGGGGTGACCAGACTGATCCCCCGCTGTATACAAAAATACAGAGGGGAATCATTCTGGTCCCACCAGGCTAGTACAATGCAAACTGCTCGCCCACTGTTTCTTAAACATTACGTTAAAGTGTAGTGTAATATGAGCCTTGATATTGAGGAGCAGATGATGCTCTGAATAAGTCGTTCTCTACGCACGGGTTTACACATTTCTGTTGTTAAATTGGTGTCAGGACTCAGATGTTCATATGATGTTTAGCCCATTTATCCTGACATAAACAATACAGGCTATATAAATTATCCATAGCGAAACCACTGCTTCAAAATAAAGTTAAAAAAAAGTAAGTAAGATATTTTTTGAAAGAATAACTGAAAACTGACTATATTACGGTATATCGTGATATATATCGTTATCGTGATATAAAATAATCCATATCGTGATATACGTTTTTTCCATATCGCCCAGCACTAGTGCATGGTGAGGCATTTTTATAATTTCTGTGGTTTCTTTATCATTACCACCTTACCTACCAAGTTTAGTGGCCATTGAATGCGTTTCCAACCCAAAAGGCTGAAATTTGACTGAGTTGGATTTAGCATGTCGTGCAGAAACCACTGTCATACACCAATTTGTAAAAGTAAAAACTCAAAAGGTCTGTACATTCAGTATTGATTTCTAACTAGGCTTTGGCATCACCTATATAGTAGTTTAATGTGTAATGCTAACGGCTATATAGGAAAATAAATTGAGTAGGCTAACGGACTAGCCAACATGCTAACTGTCTGCATACGTTTGGATTGAACACCGCTTCCCCTTTATATATAGGGCCTACAGTATGATCCTAGAGGCCACCGTTATGGGAAACAAAAGTAAACAACCATGTGAATCATCCATACTCAAAGGTCAAATATGCACTTGTATCAGCACTTTCTCTGCATAAAAAGTTACATCATGCACTTTTGAATATTCTAGGTAAAAGGTAAAATAGCTGTTCTTTTTTCTCAGAAGAATAGCCGTCACTAATCTGAGACACCACACATCAGGGATAAATCAGTTCAAACACTTTTCTAAATCCTAATGTAATTATTATGAAACTAATATTGCTCATTTTCGTCTAGCCGTATTTATGGAAAAAGCAGAATTTAAACCAAAAAAAGAAAAGAAAAATGTATAGAATCAGAAGCCATTGTGTTTCACTCTTGTGTCCAGAAGATGGCGATGATGCACCTCGTGTCAGGTATGATATAAAACCTGTGATTCTTGAAGGTTTTAGTGTTTATTCTAAATAATTCCAATCCTCTAATTATGTCACCAGAGTGCTAATCTAGAGTGCTAATCTTTTCCGGCATAGTCCATCACTGATCTCTGTTCTCTCTGCTGTAGGCTCTTCTGGCATAAGGTTGTGAAGTCTCACTTTTGTCTTGAGTTACATTAGCTTATTTCTGCCATCGTTTCCATAATGAAACCAGCTATGCAGCTTTCAACTACCCAAAGTGAAAACATGCCAGAGGTGCACTGCAACCTCGTTTTAAATGTTTGTTGTGGTTGCATCACTATTTTACTTTAAAGGAATAGGCCACAGTTTTTCCATACTGAGATACTGAGATCTGTTCTCACCTGAGCTTAGACGGGTTTATGCGTAACTGTCTGGTCTTTGTGGTCAGTCACGCAAATGTTGTTAGCATTTAGCCTCTCCCAGCAAAGGTATTGCTCCAAACTGGGCTGAAGTTGAAAGCGACCAAGCTGTTCCATGTTTTCCCTATTTAAATACAGTTACATGAGCCTTTACACGATCCAAGTCTAGTAACACAAAATTAATTATTGTGTTATTAGGCCTCACAACATAGTTCCCCTTTTTATCCGCTCAGAAAATCGACATGTTTAATTTTGTGTAACTAGACTTAAATCATGTAAAGGCTCATGTAACTGTATTTAAAGAGGGAAAACGTGGAACAGCTCGGTAGCTTCTAACTTCACCCCAGTTTGGAGCCAAATCTTTGCTGGGAGAGGCTAACCGCTAACAACATTTGCGTGTCTGCGCACACACAAAGGCATCAACTGGTCTAAGCTAAGGTAAGAACATATCTCAGTATGTAAAAACGATGGCCTATTCCTTTAATGCTAAGGATCTCTTGTTGCACACCTTTGAAACTCTCTGGTGCACTTGGTCCCCTTGCCATTTAATTCTGGAGCCAGCACTGAAACAAGCAATGGAAAAAGTAATGTAATATATATGTGATCCAGCACAAGTGACATGGCATTTTATTTTGTTTTTATTGATTGATGTAGTTTTAGTGTGTTTTTATATTGGTTTTAGCTTTGCAGTGCATTTTAACTTTATTTATAGTTTTAAGAAGTTGCCAGAGTCACATGCTTTTACCAGCTGATTTCATCACATGACTTTACCCCAATCCCTGACGCAACAATCTGTGTCTGGCGGGAACTGGGGAACAAACAGACGGAGCACAGGAGCGACGACAGAGGGGAGAAAGCAAAGACGCATCAGAGACATAAGGGACCACACAAACTCATTATTTTTAAAATCAAAGGTCATGAAGTTTTGTGACATTGTTGAGTTCCAAACGGTACAGATGTTATACAAAGCAAGGTATAAATTGTTACCGAGCCAAATACAAAGAAGGTTCCAAGAATGTACTGGTCGCTATGAATTACTGTGCCTTGCAAAAGTACTAATACACCTTGAACTTTTGCACATTTTGTTGTTTACAACCATAAACGTGAAGATTTTATTTTGAATTTTTTACTGAAAGTTCACACACAAGTAACAGACAACTGTGAAGTGAAAGCAAAATGATACATGATTCTGTTATTTTACAAAAAATAGAAAAGTGAAAAGTGGGGCGTGCATAAGTATTCATACAGCATTTTCTGAGTGCATTAAATTGCCTTTATAAAGTTTCTAATGACTGCAGAATGTTTACACCTTGCCCTAACCATTAAATAGAGGCCCCCTGTGTGTAATCTACTCTCAGTATAATTCCAGCTGTTCTGTGAGGGCCTCAGAGCTATGGTCAGAGTGTATTGGTCACTAAACAACATCATGAAGGCCAAGGAGCTCACCAGAGAGGTCAGGGATAAAGCTGTGGAGAAGTTTAAAGCAGCGTTGAGTTATACAAAGATTTCCCAAGATTTGAACATCTCACGGAGCACTGTTCAATCCATCATTCAGAAATGGAAAGAGTATAGCACCACTGCAAACTTACCAAGACACGGCCGTCCACCTAAACTAACAGACCGAACAAGGAGAGCACTGGTCAGAAATACAACCAAGTGCCCCAAGATAACTCTGGAGGAGCTGGGACGTCCTGCCGCTGAGCTGGGGGAATCTGTACATGGGACAACTATAAGTCGTACTCTACACAAATCTGGCCTTCATGGACGAGTGGCCAGAAGAAAGCCATTATTGAAAGGAGGCCGTAAGAAATCCCGTTTGAGGTTTGCTAGAAGTCATATGGAGGACACAGCTACCATGTGGAAGAAGGTGCTTTGGTCAGATGAGACAAACATTGAACTTTTTGACCCAAATGCAAAACGTTATGTATGGAGCAAACCTAACACTGCTCATCGTCCTGAGTGCACCATCCCCAGTGTCAAATATGGTGGGGGGAGCATCATGCTATGGGGCTGCTTTTCCTCAGCGGGGACTGGGAAGATTGTAAGAATAGTTGGGAAGATGGATGGTGCCAAATACAGAGACATTTTGGAGGAAAACCTGCTGGAGTCAGCAAGAGAATTGAGGCTGGGGCGGAGATTCACCTTCCAGCAGGACAATGACCCTAAACACAAAGCTACATCTACAATGGAATGGTTTAAAAACAAACATAATAATGTGTTAGAATGGCCCAGTCAAAGTCCTGACCTAAATCCTATTGAAAATCTGTGGAAAGACCTGAAAACTGCTGTTCACAAACGCTCTCCTTCTAATGTGACAGAGCTTGAGTTGTTTTGTAAAGAGGAATGGGCTCAAATGTCAGTCTCTACATGTGCAAACCTTGTAGAGTCAAACCCCAGAAGACTTGCTGCTGTTATTGCAGCAAAGGGGGGTTCCACAAAGTATTAAGTCATGCCCCACATGGAAAGAACCTATATAAACATATATGTTTTAATATAGGTTTCGATATATGTTTTGAATATATGTGACATATATAAAATTGGCCGTTTTCCTATATGTCATAAACATATATGTAATATATGTACATATATGTACACATATAGTTAAACATATATGCTCACATATATGTATACATATATGCACACATATATGCACATATATGTATACATATATGCACATATATGTATACATATATGCTCACATATAAGTGCATATATGTATACATATATGTGAGCATATATGTTTAACTATATGTGTACATATATGTACATATATTACATATATGTTTATGACATATAGGAAAACGGCCAATTTTATATATGTCACTTATACCTATATGTTAATCTATATGCACCTATATGTTCACCTATACAGTAGTCAAATTCTTAAAATCCTTAGCTACTAGGCAACATAAATAAAAGCCCAAAATGTAGAAATTTACATTATTTATTTAAGAACGATCAAATAGTAAAGTTTTGTTGAAACAGATGTAAGTCCAATCGGCTTCTTTTAACAAATATTTACAAGAAAACCCAAAAAAACAATTACAAAATGGCAGATTACAGTTTTTTTTTATTTCATAAAATAATAGTTTACATACCTTATGTTGTAACATGTAGGCTGAGTTTTTCACAACATAATTCAGAATGTAGTAAAGATGCACAATATTTGTGTGTCAGTCCTTATTGATTCAAGCAGATTCCCTGGACTTTGCTTCCTGGCTCAACTGGCACCAACATCTGAAAAATATGGAGAAAGTCTGTTAGTACAAAGCAAAAAATTAAACCAAGTTCAATGTCATGTGACTGTGTTTAAACTTACCGTTTGTCTTCTAGAGCGCACTCTTTCTCCTCTTCACATTCTGTGATATACCACTTGGCTTGTACAAGTCTGTAAGAATAATAATAGAACAAACATCAAATCGTCAGAAATAATTAACTTTACCACGTATAGTCCAATATTGCTCCAACACTTTCTAAGCCATTCTGTAAAATGATCTGAGCAAACAGATGAACAATGAACACAAAACTCTTTTACATTAACAGAGTAACAGCAAAGTTTTTTAATGGTAGCATTTTGTCCACAAATGTTATGAAAACATCCAAATAGTTGCTAATAAGTAAGTACGTTTTTTTTTACCATCATTTGCTCAAATAATATAATTTATGATCTGACCCTGGGCCCCCCCTTGCAATCCCAGGCACCCCCACTCCAGGTTGGGAACCACTACTTTAGGCGACAGTTTGTGCTTCCTACATTTAATTAAGCTTGTCTAGTTGCACACTCAAAAATTATCTGAAACAAATTTGCATGGAAATGCAACCACAACCTAACCCTAAACAATTACAATTTTACAAGTGAATCAGGATATTGTTCAATGTGCATTTATTTCTGCAATTCAACTTAAACTGAAACCAATATATGATCAGAATCAGAATCAGAATCAGAATCAGAATTCGTTTTATTGCCAAGGTTTGTGAACAAGGTTTACAAACTAGGAATTTTACTTGGTGCAAACGTGCGACATAAAACATATAACACAGAATTAAGATAAAAAATAAGCTAAGAACGTTAAACTATAAGGCTATAAGGGCATGCATAAAATAAAAAATATTAAATAAATAAGATAAAATAAAGTGACATATGTTAAGACAACAACAATTTGACAATGAACAACAGCGGGGTTGTATATACAGATGTTTTGGCATTTAAAGTGGTATTAAGTGTTTAAAGTGATAAAGTGATAGCAGCGGGTCTAAGTGTGGACACACCGCACAGTGCAAGTGCAGATACATCCATGAGTCTGTAACTAAGCTACAGAGACTTGTATTTGTTCATGAGTCTGATGGCGGAGGGGAAAAAACTGTTCAAGTGGCGGGAGGTGTGGGTCTGGATAGACCGTAGCCTCCTGCCTGAGGGGAGAGGGGTGAATAGTCCGTGACCAGGGTGAGAAGGGTCAGCTGTGATCCGACCCACACGCCTCCGGGTCCTTGAGGTGAACAGGTCCTGGAGAGATGGGAGCTCACAGCCAATCACCTTCTCTGCAGCACGCACAATGCGCTGCAGACGGTGCTTGTCCCGTTCTGTAGCGCCGGGGAACCAGACGGTGATGGAGGAGGTGAGGATGGACTCGATGATGGCCGTGTAGAACTGCACCAGCATCTTGGTTGGCAGCTTGAGTTTCCTCAGCTGCTGCAGGAAGAACATCCTCTGCTGGGCCTTCTTGATGAGGGAGCTGATGGTTGGCTCCCATTTGAGGTCCTGGGTGATGGTGGTGCCCAGGAAACGGAAGGAGTCCACGATGGAAATGGGGGTGGAAGAGTCTGTCAGGGCAAGGGGGGACGGTGGGGCTGTGTCTTTCCTAAAGTCCACGATCATCTCCACTGTCTTCTGGGCGTTCAGCTCCAGGTTGTTGTGGCTGCACCAGGACGTCAGCCGTTCCACCTCTCTCCTGTAGGCGGACTCATCACCGTCCGAGATGATCCCGATGAGGGTGGTGTCGTCCGCAAACTTGATCAGTTTAACGGTCTGGTGGCTGGAGGTGCAGCAGTTTGTATACAGGGAGAAGAGCCAGGGGGAAAGTACACAGCCCTGTGTACTTTCATCATGCAAAGTGAGTTATGTATAGCCTTTGTTTGTTATAATTTTGATTATTATTACTCAGTATATAAAAACCCTTATTTAAAAATATCAGAAAATTAGAATATTTAGAAAATGGACTGTAAGCCATAATCATCAAAATTATAACAAACACAGACATGAGTCTATATCATATATTAGTTTCACAGTTTAAGTTGAATAACATAAATAAATTAGCTTTGCACGATATTCTAATTTCCCTGAGTTTCACCTGTAAATGCTTCAGTAAAGTTGACAAATTTACTTTCGTCAGTGCATTAGATTTACTCACTTTTAAAGCGAAGAGCTGAAAGTCTGTCAGGGAGTGCTTCTCATCCTAATTCGTGCGGAGCTTCTAATGTTAGAGCACGAGATCCCATCGGCCTCAGGTCTACTGAAACAAAAACATTTAAGAACATAAACATTTGTAAATACTTCAGTAAGAGATGAGAGGTACAGAGTGAAACCTGACTCAAATCTACTTACATTCTGGCTGATTAGCCGAGTCCTTTTCACAGTGCGTGCTTCTTTTCTCTGCATTCTCCATTTCCACATACTGTCCGACATACTGGTGGACACTGGAAAGCCTCGTCTTCATCCTCACATACTGTCCGACATACTGGTGGACACTGGAAAGCCTCGTCTTCATCCTCACATACTGTCTGCCATACTGGTGGACACTGGAAAGCCTCGTCTTCATCCTCACACAGGCCTCTAGGTCACAGCACCTCCTCCTGTATTTGTAAAATGGACAAACAGGATCCTGAAGTCAGGACACTTCACCTTAACACAACTATGGCAATAGTTACTCACTTTACCTTCTTCGTTGTGCATATCCAAGAATTCCAAGAATTAGTAAGACGGAATTTGTAGAGTTGATTCTCTAGATAAAAAGAAACATTTGTTATTACTCTAGGTGTCCATGACAGAATTAGAAGATTTATCATAAACCACGGTAAATGGTCTTGATTGCGCTGTTCAACCTACATGAGGCTCATTTATTCTGATTCATACTCCAGCGTGTGCAGACGACACTGGAGACAAGGTGGGGAATGTGTCTTGCTCAAGGGCACAACAGCAGCATGTACCTGTGGGAGCTGGGATCATCTAGGTGAAAAGGACAAAGTAAAGAATTGCCCCAATTCCCAGGTGTGACAGTGACAAATCAAACACCTACAGAAACTGTACTTTCTGTTTAATTTAACTTTGTGTTTAATTAATTATGCTGGACATTAAAAAATGTCCAACATAAATGTCTCACAAAATGTTGCAAATGCAACTAAACAGCTACGCCTACTTTCTGCCCAAAGACAGGAACGTCGGGGACTTTTCTCACAGCCAATCATTCATCACATTCCATATCGTTCCAATCAGAGATGCATATTTGTAAATGAAGAAGAGTCTCAGAGCACAACTCATTCAGAACAAACGTTATCATTTCTGTTACCTGTAATTAAAATAGTTAAGTGATTTGCCTGTTGATTTGACAGAGTGCAATATTTGTTATGTTTAGTTTTTTTGTAGTGGGGCGGATCAGCATTTTCTGTGGTTTAAGTGTTTCTCTGATCCAGAGAGCTGTACAAGACATTTTTGCAAAGAATTGGAAAAGTGTGTTGTCTGGTTGGCACAAAATCCAGGATAAAAAAAAACACACACAACAAAAATGCAATAAACCAATTGTGTAAAATAGGATCATATAATCAGCAAGTGTATGGTCTCACCTTTATTTTGTGCTACAATTTCCTTTCTTGTCTGGTACTTGTTAACCTGCATTACAAAAAACAAATTAGGGATGGGCAATTTGGCCAATAAATAAAAACATTATTTTTTTTACTACTTTGGACAATGACCTAATCAATTTATTCAACATTCTCTTAAACAGGGACCATTGTAGCTCATTTGTACTCAATCTTTTTAGGCCCATAAGCTAAGTTTATTTTGGCTTAGCCCTTTTACTTAAATTACAACGATTGTAATTTCTTCTATTAGCCCAAAGAAATATAACATGCTCTTAAAGTTAAGAACACACTTGTTACGGAGTTCTCAAAGCTCTCTGTCCTCTGTCTGCCCCGCTGATGCTGCTGCTGATGCACAGACGGAAGTGCGGAGACAGCGCTGAAAACAGCGATATTAACGTTACTTGTACTTCACGGTCGCTAACAGCCTTCGAGCATATTTAATTAGGTCCTCACGGTTAGTTGTAAGAGTTTTAAAGACAACATGACTCGGACTTGGCTCCGGACTCGGGCGGAAGTGCGACGTCGCTGTTGCAGTTTTAAAAAGAAGCGGGAAAGATCTCACGCTACGCATTATCGATTAAACAGTACAATCTGAAGCGTAAACAATTCTCCTGGTTGTAACTACCTGCACACTGAAATCATACATATCATTTCACTGGATATTAATAAAGTATATTACCTTATTCAGGCCGTAGAAGCTCCTCTTCAGTTAAATGACGGACACTCCCACAGCAGCGCACTGCGGCTGTGCAGAACCAAACACGTCACTCCAGCCAAGGCACGCAGGCGTCATGATGTCATGACGCAAAAGACCCGCCTCAAAATTTATAATTTGAACTTTCTAAACTTGACAATTTTAATCTGAATGGCAATAAAACCTTACTAAACTTAAAAAACACCCCTTTGGACTTAAACATTTTGAGATGAATGAAGATTTTGGCTAGTTTTGAGTTTTTTCACATCTTAAATTATGACCTCAAATAGCATTCGGGTTTACAGTGCATCTAGAAGACAAAAATAATAAGACAGTATTATTATAATAATAATGATAATAATAATAACAACAACAACAACAACATAGTGCTTCATCAGGAACCCAAAGTGCTTACAGCTGTGATTGGACACATATTTTGGATAAAGGGCTGATCATAATAAAAAAAAGGTTTCATGTAAACACGTCAATTGGAAGATTCTTTTTGGATTCTGCTAAATCTGAAAGAAATTCTGATTGGAAACATCACCCCCACACACTTTTTAAGCGGCATTGTTCTTTCATGTGCACATGTCCGTCATGGGGACTGCATTGATAACAGTCACACGGTCAATCATGTACATCCAAAGCAGAGATAATTCATGGTAGAAAATATTAAGCCACTCTCGCGTTATTTCGTTTGCTTAAAACACAGGTAAAGTACAACCTTATCTGCAGTTGTTTTAGTAAGTCGCTCTCATGGTGTTACATCTCTGGGTAGGCCTAAAATGTGCATGATCAGAAATGATGATTTTCTGGCCTTAAACAGCATCAGCAACCTAGGAAATAGAGTCACTGTGAAGTATTTTTCCAGAGTAGTGGTTAATGATGAAATAATTCATTCACAAAACTACTTGCGTACTTTTCGGAGAAACTCGTACACTGTCAGTCTTTCTGATCGAGAGGAAAGTATTTTCTCTGTGAAGACATTCATTGTCTGTGATCTGGGGCCGGGGGAGACATGTTATGCAGTGGGGAAGTACTATCAAAAAGTGAAACAGGACATCTGTGGTCAATTTAAGAATCCTTGTTATTTCATCCCTGTAGGGAAAAGTCTGGGGCCTTTAGTTGCTATACATGCATCTCAGATAAAGGAAAAGTGTCTGTTCATTAAAACTGTGAACAGAAATGTTGACATTGTCTTCAAATTCATTAACCACAGTGAAATACTCAGATAGATGTGGAATGATGACGATAAATGATGATGATGACTTGAATGTATGTTCTGTGTACTTTTTGTTTTGTTTTTTTCTACATTTAGACTGTAATGACCTTTCAGCCATATTAATCTAGAAACTGCATTAAGACGATACTGAAAACATTGCATTTTGCATTGCATTCGGTGAATGTGTGGATATGTATGAGCTGTAAAGTGAATCTGGAAATGACTTGAAATTGGAAAAAAGTTCTTGCATAATTTTTGTTTTAGTTCTTAGTTATTGCCTTGATAAAACAAAATATGAGCAATAGGCATTATGTATGACAGTTGCCAAAGTGAAATATGAGCTACAAAGTGACCAGATCCTGCCATGAGCTATGTAGGAGACGTATATATAGGGCTTATATGTGGATATAAAGAAGCAATACAGGAGACCTATATGCACCTCAATGTTGCCTATATGTGGCATATACGCAGCATATATATTATCATGTGTGCATATATGCTGTATATATGCAGCATATATGCACCTCAATGTTGCCTATATGCAGCATATATACACATATATGCAGCATATATATGATAATATATGTGCATATATCCTGCATATAGGATTTATATATGTGCATATATCCTGCATATAGGATTTATATATGCGCATATATCCTCATATAGGTTCTTTCCATGTGGGGCTGTATGAATACTTGTGCACGCCCCACTTTTTACTTTTTTTAACAGAATCATGTATTATTTTACTTTCACTTCACAGTTGTCTGTTACTTGTGTGTGAACTTTCAGTAAAAAATAAAATCTTTATGTTTATGGGTGTAAACATGACAAAATGTGCAAAAGTTCAAGGTGTATTAGTACTTTCGAAACGTAGCACAACTTTGAAAAGTTTTAGCCCGGTGTACAATTGTGGAACAAAATGGAGATGCAGTTGAAACTATGTCCAGACATCAACCTGTTCAAATAAAAATACAAACAAAAGACTTTTGAAAAGTATAGAGAAGAAGAAACACGGTGCCACTAGGGGGATCAAATACATTTGCATTCTATTAACTAAGACGGAATGATGTTGCTCTGAACGGTTGTCATTCTATTGCTCTGAATTACAAATTGAGAATTGGGATAAGCGAGTTATGGATCTGTTGAGAGGACGCTCACAACGGGCTCATAAACCTTGTCTTTTAACGCACCACTTAGCATAGGAACATCATCTACAAATTCAGCTAGTTAGGGCAGCTGGGTGTGGGTTTGTTTATGGGAAGCTACTGCCCTCTTCAGTGGACCTGCTCTACACCCTGGAAGCGAGGCAACCAGCGAGGCAACCATCGGCCTCTCCGACCACCACCAACCACTCACTCACTCACTCACTACATTCGCACGGCTTCCTGGTGTTCCCAAACGGTCTCCCATCCAAGTACCGACCAGGCCCTGCCCTGCTTAGCTTCCGAGGTCTGACGGGATCAGGCAGAGCATCAAAGTGTCTTGGTGTGTGTTGGCCTTACCGGTGCGGCCAGGAACAGGCTTCACTAGCTCACACTTTTTGGAACTCTCCTGACATAACCCCTTACTGGTCTAAAATGTTTGAATTGATGTCTGATATTTGTGGAACACAGTTACACCCTGACCCTGTGATTGCACTTTTTGGAGGATCCACAGTAACGGCTTATCTTAAAAACAAGCAGAAAACTGTCATAACATTAATTTCAGTGCTATCGAGAAGACTAATATGAATAAAATTGGAATAAGAAAAACCCTCCTACCTTATTAATTTGTTATATGATGTTATGAAGCACTTTCAATTGGAAAAGATCAAATTTGAATCAAAAGAGAAGGTGGAGGCTTTTCTATTTCACATGGGATCCATTTCTGGTGTACTTTGAAAGAGTCAGGCAAACACATGAATGAATGGCCTGCCAGAGTCCCCCCATCGACTAGTCCCCCCAACATTCCCCCCCCCCCTTTTTTCCTCCCTTATTTATTCTTTGTTTTAGTTTTTTTTTTATGTTGCAAATCTTTAAAGCCACACCGTGTAAAATTTTACCCCAAAAATAAAAATGAAACACAAGCATCTATTTTATGACAGATATTTTCATCATTGAAAAACATGTCATAACAAACAGGAGCCTATGCTGTCTCAGCTCTCATAAGACATGACTATAACTTTACCGGGAGTAGATACGTCTCCAGCTCGTCTCCATGGAGAGGTCCACTAAGGTCAGTAGGATTTGAGATTTAAATAAATTAGGTTCTCATGCAAATCCATTATTTTGAGCATTCTCTGTGTTGAGCTGGTCATTGGGAGCATGTTTTCTACTGATGGCAACAGTATAGTCCAAAATGTTACACAGTGTGCCTTTAATAAAAATTAAAAAAAGTCAAAATGTATTAAACGTTTCACATTTCTTATTTTTTCAGATGAACAGAATAATGCAACAATAAAAAAGTGCCCTGAACACACACACACAAAAAGAAAAAAAGTACCGTACACAGGTTTTTGGAGCAGAACTGCACAGAGACATATAGGTTGATTCTGAAACCTTTTAAGATGTTTAACGCCAAACCGGATGTGCGTCAGCGTCCGCCATGATAAGAAGCGTCCGAATTGGGCTGTCAGTTAGAAATGAGTTAGGGAAAGGAGCCTGTATGCTAACTTTTTATTTATTTATTTATGGATATATTTGGAGGATCAGCCCCATGAGATGCATCATCTCGTTTTCAAGGGGGTCCTCGGGATCACATCCACAGGAAACAAAACAAAACAGCAGAATACATGCACACTTTCAAATAATAAAGGACAAAGCAGCAAAAACAACAACAAATACTAATAACCTACACACACACGCATAGGCTCTTACTATTCACCTCCCCACCCATCACAGAGGGAATACAACACAAAGATACAGTGGTTCCCAACCTGTGGTAAAACCACTTATGGTATTTGAACAAGGGGTGCTCTGAGTCGCCTGCAAATTTAGACTTTATAGAGGCTAAACGGATCCCATTTCCATCTGAATAGAAATGGAACCTCAAAACAATAGACAAGTCGATGAATATTAGAAGAATAAAATTGCAGACATGGCCTTAGCCCGGTTTCCTTTTGCCGTGTCATGACCTCACACACAGGCTCTATTTAGACTACAGGAGAGATTTTAATTTATGCTAAAACAGGGAGTTTAAGTTGCACTTAATTAAACATTAGTTAGTCAGATTTAGATACATTATAGGGGCGTTTTAAACGTTATTTTAGATCAGAATTTTAAACTTGGTGCTCAGGTCAAGAATGTTACGCCGCTTTATGAAACAGCTGTTGAGATAAAATAACGCTAAAGGAAAATGTGATGGCTCATTTGGAATTTTTCTTCTTTTTTTTTTCCTCCTTAAATGTCTTTATTTGGACACTATGTTGTTGCATATGCAATACAGTAGGCGGCGGCATGCGCTTTTGTTTGCCTCCCAATAACCTTAAAGAAGAAGAAGAACAGCTGTTGGTGATGTCCCTTCCCCTGGGTAAGGACGGTCGAATAGGACAAATGCTGCTGAAGCTCTAGTTCACTAACTGCATATGGATCTAACAGTTGACCCCATGAAAGGTTAAGGATCAGGAGCTAGAGTTAGGAGATAGAGGTTTCGGAATTAGCCTCCTGGTAGAGCCAGTCAACACAGAATGATAGCGGGTGGGCTACGTTTTAAACTTCAATTGGTCATTTTGTCCCTAGTTTTTTTATATATAAAAAAAGAAAATGTATGGCAAAGTTTGGTGAAGTTTGAAATATATTTAGGTGGTCCACCATTCAAATGAATGTTGTAAAATTATTGAAAATTCGCCATTTTCGCCAAGCTCCACAGATCTTCTCCGCTGCTCTCACGTGCTGGAGGCTCCTCCGGCAGGAGGCAGTGCTGGCGCCGTGCCACACAGTGATGGAGCTGGTCAGGATGCTCTCTATAGTCCCTCTGTAGAAGAACCTCACATTGATGGAGCTGGTCAGGATGCTCTCTATAGTCCCTCTGTAGAAGAACCACACAGTGATGGAGCTGGTCAGGATGCTCTCTATAGTCCCTCTGTAGAAGAACCGCACAGTGATGGAGCTGGTCAGGATGCTCTCTATAGTCCCTCTGTTGAAGAACCGCACAGTGATGGAGCTGGTCAGGATGCTCTCTATAGTCCCTCTGTTGAAGAACCACACAGTGATGGAGCTGGTCAGGATGCTCTCTATAGTCCCTCTGTAGAAGAACCACACAGTGATGGAGCTGGTCAGAATGCTCTCTATAGTCCCTCTGTAGAAGAACCACACAGTGATGGAGCTGGTCAGGATGTTCTCTATAGTCCCTCTGTAGAAGTTGCACATAACAGAGGCTGGGACTCTAGCTCTTCTTAACTTCTGAGGGACTCCTTCGGCCCTGGGTCTCTATAGCCTGTCCGTCCATGGGAGTGGATCTCTCCTTCTGTGGTTCTCCTCAAGGTTTCTCGTTTCTCCCATCGAGTTTTTGAGTTTTTCCTTGCCGTGCTGGAGAGTCTAAGGACAGGGGACACCCGAGCTGCTCGTCCCCACCCACTGCTGACGCTTATTTGGACATTTTGTTTGCCTGGATACTTAATTCGCCTGAACTTTACATTGTCTTATTTACTGCTCTGTTTTATTGCCTTAATGTTTGTTTCAGCCCTATGAGGCAACTCCTGTTGTGATATTGGGCGATACAAAACCATTGATTGATTGATTGATTGAACTTGCGGAGAAAGTAGAGACGCTGATTACTTTTCTTGACCAGTGATGTCCAGAAGAGGTTCTCTGTGATGTTCACGCCCAGGAACTTAGTGCTGGTCACCCTCTCCACTGCAGCACCATTGATTGTTAGAGGAGCATGCTGGACCCGTGCTCTTCGAAAGTCCACAACAATCTCTTTTGTCTTCTCCACATTTAGAGAGAGGTTGTTCTGTGTGCACCACATGGCCAGACTGCTCACCTCACTCCTGTAGTTTGACTCGTCTCTGTTGTTGATGAGACCCACCACTGTTGTGTCGTCTGCAAACTTGATGAAGAGGTTTGAGTCGTACTTTGGAGCGCAGTCATGGGTCAGCAGAGTAAACAGGAGGGGGCTCAGCACACAGCCTTGGGGAGTCCACGTGTTAAGTGTGATGGTTCTGGAGGACTTTCCACCGACACGTACAGCCTGTGGTCTCCCCGTCAGAAGGTCCAGCAGCCAGTTGCACATGTTTATCACCAGTTTGTGTATTAGCTGCTGTGGGATTATAGTGTTGAATGCTGAGCTAAAGTCTAAAAACAGCATTCTAACGTAAGAGTCCTTTGTTTCAAGGTGAGTGAGGGCTGAATGAAGCGCAGTGGAGATGGCATCTTCAGTTGAGCGATAGGACTGGTAAGCAAACTGGTCTGGGTCCAGGGTGGGAGGGAGAACAGACTTGATATGTTTCGCTTAATAAACGTTAAAATAGCTCCATAATCAGAACACATTTTCTTGAATAACAATCTGCTTTACGTTTACTTCAAACAGATTTAGTTTTTAAATCTTTTTTTTTCTTTCAGGAACAGGAAGATAGACACTTCTCTTTTGTCCTCATTCCTTCGATATCACCCCCTAGTGGCTGACTCCAGATTTGCTATATCAAAGAAACCAATGGGAACTTTACACGAAAACCCTTGCTGCAAAGACTATTCCCAGTACCATGAATGGGGCAGAATGGCGTCTCTTTCCTCTATAAGATATCTTTAGTTAGGACATGGACTAGAACAAGCCGTAGCAGTAGACAGTGTTTGTGATTGAAAAAACCATTAGGAGAACAGTGAACACAAGACTTTATTTGACAAGAAGTTGTTTTCATGCTGTCCATATCCCTTTTACCTTCCTTTTGGCTATATGGCTTTTATTTAAATCATTGTAAACAATACAACCAGAAGTTCAAACCTTGCTTGAAGAACATACTGTCATTGTGTCCAGCTAAGATACTTTCAAACACATTGTCTGTCCAGTCACAGAGGCTGTGAGACTTGTTTGCAGTTGCGACCACAGACAAAAAGGGAACAGCAGCATGAAAATACCATTGTGTATTCAAAATGTTTCGAAGTTGTGTTTTTGTGACTCTGGGCCTTTAAAAGGTCTTTCATTTACATCAGTCAGAAAACAATGCTGTTCATCTGTGATATACACAGTTCATAGCGTCAAACATTTTCATATCTGCATTTTCACGTTTCTGCAGGCATCAGAACATTCCATGATCACAAAACGCTGCTTTTACGACGTAGAAAGGGTGCGAGTAGAAAATAACCAAGAAAATAAATTGGTTGCCTCCACTTTAAAGAAGTCCATCAATCTGAAAATAAATATTGTCAGTTCTTTGAGTTCTTTGAGTTTTTTTGCCCTCAGTGGAACACCTTGAACCGCTCTTGAGTTTTAATCACTGTAGGGAGGCTCAAACCCTGTCTTTTGACCAGAATTATATTTATTTTTTTATTTTTTTACCAAGAAAACTTGCCTAGCCCTGCCTTGAAAACAGCAGTGGTCAAAATAAAACCCCACCAAGAGTTTATATCAAGCCTTTAGGGGGAAACTTTCCAAAATATGTCAGAAATTGACCTGTGTCTTCTTGTCAGACGGCCTCCCCAGCCATCCCAATGGAAAGCTTTAGAACCTTGGCCGACCCGGCTCTCTCCCGTGTCACTGGGCTCTGTCTTTTGGAGAAGCACCACGCCTTCAATAGAACTTTGCTCCGTGACTGTGTGCTGGACGTCCTGCCACCTCCACAGCAGCAGCAGCAGCAGGAGGAGGAGAGGGGAGATGAGGCCCCGGAGTTGCCCAGTGTCTGAGCAGGAGGAGGGACGGACAGGGCCAGAGTGGTGGAGGTGGTGGGTACCGCGCTCTGGGGGCCCGTGCGAAGGCAGCGCCCCCGCAGGACATGTTGGAAGGCGCGGCTGAACTCCCGGCTGAAGCAGGGGTAGATGATGGGGTTGATGCAGCTGTTGAAGTAGCCCAGCCAGAAGGTGATCTTGAAGACGGTCTCGGACGGTTTGCAGGATGGGAAAATGGAGCCTGCAGGAACATGAAGGGACAAGGGGTTAGAATGCAACAGGGGGGTGATAAGAAGAGAAGCCTCCATGATTTGTGGAGATGAATGGGACAAAAATCACATCTGAGCAATGGATGACTTGTTTTTTCATTACTGGAGGGGGCTTGAAGTTTCATGACCAACAAATGCTTTTGCAGCAGGTACTATTTGATGAATTTCACTTAAAGAGTAACTAACCCCCCCTTCCAGAGCCTCAGGGGGTGAGGGGTGGGAGGGGTCTGGGTCGGTGATTGACAGGCCTGAGTCATCTACAGTACAATAAACAATATACACTAAAATTACACACAATATTGAACTCTAAAACCAATACAAACAAATGTCTAAACTAAATTCAGCACACTAATATAGCAATAAAAGCAACTAATGACTAAAACTACAATAAAAAATCTTGAATCTTGAAACCTGACAATCGATGAAAATACTCTCTCGCTATTCCTTCTCCAACTCGCTACGGGGGCGTGTAGACAACACTATTGGACACTCATTTATACAGTTTATACAGCAAAAAATAGTGGATTTGAGGGTGAGTTTTCCTTTAAGTCCAATACTTTCCTTGGGTCATTTACATTATTACACAAAACATAATCTATGGTGTTGGACTTTAACCAGCATCTGGTAAAATGTTCAACAGATAATTGCACCTTTAGACGTATCTAATGAGAACAGGATGAACCTGTCTAATGGGCTATATGCACAGTGTCCCCACGTGATTTCTTCCCGGACAATAAGAGCGGTGTTGCACTTCCTGTCCCCTGTCTTTTACATCCACAAACAAATGAAGAGATAGCTCAAGATTTACAAATTTATGAATCCTGCCCCAAAGGAAACGCCAGTTGTCGTAAAGTAGAAGCTTTTATCTTGCGAGCTAAAGGCTAGTTATATATAATTATAACGCAACATGTAAGTTACATCAAAACTTTGCACTAGTTTTAACTTCTATTTTGTGTTAGCCATTAACCTCAAGACAAATAAACCACCGTTATGAACACGGACGTTTCCTCCAGTTAAGTCGTCACATCTCACATAATGTTTTTAACCTGCTCCAGTCACAGCCTAACTTTTACTCGCTGTCCTTTACAAAATCTTGTGTGGGACCCTGCTAATCATGAATGTAAAAGATGGGGGAGAGGAAGGACAGCGCCGATGTTACTGTCCAGGCGGAAATCACGTGGGGTGCATATTATAGCCCATAGCCCATAGCCTACCGCGTCAAATCATTTATGAGTGGAAAGTGGCTCGAAAGCCATTCGGAAATGTTCTGCTTGAGCTTTACCTTTTCAACATTTTAGTTAAATTATTATTAAAGGGACTAGATGCAAGTAGGTCATTTTTATACTCACTACTGCCACCTCAGGTCTTACGCGTAACTGCAGTCTCTGTATTAAGCTTGTGCATGACGGCAATTGGGACCCGAAGTAACGGCTTTTTGAGTGCAGGATTTTAGAGGCAGGTCTGGGCTCATTCTACACATTAGGACATGGCTGGAACATTTAGGGGGAGGAAAATACTTAATTTAACATTTTTAAACTCTGTATAGTCCCTTTAAACATAGCAGGTCTAGTCTAAAAATAAAAATATATAAATGATAGTAAATGAAGTCTAAAATTGCATATACACATCAACTATGTGTAGACCTAAGTTCTGTAAGGGATAATGTATAGAACGCCGGTCATTATCGGGAAAATAAGTACTGACAGGGCGAACTTGTTTTGCCCTGAAGGTACATATTTTCCCGATAATGACCAGCGTTCTATTATTATCCCGCTTATTATAAGGCTATTTGCCAACTGTGCACACACAAATAACACTTTTATAAAGGCCGAAAGGTTTATTTAATGATTTCCGCTGCAAATAGTTCCCAAAAGTTTGCGCGTCGCTTGGCAACGTTTGTTGATTCCAGGCAGTGTGGCTAGGCTAGTAGCACCACGGCTAGCTACTTATTGCTAGCCTAGCTACTTAGTTTAAGGTGCAGTTAGAGAGGAGGAGTGGTGGTGAATCTCTGGGTAAGTTGAAAGTCGGACTCCCGTTAACTTCACGAACGATTCCCCCAACGTCTCTCGCAGGGACAGAGATAGTGTCTCTACTACTGGAGTGATATGAAAGACCTGTATTACAAGCACGAACTCCGTTGCCATTGGCAGCGGTCATTATTTTTTCAGAGGTCCTCTATCAGAAAATAATGACCGGTAGAACGTTGGAAAATCCCATTCAAGTCAATGGAGAGTTCTACTTGCATTGTGAAGGGCCGTATAATAAAATTAAATAATTAATCAACTTAGAGCCATTTTTACACAATTTGTACAAATGTGGAACAAAGGATAATATCTGTCATTATTTTAGTTGTAAAGTTATATGCCTTTGCCTAAATTATAGGTGCGATATCTGATATGACCCAGAACTGCAGTTTGTTTACATGCTAATCCACTTTTCATGAGCATTAGAGATGTACAGTAAATTAGGTTGAAACTACGAGCCGCCATTAGCTGCTTACGATAAACTCCGACTAAAAATGGCACCGTGGCAGGGTGTTCTGACCTGCTCGGTTCATGGCTTGTGATTTTATGGTGATGGTGGGTCCCGACGGCATTCCAGTTGAGAACCATTGGTTTGGAAAATCATCTAGAAATGCACAAACCTCTAAGGGAAATTAAAAACTCACCACTGCTGGAAATCAATGGCTCAGCGCTACTTCGGGTATTTCACAAGAAGTTGTACCCATAAGGAATAAGGTGGATAAAGGAATGTATAAGAATGTGGGGGAAAAAGTCTAAATCAACACAACCTCCCCAACCTCCGATCACAATTTACGCAGACAATACTAAGATCTATTTCACTGACAGTGGGTGAACACGGGCCTGTAGATACACTGTGTCATTGTATGGAACAGATTAGTGTGTGGATGCAACAACTTCCTCCAGTTAAATACAGATAAAACTGAGGTCATTGTCTTTGGCCCACAAAAACACAGAGAGGTAATCTTGAAACGCTTTCACTGGGACCGAACAGTCAAGTTAGAAATATAGGAGTAATCATGGACTCAGATCCTGAATTTTAACAGTCATATTAAGTCAATTACATCAGCGACCTATTAACATAAAAAAAAAACACTGCTAAAATAAAAAACAAAATACAAACAAATGGGTAACACTTTACATTACAGACCGGTAAGTCCATGGTACTTACAGTGGTAATTACTATTAATTACAGTGGTACTTCTAGGTACTTATTGTGGTACCTGTAGTGGTAATTACAGTGGTACTTATAGGTACGTCTAGTGGTACTTATTGTGGTACTTATAGTGGTAATTCTATGTACTTCTTCTGGTAATTACAGTGGTACTTATAGGACACTACAGTGAGAATGACAAGGTCTGTACTGTGATACTTCTGGATACAGTTGTACCTTAGTAATAAAAGATGGTACTTCTTAGTAATTCAAGGATACTACAACATAAATTTCTATGTAGTAAATGTGATACTTCTACATACATACATAAGTCATTTCTAGGATTGTGTGACTATAAAACAACATAAAACAACATTATGGAAAACAAGCGTCTTTATTCATATGAAAAAAGTAGCACAGAAAGGACAGTAGCAACACAGAGCTTATCATTTAATTCATATTTCAAAACAAGTTTCAAGCACAAGGGAAACACTGCAAGTACTAGGTACCCAGCACAAGTAACAAGAATTACACTCTACCACACCAGTAATTATACAGTAAGTACCTGGTTACAACTGTATCTAGAAGTATCACAGTACATACCTTGTAATTCTCACTATAGTATTCTATAAGTACCACTAAAAGTACCTAGAAGTACTAGAAATACCACTAGAAGTACCACTGTAATTACCAGAAGAAGTACCTAGAATTACCACAATTAGTACCACTATAAGTACTTATAAGTACCACTGTAATTACCACTACTAGGACCACAATAAGTACCTAGAAGTACCACTTTAATTTCCACTCTAAGTACCACAATAAGTACCTAGAAGTACCACTGTAATTAATAGTAATTAACACTGTAAGTACCATGGACTTACCGGCCCGTAATGTAAAGTGTTACCAACAAAGGCACGTGTTCACCCCCCACTGCCCCACAACCCCTCTCTCTCTCTCACCGCTTCCTGGCCGCGGCGTCTGGTTGGAGGAAAAAGCATTTCTCCACCCACGTACTTCCCACTTAAACGCGCTACGTCTGGAGTGGCAAGATCTCATAGTGTGCTCCTATAAGCGCACAATGTTACGCTTTATAGTCTGCGTTTGGACAAACAAGATCGGGCCCATAGTGTCTAAACCAGACTTGGACAGACTAATTCATGCATTTGTAGAACCAGGAAACACAAGCATATTAGTCCAGTGCTCCGGTCTCTGCACTGGCTTCCTGTCACTCAGAGAATAGAATTTAAAACAGCTCTGCTTGTTACAAGCCTCTTCATGGTTTAGCACCATCTCTGACATGTTAGAGCCGTATGAACCATCTCGGGCCCTGAGAACTTCAGGGAGGGGTCTCCTGGTGGTTCCCAGAGTCAGGACTAAACACGGTGAGGCTGCGTTTGAGTTTCACGCAGCTAAAATCTGGAACAGTCTTCATGAGGATGTGAGACAGGCCTGACCATGTTTATCCAGGCTGAAAGCACACTTATTTACTTCTGCCTTTCGCAATTGATTGTATTTTATTGAATTGTTTTTTATTGCATTTTTTATTGGGTTTGGCTGGGAGGCACATGGAGTTGTCATGTACATGAAATGCGCCATACAAATAAACTTGCCTTGCCTCCCTCTTATAATAATAATGTGGTGGCCTCCAATTCCTCATTTCAGAACTCCACCACCGAGCATTTCGAACCGGCTCCATAAACGGTCCGTGTAGATTTGATGGAGGACGACCTTTTTCACTTCTCTATGACTGAACTGCAGACACGTATCTCTACGGCACAGGCAGGTTTTTTGTGTCTAGTAAGCAGGTGTAGCTTTCCATCCTCAAATAAAAATTAAAATACAAAATCCAATCATACTTCTGCCCTTCAATACTCAAGCTCTTAATGTCCATCATAATCATAATTGAAATGCACGGAGCACCCATGGGCGTCCAGTAAGAGCGGTGGCCGGAACATCACAGATCACAGGCCATTAGACTCCGCACTTGTTATCTGTAATAGCTTTTCATATAGCACTGACCCATTCCGTCGCTCAGAGGAAGCCAATTTGACCCAACGCGTGCTCTTTTATTTGTCCTGTATGGCTGCATGTAATTGAATTTCTCTACGCGCCTCTGTCCGATTGTGCCGGGGATCCGTTTGCAGAGCGGCGGGGGACCAAGGGACGACAAAAGTGGTGGCACCGAAAACAAAGGAAACGTTCACACCCACACCCAAGAGCATACCTTTTTATTTTAGTTATTGTGATGACATAAAATAAACAGTCAACAGTTTTTAAGGCGATACTGTAAATAGAAAAAAAACAATACCATAATATAAGTCTTTATTCACACGCTTTGGACCTTGCGGCTTATACAACGATTTATAGATATTTTCATAATAATAATAATTAGGGATGCGAGAGACAATTTAACTTGATTAGAGAATATTTAAACGCTGCTGGAGAGTTATAGTAGTAGAATAATGTTCAGATGTCAATGAGGCGACACTGAAGGAAAATGAATGGGAGCAGTCTGACTGTGGGGGGCGGCATCACCCGCCACAGCCCAAATCTACCCGACTAATGTCAAGCCCTGACTATTGTTATTTTTTTAATAAGCGACTGAGACAGACCTGCTCAGATGAGGGAACAGTAAAAACCCTGAGCCTTTCGAAAGGAGACCCAAACCCAAAGTAAAATCTCATAATTTGATCTATATTTGTACACTTGTAGGTGGCTAGGGCATCTGTTCCGGATGCCTCCTGGTCGCCTCCCTCGGGAGGTGTTCCAGGCATGTCCTATTGGGAGGAGGCCTCGTGGAAGGCCCAGGACACGCTGGTGGGACTATGTCTCCGAGCTGGCCTGGTGTCGCCTCGGGGTCCCCCCAGAACAGCTGGAGGAGGTGTGCGTAGATCGGGAAGTCTGGGCATCTCTGCCGAGACTGCTGCCCCCGCGACCCGGCCCCGGATAAAGCGGAAGAAAATGGATGGATGGATTGTACACTTGCATATTTTTCGGTAGAGTATAAATTATATACATTAATATCGGATGTAATTATTTGGTTATCAGTATCGGTTCAGATTTCCATTATCGTGCATCTTGAATAATTAGCCTGGCCTCCAGAATGGCCCCCCTCTGTATATTTTCAACCCGGGGGATATCAGTCTGGGCAGGAGCTGAGCTGTTGTCGCTCCTGACGAATTCAAACGGATCCGTGTAATCAGAATCGTTTATGTGCGGTCACGTGTTGTTCATGAGCAGCGTCACGCTTGGGATGTGGAAGTCCCCTCGGTAACAATCTATGGGCAAGTGTTTTTTTCTAATCAGCGATATATATATCCAAAAAGACATCAGCAGTAGGTGAGTTTTGTGATTCCTAATTCTGTTACATTTACGCAAAACCGCTAACAACGCCACTGGCTGCCATTCGCTGATTGGTTTACTCCGCTTATTTATTTATTATTTATTTATTTATTTATTTGAACAGGGACAGTGTACAATATACATTAGCCTCAGAAAGGAGAGATGCATTGTAGGTTATAGCACTTGTGCTAATTTCCACCTGTTTGCTTGCGTTAGTTGCGCTGTAGAAATCAAATTGATGCGGATTTTTCCAGGCTACCGAATAATAATGACTAACACTTGTATTGTGCTTTTCCAGCCTGTGTTACCAAGTTTCTCAAAGCGCTACACTGTTGTCATTCATTCACTCCATGTTAGTAAGCAACTGTTGTAGCCACAGCTGTCCCTTGAGGCTGCCAATCCGAGCCATCGCGCCCCTCCGACCACCACCAACCACTCACTGACTCACACAGCTTAGCTTTCAAATGAGGTGTTACACCGGCCTTTAGGCTGTAAGTTCCAGTCAAGAAACGTTTAGATTTGGGTAAAGCTGAACTGGGGAAAATGTGCTTGGTTAAGATTTCCTTCGTTGTAAAGCTTTCACTGCAGCAGTGTAGACTTCTGCAACAAACAGAAGCAACCGGCTTATTATGCTGTCACTGGGGTATTTTTCCCCACTGTAGTGTGTGGCTTTATGGCTGTAATGGAGGTTGATTGCAGTTATTATATGACATACTGAGTGCTAGGATTGAAGGTTGCCACACAAGAGAACTGTATTGCAATTTCTTCAAAAATGGTGGTCATTTGGGGTAATTTAAGTTAAAGCCTTGTGCTATTTCAGAGGCCTGTCCATTTGATTACTGTGAGTGTGCCTATAATCAACAAATGTCAGATAAAGCTGTTGCGGTCATTCTTAAAGTAAAATATTTAATTCACCTATGTTCACATCGTTAAATGTATTGGATGTATTGGATGTATTGGATTAAAGGAACAGGCCAGCGTTTTTTCTGTCCTGAGATATATGTTCTTCCCCGAGCTTAGACGAGTTGATGCGTACCTGTCTGGTCTTTGTGCGTGCGCTCAGTCAAAACGACCAAAGATGTTGTTAGCATTTAGCCACCCCCAGCATATTATTAGTATTTCCAGATATCTTTTTACAAAGGAAAATGACAATATAGTAACACTGTGACTGGGAAAAGCAACGTTAATCCGATTACTGGTTAGTTTAATACTAATGCGTTATTTTTGATTGAAGTATATGGAGAGTATAGCATGTAGCTACTTTGGACTTTTTTTTCTTTCTAATTTCAATTATTCATATTATTTGGTTGATTTACAAGAAAATACTTAAGTGTAACTTGAAATATCTCAACTATTATAAGCAGATGCCCCCTGGCTTCGGTATCATGAATACTTCAGTACCCTTGCTCAGTCTCACTTTCAAAGGAGTAGACTGAACAACACTTTTTGTTTTTTTTCCGAAGCCTATAGTTTTCATTTCCCATAAAGCCTTTCGTGCCCTGTCTTCTTCAGTCCCGGACTCTGACATTTCAAAGTGCCTCGTGAAATCACTCGGGAAAGACGGGACAGACTTCACCGTGCTCGGGTCACGTCGGGGCCAGGCACCTTGAAAATCCCAGGAATGTGACATTTATTTTGACTCCTGAACGCCTCGCTGCTTATCGCCTGCTGCTATGCGCCGCGAAAACCTCAAGGGACTATACCATCTCACGCATGCTCCATGTAACTCAAGACAGTTCTTTTATGAAATCTACAAAACGGGTGACTTGTAGGAGCCAGACGGGGGCAAAGAGGTCTGAAAAGGGGATTACAGGGAAAGGCGCTATATGACCCAAGATCTTCTCCTTCTTTTAGCGACGGTGACCTGGGGGAGAGCTTTTCAATAGGTCGATGGAGAGGATAAGAACGTTTTGAAAATGGCAAAGCTACTCAGGGACGTGCACAGATAAAGCCCTTCTCGCGACCGCCACTGTTTTTCTCTCCCAAAAAATAAGTATTATTTCTTTTTATTGTTCTTAGATATTTGCCCTACTAAGCCAACGTGTACTGAAAATACAGTTTTAATGCTCAACAACTTCAAATCGCGCTTCATTCCTCCTCTGCGTCTCGAGCTGGTTTGTGGTTTCCCCCCGTGTGAGAAGATGGTACAGCCCGTCGCTGTAAGACGCGGGAGTAAAGTAAACTGAGTCAATGCAATAACCTTTATGTACGAACCAGCGCGTCGTGACTGGATTATTAAGGGGAATGTAAACGAAAGGGCCGACGGGGCGAGGACGTCAGGACAAGGTCAAAGTAAGAAGTCAGTAACTTTAACGGTTCTGTTTGTCGCGCTATAAAATGGTCTTAAAATGGGCCCTATTACTCAGACTAAGTGTCTGTCTTTGAGACCCTGTCCAGGGCATTTGAGACCTACACATTCACAGATTTCTTCTTTTGAAACACTGAAAAGGCACCACGAGCCCCACACACCGGCAGCACAGTGGAGGCATCACAAGAGGCACTACACTGCAAAAAGTAATTAACTAGATTAGTATAAATGTTTCAATTTGAGCTTAATAATCAACATTTGAGTTGTTTTGACTAGGTAAGATGTATTTGGCCATTTGACCTGGATTATTTCACTTGTTTTGAGATGTTTCCGACTCGTTTCAATACATTTTGTCTCTATTTCAAGTAATTTTTTTTGCCAATGGGGCAAGAAAATCGGTCTTATCTCATTGGCAATTTTACTTTCCTATTTAGAGCGAGTCTGAGATGTCCTCAAACTAGCAAAGTAAACCAGGAACAAAGTCTAAATGAGTGAAAACCGCTCAAAACTAGATACATTTCCTCAATTCAAGACATTTAAGCCAAATGCTTGATATTTACTTTTTGCAGTGTACAGGAAACAGCTAAAGGGGCTTTTCCACTGGCAGACACTACACAGCCCCAGTGCCTGATCAATCTGGTTGGGCGAGCATTTCGACTGCCCAGGCCAGGGCCAAACCAGTCTGACCAGATACAGTGGGAACCATATGTTTAAATACACTTTATAAAAAGACACATTTGCATTTTTCTCTCACTGTCTGACATGTAACAAGAATTTACTTTTATTTTTCTTAGGTCAATTAGAATTAAAAAAAATAATGATATTTGTCCAATTCCAGATGAATGACACCATTTTTTATTACTTTTTACAAAACCAAAAGTTTACATACATTTCATTAATATTTGGTGGCATTGCATTTAAGCTGTATATTTTGGGTCAAACGTTTTGGATTTCCTTCCACAAGCTTCTCACAATAGTTGGCAGGAGTTTTGGTCCATTCCTCCAAACAGAACTGGTGTAACTGAGACACATGTGTAGGCCACCTTACGCACACATGCCTTTTCAGCTCTGCCCGTACATTTACAACTGGATTGAGGTCAGGACTTTGTGATGACCATTTGAAGACATTGACTTTGTTTTCCTTAAGCCGCTTTGTAACCTGTTTGGCAGTTTGCTTTGGGTCATTGTCCATTTGGAAGACCCATCTGCGCCCAAGCTTTAACTTCCTGGCTGATGTCTTGAGATGTTGCTCTATGGCTAATTCCGAAACCGTCAAAGTCTAGCCTCTAAGTACTAACATTAGCAACTAATCCTTAACCTTTCATGGGGTCAACTGTTCGATCCCTATGCAGTCAGTGAACTTCTGCTTCAGCAGCATTTGCACAATTAAACTGTCCTTACCCAGGGGAAGTGACATCACCAACAGCTGCTGTTCTTCTTTATTGGCAGGCAATAATAATAAAGACATTTAAGGAGAAAAAAAGGAAAATCCAAATGAACCATCACATTTCCCTTTAGCTTATTTTATCTCAACAGCGGTTTCATAAAGCTACAGTATGCAAATTAGCCATGCGACTTAAGTTTCTACTAAATGAAGCAAAAGCACAAACTGCCTTTATTTAAGCCATTTACTGAGGCAGCTCTTTAAAACTGAAAAATGATAGGTATGATAGTTCGCATCGAGACTCCTTCCTAACTGACATCCCAATTCGGACGCTTCTTATCATGGTGGACGCTGACGCACATCCGGTTTGGCGTAAGACCTTTTAACAATTTACTGCTTTCGGATGGGGCCCAATATTTCCACATAGTGTTCTTTCTTCATGATGTCATCTATTTTGTGAAGTGCAGCAAAACAGCCCCACAGCATGATGTTGCCACCCCCCGTATTTCACAGTTGGGATGGTGTTTTCAGACTTGCAAGAGTCCCCCTTTGTCCTCCAAACATGACGATGGTCATTATGGTCATTATTGTTTTGCATTCAGCTTACCTTCATTGTTCGTATTTTAGCTGCTTAATTCCTGTAGTATTTGCCTGGGCACTTCTGAATGAGACTGGCTCATTTTTTGTATATACAAAGAAACTTTCTTTGTATATATACAGTATGATTTTTGTATGTATAACTTCAAGGTCCATAAGCAGCACCTACAGACACCACATTTTCCACTCTTGTATTTGACAATATTTTGAAGTTTTCCTCAGAGGGTTTTTTCCATATCTATTTCCTGTGAACTAGAAAACACATTTGGCAGCAGCTAAGATATTTCACTCCACTATCTCCGACTTCCACGGTTACAAAACAGAATAATTCAGGTACGGCAGCCGTAATTCATCCTGATACCCTGCGACCTGCTTTGTGATACCATTTATACCGTATAAAGCACTACTGTCGGGGTTCTTCTATAAAATGGATAGAAAATCCTTTTTTACTTGCATTTTTGGATTTCTTTTCAAAGGCTCTTTAACCCTAAACGGGTATCAACGATCTGTACTATAGACCTTTGTGAACTTTAAAGTTCCTTCAGGTCGACCACTTAATTCTACCAATATCCTGCACTTTTACTTTTTAGATCCTATCTGCGCTGCTGTATACATTTCATTTCCTAAGAGTCAGGGGCAGGATGGAGAGTTGAGTGTAGGCTTCAAGGTGGTTACGTAACCGCAAAGAATGTGTTTGGTTTTAATTAAGTCGTACTTGCAAAGCCTTTTTGTCAAAATGTTTTTGACATTTCCCAGTAGGAATAAAATTTGTCTCATGTAAAGAAGAAGAAAATACCTTTGAGGACAGCCTAAAGGACAACACTGAAACGACCAGGAGCTTGGTTCGCATTGCCCGCAGTAAGTCAAACCTGCTCCCGGTGCGTGTTGGTCTCCCCCAGGGCTGCCCTTTGTCACCGGTTCTGTTCATTACCTATATGGACAGAATTTCCAGGCGGAGCCAGGGGCCGGAGGGTGTCCGGTTTTAGAACCTCAGGATCTCATCTCTGCTGTTTGCAGACACAAGGCGTTTGTCAACCACTCTGTGCTACTGAGGAAGCTGAGCAACTACAATCTGTCTCCAAGAGCACTACAGTGGATAGAATCGTTGGATTCAACGTTTAGTTTTAAAAAACATGTTAAGAAAATCGGCAACACACTAAAATACAGTTTAACTCTTTTTAAACATATTAGGAATACACTGACTCATAATGCTGCAAAAATGTACTTGGAGGCAATGATAATTCCTCATATTAATTACTGTATTTCTTGTTGATCACATGTTTTATTGTGGTAATTTTACCATGATTCTATGTGGACTGATGGCTGTAACAGGTGAATGGTTGAATGAATTAATATTTGTATTTGAGTGGTTAAATATATTTTATATTTTGTACATTTTGTAACTTAGGGACTGCAGATGGAAACTAGCTCAAGCTAAATTTGGTGCAAAGCATCTTTAATTAATGTTTTTTGCACATTGTCCCTGTTGAAATAAACGAATAAATGAAACTAAACTATGTCTCCGTACAGAGCAAGCTTAGGGGTGTTTTCGTGTACACCTACGAAATACCTTAGAGCTCTGTACTGAACTTTTTCACTGTGGCTTTGTTTACAATAACCCCAGCACCATAGTCCAACACCGGACAACCACAAGATCTGTACAGAAAAAAATGAGGAACGCTTCACAAATTTGCTGGATGAGATCTCCGGATCTCATCCAGAAGAGATCTCGCTATTTTCCCAATAAAGATGAGCGATGTATTGCACAAATCAACAAATAGTTCAAGAAAACATCACAGGCAGTGAGTGACTGATGGAAGTCACTGGCTATGTGTGAACACTGGATTTAAATACGTCACTGCAGGAAAATGTGTGTTCACTGAGGTAGAACTTTTTAACAACTAAAAAGCATTCATACTTAAGACAGGCCCATTATTTTTTGAGCAGCTTGTTCAAAATCTTTACACAATTTAAAGCGAGATTTTGCACCATCATTCGGTTACACACACACATCATTCATCCATATTGTACATGTTTTTAGTGGAAGAGGACACCGGAGTACCCGGGGGAAACCTTGGATTTTATAGCTATAATAAAAATACTAAAGAGCAAAGTAGTTCTTAAAGCCTTTATTAACCCAAAAGGACAACATGGCCTAATCTCATAACATTGTAATATCAGAGAGCTGCTCTCCCACTTTACAAGATCTAAAGAACGTATTATATGATTTTCTAAATGCATGTATAAAAAGACATATATTTCCACAAAACCTAAAGACACTGGGAGAACATTCTAACACACAGACACGCCCCACAAGAGGATCAAACCTGGGCTGGGACCTTCTAGCTTTGAAGCAAGAACGCTAACCACCTTGCCGATGTTTTTAACAGGAACAGGCCCCCGTTTTTCCACACTGAGATATGTTCTTACCTGAGCTTACACGAGTTGACATGTACCTGTCTGGTCGTTGTGTGTGCCCTCAGTCACGCAAAACGACCAAAGATGTTGTTAGCATTTGGCCTCTCCCAATGTATTCCTATAGCTCCAAACGGGGTGAAGTTGGAAGCGACCACGCTCTTCCACGAGGCAACGATACAAACTCATTGGGAAGTAATGGGACAGGAAGAGCAGCGCCTCCTGAGGATCCACTCGAAAGTCATGTGACGCACACATAGCCCACAGCATATGCAACGTAACGTATTATAGGCATTTTGCATCTAATATTTTACCCTTCGCCTGTATTACAGTTCTAATGGCCCACATTTTATATGGAAATGAGAGAATGCTGCAAACAACTCTGCTGCTGATCCACCCTAGCGCTTGCTACTCGTTTCGCACATGAGCAAACCCTTGGTAAATGGTGGCCTTAATGTTTCTCCATTTAAAGAACCACATCGGAAACTTTAAGGAGCTGAATGGCTCTTAAGTTAGTGGCTGTCAGGACTTGGTCTTGGTGCAGTGGAGGCATAGATGGAACGTGGGGCAGCTGGGTTAAAGCTGTGCCCGTTGCCAATGCGACAATGGACTGAGTGCAGCAGGACAGAGCTGGAAGAAAAAAATCTACTCTCTTATTTTTCTAGTATTTAGCAAAGATAAATAATTATAAATATTCTAATTGACCTAAAAAAGTTAATTCTGGTTTCCTGTCAGACAGTGAGAAAAAAATGCATGTGTCTTTTTATATAGTGTTGTAGCTGTGACCATACGTATCTAACCAACTCTATGGATTTAATTAAAATTGGCCCACCCTGTAAAGCGCTTTGGGAGACTTGTGTCACATAAAAGAGATTCACATAAGATTCCCTTCCCCCTTCGATAACCAGTAATTTAGGAAATTAATTAGGTGCATAATTTGGTCACACCATTTTTTTTTTTTATGCAAATTTCGTTAGATCACATTGCAATTTTTTTTTTTTCATTGACTGCCTTTTGCACATACACTTAGTTTGAAACATAAGAAGTTAACCTGTACCATTTTACTATGTGGTTTTGAAAAAGCTGCAATTTATTCCATGCATTAATTTCTCTAATTGTCTGTGTGAGCGAGCGTGTCAGAGTGCGCCTCACGGCCCAGGAGGCGGCTGCTGAAGTCAGATTGCAGGCGAGCGGCAGAAACTGACTCAAGTTACTATTGCATCTTTAAAAGAAAACTCAGAGAACTTTGTTTCAAATGGCTAATACAATAACACAGTAATTGCTATTCTCTGTTCAGAAAGTCAAAGAAAGTTGGCTAAAGCCGACCCCAGCGAGAGTAGATACGGTGTAATTTGTCTCTGATCAAATATAAAAGTTCTATGCAAACAAAAGCAAATCCTTCATAACATTTTTCATCTGTTTATGGCCTCGCCTCAATTTGGCGGAACGCAGTAAACGGCACTCCAGAGTCTCCAAGGTTGACGTGGCATCTAACGTTTGATTGCATCCTCGTGTGACTCCGCGAGACTATAGAAATGAGGCGCTTCTCGCACACTGCCGTTTTCCCAAGTTAAATAAATGTCATTAGCCTCTTTTACGGGTTTATTGTCATTTTCAGACAAAAAGGTGAGCACACTTTGTTCGCCAGTGGTCACCCCAATCAAAATGTTCCGATTGCACAGAGCTCTGAGCCGTCACGGACTGACCAGCGCCCTGTCAGAAACGTTATTGCTTGCCTCTGTGTTTTCACCCGTTGAGCTAACAGGGAATTGTGGGTCTACAGAGATTGTCCATTTCACCAATCAGAACTTGATCTGTTTTCTTCATTTCACTTTTCCCCTGGTCAATTTTCTATCTGATTACTGTCTCGATATGCGGAAAAAAAAAATATATATGAAAAAACCCCAACTCTAACAATTTCAGCAGCACAACTTTGCCCTTAAATTTCGAAACCTAATTGGTCTGCCAAAGGAGCATCAATACGGGAATCATTAGTGAAGTATATAAACGGTCTTTAGTGAGTGGCTTCACAACAATTGCGTGCTCTCGGGAGTCGGGATTAGGGCTGAACGATTTTGAGAAATAATCTAATTGCGATTTTTTTTTCTTCAATATTGCGATTGCGATTAAATATGCGATTATTGTTGCAAGGTCCTCTTCTCATGTATTTTTCACCTAACACAAGCAATAAATCAGCCTGTTTCATAATAAACAATATTTGAAGTGAAAATTGCAACAAAATTGTTGCTTGACCTATTCAAAATTTGTGTGGACTGCACTTCTTAAACTGTCTGAACTTAACAGTACAGTCTATAAATAAATGCTAAATTATATAGATATGAAAAAAAAATAACTCACTGGTCCAGTCAGTAACATCACCCAGACTAAAGTGCAGGAAAGTAAGAACAAACGTCTGCTTTAACTAGTTGGAAAAGTTTTAGGAAATCAAACTCCCAATTAATACAAAATAAGCTATTTAATTTATTAAATAGTACTTTATTATTTCGGCCAATCAAATCCCAGTCTGAGCTGCGACTCGTAGTTGCTTCAGATGCGCGTTATTGAAGGACACGGAGAGGCCAGATGGAGCACACGCCAAAACACAGTGGAATTAAGAGCAGCATTTTGGTTTTGGGATGTAACTTTGGACAATATGAAGAAAGAGAAGAACACCGACACAAGGAGACGGGACATGAGGTGCCAGACACAGACACGTCTCTTTGACTCGCAGCCATTTAGTGACATTTCACCTTAAACAGCACCTACGCAAAATAAGACATGACACGGACTCCTGCCTCGGATCCTAGTTACCAACCCTTTTCATACTGCAGTTTAGTGTTTATATCTAGCGTCTGTATGACCTACGGAGCGGATATGCGGTAGACGCAAAGGTAAATAAAGGCACATCGCCTCCGCGGATACTTAATGGTCATGAAACGTCTTTATGCTTTTGAGATAAGTTCTTTATCCACAACATTCCCAAACATAAGCCCCCTAAACTAAGCCACAAACGACTCTTTACTTTTTACAATCAGCACAGACTCACCTATATTTGTCTGCGGAGGCAGAGGCGTAGAATCCGGAGGTGAGGGAGTTTCTGTGATCATCAGAGTCTGTAGTAGCGGCAAAGGAATGGCGTGATTAGCGCTGTGGCTAACGCAATGCTAACGGAGAAAAGCAATAGTCCTTCGCGGGGTTACACCCCGCCATTCCGACACACCGCTAATCCGACATTGAGTTCTAATTGTCGGAATTGCGGTGTTTCCATTTATTATCAAACGTCCCGCCACTCCGACAATTTTTTTCACCCTTTGTCGGAGTGGTGACACCTTTATCTTTTATGCAACGTGCCGCTATTCCGACACACAAGATAATAATCAACAATTATTATTGTTTTACGTTTTGCCTGATGAATGAAGAGACAATGCCTGATCGTTGGTACGTGTTTTTTTTTTTTTTTCTTCTACTTTCGCATCGTTCTCCTAACTCATAACATCAGTGTTCCGCCGGCTTTTCTTCCTCCTGCGGTGGTTCCTCCTGATGTTTGGGAGCGAGTCCCTAAACACTCCGCTGGAGAACCCGACTGTTATATCAGTATTTGTCCCGAATTTCCGCGCGTTTGTGGACAAAAAAAGGGAGAGTGAATGCATCTCCCACGCCGCCTTGGCTATAACTTTTGACATGTAAAACAAGCGGCGATGAGCGCAGCAGGTGGAGACAGACCTGTTGTTGTGGATTACGAAAAATAAGTTTTGCCAAATGGAGCTAATGATGGACCAGACGAGTGAGAGTCATGGATAAAGAGGTGAAGAGTTCTACACAGGTGATGGAGTGCACAGTGAGTGTTTTTATGCTGATTCTGTGGAGTAAAGTCTGGCTGAATGTGCCGCTGTTGCACAGACTCATGTGACAGAAAGCGCGTGTGTTTATTGCTATTGTTTGTCTTGATAGATTCAGTGTTTGACTGGAGCATATGACCCCCCCCCCCCCCAAAATACACACACCTATGCGCGCTGCTTTGTGGAGAAGGCCTTGTTTTCGGACAGTGTTTTGAACGAAGGGGAGCGCGTGGCTCGGTCAGCGCTGTGAGCGGCTCGTGCGCTTGTCTTAAAGCCTTGAGCGACAGCTCCAGTGTCTGAGTGGAAAACGCACACGTCCAACAGTGCGCGGCGTATTAACCGCGGACTTCAGCGCTTTGTTGTAAAATACAGACTAGCTGCACCTGTCACTGCCTTTGCCCAAAACCATCTCACGAGCCTCTGCACCCCTGGGCCGACAGCGGGGATGAACAGGGAAGGTGGCGTTGACAGAAGGCAAACAGATACGCTCAAAATGATTGTCGGAATAGCGGTACCAAAAAGTGTCGGATTGGCGGGGTGTCGGAATGGCGGGGTGTCGGGATGGCGGGGTGTCGGGATAGCGGGGTGTCGGAATGGCGGGGTGTCTGAATGACGGTCCGTCCCCCTTCGCGGTGGCTGCATGATAAACGCTGATATTTTCACTGTACATCCACAATCTACCGCGCACCTTAACTAGACTGAGACGTAAACAAAAGCATGCGGGGGAGCGGACTTTGCTGCCATATCTCGTTGCTCCATTTACTTCCCAAATCGCGTGCCCTGCGATTACGAAATCGCGTTGTGTAATATCGCGATAAAATTGCAAATGCAATTAATCGTTCAGCCCTAGTCGGGATATATCCTGACTATAGTTTCAGAACAGGCTGCAGTATGTTGCTTTGTAGTGAAGCGTCGGCGGATGTTTTGCCTGTCTATGCTCTAGGACAGGGGTATCAAACTCATTTGGGTCGTGGGCAGAAAAACCAGCATCCTCGGCGGGTCGCGGGCCGCATATAATATAAACAGGAAAATACTATTGAGAATGTTTTTTTTTCCAATAAATGACTTATAATGAGCTGTGATTTTAAAATTGTAACAAATTACAATAACGACTTACACTTGCATTGTGCTTTACAAGCCTGTGTCACAAGTTTCTCAAAGTACACTGTAGTTATTATACTGTAGTCATTATTCATGCACTCGTGGGAAGGCTTGTATAAACTGACACCCATGCACACAGAATAGCGGTCAATAGCACAGGGATGGTGATTGTGTACGTTGAGTTTTATCTTTTGCATGCTCTCAATCATTAATATTGTTTGTTTTTAAGGCAATGTTTAAATTGTCATTTCCCCAAACAGCTGTTTGCACTGACAACCCAGTGTGACTACACACCATAGCTTGAATAATTAGAGATAGATGATTACCTATTCAGCCCCATTCATTGTAATGGTCCCGAGTGGTCTGTGAAAATGAACATGACTGCCTACTCTCCTCCTACGAAGCCTGTTCCTTAAAAGGGCAAAAAGGCGGGCGGGCCGACCGTGGGGCGGGCGGAGCCTCTACAGAGCCAGTCAATGCACTGAAAAGGCTTCCACTATTTAGTGCTGATATAAGAAAATCAGTGTGTCAAAGCCCCGCGTTGTCACATAGGTTATAGCATTTTTTAGAAAAAGAAAAACTCTTTTGAGCCAGGCTTATAAGTAGTGCTATGGAAGGTCAAAGTGGTCATTGAAACGCTGTCTACCAAGTGTCTTTTGGAGCCACAATGGGATGGTGTTACAGCAATGTCAGCTCCTAGCCATGAGAACCATAGAGAAGCACGTTCCTCGCCCATTACTATACACCAATACCTATGTGAGACACCTGCGCTATGGCGCGTAATGGGAAAGGTAAAAGGGTGGAAGAAATGAAGGGAGAGAGAGAGCTTGAACCGGGGCTGAAGAAGAGGGTGCAGTGGGAGCATAGATAGAACCAGGAGCAGCTGGGCTAAAGCTGTGCTCGTTGCCAATGCGACAATGGACTGAGCTGGAAGGTGGAGAAGAGCGCACGGACAGGGCATGTAAAGGTGGGTCCAGGACTGGACAATGAGCAGCGTGACTGAGAAGACCAGGGACGAGTCGAGGCAGAGCCGCAGACCGATGTAGAGCTCTTCCAGGACAGAAACATGGGCATCTTAGCTATTTTTACCCTTTTAGCTTTTTAACATTTTTTTTTTATTTGTTGGATTCTTATTGTAATAAATTGTAAATATTTTCCATGGTTGCATTCTTGTTTTTACTCATTACATCCACCTTAAGCTGTCACATTCATCATAAGTCTATAACTTTATCCTGGTCACTTTCAGTCTTCAAATTTGTACAGAAGTAAAACTTGTGGCATATTCACAGGAGAAGATTCAAAGATAACTCCATGATTATGATGAGGGAACAACACAGTAACATGATAACAATGAAAACGTGTTCACGCATTTGTGCTCATGTCTTTTTTTACTGTGCTTTTCTTGTCAATTTTAAAGCACTGTACATGGGCCATAGAAATGAAGTTGACATTCACAACAAGTACGTTCAGAAGTGTTACGTACCTATTGGAAGCACCAGGAAGAACGGCAGCCAGCAGAGAACGAAGCACCCCACGACAATCCCCAGAGTCTTTGCCGCTTTCTCCTCACTGGAAAACTTCAGCATCTTCAGCAGAGCGAAGGAGGCGCGTTTATGCTTCGCGCTGGCCTGCTGGTCCGGATGCCCGGCGGTGTTGCCTCGATGAATCCTCAGCGTGACTCCTTCTGAGTTCTCGCCTTTGCTTCCCTTCCTCAAACTCTTGGTCTCTCTGGTCGCAACGGCGTAGACTCTGCAGTACATGACCAGGATTATCGCGAGGGGTATGTAGAACGAGCCAAGGGCCGAGAACAGCGTGTACCCGGGCTCCTCCGTGATTTGACAAACCGTTTCGTCCTCCGGCTGCGGCTGCTTCCACCCGAAAAGCGGCCCGACGGATATGGCCGCGGAGAGTCCCCAGAGGCAGGCGACCGCGGCCAAGCACCGCCTCCCGGTCGCCATGGTGGGATAGCGCAGAGGGTAGCTGACGGCGAGGTAGCGGTCGACGGAGATGACGCACAAGCTGAGAATCGACGCGGTGCAGCACAGGACGTCCAGCGCCGCCCACACGCTGCAGAACGTGCGGCCGAACACCCAGCGGCCCAGCGCTTCGGAGGCGGCGGAGAAGGGCATGACCGCAGAGCTGAGGAGCAGGTCCGCGGCGGCGAGGTTGACGATGAAGTAGTGCGTGACGGAGCGCCAGTGGTGGTGGAACAGGACCGACAGGATGACCAGCATGTTCCCGAGGACCCCAAAAATGAAAAACACCACCATGACCATCCCCATGAGGACAGTTTTACGGACGTCGACCTCCGGGTAAAGAGACACGGTGAAGTTTGGATAAAGGCTGCTCGTGTTGGGATCGTTAGCAACCATCTTGTAAAGTTGGCATTTTGGACCTACGCTTTCATCTTTGTATTTGGTCTAGAGGTGATCAAAATCAAATGAGTTTGTATGTTTAGAAATGGGCATGACTCAACATTATTTCCTCCTTAACAGTGTGATCAAAGCAGGTTCACCTGACTAGCTATAGCTAAAGAGGAACACTTTTGTAAAGATCTAAGTTGAAATCGCTTAAAACGTCGAGTAAGATTGCCTATGACTTGAATAGTAGCCTAATTTTGCTGGTTTCCCGTTGCTAAGATCAGGTTCTGTATCAGCTGCTCCAAACATTAATTCAACTGTTCCTTTATTGTCTGAAAATTATTGTTAAGTTTGTTTTTTAGGCCGATATTTGGAAAGTGCTCAACACATTTGTCTACATAGCTAGCTTTGTGGCTTGTATCACACCATATTTCAGCATCCTGTGGAAAATTATTCTTTGCTACTTAGTATTTCAATCCGTCTTTGCCTAAGACTAAAATATCCCATGTTTGCCATGTCACGGAGAGGGAGAAGATGTCGCGCTATCCCTCGGGCCTGAGCCAGGTTTTTCTTGTTAAGATGCTTGTGATAAACGTACTTTCAACTCTTGGCAAGTGTCCTTCCTTTCATAAAGCGTCCCACTGAGTTCGTTGTGTATTACCGACCGTCCACAGTTTCCACTTATCAAATATTACTCCATGGGATTGCTTCCGATCTCGTCTTGTTTTCGAAAGTATAAAAAACTCTTGCCATCCGCTCGCCGCTCTGCTTGCCAACGGATCAGATGGGATTTCTTGGCTAAATGTCACAGCGGCCAAAAGAAACCGTGTTTGCCAGATTGTGCCGAGGATGGGTTCTTAGAGACGGCGTTCACGGGGGATTTGACAAAGTTCATCCATTATTTAGTTTACTCCGATGTAACCTGAAAAGACAAGAGGAGAGAAGTCAATCCAAGCACCGGTTCACATTACAAGGTGTCACTCTAATTGGGCTCATTAGCGCTAAAATGTGGTTGTTCTTGACAATCCCCGGGCAAAGTGGCATTTTTAGTCACTGAGAGAGTCCAATTTAGGAAGATGGAATGTTATTGCTTGCAAATTTCACAAACTCTGTCTTATTATGCATAACCCTTAATGAGCATGATGTCTGTGTAAGTTCTCAGTCGTACAGGAGTTGTCCATCTTCAATGAAGGTACTTGATTCATCTTCTGTACTCAGTAGTTGAAGTCTTCTAACGTTTCGCCTCTCATCCAAAAGGCTTCGTCAGCGACAAAGGTCACACTCTGGATGCAGCTGAAGATATAGACCAATGGGGAGGAGTTAGGGTTGGCCCGGCTCCTCCCCTCTAATCACAGCTACTCTCACCTGTGGGTAAACACCTTTGAAGTGGAGAGTCTATAACGATCTGCTCACCTCACGGTCAGTCCTGTCCTATTCATAGATGATCACTGCCCAGTTTCTGTCCTATTCATGGCTGATCACTGCTAATTACCTGCCTATTGTTCTTTTGTTGGCTGAGGTGCCGTCTCCTTGGACTGGCCCTGCCCTTTCAGTTTCTCCTGAAGGAGATTGGAGTAAAGTGACGGGAGATTAAATCTGAGCCCACCATTCCGGTTCATGGAGGGATTCTATTTCCTGACAAAAATAGCTTCTTTAACTCCTCTTTCAAACCAATGTTCTTCTTTAGCTAAAATGTTGACCTCCCCGTCCTCAAAGGAGTGGTTGGAGGCTTTGAGGTGGAGGTGCACCGCCGACTGAGGGCCGCTTGTGCTTTCTCTTCGGTGTTGATAAAGTCTCTTCTGTAAAATTGGTTTAGTTTCTCCAATATAATGTTGTTTGCATTCTTCTTCTTTGCATTAAATCGAATAAACCACAGTACTAGAGCCCAGTCACTTCCTGTCTTCGCGGGTCTAAGGGAAAATAGCATCTGTTTTTTCAACAAAGTCGCTTAATTTTCCCACTTCTCGTTCGCTGATGCGGAGGTAATCGCAGTCAGGTGGGCAGGCTGTGAGAATGGGCTCTAATTATATTCATGTTTTCTACCTGGAAGCAACGTAAAAGGCGCTGGTGTTGGACTGACTAAAGGGACACAGCTAGCCTGAACTGCGTCAGTGAGATGGGCCGATATAATGGCTCAGCACACCCACAGATGTCCTCAAGTAATGGCTCACTCATTGTTGTTCTGGTAAGTGTCTGAAAGCTGTTTTGCAGTTGTAGTTCAGATGTGTATTTCATTTTTATGTCTTGTTTTTAGCCCTTGTTTTGCTCGTGTCAACAGCTGCTAATGCTATGGCTGTTAGCTTCAGGCTACGTGACATCTAATACATACTTTTCCTCACTCTATCACCTCCAAATCTTTGTCTCACTGTGGCTTACGTAACTATCATTTTTTTAAACAGTATTGAGAAGAAAAAAAAGATGGTAAGCCACAAACCACATGGCTAATTATGCATAATGACAAAGTCTAGCTACTCCATTCTGTGAAAGTCCTGCTTCCAGTCAATTGTACATTTATCCTAAATTAAGGAATCACAAAGATAACTCAAGTGTGTTCGCAACAATGTTTAGAGGTTTAGTACTTGTATAGATCCAGAGCCTCCTCATTTACTAGCATATTTTTTTTTACCTGTTAGAAAACACAGTATTGTATTGAAATAACCATTTATGTCTTAATCAGTATAAGATGCTGGTTATTCTAACTAAGGTAATAATTATTTGTTATTCTTGCAGGTTCATCAGCGAAGGAAATGGATGCAACATATTCTGATTATGTTCCAACTTTGGGGTCACTTTGAAGAGCAGAAGTGGAGATCAACACCATGTTAAACACAAAATCGTAAGTCTGTCACCACCGGTACCACATATTGACACCATTCAATTAAATATATATTTTAATATCATTTGAGGCCTCAACATTTGCCATTTGTACTTTAATTACACACGGTGGCATTTTTGTTAAGTGGTGAAAATGTTTATGTGCTTTACCATTTTTACTCTGCAACATTTCAAGCAAATATCTGTACTTTCTACATTATTTTTGTCAAGCTGAAATGTTTAATCTAAAAGTATATACTTTACATAGACAAAGGTGGAACAAAATAAAAAGCTTAAAGAAAGTAGTTTTGATTAGAAACATAAACTCCCAACAGTTTTACAAAATCTCAGTAATGTTTCAAAGTATGATTTTCATCTAATAACTGTCAAACTATTAAGGAAACACAACATGGTGATGTATCAGAAGAACCAATACAATGGTTTACTGCTTCAGGTTTATTTAGTACATTTAGAAAAACATGTGTTAATTGTCATGTAGGATTGAATTGCATTTTAAATGTTTTTCTTGACAGACTTTTAAGATGGAGCAGCAGAGCATGAAGGCGAGGTGAAGGCAGATGGAAGAGCGATGAAGAGCTGGCAGAGATGCAAACACCATGGAGAAGACCTACACCAGCTAGTGCTCAAGGCTGTGGACAAGACGGTGTTGGAGAAAATGGAAGTTGTACTTTTAAATACAGGATGACATTTGTGCAAAACGCCACTACGGCACACCTTCTTTACGGCACCACGTCCTCTCTACGCCTCTCACAGGCTCTCATTTCTCCGAGTAAGCTATTAGCTTTCCGCTTTGGCTTTAAAACATTTCATCGTACATTTATTTCATGCACCAATGTCTCTCTTTAACTGTCTGGCTCGACCCCGGCATCCTCTTTTGGGGGAAGACATCCCTAACTCCAAGCTGTTTACCTACACTGACTTATACATCGATGTCTACCGCCGGGGTCTGATCGCCAAAACTAATACACATGTCAATAAATCTCCCTAATCTCTGCTTTCGTCTGTGTGAGTCTATCCAGGTTGAAATAGCCTACACTGCAGAATATGCCACCTTATACCATACAAAATAAAAGGGTATCAGTTTTTTTGGCTACAGTAGGCAAGTAAGGCTACTAAAAGCAAATGGTTTGGCATATTTGAATAGTTGCAAGTCTCTTTGGACAGGTTCAGTTTTAGTAAACTTGCCAACGTTCACATCTCTGATCAACAGAAAGCACGTCAGAACCGCTCATATCTGTGAACGCCCAATGACCACACGGTCCACCTGGAGAGGTCAGCCCTCTCTCCCTTTGACCACACGGTCCACCTGGAGAGGTCTATGGCGTCAGATTACAATCTTTAAGTCGAGGGCGCAAATACAACATCAACGCGCGCAGAACACAGGGATCGAGGGCACATGCACTAAAAGTGAGCACTAAAACTATGACAGAGGCTCATGTCTCTTCATACGCCGGTGTTTTCATTTCAGCGCTGTGAGCGGCCCACAGTGCCCTCGCTCTTCCACAGTCTGACCGCTCAGTTTTCTTCTTCATTCAGCGCTGACTAGTGGATCACAGATATACTAAAACTGAAAACGTTATCAAACTACTACTTTATAAAAGGACTGAAAAAAAACATAATTATATTTGACCCAATACAAAAAATGCAAAAAGTATATCATAACAAGCTAGTATAATTGGCTAATTAATTATAATAGCTATTATAATTCATTATTTAGTTTATTATTGTTTAAGAAGAACATTGCCTAAAAAAGTAATAAATAAATACTATAGAAAAAAAGGAATAATAACAATAATACAAAGGAATGTTCATGTTTTGCAATCTGATTGGCCAGAGCAGTGTGATTGGATAGTTTTTCCTGAGGCAATTTCATGTCAAAGACAGATTTGATCAAACACCGCCGGAGGTGGTATAGTAGCCAACATATTTACTCAAGTAAGAGTAACATTACTTTGAAATTATTTTACTCAAGTACAAGTAAAAAGTAGTGACCCAAATAATTACTCAAGTGAAAGTAAAAAACTAAGTATTTGAGTGTAAAAGTGTAAAAGTCCGATTTATTTACTATGATGCCATAAATGGTGTGAACCAAAACATAAAATCCTGTGGAAATTGTGATATTTACAAAGAAACAGAAAAACAAAATAATTCTTAAGAACAAGGAGCTTAAATATTTACTCAAAGTGGAAAAAGTAACAATTACTTTTACTAAAGTAAGAAACGGATACTTCATTAGAATTTGACTCAAGTAGAGATAAAAAGTATTGTATGATAAAACTACTTGAAGAAGTAGGCCTACAATTTCTTCAAAAAGTTACTTAAGCACATTAAAGATAAAAATAGAATAATCTTAACTAATTATTGGATATATGTAATTTTTTTCTTGTATGTTCGTGTTCACTCACTGTCAGATCTGGATACTTCTGCATTGTGAATCTGTGATCCACTAGTTAGTCTTATTCTGATGACGTAACGTGTCATACTGTGGAAGAGCGAGGGCACTGCGGGCCGAACACATCGCGCTGAAACGAAAACACCGGGCGTATGAAGAGACATGAGCCTCTGTCATAGTTTTTGCGCTCACTTTTAATGCATGCGCCCTCGATCCCTGTGTACCGCGTGCGTTGATGTTGTATTTGCGCCCTCGACTTAAAGATAGTAATCTGACGCCATGGAGGTTAGCCCTCTCCTCACTGACCGCGCATCACACGAGCGCAGAGCGCGCATGGAGCCACAGGCACCAGTTTAGCCTCACAGTAATGATAGCTATCCGTTAGCTTTGTAGGTTAGCTTGTAAATGCTCTCACGTTTCACATGGCTATTGTCAAATATGAAGCTACAGTCATCGCAAAGCTTAGATTAGTTCGGTGCTCAGTCTCATGTACAGCTGCGGCGTAACTTTGTTGTGCATTGGCCGCTGCCGCTAGCTACTACTAGCTACTGAGTAAAAGCAGTAAAAGTTCACATGTAGTAAAATACAGCGGTGTAACTTTCACCTCAGCGTCAGCGCGATGTCTCACAGGGTTCACCGCCCTCAGTGATGTGTCTGTTGGAGCGGGGTTAGCGAGTCGACGAGCCTACAGTCAGGCCTGTTTCACACCGCACGCCGACCGCAGAGCCGAGCGCCCTTTGCAGCCGAACTACCTCGCAGCGAGCGGTATGTATTCAGACTCACAGTCACAGAGTATTGGACTCAAAACAACTCCTCATGGTTCATTCTAAAGCAGCACTATCAATTATAAGATGGGAATACAATGATGTTATTAATCAGAATAGGTTTATTGCCATTGTTTCAGAACAGGGTTCACCAACTAGGAATTTGTCTCGGTGCATTCCTAGTTTGTGAACCCTGTTCTGAAACCATGGCAATAAACCTATTCTAATACGCCTAAAGTTATATTTCCTTATGTACTAAGTACAAGATTGGATAGCTGTGACATTTCTTTATAAAAGTGATTTTTGTACATTTGGTGCTGAAAGCCGCTTTCCTGCGAGAGCTTTCTCATCTGCACAACAGGACGCGACTGGAAGCGCGGCATGTGAACGATGGCGCAGACTGGTTCGCTCGTCAATTCGTTCACAAATCCGCGTGCGGTGTGAAACAGGCCTACACCGCACACGAACTCGTGACGAATTCGTCTTCGAATCCCTCTCCGCGTACATTCCCAAGCCGCGCTTCAAGTGGCGTCCTGTTGTGCAGACGAGAAAGCTCTTCTGTGTACAGACCGCACGCCGAGGCGCCTCCGCTCCTGAAACCAAAAAAGGAACTCGAGCGCATTTTTTCCGTGTGTAGGCTGCGCAGCGAAGCGGCTTTCAGCACCAAAATATACAAAAAATAACTTTTATAAAGCAATTTCACGTTTATCCAATCTCATTATTGGAATGCACAAGTACATATAAGTTTATGCTTTTAATTACACAATTTTCCATGTCATACTTTTTTTTATGCATAAAATACAATTGTAATTTCAAGGCGACATATCAGTTCTATTCCAATCTTATAATTATTCTAGTATTTCTTTAGTATTAACCAGTAGGAGATAGATGTATGCGTGTCACGTGACATGATCACACACTGCGGAGACTTTTTTTCCTTTCACGAAAACGAAAACACATGTGAAGATGGACGACATACGCATCATCCAGGCCGTGGAGGGCGTCCCCGAATTGTATGGTAAAGGACACCCAAACTACAGAGATAATCGAAAGAAAGAAAGAACCTGGCAGGGTATTGGAGCCATGCTAGGTTTAGACGGTATGTATTGTGTTCACAACATCGCATGCATAAAGTCGAACTCCAAAACAGAGAAACATGTGATTGTATTCATGTGATAGGAGGGTAATCGCTATTTAAACAGCTAGGTTAAACCTGTTCTGTTTTGGGGGAGGGGGAGTGAGGAGGGGTTTACACTCAAGACATGGGCAGGTCCAATACTCAAAAAAACCCCAGCACACTATGATAATGGAACGACAATCAAAATAGGCTATAAGATACATTATGAGGAAATGATAGCAATTTATTTAAGGTCTACATGTGCTATTTTGATATCTGACCTGTTATTTCGGACAACATATGTAAATATACAACATGTGTATTTGTTTGGAGTACAATACTACTCCTTTTGTGCGTGCTACTCGTCTAGGCGCTTCGCCCACGCTCGGCGGCAGTCTGAATACATGCGCTCGCCGCGAGGTAGAAAGGGCTGGAAAGGGCGCTCGGCTCTGGGGTCCGCGTGCGGTCTGAAACAGGCCTCAGCCGGTGGATGCGGGCGGCTGTTGCTGCCCAAGTGAAGTGAGCGAGTGCGGGGCAGCGGGGCTCACTCAGCATAATATTATTTGGCGTAACAGTACCAGTGAAATTTTACAAGCCTCAGCCAGTGGTGCATAGTTTATTTACAAGTTACACGCCATTCACCCCCCCTTCATTATGTTTTTTAAATTACGGATCTACACGATTCACGTGAATGGTATTTTCCGAGGTCGAAACGGCGAATTTCGCTGAAAGGAAACAGATTTGCATGTATGAGAGCAGTCCATTTCAAGCAGAGTCGGTGCGGCCACAACCTGTAAAAGAAAAACAATCTTTACAATATATATATAATATATATATATATATATATATTATTATTATTATTTTTATTTTTTTTATTGCGACAAAGCTTGAGATACCCCATAGTTGTTGAAAATCCGATGAACAAGTGAGCATCCATATTACTGGGGCATACATGGGTGGGAGTTACTGATCGTCCCTCCTTTAAATGATACTCAGTGGAAGCAGTAACAGACTGTCAAAGTCTGTACACACATGGCAATAAAAAAAACTATTCACGAGTTGTTTTTTTGCAAACTCTCTTTCCCTTCAATTACCGTTGCATTAGAGGAAACACAGCTTATGCCTCACTGAACTAAAAGGCATTTTACAATTTCCTTTTCTTCACAAAACCATTACTGCATTTACGTGTTGTGCTTTTACAACAAACAACCACAAACACCTCGTTATTAATGTTCCATTAGCGTTTCCATTTTACCCGATCCACAATTAAGGGGAATTAACGACAAAGGAAGAAAACAAACACGTCAGGATTATTACAAACCTTAAAATAAAGAACTTGCAGCAAAATGACTGTCTGAAAAAGGGGCTCTTTGTGCAAAATCGACTTTTAGAGCTTTTAAGCATGTCGGTGGCACGGTAGGACAGCGATCAGCGCTCGTGCTTCACAGCTAGAAGGTTCCTACCTGGATGGGGCCTTTCTGTGTGGAGTTTGTATATATTACTTATATAGCTTATATATAAGATATATAAGTTGAGACCATTTACCATTTTGTATGTTCTCCCCGTGTGTGCGTAAAACGGGAGCCCAGGCTGCTGCACAGTCAAAGCCTTTAGGCCTGTAATAGCACAACTGTGAGAGACTCCGGCTTTAGACTCCGGCTTTAGACTCCGGCTTTAGACTCAGGCTTTAGACTCTGGCTTTCGACTCGGGCTTTAGACTCGGGCTTTAGACTCTGGCTTTCGACTCGGGCTTTAGACTCCGGCTTTAGACTCAGGCTTTAGACTCTGGCTTTCGACTCGGGCTTTAGACTCGGGCTTTATACTCAGGCTTTAGACTCTGGCTTTCGACTCGGGCTTTAGACTCAGGCTTTAGACTCAGGCTTTAGACTCTGGGTTTAGACTCTGGATTTAGACTCTGGCTTTATACTCGGGCTTTAGACTCGGGCTTTATACTCAGGCTTTAGACTCGGGCTTTAGACTCAGGCTTTAGACTCTGGCTTTATACTCAGGCTTTAGACTCGGGCTTTAGACTCAGGCTTTAGACTCTGGCTTTAGACTCAGGCTTTAGACTCGGGCTTTATACTCAGGCTTTAGACTCGGGCTTTAGACTCAGGCTTTAGACTCTGGCTTTAGACTCTGGGTTTAGACTCTGGATTTAGACTCAGGCTTTAGACTCAGGCTTTAGACTCTGGGTTTAGACTCTGGATTTAGACTCTGGCTTTATACTCAGGCTTTCGACTCGGGCTTTAGACTCAGGCTTTAGACTCAGGCTTTAGACTCTGGGTTTAGACTCTGGATTTAGACTCTGGCTTTATACTCAGGCTTTAGACTCGGGCTTTATACTCAGGCTTTAGACTCGGGCTTTAGACTCTGGCTTTAGACTCAGGCTTTATACTCAGGCTTTAGACTCGGGCTTTAGACTCTGGCTTTAGACTCAGGCTTTAGACTCAGGCTTTAGACTCTGGGTTTAGACTCTGGCTTTAGACTCAGGCTTTATAATGCAGCTTTGAGGCTTTGTAGCTTTGACATTTTACGCTTTATAAAAGAGTAAATAAGCCGGCTACTTTGAGAAACGTTAAGAACTCTGTATTATAATCAGTTTATTTGTCCTATGTCCGTTAGCATTTAGCCATCAAACATCGAAAATTATGAACAATCCAGATGTTTCCAAATGTTGAAACATATTCCCTTTTTTCAGCTAATTTCTTTATTATGAAGAAACATCAGAAATTATATAAATGCCATGACATTGACATTTTTACCTTGCCATTGTAGGCACTGGCTTCACCATTCCAGACCATGTGGGGAGAAAAAGCTCTATTTACAGGTCCTCGAAGCCGTTTACATCACAAGTGCGTATTTGAAGGCGATTTGCTTGAAGAATGTCATTATGTGTAAACCTGCCGTTGTCCAAAAAAACCCATTAGGTAGTAACAATTAACGCAGCAGAATCTATAGCTAACAGTATATGAGGTCTGTTCAGAATGACGTGGCATTTGAAAGAGTCTCACTTATTTGTGCCGAAGGATACCGGGATATCAGTGATTAGGCCGCGTGTTGTTTATTTTTAGCTGGACTTTTGTCTGGAAGTCTGCAGTGTGCCGGTGTTCTCGGACATGTTCTTGGTAAGTGTGATAGCGTTTCGATGAGGAGGACGGGGGGGGGAGTAGATGGATGTGTTTAGGCGGGCAGTCATTGGGATGCGGCGCGCTCTGGTGAGTAAGTGGTTTAGTGTCTCCGGCTGCGGGGGTTCTAGATCAGCGCGCCGTGACAGAGCTCCGGGACGATAGTTTATTAAAGACTGACAGCTGCTTCTATCTGCCAAAGCACCTGATGAATGCAGACCCCAAATCCAATGAATTCCCTGGAGAGGCAGAATGTGCACCGGAGTGGATTCCGAGGAAAGAATTAGAAAATGGATCTAAATAGTTTTATTTTTATTTTAACCATGTTATAAACTTCCCTTGTCAAATATATATACACTCAACAAAAATATAAACGCAACACCTTTGTTTCTGCTCCCATTTTTCATGAGATGGACTTAAAGATCTAAAATTCATTCCAGATACACGATATTACCATTTCTCTCAAACGTTGTTCACAAATCAGTCCAAATGTGTGATAGTGAGCACTTCTGCTTTGCTGAGATAATCCATCCCACCTCACAGGTGTGCCACATCAAGATGCCGATCTGACATCATGATTAGTGCACAGGTGTACCTTATACTGCCCACAATAAAAGGCCACCCTGAAATGTGCAGTTTTTTGCTTTATTGGGGGTCTGGGGACTGGATATTAGTGGGAACTGGTACACGCTGTCGTATTCTGCTGCTGCTTGACCGGCGAATACGACAGCGTGTACCAGTTCCCACTAATATCCAGCAACTTCGCACAGCCATCGAAGAGGAGTGGACCAACATCCCACAGGCCACAATTGACAATCTGATAAACTATGTGAAGAAGATGTGTTGCACTGCATAAGGCAAATGGTGGTCACACCAGATACTGACTGGTTCTGAGATCGACATGTTTTCCAATCAGAGTCTATCGAGCCTCGCATTCTTTGGCTGCTGGCCAATCTAAAGTTCCTGCAGGAGAATCATGTCTGTCTGCTCTGTCGTTCATTAAAACCAACTCCACGTGTGTCTCGCGCAGTGCAAATCGCTATAGTCACAAACAACGAGTGTCTCACAACCTGCGGGTCGGGTTGGATCCATAGACATTAGAGCCATTCAGCTCAATTAACAAGGCGCAACTTACTCCTCCTACAGAGCATGTTCATAAAAAGGGGAATAAAGTCGGGCTACAGTGCTTTAAAGCCTGTCAATCAAAGCCCCATGGTTACACTTTTTAAATCCACATAACAAAAACCAGCCTGGTTAAAAATATGAGACCCTTCCCAGTGATGTCACATGGCTCACAGTGATCTTTGGAAAAACACAAACTCGTGGAGCCAGGCTTTTAAGCTGTTTTTGGGAGGTGTAAAGTCTCCATTGCTCCTGCTGTATGAACCTGAAATGTAATAAATAACCTGATGTTTAACAGCAGTTTTAGTGTATCTGCAGCTCCGTGGTACTACGAATGGAAATTACAATCCGGCATGTTTACATGCATGTGTACCATGTTTGTTCATTAACATGCATTGTCCCAATCAAATAAATAAATAAAGTAATGCTCAATTGCATGAAAAATAAAACACAGGCTATAGCTTATTATAAAAAATACTAAAATTGCAAATTGAATCGCAATCACTGTCAGAAAAATTGGCATTAGGTTTTTTGTCATAATTGTGCAGCCCTCCGAACAAAATACTCCCTTTGAAATTTCAGATTTCATTAGGAACAGCTTATCGATGCGAGCAGCAAAGATGTTCTTCCATTTACTCATTCTTAGACACATCATATTTGGTCTAACATGCTGGTCCAACACACACAAAGCAACTATAAAACCGCTGGGATCATTATACAAACAAGCACTGAAAGCCCTAGATAAAAAAGTTTTCACCGTTGTCCCGTTCTACAGAAACACAGGCTCTTAAGCTGGGACAATCTACTAAAGTTTCACCATATCTGTCCAGTTTACACAATTTTGCACAATTTAGCTCCACCGCTTATTTCCACATTCATCACTGTCCAGTCTAACCGACGCACTCGAGGCACCACCAGAGGGGACCGCACAATCCCTTCGAGGAGATCTGCATTCAGTCAGACTGTTTTCTCCTTCACTGCCTCCCATCACTGGAACACAGAACCTCCATCCCTAAGAGAGGCTCCATCTTATCAGTCTTTTAAACTGATTGCCCAAAATGGCTAGTTGAGTCGCAAATCTGTGAACACTGGAACTAGTATGAGTGTATATGTGAGTCATATGGATGTCTTATCTGTTATGTCTGCTTACACTGTTCCATTTTATATTGTATGTTACTGTACTGTAAAATGTGATTTTTAATTACTTTTTTTTAGGTTGCCTTATGAGATCAGGCGGGGAGAGTACCAGTGAAAACTAGTCTTTTGCCTAATTCGCGTAAATTTACATTGTCCTAATGTTCATTAATGTACATTGTCCCACTTAAAACTAAATAAATCAAATAAATCCAAAAACTGAACTAAAATGGACCATGCAACAAAAAAGAGAGAGATTTATGTACAAAAAATAATTTGGCCGACAGTTATAGCTTTTTGATGAAAAACTGTTATTTTTTACAGCCCAAAATTTTATTCACATTCACGTTTTTCAAAGCACAACTATTAGTCCCAGATTAGCTTTGCATATTTCGAATAAAAAGGTGCCGTTAGTGATCAGGTCTCGGATAATATGAGTTACCGTATATTCCAGACTATAAATCGCACTTTTTTTCATACTTTGACGGGGGGTCTTATACGCCGGAGCGACACATTTTATATTCAAATATATATATTTCACACGCCACTAGTGGGCACTGCAGGCTAATCGAGCAGCAGAAAGAAAGTTTGGAGTGAACGAATGAGCGGAGGTTACTGCAATGAAGTAAACAAAAAAAGCTAATCACGGGCTAACAGCTAGAGGATGAGAGCTTGAAAGCTCTTTTTTTTCTTTTTTTGGGTAATGGTGCCTTGTGTTTTTACAAATGTACCACAATTTGCATATGTTTCCTTAAAAAAAAAAAAATGTGTGTAAATTGTTCAAACGATCAGGATGAATCTTGGACCATTCCTCTTTACAAAACTGCTGCAGTTAAGCGAGATTCCTGGGTTCACTTACTTATTCCTCGCTGTCCTGTGAATGTTTACATGTTATGTCCAATAAAATTATATAAAATTATAAGCAGAGGTGAACACAACGCTCTCGCTTTATTGAAAACCATGGGAGACGCTGGTATTTGGCGGCTGTTTGAGAGGATTTAAGGTGAATAATTGTCGGATTGTGATGAAATGTGATTTGATTACCATGGTAACCTGCCTATTGAGGCAAAAGTCTGATTTAAACAGAAATTGGACTTAATTGGTCTCGATTAATTTTGCACAAACAGCGTCGCTAATCCATCGTAACTTTGTGTTGAATTTCACGCATTTATGTTTCGCCTTTCGGGAAATAATCATGATCTAAGTTCAACGTGATGCTGACGAGAAAATGTTTTAGAAGCTTTTAGGCGACGTTCTGTCTAGTTTATTCGGCTTTAGATTTAGCTAAAGCATGACTCGGCTAACACATGTCATGACATTAAACATTTGATTAACAATTTATTTTATGTTTAAAGTAAATGGTAGAGTTTAGAGCCTGACGTGTCCGGCACAGTTACGTTTAACTTTAAAACATAATCCACACAATGTGTTCAGATCTGCAGACGTCCATCTAATCATAAAACGAACTCCGTTTACAAGATTGAAGCTGTAGTTCTGACAAAATGGAACATCCGACCGCACAGCAGCTTTTAGGCCGGATTTACTGAGAAAAACTACATTTATTGAACACAATCTGTCAATCGCAGGCAAAAACACTGTTTAATACCGCCACTGTTTTCACCTCCACATCTGCGGCGCTCTGAGAGTACCCGGATGGTAGAAGAGCTCTATTAGTTCAAGCAGACACTGTGTACTCATTCGAGTGATTTTGACGAAGATCAAACCACATTTTAAAAGCAATTTAGGCAGAAATGTGAGACATTCCAAAGCATTCACATACATTTTCCTCCTCATTCATATCCATTCTTTGATCACTCACTGCAGCCAGAGCATTTTCCCGTGTTGAGACGGTCATTCGGAGCATGTCTTGTAAAGGGCTCTACGGTGTCATGTCACAGATCGAGCGGAGGTGAATACAACGCTCTCGGCTTCATGGAAACAATGGGAGGTCGCTGTATTGGCTGGTGTCATTGGATTTGAGAGGATTTATTAAGGTGATTGTGATGAAACGTCATTTGATTACCACAATAACCGGCCTATTGAGGCAAACGTCCGATATAAACAGAAATTGGACTTCATTGGTCTCGATGAATGTTTGTACAAACTAAGGTCGCCTAATACGCGTCAATAATCCATCTTTACTTTGTGCTGAATTTCACGCATTTATGTCTTCTAATTCAGACGTGGATGAGCTTGTTCTGGACCTAAATGTTTCCACTTCAGAACCGACCCTTAAAAGCCGCGTTGGACCCGAGTGCGTAAGACTCCGCGGAGGCCGAGGCTGCGTCCGCCCACGCTACAACAGCAGCGCCTTTAAAGCCGGGTTACCTGATTTGTTGGTGTTGTAGAATACATTTATTATACATACCTTGTTATATTGTCTTCACCTAAAGTTTTATTGAGCAATGAATGATAGAAGTCTAATCTAAATGACTGTAATTTATCTTGGGGGTGGCCGCCCCTGTTTCACTTTGTCCCCACTCAATGCTGTATATGGGTGTGAAATGTGCATAGAATTACATTCTGTGAACGATTTGAATACACAGGAGGGACTGTGAGAGCAATCAAGTAGCAATTTCTGTAATATCTGTCCTGAAGAAAGAGGAGCCTGTGCTCGTGCCGTCAGACTGATGGTGACTTCGATTTGCAACAGGAGTTTTCCTCTCACTCTGATCCGAGGAGTGAGGGGAGGAGAAGCGTCAATGTTTACTAAACCCGTGGCTTGGTATCTGACACAGACTTAATTTACAAACTGATGTACGGTGGCACGTGCAAAGATGGTAATGTCCTGCGTGTACATTATCTCCGCCTTAACAAACGCTTAAACCAGCGCATTTGAGTCTCTACCGGCGGTTTGACGGTATGAGGGGGCGGGGCCAGAGCGCAGAGTCCAAACCAGAGTCTGATGTTCAGAATGAGCAGGTCACTGGGCAAAGCAAACCCCTCAGCTTTACCCACTCACACCAACAGCCTGTTTTCAAAATAATAAAAAATGGCAATTTTTATTTACACATTCTTAATAGCCTTGATCACCCAGACGAGCAAAACAATACTGAATATGGAAAACCTGCTTGAGTTCACTGTAATAATGGAGGAAATAAACAGAATATTACATGTGATATTCCCAGTGTTTTCAATCACATTAAAGTAGGGGGTACGCGACTCGTCACCCAAAGCTTCAGGGGGTACACGGCTCCAAAACGTTTGGGAACCACTGCCTTAATAAATCCTTCCCGTAGTCCCTCTGGGGGTAATACAAGTGTTAATGGGATGATCGGGGGGTCTTTCATCTCCCCCTGGTGTCTCTTGCCAGAAAACCACAATTGCAACTTGCCTGCAACCGGGTCGGAGGTGCAATACACACTAATGGAATCACGAAGAAGAAGCTAACAGGCTAACGGGCAAAGCTAACTGCGGGCTAACGCCACTTAAACAGTATTTACAGGCAAGTGTGAGTGATTTTTTTATCTCCATTGTGTAATTGGATGAACAATATCCCTCTGTCCCTTTGTCTTTTCTGTCAGCGTAGTATTTACTCTCACGGACAATTAATGAGTAAAAAAACGCAACATGCTACGACACCTGCAGTGGCGCTTATGGCCTCTAGGGTGCAAGAGTTACTAAGTACTCCTTCAACTTACTTAGTTTACAAGATTGAAGCCGTTGTTAGGCCTGATTAACTGAGCCCTATTGATGGCAACAGTATAGTCCAAAATGCTACACGGTCTGCCTTCAGATAAAGGTCAACTACTTCATATTCGGGGCACTGAAGCGATGGCTTATTGACCCAAGCTGTTGCACGTTCCACCTTTGCAATTAGAATTGATTGCAAAAATGAAGCTATGGAAAAAGCAATTCAGGGAGTCATTAATTTCTGAGTTATCAGTGCAGGCACAGTCGGAGGGTAAAGCTAAACATCAGCTCTGGACTTGACCCGAGGATAACGGCGCATTTTTGACCAAGCCGTGGTCCACACAAACTCGAGCACGAAACGCGACTCTACTTGTGTCCCTGTGTCTCACCTCCGCTGTCCACAGTTTTCTCTCTTCTCTTCCCTGCCAGCCTCGGAAATCTCCTTGAACAATGAACATAAACAACTTCACAGAGATAAGAGAGGACTCCTCAATTGCACCTCCGGTTTTCCCTGGAACGGACGCGAGTGGAAGTTCATTCGTCACTGCAGGTCTTGTTTTTTTCCCCAACCTCCAAGAGAATAACTAGAAGGGAAGGAGGTCTCTAGTCTTCCAGGTCAAATGCAGAGCGTGAGCCATCCCATCTCATCTCATTAGTCCGACGTCTCATTATTCTGAAAATGTCCCATTGAGTAGGGGTTGAAAAATAAAATTAGGTTCAGGCGAGAGTCCACTGACCTTAAGGTTAGGGCCAGTGGTTGTATATGGCTCTCTAATCCATGACACAACTGGGTTAGAGATTTCGGACTATGGCACCTCTGCTCAATGGTACATTTTCGGAATAATGAGGCGTTGGATTTGTTTAATATATTTCTTTGAGATGGTTACCAATGCCAAACATTGTTAACATTACCGAAAGTCACTAGTTTTTTGTTAAAAAGGCACAATAATACACAAATTATACTCCGTGATCTTGCTACTTCCCAGTTGTCAATACCATCCTCAGTATAATATTGATCTGCGTAGAATTGACCTTCCTTTTCTTCTGTTTTTTTTTTTTCAATGTACATGTATTATGTAAACCCTGCATAGTGTAGTGCCCTAACAGCTGATTTTGTAGATGATGTCCCTATGCTGTGCGGCGCATTAAAAGACGAGGTTTATGAGCACCACAGTTAAGGCTACGACACAGATAGTAGGACTGCACAACGTGACCCAAAATAATAAATAGCAATTTAATCCTATTCTCCAACGGGCAGAAGTGTCCCATGTATAAAAAGGTGTATGAATGATACACTTTTCATTTGCGTGACTCAAAGCTGACCGTGGAGATGTCAGGCCCAGATGATGTACAAGGTTGCGGCCCATGTGAAGAAAGAACGGAGGTTGAAAACTGCAGCCTTCGGTTATCAAAGCTGATGCTGGACGAGGTGAGCCTTAACTGCAGGGGTACGTGGGCTGGTTTAAATAATCAAACTCCCAGCACGACCCTGAGTGTCTATGTAATGGACAATGTAATGGAAATAACATGATAGGACGGTGAAAACAATGGTTCAGTTTCGGCTAACTGCCCATTGCTCCGTGATGAACACACTTTGGGCCTGGTGTTAAATTGACAACTACTACTTAAAATGAGCACTTGCCGTTTCAGAATTGTCGATAGAAGCTGATTTTATTATTAGTGCCACAGAACTTAAATCAGGCAAAGCATTTTAGCTTAGCATACAAAACCTGACCCATCCTCTGCTGGAAGCAAGTGAACTGAAAAGGTCTAGAAGCTAAAACACATCGCCACCAGCTATTAGTACAACATGCTTTATGTAGTGCTAAATTAGGATCGGGTAAAGCTAAATGAGCTTTTAAAACAACAGCCCGTGACTTTTCGATACCTACTGGCAACATTCTAAAATGGATAAAACTTCCTCGAGTCGCCGCATGATTTTTCCTGACACTTTTTTTCCTCTACAATTGCCCCTTGAAGTTCCGCCTGAACCTCCGTGACAGCTGGTATTGCTTCTGTTCCACCGGGCGCGAGTCCCCGATCCACCAGAAAATATCAGTGGTTGTTTTTGTGCGCTCGCTTGTTTTGTGAAATGGCCTTTGCTCGCCTCATATCCGTGTGCCGCTGGAGACAATATCTAAAATGGCAGCACACAGTGGGTGCCCGGACCACCGCGGAGAGATTGAAATCGAATGGATATGTATGAAAATGGGAGGCATACCTGGTTTTGTCAGAGATAAAAAAAAAAAAAAAAAAGAGAAAAGAAAATATCTCATATTTGGAGTTGTGCATAATCAGTTTTCCCAGCGTGTTGGATGAGATTAAAGCCACCGTGTTCTTTTGTTACTACCGGTCCACCCCTCACGGGCAGGACATGGAGGGAAACAGGCGCCACACTGATCAGGCCTGACAATCACGTCAACCAATCATCTGGGCTGAAAGCAATAGAAAATCAATGGTAAGAAGGAGCCCTGAAATCAGTCACAGGAAGGAGTCTTGAAGCTTTCACAATCAACAAGTGCTTTTGACGAACATACATGTGTTGTATTGTGTTGTTTATGAGGCAAGGCGGTTCATTTCATACAAGGCAATTCAAAAAGTGCTTCACAGTTGCATAAAATTACAAGAAATCAAATCAATAAAACATAAAAATGATCAATACAGTAAAAGGCAAGAGTGCAGATAAGTCCTACTGTTGGTTGAAAAGGAGTGATAGACGTAAAACTTTGAAACAAAGAGCTTTTAAAGAAACAGGCCGCCATTTTTCCATACTGAGATAACGTTCTTACCTGCGCTTAGACGAGTTGATGCCCTCAGTCACGCAAAACGACCAAAGATGTGGTTAGCATTTAGCCTCTCCCAGTACATTCCTATAGCTCCAAACCGGGGTGAAGTTGGAAAGCGACCACGCTCTTCCACGGGCACAAAGACCAGACAGGTGCGCATCAACTCTCTAAGCTCAGGTGAGAACAGATCTCAGTGTGGAAAAAGGGTGGCCTGTTGCTTTAAGTTTAGATTTTCAAGGCCTTTTGACCTGAGGGGAAAAAAAGAGATTCGATCATGCAACTGAACATGGAGCGTCAAAACGTTTTAATAAAAAGACGATATTAAATTGGCGATATCCAAAACATTGTAGTTCCTCTCTTGTCTTGCAGCCCCCACTATACGTTAGAAGAATGGCGTTGTATGGTCGGTGGTAGCTCTGACATATTTACACGGACGAATAGCCCAATCGCCCGTGTGCACACAGCGGCGAGCTTCATGTTTCATTCATGCTTTTGCGCCGCCGTTTAGAGAAACTACATCCTGCAGGACAATCGTAAATAAGCCCAATATCGTTCGCCGCCTTTCATGTATGAATAAAGTCACCGATGCTCATGCAGTGTCTGTGTGTAGCCTATTTGTAAGCATATTCGATGGTAACAAAGGGTTAGAATGAAGACATCTGGACTGGGTTATTTAGTTGAAGACTTTTCACCTCTCTAAGAGCACACCGTGAGAATGCCAGGTCTCATTTGACCTTGGTCGGCATCATAGGATGGGGGTTTAATCGAAATCGCTATCTCCACTTTGGTCAATCTCCAAAGGGACTTTTTAATTGTCAGTTTACAGCAAATTCTTTGGCAGAAACAGCACCTAGTTTTGGAGTTTGGACGAGACAATGGAAGATGTTTGTGTTATATGAAACTGGAGGGAAGGATTTGTTGTTGTTTGAGCTGAGGTTTGTATAAAAGGTCAGGGGTCAGCGACCTTCATTATGAGCCATTTGCCTCCTCTTCCACCAAAGAAAACTAGTTTGGAGCCATAAAATATAACACAGCCAATAAACCTTTTAAAACTTTTAATCGTTTGTTAAATTTGACCAGTTACAACCACAGAATACAATAAACACTGCCCGGTAAACTCCCTCTTATTTTTTTAGTATTTCTAAAAATAGGAAAATTTCTCCGGTGCGCTAAAGTTAGCTAACGCTAGCTAAACCTACAGGTGCCACAATTATAATCAGCTGCAGTTATTGTTAGAACCGTGACAAAATACACAGTATTTTTTATCAGAAAGGGAGACAAAAACATCTGAGACTGTAGGCTTGTAAACGTTTATCGCCGCAGTTAAAGTTACAGCTCCAGTGCCAGTTTGTGTAACGTTATGTGACTGTCAGTAGCTAGATGTTAGCATGGTAAGGTGTTAGCCTAGCCTTACCCTAGAGCAGACGTATGCTTGTTTACTTTGGAGACATTTATCTGGGCGTAGACCGTCCACATTGTTTAATCCATTGTAGGCAGTGCTCAGGTTGTGTTTTCGCTTTAGGAAGGGAAATAACTGGACCCCCCCCAGACACACTCTTGTGGTCCCTAGTGTCTGATTTACATCCCCCATAGGCAGATCGCTCCACCATTTTGCTTCTTCTCCTTTGTCTGGTGGGTTTTTGGTGGTTAGCAATAAAACATTTTTTATCTGCTCAGTGCTCATTGCTGTAATGTCCCATTGTTTTGCTTTGGAGATCGTGACGGACCTGGCTTCATAGTAACTGTTGCTAGGATGTCTGATTGGACAATTACCGTTTTGAGGCGTGGTTTTGCAGCCTCGATGATGAGCTCGTGCGTGAGGCGCTCAGGCTTTACGAGCGCCAGAAATAACCGTCCCGTCCTGGTCCATTTACAGATTTGCAGGCATGACTTCAACTGAGGTAAGCTAACTCGTAAACTATGCTTGTAATCGGCACATGTCCACTTTTTGTAGTCGTTTCACTACTTATAAATCTGTGAACAGTCACTCTTATTTTGCGGCCAAGAAAAGCTAACATTAACAACATTATTTTTGCCATTGTAAATACACTATTACCACTGTTACTACTCAGATGTTTTGTAGGAACAGCACAATAGGTCTTTTGTCATTGAGATTCTCTCAACATTTTCCGATGTTTACTCTGGTTCTTTGCCTACGCCGATCAGACTCGACTTTTGCCCCTTTTTGTCGCACTCGAATAAACTCTTTGTTTCTTTTCGTTAGTCGGGGTCTGGGCTGGAGTTTCAATGGTGCTTGAAGCCGCTCTTTTCTTATTCTCCGCTGAATACATCCTTCCAAAGTTACCTCTCGCTCCGCGGCTTCAGTATGGAGGAGATACACCTAAGGCTACTCCAGAGCGTGAACGCGCATGACGTCGTTACGCATTAAGCTGTTGGCTTGTTCGCCCTGAGGGACTCTCTGTACAAATGAATTTACAGGCATATAGAGGCAATCGCAGTGAAAAGGCTCATTCTACTCACCAGGGCATTGCTGGAGCATGTATGAGGAAGACATTTTAAATTTGTATATATTTATTTGTGGTTAAACTTATGTATAGTCCATTTAAAAAATAAGACATATTTTTTGTTTCCTACATAATACCAAGTGTTCATTCACAATGTCTTCAATGATAATCACACAATGGAAACAGAAGAGAAAATTTGTTGTTTTGTTAGATTCGACTCATCAAGCTTTATTGCACAAACGTTGAATCCTTTGGGGAGCTATTTGGAAAAAGGAGGAGCGCTACCGTTAACCGCTTGGAGATCCTTGTATGACATGGTTGTACCTGTATTTGTTCATTTACATCTCACTTCTATTTCTATTATTGGCCGGTGGACTTTCTTGCACAGGACAGCTCAAGGTAAAAGGATATAAAGAGCAGGGAGAGGCATTCAACAAACTGTCGTAAGGGAACTAGGTCACTAAAACATGTGGCAAACCTACAGCGTAAGCGGCGAGTGCAGTTTGTGTTTGATATATTGACGTAAACATGCTTTTAGTCACAATTTGCCGTGGGCCTAAACAATAGTTACTGGCTGCTGTTACAATTATTGACTATTTGCGGTTTTATTGAAGAAAGCAGTCAATCCTACACAGTGGCGCAAATAAGGCATAGGCGCGCCGAAAGGACGGGGCGCCCACATGATAGAGAGAAAAAATATTTAAATATAGTCAGCGCTCAAGGGACAGCGCCCAATAGCATCTAGGCCATTTCCTCATAGCACCATTGCTTTGACAGCGCGCCATCAGACCAACAACAGCAAAATCGTTATTCACTTGTGGTGCCATCTGCTGACAAGGACCTAGAGATGGAGAGGCAGAAAAAAAAGCCCCCGGGGCGCAAAACAGAAAACGGAAGATTGAGAGGGAGAAAGATTGCGTAGGGATGAAAAAAAGCTTTTGGAAGTGGCTGAAAAACAGTGGGTAAGTAATGTCTGTATGTTTAGTGTTAAGTGTTGGCCATCACAAGGAGCCAGCTTGTACATATTCAGGTTAGCTTAAACTACTAGTAAAACCACAGGTTTGTTGTCTTGCTACTGCAACTGCGTAGTAGACTATACCTACTTTGTTTTTTTACTCTGAAGCAATGGGAATAAAATAGGCCCATAGGCCTACGTATTTTAATTATTTTGCCAGTTTGACCCCCAGACAAGGATTTTTCAGAGGCCATAATCTGGCCTGCTTCAGGCATTTGCTAGTCCATTTACTCGTGCTTTAGGCGAGGTCAGGGTTTGGGTTATGGTAACGGAATGATGAGACGTCGCCGGGTACGGCAGGTTCTTCACCTGTAGGCCTGTACAACAAGGATAGCATTTCATAAAAATTTTTGTTTTTTTATTAGTTTGATTGCTGTATTGTAAGCCTCCTTAACACAGATTTCCTGTCATTCAGGAAGGAGGCTGGAGATAAAGACAAGAACAGAGAGAAAGAACCAGAAAAGGCAGGGGAGGACAACAGGTTGGTCGAATTATATTAGATGGACGTGTAGGAACAACCACTTGATACCAAGAGATTACTTTCAAAATATTATATTGAAAATTGATGTTGTAATTAAATTATTCAAAGTTAATCACAAGTAGGCTAATGCTTGTTTGACAATATGACTTGTTTGACAATATAACTTAGTGGAGAAGAACACAGGCAGGGGGCAAAGGAGACAGACATGCCAGGGCTCAAATAGCTCTATATATTTTTTATTTTATTTCATTCTAAAGTGACATTAAAACACATACAAGTGTTTCACTCAATGAATGAATGACTGACGTTCCACTCTTCTGTCGTAGCTCCTCACGGTCCTGAATCTTCTCTCCATTAAATGTCCACGTGCTGGGACATAACTGTCCCAAGTCAGCGAGGGTTGTCCCTGAAATAAACAAGCAGTAGCTAAAGCAGATGAGCTAGTTAGCATCGTAATGCTACCTCCAGTAAAGTCCGTTTAGACGTCACTTCTGACTGAAGAAAGTTGTCCAAAGTCCATTAGTTTGACTAGATCCTTTCACCTCCTCTCAGGAAACACGAAGATTCTCCGGTCTCTCAAATGAGAATTTTTTGTTCCGGTCGTCCGTGAGCTCAGAGCTCGTTTATTTAAAGTAGACGCTTTAATCTCCGATGGGGCTGAGGCCGAGCGCCCATCGGAGATTTATTATTGCACGTCTCTGATTGATTGAATTAATGATATGTAGTGATGTTTTTATACCATTTTAGAGCGCCATTGGATAGATCGCGAGGGTGCCGCCCCAAGCATAAAACAACACATTTATAAAGCTGGCAGACAAAATGACACGCTCCTTCCCCTCCCTCCAGTGTATAAAACACCTGTACGGAAGAAAGTCATGAAACTTAAAACTTTTGACTTTTTTATTTGCCCATAAGAAACCAGCCGCCACTGGTGTCATCTTTTCACCACAGTACTGGCGTTTTGACATTGCAAAAGGTTTAGTCCCGGCTTACAATCTTTAGGAATTTGAGATAGAGCCAAGTGAATGGAAGAATTATTCGCATATGGTTAGCGCCTTGAGATACATAAAAAAACATGCATGTACAGTGTGTGTAGCCAATACCTAATGACATATATAAGCCAGTTTACTTAAGGGCTTACACTGCCAGGGTCCTATCGGGACATACAGTACTTGTTCCATGGATAAATTTCAGATCCGTGTCCCGGTGACGTCTCGCTCTCCAGCTCATCCCGAAAGCTTGAACATGTGTTTGCATAAGCCCTGGTATTAGTCCCATGCATCAACACCAGCCAGTCTCACAGTACAACCAATCTGGTCCAGCGGAAACTCGACACGCCACAGCCAGTAAAAGAGTTACTCGCAATGGAAACAATGGGTTAAAAAAATAGGGGTTCGGTCCACTTGTTAACCGTTTTGGTCCAGTAATCTTTATTGCGCTGACGTCGAGGGGCTCCTATGTTATAACACCTTACAATTTTATCCGCTTAGAAAATCGACATGGTTAATATTGTGTGACTATAGTTGGATTGTGTAACTACTCACGTAACCGTATTTAAATAGGGAAAGCGTGGAAGAGCTCGATCGCTTCTGACTTCACCTCCGTTTGGCCCCATAGGAGAGGAGGAGAGGCTAAATGCTATCTTAGGACTTTGTGCGTGACTGAGCGCACATACAAAGACCAGACAGGTAAGCATCAACTCGTCTAAGTTAAGGTAAGAACATAGATACAGACGTCATTGCGTCATAGAAGGGGGCGTGGGAAACACAATATTTCAGTCTTTTTAGACTTGTTAGAGTTTAGAGTACACTTATTTATCACATGCCAATAAAGTCAAGTCAAAATTGGGTTCATATGGATGTTTATTTACAGCAGATTGTTCAGTAGAAGTGAAAAAACGACAGTCGTAGCTAGTGCTAGCTAGCGTTAGCATTAGCATTTCATGTATTTATGGGCTGTTGAACCACTTTTCTCCTCTCCATGTCTTTGTATCTTTAATTAGTGGAAAACTATGTTCATAATTCAGCATTTGTTCAAGTAGTTTTTGAATAATTAGAGAAAGTTTAGATTTTTCTCCAAATTGTTTTCCCCCTTAGATGTTTTCAAACATGACCATATATGGGCGATTCCAGAGATGGGACAACTATAAGTCGTACTCTACACAAATCTGGCCTTCATGGACGAGTGGCAAGAAGAAAGCCATTATTGAAAGGAGGCCATAAGAAATCCCGTTTTGAAGTTTGCTAGAAGTCATATGGAGGACACAGCTACCATGTGGAAGAAGGTGCTTTGGTCTGAAGAGATATAATATTTTTATACGATGTTTTGTTCCTTTGGCTATTTAGCAAACTAACCAAAAGTTTTCATTCAGTGCAGTATAAAGGTGTGGTTTCCCCAAAAAAGTCCTTTGTTTCAAGGAAAGATTAAAAGACACAGCAACCCCCACCCGGTCCACTGGCCACTTGGACAGAAGGGGTCAAATTACGACGGAACTGAATGGACAGCTTTGGGGAGCCAATGGGAACGATGACAACATTACATGTGGTCTTAGACTCATAAATCTTGTGGACAATGGAATGTGGAGTGCTGTGCTTCCCCAGGAAGAGTCAGTCTGATCATGGGAACGATTGGAGGCAGACTCACGATGGATAGGAAAAACAGAATTCTGTATTGAGATGACATGTTAGGGAAATAAACGTTTAACTTGTTTAACTCCTTGATGTGTCATCAATTCCTGGTATTTAATTATTAGTTTATGTAGAGTAGTTTTTGACGACTCTCAACTCCTCCTCCAGTTTGAATACGCGGTGTTGTCAATTAAAGGTAATGTTAAATAGGGAAAAAAGTAACCTCCGTCGTAGCGATACTATTTTATGGTGTACAACGACAACACAGGAAAACGGCTGTTTTCTTTATGTGGTGACCCCGGGAGAACTGCAGGGGGTGCTGAAGAGCCGTCAAACGGAGACGCGACGAGGTTCGGTCTTCGAGAAAAAAACCCATTTTGCGTTAGAAATACCAGGTTCTTTCTTCCACATCATACAACAACAATTTCATGGACGTCATTCTAGCTTAAGGTAAGACTGCTTTTGACCTCTACTATTGTGTGAGTCTCAAAGTACGTCTAGTTGGCATATTTTTCCAAATTTTAGATTACTTTTTAACGGAGTTGTCTGTTGTGTGGTGTAATCTGTGAATTGATGGTGGAATTAAGGAAAGAAACGTTATAATTTGATATCTTAGATACCACAGAAGACAAAATAAGTGGGATAAACTGAAATTACGAGTAATTAACGGGCTGCGCGTTGGGTTTTACCCCTGTAAAAGCTGAAATGCACGTAGGCAGAATCGCCCAAGGCCGTGGACGCACGGTCTGAAATAAAACGTTGAAATAATCGTAGACAGATTTGGGGTCTGTCTAAAAGACGGGTTGAAGGCCCTTAGAACGGGGATTCTATAAATAGGTTGAAGGCCTGAGAAACGGGGTTTCTTGAATTCTATATATTAGCCTTTGTTAGCTTTCGTTAGCTTCGTTAGCTTAGTGCGCTAGCATACAGCATGGTTAGCTTAGTGCGTTAGCATACAGCATATTGTTGATAAACGTGTACTAAACCCACACATGTGTTAAACCCAGCTCGGTGTGTGGACACTGAAGGCTGTTCTGTGTAGTAGTGTAGGATTTTATTGAAGTGTGGTGCATGGTTTGTTTTCAATATGATCTGTTTGCTGTTGGTGTGCGAGGTTGCTAAGTTAGCTCTGAGAACAAAGGATTAGCTTTAGCATTTAGTTTTTTCCATGTCGTACTGTTATTTGGCTGTTATTTTGTAATACCGGAGTTTCTGGCCGCCATCGCTGTAGTGCAACCGTATGGCCTCTAGGTTTTCATTGAAAGGCATCGGACTTTAGGCACATTATACTATTTAACGCGTGTTTTTATTTTTATACACTTATCTGATTTTGTTGATCGGAGGGGGAGAATACTAAATTGGTTTGGTTGTTCTTGTTAGTCTGTTTGGTTTTTTGTTAACTGTTGTTTTGTTTGTGGAAATTATTGTGTCTTGTTGTCTCTTTGTGTAATGTTCTCTTTATTGTAGAGTGACTGAGTGTGTCCGGAGTGAAACTAAAAGTGCATTTGCTGTGTCTGCATTTGTGTAGACGCAGCAAAGGACTGATTAAACGGGAAGTGATGGGCGCATTGGGAAAGTGGCCATTTTCCTTTGTGCCCAGACATCCGTGTAGGAGGGTAAGTGGAGAAATTGCTCCGCCCCTCATTGCAAAACAAAAAAGTAGAAAAAAGAACATTTTTTGACCTAATTTCTTGTTTTAAAGGTTATTGTTTTAAAAGTTATTATTTTGTTTTGTTTTTAAAGAGGAACATTTCTGCTGGTGGTAGAGTTATGTCTCCACAGCATACATTTGAAGAACAAGTATCCAAAATTAGTGTGAGAAAAATGCTATTTTTTTAAGCCTGTGATTAACGGAGCATTTAGGGCTCTGAGAGATGTTGCTAAAAAATTAGAACCTCTCTCCACACGGTGGCGCCGTGGTATGAAAACTGAAGCAGGGAAGACCTGTCGTGAGTTTGAATACATTGATTGAAAGTACAAACCACTATTGATTTAGAGTTTAAGTTGATCTTTATGCGCCATTTTGGACGCATTACCAAAAGTTATGAAGGAGCAATTATGCAAAATTCAAATTATTGTTAAAGACAACCAAATAAATTAATGAATACATTTTGAGAATGCCCTTGACCAGAAGCGAGAGCAAAATTGAACTGAAAGAAATGAGTGCAACTTTTAAAGGTGCAGCTCAAAGGAGCGAGTAATGAAAGTAATAATGAAAAAAGAGTAATAATGAGTTTACTTGAATGTGCAGTGACCTGTGGGTGTGGTGTTGGTAATTGTGGCCAAGGATTGTTTCAGACGAGATGACCAACAACGTTCGAGGAGATCGAGGCGTTTACAACAACGCTGATGGGAACCATGCTACTCTGATCACTGGCAGCTGCTGGGTTCAGTGGCATGGGACGGCAGAATTCATGTTACCTGTGAAGGTGAACGGACAGACTCTTGACGTGCTGGTGGATAAAGGTGAACGACACTCATCTGTGAACTATGAGACTGTGATCATTAACGGACACCATCTACTGGGTGGATACAGGAAGACCACCCAAAACCTTTCACCAAGCCACTGCCTAGTCAGCTCACAGGACTGAATCTGACACGCCAACTCAGACTCCTGTTTCTCTCCTCGGATGTGATATGCTGATGACAGTGAGAGCAACAGTTTTGTGCTCTCTGAATGGACTAACAGTGACTTTTCCCTGATTGGACAAACACCTTGCTGTCTGACAGTGGTTGCTGAATGCAGATATATCTACTGGGAAGAGCTGAAGGACTGTACAACTGACGTTTGACCTTGGATCCAACATTCACTTTGCCAAAGCCACCCACCCATTGATCACTGTACTTTAATATGATATGGAAAAGCTTTTAAGGCTAACCTTAGTGGACATGAATGGTCCTTTTAAAATAACAAAATTAATTAGGCAAACGAGGTGTGACTGTGTACTGTTTACACCCTATAGAACAATAATATGATGTGTTTATAACTCGTTTGCTCTCTCTCCTGGACAATAGGCTAAAGAATTTGTTCCATGACCAAAGCGTGAGTGAAACAAAAGATTGGTAAGAAATTGAAGTTTCTAAAATGTCCTGTACTCTCCATCCATGTATGCCTACTCTATAGACATTAATGCTAGACTTATGTCCGTTTTGGGACATCATTCCACGACACCATGATAGAGAATTACGTGTTTATGAACTGACTGAAAATATCTTAATGCACCAGATAAAGATGGTCTTTAGGACCTACTGATGCTGGTTTATTTACTAAATTGAATCGATAATCTTTCAGTTACAACTAAATGCATTTGTCTGAATGTTTTAATACAAAATTTGAATTTGATGCCTTAGAGGGCATTGACATGTGATAGAACTGTGAAAAAAAAAAAGAAAAAAAAAGCTGAAGTGAATTGGGTTTCGATCCTTTCTCTTGCTCTGCTCCTGGCGTCAATCCGTGAGCAGATCGAGAGGAAACTTTTATGACCTTGACAGGCCATTTTGGGGCCTGAGATCAGACTCCTCTTTGATTCCACGGGAATCCAGTGGACACTGATCTTGAAAATGTATGTTATAATCCCTATTGAAACCATCTACACTCATTAGTTTGTGTACTCAGGTTGGAGGTGACTGTTATTCTCACTTTGGGAGCCGCTGAGAGCTCCTTCCCAAGCCTGTCTGACGGTCCTCTGCCGCGATTGGACTGAACCAGTGCTGGTCTGATCCCTTTTGAGGCCACTCCCAGGACCTCACAGGCTGTTCAGGTCGCAAACCAGACGAGTGATGTCACACCTCTCACTCGCCCTGTCGACCCAATTCTTCCCACTTTCAACCTCCCTGGCCTGCACCTGACATTTGTTATTTTGCTATTGTTTTCTTTGTGTTATGTAGGTGCCGGAGGTATTTACCTCCAGTGCAATTTGAGTTGGTTTGTTGTGTTTCCTGTACAAGGATTGAGGTCTCACTTGTTTATGCATGTTACGTGACTCTTTTTTGGACTGAGTGTCCTCAGTCCAAGAGGGGGTGTTACTTATGTGGGGAAATTATTATAATTTGGTTTATTTTGGCATGAGAAGGAACTGATACACATATATCTAAATGACAAGACAAACGAAAACATAAAGTGACGAATTGACAAATGTTATGGCCAACTAAGATTTCAGTTTCAGATAGGTAAATCAATTTATAATACTCTGTTTTTTACGTTTGCTGTGATTCTGAAGTGCACACAGAATCTGTGGTAAATGTGGGAAACAGAAGCTAAAAGAGAGTTTTTCTCTGTAGATTAATGAAACCTGAATTTCTGAATTTTCCAGATAAAATTGACCCTAGCATTCCAACAGATAGATTAAGTTAAATAGGTTTTTGAGTCCAGCCATAATTTGCAAGATTAGCTGGCATGGTCGTTCTAACGGTGAGCGGCGCTGATGAGAATTTTTGTTTTTGTAATTTTCGTCTGTTCTTTTGTGTTTCTGTTACAGATCTCTGTTGGTTCCTTGTCTCGGTGGGTGCTTGTGAGTGGTCGTCATTGTGAGAGTTTTTGATCCAAATTAATCAATCAAGTTTTATTTCTAAAGCGCCTTACAATAATCAAAGTTGACCAAAGCATAAAGATGTAGAAAATATAGCGGACGCCGAGGGAGCATGAACCGAGACAACGACCTGACAGAATCAATACGGGGAAGAATTCGAGAGCCCCTCCCGAGAGGAGGAGCTCCCGCTTTGGCCCCATCGGCCCCTCCTCCATATGTACAGAGCGGGGCGTCCGGCTCCACTTTTTACACCCAGTTAATAACCCTTCATGGACTGGTGGACGTGGCGGCTGCGAACTTGTTATCAGCGGAAGAGCATAAAAATGGCCATGCCCGGGTGCCCGCCTAAGTCTAACTCAGCGACCTTGCCTGAGCGGACTTACCATCGAGGGTCTACATTAAAAACACCAGGACCTGTTGGACGCTCCCAGATACTTAGGACCTTTTGAAGTGACTCAAAGGACTGCCACCGCAGTTAAGGTAGAGGGGCGTGACAACTGGTACCACTGGTCACACTTGAAGCCCTGTTCTGAGAAAACCGGCTTACTGGACTCATACGCATCCCGGACGGTTGACACATCCTGACGAATATGGTAGTGGGTCTAACAGCCCCACTGAAGGGGGTGGGGGACACCAACCCCGACCCACACGGTCACAAAGACATAAAAAAGACTAACAAATATGGACTTAAGGCCTGGGTTTTAAAACCAGGACCTTTTAAGGTGTCCATACGGGGTGTGGGGCCTGACACTTGCTCTTTGCTTGCTCATCATACCAACAGTAATAAAAATAGACGATCCACATAGTTGTGAGGGACGGGTCAGAGGACACCCTATCAAAGAATTGAAATTGGCCCTCTACAAGGTATACAAAGACGTAGGTAAAACACCTGGAGAAAATCTGGCCATCTACTGCAACAATGCAGGTACAATGTTGGTGAAAATGAGAGAAGCAGTGTCGGACCAACACACCCTAGATTGGATCACCCATTGTACAAAAAAAAAAAATGATAAAAACATGGGAAAACAAAGAAGGAACAAAATACGCTGTTTTGAAACCTGTGATTTATGATGTATCTAACATGTCTGTTTCCACAGAGGGAGATGGATCTAGGAAGCGACGGTCTTTCAATATGGGGGGTCATACACCAGGAGAGAATAAATGGGTAAAATTAGCTAAGCACACGGCCATGATTACCAACTCAACCCTGCAGGTGGGAAACCGTACCCTCGGTCAATCATACGTACCTTTCTCTGATGACGGCGGCCGTAAGCCCCTGTTCGGAGATGGGAAAGGATTTATCGCCACGCTGATCCCTATGATCGGTGTGGCGTCCTCCATGCAGCGTCTAAATGAGGTATGGTGGATCCTGGAGGACCTAACTGAGGTAATAGGCGACATCTTGGACCAAATGGAACGGAGTCCAGAACTTAAGGCAGTGGCTGTTGTGGTTATGCAAAATAGAGTGGCGTTAGACGCCATGTACGCTGAACAGGGTGGTATGTGCGCAGCAGTTGGCCTTGACCACTGCTGTACATATATTCCCCGACGAAACTGGCGATTGGACAGCCATTAAAAATAAAGTAAAGGAACTCAAAGACTTCCTCGCGTCTCAAGAAGACCAGGGTCCTCAGTGGACCTGGCTAAATTGGTTAAATTCCGGTTCCTGGATCCATATCCTTCAAAAGGTGGGTATTCTTATAGGTGTAATACTCTTGTTTTGTTGTATTTTGTTTTGTTGTGTTGTGCCTCTCATTCGCAGCATGGTCTCCAGGGCTCTGGGTTCCACTGGGGGCATCTATACGATGGGTGATGCGTCCCAGGGGGACACGGAGCTCGGGACAAGGGAAACGCCAGAAGGGGGTGGTCCCAGCCTGTACTTGGAAAGAGTACGGCAGGCTTTGAAATAATGAATGGAACGACCCCCGACAAGGCTGTGATGGAGAATATTGTGGTGGAGATAATATCTAAACAACACTGTTCGGTGTTGTTGCGCTTGCTGTGTTTTGTGTGCAGGAATGTTTATTTTTGTGTCAATCAGAGACGGTCCCAGGGGGACGTAAAAGTTGACATGTACCGTTGACACGGGATAAAAACCAGCTAAGTTCCGCCTGGAAAGATTAGTAAGCGGAAGTTACACATGGGAAGAGAGAGATGATTTTGAAACCACTCAGCGGCTGGTTGAGTATGCCCTACATAAAGTGAACATGTTTTTTTGGTGTTATAATATGTGAAATTGTACTGTGATTTTTGATACAGGCTGTACTTTTGTGAACTTGAAAATATTATGGTTTTGTTGTCCTCCTTTGGGAGGTCAAAAAGGGGGTCTGAAGAGATATAATATTTTTATACGATGTTTTGTTCCTTTGGCTATTTAGCAAACTAACCAAAAGTTTTCATTCAGTGCAGTATAAAGGTGTGGTTTCCCCAAAAAAGTCCTTTGTTTCAAGGAAAGATTAAAAGACACAGCAACCCCCACCCGGTCCACTGGCCACTTGGACAGAAGGGGTCAAATTACGACGGAACTGAATGGACAGCTTTGGGGAGCCAATGGGAACGATGACAACATTACATGTGGTCTTAGACTCATAAATCTTGTGGACAATGGAATGTGGAGTGCTGTGCTTCCCCAGGAAGAGTCAGTCTGATCATGGGAACGATTGGAGGCAGACTCACGATGGATAGGAAAAACAGAATTCTGTATTGAGATGACATGTTAGGGAAATAAACGTTTAACTTGTTTAACTCCTTGATGTGTCATCAATTCCTGGTATTTAATTATTAGTTTATGTAGAGTAGTTTTTGACGACTCTCAACTCCTCCTCCAGTTTGAATACGCGGTGTTGTCAATTAAAGGTAATGTTAAATAGGGAAAAAAGTAACCTCCGTCGTAGCGATACTATTTTATGGTGTACAACGACAACACAGGAAAACGGCTGTTTTCTTTAGGTCAGATGAGACAAAAATTGAACTTTTTGGCCCAAATGGAAAACATTATGTGTGGAGCAAACCTAACACTGCTCATTGTCCTGAGTGCACCATCCCCAGTGTCAAATATGGTGGGGGGAGCATCATGCTATGGGGCTGATTAAAACACTTCAAAATGGATAACGCGAAGAAACCCTCACAAATACCTTAGTTTATATTCAAAGAGTTTAGTGGTGCTAGGCTAGTGCTAGGCTAGGCGCAGTGCACCTGAGGCCAATCACTTATAACACCAAACTACCGATATAAATGTCGGTTATGGCTGAATAATGTTTTAAACATAACCATTATGCATTTAAAATAACTTATATTTGAGCAGCATCAGCTTCCTGGTTGTAGGCTACGCAGCGGCGGAGTGATCTGCTCGGTTACCGGATCTACAGTAGTTGCATTACTACACGTGGAATTCACAAAGGAGCTTTCTACAAATCAGATATGGCAACGTTTGAAGGACGACCCCATGATTTTGAAGAGGTTTTTAATGCAGGCTACTAGTTACCATAGACATGCACTAGCCTAGCACAAGCCTAGCACCACTAAACTCTTCAAATATAAGGACTGCATGAATTAAAAATATGTATATCTCCGGAGATCAACAACAACCTGGATGATTATGTTGTGAAGAGACATAAATGGGTCTAATACGCTGTATGTTTATTTTCTGTGGGGGGGTTGTACCAAAAACATACCAAACAATGCCCTCCAAGTAGTTGAACTGAACCGAAGTGTAATTGTAGTGTACCATTACACCCCTTATACTCAAATATAAAGTCAAATATTGTCTTTTCTTTAAATTTTTTGTGTGGAATATGCATTAAAAGAGCCAAAAAAGCTCAAATTATGATCATAACAACCCGATAACAGTCATTTTAATAGACAAGTGATTCTAAATGACTCATTCCTGCTGGATAAAGAGTGGTTTGCAAGACGGGTGTTTCTGCATATTTATACCCATTAGATCTACAGTCCGCCCTATGCACATCTGCAAGAAGAAGTTAATCCATATCAAATTCATAATGTGTCCTGTGCAATGCGTGTCCCTCACATCTTTATCATCTGCGGCAGAAATAAAGCTAAACTGGCGGAGCTCCTTTTCCACAATAAACAGCGCAACACCAGTCCAATCACTGGTCAAAACTTCAAGTGCCACAGGAGAACAATTTGTGTCTCTGTTGGACACATTCGGTGCAGGTAAATTCACATAAACACTGAGCATCGCTATAAACTGGCATTACTTCCTCGACTGAGATGGAAAGCCTACATGATTACATGACGAATCAAACAACATAACGGACACTGCGTACTGTGTGGCCGTACAAAACACGGACTGGAGACAAAATGGATTCAGCATAAATAATATATAAATAAAGGGGTTTGAAAGATCAATAGCATTTCTATCTGTCACACACCTGGCATAGGGCCTTGCGACCTATTAACCGCATTACACTTTAAGTCATATCTAAAAAGAAAATGTATGAATTACATAATGATCATTAATATATCTGGGGTTGGGGCTCGAATGCGAGCGTCTGGTGGTCGGGCCTCTGCCCACGGGGCACAGCCCGAAAGGACGACGTGGCCCCGCCCTCTTGTGGACCCACCCCCCGCAGAGGGATCTGTAGGGGTCGGGTGCAGAGAGGACTGGGTTGCAGTCAAAGGCAGGTGCCTCGACGACCTGGTCCGCGTGCGCAGCTTCTGGCGTTTGGGACATAGAACGTCACCTCGCTGGGGGGGAAGGAGCCTGAGCTCGTGCGGGAGGTTGAGAGATACCGTCTAGATATAGTCGGGCTCACCTCCACCCACAGCCTGGGTTCCGGATCCCAACTCCTGGAGAGGGGCTGGACGCTCCATTTTTCTGGAGTTGCCCGCGGGGAGAGGCGGCGGGCTGGGGTGGGTTTGCTTATAGCCCCCCAGCTCAGCCGTCACGTGTTGGAGTTCACCCCGGTGAACGAGAGGGTTGCGTCCCTACGCCTTCGGGTTGGGGACAGGTCTCTCCCCGTTGTCTCGGCCTACGGGCCCAACATCGGGGGCGACGGTGGCGCAGATGGTAGAGCGGGTCGTCTCGTGATCGGAAGGTCGGGGGTTCGAATCCCGCCTCCTGAAGGTGCACATTGTCGTTGTGTCCTTGGGCAAGACACTTCACCCTCCTTGCCTCCAGTGTCTGCGTACCCTGGTGTATGAGTGAGTGGCAGGTGGTGGGCCGATGGCGCAGACTGGCTGCCCCAGGGCAGCTGTGGCTGCAACAGCAGCTCACCACCAAGTATGGAGTGAATGAATAATGACGACAGTGTAGCGCTTTGAGAAACTTGGTAATACAGGCTTGTAAAGCGCAATATAAGTGTAAGGCATTATTATTATTATTATTAACATCGGTGCAGAGTACCCGGCCTTCTTGGAGTCCCTGGGATGGTGCTCCGACTGGAGACTCCATTGTTCTACTGGGGGACTTCAACGCCCACGTGGGTAACGATGGGGAGGAACGGCCTCCCCGATCGGAACCCGAGTGGTGTTCTGTTATTGGACTTCTGTGCTAGTCACAGTTTGTGCATAACGAACACCATGTCCTAGGCAGGAGGTCGATGATCGACATTGTAGTTGTGTCATCTGATCTCCGGCCGCGTGTCTCGGACACTCGGGTGAAGAGAGGGGCTGAGCTGTCAACCGATCACCACCTGGTGGTGAGCTGGATCCGCTGGCAGGGGAAGAAGCCGGTCAGACCTGGCAGGCCCAAACATGTTGTGAGGGTCTGTTGGGAACGTCTGGTGGATCCCTCTGTCAGTAGGGTCTTCAACTCCCACCTCCGGAAGAGCTTCACCCAGATTCCGAGGGAGGTTGGAGACATGGTGCCTGTCGCGGCGGCAACCCCCGAACCTGGTGGTGGCGCCCGGGAGTAAGGGATGCCGTCAAGCTGAAGAAGGAGTCCATGATCTCTCTGTGCAAGACCAAAAATGTCCTTAAAAACAATTAATGTTACCTCTATATAATATTATAGGCCTTTAGAACGCTGTGATGTCACCTGAAACCCAGCAATTAAAGCAGTACTAAGTAGGGGGGGGTCTTTTATCTCCTCCTGGTGTCTCTGGCCAGAAAACCACAATTACAACTTCCCCTGTCTCTGGGTCGCAGTCACCAATACACATTCACATATCAGGAAGAAAAAGCTAACAGGCTAACGGACAAAGCTAACTGCGGGCTAGCGCTACTTAAACAGTATTTACAGCCAAGTGTGAGTGAAAAAAATTATCTCCATTGTGTAATTTGATGAACAATATCCCTCTCTCCCTTTGTCTTTTCTGTCAGCGTAGTATTTACTCTCACGGACAATTAATGAGTAAAAAAACCGCAACATGCTACGACACCTGCAGTGGCACCTATGGCCTCTAGGGGCATGAGTTACTTAATACTGCTTTAAAGAGCGTGGGGCAAACTCCATGCGGCAGAAACGTGATCAAAACACTAACACAGGCAAATCCTCCACCAACCCACTGCCACCCACAGTAGCAGAACATATTCCAGTCCGGTATGTTCTGTAGAAGGTAAAGCCTGGGAAGGCACCATTGCAGTGCATAATATCACCATAGGAGTCTGTTCAGCACCCGTCCAACCACTTACTGCGCCAGGTATGAAGCTGAGGATTTCACATTACACAAAACAGTGTGCGCTTAAAAACGCAAGATCGGGCCCGTGATTTTTTTCAGGTGTTGTGACTTCATTAGTTCTGTTTTGGAACTGGTTTTGTCCAGGTCTTTGTTTCTGCAACTTTTCTGTGGTGGTAGGTCTCGACCTGCAAACACACTGGAAATCAAAACAAATTTGAACAAGCTATAATCCAAAAGCGGCCCTGTAGCTAAGAGCGGGTATTTTGAGCTCTGTCATGACCCTGGCTTCATTGATCACAATATGCTGGCATATATAGACTTTTAATTGTTTGTAAACATTCCGGGCTCAGCTGGAGGCTCGATTCCTATCTATTTCTATTGTAGCTGTTGTCATAGTAACGATAAACAAATGTCTAACTGTTTTTGGAAATATCAGATAAACCTTATTTTATTGTCTCAAATGTCATTCCTTTTACACATAAAATCGCTAATTTTAGTTTGATCTTATTTCTCTTGATCACTTCCTGCCTCCAGCTGATGTCACTGATGATGTCAGCAGTTAAAGGGTCTATTGGAGGAACACAGGGTTTTCATGGAAATGGGGTGTCATGGTCATATTTATTTTCATTAAACACATTTGACCATAAAAGTGCCATTAAGGTTCAGCATGTCTTTTTCTGGGGAGCCTTTGCCCTGGAGGGAACCCTATTGTACGTGTTTCTGGTCACAAAGGAAACTGCAGCACGTAAAGCAAACCTGCACGGACGTGGGAAGAACATGCAAAATCCCCACCTGTCTTGGAAATCGAACTCAAGACCTTTATCAGCTTATCACAGTCAATTTGATCTCCTTACACGTGCTGCCTGCACCGACAAAAGCATGACAGGGAAACTGATAGTTCATTATTTTTTGGCTGTCGTCCAAAGGGCACAGTCGTTGGTTTTGAACAAGGGCATTCACTTCACTCAAAGTTTTATAGCCTCATATATATGCATAGGTCAATCATCAGGTGATAAAGCTCCCACTGCGGAACCTACAGGTCTGAGGCGGCCTCCTCCTGCACAGAACAGCTGCCAGTATTTCATGCCCCTGTTCAAGTTCATGTCAGTCTGCAGTTTTAAGTCAGTGGGCGGAGAGTTCCAGTTTTTATGCATTTAGAAGAAAAGCTGGACTGTCCAAAATGGGAGCACACAGCTGTGGTAGGTCTGATGTTTAACAATAAAAGAGAGAGTTCAATGGGTCGGTGCCTTGGTGCAGTCAATGGCATTATTTCTTTATCAATAGAGAAGAAAAAAATGAGGCTATATCCACACAAAGACAAAACACTAATTTCAAAAACATTCTCTTTAAACACGGAGCAGGCTCAGTTAATGCCCTGTCCCAATTCAAACTCTAGCCCTAGATTTGAGCCCTTCCATTAGATTTTGCACGTTCTCGCGAGGGGGTAGGGTGTCCCAATACCTTAGGGAGCACGAGGAAGTGCCTATCCCGCCCTAAAAAGGCCCCAGAGCAGCAAGTCAGCTCTGGGCCAGACTTGCGGCCAAGGTTGTATCATTTAACCATAGACCGGATGGCGGAGCCAATACAGGTAGAGGGCGCTCTGGGAGTGGCTCTACCAAAAAGGATAAAGGGTGAGCCAATCTAGTGCCAGGTGTGGTGCTACAGAGGCAAATGATTTTGACCGTGTTCGTTTGTGTGTTAAAACAATAACCAACAAAGCTGTAAGTCTCATCATAATCCTTTTTAACAAAAATAAATGGATTGGCATATCCGACTGGACATCTGCAGATTATGGAGGAATCTGTGAAGTTTGAAAATGGGCACTACAGTCTAAAGTTGCCATTTAAAAATCCAAACCTTGATCTCCCAAACAATCAGTGTATTGCTCAACAGCGCCTCGATGGTCTAAAAAGGACAATGGAAACAAATGAATAATTTCACAAAGAATACACTGCATTCATGGAAGAAGTATTGAGCAATGGTTTTGCAGAACTAGTCCCTGAAAGTGAATTAAAACTATCTCAAAACAATATCTACTACATTCCACATCATGGTGTGTATCACTCACGTAAAGGAAAACTACGTGTTGTTTTTGATTGTGGAGCAAAGTTTAAAGGAACTTCTTTGAATGACAAACTTCTTCAAGGTCCAAATCTTACAAGTACATTGATTGGAGTATTAAGATTCAGGCAAGAACCACTTGCATTCATGTTGGACATCAAATCAATGTTCTATCAGGTCAAAGTCGCTGACGAACACAAAGACTTCCTCAGATTTCTATGCTGGCCTGATGGAGACTTGACCAAAGAACCTGCTGAATACAGAATGACTGTGCACCTGTTTGGAGCAGTTTCATCGCCGAGTTGCTCCTGTTATGCTTTGCGGAGAACTGCAGAAGATCATTCTCAAGAGTTTGCAAGTGAAGTCATTCAAACGGTGAATAAGAACTTCTATGTTGACGACTGCTTAAAAAGTTGGCCCTCAGTTGGTGAAGCAATACAAGTTGCTCATGATCTTAGTGATTTGTGTCACAAAGGCGGATATCATCTTACACAGTGGATCAGCAATAATCGAAAACTACTTCAAGCAATACCGGAGCAAGACCATTCAAAACCTGTAACAGTGCTGGATTTGGACAAAGACCAACTCCCAACTGAAAGAGCCTTGGGGTTACAGTGGTGCTTGGAAAAAGATCGCTTCATCTTTTCAATGGACGAAAAAATAAAACTACTTACCCGTCGTGGAATGCTCTGTGATTGCTTCAGTCTATGATCCTCTTGGCTATTTAGCTCCAGCAACACTTAGAGCTCTCGCAGAAGCAGTTTTGCTCTGTCATAGAAATCATGGCTGGGATGAAGAGATTCCACAACAGTTAAAGCAACTCTGGATCAACTGGATATCAGAGTTGGAAAGGTTATCTGTGTTTCAAGCAGACAGATGCATTAAACCTTCAGTACAGTCTTTCCTGCTTAGCAAAGCCAGAGTGTCACCACTAAAACCAGTCACAATTCCTCGTCTAGAACTGACTGTCCTAGCAACACAAGTGGACAAACTGATCAAGGCAGAGTTGCAACTTCCATGTGAAGAGTCCTACTTTTGGTCTGACAGTTGCACTGTTCTCAAATACATCAATAATGAAAATAAAAGATTTCGAACTTTGTGGCAAACAGAATCTCAATCATCCGGAAAGCATCAAAAGACCAGTAACAAAATTATGCATGTTGCTGGAGAATGACCCATAAGTTCTATTCCCTCAAATATAAATAAAAAGGGGTAAATGTTGCATAAAGAAAGTAAAGCAACAAATGAAATGTTAAATCTTGGTCGGATATGTATTTTTGTTTGATATTATCATGTAATAAGGTATTTGTATTTTGGCTCCACTTTGTATAATTGTTATGTCAAGGCCATAGACAATTAGGGGCCGGTATGGCAGAGCCAATACAGGTAGAGGGGCTCTGGGAGTGGCTCTACCAAAAAGGATAAAGGGTGAGCCAATCTAGTGCCAGGTGTGGCAAGGCAAGGCAAGTTTATTTGTAGAGCACAATTCATACACAAGGCAATTCAAAGTGCTTCACAGTTGCATAAAGTTACAAGAAAACAGATCAAATCAATCAATAAAACATCAACATAAAGTTAATCAATCACAGTAAAAGGCATGAGTGCAGATAAAATATTTTCAGTTTTCATATGCTCGGGTAAAAAGAGCTGTTTTCAGCCTGGATTTGAACATTGTCAGAGTTGAGGCCTGTCTCACATCCTCATGAAGACTGTTCCAGATTTTAGCTGCACGAAACTGAAACGCAGCTTCACCGTGTTTAGTCCTGACTCTGGGAACCACCAGGAGACCCCTCCCTGAAGTTCTCAGGGCCCGAGATGGTTCATACGGCTCTAACATGTCAGAGATGGACTTTGGTGCTAAACCATGAAACGACTTGTACACAAGCAGAGTTGTTTTAAATTCTATTCTCTGAGTGACAGGAAGCCAGTGCAGAGACCGGAGCACTGGACTAATATGGTCGTATTTCCTGGTTCTTGTCAGGACTCGAGCAGCAGCGTTCTGGATGTTCTGCAGCTCTAACAGCTCGTTTAGAAAGGCCAGTGAGCAGCCGTTACAGTAGTCTAACCTGCTGGAGACAAACGCATGGATGAGTGTCTCTAAGTCTGGTTTTGACACTATTCCTCTGATCTTAATGTTTTTCAGATGGTAAAAAGCTGATGATGTTATTGCTTTGATGTGGCTGTTTAAGTTCAGGTCTGAGTCCATGATTACTCCTAGATTTCTAACTAGATTTTTTGGTTTTAGAGAGAGAGACTCAAGGTGACTGATAACACTTTGTCTTTGTGTCTGTGGGCCAAAAACAATGATCTCAGTTTTGTCTGAGTTTAGTTGGAGAAAGTTGTTTTGCATCCACAAACTGATCTGTTCGATGCAGTGACAGAGAGTATCTACAGGCCCATGTTCACCTGCCGTCAGTGACACGTAGATCTGAGAGTCACCTGCGTAGTTATGGTACGACACACTGTTGCTGTTTATTAGCTGACCCAATGGAAGCATGTACAAGTTGAATAAGAGGGGTCCCAAGATTGACCCCTGGGGGACTCCACAGGTCATGGAAATTTTGTCTGAGACACAGTTGCCAATTTTGACCAAGTACGTCCTATCCTTCAGATAGGACTTGAGCCAGTTAAGTGCAGTACCAGAGGTGTGGTGCTACAGAGGCAAATGGTTTTGACCGTGCTCGTGCTCGTTTGTGTGTTAAAACAATAACCAACAAAGCTGTAAGTCTCATCATAATCCTTTTTAACAAAAATAAATGGATTGGCATATCCGACTGGACATCTGCAATACTCTGGTACATTATTTCTACTCACAGTAAATCATCCTGCACACAGCCGAAGCACGCGTTTATCCAACTTTTAAATGCACCACAACACCGGATGGAAACAATACGATCTGAATGTGTTGGCCATCTTGTTTTCAGACACAATGGTAAGCTAGTTGGTAGCTGAGTTGAGCAAAGTGCCAAACTTAAACAAAACGACATACCAGAAACATCAAAACTTTTGCAAGCATACGGCAAACGCGTCTTCTGTTTTGTATATTTCTTTTCCGTTGATAAATCGACGTAGCTAAATCAATATCGCACACACAACAGGCGTCATAATGTTACATTATAGATGTAACATCAATGTAAATTTGATTTTGAGACATAAGTGTCAGTGGCACAAATATTTATTGTTTTGACAATCAAATTATCTTTCTTAGGTTCACACAAGTTGCACGTTTTTTGTTGAATGTACACCCTGTGATTTAAGCTACGCAATTTATTATTGATAAGCAGGGGCTCCTGTTGAGTTGGGAGAGATACGAAGACGACTTTCAGGTCTAATACACGGAGTTTACTTGCTCTGTTAATGACTCCTATTGGAGTCTGCATCGGTATCCTATCGTTTGGGGATGGGGTAGTGGTAGGTGCGGGGGGAGGGGGGTTTGGGTTTATTCACTATTTTTTGCCCTTCTTCTTTTATTGTTTTATTTATAATCATTTTTTTTTTCATTTTTGTTTATATATATATATTTTTGTTTGTCTATTTATTTTTTCTTCTTGGATGTTGGAGGTCCAAAGGTGGTTGCAGGTTCTATTGTGAAACAAACTGAACATGGCTAGCATTAAAGCTTCAAATGTGAGATTTGTCAGTTGGAATATCAAGGGTTTGGGGAGTGCTGTCAAATGCTCAAAGGCGTTTTCTCACTTGAAGCGTCTAAAACCTGACATTGTTTTTTACAGGAGAAATAACGACCAGGCTGGGTTGCGATGCCCCTGGGTTGCGGAGGTTTTTCATTCTAGCTTCAATTCTAAGGCCAGAGGGGCCGCCATTCTGATTAATAAATCAGTTCCATTTACACAGACCAAAATTATTTCAGATAAGGACGGCAGGTATTTGATTATTTTAGGGACTATATACCAGGTTCCAGTTCTACTAGTCAATACCATATTGCTTTGTGCTAGACATCGTACATGAAACGAGATCGTTGTTGTAGTTGGGCTTTGTTTCAATTAATTATATAAACAGTTTATATATTTTTTTGTAAGTTTGTAAGTTGGTCTGTGCAGCTGCTGAAATGTTTTGAAATGTTTCAAATTCTCTTTGGATGAGGTCTCTTTGATGTTTTGTTCCTTCGGTTCCATAGCGCTTTGAGAAACTTGGTAATACAGGCTTGTAAAGCGCAATATAAGTGTAAGGCATTATTATTATTATTATTATTGTGTGAAATGTTCTTTTTTTATTTATTGCACTGGGGGGGGGGGGGGGGGGCGCTCATAAGCTTTTTGCTTCAGCCCACTCCTTTTGAGCAGAATGTATACTGCTCAAATAAACAATAAAAACTAAAACTAAAAAGTGGAAATAAATAATACAGTCATAAATACATGCAGAAATAAATGAAAGAATAAATGAATGCAGACAGAAAATAATTATGCCTTTATTATTTTTATTTTGACAAAAAAAAAAAGAGACTACTAACTATTATATATTTTTTTACTTCAGCATTTAGGCAGCAACAAATATGTGTTGATGTTAACCCAAAAATAGCATGTTAATGAAAAAAAAAAATACTATTTTTAGTTAATTGTTTGCAGTGACATTTTAATAATTCTTTGCCAATATTTTTGATTTATTTAATTATTGATTGATTATTTTGGCAGTTTTGGTCCTCAATAGCACATTAACGCTTGGTCGCAAAAAATAAAATCACCTCAAGCGAGTTACTAATGCGAAACTTCAAAATGCGCATTAACCTCTTAACCCCCACCTGAACTGAGCACATTTTCTCCATTTCTCCATTTTACCCAAATCCAAGAGGTTAAAAAAAAAGCATAAAAATAGCGACGAAAACGAGGGTTAAAACGCAACAAAAGAGCGACAAAAAAGTGACAAAAACTTGGTGAAAACACAAGTAAAGCAGAAAACGATAAAAACATGACAGTGACAAAAAAGGCAACAAAAAAAGCAATTGCATAAAAGACATGACATAAAAGAAACGAAAAAAAGCTTGCTGTTGCTCTCCAGTCAAGAAGCTTTTAGATTTGGGTAAAGCCAAACTGGATAAAATGTGCTGGGTTCAGGTCACCTCAACCCAGCACATTTTATCCAGTTCAGCTTAGGAGGTTAAAATCCAGTGATGGAAACACAGTTAATGACAGTGAGCAATGCACCAACCAATGCAGCGCCCGGGTTTCCACATGGCCTCTCATCCTACTAGCCAGGCCTGATCTTTCATTAGCTTACTTAAAGCAGTACTAAGTAACTTGTGTACAAGTGTTAATGGGATGATTGGGGGGTCTTTCATCTCCCCCCTGGTGTCTCTGACCACCCTTGCAACTTTTCCTGCCACCGGACCGGAGCAACAATACACACTAATGGAGAACAACGAAGAAGAAGCTAACAGGCTAACGGGCAAAGCTAACTGCGGGCTAGCGCCACTTTAAACAGTATTTACAGCCAAGTTTGAGTGAATAAAAACAAACATTTCCATTGTGTAACTGGATGAACAATATCCCTCTGTCCCTTTGTCTTTTCTGTCAGCGTAGGATTTACTCTCACGGACGATTAATGAGTAAAAAAACACAACATGCTACGACACCTGCAGTTGTGCTTATGGCCTCTAGGGGCATGAGTTACTTAGTACTGCTTTAAAATACAAAACAGAAAGAAAAAAACACTATGTAGAACACAGTGAACAGGCTGAACAATCGTCAGACGCTAAGACAAACTTCAGCCACTCTCTATTCATGGAAATAACCACTTGAAAATAAATTAAGTTCCCAGACTTTTGAAAGAACAATCTCCCCAGAAGAGCTTTTGCTTTTCTCCAACACTATTTCATTTGGCCCAAGGCCGGAACTGCTCGGCTGAAATAAGACCATTCATCCTGACTGATACCTTCGTTTCTGTACAGCTTTGGTATTATTTTGTATAATTTTTTTTCTATTCTGATTCATATTTTTTAAATTGATTTATCACAATTAATCACTGTTAATTTGAATGTAATCTGGTCTGCACGATGGATGGCATAAATCAACCTATTACCCCCCGGCCTGAACCGCGCGTTTTCTCTAGTTCAGCTTTACCTAAATGCCTCATCTGAAGCGTTTTGGTCGTGTTTTCGTCACGTTGTGCTACATTTTTGTCACGTTCATGCAGATTATTACAGAATGTGTCGCTCTTTTCCTTCACACAACATTTGAAGGAAAACTCACAAATTGTTAAAAGCTGTTCAAAGGGATACACCCCTCTTGAAATTTAAAAGGAATATTGGTAATTGGTAGCATTTGTTGCCAATATTTGAAAGGGACACTGTACTCTCTAAAACCAAAAAATCAGGTTAGAAATCTAGGAGTAATCATGGACTCAGACCTGAACTTAAACAGCCACATCAAAGCAATAACATCATCAGCTTTTTACCATCTGAAAAACATTAAGATCAGAGGAATAGTGTCAAAACCAGACTTAGAGACACTCATCCATGCATTTGTCTCCAGCAGGTTAGACGACTGTAACGGCTGCTCACTGGCCTTTCTAAATCTTTTCTTTTTCTTTTTTTTTATATTTGTTTATTGAGGAAACACATTAATAATACACATCAAGAAATTACAAAGTATTCCTCGTAACATTTTCTTATTCCCCCCCCCCCAAACAATAGCCTACAATGATCAATAATCAAGTCAGATTAAATTTAAAAATAATAATAATAAAAAAATAAATACAAATAAAATAAAACATACAATTCTAAATAAATGTATAAACATGTAAACGTCCACACACACCAACACACACATAGGGAAAAGGAGGGAAGGGGGTTTAATCGGAAGGCAAGGTTTGAAGAGATTTACAATACTCAATAAAGGAACCCCATTTATATTCGAATTTTTCCTCTTTTCCTTTCATTGCGAGATTTATTTTCTCCATTTTAAGAAATGATAAAACATCGTGAAACCACTGAGATATTAAAGGTGCTTTAGGCGATTTCCAAAATAGCTAAATTTTTCGTCTTGCAATTAGTGATGTAAAAGCCAATATTTTTGAATGCAAAGAGTTAGTCAAAACAGAGTTTACTGGAATACCAAATATGGCTAAATAAGGATTCAAATCAACTTTAATTTTTAGAGCTTTACATAGAATAACAGTATATTGGTTCCAGAAATTATGAAGCGTTGGGCACAAAAAGAACATGTGGCTCAGGTCGCATGGGCTTGTATGACATCTTTCACACTCATCTACTATCTCTGGATAAATTCTTGACAGGCGCGACTTAGAGTAATGAACTCTGTACAATACTTTAAATTGATGGCATGAGAAATTTCTGCCAGTTGAAGAGGGGCATTGAGCTGTTTAGCCATAGTTGGATCGACTGTGGGTACAGAAAGATCTTCAAGAAAAGATGCTAAGTCAAAAGCATTGGCCGTAGATTCAGACTTGTATAAAGTTGAATAATATTCTTTAAAAACCTCATTTATTGCATTTGAATCAGAAACTACGTTTCCTAATGGATTCTTAACTTGTGGTATTAATCTAGACGCTGCTTGGCGTTTGAGTTGATGAGCCAAGAGCCTACTAGGTTTATCACCATGCTCATAATGAGTTGCACGTGTCCGGAGCAAGAGGCGTTCAGCATCGTGTGTAGAAAGTAAGTCAAATTCGGTCTGCAAATCTAGACGTTGTTTGTGGAGAGTAGGAGTTGAATTACTTATAATCTGCCCGTCTATATCTGAAATTTTGCTCATTAATTTTTTAAGCCTAGCTCTACGTTCTTTATTAGAGTGAACAGAAAAGGAGATGATTTGTCCACGCAAATAAGCTTTCATAGATTCCCATAACAGGGAGGATGAAACAGTGTCACACTTATTAAAAACAATAAACTCATCAATTTTAGTTTTGATAAAAGTATTGAATTTCTCATCAGATAGTAGTGACGAATTGAACCTCCAGGGTGAGGAAAAAAGAGGCCGATCTAATAATTTAAGGTCAACACTGAGTGGAGCATGGTCAGAAATAACAATTGGATGGTACTCAGCAGAAGTCACTTTAGAGATGAGAGAACCATCAATAAAGACATAATCAATTCGTGAAAATGACTGATGTACCCGAGAATAAAAAGAATATGCTTTTGCATTCGGGTTATAAAACCTCCAAGGATCTAAAAATCAGTTTTGAAACATAAATTCGGAGATTGATCTCGACATAGATGATTGAGCCATAATCTTGGGATTTGAGCGATCCAGTACAGGATCCATGACGCAATTCAGATCTCCTGCACATATTAGAAGGTGAGTATCAAGAGAGGGAAGGCTACTTAATAGTCTATCTGTGAATCTTGGGTCGTCAAAATTGGGAGCGTATACATTAACTAGTAATACAGGATGATTATACATAGAGCCAACAACAATCAAGTATCTCCCATTTTTGTCAGCTACTAAATTTGTCATTGTAAACTGCACACTTTTACTTATCAAAATAGCCACCCCTCTGGCTTTGGAGTTAAAAGTCGAATGAAATACATGTCCAACCCATGGATACCTGAGCCTAACATGATCCTTATCTCGCAATTGAGTTTCCTGAAAGAATATTACATCACTTTTGAGGCGTTTAATGGGGCTATTCAAACCTTTAACATTCCAAGTTAAAAATCTAATGCCACTTATTTGGTCTGAAACATTGGTCATCAGTAAGTCTTATTTTGCCCAGTAAGAAAGGAAATATAAACAGGGAGGGGGAGGGGGGAAGGGGGGGACAACTAAGCACCACAAGAACAAGAAAAACGACAACAAAGAAAACACCACAAAATTACACATGACTCTGAACCCCATCTAAACCAATCCCTCCCTTTTCCCACCCGCACAGCAAATGGTCCCATCCCCAAACGATAGAGACGGCAGTGCAAACTCCTAAACGGAGTGATCAAAAAATTAAAAGACCTTCCGGCTGTATAGCGAAACATTAACCAACAAAACACAGCCGTTCCTGCACATTAATAAACAGATATATGGCACACATATAGAAAATAATAATAATAATAATACAAAATTAAAAACAAAAATTAAAAGAAAAAATATATATATACACATTAAAAAAAAAAAAAAATTAAGAAAATGAATTAAAAGAAAATAAATTAAAAGGATGTTTGGGTTCAACAAAACAAGAATACAAATGATTATGTTACTGACATGATTAATGTTACTTCCTGTTTCCTGTTGCCACGTCACCTTTGCGAGACTCGTGTTTGTTTCGCTGGAAGTCTCTTGGAATTTCAGTAACATTTTAAGAGTTGGTGAAATCAATCATTATGGCTAGCCGCACCGAGCAAGAGCTTCACCGTCTAAGACTGGACATAAAGCGATTGACGGAGGATATTAAAAAGAAAGAAGCGCTTGTTTCCGACCTCATGGAAATATCCCATAGACAATCACTCCATATTTCCTCTCTGACTGCTGCCCTCCAAGAGACAGTGCTCGGAGACCCGGTTACCTGTCCCTCACCCTCTAGCTCAACTCCCCACCCGCAAACCGTGCACAGAACAAAAACACTTGGATCCACCTGCTTGAGCCTCACGAACCGCTTCTCTGTGTTGGCGGAGGACTCACCTACTCCAGCTGTTCCGGCAACGGCGCTCTCCAATCTGGACCCGGCGATGGATTTCCCGGCTCTCCAAGGGGGTGGCACGGATCCCCGCTCGGCCCAGCCTCACAAACAGGGGGAAAAACATCGGCCAGGCGTAATATCCTAAAAGAGGCGGTCCGGAGACGATCCAGTGGATCCTCGGGTATGGCTCCGGTCTTGTCGCTGCACGCGCCCTCGCAGCTGCTGACGGTGTCGCGGTCTCATCAAGCCGCGACACCGCCGGTGGCCCCCCCGCGGTCCTCTCCGGCGGAGCCACGGACACAACAACCCGCGGTGCAGCCGGTGATCCCGGACGAGGGCGCGCAACAACAGCAGCCAGGATCCACTCCTGTCGGGGCGGGACTTGAACCCATCGGCCAGCCCGTGGCCCTGGTCTCTCCTCCGTCCTCTCCACATGGTGATGTTTCCGAGTCCGCCCACCAGCCAAAGCCACTATTCCCCACCACAACACTCATAATAGGAGACTCCATTATCAGAAACGTCCGTTTTTATAACGCCGCAACCCACTGCTTCCCAGGTCAGGTGCTACAGTTTCCAGGATAACACAAAAACTCCCAGGCATTCTCCAGTCCATGCCCCCATCCGTCCATAGAGTGATCGTCCACGTGGGTACAAATGACGTATCGAAAAGACAATCGGAGCGTACAAAACTGGATTTTAAAGAACTCCTCAGCGTTCTGAGACCATGGGGTGTGTCTGTATTCATCTCGGGCCCCCTCCCCACGCTGAATCGTGGCGATGAACATTTTAGCAGGACCTTCCATCTGAACTGCTGGCTTAAATCCGTATGTAGACCTCTAACCTCTTTTATTGACAATTTTAGCCTTTTTATGGACCGACCCTCTCATTTCCGAGTCGACGGCTTACATCTGAACTTGAGGGGCAGCCGTCTGCTCACAAAGAACATGACCCTGGCAGTCCACTCCGCACCTGCGCGTGATTGACGGTTTGCCTCCAGTCAATCACGCGCAGGTGCAGCCTCCGCCAACACTCCCCCTCCTATCGTTTCCACGCCCCCCTCACAAACCATCCCTGTCATCACTAGCAGAGAGCGGACACAACACAACCCTCCATGCAATTATCCCGTTAATATGGACAGGAATTATCCTGTCCATATTAACGTTTTAAAACCCCTCCCCAAAGCCCCCCCACAGTCCACAGCTAATCCATCTCAAACCACAATAAACATGGCTCTTTTAAATGTCCGCTCTCTGCAGAACAAGTCTTTTATTGTGAATGACCTGATTTTAGATAATAATCTTGTTTGTTTTTAACTGAAACCTGGCTGGGTACAGATGCGACCGCGGTTCTTGCTGAGGCCCCCCCACCTAATTTTAGCAGCACCTTTTCAATAAGGAATGGAAAAAGGGGAGGTGGCACTGCTTCCATATGTACAAACACTATTGCCACCAAACCTATTTTATTTGATCCATTCCCCACTTTTGAGCACCATGCAGTTGTTTTTAGTAATCCCCCCATTTTATGTGTCACTATTTACAGACCCTCTTTTTGTTAAGGAATTTTTATCACTTTTACATAGCTCTTTTAATATGATTCTTTTAACTGGTGATTTTAATCTACACATAGATAAGCTTTTAGACCCTGTTGCTAGGGATTTTTTAAATGTTCTTAATTATATGGATTTTACCCAACACGTCACGCAGCCAACTCACGACAGAGGACACAGTCTGGACCTGGTCCTCACGTATGGCCTGTCCACAGCTGTGTCTTCTGTCATTGACTTGGCTGTTTCTGACCATTACTGCGTGTTTTTTAATATCACCAGTTTTACCCAGCGGGAGACCTCGGTAAGAGCTGTGAGGAAACGTCATCTCACCCCTGAAGTGGCTGCAAATTTTATTGATGTTTTAGAGAAATATTCTCCTATTGTTCTACCTGCCCCCTGTGATTTTATTTTTGAAAATTTTAATAGCAAACTCAAGTCAGCGCTTGATTCTATCGCTCCTTTAAAATCCAAGAAACTCCCTACAAAACCAATTACTCCATGGAGGAATGGGGAAATTAAACAACTCAAAAGACAATGCAGGGTGGCAGAGAGAAAATGGAGAAAAAACAAAATTACCATAAACTACCAAATCTTCCGTGAACAACAAACAACCTACAATAACACAATAAGAAACACAAGAAACAACTACTTCTCAAAAATGATCAACAATAATAAAAACAATCCCAAGGTACTCTTCTCTACAATAGAACATCTAATCAATCCTGATTTTAACAAGACCAATTTTACTCCAAGTGACTCCCTTTGCGAGGCGTTTGCAGACCACTTCAGGGGAAAGATAGACACTATCAGATGTAATATTTTATCTACTCAAAGTAACACGGTTTTAAATACATCTGGTTGTCTACTTGTTCCAGAGGAAACACTGCACAGTTTTGTCCAGGTTAATGCTGAGATGCTTGATAAAGTTTTCTCCTCAGTGAGGCCCACCGCATGTCCTTTAGACCCGGTCCCAACCCCGTTTTTTATGGATCTCTTAGAGACGAGCTTTTACACATGATGAATTGCTCCCTTCAGACGGGGGTCTTCCCTGCTGCCTTTAAGGGGGCGGTGGTGAGGCCTCTGCTGAAGAAGAGCAATTTGGACCGTAATGATTTTAACAACTTTAGACCGGTATCCAACTTACCATTTTTAAGCAAAATCTTAGAAAAACTTGTTTTTACCCAACTTAGCGACTTTATAAATGCACATAACGTCCTTGAGAAATTTCAGTCTGGCTTTAGGGTAAACCACAGCACCGAGACAGCCCTTTTAAAGATCTTAAATGATTTTAGATTAAATTATGATTCCAAAAGGTTGACAGTGTTGGTTCTACTGGATCTGAGCGCTGCCTTTGATACAGTCGACCATACTATTCTTTTAACTCGTTTAAAACACATCGGCCTCTCTGGTGCTGTCCACAAATGGTTTACATCCTACCTCACAGACAGGACATTCATGGTAAGTGTGGATACCTGCTCCTCCAAGGTCCATAATATTACATGTGGTGTGCCTCAAGGTTCGATTTTAGGCCCAGTGCTTTTTAACCTGTATATGCTCCCTCTTGGTGATGTCATCAGGAGACATGGAGTCAACTTTCATAGTTACGCTGACGATACACAGTTGTAGCCTGGAAAAATCCAGACTCACCGCTGTACCAGCCGGTGAGTCTGGTCACCCCTGCGTCGAATCCATTTCCCACAGCGGTAGATACGCAAGCAAACAGGAAGTGGAGTAAACCAATCAGCGAAGGGCGGGCGTGTGCTGTTGATGTGGTGTTATTAGCGGTTTTGCGTTAATATTTGCGCAGGATTATGAATAACGAAACTCACCTACTGTCGATGTGTTTTTTGGTCATTTACCGCCGACTGGAGACACGCTTTCTCTCTTTCGTGCATCGTTCGTAGATTGTTATTGAGGGGACTTCCGCGTCCCGTGAGTGACGTTGCTCGCTAACAACACGTCACGGCAAATAAACGATTCAGATTGGACGTGAACGGATTAATTTTGCGGAAGGCGCGAGCGTTGACTGGGTGACCAGACTGATCCCCCGCTGGATAAAAAAATACAGAGGGGAATCATTCTGGTCTCACCAGGCTAACACAGTTGTACATCTCCATGTCTCCTGAGGACACCAGGCCAATGGATGCACTTTTTAACTGCATTTTAGATATCAAATCCTGGATGGCAGAAAACGTTCTCCAGCTTAACCAGGACAAAACTGAAGTTTTAGTCATCGGTCCTCAGGCCCAGAGAGAGAAACTTTTACCCAAACTACAGTCATTGTCTTTTAATCCTTCCTCACAGGTGAAGAACCTGGGTGTGATTTTGGACTCTGAGCTGACTTTAATTCCACACATTAAGAATATCACAAAGATAGGTTTTTACCATCTAAAGAACATAGCCAGAGTCCGCCCCATTCTCTCTCGGGCCAACACAGAGATGCTCATGCATGCTTTTATCACCAGTCGTATCGACTACTGTAATGCCCTGCTTTCTGGTCTTCCCAAAAAGAGTATCTCAGGTTTACAACTTTTACAAAATTCAGCAGCTCGTGTCCTGAAGACCAGGAGGAGGGACCACATTACACCGGTTTTAGAGTCGCTGCATTGGCTCCCTGTGTGTTTCAGGATCCATTTTAAAGTTCTTTTAATGGTTTTTAAATGTCTTAATGGTCTTGGTCCTTCTTATCTTTCAGAATTGATTTTACCATATGAACCTTCGCGGTCCCTTCGCTCCTCTGGCAGGGGTCTCCTAGTTATTCCTAAAGTCAACAGAAAGACTCACGGCGAGGCGTCTTTCCAATACTATGGCCCTCGCCTCTGGAACGACCTGAGGAGGAGCTCAGGACCACAGAGAACGTTCATGTTTTTAAGAGCAGGCTCAAGACCCACCTTTTTAGTTTAGCTTTTAATTAATATTTACTTATATTAACCTTATTTACCGGTTTTAGTTCTATTATTTCTTTATTTTCCCTCTTTTATCCTGTGCTATTTCACGCACAGTTTTAGCTGTTTTTAATGTATCTCTTATTAAATATTTATTTATTTATTTTTTATTTATTTTATTCATTTATTTTTTATGTTCTCCTAGTGGTTCCTCTGAGGGAGCCCTCTGCCCCGGGAGTGCTGGTTGGCTGTGGCCGTGCGGGCGCTCTCCTGGGGGTGCCTGGATGGAGGTAGGACGTCTCTCCTACACCTACTCCGGGCCCCCTGGGTTGGCGCTCTGTGGCTGTGGGCGATGGGCTGCTCCTGGTGCAGACGGCTCCTTGGATGATGTTTCCTCTTTCGGTCCATCTGTACCCAGCCTTACGTACTCAACTCTATGTCCATTTTTATTTAAGACTTTTAACTGCTGGGCTGTCTGTACGTACATGTGTCTGTGTGTCTGTGTGTGCGGGTGGTGGGGTTGTAGTTATTTATGTATTTTATGTTTATGTACTGGTGGGGACGATTTTTATTATTTTTAATGATTTTTAAGCACTGTAAAGCACTTTGTGTTACATTTTGTATGAAAAGCGCTCTATAAATAAAGTTTGATTTGATTTGATTTGATTTGATTACACCACTACTGTGTACACCTTATCATAATCAGTCATAACTCACCAAATGAGCCATACACAAATCCAGATCAATAGTAGTGTTGATCATTATGTGATCGGTTATCTGGTCAATGTCTTAACGTAAACATTAGCCTCCCCTGGCGAAGTGAAATCACGCTGCACTCCCTCATACGTGATGCGTAACTTGCCTGGATGTATGATGCCAAATCGGACTCCCTCAATGTCCCGTAGTTGGCGACGCACATCATTAAAAGCAGCACGAGCACGGGCCGTCTTCGCGGTGTAGTCGGGGAAAATGGAGATGGTCATGTCTCTCACTCCGATACGATGCAGCCTCGCCACAATAGCGCGAGGGCGGTCACCCGGACCAGGTTTGGGTGCCAGTGAACGGTGTGCACGGTCCACAAGCGCCGGTTTGGTCAGCGAAAAGGCCTCCATCAAAAGATTAGACACATAATCACAGGATGGAGAGTGACTCTCAGAGACCCCCACAATACGAATATTGTTTCTTCGGGACCTGGACTCCAAATCTTCGCATTTGTTCTCCAGTTTGACCACGTTTTCAGCCATATTATGCATTTGGTTGCGAAGGGAGATAATATCATTAGTGCAGGTGGAAAGAGACTGTTCCATATCCGTGACGGTGCTCTTCAGTCCCGCGAAGTCTTGTTTCATGGTAGCGATATCAGATGAAATTTGGGTTTTAAAAGCACGTAGTTCAGATTTAATCGCTGTAAGGTTTTCTCCCAAAGCCATTTGCAGTTCCACCTTAAACATAGTCTTAATTTCCTCCCGGAGAGAAGAGAACAAATCCGTCTTGAGGGCAGTAGCATCGGCTTCGGCTAGCTGCATGCTAAGCGCCTGAGGCTGCTCTGTGAGTGGCGCAGGCTGCGGCGAGGATTCACCTGAAGGCGTGGACGTAGGGCTAGCAGCAGGCCTCTGTCGAGGCGGAGGAACGCTTACGTTTTTAGTAGGTTTAGGCATTGCAATCTTGCAACCAGTGGGAAGAAAACAGGTTGTTGTAGGTTCTAATGCGAAGCCAAAGTGTTAAAGGTAAAATAGATGTACCAAAAATAGTGGATAATGAAATTTGTGCAGGAGCTGGCCACCGCACGTCCTATCGCATGCTTAGCTAACCAGGAAGTCGTGTACAAGTCTTTTCATGGTTTAGCACCAAAGTCCATCTCTGACATGTTAGAGCTGTATGAACCATCTCGGGCCCTGAGAACTTCAGGGAGGGATCTCCTGGTGGTTCCCAGAGTCAGGACTAAACACGGTGAGGCTGCGTTTCAGTTTCATGCAGCAAAAATCTGGAACAGTCTTCATGAGGATGTGAGACAGGCCTCAACTCTGACCATGTTCAAATCCAGGCTGAAAACAGCTCTTTTTACCCGAGCAGATGAAAACTGAAAGTATTTTATCTGCACTCTTGCCTTTTACTGTGATTGATTAACTTTATGTTGACCCGCTGCTATCACTTTATCACTTTAAACACTTAATACCACTTTAAATGCCAAAACATCTGTATATACAATCCCGCTGTTGTTCATTGTCAAATTGTTGTTGTCTTAACATATGTCACTTTATTTTATCTTATTTATTTAATATTTTTTATTTTATGCATGCCCTTATAGCCTTATAGTTTAACGTTCTTAGCTTATTTTTTATCTTAATTCTGTGTTATATGTTTTATGTTGCACGTTTGCACCAAGTAAAATTCCTAGTTTGTAAACCTTGTTCACAAACCTTGGCAATAAAACGAATTCTGATTCTGATGTTTTATTGATTGATTTGATCTGTTTTCTTGTAACTTTATGCAACAGTGAAAGCACTTTGAATTGCCTTGTGTATGAATTGTGCTCTACACATAAACTTGCCTTGCCTTGCCTTACTAGCCTGGTCTTACCCTACCCTCGTACTCATTTCCTACAGAGGGTCTGGATCTTCACAATTGAGCTCTGTTCTCAGGTGGGAGGGGTGAACTCCTTTTAAAGTTTGAAACGATTGGATCTGATTTTTCCCAATCGCCAGCGTTTGGTTTGCGAAGTGTGTAACGCGCCCGAGTGAGTGAAGCGAGCTCCCCCGCTCGCTGAATGGTAGCTTGAAATTCAACCGATGTGACGCTGAGCTCAGACCCAGACGTAACATGCAGGCTAATGACAATAAAAACATTCAACACTGATATTAACCTGGGATCGTTCAGGAAGCACACCGCGAATCCAAAATGTTATGTGTGCTTGTGAGTATGGAACTGCATACATGGAGTTTCTCGTAGTTGTTGCGTTGTCAATTAGTATCTGTTTTGGGTCCGTTTTGAACAGTGTGTTTGTGAACTCTCAAATGCAGCGAGAGTTGAGCTTGCGGGCAACTCTCATTCTCCAAGGTCGCAGCATCAGTACAGAATAAGGCAAGAGGTTTTTGTCAAACAGCAACATAACATGGTTTTAACTGCAGACTGTTGCATTTACGCCACACACAGTGATATGAGAGCATATGTGGCTGAGGTCTAATGGACCCTGCGTTGTGTGTTATTTATGATCACAAATGCTGGCGGGCTCAGATTGCAGTTGGAGGGAACAACCCTCCCGCTCCATTTATTATCTGGCAGCAAACAAAAATGGCCCACAGCAGACCAATACACAGTCTATGCACAAAAAAAGGAACATCCACACGCAAGTAACTAATATAAACATATATGATGACAAAACAATATAATAACTTAGAAGACATGTTAAAATCACGACAATGTGGATTTTAACGGGTTGATGTCAATAGATGCCGAGAAATCCTCACCTCTTCCCATGGAAGACAATACGAAAGGGAAGAGGAACGGGAGGATACGACCCATAGACCGGACATGACAACGCTACGCCAGACGATGGTGCCCTAACCCAATTCGCCAGGGTTAACTAGGCTATAATAACAGCGTTACACATACACAAGTCTTTTATATCCTGCTAAAAGTTGACACTGGTACTGAACCGGGACAGATGTGAACCTGCGGGGTAAACATAAACCAATGCAGTCACCACGACCCTTTAGTGTTTCTGTTTAGCGACTTTAAAACTCCACAAACTCACGGCAGCTTCCCCACTCCATCTTGTGTTGCCAGATTTGAGTCCCATTGAAAACAACAAGGAAGACTACCCGTATAAACCACCGGTGTTTCTCTTCGGCGTTTTCGAGAGACTGCGTGAGAATGAATGTGACAGATTCCGTTTTCAGTTCTTTACCACCATTCATGATATTAGGCCTTTAGTTATGATGTAAGAATGAACTCTAAAATATTACACCTAGCCCTTTGACACCAGCCATCCCTGTAGAGGACGGTGCCGGGGTAATTCAAATCCCGTTTGGGCTAATGGAATAGTGAAGGGAAGGAATATTTAAAGACTTTGTTTTTTTTCAATCGGGTCATGTGGACGTCAGCCGCCTCTGGTGCTGTCATTTTGAGAGACCATCAGAGAACATCATTATGGCGCAATCTGCCTCCCTGATCCATCGGAACGCATTACCAGAGAGGGACAGAGGGTACGCTGCCCTTGCTCGGATCACAGAGCAAGGCAGAGAAAAGCAGATAAACTTTGGGTTTTTTTAGACTACAGCCATTTAGTTCTATAGCGTTATGATGGTGCTTCATTTTGATCCATTACTATTACATGCCCTCATCTTTTGAAGAGGAATAAATTTGGCCCGACATTGAGATAACTTGCCAGCCCCTGCAGTCCAGTCGACGCAGTCTAAGTTCATGACGCCACGTTTGCCCAGACTAACAGCTTACCCGACTAGAACCCTGGAGGCCAAAAAACAGCATTAGCATTGGCCAGAGCTACGTGCTATTAGCTCCCAGCCTGGAGGTGCGAAGTTACAGCGTTTCCCTATTTCATTGTAATTGTTGTTTTCAATAAATAGCACCCTCAGATTATTATTTTGCGTCTCATTGCCATTTCTTCTTTTTGCTAGTGAATCATCACTGTTTTTTCTCTATGAGTTTGAATCGGAAGAATCAGAATACATTTTATTGCCATAGTTTGAGAACAGGTTCACAAACTAGGACTTTTTCTTGGTGCAGACGTGCAACATAAAACATATAACACAGAATCTAGATAAAAATATGCTAAAAAAAACTTTAAACTATAAGGCTATGAGGGCATGCATAACAATATTACAATAAATAAATAAGTAATAAAAAAGTAAAATATGGTAAGACGACAACACTTTGACATAGAACAACAGCGAGATTGTATCACAGATGTGTAGTTGTATAAAGGGTGAGAAGGGTCAGCTGTGATCCGACCCACACGCCTCCGGGTCCTGGAGGTGAACAGGTCCTGGAGAGATGGAGCTCACAGTCAATCACCTTCCCTGCAGCACAATGCGCTGCAGTCGGTGCATGTCCCGTTCTGTAGCGCCGGGGAACCACACGGTGATGGAGGAGGTGAGGATGGACCACACGGTGATGGAGGAGGTGAGGATGGACCACACGGTGATGGAGGAGGAGAGGATGGACCACACGGTGTTGGAGGAGGTGAGGATGGACCACACGGTGATGGAGGAGGAGAGGATGGACCACACGGTGATGGAGGAGGTGAGGATGGACCACACGGTGATGGAGGAGGTGAGGATGGACCACACGGTGATGGAGGAGGTGAGGATGGACCACACGGTGATGGAGGAGGTGAGGATGGACTCGATGATGGCCGAGTAGAACTGCACCAGCATCTTGGTCGGCAGCTTAAGTTTCCTCAGCTGCCGCAGGGAGAACATCCTCTGCTGGGCCTTCTTGATGAGGGAGCAGATGGTTGGCTCCCATTTGAGGTCCTGGGTGATGGTGAAGGAGTCCACGATGGAGATGGGGGTAACATGGCAGTGAGTTACTGACAGACAGTTACAGCGTCAGGAGCAAAGAATTCACTGGAGGAAACTTGTGGTCATCCATGTTGATGTGTCTTGACGCTAACAGCTAACATAAATAATGGGCCTGTCTTAAGTATAATACTTTTTAGTCCGTGATGTTTTCAAATCAAATCAAATCAAATCAAACTTTATTTATAGAGCGCTTTTCATACAAAATGTAACACAAAGTGCTTTACAGTGCTTAAAAATCATTAAAAATAATAAAAATTGTCCCCACCAGTAAATATACATAAATAACTACAACCCCACCACCCACCACCCGCACACACAGACACACAGACGTACAGACAGCCCAGCAGTTAAAAGTCTTAAATAAAAATGGACATAGAGTTGAGTACGTAAGGCTGGGTACAGATGGACCGAAAGAGGAAACATCATCCAAGGAGCGTCTGCACCAGGAGCAGCCCATCGCCCACAGCCACAGAGCGCCAACCCAGGGGGCCCGGAGTAGGTGTAGGAGAGACGTCCTACCTCCATCCAGGCACCCCCAGGAGAGCGCCCGCACGGCCACAGCCAACCAGCACTCCCGGGGCAGAGGGCTCCCTCAGAGGAACCACTAGGAGAACATAAAAAATAAATGAATAAAATAAATAAAAATAAATAAATAAATATTTAATAAGAGATACATTAAAAACAGCTAAAACTGTGCGTGAAATAGCACAGGATAAAAGAGGGAAAATAAAGAAATAATAGAACTAAAACCGGTAAATAAGGTTAATATAAGTAAATATTAATTAAAAGCTAAACTAAAAAGGTGGGTCTTGAGCCTGCTCTTAAAAACATGAACGTTCTCTGCGGTCCTGAGCTCCTCTGGCAGGTCGTTCCAGAGGCGAGGGCCATAGTATTGGAAAGACGCCTCGCCGTGAGTCTTTCTGTTGACTTTAGGAATAACTAGGAGACCCCTGCCAGAGGAGCGAAGGGACCGCGAAGGCTCATATGGTAAAATCAATTCTGAAAGATAAGAAGGACCAAGACCATTAAGACATTTAAAAACCATTAAAAGAACTTTAAAATGGATCCTGAAACACACGGGGAACCAATGCAGTGACTCTAAAACCGGTGTAATGTGGTCCCGCCTCCTGGTCTTCGTCAGGACACGAGCTGCTGAATTTTGTAAAAGTTGTAAACCTGAGATACTCTTTTTGGGAAGACCAGAAAGCAGGGCATTACAGTAGTCGATACGACTGGTGATAAAAGCATGCATTAGCGTCTCCGTGTTGGCCCGAGAGAGAATGGGGCGGGGCTATGTTCTTTAGATGTAAAAACCTATCTTTGTGATATTCTTAATGTGTGGAATTAAAGTCAGCTCAGAGTCAAAAATCACACCCAGGTTCTTCACCTGTGAGGAAGGATTAAAAGACAATGACTGTAGTTTGGGTAAAAGTTTCTCTCTCTGGGCCTGAGGACCGATGACTAAAACTTCAGTTTTGTCCTGGTTAAGCTGGAGAAAGTTTTCTGCCATCCAGGTTTTGATCTAAAATACAGTTAAAAAGTGCATCCATTGGCCTGGTGTCCTCAGGAGACATGGAGATGTACAACTGTGTATCATCAGCGTAACTATGAAAGTTGACTCCATGTCTCCTGATGACATCACCAAGAGGGAGCATATACAGGTTAAAAAGCACTGGGCCTAAAATCGAACCTTGAGGCACACCACATGTAATATTATGGACCTTGGAGGAGCAGGTATCCACACTTACCATGAATGTCCTGTCTGTGAGGTAGGATGTAAACCATTTGTGGACAGCACCAGAGAGGCCGATGTGTTTTAAACGAGTTAAAAGAATAGTATGGTCGACTGTATCAAAGGCAGCGCTCAGATCCAGTAGAACCAACACTGTCAACCTTTTGGAATCATAATTTAATCTAAAATCGTTTAAAATCTTTAAAAGGGCTGTCTCGGTGCTGTGGTTTACCCTAAAGCCAGACTGAAATTTCTCAAGGACGTCATGTGCATTTATAAAGTCGCTAAGTTGGGTAAAAACAAGTTTTTCTAAGATTTTGCTTAAAAATGGTAAGTTGGATACCGGTCTAAAGTTGTTAAAATCATTACGGTCCAAATTGCTCTTCTTCAGCAGAGGCCTCACCACCGCCCCCTTAAAGGCAGCAGGGAAGACCCCCGTCTGAAGGGAGCAATTCATCATGTGTAAAAGCTCGTCTCTAAGAGATCCATAGAAAGTTTTAAAAAACGGGGTTGGGACCGGGTCTAAAGGACATGTGGTGGGCCTCACTGAGGAGAAAACTTTATCAAGCATCTCAGCATTAACCTGGACAAAACTGTGCAGTGTTTCCTCTGGAACAAGTAGACAACCAGATGTATTTAAAACCGTGTTACTTTGAGTAGATAAAATATTACATCTGATAGTGTCTATCTTTCCCCTGGTCTGCAAACGCCTCACAAAGGGAGTCACTTGGAGTAAAATTGGTCTTGTTAAAATCAGGATTGATTAGATGTTCTATTGTAGAGAAGAGTACCTTGGGATTGTTTTTATTATTGTTGATAATTTTTGAGAAGTAGTTGTTTCTTGTGTTTCTTACTGTGTTATTGTAGGTTGATTGTTGTTCACGGAAGATTTGGTTTTCATCCATTTTTCGTTGATTTGTGCCAGACGTCACTAATCCTTGTTGGGAAATTAGCGAGAGAGGAAGGACCCCGGCCTCCGGTGATCGCAGTCAGAAGTCACGCGTGCTTAAAGCCTATTGAAGCTGTTCTTCAGACGAACAGAGGTGGAATTTCAATCGAAGCTGCTTTTGAAACATCATCAGTGCAAATGCCAAATTTTAAAAATAGTGTCTCCCAAAATATTCCATCGCTTGTAAAGTCAAAAGCGTCTTACTGTTTTTGGCACGCGCTGAGGTCGGCCTGGCTTGGCACGAGGCTCTGCTGTCACATAGGCCGATCCCACGATCCCACGCCAAAGTCAAAACCCAGGTCTTAAAAAGTCATTTGTTTAAGACAAGATTGGCTACGTGTCTGGAAAAGACGCCTGGCATTTAGAAGCCGATGGCAGATGCACCGGGTGTACGTGCTACAGATTTATTTTCGATTTATTTTGGTATCTGTGCCATCCAGTCAGGGCCAGTGATGTGCTTACTGTTTTATTAAAGATTCTTCTGGCTCAAAATATTTAGGAAGAGGTTGCTCCTTTTTGAACTCGTACACGTTCACCTGATCATGTTGGTGCTTATATTGTCTTCACTCCAGTTGTTTCCAAACTGTATGGAGCCGGGAAGCGTACCCCAGCTATGATAGAGCTATGATACTAGTTATGATAGAGCTATGATAGAGTTAGCAAGAGGGACTCGTGAGAAAACTTTGGAATTCTAGCCAAAAGAACTCAACATGGATATAATAACAACGTTAATGCAACTGCAGGTATGTCCAACGTGAGAACGAAACAAAACTACTGCCCGGTCAGTGTATCAAAGCTAATCAGTTCTACTGTTAGCGAGAGGAACCCGAGCGCTTTAGCCACTGTCCAAATACAAGCACGAGAGTCCTGAGAACATTACTCAGTGCTTAGGACTATGTTACTGTTCAAAAGCCAGAGAAATGCTGCAGCAGTTTGACAAACAGTTAACAAGTTTCCCAGAAAAGCTGCTTCACTCCAACAGCCGTGTGTACAGGAGGTTATATTTGAAAAGAAAAAGAACACAACATATGGCTACTCTACTTTTGCAGTAATACAGTATTATCTGAATCCATACATTTAATATAGAAGAAGTCACAGAAGTGAGTTTTTTGTGAGGAAATATTTAACCAGAATAATGCAGATGAAATATCAATATTATTGTTATTGGGATATTTTTAAAGATGATACTGTATATTGACTATTTGTTGTAAATGTTGTGACAGGCCTAGTTCAAACACAGAACCTGGTGAGAGTGTAGGTTATGTTAAAGGTTGAGAAGCACAGATGGAAACAGTGTCCTAGAATATGTCGACCCTTCTAGTTTGCACTTTGTTTGGTATAAGGTGTTAATATTGAATGTCAGAAGTTCAATACATTTCAATTAAATAGTTGCTTACAGTTTTCTTTTTATTGCCTGTATTTGCATTATACTCAATATTATCGTTTATCGCGATATTTTTTTAGGACGATATATTGTCCTAAAAAAAACTTATCGTGGCAGGCCTAGTTATGATAGAGTTATGATAGAGTTATGATAGAGTTATGATAGAGTTATGATAGAGTTATGATAGAGTTATGATAGAGCTATGATAGAGTTATGATAGAGTTATGATAGAGTTATGATAGAGCTATGATAGAGTTATGATAGAGTTCTGATAGAGTTATGATAGAGTTCTGATAGAGCTATGATAGAGTTATGATAGAGTTATGATAGAGTTATGATAGAGCTATGATAGAGTTATGATAGAGTTCTGATAGAGTTATGATAGAGTTATGATGGAGTTATGATAGAGTTATGATAGAGTTATGATAGAGTTATGATAGAGCTATGATAGAGTTATGATAGAGTTATGATAGAGTTATGATAGAGCTATGATAGAGCTATGATAGAGTTATGATAGAGCTATGATAGAGTTATGATAGAGTTATGATAGAGCTATGATAGAGCTATGATAGAGTTATGATAGAGCTATGATAGGGTTATGATAGAGTTATGACAGAGTTCTGATAGAGTTCTGATAGAGCTATGATAGAGTTATGATAGAGCTATGATAGGGTTATGATAGAGTTATGACAGAGTTCTGATAGAGTTCTGATAGAGCTATGATAGAGTTATGATAGAGCTATGATAGAGTTATGATAGAGTTATGATAGAGCTATGATACGAGTTATGATAGAGTTATGATACGAGTTATGATAGAGTTATGATAGGGTTATGATAGAGCTATGATACGAGTTATGAAAGAGTTCTGATAGAGTTATGATAGAGCTATGATAGAGTTATGATAGAGTTCTGATAGAGTTATGATAGAGCTATGATAGAGTTATGATAGAGTTATGATAGAGTTATGATAGAGCTATGATAGAGTTATGATAGAGTTCTGATAGAGCTATGATAGAGCTATGATAGAGTTATGATAGAGCTATGATAGAGCTATGATAGAGTTATGATAGAGTTCTGATAGAGTTATGATAGAGTTATGATAGAGCTATGATAGAGTTATGATAGAGTTATGATAGAGTTATGATAGAGCTATGATAGAGTTATGATAGAGTTATGGTAGAGTTATGATAGAGCTATGATAGAGTTATGATAGAGTTATGATAGAGCTATGATAGAGTTATGATAGAGCTATGATAGGGTTATGATAGAGTTATGACAGAGTTCTGATAGAGTTCTGATAGAGCTATGATAGAGCTATGATAGAGTTATGATAGAGCTATGATACGAGTTATGATAGAGTTATATTACGAGTTATGATAGAGTTATGATAGGGTTATGATAGAGCTATGATACGAGTTATGAAAGAGTTATGATAGAGCTATGATAGAGTTATGATAGAGTTATGATAGAGCTATGATACGAGTTATGATAGAGTTATATTACGAGTTATGATAGAGTTATGATAGGGTTATGATAGAGCTATGATACGAGTTATGAAAGAGTTATGATAGAGCTATGATAGAGTTATGATAGAGTTCTGATAGAGTTATGATAGAGTTATGATAGAGTTATGATAGAGTTATGATAGAACTATGATAGGGTTATGATAGAGTTATGATAGAGTTATGATAGAGTTATGATAGGGTTATGATAGAGCTATGATAGAGTTATGATAGAGTTATGATAGAGCTATGATACGAGTTATGATAGAGTTATATTACGAGTTATGATAGAGTTATGATACGAGTTATGAAAGAGTTATGATAGAGCTATGATAGAGTTCTGATAGAGTTATGATAGAGCTATGATAGAGCTATGATAGAGTTATGATAGAGTTATGATAGAACTATGATAGGGTTATGATAGAGTTATGATAGAGTTATGATAGGGTTATGAAAGAGCTATGATAGAGTTATGATAGAGCTATGATAGAGCTATGATAGAGTTATGATAGTTATGATAGAGTTATGATAGAGCTATGATAGAGCTATGATACGAGTTATGAAAGAGTTATGATAGAGTTATGATAGAGCTATGATAGAGTTATGATAGAGCTATGATAGAGTTATGATAGAGTTATGATAGAGCTATGATACGAGTTATGATAGAGTTATATTACGAGTTATGATAGAGTTATGATAGGGTTATGATAGAGCTATGATACGAGTTATGAAAGAGTTATGATAGAGCTATGATAGAGTTCTGATAGAGTTATGATAGAGCTATGATAGAGCTATGATAGAGTTATGATAGAGTTATGATAGAACTATGATAGGGTTATGATAGAGTTATGATAGAGTTATGATAGAGTTATGATAGAGCTATGATAGAGCTATGATACGAGTTATGAAAGAGTTATGATAGAGCTATGATAGAGCTATGATAGAGTTCTGATAGAGTTATGATAGAGCTATGATAGGGTTATGATAGAGTTATGACAGAGTTCTGATAGAGTTCTGATAGAGCTATGATAGAGTTATGATAGAACTATGATAGGGTTATGATAGAGTTATGATAGAGTTATGATAGGGTTATGAAAGAGTTATGATAGAGCTATGATAGAGCTATGATAGAGTTATGATAGTTATGATAGAGTTATGATAGAGCTATGATAGAGTTATGATAGAGTTATGATAGAGCTATGATACGAGTTATGATAGAGTTATATTACGAGTTATGATAGAGTTATGATAGGGTTATGATAGAGCTATGATACGAGTTATGAAAGAGTTATGATAGAGCTATGATAGAGTTATGATAGAGTTCTGATAGAGTTATGATAGAGCTATGATAGAGCTATGATAGAGTTATGATAGAGTTATGATAGAACTATGATAGGGTTATGATAGAGTTATGATAGAGTTATGATAGAGTTATGATAGAGCTATGATAGAGCTATGATACGAGTTATGAAAGAGTTATGATAGAGCTATGATAGAGCTATGATAGAGTTCTGATAGAGTTATGATAGAGCTATGATAGGGTTATGATAGAGTTATGACAGAGTTCTGATAGAGTTCTGATAGAGCTATGATAGAGTTATGATAGAGCTATGATAGAGTTATGATAGAGTTATGATAGAGCTATGATACGAGTTATGATAGAGTTATATTACGAGTTATGATAGAGTTATGATAGGGTTATGATAGAGCTATGATACGAGTTATGAAAGAGTTATGATAGAGCTATGATAGAGTTCTGATAGAGTTATGATAGAGCTATGATAGAGCTATGATAGAGTTATGATAGAGTTATGATAGAGCTATGATAGAGTTATGATAGAGTTATGATAGGGTTATGATAGAGCTATGAAAGAGCTATGATAGAGCTATGATACGAGTTATGATAGAGCTATGATAGAGTTATGATAGAGCTATGATATAGTTATGATAGAGTTCTGATAGAGCTATGATAGAGTTATGATAGACCTATGATAGGGTTATGATAGAGTTATGACAGAGTTCTGATAGAGTTCTGATAGAGCTATGATAGAGTTATGATAGAGTTATGATAGAGCTATGATAGAGTTATGACAGAGTTCTGATAGAGTTCTGATAGAGCTATGATAGAGTTATGATAGAGTTATGATAGAGCTATGATACGAGTTATGATAGAGTTATGATACGAGTTATGATAGAGTTATGATAGGGTTCTGATAGGGTTATGATAGAGCTATGATACGAGTTATGAAAGAGTTATGATAGAGCTATGATAGAGTTATGATAGAGCTATGATAGAGTTATGATAGAGCTATGATAGAGTTATGATAGAGTTCTGATAGAGTTATGATAGAGCTATGATAGAGTTATGATAGAGTTCTGATTGAGTTATGATAGAGTTATGATGGAGTTATGATAGAGTTATGATAGAGCTATGATAGAGTTATGATAGAGTTCTGATAGAGTTATGATAGAGTTATGATAGAGCTATGATAGAGTTATGATAGAGTTATGATAGAGTTATGATAGAGTTATGATAGAGTTATGATAGAGCTATGATAGAGTTATGATAGAGCTATGATAGAGTTATGACAGAGTTCTGATAGAGTTCTGATAGAGCTATGATAGAGTTATGATAGAGTTATGATAGAGCTATGATACGAGTTATGATAGAGTTATGATACGAGTTATGATAGAGTTATGATAGGGTTATGATAGAGCTATGATACGAGTTATGAAAGAGTTATGATAGAGCTATGATACGAGTTATGATAGAGTTATGATACGAGTTATGATAGAGTTATGATAGGGTTATGATAGAGCTATGATACGAGTTATGAAAGAGTTATGATAGAGCTATGATAGAGTTATGATAGAGTTCTGATAGAGTTATGATAGAGTTATGATAGAGTTATGATAGAGTTATGATAGAACTATGATAGGGTTATGATAGAGTTATGATAGAGTTATGATAGAGTTATGATAGAGTTATGATAGAGTTATGATAGAGCTATGATAGAGTTATGATAGGGTTATGATAGAGCTATGATAGAGCTATGATAGAGCTATGATAGAGCTATGATAGAGTTATGATAGAGCTATGATATAGTTATGATAGAGTTCTGATAGAGCTATGATAGAGCTATGATAGAGTTATGATAGAGCTATGATAGAGTTATGATAGAGCTATGATAGAGTTATGATGATAGAGTTATGATAGAGCTATGATAGAGTTATGATAGAGTTATGATAGAGCTATGATAGAGCTATGATAGAGTTATGATAGAGCTATGATAGAGCTATGATAGAGTTATGATAGAGTTATGATAGAACTATGATAGGGTTATGATAGAGTTATGATAGAGTTATGATAGAGTTATGATAGAACTATGATAGAGTTATGATAGAGTTATGATATAGTTATGATAGAGCTATGATAGAGCTATGATACGAGTTATGACAGAGTTATGATAGAGTTATGATACGAGTTATGATAGAGTTATGATACGAGTTATGATAGAGTTATGATAGGGTTATGATAGAGTTATGATACGAGTTATGATAGAGTTATGATAGGGTTATGATAGAGTTATGATAAAGCTATGATAGAGTTATGATAGAGTTATGATAGAGTTATGATAGAGTTATGATAGAGTTATGATAGAGCTATGATAGAGTTATGATAGAGCTATGATAGAGCTATGATAGAGTTATGATAGAGTTATGATAGAGTTATGATAGAGCTATGATAGAGTTATGATAGAGTTATGATAGAGTTATGATAGAGCTATGATAGAGCTATGATAGAGTTATGATAGAGCTATGATAGAGTTATGATAGAGCTATGATAGAGTTATGATAGAGTTATGATAGAGCTATGATAGAGCTATGATAGAGTTATGATAGAGCTATGATAGAGTTATGATAGAGCTATGATAGAGTTATGATAGAGTTATGATAGAGCTATGATAGAGTTATGATAGAGTTATGATAGAGCTATGATAGAGTTATGATAGAGTTATGATAGAGCTATGATAGAGTTATGATAGAGTTATGATAGAGTTATGATAGAGCTATGATAGAGTTATGATAGAGTTATGATAGAGTTATGATAGAGTTATGATAGCTGCTCCACACACCCGGGCACACTACATACGTCACGACCAAACGCTAGCGAAAATCAGATGCAGAATCAGTGCAAAACAAAATGAGTACGGAGGTATGGTAAAACCAGGCTAGTGCATCCCTATTTAAAGGGTAGAAAAGTCTATTTTGCTGGATACATCTCCTAATGGGCACCTTATATAAATAGACTAAGCATTGAATTGTTTTCTATTTTCCATTTTAATCTTGAATTTTAACCATTTAAAGTTAACATTGTCTTACTTATAATTGATTGTATCTAATAAAGGGATATATTGAATAAGTAAAAATAGGGGTTACCGAAACCTTTTTTTTTAGTCAGTCCTCCCGAAGACAGCAGTTCATCTACATACACTGCTTGAATAGTAATCCCCAGTGAGGCGCTGTGTGTGTGTGTTATGTCTGTGAAAGGCAATAAATCCCCTTTCCTTCCTAACTCCCCAGCTCTAATTAAAGTGCTTTACACCGGTCCTCGCACCCTTTGTTCACAGTTGAATCCTACCCTGAAAACAGCACTGAACTGCTTCTAGGTTTTCTATACATATATAAGCAATGTGTGAGGAGGTAAGAAAGAAACGAGACACAACAAAAGGACACGAAAACAACCAAACAAATGATGCAAATGAAAACCCATTAACCGAAAGCTTTCCAAAATAAGCGTCTTAGTCTGCAAATGGACAAGTCTTTCCACAGTCCGGGGGTCTAACGCCTGAAAAGCCAAGGTGCAAACACACAGAAACGACAACAAACCATGAAATACAGCACTGCAGAGGGAACGTGTCAACAAGTATTTGAAAACAACCAAATCATCCACAAAACAGCCCCCATGATAAAGTGACCTCTGACCTTCTCCTGACAGACCCGACTGCACAGAACTAGCAGCGTTTGCAGACAAGGCTTTTTGTTTTTGCAAAACTTTTTCAAAGCAACAAGAAACGTTAAGTGTTATGTCCAAAATGTAGCTAAAATACTACGTCAAACCTTTTACTGTGAAACATCTTTAAAACGTAGTAAAATTATGGAATGTGATTGTTTTAAGGTAATTCATTCTCAACATGTAAAAAATATGTTCATTCATTAATTATGTGATTATGAGATTCATTTTGCTATTTTATGAATATGTAATGAAATTGTGAAATCGAGCATTGCATGACAGTTATATGGATTTAATGTTTCTTGATGAAGTATAAATTAACCCTTTTTTGGTTGTGATTAATTTGGATCTTGTGCGGAGAAAGTTTTGAATGTGAGTAGCCAAAATAAAACATTTAATGAATCCATTCATTCATGAAACAAACGTTTAATTCAAAGTAAATATTAAAATTCCAAGTCCTTTTTTTAAATCTGAGGTCGTCCCCGTGCCCCTGGTTGGTTCCCAGGCACCGGTGTATTGTGTCGTTGTGTCCTTGAGCAAGACACTTCACCCTAATTGCCTCCAGTGTCTGTGTGTATTGGTGTATGAATGAGAGTGTGAATGGGTGACAGGTTTCCTGCTGTAAAACGCTTTGAGCCTGATAAAGGTAGAAAAGTGCTATATAAGTTGAGTCCATTTACCATTTTTACCATTTATTGGATTGCTATTTTTGTGTTGACGCTCCATATGTTTGTGTTAATTAATGTAAAAAGGAGGAATTTTAAGCATGTACGTGTTTAGAGAATGTTTGTATTAAGGTTCTGTAACTCTCCAGCATTGACATTTTTTTATTTTTTATTTTATTTATTTGAACAGGGACAGTGTACAATATACATTAGCCTCACAAAGGAGAGATGCATTGTACCAGGTTATAGCACTTGTGCTAATTTCCACCTGCAGTCCCTGGGCCTATTGTACATGTTTTTAGTGGTAGGGGAAACCGGAGTACACGGAGGAAACCTACGCAGACATAGGGAGAACATGCAAACTCCACACAGAAAGGCCCCGTCCAGGTGGGAATCGAACCCGGACCTTCTAGCTGTGAAGCACGAGCGCTAACCGCTGTGCTACCGTGCCGCCTATATATATATATAGATGCTGATGCATTAAAGTGCCCACATGGTTATGTCTGACTGATCGTTGAAAAGGACGGGATATTAGTTGTTTCCAGCTGAAAAAACGACAGTGTTTTAAACCGTGCACAAAGGCTATGACCCTGCAAAAAAAATTCAAAATGTAAACCCTGTTTTTCTTCTGTTTTTAAACTCACACAGTCTACCTCCGACTCATTACTCATCCTGTCGATAAATTATGCAGAAGACAGGTTAAGTCAGCGCCTCCGAGCGCAGATCGAGCTGCCACAAAATCATCAGTTTTCCACACGCTATGATGAAAGGTATAATGCAAAACTGACTTCTTATCATGTCATAATGTTCCGTCCAGATAAAACATACCTGTACCTGGTTACGTTAATCACGATTAGTCACAGGATCGTACATTTCTGTTTGAATTTGTTCTGACCAGTTAAAGCGCTGAGAGGGGCTCTTGGTGCCTCTTCAGTGTTTCAGAAGAAGACATTTTTAGATTGAAAATGTGTTTACTTTAAAAAAAAGCTGGGTCCCTCACTGAACCTCACAAAAATACAGCAAAGATGCACAAAAGCACCCAGCAAAACTGTATGGAACACAGAAGGCAAGGAACAAGTAACAAGAGAGAGGGAAGCTCCGGTTTGTTTATCGCCATAAACAACAGCCTGTCAATGCACTGAAAATGCTTCCACTTTTTAGGGCGGATGTACAAAAACCAGCGTGGTTAAAAATATTTCACCCGGCCCAGCGTGACATGGGTCATAGCGGATTTTTAGGAAAAATAAAACCCTTTGGAGCCAGGCTTTTAAGTTTCCAAAAGCAATGTGAGCTCCACCGCCATGAGGCCCATAGGGACGCGCGTTCCTCGCCCATTGGACATGATGCTAAACTCTGTGCTCTTTATTCTGACAGACTGACAGATGAAGAAGGAAGTCATGGAAATTTTCCGTGAGGCCGAACTTTCATACTTCTGCTTAATGGAAGATTAGACCGAAAAGATTGAAATTCAAGTGTTCCAGTGCAAGTCCATTATTTATTAAAAAAAAAATTTAAAAAATTAAAAAAAACTTCTGTGTGTCTGATGTAGAGCCATGTGTGCCCCAGTTCCCCTGAGTCATGGGCTGATTCCGAAACCCTTAAATTGGTAAGAGGTCTAACGCCAAACCGGATGTGCGCCATGATAAGAAGCGTCCGAATTGGGCTGTCAGTTAGGACGGAGTTAGGGAAAGGAGCCTCGATGCTAACTATCATAGCAACTTTAGCAAAATACATGAGTCATCACAGCACAGTCACATGTCAGGTTTTAAAGAGCTGCCTCAGTAAATGGCTTAAGTTAAGCAGTTTGTGCTTTTGCTTCATTTAGTAGAAACTTAAGCCACATGGCTAATTTGCACACTGTAGCTTTATGAAACAACACATTTCCCTTTATAAAATGGGAAATGTGATGACTCATTTGGATTTTTTCTTTTTTCTTAAATGCCTTTACTTGGACACTATGTTGTTGCATATGCAATACAGTAGGTGGCGGTATGCGCTTTTGTTTGCCTGCCAATAACCTTAAAGAAGAAGAACAGCAGCTGTTGGTCGATGTCACTTCCACTTCCCCTGGGTAAGGACGGTCGAATTGGGCAAATGCTGCTGAAGCTCAAGTTCACTAACTGCATATGGATCTAACAGTTGACCCCATGAAACGTTAAGGACACGCACATTTCAGTGCACACTTTGTCTGGGGCACACATATCGATACAGACTGAGCATAGGACTCCATTTAAGAGATTTATTTAAACAGAGCATCCAAGGCTTCAAATTTGGCCATGCTAGCAAAATCACTGACGAAACCACTTGTGGCTTGAGGAAAAAATAATTAAGCCTTTGTTTTGCATTTCTCTCGTCTTTCTATCTTGCTTCATCTCCGGAGTGGCCACAGCTTATTATACTCTGTCCCAGGGAGCAGGAAGTAATTTACATATTTAATTTGGCAATGTTCCACAGCAACTTTGTTCTATTAAAATGTTTATCTTGCTGACACAAAAGGCTCTCCTTGCATTGGGATAAAGGATCAAACTGAGATGTGGGAGTGAGGAGGGTACAGTTCGTCTTCTGAATGAATTTTACATGAAAGTGTGCATTTCCCTATAGTCTTTAATTTGAACTTTTAACTTAAAAGGCTCTTCTAATTTGTTGTCAGAGACCCTTTTTTGTTCAGTTCTAATTCAATGGTGTGCTTGCCCTATTGCATATCTCTCGGAAGCGCCAGCTTCCCGCCCTGAGAGGATCAAAGAACTGACCGCTCCAATCATCCTTGGGGGTCCATTATCCCTGTGCCCTATAAAAGGGGGACTCTCCCTTCAATCGTCTCCTTTTTCTCTCAGCTTTACTCTGAGATCTGGATCTGAACAGAAGATATACAGAAGAAAGAAGAATGACTCACCGCACTCCAGCGCTTGAGACCCCGTCGCCCTCCGGCGTCAAGCAACGGGTGTGCGGTTCCTGCGTGGCGCCGCTCCTCGCTCAGGATCAGCACGTTCGCTGCTTCGTGTGCACGTGGAGTGGCGGCTTCTACAGCACTACTCCGTGGCGCTTGGATTGAGGAGTCGATTGCAGTCATATCTGTAGGACGTTGCTGCGGATTCAGTTGCCCATGTTGTTTTGGGTGGTGGACGGTCGTGAATCTCCCCCCCGAGCCCAGGGTGGGTCCGGGAAGGGATGACCTGGTTTGGTTTGGTGCTTCAGGCGCTCTTGGGAGAGGCGGCCTGGCCGAACTGGACGTACACTCTTATTCTTTGGGTGACCGGCGCTCTTGGGAGAGGTGGCTTTGGGCACCCTCGTTATCAGGGGTGGAGTCCGCACTAGCGCTCTTGGGAGAGGCGGCTAGTGCGGACGTCCCCCATTGGTTTTTTGTCTGGGTGAGAACCGCTGGCGTTGTTAACGGCTATTGGTTGCCCCTCACTCTGCCCGTGGGCCCCTGCTACCTAGGGAGCGTTTAGCCGCTCCCTGGGACGCATGGCGTTGCCCCGGGCCCGCTCCAATCATGCGAGTCCATGCCTGCTGGGCGTACATTGGTCGGCCACGGCTGCGCGTTGCTTTATGCAATAGCGCAGCCTAAGGGCAAGCACACCATTGAAGTAGAAATCTAAGTTACCTATGTAACTATAGTTCTACGAAAGGTGTGCGCCGCCCTTAGCTACGGGCCCAGCAGGCACGACCTCTCTTCGATGGCTGAGAACTTGTGAATCATTTTTTCTATTGATGATGTCACGTTGTCCAGGCCCTGAGGAAACAAAACAGCCCCACACCCTGATGCTCCTGCTCCAGACTTCACACTGAGGAGAGGGTTTTGATGTTGATGTGCTGTTACATTTTTCCTCCACACATGACATTGTGTGTTCCTCCCAAACTATTCAACTTTGGTTTGAGAAAGAGCTCTTGGACGCTCCACAGCACTACTGGAAATATATACTGTGGGCTGATGGACCCTCCTTGCCATGTGAATGTTTACATGTTATGGCCAATAAAAATATGCTAAAATGTAAATGTTTGAGTGGTATTAGTTCAAGCAGACACTTTTAATAAAGATCGGACCACATTTAGTGACCAATTTAGGCAGAAATGTAAGAAATTCCACACGGTGTACTTACTTTTTCCTCCCACTGTGTATGGGCAATTCAATGACTCACTCTTCCCGACTGTCACGATTAAGCGCACCTGAATATAAAGCCGCACCAACTAAATTTCAAGAGGGCCTTAACGGGCGTGCCAGAGCCTTTCCCCAGCCACAAACAAAAGTCAAAAATTGCTGCGAAAGGGGTGGTCTCGGAGGCTTTGGGGGAGACGTGGGGGGATGAGTGTGTGGGTGGTGTCTGCTCTGTTAACGGCCTCAGACCAAGCCCCCCCCCCCCCCCCAGATTACCGGTGTCACGCTGGTACGTGTTTTTTTTTTTTTTTTTTGTAGGATAGTGATTGGTACCAACACACCTATACAATTTTTTGTTTTTATTTATTTTGTATTTATTTTTTTGCCACAGCTCCACAGCTTGAGAAGGGTCTGGATGCATCTGTGGAGCTCCAGAATATGACGTCATCTCTGCCGGACAACAGTAGCTTAAACGAATCGAAACTAACCCTGATCCTAACCTTAAGGATAGTGGAGTGAACGAAATGCGTTTTATTGAAATTAAGTTAAAAAAAAATGTTGCGGGAAAAAAAGTGGAGCTGACATCATTTCCTGTGGAGAACTGGAGCTCCGCTGATCACGTGCACCTCCACTTGCTGCATCCAGATGCTTTGCAAAGCCTTTCTTTCCCACGGGTTTTCATTCACAAATATTACATATTTTACATCCACGTGTCCGGCAAAGGGCGTCCGCGACGATGCTTTAAAACAAAAATAAAAATAAAATAAAAAATACAGTCACTCCTACAGACACCAGACTTTCCTTACCTTAACCAAATGTTTAAGATTTTTTCAGAGGGATTGGCCATTTTCATGCACAAAATGCCTTATTTTTATATGAAAACATAAAATGACGGAAAAAAATTGCAATACATTTTTTTCTCATATTTATATCAGTAATGCTCAGCAAAAGTTTCAAATTGATATCTCTACATTCTTTTTTCCCTATTCACCTGCAGATTCTCTCCTTAGACACGCATGTGTTCAGTCAAACTGAAGCGCTGCGTTTAGAGCCGGCCTTTCAGCGCTTTTTAAATGTAGTTAGAGCAGCATATATATTCAGGTCACGGGGCTCTCTATAGTCCAAACATTACGGTACATAAATTGGTGCACGCTAAACTGTAGATTACGTTAAAAGAATCGACATTGCTCTTCCTGAGGGAAATTGTTTTTGCATTTTCTGATTGTTTCACTCCCCGCCTGCTTGTTCATTTAATCAAAGCAGCGTCTTGCTATCTCACTCGAAATACACAGAGTAAGTCTGGCGGCTGGGCAGGCGTGTTACTCCTGTATTCAGATGTTGCTCCCTCACATCTCTACTGCACATTTAAAAAAAGAACAAGCGCAGTGTTACAGGGACATCTGCAGTGTCCCCCCCTCCCCCCCCCCTCCCCCGCTATCACTCAGCCGATAGGGTTTATCAGCCGTGCCCCGCGCCCTTCAGAGGACACTGAGCAGAGGGGTCTCCGAAGGGTCCTAATGCAGTCCGTATCTCCCAGGGCACCGTTTTGGAGCTTTATTTAGCCCGGGCCGTGAACCGTGCATTTGGAACAATGTTTTTCCCCAGCGGATCTGAGTCCTGTCCCACAAACACAATAGGTACGTCAACGGAATGTGAAGTCATCCTCTCAGACCAAGGGCACGGGCGTGCAGCCAGTTCGAAGTAAAAATTGTTTTGTAATTGTTCAAACCGTTGAGGACCTAAAATACATCTACAAAAAAAGCAGAAAGACATGGCCAAATAAACAATAGACCCCTGCTCTTTAAAATAAACATATATAGCTATTTGAAAACCATGGCGAAGGCTAATCAGCAAAGTCGTGAGCTGACACCATTTTTACAAACTAAAACATTTAAAATAACTGCACTGCGGTAACGTAATCGCCACACACGACAAGAAAACAGAAGTATTTAAAATGTTTTTACTAACCGTCAAATTCAAAACCATACGATTGTTTTTGACAAACGTTCCTAAGCTTAAACAGACACCACAGGAAAGGCATTTTAGGTGTCTTGCTCAAGGGCAGCCTGCCATTATCTACAAACACCGTAGGATTTAATACAACCGCCTTGTCCTCACTTTTTTCACGTTATTTTCTCATTGCTTTTTAGTAACATTTTTGTCACTTTTTCATCGCTTTTGTGTCATGGTTTTGTTGCTTATTTGTTGCTTTTTCATCATTCAAGAATAGGGATGTAACGATTCACTCAAGCCTCGATTCGATTCGATTTCCGATTTGTAGTTCCCGATTTCCATTTTTACCGATTTTTTTAAACCTTTTTTTTTTTTTTTTTTTTTTTAAAGAATGACTCCTTCATATCAATGTTTCTTTTGTTTTAACATCTGTATTTTTGTCCCTATAACAAATTGCAACTGTCTCAGTAAGAGAACTTTACATTACAAAAAATTACAAGACATGAAAATGAACTATAATCATTTTGACAGAGTGCTTGTAAATGTACATGTTTTCAGCATAAGTAAACTATGTAGCAAAGCATATTTTTAGATTATATTTATTTTACCAAACCTTTATTTTTTTTTTGCAGTTTGAACATAATACTACCATTTAGAACTAATTTTACAGTGCAGTTCTTTTCACCCTTGAAGCCTCACTGCCTCCGGTGCAGCCTTTGTAAACATAAGGAGGAAAAACACATGGCAGCTCCTGTAGGTGTTGGATTATTTGACAAACGGACATTTGATGAGGATTTCAGCAGAATCAGAGCAGGTTGGTCAGATGTTTGTCAGTTTACGATCTTTGCTAAACTTCTGTCAAAATGCTAAACTCTGCGTTAGCCGCTAACGCTAATCTCGTAGCTGCTAATTTTAGCTGCGTCTGTTGCTTCGATGCCTGCATATGTATGTGTTTACATGGTGTGGCGTGTGTTGGGGGGGAGGCGGGGGAGGTGTGGAGCTTGTCTTGAGAAAAGGTTAACGTTGTTAGAAACAACGAGCTAGTATGTTCCGGTCTATTTCGGTCGCGCAACATGGAGTAGCTGAGGGCGGCTTTAAAATTGATTATTTTATTTTTTACATCGATTCACATTTTATGCATATTAAATCGATTTTAAAACGATTTTTTATGAATCGTTACATCCCTATTCAAGAAGCTTTTATTTGGGTAATGCCAAACTGGAGAAAATCGGGTTCAGGTGGGAGTTAAGAGGTTCAGATCCAAACGTGCAACTGGTCTTAAACTTTTGATCGGGACTGTATCGTTTAAAGGTACCCGGCCCTAAGTAGGACTCTGTCACATTTAAAGTCAGGTCCATAAATATTGGGATATCGACTCAATTCTTATTGATGGGGGCTTTCTGTGTGGAGTTTGCATGTTCTCCCCGTGTCTGCGTAGGTTTCCTCCGGGTACTCCGGTTTCCCTTACCACCAAAAAACATGTACAATAGGCCAGGATGAATGACGTGTGTGTGAATGCATGATGGTGGTCAGAGGGACCATTGGCGCAGATGTGTGTAGTCGCAACAGCGCTGCTGTCAGTCTCCCCCAGGGGAAACTGAAGCTACTAACATAGCTCACCACCACCGAGTATGAAGTGAATGTAAAATGCTCTCATGTAAAGCGCTTTGTGGCCATGTCTGTGAAAGGCGCTATATAAATAAAGATCTTCTTCTTCTTATGTGTTTGGCCCTATACACCACCACAATGGATTTTAAATAAAAAAACAAATATGCACATAAACTGCAGGCTTTCAGCTTTCATTTGAGGCTATTTACCTTTTTTACTGGACCAAAAGTCATTATCCCGTTTATAAGGAACAGATGAGAGTTCATTTCAAGTGTGATATTTGCATTTTGGATATTGTTGCTATCATTTTCAATATGAGATCCAAAGAGCTATCACTATCAGTGAAGCAAGCCATTATTAGGCTGAAAAATCAAAACAAACCCATCAGAGAGATAGCAAACATATTAGACGTGGCCAAATCAACAGTTTGGAACATTATTAAAAAGAAAGAACAAACAAACATGACAATGAAGAATGAAGAATTCTTTCCCTGGTGAAGAAAACCCCTTCACAACAATAGGTCAGATCACAGTCAACAATCAAGAGAAGACTTCACCAGAGAGAATACAGACCATTAACCACAAGGTGTAAACCACTCAAAAACAGGAGGCTGATTAGAGTTTGCCAAAAAACATCTAAAAAAGCCTTTACATTTCTGAAACAACATCCTAGGACAGATGAGACACAGATCAACTTGCACCAGAGTGTTTTTGAAGAGAAAAGTATGGAGAAAGAAAGGAACTGCTCTGATTCAAATCATCCCACCTCATCAGTGAAACATGGTGGTGCAGCATCATGGCATGGGCTTGTATGGGACAATGGAACTGGTTCCCTTGTATTTATTGATGATGTGGCTGTTGACAAAAGCAGCAGGAGGAATTCTGAAGTGTTTCTGGCTCATATTCAGCCAAATGCTTGGACGCCGCTTCACAGTGTAGATAGACAATGGCAAGGCAAAAGGCAAAAAAGTGAAATATTATTTAGTGGCCAATTCAATCGCCTGACATGAATCCAATTGAGCAGTATTTTACTTGCTGAAGACCAAACTGAAGGGAAAATGCCCGAACATCATACAGGAACTGAAGACATTTACAGTAGAGGCCTGGCAGAGCATCACCAGGGATGAAACCCAGCGTCTGCTGACGATTATGCCTTATAGACTAAAGGCTGTCATTGACTGCAAAGGATTTGCAAACAAATATAAAAAATAATTTAAAAAAGTGGGAAGCACAGATACAAACGGTGGTTTATAGAGCCAAAAACATAAGAACCAAGTTGATGTCCCAGTATTCATGGCTAACGCCAGACTCCAATCCTTTCGAACTTCGCAGCAGTCTGGGGACCAATCACAGAACGAGGAGGGACGGCAAGACGAGGACGCGCTATTCCACATACGGAAGCTTGTAGTTTGTTTACTGATAAATAAAAAAAGTGTATTTACGGATCCAACATGACAGCAGCAGACACGACGCCATCTTTTGATTAAGCTTTAGACCATTCTAAATAGTTTAGCTCTAAAGTTTACAGCGGGTACGTCATACATCGTCTGATACAATGATACGATTGGCTATGCCTACATGCAGACACTTGATAGACATTCTTAGTGCCCAATAAACGGCTATGGACAATCGGAAACCACACCTCTCCTACGAGAAAATGAACTGTATACAGCACCTTTTCTAACTCTGTGGCAAAGCATTTTACACCAAGGAATCATTCGCAAGCACTGGTGCAAACACACTGCAGTGTTGACAGTGGAGGAGATTTGGACAAAGTGTTTTACACAAAAGCAGAAAGTCAGCTTCCACTGCCACGGATAGAAATCAACGCGTGGTTTTACTGTGTGGAGGGCAAATGTCTTTACTTTGTCTTTTCTAGCTACCTATCTAACAAAGCTACTCAAAAAAGCCGATTGTGGTGCCTTCACAGACAAGAAAGCATAATTATAACTTTGTATTTCCAGGAGCGAGAGCGTAGACCCGTTGTTTGATGATTGGTTGGCAGTGCGTAATCAATGGCCACTTAATGAACTGCACTGGTTCAAGCTGTCAGCGCATCAGATGTTGGCAAATCCATGCAAATATGGCATTTGATGAGCACAAAGCTGAGACAGAGGTTCAGAAGGTCAAAAATGGAAAAGCGGCAAGCCTCTTACGCCGAGGGTACGTTGCGTATTTTATGCCCCTTATTGGAAGAACGTAGTTGACAGCTTTTACTTTTTGATTTAAAATTAACAAATTATCCACTTTAGATGACTAGCAAAAAATTACTGAAAGTTAAGGCTAAAAACGAGACTTGGATGTTGCGTGAAACAAAAGAACTTGTGTATGAGTTCAGAACAAAAGGTCTGAGTGCATAACACACTATGAAAGTGTGGAAATGGTCCCTTTTGTTAAATATCTTGACACTAGAGGTCGACCTTTGTTTAAAAATGTCTTGTCGATAACCCCATGTATAATGCTTCTAAAGTGTCAAATGTGTAACTGTTGCACGTGACCAGGGTTGCCAGGTCTGCGGTTAAACTGTGGAATTGAGAGACTTTTTAAGCCGACTCTTTTTTGCCATGCTGTTATCAATGCAGATTAGGCTAAATATAGCTTATTTCTTGATAATGCTCAATATTTCAAATGACAAAATCTCAAATCCAAGGCTCTTGGCGCTGCTTTTTCTGTAAGAGGGAGAAAGGGACGGTTTCTCATCATCGCAGGAACACATGGTGCCATGCCATTAGTACGACATCTCATTATTCCGAAAATTTACCATTGAGCAGAGGTGCCATCAGTCCAACCCAGTTGTGTTGTGGATTAGAGAGCCATATACAATCTTTGGCCCTAACCTTAAGGGCAGTGGACTCTTGCCTGAACCTAACTTTACTTTTCAACCCCTACTCAATTTTCAGAATAATGAGACATTGGACTAATGGGTTGTCAAACCAATGGCATGGCACCGGAACACATGGGCTCCATAAACGAGTAAACATATAAAAATTTCAGCCGTGCTGAATGTCCGCAGATTTTGGGCGGTTTTTCAGATATTTTTGGGCGGGTTTGGCTGCTGAGACCTGGCAACCGTGCCTGTGACAGCAGGGGAACGCTTTATTAGGGGCATGGGGCTGATTTATTTAGGACATTCCTGTTTTGTAGATACTTCAGAAGGACCTTGTTTGAAAGACAAAAATGATCAGATTCCAAAACAAAAAACAGTAAGTCTCCATTTCTTATGGTTCCGGAGGAAGTTGTGGAAGTTGTGGGAGGTCTCCGCTCTGACTGAGTTCTTTCCAATGCTAAACTTTTAGCATCATAATATTGGCCGATAGCTGATATTGCAGCCCTTGTGAAGCGCGAACAAGCTCAGACATTTATCAGCAGAGAACCCAAACATTATCTGACTGAGAATCTTTGGGATGTGCTGGAGACGTTTTTGCACAGTGGTACAACTCTCCCATCATCATTGAGAGTTCTTACTGAAACATTAATACAACAATAGACCGAAATAAATCTTGTGCCAATGCAGAAGCCTTTGGAAACGATGCCGTATCGCAGTAAAGTCTGTTCGACAAACCATTTCAGCGTGTGACCTTTTTCAGTGCTGACTTTTTTTTTGGTGCCAGGCAGCGCATTATACATGTATGTAATATCCAGTTAAATCCAGTTTCACAGCTGTTGCCAATGTGCCCATCTTCTATATATTAGTTTTTGGCAGTGTGTGCGGGTTTTTGTTTTGTTTTTTGTTTATCTGGCAAAGAGCTGTGGAAAATATACTCTCTAAAACCAATCATCCAACTAAACGGTTCCACATATGCAGCAACACATCATTAGAAGTTTGCCATATGTAAAGCACACGGACGTGACACATTTCTTACAATACCTCACACAGGCCAGGGGGAGCGAGAACGCAGTGCAGTCTGACAGTTTCAGTAAACATCGCGGATTGGGTAGAGACGGTTAGAGCAGCAGGAGCACAGGTAAATGTCAAGCCACTTGCAGTTAGACGAAGACAGCAAAACAAGGGCAAGGGCAGCGCACACAGCTAGCAACGTTCGGGGTTTGTGACAGATGTTTCAATTGCTTCATTCGGTTCAAACAGTAGGATGCATCAGCTTGTGATCGAGATAAAAACCTTTCCCTTGTCAACGCTACTAATTGTAAGGGTAATGCTGATAAGTGTACGGTTGAAATGCAGTAGGATAAAATGCTATTCATAAACAGTGTCTGAGTGCCTGGGTACGGAACACGAAACGCCTGAACGTCTCATTCCCTTATTCCCTTCATAAACAGATGTCTACACAACATAATGACGGATGGGCGGGCCTGTCACAATATCAAATTTGAAGTTTGATAGGAAAATATCGCGATCAACGCTATTTGTGACTCTTAAAGGAACAGGCCAGCGTTTTTCCAGACTGAGATCTGTTCTTACCTGAGCTTAGACGAGTTGACGCGTACCTGTCTGGTCTTTGCACGTGCGCTCAGTCAGCTCTTCCACGTTTTCCCTATTTAAATACGGATGCGTGAGTAGTTACACGATCCAAGTATAGTTATAGTATAGGGAACTATATTGCAATGCGTAATAACTACTCACGTAACCGTATTTAAAGCAGCACTAAGTAACTCATGCCCCCTAGAGGCCACAAGCGCCACTGCAGGTGTCCGTAGCATGTTGTGTTTTTTACTCATTAATTGTCCGTCAGACTAAATACTACGCTGACAGAAAAGAGGGATATTGTACATCCAATTACACAATGGAAATCTTTTTTTTTCACTCACACTTGGCTGTAAATACTGTTTAAGTGGCGCTAGCCCGCAGTTAGCTTTGCCCGTTAGCCTGTTAGCTTCTTCTTCGTGGAGAGGAGGAGAGGCGAAATGCTAACAACATCTTTGGTCTTTTAGACAGAGCGCACACGTAAAGACCAGACAGGTACGCGTCAACTCGTCTAAGCTCAGGTAAGAACAGATCTCAGTATGACACGAAATACTGCCAACTCTAAAGGCTATTCGAAAATCGAGATCGATCAATATGAGGAAAAAAAAAAGATATTTTTTTTGGCCATATCAGCAGTGCTGTACAGGGAGGAATTCATGTCATACTGTATATCTACGTTCAATGTAATGTCACCCTGTTAATATTGCTATCACTCCCAATGGGAAATGTAAGCAGCTGTACACGTGCGTTTCAGTCGTGTCCTTTTCCCTGATGTGGACTTTGTCACTCAAAGCATAGACTGTATGGTTTCGAGTTTTCAGATTGCTGTGGATGTAGATCATATTGAATGTGTCTCTTTTGAGCCTCCTTTATTGTGTAATGATGTGTATTTTGTGAAATAAGATACTACTACTAATAATAATGCCTTACACTACAAGCCTGTATAACGCCACCCCTCCCCCCGACCACCACCAACCACATTCATCCCACGCTTCCTGGTGTTCCCAAATGGTCGCGCCCATCCAAGTACCAACCACGCCCTTCCCTCCTTAGCTTCCAAGATCTGACGGGATTAGGCAGAGCAAAGGCGGTGGTACTACTACTACTACTGCTACTACTGCTACTACTACTACTACTACTGCTAGTGCTACTGCTACTACTACTACTGCTACTGCTACTACTACTACTACAACTACTACTACTGCTACTGCTACTACTACTGTTACTGCTGCTACTGCTACTGCTACTACTACTGCTAGTGCTACTGCTACTGCTACTGCTACTACTACTACTACAACTACTACTACTGCTACTGCTACTACTACTGCTACTACTGCTACTACTGCTACTACTACTACAACTACTACTACTGCTACTGCTACTGCTACTACTGCTACTACTGCTACTACTACTACAACTACTACTACTGCTACTGCTACTACTGCTACTACTACTACTACTACTGCTAGTGCTACTGCTACTGCTACTGCTACTACTACTACTACAACTACTACTACTGCTACTGCTACTACTACTGCTACTACTGCTACTACTGCTACAACTACTACTACTGCTACTGCTACTGCTACTACTGCTACTACTACTACTGCTACTGCTACTACTGCTACTACTGCTACTGCTACTACTACTACTACAACTACTACTACTGCTACTGCTACTACTACTGTTACTGCTGCTACTGCTACTGCTACTACTACTGCTACTGCTACTACTACTACTACTACTGCTACTGCTACTACTACTACTACTACTACTACTGCTGCTACTACATCCTTTTTTGCTTAAATCTACACACTTAGGGCCTGATTTACTCATCCTGGTGCTAAATTGCAAGTAGTACCGAAAATTTGCCATTGCTATTTTGTGTAAATGTTACACCTCATTTACCATTACACACTGTGCACATTTTTAGTGCCTCAAATGTGATATGTAAATGAGTCTACGCCCGAGCACCCTTAAGGGAAAAGAGCCACGTAAAAAAGTCCTCATGGATGAAGGACAAATGGCAATGAGAATAATTGTATTGAAATACGAATAATTATCACAGCAAATCAATGTTTTTTATCTGAATCTTTATTGTTTGTCTTTAGAGAAGCTGCTTGTGATTTGAGTCTGTCTCCAAATATTGTGTGATAGTGCATGTTAAGGCGCAGGGGGGAAATCAAGACCTCCTCTCCGCTGAATGTGGGACAGAAAAGCATGAGGTTTTGATCATTTCTAAAGCGAAAGGAAAAGAAATGGGAATGGGGACAGCTGCGGGACGAACACGAGTCTTTGTCTCCTTCAGTGTCAATACGCCGTACACAGACCCTGAGCTTTTTATAAGGACTTATAAAGCCGTTTGATGGACAGCTGCTGTGAGCCGCTCCAGTTCAATACTTTATTCATAAGTCTACTCCATCAACACAACACACGTACGATGTTATCTTTGTTAGAGAGCCATATATACAAACATGTGCGGAAACGGCAATATTCTGTCCTGCGCACAACTGTGCACCAGCTTCTCGAAACATAACATTTATTCAAGCGGTGTTACTCCGCATTGTGGCAAAATCGCATCGTTAGCATATTCCTGTGCTAACTTTGCGCAGTGGCCTTGTGGCGTTGATTGGACGCGCAGATATCGACTGCACTGGCCTTTTCTCTGCTTTACAGTGGCGCGCACCAGAAGATGGGGAACGACTGTTGTGGAGCGGAGGGAGCTGCGCAGGGGGAAGAGGAAGGACGAGGTGGAGCTGCCCAGTGCAGGACACCACGCTCTGAAACAGGGACAAACCCAGGAGGTAAAGTCAAAGTGCTCCTAAGATATTACTACGCCTTGCAATATAGTTCCCCTTTTTATCCGCTTAGAAAATCAGCATGTTTCATTCTGTGTGACTAGACTTGGATCGTGTATCGAATCACATAACCATTCTTAAACAGGGGAAACGTGGAACCGCTCGGTCGCTTCTAATTTCACCCCCGTTTGGCCCCATGGAGGAGAGGCTACATGCTAACGACATCTTTGTGCGTGACTGAGCGCACGCACAAAGACCAGACGGCTACGCTTCAACTCGTCTGAGCTCAGGTAAGAACATATCTCAGTATTTAAAAAACGGTGGCCTGGTCCTTTAAAAACAAAAATGATATTATTGTTTGTTTATTGAGCTCCACATGCACCGCTCTGTGCTACACTCGCCTCGGACATAAAAAAGAGCCCGTGCACGAGGAACAAATCAGCTGTTTACACGAAATCTACAAAATCAAACATACTAAACATACTGTCTTCAGGTTAAATTTTTTACACATAAAAGGCAGAAAATATCGAAAACTCTAAAAAAAATACATCCCGCCCCCCCTCATATTCATGTGAGTTATCTACAGGAAACGTTTTCACATTGATATCTATACATCTACATGCTTTGCCTATTCACCTGTAGAGTCTCGCCTCCATCCAAAGGAGGACACACAGGAGTTCTCTATCCGGCAAAAGGCTCCCAATCCGCCATCTGTACTGGGAAGTTTCGGTGCAGTGGACGTCGCGGGCAGTACTTATTCCTCAGAGGTGACACGGTACTGTCTCTTCTTCATCCCCAAAATACATAGAGCTAATCAAGTGGCTTCATTTCATATCATTCTCAAATGGTTTCCTCCCCGATCGTTTTACTTTGACTTACTTTACACCACGAACAAACGGCCAAAGCGTGCACAATAGGCGGAGAATCAACTGGCTATTGAAGGGAGGGTGAAATGCAAAGAGCAAGTACATAAAGTATTACCTCCACCTGTGGCACTCCGATTGAACCGTTGCTGACCCTGTTGCCGGCTGCCTTCTGTTCCCGCCTGACGCTTTATTAGTCTCTGTGGCGTTAATGTCTGCCCCTGCGATAAACTGAAACGGCACCACGTTTACACGCCGTAAACTCCGATCACCGCATACTGTTTTAGGCACTGGCCACAGTTCGGGCAACTCAAACGTGCACCAGCTCAAGGGAAGATGTCTGTTATAATCACAAAACAGAAGGAGCTGAGGGAGGGAAAGGAGGAAGGAAGTCACAGTTCATTTGCAAAGTCAAGCGCTTATTATTATTCCAAGCATACCTCGCCCAACTAGGCAAAGTGCCCCAGAGAGAGCCATCTCTGTGCGCTGTCAAGTAAAGTGAACACGTGCAGCGGGGGGTCCTTACCTGGTGGTTCTACAGTAGCGGCATGTGGTGCACTGGTCCACTGATGGCGCGCCCGCCGTCTGCTCTCCTCCGAGTGAGAGACGGAGGAGACAGTAGCCTCGCAGGGAGAGCACGACCACAAGCTCCGCCCCCCCAACCACAACCACTGGAAAATAAGACCCCCCCCCCCCGTAAGTCACCCGGGTCCAGCCGAGAGAAGTGGGGCCACTGCAGCGTGACGGACCCCCTTCCCCCCTGCTGGGTAATAGCGGACACCAGACCACAGAGCAATTTGGTGTGGGAAAGGAAAAGAGTGTCCATATGAGTCAGGTTGGCAGTTCCAATCCCGTTTTTTTCCGTACGAGGCGAGACATAGTTTGAATTACAGTCTTTTGATGATAATTTCATAGTCAATGTGTTTCCAGTGTTTTCTACACGGCCGTCATCGAGTCCATCCTCTCCCCCTCCATCACCGTGTGGTTCCCCGGCACTACAGACCGGGACAGGCATCGACTGCAGAAGGTGATCGGCTGTGAGCTCCCATCTCTCCAGGACCTGTTCACCTCCAGGACCCGGAGGCGTGTGGGTCGGATCACAGCTGACCCTTCTCACCCTGGACACGGTCTATTCACCCCTCTCCCCTCAGGCAGGAGCATCCACACTCATACCGCTGCTATCACTTTATCACTTTATACACCTACACAAATACAATATGTTCTATGTCAATTGTTGTCATCTTACCATACCATACTTACTTTTAATTTTTTTTATCTTATCTTATTCTTTATGCATGCCCCTATAGCCCTATACAGACCCATACCTCCCGCCACAAGAACAGTTTTTCCCCTCCGCCATCAGACTCATGAACAAAAACAAGACCCAATAACTCATATTTGCTGCTCGATGCACCTGCACATCTGTAAATACACTCACGCTGATGTTCTGTCTTTATCGTAATTTAAATGTAATCTTTGTACGCATGCCCTGATAGTCTTATAGCCTTATAGTTTAAAGTCTTTACAGTTTATTATTTATCTAAAGGTATATGTTGTATGTTTCATGCTGCACGATCGACCGAAAAGACATTCCAAGTCGTGAACCTGTTCATAACCAAGGCAATAAAACCAATTCTGATTCTGATACTGTTTCCCAACTGGCGGGTCGGGGCCCAAATGGGGTGTCGGAATCATTCTCCGTAGGAACGCCAGCCTTTCCCAGGAAACATTGCTTTCAGTGTTTGTCGCTGAAGAAGTATTGAAACACTACTCTGAGTCTGTTCAAATGACTGTCATTGGATTGTTTTTATTATGATTTCAGCTTTTCAGGACTTTTCCAAAAGATGTTGTAAGGTGTACACATTGTACATTTTGGATAACAAATATCAGTGGAGACTTGCTGACTTAGACAAATGTTCACTTGGACGATGTAATGCCATAATAATGAATTCAATTAACTGAATCAGAGGATCAGAGCTTTGTTGCATAGTAATAACAATGTTATTCCTGTTGCAAATGCACCCACAAACTAAATAAAGAATAGGCTCTTGTTTATACAGATCTTTTAGAAAGACGCTGGGTATAACAATAGTCCATTACATGATTCCTGCAAAAGAGAGGGAGGCAATTGAGCTCAGGAAGTGAGGAATAACCGAGATGAGGCGCGCACGTGGGATTCACACACCAAAAAGGAAGTTCAGGGTACACTTTTATTGATAAATCTGTATTTCACTCTTGGTTAAATGTGTCAACAGCTCACTCATTATACCAGGCAGGAGTCCCTGGATGGAGCTGGAGGATTATAGGAGGAGATGGATGGGATGAGTGGTCAAACGCCGGTGACAAATTTCCCGGGGGGACCATAAAGAACAAAGGCTCTATATCTGATGTGTACTTTTCATTTCGAAAATTGCAGTTTTGCACAGGAATGAGTTTATAAGCAAGTTTTGCCACATTCAGGCATCAACACTGCCATGGCAATGTAAAACAACACGCTGGGAAAACAAATCCAATCATAGCCATATGTGTCAGCACAAGCTGCTGTCGTCTGGGAGGAGGTTCAGGACTGTATTTAGCCGGATGGATGGTTTGGTTTTGTCTTGTTTATGTCTGTTCTGTAATTTTTTGGGGGAAAACGTTCGTGTCCGACTCTCCTTCAAGTCAAATTGCTCCCTCGGGAGAATAAAGGAAATGAAATATTAAAGTATGGCGAGGTCCATTTCATGGCATTTATATCATCTCTGTGGTTTTGTTAACATACTGTATTATAAGATGATGTTTAGCGGCCATTGGACATGTATCCAACCCCACAGAAAGCTGAAACTCCAATGAATGTGATTTAACATTTAGCTCAGAAGCCACTTTTCTACGCTATTTGGTATCTTAACCACTTAACTGCCACCCTAGGGTTAGGGTTAAGGACTAGGGTTAGGGTTAGGGTTAGGGTTAAGGATTAGGGTTAAGGACTAGGGTTAGGGTTAGGGTTAAGGACTAGGGTTAGGGTTAGGGTTAGGGTTAGGGTTAGGGTTAGGGTTAGGGTTAAGGACTAGGGTTAGGGTTAACAATTATTTACATCCAAGTCTCAAAGCGTATTGACTGGAGAGCTTACAGCCTATATGCCAGTGTGATACCTAATTTGAAAGCCTAGACCTTCTAGTTTCTAAAAATATGTGTGAGATCTGTGTGAGTGAAACACAACCTACGTTACAATTATATCCTGATTAGGGTTAGCTAACCCTAACCCTAACCCTAGCCCCCTGATCAGGGGAGACGGCAGTTAAGGGGTTAACTCATTGGCTGCCAACCCCATATTGCCAGGCGTTTAGATGATTTTCACAGATTTTTCAAGGCCCACAGAATATTGTGTACTGTGACTATGAAAAATCTGAAAGTTTGTTTCTAGCTTGTTTCGTTCTTCCGTAATCACCAGTTGAATAGAGGTTAGTTTAACTGAAAAACGCCCGTTTCTGACCAAAAAGCTCATATTTGTTGCTTTAGCGACACCTTTAGTCGAGGTTTCCTTCTATAAAACCGCAAGAACTGCTTCTCCCTCGTGTGTGCTGTGATGAAAGGCGCGGCGTTAGCTTCCTTAGCAGCTTATTTAGGTGGAACCATGAATGTTACGCCTGTCTGCCTCCTTGATCCTCCTCCTCCACCATGATCACCATCATCTCCTCCAACACTCTTACTACGAGAACCACCGCTAACCAGAACCTGTTCAAGTGTAAGTCGCCTGTACTTTTCCTTTACGCTTCGCTATTCCCCATCGATCTCCTCCTACTCCCTTTCGCCATCGTCCTTCCGGTACAATGTATGAGTAACCATGGAGAAGGTTCCATCAGCAGAGAAACCTACTCAAAAAAACAACTGATTCCGGAGCGCCCTAGTAGGAAAGTAAAGGCGGCGTGCTAACCACTCAAACCCACTGGGTCACTGAGATCAAATACGCGTAAAAAGTTACGTAATGCACCTTTAATGCTGGAGACTGTTGTGTTTTTATAATCACTGAGTCCCGGCTAAGGTGGAGTTTCACAAGTGACCCTCGGGTGCAGATTAGCATCAGAGCCAGGGGAGCTGCGCAGGAGGAAGGAGGGGCTGCAGGAGCTGACCAGTGCAGGACACCACGCTCTGAAACAGGGACACACCCAGGAGGCGGTGGACCGTGTCAGAGGAGCGCTGAAGGCAGCCAGCCAGGTTTCCTCCTGGTACTGCGGTTTCCCCTACCTCCAAACACACATGCTGCTCAGGTTGGCCCACAGAGTCGCAGCGGCTCAGGACAAGCCCCACGCAATTTTGTTTTACGAATCTATTATGACAAATAAAGCAGTTACTTACACGATTTTCATGCCCGATTTTGATACAATTCTCAGTCGCGCCGAGTCTTCCCGAGCCGCGTCTAGTTGAAGCAGTCGCACCGTCGTGTCTCATAGTGTGTGTGTGTGTGTGTGTGGGGGGGGGGGGGGTCACGACTGGACTCACGTTTGAATCGTGTAGTGTGGGCGCAACTGGACTACAGTCGCAGGAAATCAAACATGTTTGATTTTTAAGCCCGATTTAGGACGCACAGGAGAAACGTGGGAGATTTCACCCCAAAGTGAACACACAGAAAGCAGCGGCCAATGACAGCGTGAAATAAAGACAGAAAAACAGCAGCACAAACAGCTCATGTCATGGCCACAGCCCCACACGAAAAGGCACAACTTTATATCACCAAACGTTCACGAGAACCACCTCTTCAAGCTACATTTCAACCGCAAACAGAGTTTAGCGGCACTTACTGAGTTTGGAGACGGACTGTTCAGCTTCACCTCGCTGCTAGCGGCTCGCCTCTCCGCTTTCTCCGCCGTCTCCTTTGCCTCCTCCATCTCACGGCGGAGGCCCGTCTCCTTTTCTTATTAAATCCACTGAAATACGTCCCGCTTCTTCTTCGTGTCGCCGACTTTTATCTCCATTTGACTGAACTATTGCCAAGTTTTTCGGCTTCGTAGCAGTAGGAGCCTTGCACTGCGGTGTTGTGACACTGTTGACACCGCTGACCAAACTGGGACACGCACATGTTTTCGCACGCTCACAAACACGGCCTCTCTTTGCAGATTCGGGCTCAGTTTTTGAACCTGGAGGAGAAATGAAGCGGTAGAGACACAGACGTGCTGTGTTATCAAACATCAGCTGTTTGTCAGAATCGTGTAGTGTGTTCGCTCTGACGATTCTCAGTTGTCGTTCTATAATCGCACTAGATCCAGTCATGTAGTGTGGACTCCCCATTCTATATAAAATCGTTTAAGACTAGAACAATCGTGTAGTGTGTGCGGACCTTAATCAAGTCTTTACAATGAACAGTGCACAGTCATTTTTCACAAATGTTTGCTTTTACTGATGGTCAAAATAAATGTTATTCCACTACAATATATATATTTTTTTATCATAGAGGGCTTTTAACGGTACGTGACGGTTTTGAAATATCTTCGACTGGACCGGGTTGGTTGAGTTCCGGAGCCAACCTTTAACTTTACACATTTCTTACTGGTTTCAGCCCAGGAGGCGCTCCCGTCCATCCAGACCTGTGTAAGTATTTTAGACGCCTCCTCCACAGCTCACCAGGGAGTTGTTCTGCGCCCACCCGGAGAAGTGAGAAGAGATGAGTGTGAAAGCTAAAATAACCGGTCTCCAGGTTGGAACTTGAGAGAAGAAACTTTTACTCTTTTGGTAATAACCCACAAGAAGTAGCCGAGAGAAGAGTTTGGGGTTCTCTCTTGCCGTGACAGGTGTTTCTTATTTTGAGGTTGTGTCTTCTTTTTATTTACCTTTACATCCTCAGTTTATTTCAAAATAAATCTGATCACTGATTACTTTAGTTAAAAAAAAAAAGGGGGCCAGGCTCTTTTGCTCTGCCCCATTTAGTTTATACTATACTTTATACTATACTTTGCTTTAGACGAGATAAAGTCATCATGTCGGTCTGTCTGTAGTTTTCAGTTGTTAGTGTATTATATTATTATAATATTATATAATATAATTATATTAGCACCAATCCAACACTGGTGCATAGAGCGATTATTGAGATGAATCAGAATCAGAATAGTTTTTATTGCAATTTTTTGAGTTTTTCTTGGTGCAAACGCGCAACATATAACACAGAATTTAGATAAAAAAGAAAACTTTAAACTGTATAGGGCTATAGGGGCATGCATAAAGAATATGAAAAAAAGATAAGATAAAAAACAATTAAAAGTAAGTATGGTATGGTAAGATGACAATTGACATAGAACAGATTGTATTTGTGTAGGTGTATAAAGTGATAGCAGCGGTATGAGTGTGTATGGACCGTAGCCTCCTGCCTGAGGGGAGAGGGGTGAAAAGTCCGTGTCCAGGGTGAGAAGGGTCAGCTGTGATCCGACCCACACGCCTCCGGGTCCTGGAGGTGAACAGGTCCTGGAGAGATGGAAGCTCACAGCCAATCACCTTCTCAGCTCGATGCTTGTCCCGGTCTGTAGCGCCGGGGAACCACACGGTGATGGAGGAGGTGAGGATGGACCACACGGTGATGGAGGAGGTGAGGATGGACTCGATGATGGCCGTGTAGAGCTGCACCAGCAAAAACTTTTATTTCAATTTTATTTATGAAATTCTCATTTGTAAAATTCTACGCGGTGTGGCTTTAAGTTTCCTCAGCTGCCGCAGGAAGAACACCCTCTGCTGGGCCTTCTTAATGAGGGTGATGATGAAAAAACCCGTCAAACTAGTGACAAAAAGAAGGTGAAAACACAACAAAACAGTGACAAAACGAGATTAAATGAATAAATAAATAAAAAGTATCAACAACATGGCAACAATGTGAGGAAAAAGATCAGTTTAGATCAGTTTTGCGGGTCTTAGCTTTCAAATGAGGCACTGGCCGTAAGAAGCTTTCAGATTCAGGTAAGCCGAACTGGAGAAAATGTGATAAAGGTGGATTTGAGATTAGGCCCGTAAAAAGTATAATACCCAGTTGTATTTACTCACTATACGCACAATGCGTTTAATGCTTCTCCCTTATTTTATTATTCTCATTCATAGCTTTATGTCCCAGCCCACACTCTGATCATGAGCCTGTGCTGGCTGGTTTCTAACGCAACAGCTGCCATATTCATTATATACGCCGCTGTAGGGTTCTTTGTTGTGTTTGTCTTTTCCTTCTGTACAGACATTTGCATATGTCGGTGAACACAAGGTCTGCTCATGGAAATGGAGAATCAAGGTCAGCACCAGGCTCTCAACGCAGTATACAAGGCACTGAATGTGCAGACTCCATACAGTACGGGCAGTGCAGTATGTTCTTAGTGGTATGTGCCGTGTGGAGTTTGCGTGTGGTCGGTGCTTCTGTCAGTATTAACATAGTTTAACACCACCGAGTACGGAGTGAAAATCGATTTACATGTCTGTGAAAGGCCCTATGCAAATATGCAAAAAAAAGGTCCGGTCCAATTTTTGGTTTTGGAATATAATTTTCTCCATCGTGGGCGCCTTATGTTTCCTGGGCACCACCATCACCCAGGACCTCAAATGGGAGCCCAAACTGGAGAAAATGTGCTTGGTTTAGATGAGGCTTAAGAGGTTCATCTCAAAGGGGGTGGGGGTTATATTATTTGATTTATTACTTTATTTTTTATGTATTTTTTGTTTTGTTTTGAATTATTTATTTTGTTTTATTATTATTATTTTATTTTTTTTATTTTTAATGTTATCTTATGCTGTTCATTAAGATGGGTTTCTCGTGTTATGTGATAACTGTTCTTGTTTCTTTTCCTGTCTGGTTTCTGTGGTTCACAGTGGACTGAAGGATGATTTATCATTGAAACCAATGGTAACAGAAATAATGCTGAAATCAATTGAAAAAAAAAAAAGAGGTTAATCTCAAAACAGCTAAAACTAGGGTTTTACTAATTCTTCTAAAGTTGTATGACAGGGGTTCCTGACCCCCAAAACAACGTGGGACCCCCTTCTGTAAAATATAACTTGCATTTGTAATAATTTAAGTTGCCAAACATTTAGAATCTGGTATAATGATGTTAGTGAAGGTTTTGATATTTGGCTTAATTTCACTCAAATATGCGGTTTTCAATCAAAAATAAATCTAATTCAGTGTCATGAATTTCAAAAATATTGTCTCAACACCCATCATCCAGTGGGTCCCGACCCCCACTTTGGGAACCACTGTGCTATGGAAAGGTAATAAATTGAGTTCTGGGTTTAAAAAAAATGCACCAAATACATTTTGTTGGACAAGTTGTGATGTTTGTGCCGCATTATTTAAATTTAGTAATAGTAATAGTAATTAACCGCTTAACCCCCACTTCAACCGAGCACATTTTCTCAAGTTCTGCATTACCCAAATCTAAAAGCCCCCCGACAGGATCTTACAGCATAACGTCTCATTTGAAAGCTAAGACCTAAAAAACTGATCTAAAAAATGTCCTCGCATTGTTATCACTATTTGTCTTTTAAAAAAAATGCTTTTTTGACACTTTTTGACAGTTTTTTGTTGCGTTTGACGTTTTTTTTTTCTTCAAGTTTTTGTTGCATTTTTCATAACTTTTTTTTTACGCCTTTTTTGTTGTGTTTTGTAACTTTTTCATCACTTTTTTGATGCTTCACTTCATTTAGGTCTTGTTTCCATTGCTATTTTGACACTTCTTTCAAGAAGTTTTTAGATTTGGGTAAAGCCAAACTGGAGAAAATGTGCTTGGTTAAAGCTGCTCTAAGTGATGCCTTTAAAAAAAAAATCGTCAGTAGGTGGAGTAGAGAGCGCTGCTCTGCCCCACCACCACCTCCCTCCCCTCACCCACGCCCCTCACTCCCCCCCACACTATTGCTGGGTTGCAGGTTCTAGAATGTGATGATGTCACAGGACCCAGTGGGGGAGGAGCCAGTTTTTTCTATTAACAGCATTACACTTTCACAAGTCATATCTAAGAAGAAAATGTATGAATTACAAAAATGATCATTAATATGTCACTGGGTCCATGATCTCTCTGTACAAGACCAAACATTTCCTCAAAAACGAAATAATTTTACCTATACAATATTATAGGCCTTTAGAACGCTGTGATGTGACCTGAAACCCAGCAATAGGCCACACACTGCTCTGGTTGCATTCAATGAGATACGGAAATCTCATTAACCTTGTGTGAAACTCACATTTATCAGCATAAATAAGATATGTAGCAAAGTAAACATTTTGAGATTTTTTTTTCTTTTGGCATTTTGAACATAATACTTCCATTCAGAACTTTTTTTTCCCCCGCAAACCTTGAACGCCTCTGCCTCAGGTGCTGCTTTGCTTTATGTTCCCAATGAGGAAAAAGGCGAGGGGCTGTAGTGTAGCTTTAACGTGGGGGTTAAGGGATTAAAGAATTAAGCAATGCAAATGTTGCCAGGGAGCTTGTGTTTCAGAAAAGCCATTGCAAAACATATTTTACACGTAAAATGTGTTTATTTTATTCCATTGAACGCTTTTAAATCCAGAGTGACGGCATGTTTTCCATCATGTGTAATCGTATGCAATTTGTAAATGTGTAACTCCATGGCTGCCTCTTGGCCAGGACTCCCTTGACTTTCCTGTTTAAATTACGGATAAATAAAATGATAAAATAAAAAAAAGAGGTTTGTCGCTATCAAATGAAAGTGATCGTTGCATACTCTCCAAATGTGTTAGTGTGGGCTCTCAATCATCCAGGAATTAACCAACGTAGTGGAGATTCAGTAAGACCGGTAACAAACAAACAATCTAGACGCCTATTCAAACTTGCCATTACCACACCTATCACGTTTTTACTCCAGAAAGCAGCGTTACTAATTTTATTTATTTTTATTTTATTTATTTATTTAATTGCGACAGTCTGTTCGGGGCCGGGGCGAGCGGGGTTCGGGTGGAAGCACATTTCCGCTCGCTCTGTGTCCTTTTGCCCGACGACTTCTGCGCCATCGTCTCGCTTGCATTTCGGTTATTCCGGGTTCATTCAGCCATAGCATACGACAGGTGAGGCGCATCACCGGGGTGATGTGGTTACCATGGAGACTGCGAGTGCGAGGGGTGTGTGCTAAATGGGGCACTTTAACTCTTCGCTCAAACCGGGGCAAAACTGACACGTCTGGCGTTGACATGGCCCGCGGTGTACCGGTCGGAGTGGCCTGTTCCAAGAATCCGAGAACAGTCGAGATCCGAGACAGCAGAATGCCCCGCCCGCCCCCCCCCCCCCCTTACTTCCTGTTCCCAAAAATACACGAGGCTGGATGTCTGGGCTCCAACACCTTTTTCATGCACCACAATTGTGGATGCAAAGGGTCAAATCGTTCCCCATCAACTTTTTACAGTCTTGCAAACATCATTTTGAATTCTGACAATAGAATATATTACAGTCCATCCATCCATTTTCTTCCACTTGTCCGTTGCCGGGTCGTGGGGGCAGCCGTTGGAGCTGCTCAAATCACATATCACCAGCCCCTATGGCGCCCCCTGCCCCCCCCCCCCCCCTGACTGTAGGTCATAGGCCGTAAAAAATAACAGACGACTCCTCCTCACTCCTCCCCGTTTGCCACAATGACCTCGTTCGAATGGGGGAAATCATGGCGGGTTCACAGGCTCCTCCTCCCCAGCCCTGACGAAGCATGTTCCTAAAAAAGGGCATAAGGGCGGGATCTTCACTGGGCGTGGAGTTCAGTCGTAGCCGCGCCATTAGCTCTGATGCTAACGGCCCGTCAAGCAAAGTCCGGCCCTCGTTAATTATGCGAGCTTTCTAAAATGTTTCTTACAAAAATCCCGCCTGGTTTCTTTAACTGTGCCTAACCCAGCGTTATCACTGGAGGAATATCCGGCTGTGGAAAGTTTAGGATTTAAAGTTGTTTTTAACGGGGTCTAAAGTGCAGTGGTTTCTAATTGGAGACTAGCGGCTATATGGAGGTACTTACAGCAATGGCGGGACAAAACATGTGCGCCACTGTCGCCCCAAAAAGGTTCAAGTTAAGCCCTAGATCAGCTAATAACTAATGTTTAGTTAATGATACGCAAAATCAAACTGAAAGAAAAGGACTGAAAAATACTTTGAAGTTGAATTTGGTCACACAGCACATACTTTGCCTTATAATGTATTTTCTAACATATTCCGTTACTTTGTCCAGAGTTCTGTATTCTGGAGACTAACTTTCACACTGAGTTATATTATATATAAACGGGGTGTATGATTAAAAATATGCAAACTCGCTACACTGTTATTAGAAATGTAGACACCAATTAGAAAAATGAAAATGAAAACACTTTGCCGCGCGCCATAGACTGAAGGAGCACACACCAGGAACACGGCAGTTTTCTATCTATATTTTTAATTGGGGAGGCAGATTATTGATGATTAGAAAGCTGAACTGTATTCAATGTGCTGTGGCATCATGCTGTGAGAGTGCGTGGTTCACATCGCATGATGAGACGGAAGCCTCTTTTTCTTTTGATATGGTGCGATATGAAGCGATATGATTTACATTGTGGTACTTTTTATGTGGAAAAAAACCAACAACCTTTTTGTTTGTGCGAAATCGAAATTTTTGTGGCCCAGCGGCTACGAGTGGTCAGCATGGCGCCTTTACTTTCCATCCTTGTGGCCTCTTTAATATGGGTGGCCAGATGTCCCAGTTTACCCAGTTTTTAGTCCTTTGTCCCACGTCCCAATAGATTTCTCCAACGCCATTGATTTGTCCCAGTTTTACTCGCAATCTGTCCCAGTTGTCCCGGTTTCGGCCAATGTCGTCCCCGAAATAGCACACTTCGCTTGAAAATGAATGTCTTTGGCCCGTGTGAATATGAATCATTGTAAACCAGTTCAAACTCTCAGTTCAGGATGGGTGCATGTCACAAGTCGTTGGCAGTTTTAGATTTGGAACCCGAATATTGTCCCAGTTTTGTTGTTGGAAAATCTGGTCACCCTATCTATGATGCTTCAGGAATAATTGTTTGTAGAGTTTCTGGTAGGTTTCACTGTTGACGAACCCTCTCACCAGAAAACCTACAAAACAATTCATCCTGGACAGGGCTCAAAAACGCGACTTAACATTTGACCTGAGTGGCACCGGTGCGAGGCCGTTGTGATGCTACAGCCACTGGGTCACAAAAAGGTAAATTAGGCCAACTATAGTGTTTTTATCGCATAAAACAGTTGCATAATGCGCCTTTAATGGCTGACTGCCGTGGTTCACAAAGCGGGGTGCGGGGACCTCAGAGGCACTGAGGCATTGTTTTGACCACACATCATTCACAAAGAAATACATTGAGTTTGAAATGTAATATATGTGAGAATCTGTATAGCCTATAGAGGAAAAACATTGCATATTCTTTGAAAAGACAGAATTTTATGGGATATATTTGGGGAAAGTAATAGTAAGTTCTCTCAAATGAAAGAATAAAGAATTGTTCTCCAAATACCTATCCTAAACATATGTATTCCATTACTTTATTATGTTCCCAACACTGGCCATCTGTGTGTAAAATGTATAGTATACATTATTCTATAATATGGTATGCTGACTGCAGGATGTATCAGCCATTTTGTACACATTTGAACGGTCTGGTGATTTTGAGTCTGTAGTGCTATCAACAATTCCTAAAGACAACAATAGCTTCAGGATAAAACAAACACTGTACGGTCTCATCCTCTAACACACACACACTGACCACTAATGAACGCTCAAAGTCCATTACCCTCTATTCAATAAAGGTTAATAGGAGTCAGTGACTGTCCAGACCCTGTTCATCTTCTACCCCTTGTCTCCTCCTTGACATATCGCCTGTTTTCCTGAGCGGCTTCATTGCTTCGTTTATTGTTTCTCTTGTGGTTTATTTATGTCGGCGAACCCGTCTGAGACTCGACCACAGGCGTAAGAGGTGCCAAAGACAGTGAGGGATTCTGGGAGTTTTGGGGGCCTGATACCGCCTCATGATCCATCCATCTTCAGCCGACACACTGGGCTGGTATTGATTTACCGCGGAGCGCACCAAGAAAGACAGAGGAGGGGGGGGGGGGGGGGTCGGAGGCAGAAGGAAGCTGTAGCCGTGCGCACCGGGATCACAACCTCCCGGGAAAGTGTTGGTTTTAATGGCGTGCTGCGTGTCGGTTATGGTCACAATGCACAAAACAACATAACAACAAAGATGTATTAGCAATAAAGCGATAAACGGTGATCTGAACAAACTGAGCCTTTAATATGTGTTTGTGTCTTTGATGGAACGCTCTGGTATTGATTCCCAAGGTGTATCTGCTTGAAAACGAATAAAACAAAATCCCAGAATGAGCTGCTGGACGGCCTATAAAGCTGGGGTTCTCAACTGGTGGGTCGGGACCCAAAACCCGGTCACGAAACCAGTTTCAGATGTTGGCGAGCCTTTCCCAGGGAACATTTCTTTCAATATCTATCAGCTGAAAAAGTACAAAAACTCGACCCGAGTGCGATAAAAGACTTTGGCTAAAATGTAGTAACATTAGCTTAACATACTTACATGCGTGTTAAGTGATGATGTCATCGCTCCACTTCCGGGTCCAATGAAACTTTAGCCCTATTCACTATAAAGTAGGGATGTAGTGATTCAGCCCCGATGCAATTCGATTTTCGATTGTATTTATTTATTTTTATTTATTTATTTTTTATGTTCTCCTTGTTAGGAATTTGTTTTTGCCTTTCTGCTCCCCCTCCTTTTCTGTTTCTGTGCAGGGAGTGTGTGACAGGGGGCGTGGCTGGCTCCTCCAGGGGAATGAGGCACACCTGAAGTTACTCACTCATTTGCAGTCTTCACACTGCACTCCACATCCCCGCCGGATTATTACGTCTACTCGGTAGAGTTCAGTCTGTGGTAACTTTGAAAACGCCATGGTTTTTGGATCTAATCTTTCTCCTTTGCGCAGCTCTCCTGGTGCCACTCCTGGAGCCTACCACTCTGCCAGCCAGCCCCCTGTCTCCACTGCCGAGCCGGCCTGCCTTTTGTCAAGGAAATACATTTTTTTTAAAGTTTGTTTGGTCCGTCTCCGGCTCTGCTTCAGGGTTCCTATCTTGCAAACCGTAACACTACTAGTGGTTCCTCTGAGGGAGCCCTCTGCCCCGGGAGTGCTGGTTGGCTGTGGCCGTGCGGGCGCTCTCCTGGGGGTGCCTGGATGGAGGTAGGACGTCTCTCCTACACCTCCTCCGGGCCCCCTGAGTTGGCGCTCTGTGGCTGTGGCCGATGGGCTGCTCCTGGTGCAGACGGCTCCTTGGATGATGTTTCCTCTTTCGGTCTATCTGTACCCAGCCTTACGTACTCAACTCTATGTCCATTTTTATTTAAGACTTTTAACTGCTGGGCTGTGTGTGCGGGTGGGGTGGTGGGGTTGTAGTAATTATGTATATTTGCTGGTGGGGACGATTTTAATGATTTTTAAGCACTGTAAAGCACTTTGTTTTACATTTTGTATGAAAAGCACTTTATAAATAAAGTTTGATTTGAATTAATTATTCCCATATGTCGTACCGCGGCTTAATCTTGAAACCCTTATACTGAGTGAGTCCATGTTACCACGGCAACTAAAGTCATAGGACAATGACAAATTGTCTCCACTTTTGGATGCCTTTTATAAGGAAATAATTGGACATTAGTTTATACGCGCTGACAGAGGACACAATAAACTTTGAGGCAGTTTTTGCGTCATGTAGATTCTCCCAGTAAAAACGAAGACAAAAAAAAATCCGCAGTTCACCAGTTACCATAGTTACCATCATAGAATCAGTTGCCCCCCACCTCAATTTTAAACTATAGATACTGACGACATCTCGTCATATGAGGCGTGGCTTCGCTGAGGGGGGAAATATAATCTTTTGGGATGACACAATTTTTCACTCTTTTTAGCCATTTTCTGGTGGAATATGAATTTATCCCACATGAATAAAGACAAGTCTAAATCGGGTCCATATGGATATTTTTTCACAGCAGATTGTTCAGTAGAAGCGAAAAAAAAAAGTCATAGCCAGCGTTAGCATGTAGCATGAGGCTAACATGAATGTTGGCATTCTCCGTTATTTATGTAATTGACCTTTTGCAAAACCACGCCCCAAAAGGGTAATTGTCCAATCAGACATCCTAGCAACCGTTACTATGAACCGCAGACCTCTAATGCAAAACAATGGGACATACCAGCAATGAGCACTGAGCAGATGCACTTTTTTTTTTTACTGCTAACCACCAAAAACCCACCAGACAAAGAAGAAGCAAAATGGTGGAGCGATCTGCCTATGGGGGATGTAAATCAGACACTAGGTACAAGAGTGTGTCTGGGGGAGTCCAGTTATTTCCCTTCCCAAAGAGAAAACACAACCTGAGCACTGCCTACAATGGATCAAACAATGTGGACAGCCTACGCCCTGCTAAATGTCTCCAAAATAAACAAGCATACGTCTGCTGTAAGGTAAGGCTAGGGCCTAGCCGCTAGGCTAACACCCAGTGCTTAATTTGATCCCCCGTTTGGGGGAACGCATTCCCCCAATTACCAGTTTTTCAGGGTAAAGGATCCGGGAAATATTTAGGAGGATCCGGCAAAGATTTGATCTGATATATTGGTGTTTAATGAGAGTGTTCCGGCAAATGTTTTGGCCTGTTCCCTGAATCCATCACATCAGACCAAAAGTGTTCCTGAAACTACTCATTTACAAATTAAGCACTGCTAACATCTATCTACTGACAGTCACATAACGTTACACAAACTGGCACTGGAGCTGTAACTTTAACTGCGGTGGTGAACTTTTATAAGCCTTACAGTCTCACGTGTTTTTGTCTCCATTTATGATAAAAGTAGTGTGTATTTGGTCACGGTCCTGATAACTGGCTGTAGCTGATTGTCATTGGGGCACCTGTAGGTTTAGCTAGCCTTAGCTAACTTTAGCGCACCGGAGAAATGCACTGGCGAAATTTTCCTATTTTTAGAAATACAAAAAAAATAAGAGGGAGCTTACCGGGCAGTGCAAGTGCACGACTGGTCCACAAGGCTGTGCTGTTGCATTTAAGGAAGAGATCAGAAGGTTTTTGTGATATTTCTAGAGACTTGTCTGTAGCTTTAGTGCCAATAGTCCTTTATCCTTCGTTGGATAGTTTAATATATCCCTCCACTGCAGACTGTGACCCCTTTTGCCTCGATCTGGAGGATATCACGGCGGTATTGCTCCAAAAAGGCAATCTTTTGCGCTGCTCGTGTTTTACCATTTGTTTGTCGGGCGTAGCAACAGTAACTAAGGGGGCGGAGCTCGGCGAAAGGTCAATTATGGGCTGTTGAACCACTTTGCTCCTCCCCATGTCTTTGTATCTTTATTGGATAGAAAACGATATCAATAATTCTGCATTTGTTAAAGTAGTTTTTGAATAATTGGACAAAGTTCAGATTTTTCTCTTCCCGTCTGTATCTATAGGCTCTTTAGAATGTTGTGACGTCACGTGAACGCAAACCTATTCATGGGTGTTTGTTCAGTTTTCTTTGAACAATCTCAAGCAGTGGGTTTGAGGCTTCCATAAAGACACAGCACACGGGGATTGCTGGAGTTGAAAGAATTTATAAATGGAAAGTAATTATTTCAGCCAGCTTCAAACGGCTGATCATTAAAAACACACTTATCTGCTGATGTTGTCATGGTCGAAACTGTTGTTCCCGCGAACCTCTTTTGTTCTTTCAGTTTCACACCAACCAAAATCTCAAGAGTCATTTTGCAAAAACATTGAGCTATGACTGAATGTGCCCAATGTTCTGTTCCCTTTACACGGGGATTAGAATGACAGTGGTGGGACTGATTAACTTAGAAATACTGAAAGGAAGGTGCTCTGAAAACATAACCTTAAACATCCAAAAGACAAGAAGAGCTAATAATTGATTTCTGGCGGCGTCGTGAGGTCCAGTCTCCAATTAAAATATGAAGATGTGGAACTGAGGACCCAACACGGAGCAACGCCACTGCCTCAGCGGCTCTACTTCTTACAGACATGAAAAACAATCTTAGTTTAGCTTTGTTGAATTTATTGCCATGGTCACTAAAATACATTACAAGTGCAACACTAAAAAGCCAAAGCAACTAAAAACTGTATGCTGTGTACGCCGCAGATGTGGAGGTGAAAACAATGGCGATATTAAACAGTGTTTTTGCCTGTGAGACAGATTGTGTTCGATAAATGTAGTTTTTCTGAGTAAATCCGGCCTAAAAGCTGCTGTGCGGTCGGATGTTCCATTTTGTCGGAACGGAGTTCGTTTTATGATTAGAATGGACGTCTGCAGATCTGAACACATTGTGTGGATTATGTTTTAAAGTTTAACGTAACTGTGCCGGACACGTCAGGCTCTAAACTCTACCATTTACTTTAAACATAAAATAAATTGTTAATCAAATGTTTAATGTCATGACATGTGTTAGCTAAGTCATGCTGTAGCTAAATCTAAAGCCGAGTAAACTAGACAGAACGTCGCCTAAAAGCTTCTAAAACATTTTCTCGTCAGCATCACGTTGAACTTAGATCATGATTATTTCCCGAAAGGCGAAACATAAATGCGTGAAATTCAACACAAAGTTACGATGGAGACCAATTAAGTCCAATTTCTGTTTAAATCAGACTTTTGCCTCAATAGGCAGATTACCATGGTAATCAAATCACATTTCATCACAATCCGACAATTATTCACCTTAAATCCTCTCAAACAGCCGCCCAATACCAGCGTCTCCCATGGTTTACAATGAAGCGAGAGCGCGGTGTTCACCTCCGCTTGATCTGTGACGAATCACCGCAGAGCCCGATTGTTGGCAGTTTGGTGTTTTGTGCTTTTAACCACTCTCAGCAGGACATTCCTCTCAGCAGCTGAGCTACTCCTGTACCACAAAAGAATCCCATTTGAAAGAAGGAGGAACGGTAAAAGGACAAGAGCCGGTGTGAAGGCAGATCCATCTTCTTCAGGACTCTCAGAAAGTGTCTCTTCAACAAGGCAGTTTGTGACGCGTCATCCGAGATGCAGGTGCCCAGGATAGAGCGTCGAACTTAAAGGTCGACACTCTATCCACAATGAGGAGGAAAGACACGCACATCCGACGCTCTGAACCAGTGTGCTGGATCCAAAAAGCACAAAGGAAAAAAGATCCGCACAACTGACATATGCTCACCCGTTTATTTGCTCACACAGAGTAACGTTTCGGGGTCTAGCCCTTCATCAGACTTAAAGAACAGCTCTGACACGCCTGTTATACACACATGGGCTAATTGTGTCACGTGTTAGAGGTCACATGACCATGGGAAGACCTCCGCACATTGGTCAACATATAACAGGACAAACATGTACATAGGTGTGTACAGGCGCAGTAGAATAGATGGACCAGTGCAACCACAGCATAGTGCAAAGACACAATATCTATTTACATATAGACAAGAATATTTACAGATATTTACAAACGTTTAGAGAGATACCCCGGGGTAGGACATCAACAACCATAGCTGCACTACTACAGTGAAGGTATGGCAAAAACAGGTACTCAGGCACTGTACTATGAGTGTGAACATAGTGGTCCAAGTCATAGGAAGAGACCTTTTGGGCTTTGTGTGTCTAGAGTATAGATCCAGAAGGCCTCTCTTTTTAGAAGCATGTTAATATCACCGCCTCTGTTGGAGTGTTTTATTAGTTCTATTCCAAGATACCTCAAAGCTCACATTGTGCTGGGCTACAGATGCGGCCACTGCACTCAGTGTAATTTTACACAAAAGACTAAAACTTTCAACCATCCACGGACTGGGAAATCCTACCCCCTAAAGGGAACCATCACACGTAATACAGACAATGTCCTCTACATGCTCAAGTCTCCCTGCGGGCTGGCTTATGTTGGTAAAACAACAAGACCTTTAAAGACAAGAATTTCAGAACATCGATCTAACATAACCAAGAGCCCTGTGGCGGTACACTTCTCATCAGCCCAGCACAATGTGAGCACTTTGAGGTATCTTGGAATAGAACTAATAAAAAACTCCAACAGAGGCGGTGATATCAACAACGTGCTTCTAAAAAGAGAGGCCTTCTGGACCTATACTCTAGACACACAAAGCCCAAAAGGTCTCTTCCTATGACTTGGACCACTATGTTCACACTCATAGTACAGTGCCTGAGTACCTGTTTTTGCCATACCTTCACTGTAGTAGTGCAGCTATGGTTGTTGATGTCCTACCCCGGGGTATCTCTCTAAACGTTTGTAAATATCTGTAAATATTCTTGTGTATATGTAAATGGATTTTGTGTCTTTGCACTATGCTGTGGTTGCACTGGTCCATCTATTCTACTGCGCCTGTACACACCTATGTACATGTTTGTCCTGTTATATGTTGACCAATGTGCGGAGGTCTTCCCATGGTCATGTGACCTCTAACACGTGACACAATTAGCCCATGTGTGTATAACAGGCGTGTCAGAGCTGTGTTTTTTTAAGATGAAGGGCTAGACCCTGAAACGTTACTCTGTGTGAGCAAATAAACTGGTGAGCATAGGTCAGTTGTGCGGATCTTTTTCCCTTTTTCGACGCTCTATCCACCACGTCACCCTTCATTTCCAGAGGATAAAGGTCATTTTTCTTCCTCCTAAAATCAATGGTCATTTCTTCTTCTTCTTATTTTTATTCATTTTGCCTCTGCACCTCCTCCCTGTGGGCTCTCTCATCTCCGTCACTGATCAGTCCAAGCACCGTTGCATCATCCGCGGGCTTAATGATGACATTAGAGCTGTCGGTGGGCGTGCAGGCATGCGCGTTCCAAATATGGAGACAGGACACAAGGCTGGGGCGCCCCTGTGCTCTGTGACAAAGAGGGATGACGTGTGGGGGTTTGTTAGAACGTCCTCGACCCAAAGGCGGGTGTTATGGTTTGTGGTTTTGGCCTAAATGACAGAAATCCTCTCGTGAAAGTCTGTCAGTCTGTCTGCACAGCCGACGCTTTCTATCATTGTGGCATCGGAAGCATTTTGACACGCTGCTCAAAATGTAATTTCCAACTTCAAAAACCTGATTGTCTTTTCTTCCCATCATCCTCGAGAGTGTGCCTCGGTGAGATTAGTGCTCCTCATTTTTCTCATAGTTTACCTGAGTTTAACTGAGTGTGTGGCCCCGCACCGGTCTGCCGCGGGGTTTTTAATGAGAAAGAGTCGTCTCCAGCTCCAGAAACTTTTAATTTGGTCGGGAGACGCGCTGTTGTCTTATCCAAGTCTGCGGAGACTTAGAGATTTAACTTGGAACACCAACACCTTACTCACACAGAGCCAAGGGGACTGTCTGTGTTTTTTTTACCATGTTATTATCAGAGGCGGGAAGTACTCAGTTACATTTACGTACATGTGCTTGAGAAATTGAACTTTTTAGAGTAGTTTTATCATACGGTACTTTGCACTTCTACCTGAGTAAAATTATAATGAAGTATCTGTACTCTTATTTGGGTGAAAAATAATTGGCACTTTTCCCACTGTAAGGAAATATGCAAATGGTAAATGCTTCATTTCAATCTATAAAATAGATGTAGATCATCTTTTGCACCTTGTAGTTTTTCTGTATTTTCTGCCATTTTCCGGGAATTTTCTTTGTAAATATCACGGTTCAGACGCGTGCACTTTTAAACGTACAAATTGGGAAGCCCCCACTTATTGCTGTATTTTGTTTGTATTTTGGGGATGAAGGTGGTTGAACACAGCATGCTTGGGACACTTGTTGCTAGCCTGGTGAGACCAGAATTATTCCCCTCAGTATTTTTTTTTTATACATCGGGGAATCGGTCTGGACCCCACGCCCCCGGTGGTTAAGTCAAATGCACGCTAGTGATGATCAGCGCTGGTTAAAGCCACTAAATGTCAAAATGTTTACAAACTAAAATCGTGGTAGGAGTTCATTGTTCAAGTTAGTCCTTGAACTATGACTGACGAAACAGTGCCACCACATGGATGCGAAGTGTATGGAGGACCAGAAAATGACTTTTTTCAGTCTCATATACCATAATGACTACCGAGCACACCTGAATATAAGCCGCACCAACCACATTTAAAAAGGAACTGTACATAAGCTGCAGGTGTCCATGTTGAACACACCATCAGCCCGCTGGAAATGCTGTTCTTATACAGAAATACAGGACTAAAGGTTTCCGAGAGAACGGTGGCCTACAGGTACATTTACTTAAAAAAAATAAAATTTATATTAAAAACTTCAAGCCCGGGCTTGAATGATGTGTGTGTGTGAATAAATGATGGTGGTCAGAGGGACCGTTGGCGCAGATGCGACATCGTCCGTCTCCCCCAGGGAAAACGGGGTCGGCCCGTTAGTCCGACGTCTCATTAGACCGAAAATGTCCCATTGAGTAGGGGTTGAAAAATAAAATTAGGTTCAGGCGAGAGTCCACTGACCTTAAGGTTAGGGCCAGTGGTTGTACATGGCTCTCTAATCCACAACACAACTGGGTTAGAGATGTCGGACTAATGGCATGGTGCTTTGTGACCATGTCTGTGAAAGACTCTCTCTCTCTCACTCTCTCTCTCTCTATCTCTCTCTCTCTATGGTTCTGTTCTGCCTGTCACTCTGTCCTCTTCCCGGGACGGCGGCCGTGTTTATAGACGTCCTCCTTGGCTTGTCTGCACACACGGCCCTGGGAGCTTCCCAGTGTTAAGTTTAGTTTATTTGTTTATTTGAGCAGTATACATTGTGCTCAAAAGGAGTGGGCTGAAGCAAAAAGCTTATGAGCCCCCACCCCCAAGTGCAATAAATAAAAAAAGAACATTTCAAAACATTTCAAGCAGCTACATTCGTACAGACCAACTTACAAACTTACAAAAAAAATATATAAACTGTTTGTATAATTAATTGAAACAAAGCACAACTACAACAACAATCTCGTTTCATTTACGATGTCTAGTACAAAGCAAGTCAAAAAATGTGATCCTTAATATATTTCTTTCAGATTGTTACCCGTGATTACCGGAAGTTACTTTTATGTTATAAAGGTACATTAATAGTTATTATACTCCGAGATCTTGATACTTCCCAGTAGTCATTACCATTCTCAGTATCATTTTAATTTAAATCTACAGAGTGTAGAGCGGGCCAGTTGAAGAGGGCAGTAGCTCCCTTTCAACCATCCCCCACACAGCTGCCCTAACAGCTGATTTAGTAGATTATGTTCCTATACTATGTGGTGCATTAAAGGACAAGGTTTAGAGCCCGTTGGGAGGATTCCTCTCAACAGATCCATAACCTGCCAACCCTAACTCTCAATTTGTAATTTGAGCAATAGAATGACAACCGTTCCAAGCAGCAACACTCTTCCAGATTATAGAGGAACAATACACATAATCCATCCTACTGCTCCCCCTAGTGGCAACGCATTTCTTCTTGTCTGTATATTTCAAAAGTCTTTTGTTTATATTTATATTTGAACAGGTTGATGTTTGGACATCGTTTCAAATCCATCTCCAGTTTATTCCACAATTGTACACCATTAACTGTTGGGCTAAAACGTTTCAAAGTTGTGCTATGTTTCTGAATCCTAAAGTTTAATTCATCACGTAATTCATAACGACCAGTACGTTCTTGGAACCTTTGAATTTGATTCCATGCACTCGCTCGATAACAACACCCTCTATCTGAATTGCTTCCTGAGCATTGGAATTACAGTTGCCAAATATCATCATTTTACTTTTACTCAGATTTAGAGATAATTTATTTTGTTTGAACCACTTGTTGACACTTTTGAGTTCCAAGTTAACAATCCGACACAGCTGCTGTAAGTCGTCTCCTGATGCAAAAATATTTGTATCGTCAGCAAACAAGATAAATGTAAGTACTTGAGACGTTTTACAAATGTCGTTAATATACATATTAAACAATTTTGGGCCCAGAATGGAACCTTGAGGTAAACCACACACAATTTGTCGACAACTCGACAGATAATCACAGATTTTCACACATTGTTTTCTATTTTTTAAGTAACTGGTAACCCACTGTAGAGCCAGCCCCTAATTCCATAATGTTCTAGTTTATAATTTAATATATCATAGTTTATTGTATCAAACGCTTTACTCGGGTCAAAAAATAACCCTATTGCATATTTCTTGTTATCTACAGCATTAGTTATTTCTTCAGTTATATCAAACAGCGCGTGTGAGGTTGAGTGATTATTCCTAAACCCAAACTGATTGTCCGAGAGTAAATTACACCTTTCGATAAAGCCGTCAAGTCTAGATTTCTAAGATTTTAGAGAATTGCGGTAAAAGGGAAACAGGCCTGTAGTTTGTGAATAGATGTTTATCTCCTGCCTTGAACAGAGGAATCACTTTTGCTACTTTCATACCATCAGGAAATTGTCCAGTTTGCAACGATAAGTTACAGATGTAAGTTAACGGCTTAGAGATACTTTCAATAACAGTTTTTAAAGTTTTCATGTCCATGTCATGGTAATCTGTCGAAGTTTTATTTTTACACCCTTTAACAATTTCCAGTATCTCCTTTTCCTCCACAGGACTGAGGAACAAGGACATAGGATTTGTGTCTATCAGTTCACAATTATAGTTCTCAACGTTTGCCATTTTTGCAGCAAGGTTCGGTCCAACATCTACAAAGAATTTATTAAATGTATCGACTACTTTATTCATATTATTCATAGTGTGTAGCAGAGCTGGGTCCCTGGTGAATTTGCTGTAGGCTGACACCAGTCTGAGCTATTAGCTGCATTGTCCTATAGGCCGCAGGGTTCAGAGAGTGTGAAATAGTCCGGAAATTATGGTTATTTGTGCCATTTTGTAGAAATCGTGGCCTCCTGCAACTTCCATGTGTGGCAATATGCCTGCAGGCTGGCTTCTTGTAGTTTGATTGGCATCAACTGATTAAAATTATTTCCTGTTTATTGTTTGACCTCTGACATCCCGGACACCCATTTGGTGGTTGTTGCTTCTCGTGCTCTGCATCTCAGCTAGTATCAGTATTTGACTGCTAAATTCAATAGCCAAAGTTGGTATTAGCTAGTTCCTGTTAAAGTTAATGTAATGACTCAGACCTCGCTGTCAAAGCCTGGAGCCACGCACGTGCCCCGCTCAGGTTGATGGCAAGGTCCCATTTAGTAAGAATATTCTAGTAATATTCTTTTTACATCCGCCTTTGGTGAAGGAGTTGTCGTGACAACGCCTCTACTGATAGACTGTGGTAACTTATTGTAGCTGAACCGAGATTTTTAGCCTTAGCTTGAGGACACACAGGTAAGTTCTATTGACAACTGCGATTGACTTTGCAGAAAGTCACTGGCCTGGAACCCCCGGAGTCCAATTTAGAGGTGATAAAAAAGAAGTAGAAAAACGTTCATGAAGGTACAACGGTATTATCCAAGATTAATACAATAGACTTTATAAAAGTGAAAAAATACACGAGTCACCACAGCACAGTCACATGGTTTTAAAGAGCCTCCTCAGTAAATGGCTTGAATGAAGGCAGTTTGTGCTTTTGTGCTTTTGCTTCATTTAGTAGAAACTTAAGCCACATGACTAATTTGCATACTGTAGCTTTATGAAACCGCTGTTGAGATAACATAAAGGGAAATGTGAAGGATCGTTTGGATGTTTCTTTTATTTTTTTCTTAAATATCTCTATTTGGACACCATGTTGTTGTTGGACAATATACAGTAGGTGGCGGTATGCGCTTTTGTTTGGCCTGCATTGGACTTTAAAGAAGAAGAAAAACAGCTGTTGGTGATGTCACTTCCCCTTCCCCTGAAGCAGAAGTTCACTGACTGCATAGATATCTAACAGTTGACCCCATGAAAGGTTAAGGATTAGTTGCTAGTGTTAGTACTTAGAGGCTATAATTTAATGGTTTCAGCGCCATCTGAGACGTCACTGGATCCCATGTCATTAAACTCAAAGACAGCAACTTTCTGAATGAGCCAAACCTCCAACGGCAAAGCGGGCAGGTCTGAATGATCGGCAGAAATGAAATCCCAGCATGCCACTGACCCCTGATATTATGGGTTGAACTGAATGAATACGATTAGTAACAACAAGACTGAATGAAGGACCTACACTGTCCAATTATGGCCTGAGAAGAGAAAAAGGGAGCTCTGTTGAGACCCTTTTTTGGTGTCTTTAGGCAAGGCTGGGCTTGCTGGGGACTTTTTGAAAACAGTGACCTCTCTGAATTACCCACCCGATGATGATACTTGAGTCCCTCCAATCCCATTTCCCAGCATGCATAGCGACAGAAAACGCAGGCTAATACAACGGCTCATGTTTACTGTGCCCTCATCTCCATCAAACCTGTGCCATATCCGCGGCTCTCAGACACAGCGGAGGCGTGTCCCTGTGACGTGGGTCCTGATTGGATTAGGCCCTGGTGTACTCGGGAACATGCCGGTCCTATTAATCATGGAGTGCACTTATGTTGGGCCAAATGGAATTTCCAGCCGGCGCTTTTGTTTCATTTGTTTGTAAGAGCCGCTGTGGTGGCGAGACGGATATTTTTGGAAGGTAGGAGGGAGAGAGACGTAAATGGGCAGTATGTATGGGGAATATAAATGTAGTCGGAGCTGCAGAAGGGGATGTTTTTTTTGTGAACTCCAAGGTCAGAAACCTCAAAACTCAGGGCTACCAGGGCTCGAGTCTCTAAAATCACTGTAGGAGGAAGAGCCTTTAGCTACCAAGCTCCGGTTTTATGGAATAAACTCCCAGCTCAGGTTAAAGAAGCAGAAACAGTCCCTACATTTAAGACTAGGCTCAAAACGTACCTCTTGGAATTAGCTTATGATCAGGTCAGTTAGGTAAAGCTCTAACCCTCAGCCTGAAGTAAAGCTCTAACCCACAGCCTGAAGTAAAGCTCTAACCCTCAGCCTGAAGTAAAGCTCTAACCCTCAGCCTGAAGTAAAGCTCTAACCCACAGCCTGAAGTAAAGCTCTAACCCTCAGCCTGAAGTAAAGCTCTGACCCACAGCCTGAAGTAAAGCTCTAACCCTCAGCCTGAAGTAAAGCTCTGACCCACAGCCTGAAGTAAAGCTCTAACCCTCAGCCTGAAGTAAAGCTCTGACCCTCAGCCTGAAGTAAAGCTCTAACCCACAGCCTGAAGTAAAGCTCTAACCCTCAGCCTGAAGTAAAGCTCTAACCCTCAGCCTGAAGTAAAGCTCTAACCCTCAGCCTGAAGTAAAGCTCTAACCCTCAGCCTGAAGTAAAGCTCTAACCCTCAGCCTGAAGTAAAGCTCTAACCCTCAGCCTGAAGTAAAGCTCTAACCCTCAGCCTGAAGTAAAGCTCTAACCCACAGCCTGAAGTAAAGCTCTAACCCTCAGCCTGAAGTAAAGCTCTAACCCTCAGCCTGAAGTAAAGCTCTAACCCTCAGCCTGAAGTAAAGCTCTAACCCTCAGCCTGAAGTAAAGCTCTAACCCTCAGCCTGAAGTAAAGCTCTAACCCTCAGCCTGAAGTAAAGCTCTAACCCTCAGCCTGAAGTAAAGCTCTAACCCTCAGCCTGAAGTAAAGCTCTAACCCACAGCCTGAAGTAAAGCTCTAACCCACAGCCTGAAGTAAAGCTCTAACCCACAGCCTGAAGTAAAGCTCTAACCCTCACCCTGAAGTAAAGCTCTAACCCACAGCCTGAAGTAAAGCTCTAACCCACAGCCTGAAGTAAAGCTCTAACCCTCACCCTGAAGTAAAGCTCTAACCCACAGCCTGAAGTAAAGCTCTAACCCACAGCCTGAAGTAAAGCTCTAACCCACAGCCTGAAGTAAAGCTCTAACCCTCAGCCTGAAGTAAAGCTCTAACCCTCAGCCTGAAGTAAAGCTCTAACCCTCAGCCTGAAGTAAAGCTCTAACCCACAGCCTGAAGTAAAGATCTAACCCACAGCCTGAAGTAAAGCTCTAACCCACAGCCTGATGTAAAGCTCTAACCCTCAGTATGATGTAAAGCTCTAACCCTCAGTATGAAGTAAAGCTCTAACCCTCAGCCTGAAGTAAAGCTCTAACCCTCAGCCTAAAGTAAAGCTCTAACCCACAGCCTGAAGTAAAGCTCTAACCCTCAGCCTGAAGTAAAGCTCTAACCCACAGCCTGAAGTAAAGCTCTAACCCTCAGCCTGAAGTAAAGCTCTAACCCACAGCCTGAAGTAAAGCTCTAACCCTCAGCCTGAAGTAAAGCTCTAACCCTCAGCCTGAAGTAAAGCTCTAACCCTCAGCCTGAAGTAAAGCTCTAACCCTCAGCCTGAAGTAAAGCTCTAACCCTCAGCCTGAAGTAAAGCTCTGACCCTCAGCCTGAAGTAAAGCTCTAACCCCCAGCCTGAAGTAAAGCTCTAACCCTCAGCCTGAAGTAAAGCTCTAACCCACAGCCTGAAGTAAAGCTCTAACCCTCAGCCTGAAGTAAAGCTCTAACCCCCAGCCTGAAGTAAAGCTCTAACCCTCAGCCTGAAGTAAAGCTCTAACCCTCAGCCTGAAGTAAAGCTCTGACCCTCAGCCTGAAGTAAAGCTCTAACCCCCAGCCTGAAGTAAAGCTCTAACCCTCAGCCTGAAGTAAAGCTCTAACCCCCAGCCTGAAGTAAAGCTCTAACCCTCAGCCTGAAGTAAAGCTCTAACCCTCAGCCTGAAGTAAAGCTCTGACCCTCAGCCTGAAGTAAAGCTCTAACCCCCAGCCTGAAGTAAAGCTCTAACCCTCAGCCTGAAGTAAAGCTCTAACCCACAGCCTGAAGTAAAGCTCTAACCCTCAGCCTGAAGTAAAGCTCTAACCCCCAGCCTGAAGTAAAGCTCTAACCCTCAGCCTGAAGTAAAGCTCTAACCCTCAGCCTGAAGTAAAGCTCTGACCCTCAGCCTGAAGTAAAGCTCTAACCCCCAGCCTGAAGTAAAGCTCTAACCCTCAGCCTGAAGTAAAGCTCTAACCCCCAGCCTGAAGTAAAGCTCTGACCCTCAGCCTGAAGTAAAGCTCTAACCCACAGCCTGAAGTAAAGCTCTAACCCTCAGCCTGAAGTAAAGCTCTAACCCTCAGCCTGAAGTAAAGCTGCCTTAGGAGAAACACTGCTGTGGGGGGTACGGTACACTGAGTGCTATCCTCCTCTTCTTCTTCTTACTGCAAACATTGTCTTATTATGATCCAATACTTTTACTCTATTCATTACTATTCACATGGTGTCTCCTGTCCCACTCCCACTTGGGGGTGGGGGGACGTTCTGCGATGTCTGCTTAAAGGGATATTTCAGGATTTTTGACATAGGGCCTCATGTTATCCAGAGTGTTGTTGATGTCTGGAGATTTTTTTATTTTTATTCATGCAGTCAAGAGTTTGGTGACGCTATAGGCTAGGGCAAGGCTACCGATATAAATGTCTGTGTCGATAGAATAATTTTAACCATTTTGCATTTAAAATAACTTATATTTCATCAGCATCAGCTTTGTGGTTGTAAGCTAGGCAGCGGCGGAGTGATCCGCTAGAAAATAGTCCCTCTAAATGCGATCATTTGTGTGATGCAAGGTCAGTTTTATTTCAAAAATGATTCTATCGACACAGACATTTATATCGTTAGTCTGGCGTTATAAGTGATTTGCCTCAGCTGCACTGTGGAGTGGGTCAGGCTGTTTTTAAATGTAGGCTAACTGTTACCGTAGAAATGCGCTAGCCTAGCATTAGCCTAGCGCCACTAAGCTCTTCAAATATAAGGACTGCATGAATAAAAAAAAATATTATATATATATCTCCAGAAATCAACAACACTCTGGATAAATAGGAAATGAGGCCCTATGTCAAAAACTCTGAAATATCCCTTTAAGGACTCCCATCGGCCCTGGGTCTCTATAGCCTGTCCGTCCATGGGAGTGGAGTTCTCCTTTTGTGGTTCTTCCCTTATTTGGACTTTATATTTGCCTGAATACTTCATTCTCCTGAATTTTACATTGCCTTATTTCCTGTTCTGTTTTATTGCCTTAATGTTCGGTGCAGCCCTGTGAGGCGACTCGTCCTCCAGAGAGACATGACACATGCCTTGTATTGGGTTCTCCTGCTGATGACCAGGCTGTGGGGGACGATAGATCCACTGTGTCAGAGGTCCATACAAATGTGTAACATCCACGCTTGGCCATAATCCGCCTCAAAACCTTTGTTTCCAAAAATGTACAAACATAATGTTGTCAATGAACAGCCCAAACACGAGCCTCAAATCATAAGTGCTGCTCTGTGCGCTTTCTGCCGTCTATGGAAAATTGAACACTGTGTCATGTGTCGCCCTAATGCTGTCTTCCTCCACTTCTGTCCCGTGCTATGGCTAATGTGGCTTAGGATGCAAAATAAATGCGTTTAATTCTCTCACTGCTGAAATATGACGGAGGTTTCAGCGAAGCAGGCGTATCAAACGTCAGCCTCGAGCCGAGCGGTCACCACGGACCCAGCTCAAAAGCGCTTCGAACACCTGGAAACTCCCGAGGCTGTGTGCGGCTCTAAACATGGCCGCACTCCTGAGGACTAGCTGTGCGGGGGCAGCGCTTTGGCTCGAATGAACACACGCACGTTTAACCCTCGTGGTGCCCTTGGGTCATTTTGACCCCGAAAGCCACTGGAGCCGCAGTCCATCCAAATGGCCCAAAAAAGGATTTTTGTAAAAAGAAGTAGAAAAAAATATGAATGTGTGGTCATTTTAAAGCTCTTTTTTGAAGTGTAAATTTTTTGACATTAGGGTCTTTAAAGGGTGCAAAATTGAAGGACTCCACGAGGGTTCTTTAATAAATTTACACTTTAATTAAAGTAATTGTACCTGTAGGCCACCATTCTCTGCCACGAAGAGAAAAGTTCAGTATTCCCAGCGCTGATGGCACTTCAAAAAATGTGCTTGGAACAGCGTGGACAGCTGTGGCTTATAGACCAGTGTGGCATAATTATGTAAAAAATACAAACATCCTTATACATTTTGTTTGTGCGGCTTATATTCAGGTGCGCTTAAAGCAGTACTAAGTAACTCTTGCCCCTAGAGGCCATAAGCGCAACTGCAGGTGTCGTAGCAAGTTGCGATTTTTTTTAACGTATTAATTGTTCGTGAGAGTAAATACGCTGACAGAAAAGGCGAAGGGAGAGAGGGATATTGTTCATCCAATTACACATTATTATTATTTTTATTTTTTTTCACTCAAACCTGGCTGTAAATACTGTTTAAGTGGCGCTAGCCCGCAGTTAGCTTTGCCCGTTAGCCTGTTAGCTTCTTTTTTGTGATTCCATTAGTGTGCATTGCTGCTCCGACCCGGTGGCAGCAAAGTTGCAATTGTGGTTTTCTGGCCAGAGACACCAGGGGGCGATGAAAGTCCCCCCCCCCAATCATCCCATTAACACTTGTATTACCCCCAGAGGGACTACGGAAAGGATTTATTAAAGTAAACAAGTTACTCTGGAATTTACGGTACTTTATAGAACTAAAATGTTTGTCTATTTTGTTTCAGCGGTGGCGCCAGATATTTGTCCCAGGAGGGGCTTAGGGGGTGCTGAGGTCTTTCTTGGGGGTGCTCACAAAACATGCAATTTTGGGGCCATTAGACAACATAAAGCACATAATAAACTCGAGCTGTGTGGGCTGCAAAGAGCCCACACAGTGAGGTTGTTTTATATCGACCCCAGGAGGACGTGTGGTCCTCGAACGTGTGGCTCCGCGCACTCACGCCATCAGCTCCCCTCACATCCCACTCCTACTGCAAACGCCATCACGCCGCAGTTGAGTTGATTATCAGGGCCACGACTTGAGGGAAGGGCAACAAGCTCATTAGTTGAGTGAACTTTTTACCGCTGCTGTGTGTAATTTGTCTCGCCGCTGGAGGACTCGGTCTGTTCTGGTGCTTTGGGTTCAGGTGCCCACACTGTATCAAAAGTGCACGATAATAACCAGAGGAGCAGTGTCTGACTTTAGAACATCAGCCAAAATTCAGCTCTTTCATCAAATCCAGTGACAACCGGCCTCTGATGCATGGCCACAGGAACAGCATGAGCCTCAGACAATGCGCCCGCCTTTAGTTGGAATCAAACTTGCCCTACTCTCCTGTTCGTGTTAAAACAGTCTGTGAGGCTGGAGGAATGTTTGGGGAGAGAACTTCTACTCCTGCGATATAGTGGCTAAAATCTTTGGGGGTGCTTTGGCAGTCTCAGGGGGTGTGGGGAAGCTGGCCACAGAGTGGTCAAAATGAGCAGGCAGACTTTTATACCTCTCATGGGAGAGAGTAAGTACCAATAGCTCGATGGGTAAGTTCAAACAATACGTTTAGCTGGCAAGTTTTAACATTAACATTTACATAAAACAAGTTGGTGTTTAGTTCACAAATGATAAGTGTTTAAATCTGCTTCTTAAGTTTGGTCTGACCGTCTAAAAGTGAAAGCTAACATGGATTGAGCCCTGATGAGGCCAAACAGGGATGGGCAGGCTATTTTATAAATGAGTTTAGGAAAACATTTACATATGATTTTTCCTATTGCTGTAATATAGAATAATTATATAGGTTTTTTTTATTTTTTATGAGCGCCATCTAATGGCCATATTTTGCATACACAGGTGTGTCGATGTAGCCTGGCATCCAGAATGACCCCCCTCTGTATATTTTACACACGGGTAGCGGCGTCGGAAGTGTTTGCAAGGGGGGACACACATTTAAAATGGGGGGGGGGGGGGCTCCAAACACCTGTGGAGCCGCTGTTCTCCTGTCCAGCCCTGGCTTTATGACGCTTTGTGAAAAAAACTCGGTGAATTTAGCTCTTATGAGACGGGGCGCTCGTGTTTGAATCCACATTTATTCAGCTTCAGCCACACCCGTTAACTCCTGCCATCGCAAAGAAACATCTCAACACTTGGATCTTCACATTTCCCACAAACGCAGATAAAACTGAGTCAAGGGGTAAAGGAACGCTACGTCAGTTTCATCAGTCAGTCCAACGATAATCCTCCAGTATTCTCACTTTAGCCGTTTTTCAGCGGTTTACAGAGACATGTTTACATTTCAGCCGCTCTGAGGTGATGTAGCGGAGCCACATAAACACAGCTACGCAAAGCGGAGCGTATGCTGGTGTGGCATGACGAGTGGTTAGGGTGCTTGCAAATTAAACACAATAGTACCGACAACGCCAGCTTGAATAAACAAGCACTAAAAGACACACAGGTTCGAAAATTGAGTAAAGAGGCATGGACGGTTCCATTACAAAAAGATACATTTCCTTTATTCACTTTGTGTTTAACTCAATAAATTATTTGGGTTCATTTCATTGTACCAAGTACCATAAAACACAGGTTTAAGTTTCAGTTCATTCTTGCACAATTGTTCAGTTCCTTTTATCAGTCTCCCCACGGGTTGATCACAGTGGAGGAAAACAACATAGGTACCAGGCAAGAGGTGAAGGGCGTGAAGGCGAGACAGCCATGGTGTTGTGTGGAGACCTATTTAAAAAAAGGAACGTTCGGCTACGAAATCACTTACTCTGGTGTGGACCGAAAACAAACACGTACCTCCTCCAAGCGCAGAGGCATGCACTGTCAGGACACACGCAACCGGAGGAACCCCGTTTGCGGGGGGAAATGATGACCCAAATGCAGAGCAGCTCCAAGCCAAACTTAAATTTAATAGAACAGGTCCAAGCAAAACACAGGAACAAACTTAGACACGAGCAGAACTCCGTGGAACAAAACAGAGTGAGAATGATAACGACGACGAACGACAATGATCCGACAAGGACAAGGGAAAACACAGGGGTATAAATACACAGGGAAACAGGGCACAGGTGAAACACATCAGGGCGGGGCAGGCAATCAACAGGAGGAAGGGAAAGCAGGACGACACAGACACAGACCAAGACTATCAAAATAAACACAAGACAGAGACACAGACTAGAACAGGGGAGAAACAAACCAAAACCAGGACAAAACCAACAACCAAAAACCCACATCATAACAGAACCCACCCAGAAGACCAAAAGCCAGGCCATCGGCCACCACAGCCAGCCTCTGAACACCGGTGCAGGCCGGAGCTAAAAGTGATACAATACCTAATCAACCAATTTTAAGACACGATAGCAACAATAAAGAGAATAAGGATTACCTGTGAGCTGCCCGCAGCTAACGCTCCGCGACTACCCGGAAGAGGGACAGTAGGCGGCGTGTGTGGGGGCGGTAGCAGTGAAAGCAGAGGACGGTAAAGCTAAAGCAGGGGCTATTTATATTTTAGGGCTGGTGCCACCTAGTGGCAAGTCCAGCCTGCTACACTGGCAGTAATATCTTGTTTTTTTTATGGAAAATAAGGCGCGGGTCGTATTTATTTGTTTGCCCTCGGGGAGCCTATTGAAAAGGTCCAGTCTAAACTAGTAAATGTAAAGTCAATGAAAATTCACGTTGTGAAAGTGGGGGGGACCAAACAACCACTTTTCAAAAGTGGGGGGGGACACGTCCCCCTCACAATGAATGGTTCTGACGCCCATGCCCACGGGGGACATCAGTCTGGGTAGGGAACTCGCTGTTGCTGCTTCTGCCAAACTCAAACGGATCGGTGCAATCAGAATCGTTCATTTGCAGTCATGTGTTGTTCGTGATGCGGTCCCCTCGATAACAATCTATGGGGCCGCCCGGAAGAGCCACATTTTTTTCTTCTTATCAGCGGTAAATGACCAAAAACACATCGGCAGGAGGTGAGTTTTGTGATTCATAATTCTGTTTGAATATCAACGCAAAACCGCTAACAACGCCACTGACTGCCCTTCGCTGATTGGTTTACTCCGCTTCCTGTTTGCTTGCGTAAGTTCCGCTGTAGAAATCAAGTTGATGCGGACTCTTACCAGACTCACACGCTTTTATTTATTGATGTCTACTGTGATTGTTGTTTTTATACTGGAAAGCGGCCTGGGCACCTTCTGCCTGTTGTAAGGCGCTATATAAATAACATTTTATTGAGAGCTCATTGGTATCAGGCTGCGGTTGCTGAACGCAAAACAAGCATATAAATGTCCTTGGCCAAGATGCAAGATGAAAACTATAGACCAAACCAAACTAAAGTTAAATGGCGTCTAAAGAAGACACATAATGTCAGCTCTACAAGTGGATTCACTGCAGAGCATGTCTGTCAATTCAGTAAGCTAACAGCTGTTGACTTTAACTGTGTTTACGCCGCTTCACTCCATGCTCCGTCTGCGAGCAACAGCGATGTTTTAATCTCAGAAATGAGGGCTGTATTCCTTTAACATAACTGTTATAAATGCATTATGGTCTGTATTCCGCTCCAGCGAAACAGCCGTGTGCAACCTACTGTGCACACACACACCACACACTTATTCATGTACCTTATGCGTCTACTGGACGTGTCGACCGATAAGAGCTTCTCAGTTTATTAAGTAACCGTGTTCATTTCCTGTTGGATTATTTTCATCTTGGAGCGGCTCATTTGATTTCCACATAGACGATCCAAAGTGCAGTCACAACTTAAACCCCGTCTTACATTGGGGCATTTCGTGACACTTTTTGCCAATTCGGCCATAACTTGTTCCATATTTGAGATATTTGACACATTTTTTGTAACAAACCGTATTTTGACAAAAATTATCAAAATAGTCAATTAGTCATTGATGCAGCCTGTACAAATGTACTACCCTGATCTTACGTTAGTGGCTTTTCATGCCACTTTTTTAACAGTTGTAAAAATATTGTAGATAAACATTTTTTCAAACTTTTTTCCACATAATTATGTTCATCCACTTCCGTTCTGCACAAAACTCTCAAAGTTTGAAAAAATATCAAAAACTTTTACTATTTTATAGCTAATTTAAAATAATAATAATAATAATAATTGTTCACAAAATGGTTAATTTTCCATATAAAAAGTGAGTTTGGGCAGAAATTGGATTTACATTTTAAAACATTTGATTTTGATAGTTTTTCAGTTTTTATGTAAAGTTGAGTTTTCACATATTTTAAAATATTTTGATATCTTTTAAAACTGTGGTAGTTTTGTGCAGAACAGAAGTGGATTAACATAATTATGTGAAAAAAGTTAAAAAATATTAATCTACAATATTTTTTACGGCAGTTGAAAAAGTGGCATGAAAAGCCACTAACGTAAGATTGGGGTAAAGTTTCTTAACGGCAGACACGGGTTAATTATATGGACTTCATTACGAGTATTACCTCCTCCACAGGCGCATGGTTACATAGGAGCTGTCGGTCACTGTATGCTCAGTATTCTTCTGCTCAGGGCTGCTTTGTTCTATATGCCCACACTGGCCTTGAAAAGCGGCATTGAGATATTTGCTTTCACTCTGCTGCAAATCTTTTACAGCTCAGAAATACTGCTGTTGCAATCGACACACAGAGCAGTTTGTCTTGTGTTTTTAGGCAAGACACATCACCTGCCCTGTGTTTGTGAGTGCAACAGCAGGGCGACTGTGGTTGTGTGAGGTTTACCTTCTAGAAACGCCCCCATAGAGTACGGGACTGAATGTTTCAAATTCACTGTTACCATGGAGATCAGTCATGTTTCTGCCGCAAGACAACATTGTCCATTTGCTTTGGACAACTGTAGAAACAGGGGAGAAAAGACCCATAAAACAACTCTGCCGAGCCACTACTGGCAGTGGCGTTGCAAGGGTACCAAGGGGCCCCAAGCAAGAAGGTCGGTAGGGGGCCCTCTGGCGGCCACCCTGTGTACTGCACACTGGGACAGAGGACATTTAATAATAATAATAACATTCGAGAACCATGCCTAAAGCAGGGATCTCCAACCAGTACCAGTAGCTCGCCAAAGACTTTCTACAGCTCTACACGCTTGATAACTCACATTTTAGATGCATTTTTTGTTCGTTCTGAACATGCTGGACACAATCTGTGAACAGTTGGTTCAATATTGTAAAGTATAAGGACTGAAGTCAAGTCACTTTCTTTGAAATACCATCTTGGCAAGTAATTCGTCAGGGTGAACTCCACCTAAGTTGCTTTTTTCACACAAGTGTTTTTGAAGCATAAGTAGCTCTCCGATGTTCATGATGTGTTAAAGTAGCTCGCCGGGTAAAAAAGGTTAGCGGACCGTGCCCTAAAGCATTTAGCAGGATGGGGATAAACAGCGGCCGAGAGCGTCGGTGGAGAGATGGTGTAATTGCAGCATCACAGTCATTAGGAAGACTGTGAATATCAAGCGTTTGATGCGAGCTTACAAATAATGGACTAGTTTGTGGGGGCCCTTGACTGTTGGGGGCCCCAGCCTTGCCTAATGCTAAGCAACGCCTCTCACTACTGGTAAATATATCAAACACACTTTAGTGTCCAAATGCTTTTGAGTTGACGATTGCGCCGGTATTTTACATTTTAAAATCTCCATCGGTTTATTATTAAGGACTGTGCCAGAAATCCCAGAAATCTTACAATTTTTACGACACAATCCCGAGCTCCACAAAAGGGGCTACCTGCTGGGTCTGCCCCTTTTCGGACACCCCAGTCCTTTTTCCTTCCTCCACTGGCTTTCAGTATTCTGTAAGGCTTCATTTAAAAATGTTACTCTCTCTTTTTAAAGCCCTCAACAGCCTTGCCCTCCCTGACCTTTTGTCTGTCCGAAACCCTAATTCCAGAGCCAGGTCCAAAAACACCGGGGTCATTAGGCCTTCTCTGTTGCTATGGTGACTTTGGACTACACACTGACATGCGCACCATCACGGACATTGGCACTTTTAAAAATAGGTATCTTTTGAGACACCGATTTTCAAAACTGGAGACAGACTTCAGTTGACCAAACCCATCTCAAAACTCTCGCAAGTTATTTGTAAGAAGACTTGAGAGCATAATCTGTTTAGCGAACATCAGTACGGTTTTAGATATACCAAGTCCAACTTAATGGCAGTCATGGAACTTGAGTAGATACAGTGTGTATCAACATCACTTGAAAATAGTGAGTATGGTGTTTTTACAGATCAAAGCAAGGCCTTTGACGCAACAGACCAGTCATTGCTTTGGAATGAATTGGAAAGGTATGGTGTCAGGGACATAGTGCTTGGCTAAACAGTTAGCTCAGTGACAGAGATCAGTATGTATGTACAGTCATAAAAAACAAAGATTACGTCGTTAAGCAGCAGACTTTCAGCTTTAATTTGAGGCTATTCACATCCAAATCGGATGAATGGTATAGGAATTGTAAGCGTTTTTATGTCCCACTTTTTAAGGGACCAAAAGTAATGGGACAAAGCAACAATTATACATCAAACTTTTTTATTTTTAATATTTGGTTGCCAGGCACAGACGTCACCAGGTGCTGGGTTTCATCCCTGGGGTTGCTCTGCCAGGCCTCTACTGCAAATGTCTTCAGTTTCTGCGGGTTTTTCGGGCATTTTCCCTTCAGTTTGGTCCTCAGCAAGTGAAATGCTGCTGAGTTGGATTCATGTCAGGCGATTGACTGAATAACATTTCACTTCTTTTTCAGCCTGGATTTGAACATTGTCAGAGTTGAGGCCCGTCTCACATCCTCATGAAGGCTAACATGTCAGAGATGTACTTTGGTGCTAAACCATGAAAAGACTTGTACACAAGCAGAGATGTTTTAAATGGCTTTAGCAGTAGCTTTGGGTCATTGTCCATCTCATAATGATGTCTTAAACACATAGAAGGGAACCAGTTCCATTGGCCCATACAAGCCCATGCCATGATGCTGCGCCACCATGTTTCACTGATGAGGTGGGATGTTTGTGAATCATGAGTAGTTCCTTTATTTCTCCATACTTTTCTCTTCAAATCATTTTGGTACAAGTTGATCGTTGTCTCATCTGTCCTAGGATGTTGTTTCAGAAATGTAAAGGCATTTTTAAATGTTTTTGGCAACTACTGGACTGCAGGTGGAAATTAGCACAAGTCCTATAACCTGGTACAATGCATCTCTCCTTTCTGAGGCTAATGTATATTGTGCACTGTCCCTGTTCAAATAAATAAATAAATAGAATGGAACAGCTGAGCAGCCACTTGTCCCATTACATATGGTCCCTTGAAAAGTGGGAGGCTCACATAAAAACGCTTGTGATTCCTACACCGTTCATCCGATTTGGATATAAATACTTCTAAATGAAAGCTGAAAGCCTGCAGTTTATGTACATATTTGGTGTTTCATTTGTAAGTAAGTAAGTAAGTGCTTTATTGTCATTGTACAAGTGTACAACGAAATAGTGTTCAGGTGTTAGTCCTGAGCTGCTGCGGCTGAGCCGCGCTGCCACTGTGTGTCGACCTGACCCGCATGACCTTGAAGGTCGGGGAAACTGTAGCATTTGAAATCCATTGTGTATGTACGTATGGATAACATAAACTTACAGGAGGCAAAAATAACAGGGCTTTGTTCTGGGACCAAAACAGTTATCATGTACATAAATTAGAATGTGTCCTATTTGCTGATGAAACCAGTTTGTACTGTTCAGGATCACAACACAAGATCTTGAGCTAAAGAAAAAAAAAATAGTTTGATTATTAAACTTTGTACACATTTGAATAATAATAATTATAATTATAATAATATTGTCTTTGGAAACAGAAAAGTTACGACACAGTGTCAAATCAAAATGGGCGAAGGGTTTTAAAGGGTTTTAAGCCAGGTGAGGGGAGGGAGGGTGCAGAACTGGGTTTACTGTTTATACCTACTGATAAATAAATCCTGAAGAATAGCTGAAGGCAGCTTTAAAAGTGCATTATGTAACTTTTTGTAGAGCCACTGTCATACAGCCACTGGGTCACTACAAGGTCAAATATGCACGAATATCACTTTTTTTTGCATAAAAAGTTGCATAATGCACCTTTAAGCTTGCATGATCTTGTTGATCCAAACACAGCAGTTGTGATGTTCAAGGCGCACAGCCACATGCTTCTTTACTGTGTACAAGAGAGGTTTCCTAAGGGCCAAAACAATCAATATACATTTTAACATTATCTATAAATTAAAGATTATGGAAAAGAATATGACACTTGAATAAATAGAAATAATAATTAGAAAAGGCAAATAAAATGAACTAGAATTACCTTTCATTTTGTCATTTTCGATTCTTAATTTTTTTGTTTGTGTCTTAGGTTCTATCATAGTTGAATAACTGTCTTATTATGTGCCATCTTTGGTCGTAGTGTCACAATGGTATATGGGCTTAAATCCTTTCGGTCGGGCACTATAATGTACCAGATTACTGAAAATAACATGACATGTGTTCTAATCTTCATAATAACCGAGGAACCATCTACTCTAAACTCCCCTCACTATAATTTGATTTAAATAGTTTTCTTGCCTAAATGGCTTTCTGTTTTTACAGCTTAATTTTACTAGAAAGCACTTTGTTCACTTTGTGTGTTGTCAAATGTTGATGTACTGAATGAATTGATGCGCTGGAACTTGCTGTAAATTCTTTCTTGTGTATTCCCAATGCGGAGCAACAAAACCTTTTATGGAGATATTCTATTCAAATACAGGGATAACCGTATTTATTATTGCACTATACTAAATAAACAATGTTCCACGTCTCCAAGCCAAGCAAAGCTGTTTCTGACGGTTGGGTTTTCCCAGATACGGCTAATTGGTTATTTTGTGATTTGGCTCTACCTCCGACATGTCCATCTGGATACACAACAGATGCTAACTGGTCAATGGTTGCAGTCTGGCGTGTGTTGTAACATGTCCATAAAATGTACATACATCGAGGAATACAAAATGGTTGTCTTGTGACTGGAGGGTTGGCGGTTCGAATGCACACATCGTCGCTGTGTCCTTGGGCAAGACACGTCACCCACCTTACCTCCACTGTCTGCGCACATTAGTGTATGAATAGGACGAAAGTGTGAACGGGTGAGTGGTTGACGTGAAGCGTTTTGAGGCCTATTTATGTAGGTAAAAAAACACCCATGGAGATGATTCAAACAGTGAAAACCTACTAGAAACCCTAACAAACCTGACCCTGAGGCATAATAGGGGCCACTGGGATGGAAAGTAAAGGCGCTAAGCTAACAGCCCATACAGCCGCTGGGTCACTGTAAGGTCAAATACACATTTAGAAAGTTACACAGTGCACCTTTAGGTTTATTTGAATAGGAACAAGTACGTGACGCAAGCTTATCTTCATTACTACAACATTTTAGCCGAAGCTGTTCATCCCAAACTGGGCCTTTACTCAAAAATTCAACATTAAAACACACATCGTAATACCACACATGATTTGACAGTGACAAAATGTTAATGACCTGATTACCATTTCAAGCAATACTAGTTTCAGTAATCATAAAAAGGTTGAGTATATAAAACAGAATACCATTGAAAAATAGGATTACATGGACTGAAATAATAGTAGCAATACAGAGCATCAAAAAGGTTTCTGAAAATGAATGACAAATGCATTACACTTTGGGGAAATAACTTTTGTTGGCTTTGGCATTTATATGAAGAGGTTTCCATGCCAACTGTGACAGGCACATCTCACATTTGGGTAATAACATTTCTGTGATAACAATAGACGAAGAAATTCCATTAAGTTTCAGTGCGCAGACAAAGTATCGTAAAGCAAATGTAATCCCACAGTTTGATAAGACAGCGGGAGAGCTCGCTGCGTGCACTGTGATGAATTATATAATACAATTGAACTACACAAGCCCACAATAATTTAGCAGAAGAAATGTTTCATGAAGTTCGTAGCATGCTGGTGTTGGCAGAGGTAAGGAGTTAAGGTGCTTGACATTGACATGGGTGGAAGGAACTTAGATGGGCTCAGAGAAGGGCTCTTTTCCAGGGGTCCAGGCTGAATGGTTGGCATACTCCGCAACATGGCTCCTGGTCTCTGTGCTGGTTAGGTGCCAAGACCGCAGCAACCCCACGCCGTCCCAGCGGAGCGGCCGACTTGCCCTCAGACTGGCCTGGACCCCTGGTGGACGAGACCAAACAAAACAAAGAGCAATGTTACAATGAGTATGACTTGGAACCATGTTATTTAAACATCTATTTTGGGGGAAATAATAATTGCAGCATCTCTCTTTGGTCCTGCACTTTTACTCCCGCCCGCTAGATGGCAGCGCACCGTGCAGCCTGCTTGAGTAACACTAGAATCTAGTGAGAGTTAGAGAAACACAGGAAGAGCTATGAGACGCTCTGGGGCTCTTTTAAAACTCTACATTTGGCCTCACTTTGGCTTTTACAGCAAAGACAGAGACCTGGATTATTACGAGAATGTGTCGCCGCCGTGTTCGGAGAGGATTTATCTTCGTATATCTTTTATTACCGAATTAAACAAAGCCTAGGGGAAACTAAACACAGCATGCTCATGTTAAACCTGTGTCTCACCACTGCACTACTACAACACAAGTTTAAAAAGAGCCTGCTGTATTTAGTTTCCCCTCTGCTTCGTTTGTGTGCTACTCCAAACAAAACGATTTTGAAGAGATGAGCGCTATCGTCACGGTGATGCCTGTGTTGTCATTCCCTGATCTACGAGGGACACCCGTTGTGGAGTAGATAAGATTTTAAATGCCCCGTCTGAGTTATTGTATATTTTAATGGATGAAACCCATAATAGTTATTACAGATCGTTAAACGTGCATCCCCAGTCATTGGTTTCATTACTAGGTTTCCAAGAAATCTGTTTTCCATTACATAATCACCATAAACACCACAGTCACAAGCACATTAGTGAAAAGCATTTATATCATAAGATAGATAGATAAAATGTATTTGATACAAATCTAATGAAGGTGGACTAGTTTACTGAATAGTTGTTTCGAAAGTCGTGAAATAACCGCAATAATTGTCCAATTGTTCAATATTGGGATATATCGTATCGTGTATCGGGATACGTATCGTATCGCCTGAAACTAGGCGATACACACCCCTACTGACCTAGTGGATGAGACCAAACAAAACAATAAGGGAGAACAAAAGGTGTACAGGTAGTTTTATGATTAAAGTCCCGCCCCTAATAACTGCCCACTTAACTTAAAAGACGTGGCCATTGGCCCACTGCAAATAAAGAAAAACACCCACAAAGAGAACCACACCCAACTTAAAGTGGCAGTAAGGGAGATACTTCATAACCTGTTACATGAGCCTTTCATTGTAAGCTTATAATATCAAAAGTATTCAAGTAGTACAGTGGGAACCAGATGTTTAGATACACTTTTTAAAAAGCACATTTGCATTTTTTTCCCTCACAGTCTGACATGAAACAGTAAGTCCAATAAGTCCATAAAGGCTTCTCAGATGCAGATAAAAACACACTTTATTTGCACAGATAGGTAAACAACAAAACTCCATAAAATAGGCGGTCAAAAAACCATTGGCCCCAACTGGGTCGCACACCTGAGGGCGTCATAAAAAGGCACATCTCTTATAGAAGGCTTCTCCACACCTTGTTCAAACGCCAAACGATAAACGATCTGAAGGTCAGTGGATCTCCATCAAAGGTGGGAATGGTCGTTGGTAGAGAAAGAGCAAGATGCTGCTGGACCAACGCAGCTGTAAGTTCATTCTGCATATGAGCCTGCAAGTCACCTCCACTAGATACGTGTTGTGAAATCCCAGGTTGAATATTCGTTTCTGTAGATGTCTTCATTGCTTCTCTTGGTTGCCGTGTCAATATGTGCTTAGTAAGCATGCTGTCCGCTTGCTACTTGGTTTATGGAGGGAACAAGGTCTAATTTTCCTTCCTTTCTTATTTTACCTTTTGGGATTGGAAGCTCAGACAAACCCGCATCTTCAGCTGCCCTCAGCACAGCCAGTCTAGCATTGGCAGCAGCTTTCTGAGCATCCAAGTCCAGCTGCTCCTTCCTCCTCCTCAACTCTGCCTTTCACCTCTCCAGTCTCCAGTTGCGGTTTTTGCCGAACGTGTGGTTTGGTCCGTGAATATTAAAGACCGGTCCGGTACTCATAGGGACTGTAGACAATGTGTACTGACATTCTGACATGCTTTAGAGAAGTTGTGTGGCGTAGTTGGCGAGGTTGTTGGATCGACCCTGACTCTGCCTTTTTTTTTTTTACTGGGAACCCACTGGAAAAAACATAAAGGCTGATCCAGTAAATAAAATTAAGTTTTGTAATTATGATTTTTTTGGTTATTGCATGGCTATCGTAAAATGCTACTATGTTTCCAAACCATAAATGCGTCTTGATGTCAGATTCGAACCACAAACCTTTGAGATCCCAGCGATGCACACAAACCATTACGCCACGCAACGTCTCTTTAACATAGCAAAATAAATCACTGTAATGTCGCTATTCTGCGTATTTCAGTTGGTTGCAATGAATATAGAGCAAATCGTTGGTTTTCCTGAAAATGAATGAAAATATTGATCGAGACCACTCAGGACTCCACTCCTGCCACACATAATCCACAGGGACCATTTATTCAGCCCAAAGACCATTTGAGGGACCGAAAGACCATCTCTCAAAACTGAAGCCCTGGCCTCCAATGCAGCATGTTCTGCCCGAGCTATTATCTGAGCAGAACCTGTACTTGAAATATTAGAGTGACCGCATACACTATTGTGCCTATTGGTCAAACGTAGGTTGCCAAGGTCAGACGCACTATGGGTTCTACATCCTCAATCTCAACATCATTGATTTCAGTGGTGGTTTTGCTATATCTTGAAACCCATTTATTTGCCTCTGTAATGCAGTCATTGGCATTTTGCTTTAACCCAAATAATGTGTCTTTCACTTTCCTCAGCAGGTAACAACATTAGTAAGGATTCATGAACACACTTTGCATCATGACACACCAGTTAAATGTTCACAATCTTAAATAAAACATTGTATTGTTATTTTAATGTCAGAAGCCTTAGTTAGCAATGATTTTTTTGAAAGACTTTTGAAGCGGAGGGACGAAGAGGAAGGAGGAGGTGGAGCTGACCAGTGCAGGACACCACGCTCTGAAACAGGGACAAACCCAGGAGGCGGCACCATTTCAGAGGTTCCTATTAACAACATTACACTTTCACAAGTCGTAGCTAAAAAGAACATGTATGAATTACAAAAATGATCATTAATATCAGTCACTGGGTCCACGATCTCTCTGTACAAGACCAAAACATTTCCTCAAAAACAAAATAAGTTTTCCTCCATATAATAGTATTGGCCTTTTGGACGCTGTGATGTCACCTGCAACCCAGCAATAGCCTGGTTGAATGCCCTACAGCACAAGAGCGCCACCTGCAGGCCAATAACAGTACTCAGCTCCAACAGCCACCTTCTCTCTGCAGGAACATATCACACGGAAGTCCACTCATGAGCTTTTCCTCACCCCAAGGTGCATGAGTCTATTGCCAGCGCTCTGTGAAGGTTGGCCTGAAATACAGTACACAATGTTATCTTGATGTAGAAGGTCAAGTCACTTCAGAATGCTCCGTCTCTAATTAGCTTGACAGGAAACCACTCAAACCAAGATGCTAACTTCAATACAAGAGGCATGTGCTGTAAAGGCAAGCTGAGCGGAATTTATGATGTAAGAGTGAGATAAAAATGAGAGAATAGCTTTAACCTTCAGAGACGCTTGTCTAAGGCCCTCTGTGCAATAACCGATTCTAACAAATGCAGGGCACGACTAGCTGGAGACAATGTAGAAATGAAATTAAAAGGATGAATGAGCAGATTTATCGAAGGCATAGGACGTGACTGACACGTGTAATGTGATTTATGATGTACCGAATACTGCCTACCTAAATATTTGACCTTCCAAGCACCTCCAGTCAATATCAAATCAGGACTCAACTATGTCTAAAAAAAATACCTAAATTGCACTAAACTGGGTGTAAACCATAAAAAAATAAAGTAAAATGCATTACTGAAGCTTAAATTAAATAACCAGATAAAAATAACCAAATTAAAAGTAGTAGATGGCCTTCATTTCTCTAAAAAGATTTGAGCCAAATTTCTAATTTAAATTGGACAAAATATGTAAATCCAGTCCAGTTTGATCGCTCATAAGCAGTTAAATAAATATAATATTGTAAGCTATATGCAGCAAAGTTTTAAACCGTGGACCTATAAAAACTGCGCCACCCCCTCTTTTTAACCTACTTTTATGAGCAAATCTCTAGATAGACGGACGGACGGAAATAATTATAATTAAGGAAGTAAGTAAGTGCTTTATTGTCATTGTACAAGCCTACAACAAAATAGTGTTCAGGTGTTAGTCCTGAGCTGCCACTGTGGGTCAACCTGACCCGCATGACCTTGGAGGTCGGGGAAACTGTAGCACTCGGAAGAAACCTGGCTGGCTGCCTTCAGTCACCTCTGATCTACATTTGCACATGATTTACAAAAAATACAATTACATTTCATTAAATACATCAGGGAAAAATAGAGAAGATGACGAGAAATTACACTTGTTGATATAAAATTTGCCAAAAATTAAACAACCTAATGAAATAATAAACAACGGTTACCGAGGAGATGGCCTTGAAGCTAGACTAGGGTGACCAGATGTCCCAGTTTACCCAGGACAGTCCCAGTTTTGAGCCCTCTGTCCCATGTCCCAGTGGATTTATCCAAAACCATTGATTTGTCCCAGTTTTACACAAACATTGTCCCAGGTGTCCCGGTTTTGTGCTTGAAACTTACTGACCTCTGGCCATGTACGCGTCAGACACAGAGTTGATTATTGGCTGAACCAATTAAACAGCTAAAGGTCTAGCACCTCGATGCTGGTTGGTCCATTTAACTGAGATTAGATTTTCATAAACAGGAAGTTTGACCATTCAATGTGAGTGAAAAAAGTCACAATTTGGCTTCCCCCAAAAAACTCCCATTGTGTCCCACTTTTTAATGTGGAAAGTCTGGTCACCCTAAGCTAGACACTTGTTTTACTTATATTTTTTTCTCCCCTCTTGCGTGAGGGAGAGAGTGGGGCAGAGAAAAAGTTAGGTGAACATGAGCGTATTCGGGTCGTGTGAAATATCGATGTTATATTGTGTGAAAGAGTGACATTCGAAGGGTATTTACTTTCTTAAAAAATAAGCATAATCGGCTCTTTAAAGTGAGCGGCTCCCGAATGAACGGCTCCCATCAAAGAGCCATAAGTCTTCTTTCTTTCTTTTTTTATTTATTTGAGCAGAAATGTATTCAAAACATTTTTACAGAAGAAAACAAAACAAGACTATTGTGCTCCAAAGGAGTAGGAAGAAGTTCAAAGAACTTATAATAAACCTACCCCTTATCTCTCATTCAAGTAACACAAAGTATCACAAAGGATTTATCATTTACAGTCGTACAAAAATAAATAAAGGATTTATCATTTACAGTTTTACAAAAATAAATAAAGGATTTATCATTTACAGTTTTACAAAAATAAATACACCATATGGTATTTAATATGTATAGCAATTATATTGCAACATCACTTCATCTGACTGAAATCGACACATTTTTTTGCAAACTCAATGCATTGAACTTATGCATGTGTAAACGTTCGGTTTTAGTGAAACATTTTATTTTATTTTTTTTTCATCCCTCTCTACAATACCTCAATCCTCATATACGGGCAAACCCCATAACAACAACAAAAAAGCGCGAGTGTGTGCCTGTCTGTGAAAATAATAGTAATTATGATACTTCAATAGCATTATTTTTAAAGATAATGTCTTTACATGTTTTTTTAAAGTGTACTAGTGTTTTGCTCTGTTTTGTCTCTTTATTTAGGTCATTCCACAATGTTATTCCTGCTTGGGAGATACACATACTTTTAAGGGTGGTGTGAACACAATGTTTTCTCTCAAGTCCCATCATAACCACTACTCACGGGACATCCCTCCTGCGCATGCGCAGTGCATCAAAACAAGGGAGCGTGGCAAGAAATTTCCAAAAAGAAAAACACAACGCAGGCTTTATTCTGTCACTGCTTCCATTTGACCGACTTCACTGTGACTCTTACCAACTCCGGACTACTAAGAGACCAGCTTCACTGTGACGCCGAACAACGTTTTATAACACCCGAAGGTTTGTCTTGCTAATACTAGTTTGTAGCACGTGATTAGCTAGCCTAATTCCCACGTAAGTTAGCTAAATGTCAACAGTGTGATGCTTTCGACTGGCGCGGTGAGAATATTGTTTGCTTAAACTGTCAGTCCGTAATTATTGCAAGTCCACGCAGTCCATGCAAATGTGATGGTAATTATCTGCGGACATTGTCAGGGATTAGCTTCATAACAAGCGGCTTAGCAGAGCTTTAACATGAAGTATTACAGAAATTAGCTTGCTACTGTTTCTGTTGGCGATGTGTGATCAAATTAGTGGTATTATTTACTACACAATTGTTGTAATACGTCTCGACCAAAAATACTGGATAGTTTTGTGCTTTCTGGATTTAGTGATAAGGCTTGACATCACAAGCCAGCTGGCCCCTAACTGGAATATAGGGGTCACCGAGCTTTTTAGAGCCGAGGACTACTTTATGAGCATAAAGAATCACCTCGATGCAGAACAAATTAATGCTCTTCGAAAGCATTAAATTGAAAATATCCCCGAGGACTTAACGTAAAACTGTTTAATTAAAGATTTTTTTTAACATGACTTTTTGTTATATTTTTTGAAAAAGTATCAAATTTTGCTATTGGGGAGGCCTGGGTTCCTGCGGGCATAGGGTTTGTAACCCCTGCTCTAAGAAAAGGGTTATAAATGTGACCATTTCGTTTCCCTTACCACTACCCTTTTGTAACAGGGGGATTCCCCCATGTTTCCCCGTTTTGTCATTATCAGATGGGTGATCGAGATAATGCTGAATAAATTCTGACGCGACATATAAAATATATTTGGCTAAAAGGCCACTGGCCAGTTAGCGGGAAAGGGTTAAACAGTTTGAGGAAAAAATCCCGACAAGATCAAATGATATAAATAAAAGTTACCATATAAAGTTTAGGAGGAACTTCAAACTCCATTAGCCGCGGTGTCACTAACACACTGAGTCCAAATGCTTTCATGTACAAAATGCAAACTCAAACAGAACAGAAGAGGCAGCACTTCTCTGGATATATTCATCCAACTGTTAATTCTGCATCATCGACGCAATTCACATAAACACTAAGATAATTGCACTTTCACTGGATATTGTATGCTTATAATTTGTTTTTGCTTTCTCATCCATTTCATAAAAGAGCTGTGCCTATTTCGTTGTGAAAGTAATAGTAGAAGTACTTGGCGGTAGTTGTAAATACTTGAATGAACCAGTCCAAGTTAAATTAATTGCTATTACATAAACAGGGATAGCATCGATACTCAACGCAGAGATTGGAAGATTGCGCACACAAAAAATCACAACAGAGGCAATGGCTTATTATCTCTCCATAAGCGCAACATTTGTCATTAAGACACCCCATCAATTAGAATAGCAGCTTGCGTACACGTATTTAAAGTATTTCTCCACTTTTTCCTTGTGTTTTTCTGGACTGTTTCGGGTAGTTTCAGGACGCCAAAAATCTGCCATGCGACATAAACCCTTTCTCAACTTGATCCCTCTTTTTTCCACTGCAGTGTTATCCCACTGCTGTGACCTGGACTTTTCCCTGTGTGCAGAGCCCAGTGTGTGCCGAATACTGCGTGTTCAACAAGCGCTTCTCTGGGAGGAAATCTACCGAGCAGCTTTTTCCTCGCCACGGCTCGGTCTTGTTGGCAGAGTAAGCAGACGCCGGATCACGTCACATCATGTCCTCTGAGCCCTGAGACATGACGGCGTGCGGGCCCTCCCTGAGTCCTGGCGTTTGGGTTGCTGAATGCTGAGATAGTGAGTATGTAAAAGGGGAGAGAATATTTTTTTACAAAGCCCCAAAACAACATAAAAAGCAAGCTCCGATATGCCTGAAAGGGGGTGGGAAGAAGAAGACTTATTACTTCATCACACCCATTTCACATTCACATTCTCAGTGAGATCCCCTGAAACAAAAGCACACATCAACGCTAGTAATCCTTTTCGTAGTGCCTCTGGGGGTCTTTCATCTCCCCCTGTGTCTCTGACCAGAAAACCATCCTAGCAACTTTCCCTGCTCCGACCTGAAGCGACAATACACACTAATGGAATGACGATCAGAAGAAGCTAACGGGCAAAGCTAACTGTGGGCTAGCACTACTTTAGCAGTATTTACATCCAGGTTTGAGTGAAAATAATATCTCCTTTTGTGTAATTAAGTTGTGACACAATGTACAATATCCCTCTCTTCCTTTTATGTTTTAATTTTTCTCTAAATTAATTGATCATATATTATATAAATATTAAAGTGATAGTCTGTAAGTTTTAATGTTTTATAAATGTAATAGATTGCATATAATTTAGTGCCCTGGCGTGCAGTTTGATGTGACATAAGTAATATTTTTTTTTTTTCTAAAATCCCCTCTTTGCTGATTTGAGCAATCCCCAAGCTATCACTTTGGCCTCAGAGGGGAACCTATTGTACATGTTTTAGGCACTTGATTGTTTATTTTGAAATTTCACTCACACTCTTTCCTCACTTTGAAATCTATCATTTTAGACAGAAATCTGCAAAAAATATGGTGTAGCACATTTTTAGCCTCAGCTTTGGAGCCATAAGCTCTAACAGTGAGCCGCGCTCAAAGACCCCTGAGCCCATTTAGTGACATCAATGTGTGTATTTCAAAGTAATATTTGATATTTTTTATTGACCTTTATTTAACCAGGAAAGTCCCAATAAGATTAAGAATCTCTTTTTCAGGGGAGTCCTGACCTATTGTACATGTTTCAGTGGTAGGGAAAACCGGAGTACCCGGAGGAAACCTAAGCAGACACGGGGAGAACATGCAAATTCCACACAGAAAGGCCTCGTCCAGGTAGCCTGGCATGAGCCAGACTGATCCTCCATGTTAAGAGATACATGGGGATACAGTCTGGAATCTCGCTGACTCCGGCAAAACCAGGAGGTGGGAGTTAACGGTGGTTCATCTTCCACGCTAGGATTCCCCATCAAACACCAGTGCTCCTCCGGGCCGTAACTAAAACAGTGAAAATGGCGGCCGCGATATAACGATCTTTTACCAGTGCCCTTTCTTCTATTTTAAATGAGCTGAACTTGTCCTTAAAGCCACAGAAAGAAGCTGCTCTGAGGGCTTTCACCAGAACGTTTACTCGACTGCACGTTTGGACGACTAAACAAACATGGCGGAGGACGTAAATGCAATGCGTAGGTCGCTTTGTGTTTGATTGGTTCGCTCTCTTTCAAACTGCGATCGTTAGCCTCGAGTCTCGATTTGGTAATCACGTCTTATTACCACAATTCCAGATTGTCTTTATATGTATTTATAAATACATAAATAAAGTCAGTCTGGCTTTATGCCAGGCTACCATCCAGGTGGGAAACGAACCTGGACTTTCTAGCTGTGAGGCACGAGCACTAACCGCTGCAACACCCTGTATATTAAATGCATACAATATTTTTATATTGTAAGTAATGCACAACTGTTGTTGTTATTGTAACAAAAAGACACTGTTTAAAACAGATTGTACTGCCACCTTGTGACTGTCCTTCCACCGGTATCTCCACTAAATGTGTTACTATTGCTGTCTCGATTCTAATCCAGGTTTAGGTACTGATAATCTGTTAGTTTGCCATTTTAATGCACAAACTAACTGCCTATGTTCAGGCACCTGTATATCTTGATATTTACAAACTCTAGGCCTGTCGATGCTTGTGCAGTGCATTTGAAAACATGGAAAAACAAGGTCGTCTGGTTCAGCATCTTAAGAAATATGCTAATAGGTAGCGTTCACGATTTAGAATTCCATTTCAGTTGGAGGGCAGGTGCCAATACAAGTCTATGGGAGAGAACCCGTTTTTGAAAGAAATTTCCAAAAAGAAAATGTCCAAATGTTTTCTCTGATCATCATGTGATAGTGATTGGATTCACAAACCTGACATGTGAATTTTATGGCTGAAAGTCCTTTCTACTGGCCAACATCAAGCACATGTTTTTGAATATTGTCTCCACTTTTGGACGCCTTTGTGAAGAAATAATTAGACCATAGTTCATATGTGCTGAAAGATGTGACTTTGAACTTAGTGTCAGTTTTTGTTTCATGTGAATTGGCCAAGTAATTACAGAGATATTAGCAATGATTTAAGACTATAAATCTGCTTTTTGAGCGTTGCTATGGTTACGGCCGTGGAATTTTCAGTTGCCCTCCACCTCAATGTTGAACTATAGGCTCTTTAGAATGCTGTGATGTCACGTGAACGCTACCTATTAGCAGCCACATTAATTCATTGCCTGGAGTCATGTCATCATTGATCTGTGTACGAATGATTTACTGTCTCTGGACCTATTGAACTTCACGAGAAACTCCTTCACTTTTAAATAACCACATTTATTCTGTTGACTTTATTTTCTCTTGTTGCAGACTGGACTAAGCTAAAGTCAGCTCGCAGCAACATGCTGTCTGCTGGGGCATCCAACAATAAGGTCAAGTACTCCCGGCTGGCTGCTGACGATGACGGGTACATAGACCTACAGGTAAAATAGTCCTTCATTTATTCAACACATGCAATGTTGATGTGATAGAGAGCATGCACTTTCTAAATCTAAATAGAAATAAAACATTCAACATAGCAAATGAGTGGCAAATCTAATTATAATTACAGTGGGTTGCATAAGTATTGCCCCCCCTTTAACTTTTTCACATTTTGCCATACTATGGACCATAAAAATAAATATATTTAATACAAATATTATGTGAAAGGCCACATGTTGGCTTCTGGGAAACAGAAAACGGGATTGTACGACTAATAGTTGTCCTGTGTACAGTTTCCCCCACCTGAGCTGTAGCTTTCTGCAGTTCATCCAGGGTCATCACAGGCTTCTTGGTAACAGCTGTGGTCAGTGCTGTCCTTGTTCGGTCAGTAAGTTTAGGAGGACGGCCGGGTCTTGGTAGGTTTGCAGTCATGTCATACTCTTTCCATTCCTGGATGGTGTATTTAACTGTACTCTGAGAGATGTTCAAAGCTTTGGAAATCTTTGTATAACCTAACCCAGCTTTATACTTCTCAGTAACTTTATCCCGGACCTGTCTGGTGTGTTCTTGGACTTCATGATGCCGTCTGCTCCACAATAGCCTCTGAACAGACCTCTGAGACCATCACAGAGCAGCTGTATTTGAACATTATATTACACACAGGTAGACTCTATGTAGTCATTAGGTCAACATGCGATCATTCAGAAATATTCATTCAACTTCTGAAGGCAATTGGTTGCACTAAAAGGAAAGGGGGGCCGGTATTTATGCACATCCCACTTTGCAGTTTTTTATTTATAAAACAAATTCTAAATCATGTATATCAATATATTTATGTTTGTGGACCATATTGTGGCAAAATTTCAAAGTTAAAGGGATACTTATGCAAACTACTCTATATGTGCCGCGGTTGCTGTGATAGAACTGTTATGACATTACACGCATAACATCTGTGTCCCCGTCGCTAAATCCTTATGTTGATTGCAATAAACTTGGCCTGTCACTATATCATCTTTTTAAAGGAAAATATTGCGATAAATGATATTATCGACCAAAAGATTTCATATTGTCAGTGCAATCATTCTAGACAAAAAAAACTCAATTGTGTCTTGAATTAATATAATTATTGTTAGAATTAAGGTGAGACACTGCAGGTGAATAGAGAAAAAAATGTATTGGAAGTTTTCTGTCATGCTATGTTTTCATATAAAGACTGCAACAAAATACCTAATTTTAATTATTATTTTTTTTTGTTGAGAAAAGCAGCCCTGAAGTTTTGTAACATTTCTCCGGTCTTTTATTGCGGGTGGCTCCCAAAAAGGAAATGACCATATTTGGATTATAGCGCCATCTCGGGCACTATTCGCAGGACACGTGGACATAAAATATATAAGTATTTGTGAATGATTGAGCGAGGGCTGTCTACCGTTATTTTTTTATTTTTTATAGCACTACTTTAACGGTACTTTTTTCGAATACCTATGTTATTTTAGTTGAATTAGAATAATGTGTAATAAAAAAGTATAGTTCAGGAGAAGATCCTTAAATGGCACAACAAAAAGAACACAGGCCGCAGCAGCGTCACATGTAACTTCATGTTTAGAGCAGAATTCCCACTTAAGAAGCGATAAAGAGAGAAAGGACATTATTACCTCCTGAGCTGCAGGGACAGGTCCACATCAGGACACCGCTTTCTTTCAGCTAAACTTTTCCAAACACGTCAGAGATCTGTTACACAGCGAGAGCGCTCACTCTGTCACTAATGATTTACCCAAACGGTTCCAAAAATGGCTAATGCAGAGTGAGCGCTCACTTTATCCACAAACTTTGATCTCCTCCTCCGGTGCAGCTGGAGTTTAGTAACAACAGTAACTTCAGGTCTTTCGCTAAAGATAAAGCCCATGTGTTTCTGCTTTTCTCTTTATCTAAGAACTCCAGTTTCTTATTCATATTTTAACCAGTTTAGTCTACGTCCTGGTTTAGTCCTGGCTCAGACCATAAAGTGTTAGTAAGTTATAGCTTTGCTTCGCTTTAAGAAAACATCTGGTACCAAGTAGTACCATCAAACGGTACCCAGCCCTATTTGTGAAGCTACAAAACATCATAAAATAACCATCATACAGGGTGAGTTCTGTCTGTACTCTGACATGAAAACTAAGATGTAAAGGGAGAAAACTAAAAATCTCAACATTGACCACTACGGAAAAAAATCTATATTTTCACCTGCCGTGTCTCGCCTTAAATACTAAGATAATACAAATGTAAAATTAGAGCAGACATAATGAGTGCCCGTCATAGAGATGCAGCTTTGCCTGTTTGTCAAACTGCTACAGTATTTTTCTTAACGCAGGCTTTTGAACAGCTATTTGAAAAGTTTCTAAATAGTAATTATCGCAACAGGCCTAGGACGAACTGCTTATTACAAATTAGGATTATTAGAATTACAAGCTCTCAAGAAATCTGCATGAATTATTTGGACTCCTTCCATCTTCCCCGCTCGTTCGGCAGCTGCTAATTAGTATCCAACCTCTATGTTTCTCCTGAATAATGAGGGAAATCCCATTACCCATGCCGTAGCAGCGTGCCGACGCCCCGCGAGAGCCTGAACAGCTGTCTGCACCGGAGTCCTCTGTTTGTTTCCACATATGCCTCTTTTCACTGAGTGATTTGAGCTGAACGCGCTGCTGTTGCCGAGAACAAACAACTTCCGAGGGTTGACAAATTGAAAATAAATCTGGCTTAATTCAGTATTCATTGTGGGTATGTCACAAACATCCGCCATGTGCCAGATTTACACTTGTCGTTGGCTTATTATCATAATTATTGACTTCTAATCACCGCTGTGTGTCTTTGGCATCAGGATGTGCCAGGATTCCACTGAACAAAGCAAATGAATGCAGAATTATTGTATAGTATTTTGTCTGCTCGGATAAATTGAAGGGCCTTCCTTTATTAACCGAAGCGGTGGGCCAAAGCAGGAGAAGCTTATTTTCTGAGCTTTCCGGTACATTATTGTTTCAAAATGCAGTAAATATAAATAAATCGTACAGTACAGGCCAAAAGTTTGGACACACTTTTTTAAAATGTTTTCCGTGGTAGATTCTCACCGAAGTTGTTCATTTATGAGTGAACATTTAACACATACGGAATTGTGTTTAAAAAATATATATATAAAATAAACGGTTGCATAAATTCTTCCAAACAGCCGCCTCTCGCTTTGATTACTGCTTTACACTTTTGACATGTTCTCAGTGAGATTCACGATGTCGTCCCAGAAATGCTTTTGACTTCTCAAACCTGTTGAAAACTTATTTCAAAAGACGACCTTATGAAGCTTATGGAGAATTTAAGAATTTAGAATCTAAAACATCACCTGTTTTTGTTTTCTTCATAATCCCATGTGTTCATTCATAGTTTAACGCCTTCAATAAGAATCACAGTGTCAATAATGTTGAAAATAACTGTCCAAACTTTTGTCCTGTACTGTATATGGAGAGAATAAAGAAAAATATATTAAATACAACATTTGACCCAAGTCAGTTTTCAAGACGGGCCTAAATATTAAAGTTGAAGCGCCTTCATCACTCTCTGGATATGCAACGCTTTTTCTTCGTGTTTTGTCACATTTCCCAATTAAAACGGCAAATTACAGGTACATTAACTTTCATAAAAGTGTGTTAAGAACTCAACAGCTAATACATTTTGATTAGGATATTCTGTAAACTCCGTGTGTTCAGTCAGACTGCTTTGATGACTTTAGCATTGTCGATTTGTCCCTCCATAATATTTCAGCGGCGAGAGACGTTGCTAATTTTACACCTGAAGCCTCGTTAAAGTGCGGCAGGGCATCTACAGCCCAGCCCTCGCTGTGCAGCTGATGCGGTCAGGTCTGGACAGCAGACTCTCTCATGAGTGGGATACGTCCGCGTGGCACCTGCCGCCTCCATCGTCTCCACGCGCACAAATAAGCCACATTCATTTTATTTATTATATATAATTCTTGTGAATGGCCGACATTTTACGACCCAAAGTGCCCGACAAAAAATAAGTCTAGCGGAACCTCTGTGGTATTTATGCTCTGTTTTAAAAGTAAAACTAGTGTGCAAATACAAATTAGATTAATTGTAACTAGACAGCTTTTAACATAATAACAAGGTTCCCGCAGGGCATTGAAAGTCAATTATGCTAAAATTGAAGCCTTAAATGTCATGAAGAAGCATTACAGTGGAATCAAATGCTCAACTATTTTGACTATTGTTCAATAACAATACAAAAATAATGGTCCAAAAACACATTTAGCTGCACAATGTTTTGCTCCAAAGAAGATCAAAATGTCCCCTCTTTTCCTCGTTTGACGCATATCTTAAGAAATAAAATAAAATTAGGTTTTTCCGTCATTAAAAACATTAAAAACATTGTTTGACTTGCTGCTGCCTATAGCAACCCTGAGTAAACGACTTATCAGGTAAACAATACCCAGTAACTTATCCAGGGTTTCTGCGAGGTATTAAAGTATTAAAACTGTTCCAGCCCTTTTACATTGAATTCCATCATGCATTAAATCTCAATTTCTTTCATAATATTGACATGGCTTGACTTTTTTACTTCATAAGTTAAAAAAATACCAAAATCCCAAACACCCAAAACAGCAGTTTTTGCTAAAATAAAATTAGTTTTACTCATAGACTGTAAAATATAATAGACAGCGTCTGATCACTCCTCCCTGTTTATGTTAATGACCACGTTCGAAAGGGAATCCATGTAGACTCGGCTGTCGCAGGGCGTGTAGTTTGGTCGTAACTGCGCCCACTTCGTTAGCTCTAATGCTAACGGCCTGTCAATCAAAGTCAGGCCGTCATTAGTAAACCAGCCTTTGCAGTTGTTTACAATGTGTGTAAAGTGCAATGCTTTCTTATGGAAAACTAGCTTGTTGCCAATTTGCTTATGAACAGCCACATTTCACCTCACCTCTATTTTGTGGAATGTTTGCAAATCTTTAGCCTTGTTGTCTCTTGGTTTTCCAGTTCAAGCGGAGCCCACCGAAAGTCCCTTACAAGGCCATCGCCCTGGCTGTCTTCCTCTTCCTGATTGGCTCGCTGCTCATCCTCTTCGGGGCTCTTCTCCTCTCCGGCACCATTGAAGTCGAGGTGACGCACAAACACATTTTACACTGTTTCAAGCTGCAAAGATTAAAGAGTGAATTGAGAGAGTGAATTTCTCCATTGTGAGATCAAGAAAAGATTATCTCATCTTAATGTAGGTAATTTAAAGCTACCCTCAGCTACTCCATTTTGCATTCCCACATTGCATCGCTTGATGCGCCACCTTCAAACAGCGAGCTCACTTTACCCCGCAGTAGCAGATGAGCTGCACACCTCCTCCACCTCACAGTGCACCCCTCAACACACCCCTCACCCACACCAGGTGAACACAAACACATGCAGGGGTCGCCATGTCATGGACAACTCTGTACGTCAAACTATAGTGGAGCAGGCTATCAACCTGACGCTACGAAGCTGCTCTCCTCAGGTTAGTACGAATCTGTCGCCTTGTTCCTTTAGCTCTGCCTTCCTTCTTGCTTGAACCCGATGGGAGTATTAGAATATTAAAATGATAATTCAAGGGACATTTAGAATGGATCAAAATGTGCGATTAATTTGCAATTAATTAATTAGTTAACTAGGACATTCATGAGATTACTCGCCAGCACTAATTATGACATTTCCTCATGAAATGTCTTTTTTTTAATAATCCAATATCTCCATTAAGCCGTCAGGTCTTTTCCCCCCTTATGCAGGCACCAGGAGGCGCCTGTTTAATCGAAAAATAAACAAATACAAACACCGTCCTACCTGAAAGTTGCAGTCTAGCAAATAAATCTAAGTCTCAATATGTTTGCGTTACTACATATCGTGTGCTAATGTGTGTTGCACTCAAGATGAATGAGATTTCCGTATCTCATTGAATCTATGGTCAGAGCAGCGAATGAGGGGCGTGGGTGAGGGGGGGGAGCCAAGTGAGGGGCTTTCCCTCACCTGACCGGTCACACCTTCTGTTCTTAAAGGTGCATCTTGCAACTTTTTATGTGTATTTGACTTTGTAGTGACGCAGCGGCTGTATGAGTGGTCAGCATGGCGCCTTTACTTTTAATTACGGTGGCCTCTAAAAATTGCCTTTTTGAATAAGTATTACACCGCAGATTTGAACTTTATCGATATATGCGATATGATCTAATTCCATATCTCATTAAAAATATATATATATTGATATATTTTAAATATTGATATATCGCCCTCATATCGGACCTCATGACTCCTCTGCGTGACCGTCACCCACAACTCTATAGCCAATTTAAGTGAGTTAATGTTTTCGCTGAAATGCAAGATGTTGGGACTTTGGCTTGAGGGAAAATGCAATGAGTCGCCCCATACAGTAGTGCAGCCGCAGCGCCACCTACTGTATATAAGCCATGTTGCGGATACCTCCATATTGAAACGGCACAATGCGTTACGGGGCTCCTAGGGGCAGATAAGAGTCGGTCGCCAATGCAATAGATTCACTCTCACTGCATTATTATGAATTTAATAATGATTACTGTCTGATGACATTTTCCCAAATCTGCAAAGCACACAGGAAGGACAAACTCAGGAGAATATTCTCCTGATATAGAGGGTTTGTTTAGTTCGAAAATATTATAACACGTTTCTGGTGCTATAATTAGTATATGTAATACCCTCGAAACCAGGTATGGCCAAATATTTTGATGCAAGGGCCACATTGGGTTTTCAAACTCACCAGGAGGGCCGGACCGGTTTGGAGCATTTCAAACTAGTACAACTCTCAATTTAACTGTAATGACACATTACAAAAGTTATGTAGTATCCTTCACGTCAGAGAAAATATTGATATGTTCTCTGACCCTTTAAACCAGTGGTGTAGAACTCATTTGGGTCGTGGGCTGAAATCCAGCTTCCGGTGGGTCACAGTCCGCATATAATGTAAACAGGAAAATACTATTGAGACATTTTTCTTCCAATAAATGAATAACAATGAGCTGTGATTTTAGTGCTATTAATGCTGATTTGGTCAAAAGGACTGTAATAAATTATAATAATGGCTTAATTGTATTGTACTTTACAAGCCTGTGTTACAAGTGTCTCAGAGTACCCTGTAGTCATTATTGATTCACTCCACACTCTGTGGTGGTAAGCTACTACTGTAGCCACTGCCGCCCTGTGGCAGAATGACCATTTACATTTATCATTTACAGATAATTCAAAACGTACATGTCAAACGAGGAACACAATAAAATTTACTACGTATATAATGTGTTGTTTATATCCTATCTCTTATTATATCAGTCCCCTCTGCTGGACACGTGTGGAATTATTTCCTTTTTTTTTTATTTACGTTGCCCCCTAGTGGCTGGAATGAGCATACTGGTTATTTCCTTTAAAAATCCATGACTCCGCACAGGAATGGACTAGACTTACTTTGTTTTTTGACATACGCAGGAATTTGGGCTCTACCAGTCAGGGGCCAGATTCAATCATCTAATTTTGGTCACAATAACAGTGAGGTTAAATTTTCATACCGTGACAGCCCTACGTACCACTGATGGGAAACACCGTCTTATTGTTTTATACTTTTTTGTGTCTATTCTGGTTTTCTTTAATGAAAGCCAGGCTTGTGCGCTTTGAACTTGTACAGCACTTTGGGGCAGTGCAGTGATGACAGTTTTGTAAATGTGCTTCATAAATAAACCTGACCTTGGAAGTTGAAACCTGCCATATAAACGTGAAATTATGAAGCCCCTTTTCTGACACAAGCAGCCAGCTCCCCGCGGCGTTCCTCTTCCTCAGTCTTCCTCCTTTCCCTCCTCTCATGTCGCGGGCTAATTGGAATGTATGTATTTCCGCGCTACGTAAACGCCAGGCAACACTAAGGTAGGAGTAAATACAGAGGGAGGGAAAAAAAAAACACATCCACACACATCTCAGAGCACATTATTAATCTGACATATGCTCGCCGCGGGAGCCGTGAGTTCGGAATGGGGAAAGCCCAGCGGGAGATTGCGCCGCGCGGCTGAGCAACAAAATATCAATGTCATTAGTTGTAACCGCGCTGCCACATTAGAATGCAGCGGAGAGGGAGGGGAATGGCAGCCGAGCAGTGGAATGTCAGGACAACGGCTAAATTAGAGCTATTTAGACAGGCCGTTAAGAGCGGCGTGAGGGCCTATTACCGCTCGCTTCACTGTTTGGAGGATTTAGGGGAGGTCGGTGTAATGAGCCTGTTGAAAAGAACTAAAGAAAAGCGACAATGCAGACGAGGAGAATCGCTGTTTGACAACATTCCTTCGATGGCCTATTTTATGATCCCCAAAGTTTATAATGAGCAGGGAATACTAGTGTGTGGTTAACTAGTCCAATAATGAATTTTCCTCTCTCGGTCCTTCGCGTTTCAAACTATTTCTTTGTCTTGTCTTTTTTTTTTTTAGCATGCAGAATATTTCTATATGTATTTTGAGTTAAAGTTTAAAATGGATAAACATTCAAGACATTTTTCACCAGATTTTTGTCTCACATTTACCGCTTGCATTCCTTTAAGGGCACTTTGTCATTTTTGCACTTTAACGATACTTGATTTTCGATACCGATACCTGAGTGATCCTTTTTTTCGAATGAGAATATTTGTTCTTCACAGACATTTTCAACACCTCCCTGGAGTCATGCCACGTGCCGGACTGCTTCAAACCTTCCACCATCGTTCCTGTCCCCAAGAAACCACGGATCACAGGACTTAATGACTACAGGCTGGTGGCGCTGACGTCTGTGGTCATGAAGACTTTTGAGCGCTTGGTCCTGTCCCACCTCAAGGACATCACCGCCCCCCTCCTGGACCTGCTGCCGTTTGCCTACAGAGACAACAGGTCTGTGGACGACGCAGTCAATCTGGCCCTCCACTTCATCCTGGGGCATCTGGATTCACCAGGAACCTACGCCAGGGTCCTGTTTGTGGACTTCAGCCCTGCCTTCAACACCATCCTCCCTGGACTGCTACGAGACGAGCTCTACCAGCTCAGCGTGCCCGACTCCCTCTGCAGGTGGATCACTGACTTCCTGACGGACCGGAGACAGCACGTGCGGCTGGGGAAGATCGTCTCGGACACTCGGACTACAAACACTGGAACTCCTCAGGGCTGTGTACTTTCCCCCTGGCTCTTCTCCCTGTATACAAACTGCTGCACCTCCAGCCACCAGACCGTTAAACTGATCAAGTTTGCGGACGACACCACCCTCATCGGGCTCATTTCGGACGGTGATGAGTCCGCCTACAGGAGAGAGGTGGAACGGCTGGCGTCCTGGTGCAGCCACAACAACCTGGAGCTGAACGCCCAGAAGACAGTGGAGATGATCGTGGACTTTAGGAAAGACACAGCCCCACCGTCTCCCCTCACCCTGACAGACTCTCCCACCCCCATTTCCATTGTGGACTCCTTTCGTTTCCTGGGCACCACCATCACCCAGGACCTCAGATGGGAGCCAACCATCAGCTCCCTCATCAAGAAGGCCCAGCAGAGGATGTTCTTCCTGCGGCAGCTGAGGAAACTCAAGCTGCCAACCAAGATGCTGGTGCAGTTCTACACGGCCATCATCGAGTCCATCCTCACCTCCTCCATCACCGTGTGGTTCATCCTCACCTCCTCCATCACCGTGTGGTTCATCCTCACCTCCTCCATCACCGTGTGGTTCATCCTCACCTCCTCAATCACGTGTGGTCCATCCTCACCTCCTCCATCACCGTGTGGTTCATCCTCACCTCCTCAATCACGTGTGGTCCATCCTCACCTCCTCCATCACCGTGTGGTCCATCCTCACCTCCTCCATCACCGTGTGGGCCATCCTCACCTCCTCCATCACCGTGTGGTTCCCCGGTGCTACAGAACGGGACAAGCACCGACTGCAGCACATTGTGCGTGATTGGCTGTGAGCTCCCATTTCTCCAGGACCTGTTCACCTCCAGGACCCGGAGGCGTGTGGGTCGGATCACACCCTGGACACGGACTATTCACCCCTCTCCCCTCAGGCAGGACGCTACGGTCTATCCAGACCCATACCTCCCGCCACTTGAACAGTTGTCCCCTCCGCCATCAGACTCATGAACAAAAACAAGTCTCTGTAGCTTAGTTACAGAGTCATGGATGTATCTGCACTTGCAGTGTGCGGTGTGTCCACACTTAGACCCGCTGCTGTCACTCATCACTTTATAACACTTAATATCACTTTATACGCCTACACATCTGTAAATACAATCCCGCTGTTGTTCAATGTCAAATTGTTGTTGTCTTACCACATGTCACTTTATTTTATCGTGTTTATTTAATATTTTTTATGCATGCCCTTATAGCCTCATAGTTTAACGTTCTTAGCTTATTGTTTATCTTAATTCTGTGTTATATGTTCTATGTCGCACGTTTGCACCGAGAAAAATTCCTAGTTTGTGAACCTGTTCTGAAACAATGGCAATAAACCTATTCTGATCTGATCTTTGTTATAATTTTTATGATTTTGGCTTACAGTGCATTTTAAAAAATATTCTAATTTTATGAGATTTTTAATTTGGGTTTTTACAAGCTGAGCCATAATAATCAAAATTATAAAAAATAAAGGCTATACATTATCTCACTTTGCACGTAATGAGTCTATCATATATTAGTTTCACAGTTGAATAACAAGTGAATGCACTTTTTCATGATATTCTAATTATATGACGAGCACCTTTACCGTATTTTCTGGACTATAAGTTGCACTTTTTTTCATAGTTTGGCAGGGTGTTATACTTCGGAGCGACTAATATGTGATTGTTTTATCTAATATATACTTTCAAATGCCACTAGAGGGCACTGCAGGCTAATCGAGCAGCAGAAAGAAAGTTTGGAGTGAGCGAGAAAGCGGAGGTTACTGCAATGAAGTAAACAAAACAAAGCTAATCACAGGTTAAAAGCTCGATGGCCACAGCTAGAGGAACGAGTTTGCAAATGAGAGCTTGAAAAACGTGCTGCCGGGAGAGGCTTGTCAATAATAATAATAATATTAATACATTTTTTGTATAGCACTTTTCAAGACACTCAAAGACGCTTCACAGAAATACAGTTTGTCAACGGTGCAGTTACGCCACCGTGCCCAGGTTGTTGCCAAGGCGATTGTTCAGAAGTGACACCGCGGACGAAGATTTCAATGGATTTAGTGATTTGGAGTGAAATCGAGAGTTTGGTCTGTTCTTTATGCTGTAATTATCAACATGGTTTAAAATTCAATCAATTCCATCACACTTTTCTTTTTCATCCGTCTGGTTGAGGTAAAATTGCGTTTCTGCTCTGAGCTACGGCCACAAACTGCGAGTCGTGACCGAAAGGAATCGGTCTAGATTTCAGTCTCGAACCAAATATTGCACCAAAACGATGCAGCCCTGTTTAAATGTCAAAATTTGAACAGAAACCTCTACTAATCCTTCACAACAAACTTGGGGGGGCGGAAAACGTGTCTTTCACACCTCACTGTGTAAACACTAAATAACAAACATCCGTCATTAGGCTGACGACAAAAAAAACAAAACGATTTCAAAGCCGCTTTTCTCCACCTCGACAATGTAAACACAACGAATCTTCAGAAGAGGGATTAGAGGAGAAACAGGCAGAGGAGGCACAAGCCGCTTGTCGCCGATGGGTTTTAGGACGAGCTCTTTAGAAGAACGTGCCAGAGAAACGACCTCCTGCAGCGTTGCAGACAGCAGATAACAGAGAAAGTGACAATTCGCATTATGTAACCTTCCAAACTATACTTCGGAGAGGCGTTCTCCCAAAACCGTGGCAGTGGGAGGGACACAGATTTGCGTGTTTGGTAGTTCCCATCATCACTACTATGGCTGTCGCGATAATTACTATATCGACTTATCGTTCAATAGAAAACTGATAAACGATACCTTTTGGGCTCAATATTTATCGTGTGTACATTTATTAGCATTTTACCCTGGTTTTTGTCTTTGTAAAACTTTAGCTTATTATATTTCATGTTTAAGATCTGATTATGCACTTTCAGAATGCTGCTTTTCAGAATTCATGACTTTAGAGTTGACAGTATTAGTATCTCTAGAGTCAATAATATCGTTTATCGCAATATTTTTCTACCTCAATATATCGAACTTCAAATTTGATATCGATAGCGTCACAGGTCCAGTCACTACTTTGACCTCATTTACCTTCATTTTATGTTGATATTTGTGCGTATTTGACATAGTGACCCGGCGGATGTATGAGTTTAGTTTACTTTCCATCACAGTGGTCTCCCGGAGAACAAAGTAAACTCATTTCACCACAGCTTGTAGCACAATTATATTAATGATTTTGTTACACATTGTTCCTAGTTTGGCACTGTACTGTACTAGGGGCGGGAACCTCTGGGTACCTCACGATTCGATACGATACGCGATACATGGCTACACGATAACGATTATCTCGCGATACACCGATACTGTGACAATCGATATATTGCACACACATAACCTACGATACATCACGATAAAAAAAAAAAACATGCTACTTTTAACCTTTATTTTAACATACTACATATTCATCATGTACATTTCTTTTCATGTGCTTTATACCACTGTTATAAAAGATCCCTGACTTGCACACTGAAAATGGGTTTATAGATCTGTCATTGACTTCGTTTGCATTTAAATAAACAAGAAACCACAGTCCTATTTCAAAAGGAATAAATCACCCCAAATTAATCTTCTTTATCATTATGAAATAATTGAAAGTAATTTATTTGTGTGACAGTGTTTGGTCCAAGTCTTAAAACTGTAGTGCTGCCCCCTGCTGGTCTGACTGAATACTTGATCATTATTGGCCTCTATTGACTATGAAAACAGTGGAGCACTGCTGTCTCATTAATATGCATGACGTTACACATTAATATGCATGACATCTTCAAAAGTAGCTATCGGAATAAAAAGTATCGGTATCGTATCGTCCCGCAAAATATCGCGATATACCGGAAAATCGATATATTGTCACACTTCTTGTACCAATGGGCCCTGAGCTAGTCCCAGTTCTATTCTTATGGATTTTCTTTCCCCTCCCCTCTCTGCAATAGGTTGGATAGTGTGAGGTCACACCGGGTCCGTGCCGGCCGGCAAATATGCAAGAAAAAACTCTTAAAAACCACATCAATTATTCTAAAACTCAACGGAGAGTTTCTGAAACTACTTACTTCGGGTTTAGCGGAGCTGCTGCGCCGACTCTGACTTTTGCGTATTTCTCCGCTAAACCCGGATGTAGCGATTTTGGTAAATATTCCTTTTATAGCATTAGGTACGGCTTTTGTCAGGCTAATGGGCCTGATGTCTATGCGGACCCGGAAGTAGAGCTGTGACGTCACCACTATCCAACCGAATAGGTGTCGTTCACGGTTTATACTGTGATGATGTCAAAATGTCAGGTGGAGGGCAGGGGCCAATGCAAATCTATGGGAGAAATGCAGTTTTTGTAAGAAATCTCCAAAACCAAAATGAACTAATGTTTTTCCTCATCAGTATTTGACAGTGAGTGGATTCACAAACCCGCCGTGTTATTTTTATGTCTGAAAGTCCTTCATATTGGCCAGCATCACGCTCATGTTTTCTTATATTGTCTGGATTAAAATAATAGACTTCCCTGGTGTAAAACTACGCTCTGATGGCGCAGTGGTTCTCTTCTGGTGGGTCGTGAGCCTTTCCCTGTAAACATTTATTTGAATATTTATGTTCAGAAAAACTACCTGAGTCTGTTAAAATGACCTGTTATCTAGGGAACCTAAAAAAAAGTTTAGGTTCTACTGGTATCGAGACAAATTAAACTATCGAAAGTTCTTTCTTTTACTTTATTTAACCAGGAAAGTCCCACTGAGATTAAAGAATCTCTTTTTCATAGGAGTCCTGACCCCAGAGGGCAACCTATTGTACATGTTTTTAGTGGTAGGGAGTACCCGGAGGAAACCTACTCAGACACGAGGAGAACGTGCAAACTCCACACAGAAAGGCCCCGTCCAGGTGGGAATTGAACCCGGGACCTTCTTGCTGTGAGGCACTTGCTGTTGGTCCAGAGAAAGCATTAAACGCAGAGACTTGTTCATTTCAGCTCAAATGAATGATTCCCCCCAATTGTTTACACTTTTGTTTTATTATGTTTGCCCCAATTTCTTTTTACTAATATTTTCCGTACGCCTATAATATTTTCCCCTATTTTTGCCCCATTTTTTAAAACACAATTTTGCTTTATTTTTGCCACAATTTCTCCTAATTTTTCCCCAAATTAATCCCAATTTTTCACACATTTCTTGACACTGGAGATGAACCCGATCTTCCAGACATTATTGTTCCGTTTTCTGGTTCTAGATGACAAATATATTAGTATTGGTATTGAAAACGGTATCGATATCGAGCACTGGTGTTAAAAAGAAAGAAAAAAAATCGGGGTTTATCATGATTTCAGCTTTTGTGACTTATTTAATGCTTATTCAACATTGATGTTTACATGATATGTCTAAGTCGTATTTGGATTACAGATAATCTAAACCAATAAAACGCTTTGCCACTAGATGTCAGTAACGCTCCTCTTCTTTTTAGTTCAAGTCTGCCGCAGCTATTCATACTGTTCGTGTGGTAGAATTTTTACATAAAAAAAAAAGCGTACAGAGATGTTTTTATACACTTTATAATTTTCTTCATTCTTTTTTGTCAATTTATATTTTCTATTTTGCCATCAGAATCAGAATAGTAAAACATATAACACAGAATAGATAAAAATAAGCTATAACAACTTTAAACTGTAAGACTATTTGGATATCTTTATTTTATTTGTGTTATTCTGTAGTTTACCAGGTTTTTTAAATTATTATATTCTTTTTTTCCCCCATTGTGTTGTGTAATTGAATGAATTTCCTATAGATCGCTAAAGTTTGCAAAAGTCCTAGTCTTATAAGGTGCGAATAAGGCTTTTCCTATAATGTTTTATAAGGAGAAAGATGCGATTCCTGTAGCCATGGACGAGCGAGGCGACCGTGTCCATCATTAAACTCAAGTAAAAGTACAGATGCTGCTGTAAAGGTTTAGAAAAAGTAAAGTACCCAATGATAAATTAACTTGAAGAATTACTAACTTTTAGAAAAGTGTCTCAGGCACTTGCACTAAATGAAACGTGGTACTACCTGCCTATCAGTGATGTGCGGTGAGGTTTGTTGCTGGTGAGGCACATGTTGTATTGACTCCAATATGTAAAAGGGATAATGTATAGAGCGCCGGTATAAGTAAGTACCTTCAGGGCCCTGTCGGTACTTATTTTCCCGATAATGACCGGCGTTCTATTGCTGGGTTGCAGGTGACATCACAGCGTTCCAAAGGTCAATACTATTATATGGAGGAAAAATTATTTTGTTTTTGAGGACATTTTTGGTCTTGTACAGAGAGATCATGGACCCAGTGACGGATATTAATGATCATTTTTGCAATTCATACTTTTGAGCTACAACTTGTGAAAGTGTAATGTTGTTAATAGGAAAATCTGGGTCCTGCCCCCCGCTCGGTCCGGTGACATCATCACATTCTAGAACCTGCCACCCAGCAATACGTGCGTTCACATTATAGAATTCCATTTCAGTGTGAGGGCAGGTGCCAATACAACTCTATGGGAGAGAAACAAGAAGAAAATGTCCAAATGTTTTCTCTGGTCATCATGTGACAGGGATTGGATTCACAAACCTGACATGTGAATTTTATGGCTGAAAGTCCTTTCTACTGGCCAACATCAAGCACATGTTTTTGAATATGGTCTCCACTTTTGGACGCCTTTGTGAAGAAATAATTAGACGTATGTTCATATGTGCTGGAAGATATGACTTTGAACTTTGTGACAGTTTTTGTTTCATGTGAATTGGCCTCAGGAATTACAGAGAAATTAGCATGATTTAAGACTAGAAATCTGCATTTTGAGCGTTACTATGGTTACAGCCATTGAATTTTCAGTTGCTCCACCTCAATGTTAAACTTTAGGATCTTTAGAAGGTTGTGATGTCACGTGAACGCAGCCTATTGCTGGGTTGCAGGTTTTAGAATGTGATGTGATGTGATTAACAGCATTACACTTTCACAAGTCGTAGCTCAAAAAAAAATGTATGAATTACAAAAATGATCATTAATATCAGTCACTGGGTCCATGATCTCTCTGCACAAGACCAAACATTTCCTAAACAAAATAATTTTTCCTCAATATAATAGTAATGGGCATTAGAATGCTGTGATGTCACCTGCAACCCAGCAATATATTATCCCGCTTATTATACGGCTATTTGCCAACTGTGCACACACAAATGAACTTCATACACTTTTATAAAGGCCGAAAGGTTTATTTAATGATTTCCGCTGCAAATAGTTCCCAAAATTTACGCGTTGCTTGGCAACGTTTGTTGATTTCAGGCAGTGTGAAAGTCGGACTCCCGTTAACTTCACGAACGATTCCCCCAACGTCTCTCGCAGGGACGGGGACAGAGATAGTGTCCACTACTACTGGAGTGATATGAAAGACCTGTATTACAAGCACGAACTCCGTTGCCATTGGCAGTGGTCATTATATTTTCAGAGGTCCTCTATCAGAAAATAATGACCAGTAGAACATTGGTAATGGAATGTCTTTTGGCTACCAAACAACAATGATAGTTAGCGTAAAGCATCAAAGAAAGCTATGATTTGGACCGTTTTAACCGCTGGAAAGTTGATGATTTAAAGCGTTTTGTCGTCGCCATGGAGCCTGTTACAATATGAACTTAAAGTCTATTTTTACAACCAGGGCTGCGTATGGAGACAGACAGAAACGAAACTGCCATGCATACGAAGAGATGCTGTCAGAAGTGATGACCAGTGCTTGTTCATACAGTTGGAATCACATTTCTGACCCTTGAAGGCGAGTGTTGGAAAAAGTCCAGAGTCTGAAACTGTGGCCTCATGTCGCCGATACTCACAACATTTAAACTGAAATGAGAAATAAAAACATAGAATCCCTAATAAGGAGGTGGACAGTAGACAAAATCTTTTAATTAATTGTGACCAGAGAGAGCCACATACACACAGGCTATGCCATCTAAATGTACTTTATACATTTTTTTTTACGAGTGATCTGATGGTGAACAACAGAGCTAATCGGTCGCTAGTTTGACAGACGGAAATGTACCCACAATATTTAACATCAACACCGTGAAGTCTGTGTCGGGCTGATCCCAGGTCCTGTCGTTCCCCTGTCCGCGATGGTCCGCTCCTGCCTACGGAGCCGCCGTCCTGACGGTTCCCTCGCTTTCAAGATATTGACAACTTAAATATTTGCAAGAAATGTCACTTGAGACTTTTAGTCTGTAAATGCCTTATAGTTCACGGTTATGGCTCAATATACTTCAGTGTTCTGAACTCGCTCACACATTTCAATGGCGGTGTGGTTTGGGCTGAAAATAGGAGCCTGATTGACTCGCGCATGCGCAGTCGAGATGGGCATTCAGCTTATATCGACAAGAGATAAAACATTTTGATTAAAATCATAGGAAATCCCCATCATCTTCAGAAAAGGGACTTGTTTTTATAAAGTTTATTGTATTTTTTATTTTAAACTTGCCTCCCCTGGTCCGCTGCCGCCTATGACCATGAAACAACATGATGTGGGCGGGCGGCTGAGTTTAAATGTGATTTGTCTGATTTCTGTATCGAGTTATGTATGGTCCATGTCACCATGTCCTGTATGTAAAGAAAGAAAAGTGTAACTATGCCCAACAGTGCCGCCTTGTGGACATGGTGTGTCTGCGTGAGTAACATTAGTATGAGGAGGGAGAAGTAGGGGTGCTGTGATGGAGTCGTCAGAATGCAGTGACTGTTCAGAGCTGCTGAGATAAGTCGGTTATCGCCTGGTCCCGCCTCGCTGTAAACAAACATTTACCTCCGCAGCATGACAACACTGCTCGGATTTCATAAGTGACTCATTCAACTTTAGGCGCACACAATATAAAATGTTCTTTTTTTCGTGTGTGTGATCTTACAGCGAGCAGTTTCAAATCGTTCTGTTTTATGTAGTTTCTTTTTGTAATAGATCCTAGACAAAGCACTTGAGATTTGTTACGACTGCAAGAACTATTCAAACTAGACCAAACAATTATCTTTAATTAATATATATTAATTAATATATATATATATTAGGGCCGGGACACGATTAAAAATTAATTAGAGGCTTTGTAATTAATTAATCGAAATTAATCGCATATAAATATTTGACCTGAGAACAGTGAGAAGTAAGTTTATTCATAAGGATTTTTAGTATACCATTGAATAATGACTGAATACATGAGCTTAAGCAACAAAATATTGTTTATTTTTGTTCAACCAAGTCCAACAGACCAGTGCAATATTGACATTAATCGTGCGTCTGCAGGAAAAAAGGAAAGTGTGGAAAGCAAAGTGTGATTAATTTCGATTAATATTTTTAATCGCACTAAACCTCATGTAATTAATTAATCGCAATTAATCGAAAAAAGTCCCGGCCCTAATATATATATATATATATATATATATATATATTAATATAATTATTATTTACACATTTTATTTGAATGCTATCTGGCGTGTTGTGCCATCAGGTATATCCAAAGCACTGTGAAAAGGTGACAGTGATTCTTAGTGCAGTGGTTCTCAAACAGAGGGACTGAAAACGGCCCGGGACTCTGACCAGCCCGGCGCAAATGAGCGTAAATGCGACACATCCACAAAGACACATGTTAATTTAACCTCTTACCACCCACCAGGCGCATTTTCTCCAGTTCGGCTTCACCCAAATCTAAAAGCTTCTCAACTGGAGAGCAACAGTGTCTCATTTGAAAGCTAAGACCTACAAAAGTGTTTTTCACGTTGTCACGGCATTTTTGTCACATTTTTGTTTCTTTTTCATTGCTTTTTTTGTGCCTTTGTCATGTTTTTGTCACTTTTTTGTGGCTTTTTTGTTGCATTTTCATTGCTTGTTTTTGTCTCTTTTTTGTAGTTTTTTCTTTGCTTTTTTTGATACATTGTTGTAGTGTTTGGCACTTTTTTGATGCGTTTCTTTTAAGCTTTTACATTTGGGTAATCCTCTCCATGTTTAAGCTAGCAGTATTGGTATATTTAAAAGCGTAAACTTTTAGGTTAAAACCGTCTTGTTTTGGGAGATTTCGGGGTGCGCAGTGACTGTGTGTATTTACATACCGCGTAAACACCGGTCGTGTTGGGTGGACGCCACAAAGAAGCCGACGAGCTGAACCGTGGACGTTACAACGGACATGTTTGGAAGTACTTCTGCTAAGTGGATTTATTAATCACGGATTATGTGGCGCCGCTTCCTCATGAAGAGCCTTAGCAAAGCAGCGACAGCGGGACAGAGACAGGACACCCCTTTGGCCACGCAGCTTCAGCGTTACAAAAAGCTTCCCGCAAAAGCATCAGACTGTAAGTAGGCAAGGCAAGTTTATTTGTAGAGCACAATTCATACACAAGGCAATTCAAAGTGCTTCACAGTTGCATAAAATTACAAGAAAACAGATCAAATCAATCATTAAAACATCAACATAAAAATTAATCAATTACAGTAAAAGGCAAGAGTGCAGATAAAATACTTTCAGTTTTCATCTGCTCGGGTAAAAAGAGCTGTTTTCAGCCTGGATTTGAACATTGTCAGAGTTGAGGCCTGTCTCACATCCTCATGAAGACTGTTCCAGATTTTAGCTGCATGGAACTGAAACGCAGCCTCACCGTGTTTATTATTGACTCTGGGAACCACCAGGAGACCCCTCCCTGAAGTTCTCAGGGCCCGAGATGGTTCATACGGCTCTAACATGTCAGAGATGGACTTTGGTGCTAAACCATGAAAAGACTTGTACACAAGCAGAGCTGTTTTAAATTCTATTCTCTGAGTGACAGGAAGCCAGTGCAGGGACCGGAGCACTGGACTAATATGGTGGTATTTCCTGGTTCTTGTCAGGACTCGAGCAGCAGCGTTCTGGATGTTCTGCAGCTCTAACAGCTGGTTTAGAAAGGCCAGTGAGCAGCCGTTACAGTAGTATAACCTGCTGGAGACAAACGCATGGATGAGTGTCTCTAAGTCTGGTTTTGACACTATTCCTCTGATCTGAATGTTTTTCAGATGGTAAAAAGCTGATGATGTTATTGCTTTAATGTGGCTGTTTAAGTTCAGGTCTGAGTCCATGATTACTCCTAGATTTCTAACCTGATGTTTTGGTTTTAGAGAGAGAGACTCGAGGTGACTGATAACACTTTGTCTTTGTGTCTGTGGGACAAAAACAATGATCTCAGTTTTGTCTGAGTTTAGTCGGAGAAAGTTGTTTTGCATCCACAGACTGATCTGTGCGATGCAGTGACAGAGAGTATCTACAGGTACGTAGTATCTTTTTATAACGCTGGATTTTGCGTTTGAGTTGATCTCTGATGTCCCGCCTCCCTCTCAGCCCCGGGCCTGATTACGTCGCTCCAGCCTGTTCTGTGCTCCTTCAGCCCTCCGGGTCGTTTTTCGTCTTGCTTCTTTTCTCTTGTGATGTGGTGCGCGTTCGTAAAGTGCTTTCTTTTCCCTGCGGACTTTAAATTCTGTCCAAAAATGAACGGGACTGGCGTGTACAGGGCATGAGAGGGGAAGGGAGCAGACGTAACGCAAACTCACACAGAGACACACATACCTGGAAAATAGGAGACGTTGGATCACGAGCTGCAAAACGCTGTGAGCAAATTCTGCAATCTGGCAAATGTGAGAGGATTTCGTCTGCGTGTGTCTATCCAACCAACTTCATTTGTGCAAGACATTGATTTACGGGGGTGTGGCTTATCTCAATGAGATGTAAATGAGCCCTATTGTCGCCCCAGCTGCAGAGAGAGGTGAGAACTGCTCATTCTGTGAAAGCCATTTACTCATTTCAAGGCCTAAATTCAAGTGTCTACAAAATGGTTCAAATAAGATCGGATTTCCATGTGTTGCACATCGTTGGAAAGCTTGTGTGACTGGTCACAAATGTCTTTTTAATATAAAGTGTTGTAAAACTGTTTCTGAAAAATAAAAGGTCTCCAAATACACCACTCATGAGGTGAGGCCTATTGTAAATATTGTTGCACAGCCATTAAACATAAAAGTATTGAAGGTATTAATGGTTTGTTAAAAGTATACTTGGTATTGCGACAAAAAACGTTGCTTAGCAAAACGATATTCTTCGGCTGTTTCTCAATCTGCGGACTTGTGTGCTCGTGGACTCGTGAAACGTCATAGCGTTAATCAGTGTATGGAAGAGCCCTATTCACGCGTGCAATAAAGGAACCTCACAACGTTGTATATGCGAGCCGCCATATGTACTCGTGAAAATTCCTACTGAAAGAAAAGATCCAGAACATCGTGACAAATGCATTAAATTAGTAAGCTGAGCAGTAGTGTTGAAACAACTGATCAAAGCTTTTTATTTTCTCACAACGATCAGCAATAGATGAATTTAAAGTCATATCGTCATGAATAGGTTTTTGTGAAAGAAAAAAAAAACTTTATTTTGACATTGTTTCATGAAAGGGGCACTTCAGACAAATCTTTACATGGGAACTTCAAAAACAATTTCATATTTTAAAGATTAAATTGTTTTTCCACAAGAATTTGTAACCCCCCCAAACCAGTTAAACATTTATATTTGACCTAATTTTTTTGGTATTGTTTCAGTTTGCACATAAGTTATATATTTTTAATTAGTTTATTTTTGTTTACTGCAAAAGTTTATACACTGTGTTCCAAATTATTATGCAAATTGTATTTCAGTGTCCATAAAGGTTGAGAAAAAAAAAAAAGTTTCAGTTTTTCAATGATGGTATTGTGTCTCAGGGCTCAGACACTGTGATGATTAGTTTGTCAGGTTAAGTCCAGTTAGGGGAAAAACTACTGAAAAAGGTCGTTCCACATTATTAAGCAGACCACCATTTTCAAGCAATATGGGAAAGAAAAAGGATCTCTCTGCTGATGAGAAGCGTGAAATAGTTGAATGCATTGGACTAGATATGAAAACCTTTGATATTTCATGAAAGATTAAGCGTGATCATCGTACTGTTTAGAGATGTGTGGCTGATTCAGAGCACACGGGTTTGAGCAGATAAAGGCACAATGAGGACGTTTCTGCCAGACAAACACATCAGATTAAGAGAACAGCTGCTACAAATCAGCAAACAGGTATTTGAAGCTGCTGGTGCCTCTGGAGTCTCCCGAACATCAAGGTGTAGGACCCTCCAGAGGCGGCAGTTGTGAATAAACCTTCTATCCGGCCTCCTCTAAACTGTTCATTGAAGCTGACGAGCAGAAATGGCTGCAGTGGCTCAGAAATACATGAAGACTCATTTTCAAACAGTCTTGTTCACTGATGAGTGCCGTGTAACCCTGGATGGAGTAGCGACCTTATTCTTGAGTGTGGAAGAGCTAATGCATATTGTACAAAATTGTAAAGAGGCTTTGAGCGTCAACATAAAAGACAAGAACAAGCTGTTTTTTGTAAATGTTGTACTTTTCTTGTACCAAAACAGTGTGCTCTTAAGAGTTTTGAGCTCTTATTTGGCCTTAAAAGTACAAAGAAAGATAAATAACTCAAAGAAAGTAGTGTATTATCGTTATAACGTCATACATTGCAAGCATCAACCGGTAATTTTCGGTGGCCGACATTATTTTGCGTCCCTAGTTTAAGGATTTTTAACGAGAAGGCAACCAATAAACGGCGAGTAATACTCATCAAATAAAGGAGTGCCTCGGATCCTCTCCTTTTCTTCTTAAAGGGATTTTTGACATAGGGCCTCATTTCCTAGCCTGGAAAAATCCAGACTCACCGCTGTACCAGCCGGTGAGTCTGGTCACCGTTGCGTCGAATCCATTTCCCACAGCCGTAGATACACAAGCAAACAGGAAGCGGAGTAAACCAATCAGCGAAGGGCGGGCGTCTGCTGTTGATGTGGTTTTATTAGCGGTTTTGCGTTAATATTTGCGCAGGATTATGAATAACGAAACTCACCTACTGTCGATGTGTTTTTTGGTCATTTACCGCCGACTGGAGACACGCTTTCTCTCTTTCGTGCATCGTTCGTAGATTGTTATTGAGGGACTTCCGCGTCCCGTGAGTGACGTTGCTCGCTAACAACACGTCACGGCGAATAAACAATTCAGATTGGACGTGAACGGATTAATTTTGCGGAAGGCGCGAGCGTTGACTGGGTGACCAGACTGATCCCCCGCTGGATAAAAAAATACAGAGGGGAATCATTCTGGTCTCACCAGGCTACTCATTTCCTAGAGTGTTGTTGATTTCTGGAGATATACTGTATATAATTTTAATTCATGCAGTTCTTATATTTGAAGAGTTTAGTGGTGCTAGGCTAGTGCATGTCTAAGGTAACTAGTAGCCTGCATTAAACATAGTCTGACTCAAGCACAGTCCACCTGAGGCAAATCACTTAATAACACCAGGCTACCGTAAATGTCTGTGTTGACTGAATCATTTTTGAAATATAACCATTTTGCATTTTAAATAACTTATATTTGAGCAGCATCAGCTTCCTGGTTGTAAGCTACGCAGCGGCGGAGTGATCTGCTAGGTTACCGGATCTACAGTAGTTTGTTTACCTGCGGCCGGTGTTACTACACGTGGAATTCACAAAGGAGCTTTCTACAAATCAGATATGGCCACGTTTGGAGGACGACCTGATGATTTTGAAGAGGTTTTTAATGCAGGCTACTAGTTACCATAGACGTGCACTAGCCTAGCACCAGTAAACTCTTCAAATATAAGGACTGCATGAATTAAAAAAACAAATCTCCAGAAATCAACAACACTCTGGATAACTAGAGCTATACACCAACAGTAAGAAGCCCACGAAGACACTTGAACTCTCTGTGCACATTAGGACTCCCCTGAAAAAGAGATTCTTAATCTCAGTGGGACTATCCTGGTTAAATAAAGGTCAATAAAATAAATAAATGAGGTCCTATGTCAAACATCCTGAAATATCCCTTTAAATACCTACTCATTGTTGGAGAAATGTATCCTGTCAACAACAAATTCCCAAATAGCCTTGTGAGTAACTCTGGCACATTTAAATGATCATTTGTTTGCACTGCCCCTCAGATAAGTAACTATAAATAAGTTAATAAAGGAATCAGTAAATGAGCTTAGCAAATTGCCTAGAATAACAATCATTTCATTACTTTGAGAGATACAAGGCAGCCGCTTTGTGTTGAATTTTAAACATTTCATTCTGTCCGTAAGGCAGAAGAATGAGCCGTGCCTTCTTTCTTAGTTAGTTTGATGTCACTCTAGTCAGCACTCCTGAGCCTGTGTTTGCTCCCGTATTCACTTTCATGTGGGTTGGGGGTATTATTGTGTTGACCTGCGGCTGCTTCTGAGCGCCCTTTGTGCTTTTTGATTCATATGTGCGTTGTTCACCTGCAGCAGGAGGAGTCGGCCTCTTTCAACCCTCGGCGCCTGGGGAGAGCGACTGAGGCTCCACACAAGCACATTTTAAAAGAATCACATTCAAAAAAGTGTCTCCAAACGGCGTCAGTGTGATAGAGGTCAGGCTTAGCCTATACATCACCTCATGCTGGCTGTTAATGCCGTCTCTATGGTTTATAGACCCTCTTTCTACTCAGATTAAAGGCGGCTGAGTGACCGGCAGTCTCGTCTGACAGCAAGGAGGTCCTGGGTTATATTTCTGGCCTTTCCGTGTGGAGTTTCCTTGTCCTCGCTGTGTCTGGGCAGATTGGGGCTTTTTTTAGACTCCCAGTTTAAGTATCCTGATCTAAATCCTGACTCAAAATACAAATACCGTTCAGTATAAAGTCTCTGTCGTCCTCGTATCTCCCCGTTCCCCCTCCTGGCTTTAGCGGACACTCAGTCACACACTGCCCCGCTCTGAGCCTCGAAGGCAGCCCGGGATGGCTAACCGCTGCCCCGGTGTCTGTGAGCTCTCCCTGGGGGAGACTACAGTAAAAAGCCCTCAGACCCATCAGCACTGACAGCCCTGATTATCTCTGTCTGCCCGATACAGCTTTATGTGTCTGTAGTTTCAACGTGAAAACATCCAGCCATGTCCCTAAATAAGTCAATCTGGGTTTTAGGCTCAAAAGTGAGATTTTATCTAATTTGCACTAAAATGTCAAAAAATTGACCATGTAGAGAGCACTATAAGAAACATATTTATGCAGTTTATAAGCTCAAAAAAGTTGATTTGGTGCTTAGTTGTCCTTTAAGTTATTAGTGTACGGTTTGTGTTCTAAGTTTAGTGCTAACTCTCGCTGTTTTGCTTCTGACATTCTTCAAACACTCCACTTTTTTGCGGCTCCTCTCCAGATGTTTGTGTGTTGCGTGTTGTGGGGCAGGTGAAAGGTCATGGAGATGTTGTACTGTGAGGCTAGAAGTGTGGAGTTTGTTTATACTGCTGAGTTAGCCACAGTTTTCAGTCCAGCCGCAGCATCTGTTTACTTGCTAGTCCAGGAAAGGCCGCATTTATTGTTTTTATCAATGAAAACAGAAAATGGCGAATCCAAAATCGAGATCAATCAATATGGGGAAAATAATTGTGCATCCATCCACCCACCCATCATCGTCGTTTTGTATAGCGAAATATCACAACAGGAGTTGCCTCACAGGACTGCACTAAATGTTAAACAAAACGATAAACGAGGCCATGTAAAGTTCAGGCAAATGAAGCATGCAGGCAAACATAATGTCCAAATAATTGTTGGCAGCAGGTGGTGACGAGCCTCGGGGCGTCCCCTGTCCTCAGACTCCTACACGGCAAGGAAAAACTCAAAACCTTAGTGGGAGAAAAGAGAAGAACCACACAAGGTGAAATCCACTTAGCTTGTTTTGTTACCTTTTTAATAGATAGATATTGTTGGGCTGACATAAGATAATAGATGAGGTATGGCAGGGCACTGAATTCAGAAAGTCCTATGTGATCTCTATTGCGCTGCACTAGAGTCCCCTGGTCAGTTTCACCCCAATTGCCTCTTTACTGTTTCCTATAAACTTGTTTTATGTCGGGTGTAAAATTGCCCACAATGTAGTAGTCTACAAATATTTGCTAGGGTAGCTTGTTACAATTATTGGAAACAAAAATGTCCAGGCTTTACCAGATTACAGAGGATATTGTGCAATATTGACTTTTTTTTTTAGATTAGCATGTTTAGTGACGGTGTGACCGTTGTGAGCCCAGTGCTTAAGAGTTATTAGGTTTATTGGATTGGGATGGAGAGAAAAACATGTATCTGTCCTGAAAGGTTGTATAAAGACAGTATTATTTTTATTACCTGATGTTTTTATTCGACCGTGTGTCCGTGAGAAGGCGCAAACTTCCTTCTCTTTATGAATAGTTTCCTTGCCATTCGACACCCATGCTTTGTCTCAAGCCTCATCATTAATGACCCCCACATGGCTTGGGGGAGTGACCGTGAATGGGCTCCTTTTACAAGAAATACCAGTTCATAGTCCTTGGTCCGTCCCACTTTATGCCCTAAGGTCGCTGTGACATGAGTTACAATGAAGCTAAAAGCAATACTTACAGCTATTGGCAGCAAATGGTGGCAGGCCATTTGAGTGCTAACATTACCATGAGTTCTCCACGTCCAAATATAAAGCATTTGTATTCATTTCATGGACTTGCAGGCTAGTTTTCCGGCAATGATCCGGAAACGTGGCCCCTGCAAGTTGTGAAATGTTCTTATAAACTCACCTCTGTGAAGAATCGAAATGGTAAACATGTGCTCACAACCTTAAGAATGAGTTTCAAACCAAAATATCAATCTAATTTGCTCCCGCTTTCATTTTTTGTAATCAAGAAATCAGGTATAGGACCGAGCTTTACTTCATATCCTGAATGTTCCAAACGGTTATTGACGACTTACCAGCTAATCGCAAAACAAAATGGGAATCTGGCCTCTGGTGTAGTTACAAGAGGAAAATTGGTTATTCAATTTAGCACACAATTTAAAAAAAAACTATTAGAGAAAGAAATACCTGAGCAGGATAAGGTCATATGACTCAAACCTCTTGACACAAATCCTGATATGAACATCTTAAATCTCTAGTAATCACCTTTAAAGATCCTTCACTTACAACTCTCCGCTGTGGCAGTGAGCTCTGTGCAGGTGGAGCTCTGCAGACTGTTTGCACTTTCATGCGCCCAAGAGAACGCTTTCTGCTGGCTCCTTTTAAATCTCCGTTAGAGCCGTGTACCTGCCAGCGGGATTTCCCTCTCCGTCCTTTGAACTTTCACCAGACTGATGTGCAAGTCGTCTCCGCTCATACAAATGAACCCTACGAGGGGAAAGCAAGTGCGTTGCAGCAAATTTGTGCTCTCAAGGTTTCAAATTGTATTGCAAAATCAGCTTTACCTGCGCTTCAAGTCGTTGTTTACGGAGGTTATCATTTTAAATACCTAATGGTACGTTCAGATCGCATACTTTTCAGCCGTCAAAATCGTGCCCAAAGCCCCTGAGTCGCTGAGTGTCCAGACGCTCTGAACTCTGTTAGTCTAGGTTAGCCCGGTTAGCATGTTTACAATCAGCGCATTGTTGATGAAAAGTGTGCAATAAACCACAAATGCGTCAAGTCCGGCTCAGTGTGTGATCATCTTAAAGGCTTTATTGACGTTATTAGTGCATAATACTTGTTATCACGGGATCGATCCGAGCTAACAGCTGGTTAGCCTACTCCAGGTGCTAATCGATCGGCTATGGCCAACTGTAGATGAAACGTGAGCAATAAACTACAAGCTCAACAAGCCCAGCTCAGTGTGTGATCATTGTGAAAAGGTTGCTTTATGTAGACTGGGGTTTTATTTGCTTTATTTGTGCATAATTCTTGTTTTCACATGATCGATTGGAACTTTAGCTCGTAGCATCATCAAGGCCCAAACACATTCCCAGCGCAGATTCAGCGACAGCATTTTTTTTATTGCCGCTTTTAATCCTGGGTGTTATAATAATAATGCATTGGTTTTATTTAGCGCTTTTCTGGACACTCAAAGACGCTTTACATTGCACTATTCATTCACTCCATACTTGGTGGTGGTAAGCTACTATTGTAGCCACAGCTGCCCTGGGGTAGACTGACGGAAGCGAGGCAACCAGTCCATGCCATCGACCCCTCCGACCACCACCAACCACTCACTCACTACATTCGCTCGGCTTCCTGGGGTTTCCCAAACGGTCTCCCATCCAAATACCGACCAGGCCCTTCCCTGCTTAGCTTCCAAGGTCCGACGGGATCGGGCAGAGCAAATGCGGTGTGGCCACAAGGTAAAGGTTTATATGTGAAGACACGAACATCCACCGGTCCTGAGCCAGTGTGCTGGATCAAGAAGGAATGATAATTAAAAAATAGCAAAAAAATCCACACAACTGTTTGCTCACCAGCTGCGGGATAAAATCATTTCAGTTGTCATAGGCACAGTGGCTGAGTGGTTAGTGATTCCCGGGCCCTTCTGTGTGGAGTTTGCATGTTTCCCCCATTGTGTCTGGATGGGTTTCCTCCGGGTAGTCCAGTTTCCCTATAAACAAAAAACATGCACAACAGGTGACTCCTCCTGCCAGGTGATTCTGACCATCAGCCTGGTTTGACATCTTCAAACCAGGCTGGTTTTCTCATAATATTAAGAACTACAGTGGGACAAGGTCAGGGCAAAAACAGAGCAATGTTAGGGCTTTAGCGGGACTACATCCAAATCGGGCGTTACTTCAAGAATACGTGAGAGACTGGATCAGCTCAGCAGCGCCCCTCCTCCTTGCAGCTGGGTGGACATATAGGGCGGATAACCAAACACCTGTGGAGCCGCTGTTCTCCTGTCCTGTGAAAAAACTCAGTGAATTAAACTCTTCTGAGACGGCGCGCTCGTGTTTGTATCCACATTTATTCAGATTCAGCCCCACCCGTTAACTCGCAAAGAAACATCTTGTATCTTCACATTTCCCACAAACGCAGATACAATTGAGTCAAGGGGTAAAGGAAGCAAACATTTATCCGTCAAATGAATAATTCAGATGTTATTTGGTTAAGTTAGAGTCCAGACAGCGAGGTTTAACGGCGTATTGACCGGTTGAACACTCGTGCTAGCCCGGGGCAGTTTCCCCAAACTCGCGCTACATCAGTTTCATCACTCGCTTTACAAACACATCAAACTGATGTTCCTCACCTTAAAGTTACTGGTCAGGCCCTTTGTACCGATGAAGACACACTGTCCACCTGCCGAGGACCGCGAAAAGTCCTGCTCCTCCATGTGAGAATCCGTAAAAAAACTCCAAAGACACGATGCACGAGTCCTTGTGCTTCGGTTTGGTCAAATCTGTCCAACGTTAATCCTCCAGTATTCTCACTTTAGCCGTTTTTCAGCGGTTTACAGAGACATGTTTACATTTCAGCCGCTCTGAGGTGATGGTAGCGGGGCTCCATAAACACAGCTACGCAAAGCGGAGCGACGCGATACCGGCGCGGATAATGCCAAAAAATATGTTTTTAAATGTATGGAAAATAAGGCACGGGTCATATTTAATTGTTTGGCCTCGGGGAGCCTATTGAAAAGGTCCAGTCTAAACTAGTAAATGTAAAGTCAATGAAAATGCACGTTGTGAAAGTGGAGGGGACTAAAGAACCACTTTTCAAAAGTGGGGGGACACGTCCCCCTCACAATGAATGGTTCCGACGCCCATGGCTGAAAGCACTTCCGGGTTTGATTGTTTGGCTCTAACATGTCAGAGATGGACTTTGGTGCTAAACCATAAAAAGACTTGTACACAAGTAGAGCGGTTTTAAATTCTATTCTCTGAGCGACAGGCAGTGATGCTGGTAACACGCTACTTGGTAGTGTGCTACTTTAATCTGACTACCTTTTTCAGTAACGAGTAGTCTTAACGCATTACTATTTCCTAGCCAGAAATCAGATTAAAGTTACTTTTCCAGGTCACAGTGCCTTACTATTGTGTCATTTTCCTTTTGCTTGGCAAGAAGTGATGTAACGTATGCGATAAGTCACGTTTTCAGCCTGAGGACCACGGCATAAATGTGAACAACAATGGCGGGAGGAAAGAGAGGCACGTTTTTCTACTGGAAATACTGAGCAGTCACTATTTGAGTTTGTGTTGGAAAAAGATCACCAATTTAAAGTACACTCCCTGCTGACAACACATTTAGAGTTGTAGCACATCAGTCAAACTTACTGAGAGAGTCCCACCAGGTGATGATGCGAAGCAAACGACTAATGTAGGAGGAGGCGGTTATTGTCCGTGCCATTTAATAAGATTGAACTGGGTCTTCGTGAGATATGTGTTTAGCCACAGCATGACGTGAACAGCAGCGCACTGAAGTGAATCACACTCAATAGCAGTAATGTAGTGCCCTCTAGTGGTCAAATGCCCAAACTACAGTAGATGTCACAATAGTAAACACTAAAATAAACTCGCTACAATAAAATAACGACGAGTAATATAATTTAGTTACTTTCAAAACCAAGTAATCAGTAAAGTAACTGCCGTATTTTCAGGACTATAAGTCGCTCCGGAGTATAAGACGCACCAGCCAAAAAATACCAAAAGAAGAAAACAACAGGCTGAATAGGCGTACGGTATGCTAACGTAGTGCATTGACGGTTAGCTACATGAAGAATAAAGAACGAACTAAAAGGCGTCTGCTCTGTTAACGTCACATAAACAGTTCAGATAACTATAGCATAAAGAACAGACCAAACTCTCCATCTCACTCCAAATCACTAAATCCATTCAAATCTTCATCCTCTGTGTCACTTCTGAACAATCGCCTTGGCAATGACCTGGGCACGGAGGCGTAACTGCACCGTTGACAAGCCTCTCCCGGCAGCACGTTTTCAAGCTCTCATTTGCGAACTCGTTCCTCTAGCTGTGGCCATCGAGCGTTTAGCCCGTGATTAGCTTTGTTTGTTTTCTTCACTGCAAAACAAAGCTAAGAGTAACCTCCGCTTTCTCGCTCACTCCAAACTTTCTTTATGCTGCTCTTTAATTCCTTTGAATAAAAATCACATTAATAGTCACTCCTGAGTATAAAAACGCACCCCCAGCTAAACTATGAAAAAAGTGCAACTTATAGTCCGTAAAAATATGGTAAGTTACTTTTCAAAGGAGTAATCAGTACTAGTGATGGGTAGATGATTCCTCAAAGTGTGTGTCACACACATTCCAATATTGTGTCACACTGTATCACACTATGTTGGTAGCGAACTCGGCACTGAGCTAATCAGCTTATTTATTCTCGTTCACAAATGTGAACTAAATCGTCATGATTGAGCTCTTTAACTAGCTAAGAGTGATAAGAGGAAAACTGCTCTGGATAATGAGAATAGAAACAAATGAATGAGAATTAATGAGAAGTATCAGTCATTCAACCATCTAAAAATGAAGTCACTGACCAATAATGCGGCACCAGGCATATTTTAGACTTTGTTTACCAGTGGATGTCAAGTAAAAGGACTAAACCATCATAGACCATCATCAGACTCGAACTCACACCTGATTATTAAACCGAACGCTCTCCTAACAGAGCTACTTGAACAGCATAACATCCAATCTATGTACTAGCCTAAATCTATGTTTTTGCGTTGCACTTCAGTATGCAACCCCGTGAACTGCCACCTTAACGTGGTGGGGTTGTTTGAGCACCCGAATGATCCGAGGAGCTATGTTGTCTGGGGCTTCATGCCCCTGGTAGGGTCTCCCATGGCAAACAGGTCTTAGGTGACGGGTCAGACAAAGAGCAGTTCGAAGACACCTATGGACAGTTTAATATCAAGGACCGTGACGTCGCCCGGTATGGCGCAGCCGGGGCCCCACCCTGGAGCCAGGCCTGGGGTTGGGGCTCGAATGCGAGCGTCTGGTGGTCGGGCCTCTGCCCACGGGGCCCGGCCGGGCACAGCCCGAAAGGACGACGTGGGCCCGCCCTCCTGTGGACCCACCACCCGCAGAGGGATCCGTAGGGGTCGGGTGCAGAGAGGACTGGGTGGCAGTCGAAGGCAGGTGCCTCGACGACCTGGTCCGCGTGCGCAGCTTCTGGCGTTCGGGACATGGAACGTCACTTCGCTGGGGGGGAAGGAGCCTGAGCTTGTGCGGGAGGTTGAGAGGTACCGGCTAGATATAGTCGGGCTCACCTCCACGCACAGCCTGGGTTCCGGATCCCAACTCCTGGAGAGGGGCTGGACGCTCCATTTTTCTGGAGTTGCCCGCGGGGAGAGGCGGCGGGCTGGGGTGGGTTTGCTCATAGCCCCCCAGCTCAGCCGTCACGTGTTGGAGTTCACCCCGGTGAACGAGAGGGTCGCGTCCCTACGCCTTCGGGTCGGGGACAGGTCTCTCACCGTTGTCTCGGCCTACGGGCCCAACATCGGTGCAGAGTACCCGGCCTTCTTGGAGTCCCTGGGAGGGGTACTAGATGGTGCTCCGGCTGGGGACTCCATTGTTCTACTGGGGGACTTCAACGCCCACGTGGGTAACGACAGTGAGACCTGGGTGGGGGTGATGGGGAAGAACGGCCTCCCCGATCGGAACCCGAGTGGTGTTCTGTTATTGGACTTCTGTGCTAGTTACGGTTTGTCCATAACGAACACCATGTTCGAGCACAAGGATGTCCATAAGTGCACGTGGCACCAGGACACCCTAGGCAGGAGGTCGATGATCGACTTTGTAGTTGTGTCATCCGATCTCCGGCCGCGTGTCTCGGACACTCGGGTGAAGAGAGGGGCTGAGCTGTCAACCGATCACCACCTGGTGGTGAGCTGGATCCGCTGGCAGGGGAAGAAGCCGGTCAGGCCTGGCAGGCCCAAACGTGTTGTGAGGGTCTGTTGGGAACGTCTGGTGGATCCCTCTGTCAGTAGGGTCTTCAACTCCCACCTCCGGAAGAGCTTCAACCAGATTCCGAGGGAGGTAGGGGACATGGAGTCCGAGTGGACCATGTTCTCCTCCTCCATTGTCGATGCGGCTGCTCGTAGTTGTGGCCGTAAGGTCTCTGGTGCCTGTCGCGGCGGCAATCCCCGAACCCGGTGGTGGCGCCCGGAGGTAAGGGATGCCGTCAAGCTGAAGAAGGAGTCCTATCTGGCCTTGTTGGCTTGTGGGACTCCGGAGGCAGCTGAGAGGTACCGGCAGGCCAAGCGTGCTGCAGCTCGTGCAGTCGCAGAGGCAAAAACTCGGGTTTGGGAGGAGTTTGGAGAAGCCATGGAGGAGGACTATCGGTCGGCCTCGAAGAGATTCTGGCAAACCATCCGGCGCCTCAGGAGGGGGAAGCAGTGCTCCACCAACACTGTTTACAGTGTGGGTGGGGGGCTGCTGACCTCGACTGGGGATGTGGTCGGGCGGTGGAAGGAGTACTTCGAGGATCTCCTCAATCCCACCGTTACGTCTTCCGATGAGGAAGCAGAGGCTGGGGACTCGGAGGGGGGCTCGTCCATCACCCAGGCTGAAGTCACCGAGGTGGTTAGAAAGCTCCTCGGTGGCAAGGCCCCAGGGGTGGATGAGATTCGTCCTGAGTACCTTAAGTCTCTGGATGTTGTAGGGCTGTCTTGGCTGACACGTCTCTGCAACATCGCGTGGCGGTCGGGGACAGTGCCTCTGGATTGGCAGACCGGGGTGGTGGTCCCTCTCTTCAAGAAGGGGGATCGGAGGGTGTGCTCCAATTACAGAGGGATCACACTCCTCAGCCTCCCTGGTAAGGTCTATTCCAGGGTGCTGGAGAGGAGGATTCGGCCAATAGTCGAACCTCGGATCCAGGAGGAACAATGCGGTTTTCGTCCCGGTCGTGGAACACTGGACCAGCTCTATACCCTTCATCGGGTGCTCGAGGGTTTGTGGGAGTTCGCCCAACCAGTCCACATGTGTTTTGTGGATCTGGAGAAAGCGTTCGACCGTGTCCCTCGTGGTGCCCTGTGGGGGGTGCTCCGGGAGTATGGGGTCCGTGGCCCTCTACTAAGGGCTGTCCGTTCCCTGTATGACCGCAGCAGGAGCTTGGTTCGCATTGCCGGCAGTAAGTCAGACCTGTTCCCGGTGCGTGTTGGTCTCCGGCAGGGCTGCCCTTTGTCACCGGTTCTGTTCATTACCTATATGGACAGAATTTCTAGGCGCAGCCAGGGGCCGGAGGGTGTCCGGTTTGGGAACCTCAGAATATCATCTCTGCTCTTTGCAGACGATGTTGTTCTGTTGGCTTCATCAAATCAGGACCTCCAGCGCGCACTGGGGCGGTTTGCAGCCGAGTGTGAAGCGGGCGGGATGAGGATCAGCACCTCCAAATCTGAGGCCATGGTTCTCCACCGGAAAAAGGTGGTTCTCCCGCTTCAGGTCGGTGGGGAGTCCTTGCCCCAAGTGGAGGAGTTCAAGTATCTCGGGGTCATGTTCACGAGTGAGGGACGGATGGAGCGTGAGATCGGTAGACGGATCGGTGCGGCGTCAGCAGTGATGCGGTCGCTGTATCGGACCGTTGTGGTGAAGAGGGAGCTGAGTCAGGGGGCGAAGCTCTCGATTTACCGATCGATCTACGTTCCCACCCTCACCTATGGTCATGAGATTTGGGTAATGACCGAAAGGACAAGATCGCGAATACAAGCGGCCGAAATGAGTTTCCTCCGCAGGGTGGCTGGGCGCACCCTCCGAGATCGGGTGAGGAGCTCAGTTACCCGGGAGGAGCTCGGACTCGAGCCGCTACTCCTCCACGTCGAAAGGAGCCAGCTGAGGTGGCTAGGGCATCTGTTCCGGATGCCTCCTGGTCGCCTCCCTCGGGAGGTGTTCCAGGCATGTCCCACTGGGAAGAGGCCTTGTGGAAGGCCCAGGACACGCTGGTGGGACTATGTCTCCGAGCTGGCCTGGTGTCGTCTCGGGGTCCCCCCAGAACAGCTGGAGGAGGTGTGCGTGGATCGGGAAGTCTGGGCATCTCTGCTGAGACTGCTGCCCCCGCGACCCGGCCCCGGATAAAGCGGAAGAAAATGGATGGATGGATGGACTTCAGTATGTTCGTGAAAGAGAAGAGACGGCTCATGTGCTTTACACACTATCGGGGTGAACACTCGAGCCCTACAGCACCCCGTGCATACAGTGGGGAAAACAACTATTTAGTCAGCCAACAACTGTGCAAGTTCTCTCACTTAAAAAGATGAGCGAGGCCTGTAATTTTCATCATAGGTATACCTCAACTATGAGAGACAAAATGAGATCACATTGTCTGATTTTTAATGAATTCATTTGCAAATTATGGTGGAAAATAGGTATTTGGTCTCCTACAAACAGGCAAGATTTCTGGCTCTCACAGACCTGTAACTTCTTCTTTAAGAGGCTCCTCTGTCCTCCACCAGTTACCTGTATTAATGGCCCCTGTTTGAACTTGGCATCAGTATAAAAGACACCTGTCCACAACCTCAAACAGTCACACTCCAAACTCCACTATGGTCAAGACCAAAGAGCTGTCGAAGGACACCAGAAACAAAACTGGAGACCTGCACCAGGCTGGGAGGACTGAGTCTGCAGCTTGGTGTGAAGAAATCAACTGTGGAAGCAATTATTAGAAAATGGAAGACATACAAGACCACTGATGATCTCCCTCGATCTGGGGCTCCACGCAAGATCTCACCCCGTGGGGTCAAAATGATCACAAGAACGGTGAACAAAAATCCCGGAACCACACGGGGCGACCTAGTGAAGGACCTGCAGAGAGCTGGAACCAAAGTAACAAAGCTTACCGTCAGTAACACACCAGGCTGCCTGCAGTGCCAGACGTGTCTCCCTGCTTAAGCCAGCACACGTCCCGGCCCGTCTGAGATTTGCTAGAGAACATCTGGATGATCCGCCCCCAAAACATCACTGCTCTAGAGGCCCCCAAAACATCACTGCTCTAGAGGAGATCCGGCCCAAAACATCACTGCTCTAGAGGAGATCCGCCCCCAAAACATCACTGCTCTAGAGGAGATCCGCCCCAAAACATCACTGCTCTATCGGAGATCCGCCCCCAAAACATCACTGCTCTATCGGAGATCCGCCCCCAAACATCACTGCTCTAGAGGAGATCCGCCCCAAAACATCACTGCTCTAGAGGAGATCCGCCCCCAAAACATCACTGCTCTAGAGGAGATCCGCCCCCAAAACATCACTGCTCTAGAGGAGATCCGCCCCCAAAACATCACTGCTCTAGAAGAGATCCGCCCCCAAAACATCACTGCTCTAGAGGAGATCCACCCCCAAAACATCACTGCTCTAGAGGAGATCCGCCCCCAAAACATCACTGCTCTAGAGGAGATACTTATTTTCTACCATAATTTGCAGATAAATTCTTTAAAAATCAAACAATGTGATTTTCTGGATTTATTTTTTCTCATTTTGTCTTTCATAGTTGAAAATTACAGGCCTCTCTCATCTTTTAAAGTGGGAGAACTTGCACAATTGTTGGCTGACTGAATACTTTTTTCCCCACTGTAAATCCCAAAGGACAAAAGGAGCCAGGTGTTGCTGTCGGTCAGCTGGTGCGCCCTCCTGCTCGCTGCTATACGTTGCATACAACACAGTGGAAGTGTTGGTCACGTGACTTTACAACAAATAATACGATCGTAACACGGCTCGGCCGAAGAGTCGCTTTCTGTGCTTGATACGTGTGTCGATACCTCGGCTCGTTTAGCCCATCACTAATCAGTACTCAGTAGTCTGATTACTTTTTCAAGTATTATGTGGCAACGCTGGTGACAGGAAGCCGGTGCAGAGACCGGAGCACTGGACTAATGTGATCGTATATCCTGGTTCTTGTCAGGACTCGAGCAGCAGGGTCAAAAGTCTCCGTCCGCACCATAGGTCAAAGACAAGGTCAAGTTTATTTATAAAGCACATTTAAAACAACATTGCTGCCCAAAGTGCTGAACACAAAAATACATATATATAGAATACACTATTTACATATAAAGAATATAAGAAACATAAAAAATAAAGATGCAGAAAACAAAATACAACACAAGCAAATGCCAGCAAAAAGTCCTGCTCAGTTTTGGTTAAAAGTCTTCGCAAACAAGTGGGTCTTCAACATAGTTTTAAAAATGTCTAAAGACTGGGCTGCCCTACCTGCTACCATGGATATATAAAATAGAAGATAAACGGTGTTCCATTCACTCCCATTCATAGTAATGATCCCGAGTGATCTGTGAAATTAAGCCATTTTCTTAAAATGGCACAAAGGTGGAAAGACTGGCTACAGGCCTCCACAGAGCTCCAGAGCCCGTCAATCATATATTAGGCTTACATTTTTTTATTGCTGATGTACAAAAACCAGCGTGGTTAAAAATATGACACCTAGCCCAGAGTTAGTCACATGGGTCATAGCAATTTTTTTGAAAAAAAAATAACTCTTTGGAGCCAGGCTTTTAATCAGTACTAGAAAGGTGTAAAGTCACCATTGGAATCCTGTTTACAAAGTGTCTTTTGGAGTCGCCTTTGGCCACCAGGGGGTGGTATTACAGCAATGTCAGCTCCCCACCATGAGGACCAAAGAGAAGTGCTCTCCTCAGCCATTGCTCAGCTAAAAAGGAAACATTATGGTTTGGTATTCAGTATTAAAAAGTCATGTCATATCAATCACACAGGTGAGCTTGTTAGTTGAACAGACTTTAACATGTAGATGAACATGTTACAGATCTAACCTCCTCAGGCACTGTTTCACAGTGTCGTGTATGTTTTGTCTCCACAGAATCCGGACCGAACCATCCCTGTCATCATCATTGGCCTCCTGGTCTTCCTCCCCGGGTTTTACCATTTGAGAATCGCCTACTACGCCTCCAAAGGTTACCGCGGTTACTCCTTCGAGGACATCCCGGATTTCGGGGATTAGCCGTCGCTCGACCCAAAGACGGCATAAGCGGATGTGGACTGGGCGTTTGATATTCAGCGACTGACCCAGCGGCCCAGGGGTTACAGGACGGGTCAAGTCTTACCCCTGCATGTTTAGTATCATCCAAATTCATAGTTTTCAGAATTGTACAAATTTGCTGTTTTGTTCCCTTATTAGGGTTAGGGTTAACAATTATTTATATCCAAATCTCAAAACGTATTGACTGGAGCGCTCACAGCCTGTATGCCGGGGTGATGCGTCATTTGAAAGCCGAGACATGGTTTCTAAAAATACGTGTGAGATCTGGGTGAATGTAACACAACTTACATTACATTTGCCGTTCTTAACCCTAATTATATCCTAATTAGCCCCATGATCAGCTAACAGGTTAAAGCCCATAATTCATCGTCAAACTTGATCACAGCACCATCGATTTGAAACTAAAACTGAAAGCTTGTTTATTTGGATAAAATGTGATTCCCACTGCTGCAGATGATACAACAGGCCTATCGCTCCTCACTGCCTTTTCCACACGCAGGCACTGTTTCAAATGACAACGTTTTGTGTTCTGCGCTCGTAGACTTTATTGTCCCCGTACGCAGACCTGTCACAATAACACTATACATATTATTGAAGAACTACAGAAACTGACTCTGAAGCTTAAAAAAAGGTCAGTTAATCCCTGTTCAAAAAGCCCCCCATGTTTCCCCCTCACCCACACCCCTTACTCCCCTCCACATGCTGTCCTGATGATGCTTTCAATGACAAACGGAAATCTTCTCACCATCTTGTGCGCAACACACATTTATCAGCAGAATAAATAAAATAAGATGTGTAGCAAAGTTAACATTTGATACTTATATTTATATGCTAAACTGCCATGTTCATGTAAGCCTGTGTTTATTTTTATTTTTATTTATTTTAGAACTACATTTTCAGTGCAGAGGTTGTATTTCCCACAACCCATGTATACTTTTGTCATACTGCTGAACTCTGACTGTTAACACCAAGCGTTTTTTACTCACGCAGCATTGTCTTATTTACTCATCAGATTTGGGGGCCTGTTACTGCAATACAGGCGACCTCAAATGGTGAATTAAGTGCAACACATAATAGCAGATTTTATTTTCCAGTTTGCACCCACTATTTAGCACCCGCCTTGGTAAATGTTGCGGGTCCAGCCACACACTAGAAGAACATGTTTTATTTGTATTATTTTTAATGAATAAGTGTCAAAAACAGGTAGTATCTCGCCTTTGCTTCACGTAAAGTCACTGTCTGTCGTCATATAGGGCGTCCCGCACGCTCTTGACGCCGCTGTGAGGCTTTTTCCACACCTGTAGCAACGAAAAGCCTGTTTTTGTTATAGCATGGAAACTTGTTTTTATTTCTCACCACTCTGCCTCCTCTTTTTCAGTAAAGAGGGCATTTAATGAACGGGAAATGTCAGGGCACTTTTCCACAAATTACTCACCCCTCACGTGGAAAATGATAACAGCTCTCAGCGGCCTGGGCGGGACATTGATGAGAGCGCATGAAAGCCCTTTCACCGCCGCAGCGAGACACAGCGCACTCTGAAAAAAACGCAGAAACATGCATTCACACTTGTTTTATATGATCACGCTCCAAGGACTATGTTTCTATCTGATTTTGTAAGCGGCTCTACAGAAAGTATATATTTTTGAAAGAAATAAAGAGCGACTGGGTTGTAATGGGACATTTTAATGACATGTTTTGAGCACACTGTATGATTTTAGAAACAAAAAATAAAGCCTTCAAAAGGGCTTGTCTGGTTTTCTTTCTGCTGAGGTGCGAAGTACCATCACGCTTTACCACAAGGCAGGATGGAATGGATTACCTCAAAACGAAGCAAAAGGTGCAAATGGACTCCTTGAAAAACATGTTTTTCTCGACTTGTTTTCGGAAGTAATATTGAAGGTATATTTGGCCCACCTGCGACCCGGCCTTTATGGATCTCTCAGCGGCTACATCAGCTCTCAAATACAGTCACGGGGTCGGGTGCAAATAGACAGGAACATGTGCAATCAAGTTATAGTAAAATGAATATATATTAAAACAATATATAGCCTATATAACAAAAAGTCTGGCAGCGTGCAGGTGGTTCATAAAGTGACCCTCTGACAGAGATTACCGGGCTTTGCAGGGAAGTCCTTGCACACTAGTGTTGTACAGCCTGGCGGCCGTGGTGTTGACAGTCTATTTGAAAATGGTGCCTTTTTGAAACGTGTCCTGGCCCCCTGGTGGCGAGTTCAAAACCCCAGCGTAGCCCTTTCATCACAAAGTTCGCCCGTGCCTTGCCCACGGTGTAGGCATTTAAAGCAAAGGACGCCCCCTTGTGGCTATAACTCAAATCTAGACTCCATCCGAGCATTAAACACCAAAGGAAATAATCCTCTTTTCATCCCGGGCTTGTTCCAACAAAACCCCGTTGGCCCCACACCGTCACAGCGGGCTCCAGCGGGGGGAGGACACTTTATACGAGCTCCTCTTGACTCCCAACACTCCGGGAGGCGAGAGGCGCACGCGGCGGCCTCCTCTCAGCGGTGCGTCGGTGCTGCGCGCTGCGGGGCAGGAAGAGGAGGAGGTGCTCACTCGCGCTGCTGACTCACCGCTCTCCCCGGGCTGGGCTGGGCCGCCCGCCGCGGCACGTCGACGCTACACAGCGTCACCTGTACGTGAAACAAACACCTGTTGCCCGCGGGCCTCGACAAAAGAAAAACGCTCGTGTTTCATGTGGCTCGGAGACGCGCACACAAAAAAAAGCCTCCACTGTTCCCTCGCCCCGGTCACCGCGCGGAGGGTGCAACAGGTTGGATGTGTTTTTTGTTTTGTTTTTGGACTTTTTGCTGTGAGGATGCGTCGTTGAGGAGCCTTGCAAGGAAGGAACACGGGTTCAGAGTTAAGGTAGGGTGGAAAAATATGACTGTTATTGCGTTTGAAAGTGTGTTTTTACGCCTCTTGTTGCCTACGCTTGAAACGATGAGAATATTGTATTAGCTTTGTCCTCGTTTTATGGTCATACGATTCTTTTTTTTTTTTATGTATTTTTTGTTCTGGACTTGTTTAGATGGTCTTGTCCTCTTGAAACCCATATTTAGGAAAGTATCAGCCATCAGGTGGGTAGAGTACTTAGGCTACGTTTCTTTATAATTTTACTCAACGAGACGTAAAACAAATATCTACTCATGTAAAAGTACTTCTTAGTCCTACTAGGATGCTGTGAGTAGCTGAATATTGAATATAGTTAATAATAATAGTAATGCATCTGCTTTACATATTTGCAGATTAAAAGTCCCATTTATGTTTCAGTGTTGTTGTACTCAAATAAATGTGTAAATGATGCAGGAATCCTGATGTTTTCGAAGAACGCCGTCAGAAATGGGAGAACACAAATAACTGTTCAAATAAAATAAACATCGGGGGCGAAAAAAGATATGTCAACTTAAAGCTTTTGCCACAATTTGAGCCAGTGGGTAAGATGAACCACCCTCATATTATGAAGATAAAACATGTTTATGTGAGATTATAGATTGGATCTTTTCGTGATCTTGCAGACAGACAAAAAAATCGGAAACATTGTAAAAGTGAACTTTTTTGGCCCGATCACAAAAACGATCATCAAAAAATAACTAATACATCTTGGTCCACTTCTAAACCTCATGTGGGTTGGTCATTTTTGTTTGGTACAAAGGCAGATTAATAGCTTCTGCAGATTTCTTCTTAAAGGAACAGGCCACCGTTTTTGCAGACTGAGATCTGTTCTTACCTGAGCTTAGACGAGTGGACGCGTACCTGTCTGGTGTTTGTGCGTGCGCTCAGTCACGCAAATGTTGTTAGCATTTAGCCTCTCCCAGCAAAGGTATAGCTCCAAACTGGGGTGAAGTTAGAAGCGACCAAGCTGTTCCATGTTTCCTTATTTAAATACAGTTACACGATCCAAGTCTAGCTACACAAAATTAAACATGTCGATATTCTAAACGGATAAGAAGGGGAACTATATTGTGAGGCGTAATAACACCTGGAATACTTCGACAAATTACTGCACGGACGTCGAGCTGGGAGAAGCTAAACACTAACAACATTTGCGTGACTGAGCGCACGCACAAAGACCAGACAGGTACACATCAACTCGTCTAAGCTCAGGTAAGAACAGATCTCAGTATGGAAAAACGCTGGCCTGTTCCTTTAAAGCAGTACTAAGTAACGTGTTTACCTTAATAAATCCTTTCCGTAGTCCCTCTGGGGGTAATACAAGAGTTAATGGGATGATTGGGGGGTCTTTCATCTCCCCCTGGTGTCTCTGGCCAGAAAACCACAATTGCAACTTGACTGCCACCGGACTGGAGTCACCAATGCACACTAATAGCTTCTTCTTCGTGGTTCTAACAGGCTAACGGGCAAAGCTAACTGCGGGCTAGCGCCACTTAAACAGTATTTACAGCCAAGTTTGAGTGAAAAAAAAGATCTCCATTGTGTAACTGGATGTTCAATATCCCTTTGTCTTTTCTGTCAGCGTAGTATTTACTCTCACGGACGATTAATGAGTAAAAAAAGGGCAACTTGCTACGACACCTGCAGTTGCTTTTATGGCCTCTAGGGGCACGAGTTACTTTAGTACTGCTTTAAATAAACACAACTAATTGGGTGTTTTCAAAGAAGAAGGAATGGGGTAAAAATGACGTTGGGGCAAATTGAGCATATGCTCCATAAGAAACAATGAATGACAAACTACAGAATATTTGATTGTACAATTCTATAGTTTTTGTCTTGTTTATTGGTGGGTCTGGATAGCAAATTAAAATGAGATATTACATTCAATTATTTGGGTTTTTGTAGAGCCAAAATTGCATTTACAGATGGTGCGTATGAAAAGAAAAATATTAATTATTGTAATTTTTTGGAACTAAATTGCTAATGGGAAACATTAAAATGTAAGAAATAAGACTTTATGATGTGTAGTGTACTCGAGAAGTGGCCTACTGTGTAATAAAAGTACTACTAGGCTACTTCAGAGAGTTACTCAAGTACATAGCCCACTTGAGTGACACGCAGGTAAAGCAAAAATAAATGAAAGCAAATACACTCCACGGTTAAAGGTAGGATTGTTAATGGCCTTGGAAGTGTTTGAGGCTCCCGGGCAGCTCTCTGAAAGACGAGATGTGCCCTAATCGAACGATCCGTCCCCGCGTCATGCATTTAAACGCCCGTAATGAGCCGCGCTGTAGAAGTAAAGCAATATAATGAAGAAAAGCTGAAGGGGACGAGATTCTGAACATTTGCCTCCCAAGGCCAATAACCTTTTTGTCAAAGTAAGTGACAGAAGAACGTGCCAAAGCAAATGCACGACATGACACAAAGGTTATAGACCAATAAAAGGGACAAACTTAGCTAGGATGGATTTACGCAACGCAAATGGCAGAGAGCTGTCTGTGTAAATATGTGACTTGGGCAGGGTACATGGAGATGGAAAAACGATGCTCTCGAATTTAGTCATAATGCATTTTACACGTCGGGCCAATTCGTTGTCTTTCGGTGCCATTGCTAAAATGATCTATTTGACGTATTCGCAAAACAGGCGAGCCCATATAAAGATAAAACTGGTAGAAACAGGCACCGCCAAGTATGAGGTAATGGTGTGCTATCGGCTCCCAGATCGGGAGGTAAGGGCTATCCCTGTGAATTATTGACCACACATGAGGAAATCGTGGCTTTTAGAGATCACGCCCTCATGTTACACACGCGGTAGTTTGCAAACCAGTTGTATTTTGATTGACCTCCTGCTGCGATTCAACAGTGACGACCCGGGGGGTTGTCTCATTGATCATTTGTTTGAGCTAAATAGGTACGGTTTATCCCACAATAACATTTTCTCAACAAGGTATGTGTGAGTAGATTCCAATCAAAGAATCAGTTGGCCTACTTTTGATAGCAGCAGCCCACAGTCCAGATGATACCAATGGGACAGTAATGGTACCTAGTAATAACAACAACAACACAATGATAAAAAAATGATGTAAGAATGTGTGCTGTAGCGTCCTGACTAACTTCTTAAAGTGATATTTCAGGATGTTTGACATAGGGCCTCATTTCCTAGTTATCCAGAGTGTTGTTGATTTCTGGGGATTTAGTTTTTAATTCATGCAGTTCTTATATTTGAAGAGTTTAGTGGTGCTAGGCTAGTGCATGTCTATGGTAACTAGTAGCCTGCATTAAAAACAGTCTGACGGGAGCACAGTGCACCTGAGGCAAATCACTTATAAAACCAGACTACCCATATAAATGTCTGTGTTGCTGAATAATGTTTTAAATATAACCATTTTGCATTTAAAGTAACTTATATTTAAGCAGCATCAGCTTCCTGGTTGTAAGCTACGCAGCGGCGGAGTGATCTGCTAGGTGACCGGATCTACAGTAGTTTGTTTACCTGCGGCCGGCATTACTACACGTGGAATTCACAAAGGAGCTTTCTACAAATCAGATATGGCAACGTTTGGAGGACGACCCCATGATTTTGAAGAGGTTTTTAATGCAGGCTACTAGTTACCATAGACATGCACTAGCCTAGCACTCGCCTAGCACCACTAAACTCTTCAAATATAAGGACTGCATGAATTAAAAAATATATATATCTCCAGAAATCGACAACACTGGATAACTAGGAAATGAGGCCCTATGTCAACAATCCTAAAATCAATGTAACTTCATCTGCTCTAAGACTGGAAGAATTTGCTCTGCTGACATTTTTTTATGTAGTCTGCTCTAACCTTATTCTATATTCTTTATTTTTTATCACTCGCATTTCTTTTATATATGATACCCTTACTTACATTGTATACAAGATACCCCTACTTACTATTGTATTGATGCACATTTCCTGTCTTTTATTGCACACCCTGAGTGTTTTTCTGAGAGCTGATTTGACAAGTGAATTTCTCCATTGTGAGATCAATAAAGGATTATCTTATCTTATTATCTTATCTGTATTCATTAAAAATAAGTTCCTTTTTGGCTTAAAAAAACATGAATGAAAGTGAGACTAGTTCGAGGTCAGCGGACCCTCGCATCACACCCGCCTCAGAGGCCGAGCTAGGGGTGGGCGATATGACAAAAATAGAATATCACGATTTTTGAATTATAAACTCCCGATTTCGATTTTAATCACGATTTTTTAATAATAATTAAAATTACTTGCATTACACACTGAACACAGCAAAAATAGACTTAGAACTTAGACTAGTCTTAGAACTACAGCAAACTAACTCTATACATTAAAAAACACAATAAAACTCCAGAAAATAAAAGTAAAATAGTAACACTAAGTTTGGTAAAGGCTTGTTGTTCGTATGTGTATGCGACTGTAGAGGAGCGGCTCGCTGCCAAACACTCGCATTAGCGTCCGCCATTGCGTAGCAGTAAGTGCGGCGGCGCGGTGGCTTATGGGATGGCACATGGCTCCTAATCACCGGTTAGTTAGCATCAGAGATCTCTATGCTAAAGTGGCTGTGACAGTTAGCATCGAGGCTCCTTTCCCCAACTCCTTCCTAACCGACAGCCCAATTCGTACGCTTCTTATCATGGCGGACGCTGACGCACATCCGGTTTGGCGCTAGACCTCTTACCAATCTGCTCGCTTCGGATGGGGCCCGTATTTCCAGGAACAGCAAAGCTACTGCGCAGAACCCCATCTCCTTGCTTCTAAACTGTACAGCAAAGCAAGGAATTGTTAATTAACTCATTATCTGATCAAAGTTTAATGCTGAGCTGTATTGCCAGATTTTGTTTCCCATACGGTGAAGATGTTTTGTGCTGTGATGGGAATGACACTAATTTTAAAGTTTCCGTCCATTGTCACTTGTTTTGCGGTACATTCCCAGGCCGGGGAACAGGAGTAGTGATGAGCTGTGTCAACATTCTCACTCTCTTATCACATCGAGTAGCTGTCGAAGCCATTATGTATCATGTCTGCCGTACGGAGTCGAGTGACGTGCATTAAAAGCCCGGCACCATTCAGAGCGGCAATGCGTAATTCTGACAGTAAACCGATACGCTGACTCATGCAGTAGGCGCAGTGGAAGCGGTGTCATTGTCCCGTGAGAAGAATTCAGTACTTTGCATGAGCTCACACGAAAAAAAACCCCACAAAAAAAAAGGCTGCTTTGTGACGGTGCAGTATTTAGACGATATTTTGACAGCGTTGCCACACGAAACTGCACGAATAGAATGTCCTTTCATGAGTTTTGGTGTCTCAAAAATAACTGGGAATGTATTCGTTTGGAGCCAGAAGCATTTGTGTGTGACAATCTTTATACAAAGTCATCAGGTCTTTTTTTTCCCAGTCAGCAGGTGTGAGTAATGTTAATATTCTGAGCATTAAATGAGTCTGCTTAATCACGTTTAATGTGATTTGTTTGAAAGTCATTTTTGCCTGAGCATTTGGACCCTTTGAGAAGGAGACGGAAAAGGCAGGAGGCTAAATTCCTAGCGCCCTGATCCAAATGACCCACGCACGATTAATGCATTAATATACTATTGAGAATATTTGAGAATGCAAGGTTTGAAGTACGGCTGAGCGATTTATTTTTTCCTCCATAATCTCGATTATTTTCCCCATATTGATCGATCTCGATTTTCGATTCGATTTTTTGATGAATAAGAAATGTGGTCTCCTGGACGAGCATGTAAACGGATGCAGTGGCCAAACTGAAAACTGCAGCTAACTCATCAGCAAAAACAAACTCCAGTCTCACAGTGCAGCCTCCCCGTGTCACCCTTTCATCTGGCCAAGCAACACGCAAACATCTGGAAAGGAATGTCAACGAGCGCATGTTTGTGGGCGGAGCCTCAAAAAGCCACGATGTCATGGAGTGAAGCGCTAACAGCTTAATATTTACATAAGGAAATGAGTCAACCGCACATTTATTAGTAAAAAAGATGATCAAACTTACAATTCACTGTTAGAAGTCCAGCTAATCCACGGCTGCAAAACAAATCCACATGGTCCAAACAGCGATCGATAGTTTTTCCCTTCGAAGGTAAACTCTTCATCCCAGTGCGTCCTGGTCCTCTGAGGCCCCCGCGTGTTTCGGTTTTGCCCATTAGACGAGTTGGCACAACTTTGTAGCTGTTTTTGCACATAATATCAGCAGGTCCTCAGGCTGCCTCATGTATCGTCCATGCTTCCTGTTGGTTTGGGCCAGTGATCCCTGGGATTGACCTGACAGGCGCTGTAGCATTGCGCCCTCCATATTTATTTCCAGACAGGTCTGGCCAATTCTCCTCGATTAAAACGCACCACGCGATTATCGTGATCGACCTTTATTAAAATCTTGATTAGATTAAAATTCGATTAATTGCCCAGCGCTAGTCTGAAGCTGCACTAAGTGATGTCTTTTTGAATTGTGTTTGTCAGTAGGTGTCAGTAGTGAACCCCGCTCTGCCCCCTCTTCCCCTCCTCACCTGGCTTTCGCCGTCACCCACGCCCCTCACTACCCTCACTCCCCTCCACACCATAGACCACACGCTGCTCTGAAGGCATTCAATGAGATACTGAAATCTCACTTGTGTGAAACACATTTATCAGCATAAATAACATACGAAGTCAACAATGAAGTCAACATTTTGAGACTTACATTTATTTGCAAAACTGCAACTTTCAGCAAAGTCTCTTTTTTGCATTTAGAACATAATACTTTCATTTGGAACTAAATTTACAGTGCAGAGATTTTTTCCCCCACAATCCTTGAACGCGTCACAGCCCGATGCTTTTTAATCATAAGGAGGAAAAACAGCTCCCTGTAGATATTAGATAATTAAACAAACGGACATTTCATGAAGATTTATGCTAAACTGTTAGCGGCTAACTGTACTTTACTCTACACGTGTTTGTGTTTACATAGTGAGGGCCAGGTGGGGGTGAGGCGTGAGGTCGGGGGTGTCCCGCGAGGTGAGGCTTGTGTCTCCTGTGGCACGAAGTTGTCTCGCTGTTTGCGACAGTGGCGCATCTAGCGATACAATGTGGGAACGCTACCATGGGATGGGATCGCTTCGAGCAGCTTTAAGGCTTCATATTTTAATCTACTCAAACTTGTAGAGTCTGATGATACATGCGGTCGATACTTGGTCCACAGTGGAACCAGCATTGATGAGGGGACAATTTGAAAAATAAAATGGTTATCATAAGCTAAAAAACAATTGTGATTTTTGACGACCTCCATTTATTTTAAAATGTACATTTGTTCCATGTGCATTTCCACTTTTTGCCTAATTAAATAAATATCTGGCACCTAGCTTACTCTCTGAAAGCAGGCCTATCACTTGAATACAGTTCATCACGTTTAATGATCGGTTATAAGCAGTGATGTGCACACGTTGTTGCCCGGGTTACAGCCCATTTGCGGCTATTGATTTTTCCGTTTTGTGTTTGTGTGGATATGATAATAATATAAAAAGAAACTGAATAACACATTAGATAAAATTCTCGATCTAAATAGTCACTTGGACTCCACGTCCCTAGCATGATGAGCAGGTGCAGGTGGGCGAACTGAGGACAACAACCGCGCGAGAAGAGGGATCAGAGCAATTAATTTTCAAATGAAATCTTTATTAATAGGCAATGGAACTCTGATACCTGCTGCGCCAACTGGGCAATAGCCCCATAAAACGTCTGTTATATGGTCCCCGTAGGGAAATGTGTCCTTTGTGACCCATCGCAAAAAAAACTATATACATCGTCTCACCAGCAATATAGTCGGCTTGAAGCTACTTTACTTTCATTTCTATTCTAACAAAGGTTGCTCATTACATTTCAAGCACATGCAGTATTTGTCTATTAGCCGATATTTGACCACATAAAGTGTAATCCTTTTATTTACCTTTCTCTCTGCGGGATCCTCTCCATCCAGACAGGCCTCCTATGATGGTTTCCAGTGATATGCGAGGTTCCGGGTGTGTGGGTGTACCTCTCCATAATGCAATACTTTCCACTGAGAAGTTTACACTTTCCGCAGAGGAATTGTCTGTGGGGACGTCCATGGCTCTTACTTTAAATTATACAGATTCAATGAAGGCGACAAAGTGACGCGGGAGGCTGCTTCAAGTGGATGCAAATTACCGTCTGCATAATTCTCTTAAAAGACCATAACGTCAGTGTGTGGAATGTCAGAGTGAGCGCCGGCGTTCACAGACTCGGTGTGTGTGCATGTCTAAATAATGGTTTTGGGTAATTGCTTTGGGATAAGTTCCTCCTTCTCGGCGGGCTCCATGATGAAACAAACAGAAACTAATGACTGTCACAGTGTGTGAGAGAATGACAATAAGAAATAGTGGATTTGGTTAACTTAAAAAACGTTGTTTGTTTTGTTTTTTGCAGAAATATTACAATAATGCCCGACAACAATTCTTCCCACATTTCTTGACAGTGGTATTTTCCAAACAACAATTTTGATATTATCTTGTAGGATATACTGCCCACCTGTAATTGTAAGTCAGTGGTTTTGCTAAGGATAATTTCTCTGTCATTCTGACGGACAGGGTTGTAAACAATCTGTCATAAGCTAGTTCCTCTCATTCTAAGGATTCTTTTAAAGAAATGCATATGGGCTACCTCTTATTTATGTTAGGATAAAAATCTCAGGATAAATGAAGCTAAACAAAACATGACTTTTGAACAGGAACACGAAATTTGTAACACAAATGTGTTCAAACTCGTGCGTAAAACGACTTATTCACAGCTGCTAATGTAGCTGCTTGAAATGTATCTAATTCTCGTTGGATGTTTTGTTCCTTCTGTACCATTGTGTGAAATTAACTTTTGTATTGCACTGAATTTGGGGGTGGGCGCTCATAAGCTTCTTGCTTCAGCCCACTCCTTTTGAGCAGAATGTATAGTGCTCAAATAAACAAATAAACTAAACAGCATCATCTGCTCGTCAATATTAAGACTCTTATTTCACTATTACAAATGCTTTGGGGCTTATTATTTGCATTTCTCAATTTTAAGTTTAAGAAACAGTAAGAAAAGGACAGTATTTAGTAGGGGTGCACCGTGCCACAGAAATCTGACGATATGAACCGTACTAAAGTCACGGTGCAAGTTTTAGTCCAAAATGTTTCATATTTAAGCTGCGTGGCACGTGTCTGATGTGTGAACGTGCACCTAAACAGAGTGTGTGTGTGTGTGTGTCATCACTTACCGCTAAACTGGAGGCTACAGGCAAAGTTACATCCTCTAAAAAAACACATGAAAGCTGCGTGCCTTTGCAAAGGTTTCTCCTGCTGATGACGGCCAGGCTGCGGTAAAGTATAGATCCAGTGCAGACTAGATCCAATCTTAGTCACTATCCGCATCAAAAGCTTTGTTTCCAAAAAAGTACAAGCAGAATGTCGTCCAGGAACAGCCCAAACACGAGCCTCAAATCAAATGCGCTGTTGTTTTGGCCGCCGTGTGGAAAGCGAAACTGAAACTTATCACTTAGCGAGCACATGGCCTACACTGCAATGCTTATTTTTTCCCCCCTTAACTTTAGAGCACTGTGCTTCTCATTTTGTTTTGTACTGTGAGCCCAGCAGCTTTGAAAAATGAGAAAGCGTTGTCAGTGTATTTCTGAAATTACAAACACTGCCTAATAATGAACATTTAGGCTATTTTATTTCAAAACTGACTTATTAGCCATTTATATCGCACTTGCACCGAAACCGTGAGAGAGCTGACCCTTTACACCCCTGTAGTATTTAGCAGTTCGCATCATGCATCTTGGAAGCCCGTTGCAGGCGTGTGTATAATGCGGCGTTTCAAAGTGATTTAGAGAGAGGGAGCAAGAGCTGTGTTTGGACTTTAATCACGGCTTGATTTTCAATCCGTCAACATGACAGACGACCTTGAACATTTTTTGTCATATAGCTACAAATATTCCGTAAATGACAGCCAGACAGAATAAACCATGCCCTGACAGTTCCCGCGAGACAATGGACTATTAAACACATTTAAGCAACAAGAACAATTCATTAGGAATGCAACTGAACTTGTCGGTCAGATGCTTTCCAGATCACACATTTCTTGTAAACGTGTTCATAATGCTAAACTGAGCCTTAGCGGGCTGGCTGTTGTTGATTCCTATGTGACTTGAGAGGCCAACATGTCAACCTTCTCGACTATAGAGTTTCCCGTTTCTGTTGGAGGGAATGAAAAGCATTAAAACGAGCGTGGCACATACAGTATTTCCACCCAGCCCGCTATCGAGGGAACTGCACTGAGGCTGTCAGTCAGTGTCACACGTTTTCAAGTGCAGGTTGGGAGTGCAGGAGGGACGAGAAGTGCAGTGGAAACATTTTAATAGTCATACCACGAACGGTGATGAATCCGGGAAAACATTCTCATGCAGAGGCCCGGTCTGATCTCGAAAGGTCTTGGGAATGGACGTAGGGTGGACAAAGAAGTATCCGACACCTGGGCTCAGAGTTGATTACTGATTCCGGTCTGATACCACGTATGAATAAAATACGCTGATTGATTTCAAATGGGCTTTCCTGTGTTCTGCTTTATTATATGGTTAAAAGAAAATGTGTTTTGAGCCCCTTTTTATTGTCAAAAATGTAAAGGAAAAAATAAATAAAAATTATGGGTCGTCCTATATTTCTTTGGTGTTAATTAGTTCTTACAGCATTTTCTTGTTCTTGGTAATACTTTTACATTTTATTTTTACATACCACCGGAAGTGCCACTTCCTGTCTCACGTAAGAAGAGAAAGTATCAATTCAGTACCTGTCTAGCTGTGTCTTGTGCCACCACACCCTGTAAGCTTATGGAAACGATTGGTTTTACTTGTGCATGTTTAGTGCTAACTGCCAAATGTATTTTGTAATGTTTAGATGAGTGGATTTTCCCAATATATGCGTTTTTATTGGACGTTAGCATAGACGCTAGTTAGCCGTTAGCTCGCGGCTAACGTTAGCTTGTTCATTTATTAGGGCTAATCATATTTTATAGTTGTAAATGCTGTTTTCTTTTACATGTTTACATGTCATGCTCATACACACTCTGTGTCTGTTCAGTTTTACCATTCATTCATCCAGTCAATAAAGCCGCCATCAAAGAGGAACAACGGTGTGGTTATTGTCGAATGATGGTTGTCTGCCTGCCTAGCTAGTACAGGACATATAATATACTATGATTATTAGGGCTGGGTGTCTTTACATTTTTTCTGCTACCAGTACTTTAACATTACTTGGTTTTTGATACCGATACCTGAACGATTGCAAATAATTTGTGGGAAAATGGGGGGAAAAATAAGGATAAATTTGGTGTAAAAAAAATTAACCAGGATTAAAAGCGGCGACAAGAGGTAATTTTAGTGGGTGGATCTGCACTGGGAATGTGTTTGGGGCCTTGACGAGACATAGAGGATTCCCATTGGAGAAAGCTACAGAGCTCCGATCGATCATGTGAAAACGTGGAAATAAGCTCTAATAAAGTAAATTAAACTGACAACTCCATAAAGCAGCCTTTAAAATTATTACATGCTGAGGTAGGCTTGTTGAAATTGTAGTTTATTGTAATGCTTCTCATCAACAATGAGCCGGAGCCTGGGCTTTAGCCACCAGCGGCAACATAAATAATCAGCCTCAGTTCAGCTGAATTTGGTGTAGACCATGGGTGTATTTAATGATCCTTCCGACATGGCAGATAGCAAAGAGGGTCTAGTTAGCCCCAAAACAGCGATTATTTTCCAAGCAAGAGCTTCTCCCAAGATGCATCATCTACGCCTCTGAACACGCGCATCTGAATCAAAATGCACATGTGTCCAACGACAGGCGGAAGGAGGAAACCTGAGCATGCAGATACAGACAAGAGACAGTAAACTCCACACTGAATGGCCCATCAAGACAGACTTAAACCTGGAACCATTTTGTTGTGAGAGAGCAACATATAGTGGTTGCCAGCTGAAGATTTCTACTTGCAATTGATTACTAATATGAAAACTATATTGACGAAGGGCAACATATTACCAAAATAGAACAGTGATTCATTTCCCCCAAACAAACTGCAACCTTTACAAATCCTATTAGTTTCTATGACATCTTTTTCAAGGGAATAATTAGCATTTGTCTGTAGTTCCACATCACTTGGCTGCAGCATTGGCATCATGGCTCTCCCAACCCTAATTAAGTCAACAAAGTATTTATTATGTCGCACTCCACAAAGTTTAATCTCACAGGTTTGATCACTCCATAAGGTCTCGAGCCACTTTGGATTCGGTTCAGTGCCTATTGCTTGATTTTAATGCTTGGTGCGTCCAGGAGCTGCGGGTGAGATCGGGATGTAAACAGAGGAGGTGCAGTGCATGTAAAGAGCATCGTAAACAAGTTGTATACGCCAAAGAAATGCATTTGGTATTGTAGGAACAAAACTCTCAGAGGTGAAAAAAAAACACACCATTGAAACAGTTGCCTTTGGGCTGGTGGGTAGTCGGTTTGATTGCTGCTCGGGCACATACAGCTATATGTCCTTGGATGAGACACATCAGCCCCATTGCCCACTCTAGTCACAGTAATGTGGCCGGTTGTTTAGGAAAGTTTAGGAAAATTAGAAACCAGGCTTTAAAGTTGTTTTTAACGTGTCTAAAGTGCAATGGTTTCTAATGGGAGACTAGCGGCTATATGGATGTACTACAGCAACGGCGGACGCTAGTGACGCGGTTGTAAAGCAGAGCAGCCAGCGGCCATTGGAAGGAGCAGAGTGAACAAAAGCCCTTTTTTCCCAGTTCTGTACTGGCAAATGGAACCGCGAGCAACAAATGATCATTAAATTATTAGATTTACCAAAGTTCTTAAACATATTCCCTTATTCATGTCTGAGCAGTGGTCAATTTTCTGTAATTGCTCCTGTCGTAGTGATTATTCTTCTGTCTGACTCTTTCATAATAAAGCTCTCTCAGCTGCTGGAACATTGATGGCTTTTATTTTGTAGGGACAACAGGAAGTGTTTTGCTGCTATTAGCGGATTAGCGGGTTTCTGTAGTTTAGTTTTGCCGCGGACTCGGATTATTTGTTTTCTCGTGTGTAAAAGGCGAGTTTAGTTTGTTTAGTTTGTGTTTGTGATCGGTCTTAAAACAGACCCGAGTTAAGACGAGATGATCGGAGGAGGTGTTTTGAGGCGTGGGACGTCCCTGCACACGGACAGCAGCTGGATGTGCGATGATAGAAATTCCTATCATGGGGAAGATTTCTACCGGTAGAGTTAAATTATCGCCAAACCCTAGTTTATTTCCCAGATCAGCTGGTGTTTTCATTCTCAGTGGGACTTTTCCTGAGAAAGATCACTCTTTCCTTTCAGACAGTAGAATGTTCTGCAGTGTCTTTCTGATGAAGCCAGAAGCTGTTTTTTATTTTTATTTCATCATAATCCTCAATTCTTGAAGTCACTGAAGGAAGGAACCCTTCATTAAAGGTCCTATATCATGCAAAATCGGCTTTTTGGATCTTTTAACCATGTTGTTATGCTATTTCCTTATCAAAAACACCCCCAGAGTGATTTTTGGCGTCATGCTCCTGGTAAACAACTGACTTGTGCCCGTGTGACGTATTTTACGTCATAGTGTCAAACAGGAAGTGCCTGACGTCTGTGATGTAATGCCTTACGGCCTGATTTTAATTTATAAAACAACTTTTCCATTATTTCTGTTAAAAAAATAAATAAAAGAGGAAGTGTCACACGTGTCTGCGCCGAACTCCTTTCTTACCCACTCTGGACACGGCCTGTTCTTTTTTTCTTACCTAACGATAATGTCTCGGCGAAAATGCGCGTTTGAGAGGAGTAGGACTTTATTCAACCTTTCTAAAGAGGAGTCCACTCACCAGAAGTTGGAATTCCTCTCCGGGATTCAGCGACTATCAGCCAAAATAGTGTTTGTCACTTCGCCGATGGATTCTTAGTGAACCTCGGCCAGAATCAAAGTGGATTAACCAGCGCGAGTCCCATAATGGAAACACCTGATGGAGATGCCAGAGCAGTGAGTCAATCAAAACGAGCGTTAGCGTGTGTGTGTGTGTTAGCCATTTATGACACTGTGTTGCAAATGTCAACTCCTTATAACTGCAAGTAACTTCACTTATTGCTGTGATATTTATATTTCTACTACTGCTAATGTTGCACGGGCGGAGAGGGGGGCGGAGTTAACTGAATCCAAACGTTTTGTCTTCCGGGTTGGAAATATACCCCCAGAAAATACTTATATTTCTCACAAAAATGAGTACTCCATAGTGGTAATGCCTATAGTTTACTTTGGAATGGCTAAAATAGCAGGATATAGATCCTGTAACACTGACGGGACTTTGGTGGGAACGTTTACACTTTAATTTATCTTTTTTTCATTTCACTGTCTTGTGGTTCTGGAACTATACTTAAAAATATCAATATCTCGTACTTTTGCTGCCAAATATGGACCTTTTAAAGGGATCTGGATGAATGTTCTGCCACTTAGAGAGCACAGAGTCATCAGTCCTGAATGGTACTTTCTAATTCTTGGCCCGAGCGCAACCCAACGCAATCTGACATCATGCTCGGTCCTTGATTTTCCTTTTGTGTCCTCGGGCCGGGTTGATCAAAGGTCCATAGTCTGTGGAGTCTGGATCTCTTGGGCCCGGTCTAACCTTTACTGAGAATAGATTAAACAGTGGCCAAATAAAAGCACCAGAAAAGTATGGCTGAGCAGAGTGGTAAGAGTGGAAAAGGCCATTCGGATCGCACCTTTTATTTCTACTGGTCCTGAAGCCAAAGTGGCAGGTAGATCTTTCAATGATCAGATGAAGTGGGAAAACATACGGGAGTGCAGAGGATTTGCAAGGCATAGCTGACGTCGGGAGGGAGTGCTTTTAGAAGGCTCGAGAGGTGATTGGTGGCAAAGGTAGCAGGCATTAGTACTTATTTTCAGTGGTTAAAGTGGACTAGGGGAGGTGGTGGAACTCTGATCTAGAAGACTCAGAACGCTACATTAGGTCGATATATGAAAGGCTGTGTATAGATACAATTTAACAGAAGGTGTTTTTTTTTTTATAAATGTTAGAATTTTACAGAATAACTCTTCTTTTTAAGTGCTCTTGTTTGAGAAAGTTAGAGCAACAGCCAGTCCTACCCGGGAAATGTTCTGATTAATCAAATAATAATCAATTTAGCGCAATCTGGTGTATTTTAGGCAAGAATATGCTGTTTGAATGAGCCAAATACAGTGATGAAAATCAGAACTGTCTACATTAGGATTACTTTCCTAATAAAATAAAGAAAAGCACTGATTTTTATAGCTGCAATTAGACTACTTTTATTATTTAATCTATTTATATATTGTTTTTATGTACTGTCAAAATCCTGTTTTGGTGTTTTCCTGTGGGGCCCCTATACTGTGGGGCCCCAGTCCCTCTGCGGCCCATGTCAGCTCCGCCCCTGTTCTTCCTCCGTCTGAGCAGTGAGGAGGAGACACACGCTCTAGACGAGTCTAAAGACTCAACTTTAGTATGGCGTCAGAAAGCTATCTTTAAGTCGAGGGCGCAAATACAACATCAACGCGTGCGGTACACAGGGTCAGCGCAAAAACTATGACAGAGGCTCATGTCTCTTCATACGCCCGGTGTTTGCATTTCAGCGCGATGTTTTCGACCCTTGCTCTTCCACAGTCTGACCACTCGCTCTTCTTTTTCATTCAGCACGTTATGTCATCAGAATAAGACTGACTAGTAGATCACAGATATACTAAAACTGAAAACGTTATCAAACTACTACTTTATAAAAGGACTGAAAAAAAACATAATTATATTTGACCCAATACAAAAAATGCAAAAAGTATATCATATCAAGCTAGTATAATCGGCTAATTAATTATAAAAGCTATTATTCATTATTTAGTATATTATTGTTTAAGAAGAACATTGCTTAAAAAAGTAATACATAAATACTATAGAAAAAAAGAAATGATAATAATAATACGTAGGAATGTTCATGTTTTGCAATCTGATTGGCCAGACTGCTAGCAGAGCAGAGGTGTAGCCTCTAGTAGCCAACATATTTACTCAAGTACAAGTAAAAAGTAGTGACCCAAACAATTACTCAAGTGAAAGTAAAAAAAAAAAGTATTTGAATACTGTGAGTAACTGTTTGAGTGTAAAAGTCCGATTTATTTACTATGATGCCATAAATGGTGTGAACCAAAACATAAAATCCTGTGGAAATTGTGATATTTACAAAGAAACAGAAAAGAAAAAAAAATCTTAAGAACAAGGAGCTTAAATATTTACTCAAAGTGGAAAAAGTAACGATTACTTTTACTAAAATAAGAAACGGATACTTCATTAGAATTTGACTCAAGTAGAGATAAAAAGTATTGTATGATAAAACTACTTGAAGAAGTAGGCCTACAATTTCTTCAAAAAGTTACTTAAGCACATTAAAGATAAAAATAGAATATTCTTAACTAATTATTGGATATATGTAGTTGTTGGAATGTAAGTTTTTTTCTTGTATGTTCGTGTTCACTCCCTGTCAGATCTAGATACTTCTGCATTGGGAATCTGTGATCCACTAGTCAGCCTTATTCTGTAGTAACGTGCTGAATGAAGAAGAAGAGCGAGGGCACTGCGGGCCGAACACATCGCGCTGAAACGAAAACACCGGGCGTATGAAGAGACATGAGCCTCTGTCATAGTTTTTGCGCTCACTTTTAGTGCATGCGCCCTCGATCCCTGTGTACCGCGAGCGTTGATGTTATATTTGCACCCTCGACTTAAAGATAGGTATCTGACGCCATACTTTAGCCACTATTCTTGACTTTTTAAACCGCGGGCAGATTCAGAGGATCTGATCAGAGGAAATACTTGGTGAAAAAGGCCGACATCGCACCTTAACCGCGCACTGTTTTATTGCCTTTTCTCCTCATTATGCTTCCTAAAATAATATCTAAAACCAAAAATATTAGGCCAATTGATGTGAAATGAAAAAAACTGGGCTAAAGCTTGGGAAGAGTAGACTTTATGGATTAGTTTATGTCCATAAAGTTTATGATTTCGTGATGAATGCTGTTATATTGAGGCACGTTAAACTCGTGCGGACTGACTTGATGCTGATAATACATAATTATTTCTCCAGTTTCTCTCTGAAGAGTGGACTTCTAACCAGCGCAGCGTCAGCAAATTATCACTAATCCCCATACACTCTTCTTCTTCTTTGTTTATTTGGTGTTGGTGATCTGTCAGACGCAATGTATTTATTTGTTGTTTTTTTTAACCCCCTGCTTATTTTGTTCAAAGACAAAGCATTTTCATTGTTTGGATCGTGCTTTAACTCTGTTTAGACTTTGCAAGTCTTAATCAATGTAAATTAGAGGCGGTGAGTCAACGCGGTATTTGAATGAGTTCCCTTGGGTCTATCGAAGTGGTGGTTTGCTGTCTCCCTGTTTAATCTGCGCTGACACATTGTTTGCTTTACTGCGCGACTGGTCAGAGGTTAATGTCTCGTTTCATTTGTAGCAGATAAGAGGGAGATGTGGGTAGGCCCCAACCAAGACTTTGCACACACCACTTAGCTCTGTATGCATTCACAGTGATAGACAACATGGCTCCATTTGTGAAAGAAGTCGGAAAATAAATCATTTTCTCTTTAAAGATTAGATCCCTGTCGGCTTGTGGCATACCATTGTTGTCTTCTTGGGCATCCTCGATCCTTGTCCAAAGTACATGCTTTCTAATTATTACTGTACTTTGTTTTAACTGGTAGCATAGGAGCCCATGTTCTACATCAGTGAAATGGACTATTCATGGCTCTGTTTTTCCTCTTCTTATGTCACATCCTGTACCCAGTGGTTCCTTGACGTAAAGTGCTTTGAGTGCCTGAAGCAGGTAGAATGAACATGGGCCTGTAGATACACTGTGTCATTGTATCAAACAGATTAGTGTGTGGATGCAAAACAATTTCCTCCAGTTAAATACAGATACAACTGAGACCCACAAAAACACAGAGAGATGAGACTCTTTCACTGGGACCGAAAAGTCAAGTTAGAAATCTAGGGGTAATCATGAATTGAGATCCTCAGTTTTAACAGTCATATTAAGTCAATTACATCAGAGGCCTATTACCACCTAAAAAAAAAAAAAACATAGTGTCTAAACCAGACTTGGAGAGATTCATTCATGTGTTTGTCTCCAGCAGGTTAGACTATTGTAAAGGCCTGTTCACTGGCCTTTCTAAACGAGCTGTTAGAGCTGCAGTACATCCAGAACGCTGCTGCTCGAGTCCTCACAAGAACCAGGAAATACGACCATATTAGTCCAGTGCTCCGGTCTCTGCACTTGCTTTCTGTCGCTCAGAGAATAGAATTTAAAACAGCGCTGTTTGTGTACAAGTCTTTTCATTGTCGGGCACCAAAGTCCGTCTCTGACATTTTAGAGCCGTTTGAACCACCTCGGGCCCTGAGAACTTCAAAGGGGGTCTCCTGGTGGTTCCCAGAGTCACCAATAAACACGGTGAGGCTGTGCTTCAGTTTCACAAAACAAAGGTCTGGAACAGAATAGTAATTCAACCTGGATAGACTCAAAACAGACAAAAGCAGCGATTTATTGACATGTATATTCGTTTTGGCGATCAGACCCCGGCGGTAGATTATGTATGAAAGTCAGTATGGATGAACAGCTTGGATTTAGGAATGTCTTCCCCCGGAGCCTGGACACTGGTGGTGGTATTGGTGGAATGACGCAGCAGAGGGAAGCCGTGGGCAGAAGAGGTGGAGATGGGGCGGTGGTGGGTCGCAGCACAGCTGGGAAGCGAACGAACCATGATTGCTGGGGCTTAAAAGCGGGACCGAGGGCGATGATTGCCTACTACGGGGATGCGGCTCTTACGCTGATGGGCTGAGGTGGAGGTGTGGCCCTCACGGAAGCATTCATTGGCTGGAGGTAGGTGATGCTGAAATTAGTCTACCAGGTTGAATTAACGCCGAGGCTTTCGGAGCCCTGGTTTATCCTAGTTCCAAAGGGAGCTGAGTGCCACTGTCGCTTTCTCATATGCATCATGCACTTGTCAGTGACGGGCATGTCGGGATGAAGTAGGAGGCAGATACTGTCCCAGGACCATCTGTGTTTCCACCACTCGCTTGCACCTTCACGACCTGCCCGTTCCCATCACTCCGATTTAATGGGCCAATATGTCCTGCAGTTAGCAGCACTCCTCCAGCCTCACATCTAGGCCCACGCTGAGTCCATTCTAACCATTACTTCGCTTTGCAACAGATGTCTCTTTCTCAAACCGACCTCATTGTCTTGGTCTTAAAAGTTTTCCTAACCAATCTGCAAAAGAGTTTCTCTGACATTGCTGCAGGTAACTGGATATATTCTTCATTAACAGTCGTATCATTTTGTTTTAACTAGCAATTTTTACTGTAGATTTTGGGGAAGGAGGCTTCTGATGAATCTGGTCCCTTTTTAAATGTCTTGAATGCCCTGAAGACCAAACGTGTTGGCGCGTCCATCTTAACCAGATAAAGGACTTTTCATTGTTTAAGTCAGATCCTCTCCTTTTTTTTACTATCTTAAGGTAATACCTGATCATTTAACACCAGGACTTAAAACCATATCTGAGTTTACAATGTTCTCTTCTGGGGTTAAGTCTTGGCTGAAGCTGAAAACAAACCAAAGCTGTACCCATTTGTAAATAGCACTGAGTCTGTGTAAATGTACATTCATACAGACTAATTATCGTTTATTTATTTGGATATCCATTAGCCGTCTCCAAACAGACAGCTACTCTTCCTGGGGTCCCGTTCAAGCAATTACAATAATATTCACATCATACAATTGAATTGAAAAAACGCTTTACATAAACAAACCACTCCTCAGTTATACATATATACACTTATATGTATATATAAAGAGATCTAAATATACACAATATATATATAGACATACATACACACAAACAAACTTAGGCCTCCATCAGAAAATGTATTTTCAAAAGTCTTTGTTTCAGCCTGTTTAACAGCTGGTGGCAGTTTGTTCCATAAAGTCTCAGCTCTGAATATGACCGACCTACGCTCTGCTTCTGTTTTGGGTTTGGGTCAAATAATGGATGGATAGTTGTGCAGATCTCTCACATAATGTAAAAGGTTGTACAAATGAGTAGGTTTTTGACTATAGCATATATTTATGAAGAAAGTTATTCAATGACATTTGAGTCCATCTTCTACTCTACGGGCATGATGCTGGGCAGCCCAGAGCCAGCCTTGTTCTGTGCTGTCTGCAGTTCCGTCATGTGTTTCTTAGCTGCACCTGACCACACCACAGAGCAGTAGTCCAGGTGAGACGAGGCCAATGACTAAACCACCAGAACTTTAGAAGCCGGCGTCATGAATGAGCAGCACCTTCTAATACATGCCCTGTTTCTACCCATCATTTTTACAACCGTCAATGTCCTTATTCCAAGATAAAAGTTAACTGAATGTAACTCCAAGAAGTTTTATCTGATGAACCTGCTCTATTTGCATATCTTTTAATACAATATTAAGTGGATTGCCATTGTCTTTGTAATTGTAGCTCTATACATGTTTCTTTTGCTGAGTTAGAGCTCTTTAAAAGTGCATACAAATGCAAAACGTTTTACAACACCCTGTTTTGTTATTGTAAAAAAAAAACTATTGGGAGTTTGAGCAAATCACTTCGCATGTTCATTACACATGTGGAGGAACTCAATTAAATCAAATCCTCCTAATCTGAGAGGGTCACCTGGGAGGCTGTGGGTGAAACCACACAGAATGACCCTCAAGTGCGTTTGTCATGCATATTCGAATGCAGAAAACCTGCAGTAATACTTGGAAGACAGTAGCTTTCTGCCTCTCAAGAACAAATCGTCCTGCCTTTTTTTCTGATCTATTACAATGGTTCATTAGGCCCCTTTCCTCGCCTCTGTGCGCTTTAACAAGAGCACGTCTGGAGCAGCGTGTGTTCGTTAGACTCTAGGGACAAGTCAGAGGCGCTTCATGGCCACGGCTGCTAATGCCGGCTTTGTTCCACTGTCAAAGTCTGCACATCAGCACTTGTCCAACTTGGGATAAATAAGTTGATTAAGAACTCCTGCTGCTGCAGTGGCACAGTGACTGCATGGTTAGCACTCCTGCCGTACAGCAAAAAGGTCTTTAAACATTCCATAGACATCTGTATCAAATGTAGCAAGCTGCTGTGTTCTGCATTTAAATGCTCTTCTTGGTAAACGTTGCTAAGTGTAAAACTGATGATTGTATCATTAATAATCTGTATCTGTTCAGATCAGGAAGGACTTGTACTCTATGTATCTAAAACCAATGTAATCTAGACCTTATAATTTATTATGTTGCGTAAATCTATATTCAATTGAATATGTGGTAGGCACATATAAGCTGCTTCAGCCTACTGCATTTGAGCATCCACAATTGTATGAATTTGGAAGACAAAAATGAATGTAAAATTACTTAAATATACCAACTAGTTAGCTAAGGTTCAATCGCCGGACTGAGCGGGGCGTTCTGTGTGGAGTCCCTATGTATAGATGGGTTTCCTCTGGGTGCTCGGGTTCCCTCATTACCAAAAAACATGCATATTTTTATGCATAGGTCATCCTCAAATCAGGCCAATAGCCTGGCTCGACAACTGGATTTGAGTCTCCGGGCGCCGCGCTGAGGACACTCCTACAGGGACAATAAAGTCGACCTAACCTTAACTACCTTCACAGTTTGTTCACTTGGTGACAGATTGTAGATATGGTGACGCAGAAGGGAGGGGCTGAACTCAGCGGTTAGCACTCCTGAACGTTCCTGAACAGACCTTTCTGTGTGGAGTTTGATCTGGAGATGGGTCCCCGGGCATGGACCTCGCCCGCCCACTGCTCCTTACGTTGCCCCAGCGGCATCGAAGGATGGGTCAAATGCAGAGGACAAATTCCCCTACGGGGATTCATATAGTACAAACCACCAAACAACTTTGTGAACAAAGCCCAAAGACGATCAGTCTTTGAAGACGACATATGAGAAAGGGAGCGGGCAACCGAAGAGGGCAATGGAGAAGATTAAATGGAGTGAAAGTAGAGCGTGAGAGAGCGGCGTTCCGATTTTTACACAGCTTTCCGATAATTGGAATTCATCCCATATCATTACACAAATGGGCCGCCCCGACTGCGCTGCCAGCAACCTCTTCGGCCACAGATCCTTCCTCAAAGCAAATGTCATAAACGTCACATAAATCGGCTTGAGAGTCACGCGCTGCGCTCTAAGTGTCAGATGCTCGGCCGGAGTGCACGGACAGCTCATGGACATGAATAAGCCAGGGGTCAAACATAAACAATGTCCTATATCACACACATCATTTGGGTTTTTGGAAGTACATTTGACTTTGGGGATTTTACAATATCGGCTATTGGCCGATCTAGCGCAGAAAAAAGCCGAAAATGATAGACTTCTCGTTTTTTGCAGTGGAATGAGCAAACGAGTCCTCCCACTAGTCCCTAGGCCTCAGGGGAGGTGAGAAACATCGGAATGAAAATTGGTTAGCTTCAATCGCTGAGTTAGTTTTAACCTCCACTATAGTATTTTTGATCCCCGCGCAAAATGCTGTGGCTAGTAACAATATGCTAATGCTAACGACAACTAATCAAAGCTGGGACAGAAACTATGATTGGATCACCTAAAATAATAGAAGAAAATCGGCCAGTGCTGGAGTGGCCAAGTAGTTGTTTTTACAAGATTATAGACCAGACATTTGGAAAAATCTGCCAAAAATGATCAGTCAAAAATGACGGCCGAGCATATCGGCATCGGCCTCAGAAAAACCCATAACGGTCGGCCTCTACATTTGACGCATTTGAATTGGTTGTTCCCATTTTATAACTTAAAGGAGACATGCAAAGATGACTGTTTTGTCGTAACAACATTGTTCTTTTTGTCAAAAACATATCATAGTAGGCCTATTCTTTTTGCTTGTGTCTTCCTGGTTTCTTCTTCTACTGTTCTTGCTCTCCTGGGTAATATTTGAAAAACACCAAACAGTCTTCCAAATTGTTCAAGCCCATAATCCAACATTGGATCCTTTCTGAGCGGTTCTGCTGTTCACTCATTGGGCTTTTTATTGAAGAAATAAATATGATATAATTATAATTAGATTATAAAAAGTGGAGGCAATAAGAGAGCTTCTTCCCATTCCTTTCCAAGTCTAATTGAAAATTAGATTGAAGTTGCATACGGCCTGCTGCCTTCGCGACCCGGCAAAAATAAAGCGGAAGAAAATTGATTTATTGATGGAACTTGCATGTTTCTGTGAATATGGATAATTTAGTTCTTAGTCGTGTAAAACATTTCTGTTTTGCAGCACGTGTTCCATGTTGAATAAGTGTTATTCATTTTAACTTGTTTACTTATTCTTTGACTTTACTTGTTTTTCACTGTAATTGGATTTGGAGCTGTTATTGCGTTGGAGTTCTTTCATTAGACATGGCTATGAAAAGACGCACCATTGTATAAGCCACGAGGTTCAAAGCATGTGGAAAAAAGTAGCGGCTAAGAGTCCGGAAATTACGGTAATTTCACTCACTGGGAATAAATAAGATTAAGCTGAACACTGAGGGGCAGAAGGAGGGTACCACCTCATGACATCATCAGGTGGAAGGGAGTGCTATGAGCTTTCGTGAAGAAGTCCGATTAAGCAGTATTACAAAACACAACTCTAGGTATGTTTTTTCATGAGGGAACAACGCCATTTACAGTGCAGAGAAAAAGTGAGTACACCGTCTGGAATGTCTTAAATTTCTGCCTAAATTGGTCACTAAATGTGATCTGATCTTCATCAAAATCACAGGCATGATTAAACAGTGTCTGCCTGAACTGAATAGGTAAGTACACCGCCTGAATCTCACTGAACTGCAGCAGTTTTGTAAAGAGGAACGGTCCAAGATTCATCCTGTTCGTTGTGAGCGTCTAATCTGCAACTACAGAAAAACAGTTATTGCTGCAAAAGAAGGATCAGCCAGATATTTAATACAGGGGTTCACTTACTTTTTCCACGCTGTTGTGAATGTCTCAGGTTTTTCTGCAAAATATCTCCATAAACTTGTGAATTAAATGTTCTAGACTTCACAGTGAGGAGAGGGTTTTGATGTTGATGTGCTGTTTGAGTTGTCCTCCAAACATGTGTGTTCCTCCTAAACTGTTCAACTTTGGGTCCATCAGTCCACAGAATATTTTTCCAGTAGTGCTGTGGAGCGTCCAAGAGCTCTTTCACAAACCAAAGTTGAAGAGTTTGGGAGGAACACCCAACGTTATGTGTGGAGAAAACATGTAACAGCACATCAACATCAAAACCCTCTGCTCAGTGTGAAGTCTGGAGCAGGAGCATCATGGTGTGGGGCTGTTTTGTTGCCTCAGGGCCTGGATTAATTCATTAATTCACAAGTTTATCAAGATATTTAGCAGAAAAACCTGAGACATTTACAACAGCGTGTGAATAAGTAAGTGAACCCCTGTATTAAATATCTGCTGATCCTTCTTTTGTAGCAATAACTGCTTTCCTGTAGCTGCAGATTAGACGCTCAACGATCAGGATGAATCTTGGACCGTTCCTCTTTACAAAACTGCTGCAGTTCAGTGAGATTCAGGCGGTGTACTTACTTATTCCTTCCTGTCCTGTGAATGTTTACATGTTATGGCCAATAAAAATATGATCAAATGTAAATGTTTGGGTGGTATTAGTTCCGGCAGACACTGTTTAATCATTCCGGTGATTTTGATGAAGATCCGACCACATTTAGTGACCAATTTAGGCAGAAATGTGAGAAATTCCGGACCGTGTACTCACTTTTTCTCGGCACTGTAAGTCGAAAAGATCCAAAGATTTAGCATAATATGGGAAAGACAAAGTCAGTACAACGGCAGCTGTCCCTTACCTCAGGCCCTTTGCACCGATGAAGAGTCCTGCTCCTTTGCGATAATCCGAGCAAAACTCCAAAAACACGATGCCCGATGGTTCTTGCTTCGGTTTGGTGAAATCTGTCCCGTCCTACGATAAGCCTCGTTTCTTTAGACGTTTTACAGAGCCAAGTTTTCATTTGACATGACATGAAGTAAACGAAGCCTCGAGGCAGAGAATTTGCCTTGAAGATTTGTTGTTTCATCGAGCTACTCGAAGAATCGTTTCGGCCCTAGCGCTCAGTCTGAGAGTGACTTGTCTTGTAGCGGAGGAGAGGTGACCTTTCGGAGCACGTTAACTTAAAGCAGTACTAAGTAACTTGTTTACCTTCATAGATCCTTTCCGTAGTCCCTCTGGGGGTAATACAAGTGTTAATGGGATGATTGGGGGTCTTTTATCCTTCCCGCACGAAGAAGAAGCTAACAGGGTAACAGGCAAAGCTAAGACAGTATTTACAGCCAAGTTTGAGTGAAAAAAATGATCTCCATTGTATAACTGGATGAACAATATCCCTCTGTCCCTTTGTCTTTTCTGTCAGCGTAGTATTTACTCTCACGGACAATTCATGAGTAAAAAAACGCAACATGCTACGACACCTGCAGTGGCGCTTATGGCCTCTAGGGGCACGAGTTACTTAGTACTGCTTTAAGGCCAGGTCTGAAAAACTCAGTGAGTGTGCTGGCTTCTTTATGCAGCAGAGTGACAGGCCAGCGAGCGACCAGCTGTTTGTAAAATGGCCTTTAAAGAAATGTTTTGATTGAGGAAAGTGTCGCGCTGCCGCTGAGGAGCCCGTCGTCCTCGCGTTGTGGGAGAAGAGGTCCATGTCAAGCCGATGGAGCCACGGAGAAAAACACCTGCTCAAACGAGTATATTGCTTAGGCGAATGATTTAGCATCGATTCGTGTCTGGGTATTGATTTTTTTTGACAACTCAACTGCATCAAAGGGAAAAATATCATTTTTCTCCCACTCGCCATGAGCCGGGTCACAGGGGCAACGGTCTCAGCAGAGAGGAAAAGCGAAGATAACCCACCTCTTTAATCAATAACAAGCCATTCTATTCTAATTCCATATTTATAGCTCCTCAAGCACAAAGCATTTTGCAAATAAATAAAAAAACAATAATTCAAAAGGGTTGGGAACAACATACAACCTTCATAAAAGGGTCATCTATTGTGGTGAAAAAATCTAGTGATGGCGAGTGAATCCGTGTAACGCTTCGATGCTTACCTTGCAAAAGTCTCGCAAAAGAATCGGAGCTTCAGAGCTGCTTCATTCGGTCTGAATAATGGACATTTCAAACAGGCATACTTTTGACTGAACTTGAATGGTTAGACCAATAAAAGGCCAATATGAGCGAGAATGTTTGTAGTGTGGATCTTCTTAAATTGTAGGTTCTGCAAGGAGTCATTAGCAACATGACATGCTTTGACAATCTTAGCAAACAAGATTGAATAAATACAGTGTGTCTTTTTGAGGTCTGAACAACAATGATTTAAAGCTAAACGTTTTGTAAAATACTATTATTCTATCTCAGTTAGGGCTGAACGATATGGAAAAAAAATTCATATCTCGATATTTATGCCACATATCTCGATATCGATATAACTACAGGTTCAGTGAAAGCATTTTTCAGAAAAATAAAAACATCAGAATGCAAAAGAGTGCAGTCTTGAATGTTCGATACGGTAACGATATATCGTTCAGCCCTAATCTCAGTCCAGGCGAGTTGGACATACTACAGCATTCTGCACACACCTCACTCGTAAACGACTTGGGCCACGTCTGCGCTCTCCACTATTGCGCCTTTTATGGGCCGTTTTATTTCATGGCGGGGCAAAGTCCGGAGCTATGCAAGACAATTACGCCGACTGTCAACATCTGCTGAGCTCTCCAATCACCCCCGAAAGTGCCTTCAAAACAGACATCCCCCCCAAAAAAAAATAAAACCAAAGGAAAACAACTTGCCTCGCCAGACAGCTGAGCTGCAGTGCCCCTCACAGTTTGGCACCATGCAAAGCAGCAGACCTGACTGAGCCAGGATTTGAATATGGCTTTCAGAGTTCTGTGATGGTAAACACAAGCTAAAGCCAGGTTTTTAGCCTGCGATAGCCACTGGTCTGAAGGAATACTAGGGTTATCTGCAAGAGAAATCTAAAATGGATACAACTTTAGGGCTTAATGATTCTGAGGAAATATCAAATTTGCAAAAGTGAATGAAATGAAAAAAAAAAAATCCAGATAACCACCGGTACTGTCTAGGCCATGGCTGATACATCCCAAACAAATCTATTGTACTTAAACATCTCTCAGAACTCTCCACATGCAAAATTGCCAGACAAAAAAGGCTAATTTATTCTCGTTTATGAGTGTAATCTGTGGCTGGACGGACCTGAGAGATGATGTCTCAATAAGATACAATAAACATTGTTGCTACAATAACTGCTTTGCTAACACTGAGCTCCTGAATCTCATCCCCCACAGTAAAATGGCCTTCCTCTGTGCCGTTTACACACGTTTTTATAACACTCAGGAGACCGAGGATTGGCACGGGGCTCATAATAAACCCATTTGTGATGAAAACCTGTCCCTATTTTTCCCATGTCTCTTAGCAGGTACCGAGGCAACCAAAGAGTGGTCTTGGTTCTCGGAAATGCACTGGGACGAGCGGCCTTTCAGAGCAGACAGTGAAGTTGCACCATCATTTCTGGACTATTGAGTATTGAGTGCACCGGAGTGGCCGCACCGGAAAAAATGGTAGATCGCACAGGTCCATAAGACGCAGCTGTTACAAGCACATCTGCAGCTCTATCAGCGCACCGGAAATACTCGACTTTGCTCTTTGTGCGTGGTCAAATATTTCAAGAGACCGGTGGCCTACAGGTACATCTACTCCTTAAGTGTGTTGAGTACTTAAAAGTTTAATCCGATAAGATTATTCTTGTTCAGTCAATCTGAAGCGCTGCCCGCACAGCGACCCCTCCTCGGGAGCAGGCCCGCCTTATCCAATGGGCTTGCCTGGGCTGGAGTCCAGGGGCCTACAGTAGTCAAGGCCCTATCAGAATTCAATAAAAAACAAAAACAAAATCCTATTTGTTTGATTTTCTGTCAATCACTTTACATTTGCGACATGAGTTGACCAAACCTGCATCTGTGCAGTTGCCGTGGGGGTGCCAAGAGGGGGCCTAGGCCTTTCAGAAGTCATACTAGTTTTATATTATTCTACCACAAGTTCACCAACCCCACTAGAGGCTTAGCTAATGCCAAAGGGCCTATCGGAACTAAAGTAGCCTTAAGTAGGGTTTGGGGGCCTATATTTCATGGTTTCCCGGTGTTTGAAGCTGCTCTGAGCTGGGTCGGTGGTGAATGTCTCGAGGCTTGGCTTTGGATGAATTTAACCCGCGCTTTACTTAATAATATTTCAGCATTGCGAGAATGAAACACATTTATTTTGCAACTGAAGCCACATTATGGCGCGGGAGGGCATCCTGCTGCCCCCGCCCCGGTGTGCAGTAAACACCGCAGACCGAGGTAGAGGAAGACAGCGAATGGGTTTGCACCTGTCTGAGTTATAGTACAGATGAGCGGCTGGAAGGAACTCTCCAGTGTCTCAATGCCACATGGATTTGGAGCTGCTATTCCGTCTTTCATCAGAAATAACTGAGTGTTTCCTGTGATCCTGAGGATCCACTCGGACGTCCGTGCTGCTTGTGTGCATATAGCCCATGAAACAGGCCGCAGATGAAAGGGATAATATAACCACTACGTCATGCATTCTTTGCCGTGTTGTTGTCAGCGTAATGCTGAGGAAATGTTCAGTTCACTACTCACAAAGCCACAAAAGGAAGTTTCATTGATTTCCTTTGATCCTTTAAGCACATATACAGCCTGTTCAGTCAGTGTTTATGCTGCTCAGAGTGTAGCTAAGCATTAGCATTAGCTGCGCTCTCCGTCTCCCCCTGATTCCAGTAAAAGTCCTCTGGAGTGTGCGTGCAAATTATATTGTGTATATAGCAGTCTTAGAAATGAACAAAAACTACAGCGGTGTAACCCGGTATGAAAGGATGTAGGACCAGCCCTACCTTTAATCGTTTCATCACAAAATCAAGATCAGCTTGAATGTTGTTTTTTCTGGGTTTTTTTTTCCAGTTTTCTCCTTTTCTCTCTCTCCCTTTCTCTTATCTCTTGTCTGTCTCTACCTTTTACAATCATTCTCTCCCTTCCTCCGATTTCACTATAGATATTTCTCTATCTCTCTTCCCCCCAATCGCCCAGGCCAAAATCTGGTCAAGATATTGCCTTGGATTCTTTTCCTTTTCCTTTTACAGGTGAAACTTGGAAAATTAGAATATCATATATATATATATATATATATATATATATATATATATAAGTTCATTTATTTCTGTAATTTGACTTAATATGTGAAACTGATATATGATACAGACTCATGACATGCAAAGTGACTAATGTCAAGCCTTTGTTTGTTTTAATTTGGATGATTTTGGCTTACAGCTTGTAAAAACCCCAAAATCAAAATTTTAGAAGATTAGAATATTACATGAAATCAAAACATTATTTTAAACAGAGACATGTGGGCCCTCTGAAAACTATAATCCTGCATATGTACTTAGTTATTGGTTTGGGCCTTTGACTTGGCCACCCCACTGGCCAGTGTTATTGTAGTACTGTAGTATCAGTTATGAATATTTTCAGCCCAAATTCACAGCCAGCCAGGCAAGCCGCTCTAGACCTAGTTTTGGTTTGCCACCCCAAGATTTTAAGTGGCCCCATCTGGCCACCCCTATGAACAATTTCTGGAGGCGCCACTGCTCAGGGACCCTTTGCAGGTATTTAGATTCATTAGCTGATGAAAAAGTGACACTTTGAGCTACAATATAGTCCCTTTATACAATATTCTAATCTTTTGAGAATTTGGGGTTTTTACAAGCTGTGAGCCAAAAGCATAAAAATAAAAACAAACAAAGGCTATACATATGTCACTTTGCATGTCATATATTATATATCAGTTTCACATTTTAAGTTGAATTACAGAAATAAATGAATTTTTTCACGATATTCTAATTTTCCGAGTTGCACCTGTAAGTGCTGAAGTGCTGAGGTAAACATGTAATTACTGGTGATTCTCGGCACAGAGGTGATTCTAAATTTGTCAGCTCTTTAATGAGTGCAGCTTATGTTGAATGTGAGAGCGAGATTTTTGGGCCCCCAGTGTACAGACCATGCGAGGGATCACGGACTTTATAAAATACATACGGGGGGAGCTGGGGGAGCCTGAACGGGTGTGAACAGTGTGCGTTTCCTTTCTCTTCCTGGAATGGTGCGAGGACAGAAGCAGGGGCCGACCCTCCCGTACGTTTCCCTCTGTGACGCAGATGGCTGCCTCCTGACTGCCAGCCAGAGAACTCGTTTTAACGCGACGACTGTGTGTGTTTTTTTGTTGTCGTTGCAGATCGAGCATGCGGCAGGTTGCGTGAGTGACAGCTATGGGATCGGCGAGGTCGCATCTGCAAACTGTCAGCGCTCTTCTTTTCTGTAAGTGTACACACAACATCCACACCGAAATAGATCATCCCGAACGGCATCAAGCGGCCCTAGAGGAGGATGACGGGTTTTCATGTTTGTCTGCCTATAACATTTAGTTTGATGGGTTAATGCTGGTGGTGAGTACAGTATAACACAGAAGTTCACATTTGTAAGACATTCTTATCGACTAATGCTAATTGCGCTGCTTCTTGGTCGCTTGAACAGGTTGCAATCTGTCGCTCGAGTCGCTGATTCTTTGGTTGTGCTTTGATGACGGAATCGTTTCACTGCCTTCCACCGACACTACACAAACGCCAAGCACCCCTAAAAATAAACCAAGCACCCATAAAAATAAACCAAGCACCCCTAAAAATAAACCAAGCACCCATAAAAATAAACCAAGCACCCCTAAAAATAATACAAGCACCCATAAAAATAAACCAAGCACCCATAAAAATGTCAAAATAAAACGTACATCACCCCCCCTTTACTAAATGATTTGGTCCACGCTAGCTGCAGCTGAGCTCTGCCCCCTCCCCTCACAGCGCTGTCGCTCTACCACAGGGGTCCTCAAATCCCTTTTTTTTTTACTAAATAACCACTACACTCATTCCAGCCACTAGGGGGCAACTTAAATACATAAAAAAGAATTCCACACGTGTCCAGCAGGGCCATTGATGTAAGAGATCAGGATATAAACAAAACATTATAGCCACGTGGTAAATGAAGCTTTACCACCACAGAGTGAACGAATAATGACTACAGTGGACTTTGAGAAACTTGTGACACAGGCTTGTAAAGCACAAGGCAAGTGTAAGCAGTTATTACTTTGGTCACATTACACAATGATGTTTTATTTGAAAATACAAGTAAATGTAACGCCTGTGGTATTATTTTGTCAGTATACTGTTGAAGACCAGCACCAACGTTTAAACTCCATGGAGAGATGCAGTAGAGCAGGGGTCCTCATACTTTTTCTCTGGGGGCCACATTATCATTCCTGACTGTGATGGGGTGCTACATTTTGGTCTGGGTCATACAATTCTATGTTATAGCCAACCCGGCCCGGCCCGGCCCCTCATCACAGTCAGGAATGATAATGTGGCCCCCAGAGAAAAAAGTTTGAGGACCCCTGCTCTACTGCATCTCTCCATGGAGTTTAAACTTTACTGCTGGTCTTCAACAGTATACTGACCAAATAATGATTGCAGGAAGTAGAGGCCATAAAGAGGCTCTCCACAGCCCAAGCCTTTATTTTAACTTTTTGAAAATCCGTCTCACATACTTCACTGGAAAAACATGAGGCCAGGAGTCCTGACAAAGGTTTCAGATTTTAGTTCAGTCTGCAGCCTGCGTCATAGTCCGGTGTCAGGTTGCAAAGTGGAGAGAAAACTGTGGGGAGTGCAGTAGCGGAGCACAAACAGCAGAGGACTAGGGAGGGACTGGGCTTTTTTTAATATATATTCCTACATTTGATCCTATTCTGCTTGTGGTTGGTACTAATCATAATTTTACACCAATAATATAAGTTTAGACAATTTTATGATGCGGTGCAGCGGTTAGCACTTGTGCCTTGCGCTGGGTATAGTTAAACGGTACCTACTTGGTACCGGCCCTCGTTTTTCTCTCCAGGCATCAATATATGATCAGCAGAGAGTCTAATAAAAAAAGCAACATGAACATGTGCACAGATAATTAGAGTGTTTTCTTAAAAACTGTTGAAACAAGGCTATAACTTACTAAAACCTTTGTAATTAGAGATGGCAGAGCCGGTCTGCGGCAGGTCTGTGCCAGGACTAAACCGGGACTTTCTAAACCAGCTGTAAACGTAGGACTAAACCAGGACTAAATAAGAAACTACAGTTCTTAGACAAAGTGATAGAACTGAAATGGTTGTGCTGTATCTCTGTGTGAGATAACCCTGTCCTCTCTTAGTCTCGCCAACCAGACCCCGCTTCTTTACAGCAGAGGGTCTGGCAACGCTCCGTTGGGCGCTTCAAAGGAAGTGACGTTGCGATATGGAACCTACCGACCAATCAGAGCAGCTCCCTGACCGAGCGTCACGTTCTTGCGCTTTTGTTTTGTAGTTTTTCTACACAAGCAACCATTGATGCCATCCTCCGTAGTACACTGAGAAGCTAAGCTACCAACCATGCAAGCGACCACAGCAGAAGAACGTTTTACAGCAGCTCTCTCGTATGTGGTAAATAACTTAAACATATCTTTGAACAACATGGACGTGTGCGGAGATAATGAGCTGCTTCAGCGCAAATGGAGCGAAGCAAAACTATAACTTAAAGCTATAACTTAAAGCCAAGCAAAACTATAACTTAAAGCTATAACTTAAAGCCAAGCAAAACTATAACGTACTAAACATGTGTAATAGAGATGGGACTGAGCCAGGACTAAACCAGGTCCAGGACTTACACCGTTGTAAAACCCAGAGCTAAACTAAACCAGTTATTATAAACCAGGACTAAACCAGGACTGAATAAGAAACTTGTGTTTTTAGGCAAATTGAAAAACAAAACAGAGCAGTGACAACAAGAAAGACGTGTTTACCTTTAGCGACAGACCCGAAGGCTGAGTTTAGACTTTACAAGCAGCTGCAGCGTGAGGGGAATATCAAAGATTGTTTGTGGAAAAGTGTGAGCGCTCACTCTGTATTAGACATTTTTGGTACAGTTGCAAGGGGGGGGATACGCCCCTTTTCACCGAATTTCAGTACGTGCTAGTGGCGGGCCGTGGTATTGCAGCCCCAAAGCCCAAAAAGCACTTTTTGTCATAGACACTCATGTAAAAGGAGCGGCCTGTAAAATGGTCCACAGGGCACCTGGAGTTTCAGACTAAGGCTAATATATTTCTTAAAAAATACTATTTTTAGGACATATACTTTTTTTTTTCATAAATATTTGTTTTAAAGTTTTCCAATGGTGTGACGTCACCAGGCCTGTGGACGTGCTCGTGCGCCATGACTCATGAACGAGCACAGGTCTTCTCCGTGTGGTCTCTGCGGGTCTGAGAGCCAAACCATTGATTCAAACAAATAATGAACGGGAATCTACGGGACTGTACTAAGATAAACGCCAAGAAGCACCTCAAGTAAATGTTTTTCTTTACTCAGTACTAAAATGTATTACGAATCTACACATGGCGGGCGTGTGTTTTAATGTTAAACATTAGGCTTATAGCTAACATGAACAACAACAACAATAAACTAATGAAGACGTGATAGTTTCCTGATTAGGCTGCACGCTTTTGAAAATAGCTTAAATGTTTGACGGAAAGCAACGTAATGAAAAGGACAAAATAAATCGGTTTTAAGCGTAAGGTAAGGGGACCTCTTTATGATGGACAGTTCGTGAATCATAACTGACAACAACAGAATCATTGTTCATGTTGACAAACGCACTTGTGACTCAATTTTTCACTTCTTAACTTATGAACATGGCTACTTACATTAACTTATAGAACACGTTTGTAGTGCTCCTTCTTTGTATTCAGGAAACAATTCTAGTAGTGAGTTTATATTAGCAAACAAAGTGAAGTAAAAGCTCGATTTCATCATTTTTATCACAATAATCAGGCTGCCAGCACTTACGGAACTTCTCGGAAAAGTGGCCGAGCGTGAGTACATTAGCGCGGCTACGTACGTTCGAAGGGCCGCTGTAAGCAAACTGACCCCCCCAAGTCATCTTAACATAGTAGCTTAGTCGCCTGAAATGGCCTTAAACATTCATTTTGTATTTAAAGAACGATGATATTAAGAGATTTGATACGGCTTAATGGCACCCGCTCCGCTCTGAGACTATGAGTCTATGAAGACGCTTTCACGCTGCTAGGTGCACGCTACAGGTGACGCGTCATACGGACCATGGGCCTTAATGGCGGACGAAACAGGAGTCATGCGCTATTGAGCACAACTATTGAAAGAGATAGGAGCTGAGACATCATGCCTCTTCCATTCAATATACTTCAATGTACAGTTGTTGTACATTATTGGTGGCAGAGTGAGCGCTCACACCATGTAAGGATCTTTGAAGGGAAAGTGTTTTCGCTTCGTCAAAGCGCAGTGTGTTTAGAAAAGTTTATCCGAAAGAACCCGTGTCATGATGTGGATCTGTCTCTGCAGCTCAGGAGGTAATAACGTCCTTTATTTCTTTTTATCGCTGCTTAAGGGGAAATTGTGCTCAGAACACGAAGTTACAGGTGACGCTGCTGCGACCTGTGGAGCTTCTCTTTTGCTGTTTTAGGACTTTTTCTCGAACGACACTTTTTATACACGTTATTTTAATTGAATTAAAATGAAATATGCAGGTATCGTTAAAGTAGTGGTATCGAAAAAAAGCGAACGGTGCCCATCCCTAATGGTGACTACCGTAGGCATAAAGTGACTACAACTTTCTTGTCTTATTTTCTGTCGTCACATCCGCTATGTTCTCATTGGCTGCTATGCGGGTCTTTTGGCCCACATTAGTCCCGCCTCAAGCAGTGGCTTTGTTACGGCAGGGTCGCCAGACTAGTCTCCTGTTTATTAATTAATAAACATCGGTGATTAGTCTTGATGCCAGGCTAGTCCTCTCTGCCCCAGGAAAGCCAGTTTAAGGGGCCCTGTCCAGATCATTGTTGAGCCAAAACACAACAGTGCTGTGTAGTTTTCAATTCTGTTGAAAACATGCCTTTTTGCACTGGCTCTGCGGACGCCACGTTTCCCTGTTGCCAAGGAGATATCCTCCCTCTCGTCAAGGCTAAAACGTTGCTCCTCGTGCTTCGACAGAAACTTTAAAGACAATAGACCAGTGGAGGACTGCTCGTGCTTTAATGTGCTTGAATGCTGAGTGGATCACACAAACTGACTTGTGTTTTTCGCATATTGTCGCAGTGAAAATGTTGCGGTGACTTTGCTGTACAGTAAATAGTTGCAGCACTCTCCCCACAGGGAACTGCCTTTCTGCCAGAACAGAGCAGAAGTCAGCTCAGGGGGAGAAGTACAGTGCCCAATTCTTATATTTTGACAATATTAGAAAAGAATGCTGTAGGGACAAAATGTCTGTTTTGCACCTTTGAACTTCAACTCAATATACTTACAAAAAAATACTGTACACACATCAAGAAATGTCACTGATGCGTTTTTGGACTGTTTCCACGTATTGCATCGATTCTATTCCTCTTAAACACCTGGGTCACTAGAAATATTTTGTCCTTTCTTATTTTAGGGAATAACATGAAATGAAGAATTAAAAAAATGTATTATGTAAAAGTGAAAGCATAACTAAAACTATATACAGTACCAGTTACAAGGAAACCCTTCTTATGTATTGGCTTTTCTTAGCATTAAACCATGAATGAACTCATGGGATTATTTCAGAAACAAAAGAAAGGTGAAATAACTCGATGTGTTTTCTTAAATTCGGCAAAATTGAGCTTCCCCTGAAATGGTTTAACAGTCTGTGAAGTAAAAAACATTTCTGGTGACGACATTGTGAAGCTCATTGAGCAAATGTCAAACATGCAAAGCAGTAATAAAAGCAGAACGCAGCTATTTTGAAGAATCTATTTCCCTTTTTTGTTTTTTGTTTAAAGCAGTACTAAGTAACTCGTGCCCCTAGAGGCCATAAGCCCCACTGCAGGTGTCGTAGCACAGTGGGGTGGCCAAGTTTCTATTAGTGTTAAAAAATGAAGCAAAGGGGAAGATGAAATGACATTCCTATAACATAAAAAATATATATAAATCCGAAAAAAGAAATTAGGTTTTATGTTTTATCTTTTTACATTTTCAACGTATGTTCAAAATAACATAAAAGGAACAGAAGTGAACATCTGTCCACTGTTAAGCCTGGAGGTGGGTCCATCATCATTTGGGGTTGTATTGCCGCCAGTGGCACAGGGATGAATTCAAGAAATGTCCGACTAATTCTAAAGAAAGACTCAATGCCATCTGTGAAAAAGCAAGTGGCTTCTACAAATAGATAATGATCGTAAACACAGCTCAAAATCCACCATGGATGACCTCCATGAAGTGCAGTCTGAAGGTGTTCCCGTGGCCTTCACGGTCCCCTGACATAAACGCCATTGATCTGTGGATAAACCTCCAATGAGCAGTGTGTGCGAGAGACTGCCCAGATTATCTCTCAGCTCTGGCCGATTTTTCTAAGGAAGAATGGGCAAAAATCTCCCATACTAGTATTGAAAGACTCTTGGCTACCGAGAAAAGCGTTTAAATGCTTGCCATGTTGGGGGGGCTACGGCGAGGTATTAACTCGGCTGAGTGCCCACACTTTAGCTCCAGCCGTTTATATTTCTATGGTGTTCTGAACATGTAAAAGTACAGAAAGGCCTATGTCATTGGTAGACTCGTGTAACTGCATGGTTTGAGATTGCCTTTTGAACGTAGCAATTTTATTTGATGCTAATGGCCGATGCCTGAGACGTCAGAGCCCTGCCTGGGGACAAAAGAGACTAAAATCGAATAAAACAACATAATAATATGTTGTGAAATGTTGTTTTTTCCCCCCAGTGCTTGTTCCACGTGTATCGCCGGACGTGGTGGGTGAAGCAGGCAGCTCCGTGGAGCTGGACTGTGCCTTCCCTCCCTCACCCCCCACGCCCTCCTCTGGCTCTCCGTTTGTGGTGGAGTGGGTTCGACAAGGCCTGGACGTCCCAGTGCTCATCAACTACGTGCCCTACCCGCCTCATGTCCATCCGCAGTACGAAGGTAAGTGCCACGTATAGCACAACATGGGCATGTGCTGCAGCGGTTCACACAGTCGCACTTCGTTTTACAGCCACCATTGTGTGATATCTATTACTATGTCATGTATTGTCTCGGTACAAGACTAATTAATCCACTTTATTTTATAATAACAGTTAAAGGAATAGGCCACTGTTTTTACATACTGAGATATGTTCTTACCTTAGCTTAGACGAGTTCATCTGTACCTGTCTGGTCTCCACGTGTGCCTTCAGTCACGTAAACACAGCACAGACGGCGTTAGCGTTTAGCCGTTAGCATTTAGCCTCTCTCTTCTCCTCTATAGCTCCAAACGAGGTGAAGATAGAAGCTACCAAACCCTTCCACGTTTTCCATATTTAAATATGGTTATGGTTATTCGGCATCCGCGTAGTGATATCTTTACTTTACTGTGCGGATGCCGAATTACTCCTGGTATTATTACGCCTTACAATATAGTTCCCCTTTTTATCCGCTTAGAAAATCCACATTGTTTAATTTTGTGTAATTATACTTTATAGTGTAACACTTCACGTAACCTTATTTAAATGGGGAAAACGTGGAAGAGTTTGGAAGCTTCTATCCTCACCTCGTTTGGAGCTATAGAGGAGAAGAGAGAGGCTAAATGCTAACGGCTAAACGCTAACGCCGTCTGTGCTGTGTTTACGTTATGGAAGGCCCACGTGGAGACCAGACAGGTACAGATGAACTCGTCAAAGCTCAGGTAAGAACATATCTCAGTATGTAAAAACAGTGGCCTATTCCTTTAGCACGTATCACACATTCTGGCATCTGACATAAAAACAGGAGCTCGATTTGCCTCTGCTCGTGTAGGTGGAGGCACAAACACTTCCCGCTACTTACAGTATTTGTGGGCACACGCCAGTCCCAGTCCCTTGAGTCCCCTTCACATTGTTTTTTTTACTGTCACTGTTAGACACAGTGCTCAGTTGTATAGTTATTTTTCTCCTAATTGATTTCGCCGAACATTTAAGTTAACGTTAGCAACGAGGCATATGGATTTTGGATATAGATTTCTGCTCGACCTTATTGGTGTGTGATAAATATCTTTACAAAATTTGGTTTCCCGTGTAAAAGTTTTCTTCGCCCTCGGCTAGGCCACGCCCCTTTTGTATGTTCTATTTAGAGCTGAACCCTTCAAATGTTCCGATTTAGAAATAAGTCGAATGTTGAAACAGACTGCGGTCAATGGTGCTGACTGTATTTCGCAGCAGGGCGTGTTCCCAGAGTGCATTGGGGCGCCACACCTTGACAGCCTCTTCAAAGCGACCACAGTGGGAGTCTCTTCTGAGGCAGATCTCATGTTGCATCACCATTCATTTTATTTGCTGCTCACAGCCCCCAGAACAAAGGCAGTCTGTGGGGGGAGAAGATCCTCTATGGACGCTCCACTCCCGTTCTCTTTTAAAACAGGAGCGAACAATGGGACTAACGCTCTCAAAGGCGAGGCCTGTCTGGGTGGTGCACATCTCGCTTTTGTTAAGACGGAGACAGAAAGAATCAACTTATTGAGCCAAAGAAACGCAGCATGTACTGAAATAACAGCGTCGGTAATGTAAAATAGATTGGTCGCCACAGGTAAAGATGAATCCAAAGTCTACAATTTGGCTTGGGGCCAGTGCCTGGAAAATCTGTGCGAGGGAATCTGTAATTTTCTTTTTATACAAAGACGTTCATGCTAGGGAGGAAAGGGTTTCAAATATCCGCCGGCACTGTGTTAAGCTTTTCCTATATACAGCATCTTTTTAGAAGGTTTTTGGGTCTTGTAGCCAATATGCAAATCTCACGATAAGAGTCAATACGTAACGGGGGCACAAGGCAATACAAGAGTATATTTTTTATCAGTCATTATTTTCATACAATTCATGCTAATTTTACTGATTTCAAACTACCTGTCATTTTCACGGTAATGTAATGTGTTACATGTCAAACTAAATGTGTCACATGTGTCTTTTGAAAACACAGTGACTTTAAAGCCATTTACACACTTTAGAATATGTCTACAAAATACGATTGCATGATCTTGTTGATCTTAAAGGGATATTTCAGACATAGGGCCTCATTTCCTAGTTATCCAGAGTGTTGATTTCTAGAGATGTATTTTATTTTTTAATTCATGCAGTTCTTGTATTTGAAGAGTTCGGTAGCGCTACGCTAGTGCTAGGCTAGCGCATTTCTACGGTATCAGTTAGCCTGCATTAAAATCTGACCCACTCCACAGTGCACCTGAGGCAAATCACTTACAACACCAGACTAATGACATAAATGTCGTTGTCAATAGAATAATTTTAACCACTTTGCATTTAAAAGAACTTATATTTGAGCAGCAGCAGCTTCGTGGTTGTAAGCTACGCAGCGGCGGAGTGATCCGCTAGAAAATAGTCCCTCAAAATGCGATTATTCATGTGATGCAAGGTCAGTTATATTTAAAAAAATATTCTTTTCACACAGACATATCGGTAATGTTTATAATGACCAAAGAAAACAAACTACTACTACACAGGTTCTTTATCAGTCTTTTCACACTTTATTTTTTAAAGAGGGCATATTATGCTAAATCGACTTCTGTGAGCTGTTAAGTTAGCTAGGGTGGTTTTCCTGCGTACTTATGGTACCTGGAATGGTTTTCTGATCGATTCACGCTCTGCCCTGCCGTTGTGTTTTCTGTGCTCTGGAAATCTCTTTGCACCTATCTAGACGTATCCCCGTCCAGTCTTGATTTATATAGCGCTTTTATCCAAAGCCTGTAACCTATTCACATGCTCATTCATACATCAGCGTACGCAGACACTGGAGGCAAAGTGGGTTAAGTGTTTTGCCCAAGGTCACATCTGCACCACTGTCGCCCCAAAAAGCATATTGTAATTAGTTTTATTGGAAATATAAAGTAAATGAGAAAAACGCTTACGCTCAGGGCTGCTGGAACACATGCCGCTAACCTTTTTGCTGCTGTTGTGCAAATGTTTGTAATAATCCAGAAATGAAAATGAGCATATAAAGTCTCCATGAGGGAAATGTTTCTTTGTACTGTGTTTCAAAGACAAGCCCCGTTTTCAAGTTTCCAGGCCACGGCACATGGAGAGATTGATACGTTTTGAGTTTGAAATGGTTCCATTTGGGTAATGTTAAGACGGAGAAAGAAAGAATCAACTTATTGCTCTGGAGTTCCAGTAACTACTTCTCATAATATAAATGTGCTAAGCCTGACAATACGATCGCTAGAAAACCCTCCAGGGCAAGGCAAGTTTATTTATCCAGCGCATGTCGTACACAAGGCAACTCAATGTGCCTAGAATTGAGTTGCCTTGTGTGTTTTTTGATGGTTTGGTTTGTGAGAATCTGTAGCCTTGATGCTGAGTGTTGGTGAAGACCATAGAGATGTCTGTGTAATGGCTGGTGAACATTGCATAAGATATTTAGATGTCCCCTTGCACGACGTGTGGGATTTTAAAATTGTGAGCAACTCTCGTCCTCGTCTCCACTCTGCGATTATTCAAAGAGACAATTGTAGCTACGATCAAGGCTTTGTCTTAGCAGTTTCAGAGACAGTCCTGTAAAATGCGTAGTCGGACCCGCTGTTGCTGCACAGTGTTGACGGGACACTGACAGCGAGAGGAGGCTCACTCTACGACTACTGTTCCAAAATATCAGACGCTGCCTGATGTCGGTCGTAGTTCGTCTTTGGTCGTACAGTGGTTCTATTTTAAATCTTTGTCCCGTCTCACTGTACGACCGAAGACCTGCGATTTTCAGCTACAAGGCAAGGCAAGTTTATTTGTAGAGCACAATTCATACAAAAGGCAATTCAAAGTGCTTCACAGTTGCATAAAATTACAAGAAAACAGATCAAATCAATCATTAAAACATCAACATAAAAAAATATCAATGACAGTAAAAGGCAAGAGTGCAGATAAAATACTTTCAGTTTTCATCTGCTCGGGTAAAAAGAGCTGTTTTCAGCCTGGATTTGAACATTGTCAGAGTTGAGGCCTGTCTCACATCCTCATGAAGACTGTTCCAGATTTTAGCTGCATGAAACTGAAACGCAGCCTCACCGTGTTTAGTCCTGACTCTGGGAACCACCAGGAGACCCCTCCCCCGAGATGGTTCATACGGCTCTAACATGTCAGAGATGTACTTTGGTGCTAAACCATGAAAAGACTTGTACACAAGCAGAGCTGTTTTAAATTCTATTCTCTGAGTGACAGGAAGCCAGTGCAGAGACCGGAGCACTGGACTAATGTGGTCGTATTTCCTGGTTCTTGTCAGGACTCGAGCAGCAGCGTTCTGGATGTTCTGCAGCTCTAACAGCTGGTTTAGAAAGGCCAGTGAGCAGGCCGTTACAGTAGTCTAACCTGCTGGAGACAAATGCATGGATGAGTGTCTCCAAGTCTGGTTTTGACACTATTCCTCTGATCTTAATGTTTTTCAGATGGTAAAAACCTGCGATTTTCAGCTACGACCTAAGATTTTTCTCACGACTACTGATCGTACGTCGCAGACGGCCAAACTCGCACAGTCTACACCTGCCATAAGAGCTGAATATAAATTATTAACCCCTTTATATTCAATATTGCCTCTCGCAACATAATGTGTTGAATAATGTTGTATGTAGATGATCACACAATGAATCCTGAATCCTCTTTTCAGTCTGATTTCGTGTTAATTAGATGCTTGTTTATTTGGTAATAACTTTTTGGACTAGCTTTAGAGCGGATTATACTATCTGTGAATATTTGTCCAATTAAGACTGGGGCATAGTTTTACCTCAGGATTAGTTGACTGTGCAGTGTGTGTATTTGTTGGCCAAGTGTCGCTGTTCAAAGAAAGATTGTTATTTTACTGGTATAAAATAACACTTATGTATCCAGAATTCAGAAGCATTTATTAGGCTGGAGTGAATAAATATATATATATATATATATATATATATATATATATATATATATATAATATATTTACAACAGCTGCTGCCTCACAGGGCTGCACCAATATCACTGATGTGACCAAACAGGAACAGTTTGGAAACCGGCAATAATGTAACATCCAAATAGGCCGTCATTGAAGCGGCAGATACAGTAGCTGCCCCAGGCGTCCACCTGCCTTAGACCCCAGTCTCGGCAGGGAATATCTCAATATGTCTTTCAGTAACACTTGTAAGCCCCAGTAATTAGTGCTTGCCAAATAATTCAGTTTCTCCATCCCTGCTGGAGTTGCGTTAGGCGTTGCACCAAACTGTGTTCAATCCACATTGAAATTGAAATTCTGCGCGAGTGCGGCTGTCGCGTTTCTGCCCGACACGTGTGGACCATTTCATCTTTCGCGCTGTCAGAAAAAGAGTGTATGTTTCGAAAGTAACAACGAGTGTGAAATATTTGCGCTTGGAAATATGCCTCCCACACAGACGCACAGGGCTGACTTTTAAGCTCCACACAGAACGCCGTTGTACTGTACGTGTGTGATTCTAAGAAGAGTCTTCACGACATGTGCAGCCAGGAGAGACTGACGGAGAACCCAGGGAGGAGAGATGTGGAAACGTCTCTGCTGTGTTGTTGACATTAGTCGGTGAAGAAAAGGTGACGGGTGGCAGCGACCCGGCCACACTGCTCATACACAAACATTTACAGCATGGGCCACAACAGTTCACAGGTTCGCAAAGGTCCAGCGAGAGCGAATAAAAGCACAAACGGGAGAAGCAGAAGAGTTCGAATAGCGACTAGTTCGGGTCACAGGAAGGTGAAATCACTCGGACTCTTATAAATGCGGTTATAGCACTTTGAAACCAGTCCAGGACATGTTTGCGCTCGGGGGTGAGATCGTCCGACGTGTCCTTGAGTGAGTGAGAGTAATAGCCTACTCGAGTACAGAGACGATGGTTTTGAGTGCTAATTTACATAGGCTAAGACGAGGGAGTGGACAGCGGCGGTCATTACACATGTGGATACATGCAGTCAAATCCAAGTGAATCTAGTCTGGTCCGGTTTCACAGAGCTGGTCGGACCACTTGTGTCCTACATGGCAGGACGGGCCGCCAAATGATTGTGGACATGGCTTCCATCTCAGGGCACTAAAAAAGAGAAAATGCTACGCTGTAGTTATAGGCTGAATGTACAACCTAACCCCTGATTTACTGTATAGTGCCGCACTAACCGTCCCGCCCACTTTCGCCTTGTCTCGGCACTTCCGCGCTGTTGACATCGCCGGTGGAACGCAATGCCCGTTCATTTAAACGGAGAACGAGGGAAAATGTTCGCCGCTAAAATCTGATGTCGAATGTTCATTGGCACCACAAGTCATACACAGTCGGCACGCTACGGGGGGTAGCACCTCCCCGCAGGAAGAAGGCTGAACTACGGGACGACTTCTCCATTTTATAAGGGACAGGGATTTGATTGGCCAACATAATTAATAATAGTTTATTTTGTATTAATTGGGAGTTTGATTTCCTAAAACTTTTCCAACTAGTTAAAGCAGACGTTTGTTTCCTGCACTTTAGTATGGGTGTTGAGTTTGATCTTTTACTTATAGACTGTACTGTTAAGTTCAGACCGTTTTTAAGAAGTGCAGTGCAAGTCAAATTAATCCAATATTGTTTATTATGAAACAGACTGATTTTTTGCTTGTGTTAGGTGAAAAATACATGAGAAGAGGACTTGCAACAATAATCGCATATTTAATCGCAATATTGAAGAAAAAGATCACAATTAGATTATTTTCCAAAATCATTCAGCCCTAGCTTTAAATGCTTGAAATGAACCGTACTGGCGTGTCCTCCCCTCGCGCTCTCGCTCTCTCTCGAGGATCAGGAGAGGGGCAGACAGTGGAGGTAAAGCGAACACACTCACAGACGCCCGGGGGGGGGGGGGGGGATAAGAGACATCGAGCTCCATAAAAGCGTTCTCTGAATCACAAGCTGCAAAACGCTGCTTGTTTTATGAAAATCCGCCGTAAAACCTGCTCTAAAGATGACGGAATAAGCTGTGACTGAATTCAATCAATGCGCATACAGCGGCAAAGAGCGGCCGCGACTATTGTTTAAATAGGCCATGACCACTTTTGGGAATTGCCTCATCGGGCCGGTTCAAGTGGTGGGGGTCAGAGGGTCCGGGGGCCGGTCAAAAGGGCCTTAGTTTGAGGAGCCCTGCTCTAGAGGGGCTAATCGAGCAGGAGAAAGAAAGCAGAGGTTACGCTTACTGCAGTGAAGAAAACAAACAAAGCTAATCGCGGGCTAAAAGCTCGATGGCCACAGCTGGAGGAACGGGTTCGCAAAGGAGAGCTTGAGAAACGTGCTGCCGGGAGAGGCTTTCCAACGGTGCCCTGGTCGTTGCCAAGGCGATTGTTCAGAAGATTTCAATGGATTTTGTGATTTGAAGTGAGATGGGGAGTTTGGTATGTTCTTTATGCTATTGTTATCTGAACTGTTTATGTGACGTTAACATGCCAGACACCTATTTAGTCTGTTGTTTATGTTTTATGTAGCTAACCATCAATATGTTACGTTAGCATACCGTTTCTTCTTCATTAGGCATATTTTGGCCGGTGCGTCTGACACCGAAGAGTGAGCATGATGTGCTATCCCAATTCCATCATTCCACCAACTCTGTTGTGTGGCCATTAATAAATTATTATTGATTCTTCTTCTTCTTCTTGATACTCCTGAGCGACGCATAGTCCGGAAAATACGGTAACCACATTTTATATCCAATCGGCTAAGCCTATTGCTTAGAGACAATAATGACATTAATAATAATAAAAATAAAGTTTTTTAAAATCGAAACTCTTACCACCACTTCATAGCGCTCGGGTAAAAGCAAAGCCCACCTAACTCTGGTAATAATGGATTTCTGCAATCAAACAAAAACAATTCAATGTATACAATTCCATCAATATGCAGTGGCAGCAGCTGATCCATGTTGCAAAGAAATAAAGACGAGCTTTTTTTAACTGCTCGGAGCTGGAGATGTTTTTTTTATTTGACTCTGGTGAGATGAAAAGGACGATGCTAAGAGCTGAATATTGACCCGTGTGCCCGCCGTGTTTCTTGAACATGACATTAAGATTGAGGAAATAAAAAGAAGCTATTTGTGAAATCGGACCGTCTCCATGAATATTGATTGGGACTTTTCTCGCACAAGTTTTGAACACATCTTTGTTTGCAAAATTCATGACGATGTGCTGATCATGAATCACATTTCAACCGATGCGCTTTGTCATTCCCAAACTGAAATAATTGGCACATGTCGTCAAGCTTTTGACAGATTATTTGTATTTTTTTTGTGACCCTGTCTATCAAAAATGACAGAGAGAGAAAAACACCGCTGTGAACGTTTCTCCTCTGATTTCCATGAAAGTCTCTCTTCAACGTTCACTTTAAATTGAGATTCTCACAAATCGATTAAAGGAACAGGCCACCGTTTTTTCCACACTGGAAAAAACGGTGTTTTGTCTCAGCTTGTCTTACCTTTGTGCGTGCCCTCAGTCACGCAAAACGACCAAAGATGTTGTTAGCATTTGGCCTCTCTCAGCGTATTCCAATGGCTCCAAACGGTTACACCCCGCCATTCCGACACACCGCTAATCCGACATTGAGTTCTAATTGTCGGAATTGCGGTGTTTCCATTTTATTTTCAAACGTCCCGCCACTCCGACAATTTTTATCACCCTTTGTCGGAGTGGTGACACCTTTATCTTTTATGCAACGTGCCGCTATTCCGACACACAAGATAATTATCAACAATTATTATTGTTTTACGTTTTGCCTGATGAATGAAGAGACGATGCCTGATCGTTGGTACGTGTTTTTTTTTGTCTACTTGTCTTTCGCATCGTTCTCATAACTCATAACATCAGCTGCTTAAGTTGTTCTTCCTCCTGCGGTGGTTCCTCCTGATGTTTGGGAGCGAGTCCCTAAACACTCCGCTGGAGAACCCGACTGTTATATCATTATTTATCCCGAATTTCCGCGCGTTTGTGGACAAAACAAGGGAGAGTGAATGCATCTCCCACGCCGCCTTGGCTATAACATGGATAAGTGTTAAGGCTTATTTACAACTGTTGACATGTAAAACAAGCGTGATGAGCGCAGCAGGTGGAGACAGGCCTGTTGTTGTGGATTACGAAAAATAAGTTTTGCCAAATGGAGCTAATGATGGACCAGACGAGTGAGAGTCATGGATAAAGAGGTGAAGAGTTCTACACAGGTGATGGAGTGCACAGTGAGTGTTTTTATGCTGATTCTGTGGAGTAAAGTCTGGCTGAATGTGCCGCTGTTGCACAGACTCATGTGACATAAAGCGCGTGTGTTTATTGCTATTGTTTGTCTTGATAGATTCAGTGTTTGCCCGTGTCACACAGTGACTGGAGCATATGACCCCCCCCCCCCAAATACACACACCCATGCGCGCTGCTTTGTTGTTTTCGGACAGTGTTTTGAACGAAGGGGAGCGCGTGGCTCTGTCAGCGCTGTGAGCGACAGCTCCAGTGTCTGAGTGGAAAACGCCCAACAGTGCGCGGCGTATTAACCGCGGACTTCAGCGCTTTGTTGTAAAATACAGACTAGCTGCACCTGTCACTGCCTTTGCCCAAAACCATCTCACGAGCCTCTGCACCCCTGGGCCGACAGCGGGGATGAACAGGGAAGGTGGCGTTGACAGAAGGCAAACAGATACGCTCAAAATGATTGTCGGAATAGCGGTACCAAAAAGTGTCGGATTGGCGGGGTGTCGGAATGGCGGGGTGTCGAGATGGCGGGGTGTCGGGATGGCGGGGTGTCGGGATGGCGGGGTGTCGGAATGACGGTGTGTCGGAATGGCGGGGTGTCGAGATGGCGTGGTGTCGGGATGGCGGTCCGTCCCCCTCCAAACGGGGGTGAAGTTAGAAGGGACCGAGCTCTTCCCCGGGCGCAAAGACTCACGGCGAGGCGTCTTTCCAATATTATGGCCCTCGCCTCTGGAACCTCTTTGTCTGTTTGCTATCTGTAAAGCACTTTGTGATACTTTTCTGTATGAAAAGCGCTTTATAAATAAAGTTCGATTTGATTTGAAGACATGCAGCTGCTTGTTTTTTCAGTTTTCGAGCTTCACTTTTGTAAATCTGACTCCGCCTACACACATTCAAAGGATGAACTCTCCCGGAGACCTGCTTAATTGCTGGTACCCTTTTCATATGGCCTGTTGACTTAAGGATAAAGGCATTATTGGAAGCTCCTAATAACCACGTGGCTGTTTGACAAGGGCTGAATACTAGCAGCTTTAATTCCGTTTATTTGCCAGCGGGATATTTTTGCTGACTAACGCTAAGGAAAGCAATAATTAAAAAGTAATTAACAATGACAAATGAACTCCAGATATTTTCAGTCTTTTTTTATAACTGAATGAACAGAACAGACGCTGCGAGACCCTGACGCCAGTGTTTTCGTCTGGGTCGCGACCGAATCATTTCTCTGTGGGTACGAAAAAGAGAAAAGAGCCGAGGCACTCAGGATTTAAGGTCCTTTATTGATTGATTTATTGTAAAATTAAAACATCCTCTAAAAGAAATCTGTGAGTTGCAGGCCTTTGAAATAGAAACTCGAATTGTTTACTAGAGATCTGAATCAACTTCTCAAGAAGTGAAAATGAATATTCTGCTGTATACCAGGATAAAGACTACAACATGTTTTTTAAATTTTATTATTGATTGTTTTGATCTGTTTCATAGCTCACTGTGCCAGCGCCGTGCTTCTCAAACTGGCTATTTATCGTTATTTCATTAAATTGTTTTGTTTTCTTGTAGCAGAGTAAATCTCATTTCTGCCTCCTGGTTGTGAGGAAAACCATGTGGGCTTCTGTGGCTACAAAAAGTTTATTTTCACAGAGAACTCTTAAGTTCGGGAGCAGGACCACCTCCTTTCCGATCTCCAGCCGGTCCCTCTCCTCAGCCTCTCCTCAGTGTTTCCGTTTACCTGCCCCTCCCACCCTACTGACCCTCCATTTTTTAGGTCAGTCATCTTGGGTCAGCTCGTTCGATAACATTATTTTAAGTAACACTTTATTTTACACAACATTGTGCCCAACTAAATCTAGTACAATGTAACGTGCCATGTAACAATGTGTAATAACTTGAACCTATGCAGTACATACACAATGGAATAAAAACTGCTTATTTTTTGTCACGTCAAACAAACTCTACGGACTCTTATGTTTTTCACACAAGTTGCGTGGTCTGTACGGCCAGCGCATGTGTTTCTCATATGTTGCACTCGCGGACTTTGTATATACGTCGTGCGCCATTAGTGCGGCCGACGCACGCTCAGAGATCTCGTGTGAAGGTTGATTTGTGTTTTTATTCTATTTATTCAGTATGGTCGGTGAAATACAGACGCAAAACATTCAGTTACATAAATTCAGCGTATAAAAATGGTGATCAGCAATTTCTTTCGACCGGTTGTGACCTATAGGCTTTATTACACAGTGTTACCGAGCACATTACATTGTACTTAATGTGGCAGGTATCACGGGTGGTGTAAAATAAAGTGTCTTTGATTTAAGGTTGTGGTCCTTGTGAGTGAAATGGGTCACGTGACTTCCAAGTGGGTCCACAGTATGAGTTAGTTAGTCTTGTGTACAGCAGGCAGTGAGTTACTGACGGACAGTCACAGCATCAAGCTATAAAACATCGCGTTAGGAGCAAATCATTCGCTGGAGGAAACGTCTATGCTCATCATTCTAGGTGTTTTTGTCTTCAAGCTAACGGCTAACACTGAATAGAAATTAAAATAGCACTGAGATTTTGAACGAGCCGCCCGTCTTTAGTATTTGGTGTTTTTTTTTAAACTAGCCATTAGAGATAAAAAAAAAGTCCTACCTCAATGAAAATAGACGTTTCCTGTTTTTAACACTTTGCCATCCGTATCTCCCTGTCTGTGAGGCTGTCTTGCACTGTTCCTCGATTTGTGCAAGACATCGCTAACCCTTATTGGGAAAATAACAAGAGGAAGAATCTCGGTGTCCGGACATCGCACTTGGAAAAGTCACCAAGGAGTCCAAATTGTTGTTTACTTTTTTGGTGGGTCCAACTAGTTCACTTCTCAACACTGTCTCAGTCGGAGCTCCGAGAGAGTCTGTGCGAGCTAGAAACACATTAGACTGTGAACCTCGTGATTCAATCGTGACCGAGGGCTGGTTGTGCTTGAAAGGTCAAATATTTTATGAGGTGGTGTGAAACGTTTTAGAAACCACTGTCCTCAGATTTATGACAAGTTGGATCACTGCAATAAACTCAGCAAACCCAGGACAGTAAAGGTCCCTGAAGCGATGTGAAGTTAATACATCTTTTTGATTAACTAAAAGTATAATAGTAACTCGACTAAACCGTAACTAAAACACACAAACGCAAGAGAAACAGAGAGCGCCTTTTTATCAGTGTTGACTAGCTACCATCTCGTTCTGCCTGAGCCAACCGGGAAACACGATACCGACATTTACATAGCAATAAAGTCAAGGGGCAGCTCTGGCTTGATGACTTACTGAAAGTGGGTGCGGGGCAGACTTTAATTCCAGCTCGGTCTCATAAAAAGACAGTGGCCTTTTTGTCATCCTCGCCTTCCGAAGGTGATCCTTCAACGCGCAGCGATGTCACACTTCATTACAGCCGCAACCTTCGTTTAAGAGCGCGCGCATAATACAGGTCACACGGGGGCGGGCGATATTATGCTTTCGGAGAGATCGCGCAATAGCACTGAATGTAGAATGTGATATATCTTTAAAAGCAAAAGGGTAAATGTAGATGATTTATTTTTACTGTATTTTTTTTATTTTAAAATAAAGCAGGTTAAGGTTAAAGAGCGACTAAAGACCAAACCGACTTCTTTCTGCTGATAAACTGTATATCTGATACAGTTTATCTGCTGTGAGCTATGAATGAGCACTAGCTAGAAGCTCTTTCTGCGTCACATCAGCTGCAAACTTGAATTGTAACTATGTTTATTGCATCGTCCCTGATCGGTAAATGAATACATGTTCCCACTTATTTTTTTTATCATTTTAGTATAAAACTAGTGTATTTTGCAATAGTCCAAAACCGCCCCTCTCACTTCCCCCCCCATGGTCCGCCGAGCCAGCCTTCATCTGTGGCAATTTTAACCTGCAAATGTGGGCGGAGTTTGGTCTGCCGCTTTAAACACAACACTGACCACATGCTAATTGTGTGCAATTACAATCCTACTGGAATTATGTCCCAATAAACTCTGAGGAATGTTGACCCATTGAAATGAGGTCCTAGTCAGAAAGTGTGTCCTCAAGACAAACGTGCATCTTTCAGAACTGGAAAGCTGTTGATTTTTAAAGGAACAGGCCACTGTTTTTGTATTCTGAGCTATGTTCTTGCCTGAGCTTAGACGATTCAGATTCAGAAAACTTTATTGATCCCTCAAGGGAAATTAATTTGCTGCAACCGCCGACAGATATTGCACAAACACGTCACAACACTCACTGTGTGTCACTTCCAACAGTACAGACAATAGCAGATAATAAAAAAAGGACACATTTCAAAAAGGTCAATGTCACTTAGTAAACACCCTCCGTTCAGAATTCAACAGTTCAGTGACAGAGGAGACAAAAAAAATGAATGACACTGCTGCCCAGAGAGGGCGCTGTGGAGCAATATGTCCTTGGTTTTTGAGACGTTTAAATTCAAGTAGTTGCTGCCACACCATTGGACAAACTCTGTCAATGCAGGGCCGTGGTTCATTTCAGATCCTGAAAGTAAGGACACCAGGACTGTGTCGTCTGAAAACTTAACCAAGGACCTGTTCTTCTGAGTGACCCGGCAACTGTCCGTGTACAGTATGAACAGCAGAGGGGACAGAACACAGCCCTGAGGGATTCCTGTGTTAGAGATAGACACTGGGGACATCTGACCATTCACGAGCACTCGCTGGATCCGGTCTGTGAGAAAATTTAAAATTAGTAAAAGTTGATGCGTAGCTGTCTGGTCTTTGTGCATGCAATCAGTCACGCAAAAAATACCAAAGATGTTGTTAGCATTTAGCCTCTCCTTCTCTCTATGGGGCCAAATGGGGGTAAAGTTAGAAGCGACTAAGCTCTTCCACGTTTTCCCCTATTTAAATGGGTTATGCGAGTAGTTACACGATCCAAGTATAGTCACACAAAATTATACATCGATTTTCTAAGCGGATAAAAAGGGAACTATATTGTAAGGCGTAATAACACCTGGAGTACTTCGACGTCCGCGCTGTAATACCTTCAGAATTCTTGAGTGAAGATATAAAGAGGAAGATATAAAGAGAGTGCAAAATGCATCTCCCAAAGTTACTATTGACTCTGCCTAAAACTCTGCACCACCTTTAAGCCCTGAGATTTGTGATTTTAAGCAGTAACATAGTATCTGCACATTATAAAGCACTTAGCACCTCATTAAATATGCATTAGGTTCATTTGCATAAGCTCAAATGGTCACAACAATAGCGCTGAACTCGGTGAGCTCATAGGCTATTTGTTGGAATATTAGTGCGTCTATAGATGGACTGATCCATGTTGGGGAAAAGTAGATAGCGTGTGCTTGTTCGGTCGGCCCTGTGTCAAAAACGGGCCTAAACCATTAGCACCTGTGTATTGAACAGAAAAAGTTGTCACAGCAATAGTGGCGCTTTCTTTCATTGCAATATATTGTGACTTCCTGCGGTCTGGATATTGCGTCACTTGACCTCCCCCTAACAATTTTGCAGCATTGTATCGTCCAGCGCCAGGGTCTCTCATGGGACAGATGCAGTATAGGGACTGATCACAATTGATTCTAGTGTCTAAAAGAGTACGCAGTGCCAGGAAAAAGCCCACTTCAAACTCTAACACTGTAGAGTGACCTTTCGAGGGAACCATCCGCCGCACTCGTGTTTACATTCATTCAAATGACACTTGGCTAATTTGCGTAAACATTCGCTTTGTCAACTAAAACACTTGTGAAAATGATTAATGACCATTTTCCTTGTTGGAATTGTTGGGATTGATCCAGTGAAAGCGTGCTCGTGCTTCACAGCTAGCACGTCCCGGGTTTAATTCCCGGCCGGACGGGGGCCTTTCTGTGTGGAGTTTGCATGTCCTTCCCGTGTCTGCGTAGGTTTACACCGGCAACTCCGGTTTTCCCCACACCTAAAAACAAATACAATAGGCCAGAATGAATGACCGTGTGAGCGATGGGTTGGCGGTGGTTGGAGGTGGCGCGGGTTGGCAGCCTCGCTTCCGTCAGTCTACCCCAAGGGCAGCTGTGGTGACAATGGTGGCTTACCTCCACAGAGTATGGCGTGAATGAATGACTGCTGTGTGACGCTTCGAGAAACCTGGTAACGAAGGCTTGGAAAGGGCAAACACAAGTGTCGGCCATTGTTATTATGGTGCCATTGGTCAGCCCATTAGCCCGACATCTCTTTAGTCAGACAAAAACAGGCCCATTGGTCCGACCATAAACACCCTAACCCTAATATTAATTAGCATTACAAACAATCCAACGAGCTGCGGCAGTTCTAGTGTTAAATAAACGTCACGTGAAAGAGCGATTCTCTTCTCGTCAGCGGACTTGGAGCTGTATTTACCCGTTCTTGTGTCAGGACTGGCACTTTGGCCAACTGTAAAGTTTTCAAAGGGCTTTATAAATGAAGCTGGTGTTGATATGGCAGTTGGAGAAAATAGTAACTGAAATTCTAGTGGTATTCTCCCTCAGGTTGCACTCGGCCTTAAAACCCAAAGAAAAGCAGCTTGTTCAAAAAAAGACTGCACTAATGACATTGCTCTCCGGTGACAGTTGTTGAAATCAACACAAAGGCCTTTACAAAGAAGCCCTGTCCATTCGTATTGCGTGTCTGCCCGGCCTTTCTCACACTCACAGCTCCAGTCCGCTGTGAGAGTAACAGGTGCAGAGCGGGAACCCAACGCTGAGGTGTAGGCTTTCGTCGTCTCCTCCGGCCATAGTTCTCAGGTGTCTCAACGGCTCGAGTCCAACTGCCGTTACTGCAGGAGAAGTCACCGGACAGTTTGTGATTCATCGCCCTCAGCCAAGATGCAATTTACACTGAGCCTGAAAGCACGGGATACCAGTGCACGGGGCGGGGGGCGTTAGGTGCCGTCCCTTTTGTTGGTACTAACGTTTTCTCTACAGCCAAGCAGTGTTTGTCTACACTGTTTTTAAAAAGACGAAATCGAAGTGAAGGGAATAAAAACATCGGAACTTCACTGACACAGTTTGAAAGAGCCTCATATTTAAATCCACTGCCAAAGGTTCAAAGCGTCGACTATCAAAATGTGCCTTGACATCTTACCAGAAAAATTATTGTGCCTTATTACGGCTTCATGACGACATTTTGGTCATCAGGCCAGTTCTTTATTTATATGCGCAGAACATTATTTACTGTAGGTGCACAACTTGGAAAATACCTCGGAAGCGTCCTGAAAACAGTTCAATGACAGTACCAAAGCAAAAGATTCTCCAACTCTGCTGTTTCACTTAAAGGAACAGGCCACCGTTTTTACATAGCTCAGGTGAGAGCATATCTCAGTATGGAAAAACGGTGGCCTGTTCCTTTAAGTGAAACAGCAGAGTTGGTACCCCAGGAATTATATTTATTTGAAATAATATCTATGTAATGATAAGAAAGCGACTTCTTTTCCTTACACACAGTAAATATTATATATAGATCTGTATGTAATATCTTTGATATACCTGAAGAGGCATAGGGAGACCAGGGCCAGGGCTGGTAAAATCACAGTTTCAGTGTGCAGTGTGGTTAGCAACTTCACGGCGGTGTGATGAACACACTTTTGCACAGAAGCTTAATGAGTGTATTTTGCCTGAATGTGCAAAAAATAATTGACACATAAATTGGATACACACAAAACAAAACAAAACCGTGAACACATTCTTTAGTCACTACAATATCCTCACGCTAACCCTTTTGTTTTCATACAGAGATTAATTCTAAGTTAATTTAAATGAAAGCGAGGACACACGTCAGCTCCCTCCTGCGTCCAATATTCTTTACAGGCGCTTGTTATTGATTGGATTTGAACCAGGCAGGGCGTTGTGTTTCTGGCTGATTGTCTTGAGTAGAGTTGCATTATTGTTGTTATTGTCACAGTTGCACGCCTTAGACCAATCTTTTTAGATGTTTTCAGTGGACAACCAGCTGTTCAGTCCATACTGTTCAATTTTAAAATCGCCGCACCGCACATTTGATGTCCGTAGATTATTCCTCTGAGGGAGCGCTTGGATTTATATGTGATTGTAGTAATTAAGTGGTAAAGATCCCCGGATTAGTGCTCTCCGAGTGAACATCCATAAAGCTGCAGCGAGTAAACACAGCTGAGTAGATGCTTCCCATGTGAGTCTGCTTTGGCACATACTAAAAAAATAATCCATACTAACATGGATTATTTACACAAGTTCATCTAAACCCTTAGTGACATGGGGAGCCTTTAATTCATACTTCATGTAACAACATGAAAGCCCTCATTCAAGAGCCCTCTCTGTAACATTGATCATGGATTTTAAAGAGCATAAGGCCTCATTCATAAACATCTTCTTAAAGCAGTACTAAGTAACTCATGCCCCTAGAGGCCATAAGCGCCACTGCAGGTGTCGAAGCATGTTGCGTTTTTTCACTTATTAATTGTTCGTGAGAGTAAATACTACGCTGACAGAAAAAAGAAAGGGAGAGAGGGATATTGTACATCCAATTGGACACACAATGGAAATAATTTTCTCTGATTCACCAGAAGTGCAGCACACAAAAGGCAGCAAAGGAGGAAATGTATGACCAAATACAAATACAAAACTAATAATAACCAACACAACCCCAAAATATTCTGCACCACGCGCTCAAGAAGCCACCATACATTTGGGCACGCGAACTAGCTCTGATTACAAAATGTTTAAATAGATATAACCAGTAGGTCACAAAAAGGGTTGTCCTTCTCTGCCCGCGGGTCAGTCCTTTACATGGGTGCGGCGGCGATGCATTGCTCCGCCCGGTTAGCTAAGCAGAGTGCGGGCCTCGGGAACGCAAGGTCACAGGATCGAGGCCCACGTTCGTCTTTATCAAATAACATTTATGCAGCTCATTTAATGCTGCACTGTTTGTGAACACCGGCATTCAAAGGTTTTAGCAGTGATGCACTGGTACATGGATAAAAGTAGACTTCAAGTGATATTACTAGAAATGCACCGATCCAGCTATTTTGCTACCGATACTGGGGTTGGAGTATCTGCCGATATCCGAAATTCACCGATACCAAGAGACTGTCTTAAAAGTGTCTTTCTCTGGATGAAAACATTTATTGACGGATAAATGATCAAATATATCTATTGATTAGCTCTTGGATAAATATTTCAACATTTCTTTTCTTCACTAAATATCCTTGGGTATATGACAGGCTGTAGGTTACATTAATATAAACAACTCATAAAATCATCAGTTATTTCTTAAACTGAAATACAAACACTTGGCTTCAGCTGTGGTCAATTTTATTTTATTTGACTACTTTAGGTATTTCTATGTTAGTTTCTTTCCCAGCCTTGATTAGCTTTCGTTAGCATGCTAGCTTTATCATACTGATGCTAATCGCTGCATTTTGCGTGGCCATCAAAAATGCATTTACGGATGTTGAAACTAACTCAGCGATTGAATTCTTAGCTTTCCATTGATATTAGGGTGACCAGAAGTCCCAGTTTACCTGGGACAGTCCCAGTTTTGAGTCCTCTGTCCCATGTCCCCACACATTCCTCCAAAACCATTCATTTGTCCCAGTTTTACACAGGATCTGTCCCATGTGTCCAAGTTTTTGGCTAATATGATCCACAAAGTAACAAACTTTGCTTGAAAATTCATTTATTTGGTCCATGCAAATGTCCATTACCAAGTAGAAACCAATAAAAAAAAAAAAATCAAATCTATCATGTTAATGCTGATTGGTGCCTGGTGTAAGATGGTAACAAGCAGATTTACCATTTAGCTTAGGAAAAAGTCAATAACTGGCTCCCTGGTTGACCGTGCAACGAAGTCCCAAATAGTGTCCCAGTTTTTTAGGCAGAAAATCTGGTCACCCTAATTGATATACAACATGCCTATATTCACTTAGATTTGGGTGGTAAAAGTTATGTTTTGAAGGCGTTGAGAGACAAAACCTTTTCCAGTATCAGCTCCGTTAGCATCCTATTCAAAACTTTGCTCTAGTTTTAATATTATTTTGTGTTAGCCGTTTAGCCTCAAGACAACAACACCCGCCATTATAAACACCGACATCTAAAGTCCAGTCGTCTCACATCTCACATAATGTTTTTAACCTGCTCCAGTCACATCCTATATTTTATATTTACAATTAGCGAGTAAAAGATATGGGAGAGGAAGGACAGCGCCGATGTTCCTGTCCAGGCGTAAATCGCGTGGGGTCGCCGTGCATGTATATCAACATTTCCCTTCAGTCCTCCGTTTGATGGAGTCTTCACAAATCTTAAGAAATTAAATATGCATGGATTCTTTTTTTTCTTTTCGTGGCGATTGTGTGTTGAGACTTCTCCAGTAGTTCTCTAATGGCACAATCGAGGTCTTTGTAAACACAATAAGCTCCAAGCACACGTTCCATAACTTCCAATTGTCCTCCCCAGCTTTCTATTGCAACGCGAGTCCATTTTCCACCTGTTCAAAGCAAAAATGTGTTCTTTGTTACAGAACACTGTGCCGGGTCTTTATTGAAGAGTGTTGCTTTTCATTTGGGGTGAATGGCAGTTTCTTTGTCACCTGAGAGTGGATGACTGAGGGCCCGGGGAGGAACACTTCGATAAACAAAATGCTCGGGCTGATCGGCATGTGAAGTAATCGTGGGCGTGGCAGTGTGGGGGCCGCAGATGTATAGGATGTTGTCGAGCTTTGTGTTGGACTGGTTTAATTTAGGAGGGGCGGGGACTTTCCTTCCTAGATTTCCAAGGGAGGAGCTGTTTTCTGGCAGAACTAACATTCACAGCTTCCCGGGCCTGGACCCAACAAGTTGTTCATGCTAATAACAGTGCATTGCAACTAGGGCTGGGCGATTATGAAAAAAAACAAAAAAAAAACATCTCGATTATTTTCCCCATATTGATCGATCTCGATTTTCGATTCAATTTTTTTTGTTCAAAAGAAAAAAAAAAAAAATAACTGTGGTCTCTCCTGGACGAGCATGTAAACGGATGCGGCGGCCAAACGAGTTAACTGCAGCTAACTCACTCCCTGGGATTGACCTGACAGGCGCTGCTGCATTGCGCCGTCCATATTTCTTTCCAGACTGCGATGGGACTGGCCAATTCTCTCCCGATTTAAAACACACCACGCGATTATCCTGATCGACCTTTATTAAAATTCGATTATGCGCCAAGGGTCCCTCTGACCACCACTATTCATTCATCCTGGTCTATTGTACATGTTTTTAGTGGTAGGGGAAACCGGAGTTCCCGGAGGAAACACGGGGAGAACACGCAAACTCCACACAGAAAGGTCCCGTACAGGGATCAAACCTGGGGCCTTCTTGCTGTGAGCGCTAACCGCTAATAATGTGTATTAGTACTTTAAAGGTACAAAAGACCCTTAGGTATTATCATTATATTGAAGAAACGAAACATTTTTTACAGAAGAGACTTTATCAACACTGAAGAGAAAGCACAAGCGGCCCTCAGTCGGCGGTGCACCTCCACCTCAAAGCCTCTAACCACTCCTTTGAGGACGGGGAGGTCAACATTTTAGCTAAAGAAGAACGTTGGTTTGAAAGAGGAGTTAAAGAAGCAATTTTTGTCAGGAAAGAAAATCCCTCCATGAACCGGAATGGTGGGCTCAGATTTAATCTTCCGTCACTTTACTCCAATCTCCTTCGGGAGAAACCGAACGGGCATGGCCAGTCCAAGGAGACGGCACCTCAGCCAACAAAAGAACAATAGGCAGGTAATTAGCAGTGATCATCTATGAATAGGACAGGACTGACCGATACTGAGGTGAGTAGATCGTTAGAGACGCTCTACTTCAAAGGTGTTTACCCACAGGTGAGAGTAGCTGTGATTAGAGGGGAGGAGCCGGGCCAACCCTAACTCCTCCCTGTTGGTCTATATCTTCAGCTGCGGGCTGAGCGGGACTTTTGTCGCTGACGAAGCCTTTTGGATGAGAGGCGAAACGTTCGAAGACTTCAACTACTGAGTACAGAAGATGAATCAAGGACTTTCATTGAAGATGGACAACTCCTGTACAACTGAGAACTTACACAGACAGAAGACCCTTAGGGTTAGGGCTTAAGGTTAGAGTTAGGGTCTTGTACCTCCAAACTACAAATACATAATATTCCATCATGTATCTAACCCATAGGCACAAGTTATTACACATTATTACAGCACCTTACATTGTACTAAATTTGGCAAGTACAATGTGTCAAAGATGGTGTAAAATGCAGTGTTACAGCAAAACATTTAATTTTGAAGGATATTAGTGTCATGACAAAGAGAGATCACACTGGTGAAGAACTACTGCTCTTCTTATGACTTGGGCCAGGCGGTATGACGTGAAAGTGTACCATGATTTTCTTCCTCATATTCAATTGTTATTCCAATTTAAATACGGCTTGTATCCATATGGTTCATGAGAGTTTAGTACCGTGTAACCCAACAGGGCCCGGCCCGCAAAGCAATGTAGTCCGTCGCTCATTTTCATAAATTAGGAAAACATTTTCTGCGCCGCTTTGAAGACGCGTTCGCAACGTTTCGAGTGTGACCGTTATCACCTGCTAGAGCCAGTGGCGGCTCCAGACAATGTTGGGGGCCATTGGGGTCCTGGTCATTTCAAAGGGGGTCTCTTGAAAATCAACAAAATTACAATGAAGCACATCAACTACTTTGTTTTTACATAATTAATCAATTGCAGTTTGCAAATAATATGATCAAACTTTAATTGCCACACCCATGACAAAAACATAAAATATTTACAAAATAGGATCTATTCTCATACTCTCGCCACCTTTTGATTGCCCTACTTCTGTCCAGTTTCGCCCTGTCCTCTTCTCTGCTCCTCTTAAGTCTCCCGTCTGTTGAGCAGGGGTGTAGCACCACATTCTGGGCTCTAGGTACAAACTTTAACCTTAATTGTGAAATGTTTTACTAAAAGTGGTCCTACTAAAGATGGAACCAATTATCTTTAGACCTTAAAGATATCACATTAAACAGGGGGTTGTACTGGGGACGCAGGAATAATAGATGTAAATGCTTCAAAACACTAGTTTATATTAATTCATACACATGTGTCCTCATGGCTGTGTATTGCAGAGTGTGGCCACTTCATGAACACAAAGACCAAAGCTTCAGTTTTAGTCTCACCATATTTGAATCCCACATGTAGGTGTTGGCAACAGTTTATATAGTGTTTGCACGGGCCCATACATTTTCACTACGTCAAACGAGTCTCTAAAGCTGCGCATTTATAATGAACGAGTCTGCTAATTTGCATAATTAATTAGGCGAAAATACTCTGTGGCTTTTGTCACAGTGTTGGCCTGATGGCAGTCCATAGATAAAGGGAAAGGGAAACTTCAGTGATTCAAATGAAGAGAGAAGGAGCAGGGAGCGCTCTGCCTCACTGCCCTGGCAGCAGCAGCGCAGGCAGGGGGGGGGGACTCGCCTCAGCTCATGTGTAACTGTAATTTATCACAGAAAGTTACATCCCAGGCCCGCTATTATACTGTCAAATACGAGCCAGGACTATTTCTCTTTCCCAACTCTGTGCCATTACATTAAGGAGCTCACCTCCCGCAAACACACGCATTTGAGTCGAAGTGCGCGGGGCTGAACGCCGGAGTGTGGGCTAAACCATTTGGCACATTTTTAAAGGGGTGTCAGGTAGGGCTGGGCGATATGACGATATTAGACCGTCTTACGATCTCCAGAGCTGACGATCTGTCATTTTCGTGGGATCGTTTTATCACGGTTTTATGCACTTCAGCAAAGTTGACTTTTTTCACCGCCAGTGACGTGAACCCGAGCCGCGCACTTTCTGCTACGCTAATGTCGGACGCTAATGTCGGACGCTAATGCGAGCGTTTGGCAGCGAGCCGCTCCTCTACAGTCACCAAGTAAAATTCCTAGTTTGTAAACCTTGTTCACAAACCTTGGCAATAAAACGAATTCTGATTCTGATTCTGATTCTGATACAAGACCAGGATCCTCAATCTGGAGCTTTTAAACCCAGCGTTCTGTCTCTATTCCAGCGGTGTTTATGTCAGTGTCAGTTACGCCACTGCTCTGCGTGGATCTCAGCGTGTGTTTATTTATTTACCTGGCGACACACGTGTGAAGAAGCGAGCGTGTCCTTCGTCCTCACAGTTCTGTAGGCGCCGCTTCTTCTCATTTGTTTAATTTAAATCCTGGACCATGTTCACAAACGCGCTGTTTATCCAAGTCTTTGAAAATATAAGACTTGTCCAACTTTGGTGAATTACTTGGTCAAGTAATAACTTATGGTAACGATCTCCTTCCGGTTTACCTTTTACACAATAAAAGACACAGTATGTTATCGCTTTAGTAAGACTCTTATTGTGAAAGGGTCAGACAGCAACAGAGCGCTGTATCACAGCAGCTCGACGTCATGAGAGAGACGTCTCAGAAAAGACGCCAAACAGCAACAGACACGAACAACAAGCCTTTACCAAACTTAGTGTTACTATTTTACTTTTATTGTCTGGAGTTTTATTGTGTTTTTAATGTATAGAGTTAGTTTGCTGTAGTTCTAAGTCTAGTCTAAGTTCTAAGTCTATTTTTGCTGTGTTGATTATCACAAAGTTGAATATATTAGTATATTAATTAAATATTTTAAACTACAAACACAGGATGTTGGATAGCATGAGGGATGTCCTAAAGCATGTCCTTTTCTTTCTTTTTTTCATAAAGTCTGGACTTGGGGCACAGTATATTTCACCTGTGTGAAGTTGGCCCCCCATAGTTTCTGATCGACCCCATAGTGGTGTCATTCCCTGATCAGCTGAGCGAGAGGCCGGTAGTTTGAAACTCACTGGTGAAGACCTTCTTGCCCTGCCTGGCGTAGTTTTCTAGTAGACTTGTTTTTGCATTGTTGACATGTGGCGTAATCCTTATCGCGATGTGGCTAAAATATTTACAGAAGATTATAGCCCGACTGAATAACAGTATCAGCTATTTAAAACACACAATTGAGTGCAATGTTCAATAGGATTAAGTCGAGCAGAATAAGTTTGAGTTATGGTCCACTCAATTCAGGCTTCTCCTGTGGCCCCTTATAAAAAGATAACTGCCCACCCCTGGTATACAGCAACACAAACTAGTTTCTATTTTGCTCCTCAAAGTTCAAACTGGTGCAATTTTCAAAAAAAAATAAAAAAAAATCAGGGCCCTTAGTTTCAGAATGGTTGTGGATAAATAATGAACAAAGCAGTAAGTGCACATTTGGCTCGGCAGCCTGTTTGTTTAAATGTAGCTTTGGCGTTCCTGCGTTTTTCAGACGGGGGGGCTCTGGTGGCGTCCGGTCATCGGCTCGGCCTCACCTCTACCTCAGTAATTGACTAGAAGACCTTTAGCTTCTGGTTTGTTCCACACCTCTCAACACTTCTCGTGGGGCGCCGCTATTTGCCCGCAGCCTCGTCTCCCTGCGTCCCGGGTGCCGCGCTGACCTACATCGCTAAGAGATTGAAAAAATAAATAAATAAAAAACACCAGGGCAAAGGTCTCCTTTTTGAACCGCGCTAATCCCCGGAGTCCACGGCGGCGCGGAGCTGGCTTTATTTTAAAACCCCAGCGGATTTGGCCCCCTCTGGAAGAGTAAATAGGCTGTGTTATCTCTGCCAACATGCCCATCTCCAACTTCCTGCTTTCTCTTCAGCCCCCCCCCCCCCCCCCCCTCGACTTTGCACACTAGCTGAAATCACCGGGGTCAATAATTACCACGGGGGACGGTTGTTTTGCTCGCTATCCACCTGTGGCCATTCATTTTCAAATGTTTCCAGCTATTTCCTTTTTTCCCCTAATTGTCCTTTTTGCTTGTGTCGTGGCCGTAAACGCGTTCCCTCTGTATTTACGCCGCTGCCAAACGAAAAGTCTCCATTCGAATTTAACCGAGGCAAACACTGTAGCAGGAGCGACCACTGGACAACCTTCGCGCGCGGGATTATCGTTCAGGGGTCAGCGGGTTATTCAAGGCGAGACACAGCACCTCCCTCTGAGGTCACCCCGTCCACTCGGCAGCAGCAAAGCCGGTCAAACGGGCCCGGTCCTGATCATTGTTGAAAAAAAAAGAATAAACTAGATATTCAAAGAGCGATGGTCTCTTCAGTCGGGACAGGCGGCCCAAAATTACTCAGCCAACAGCTCAGGAGCCCTTCGGTAAAAATATAGCATTTATAATGACATAAAAAAGTCTGTATGGACACTGTATTTGGCTTAATTTCATTAAAATACGCCGTTCAATTCAATGTCAGAAATGTAAGAACAATGAGTCTCAAAATTATGAACACTCCCCCCCCCCCCCCCCTTTGGTTTGGGAACCACAGGATTAGCCAATGGTTTGGGAAATCGGTTTACTCCTCCAAACTTTGGAATTTGTTTTATGTATTTGTTCACGTCATGTCTACATAAGATTTTTTTTTTTATCATAAGTATTAAATCAATCTGACTACACTGCCCTGTATTAATGAATAAGGTGCAGTGTAGTACATTTGAGGCCCACACTCTCAGGGCACGAACCACACTTTATTTTGGTCCTCATAGCGGGACGCTGATATTGCTGCGATACCACCCCCTAGTGGCCAGGGGCGCATATGGGGACTTTACAATTGCCAAAAACAATAGGTTGCGTTTGCGTGACATCACCTATTGTTTGTTTTCAGGTTCCAGAATGTGATGATGTCACGGGAGCCGGGGTGGGGGGATGTTAATATTTCTCGATATTAACCTATCGAGAAAGAAAAGTTATGAATTACAAAAGTGATCATTAATATCGGTCACTGGGTCCATGATCTCTCTGTACAAGACCAAACATTTCCTCAAAAACAAAATATGTCTACCTCTATATAATATTATAGGCCTTTAGGACGCTGTGGTGTCACCTGAACTGAAAATTCCATGGCGGTAACTATGGTAACTGCAGATGTTTTTGTCTTAGTTTTTGGTTAATATCTCCGTCATTACTGGGAGAATCCACATGAAACAAAAACTGTCTCAAAGTTCATTGTCTCCTCTGTCAGCACCGTATAAACTAATGTCCAATTATTTTATCTGAAAGGCGCCCAGAAGCCAAAAGTGGAGACTATATCCAAAAACATGAGCGTGATGCTGGCTTTCAGACATAAACATAACACGGCGGGTTTGTGAATCCACTCACTGTCAGATACTGATGAGGAAAAACATTTGAGCGTTTTAGTTTGGGAGATTTCTTAGGTGCATTGGCCCCTGCCCTCCACCTGACATTATGACATCCTCACATTCTGAAACGTGAACGCCACCTATTGAAACGCTTGGTTCCAAACAATATTCTTCCCAGCCAAGATACCGCCCTTTTTAGGAACACGCTGTGTAGGTGGACATCTTAAATTCACATAAATGGAGCAGAATGGCCATTATATTATGTCTATGGAGCTACACAGGCAGCAGAGCACTGGGCTGTGTTGCTATAGATCAGTCCAGTCAAACGTTATATTGACAGATTGTCTTCAGTGATGCGTCCACACCGCTATCCCTGTGGACAATGGTGTGTGTGTGTGTGCTTGTGTGTGTGTGTGTGTGTGTGTGTGTGTGTGCATGCAGAGAGCACAAAGCACTCAGGGACTGTAGTCTGTGGCCTGGAAAAGCTGCAGGTCTGATCTGAGGTCTGTGGGTCCTGGGGGAGTGTGGTACCCGGCAACAGGCAGATTACACTCCCCGCTGGTTTCAAATACAGCTGTATCCGCGGCTGTCGGCTCTTTGTAGTGGGAAACAAGAGAGACGAGAATTAGAAGATAACATCAAATACCGAGTTGGATATAAACAGTGTGAAATGGTCTGGAACTCGCTTGATGGAAATGGTAGCTGTTGTTAAAAAGACTAAATAACGGAACCATGTAAAGTGATTATAGAGTAATGAGCTCCTGTTTTAATTGAATGTCATTTGTTGATGTTGTCATGTTGTTTTTCAAATAAATAAATAAAATAAAAATATTACATAAAATAATTATTTGTAGACAACACTTATAGATTGATAATAATGTTTATGAGGAAAATCTTTTTTGTTTTTTATTCATTTTGTCCAGTGTATTTTCTACAGCAAATGGCCGATCAACTGAACAATAATAGTCTCGACACACACGAGGCGACGTCGCTCCTCTTTACTTCATTTCCAATGGAGCTGGCGCGACAAGGCGACAATCGCGGATGTGAAATGTGACGCGATACCAGAAAGTTGAGAAATGTTCAACTCTTGTTGCCTAGCACTGCCATCAGCGAGGGTTTAGCTGACCAAATAACGATCTTAGGGCGCACTCACACTTGACGTCTGAACCGTGCCATTCTCTAGCTCAGAGGTGCCCGACCCTGTTGTCTCCGAGGGCCAAAAGGAAAAAGTGCCTGTGGGTCGCGGGCCAAACATGGCGATGTGAAGCGTTAAGCCCATATAACTGCAAATAATAATAGTTACTTTATCTTATTTGTTGGTAGCCTATACATTTGCATTTGATTCTATCTATGCAAATAACATGCTACATTAAAACAAATGTTAACTATGGCAAAAGCCTAGTTTTAGTAGAACAGAACAATTGTAGCAATAAAGTGCAAAATGTAAACAACATCAACACCTGTTGCCTTTACCTACAGTGACTTTACCTCATTCATTTGGTAACTCAAAGAAAATGCCATATTTTGAAAGTGTCAGTTCAGCATCAATTCTTTTATGAGTCAATTTTCAACATGTACCTTTGCTGATGTCAACAACCTTTGCAATAAAAGTTAGAAAAGTTAGTGAGTTAATGTGATTGATAAACACCGAGACACCACAACAGCGTTTCCTTAACTTTGTGAAAGGAGTGAAACAGCGCCCCCAATTTGACTTTAGTGGCCAAAAAGTGTACTGCATCCATATTTACCATTGAGGGAGAGTTGGAATTAACCAGATGCGGCGCTAAAGTAGGTCACTCTCCAAATTTGGCCCGCGGGCCACACTTTGGGCACCCCTGCTCTAGCTGGTTGGAGGAAAGGTCTGGATGCCCCGAACGGCCCGCGCTCACACTTGCACAAACAAACCGAGCCGCGGCCGATAGGAGAAGCACGAGGAGTTTGTTTACATGTGCAGCAGCAGCGCAACTGATTTAATGTGGAAGGGAAGGCACACGTCTGTTTTACCGCGACAAATACAGCCACAGTTGCTTACATCTGTGCCGAGCCTTGGCCCACCTCCTCCAAGCAAACCGCGCTAAAAGGGGCTTCCAGCGCTTTGGCGCGGTTCAGATGGACAATCGTGAGTGCGCCCTTAGAGGGTAAGACTTTTATCAATTCCCCAACATTAGTCAGTCTGTTAGAAAACTTACTATCCAGCCAAATTGTCTTTGAATTCAATGTTTTCCCATTTGAAACAATCTTATGTTCCATCATCTCCACACCGTGTGGCTAAAATACCATCCACTTTCTTAGCTGAGCAGGTCTGTTTAAACTCGTGATCCATGCTGGAACACAACGCCGTGTGTGTCGCTTCCGTTAGCTGCTGCAGTGTTGTCCCATCCCGTGTTTTGGTTTTCACCTCGGAGGCGATGAGTTTCGCCAGTCGCTGTCGTCCCGTGTGTCGAGCCCGTAAGACCTCACATCTTTGCAAATGTTGGAAAACGTCTGTGTTTCAGTTATACTCCTGCGTGATAATGTATTTTTCCTGCAAGAGCTCTAACCCCGAAGCTCACTGTTATTTATTTCCAATTTTCAAGCCAACATTTCAAGCCGAAATCAGCATTCTGCTCACACTCTCCCGCGGTTTCCCTGTCTTTCAGGGAGAGCGTCTCTGGTCCGGGTTACGGCGCTCAGACTGGGACCCCTGCGGCTGGAGGATCAGGGCCTTTACGAGTGCAGAGTGCTTTCTCTGGACAGGACCACGGGCGAGATGCAGAACGGCACACAGACCAGGCTCTCCGTAACAGGTCAGTCAATGAGGAACGCTGCAATTAGTTGATTGTAGCATTTTTTTATGCAGTTGTTGTTATTATTAGGGCTGGGACGATCCACTTTTTTTTTCACGATTCGATACGTATCACGATACTCAGTGGCCGATCCGATACGCATTGCGATACAGTAAGTGTAAGTGTTGCGATCCAAGTCCAATCCGATATTTTGTCCCAGCCCTAGTTATTGTTATTATTTGCCATAAAGACAGGCCCAGAGGATATGCCTTTGCCCCAATTTTCTTTTCCATTTTTCCACATTTTATTTACATTAAAGGGACTATACTGAGTTTCAAAAGGTAAAAAATTATGTATTTTCTTCTCCCTACATGTTCCACCCATGTCCTAATGTGTAGAATGAGCCCAGACCTGTTCACCACAACCGCCTCGAAAATCCTGCACTGTCGCTCAGAAAGTTGTTAATTCGGGTCTGAAGTGCCGTCATGCACGAGCCTAATATAGAGACTGCAGTTACGCGTAAGACCTGAGGTGGCAGTAGTGAGTATAAAATAGCCAACATGCATCTAGGCTCTTTAAAATATTTACAGCAAAACTGCTAAGTGGACAAAGAAAACCCCATGAGTTTCAGGTGCTACTCTGTTGTGTTTTAATTGTAATTCCCCCACTGTTGGATGGTTAAAGGTATTCAAACAACGCCGTTCTGAATAGCATACGAGAAGTGTACGACCCCACGATGCAGGTGCTCACACTGTGCGGGTGACATGACCTGCGTTACCATGGATACCAGCTTGGTCTGTCATATCCTCCCCTCAAACAGCGCGTCTACGTCAATGAAATAACTTTGGCATGGCTACCTTCAGCAACGCATGACAAGTTGCCTAGCTTACATGAGCCAATAGCCGCTAAACCTTTGCAGAGTTTCGTGTCTGCAGGATATTTTCAAGAGGACGTCCTCAGCGTGTTTATCCCTCGCTCACCTCTTGCCCGCTCTGTCCGCTCCAGTGTTAATTTCGTCGACTAAAATATTTAGTCTTAATTTTAGTCAAAGTGATTTTTCTGACGACTAAAATTGGACTAAAACTAAATTTAAAGTTTTTCATGCGACTAAAACTATGACTAAAATGTCCAGATATTTTAGTCGACTAAAATGAGACTAAATAAAAATGGAAAGGAGAGACTAATATCATCCAAACTTCTATTGACCGTCTGAAAGAGCCTCATATCATGTAAATCCACTGCCAAAGGAACAGCTGAGCTTTGTTCATGAGGGAGCAGCTCCATGAAGCAGAGGACCTCCATTAAATATGATTATAATGAATATTATTAATACAAAGTCGACTAAATTTGTCTTAATTTTAGTCGACTAAATTGACTTGCAATTTTAGTCGACTAAAACTCGACTAAAATTGAAGATATTTTTTTGACTAAAACTCGACTAAAATTCAATTACATTTTCGTCAAAAGACTAAAACTAAATTAAAATATGTTGTCAAAATTAACACTGGTCCGCTCGGTGTCCGCCTACGTCTCTTCTCCTCCTGGCGCCTGCAGCTGTATTTCCCCGTGTCCGGACCAATGGCCGCTGGCTGCTCTGCTTTGCGACGATGACACTGGAGGCCGCCATTGCTGTAGTGCCGCCATATAGCCGCTAGTCCCCCATTGGAATCCATTGCACTTTAGACACGTTAAAAACAACTTTAATGCCCGGTGCCTAATTTTTGGACTGTCTACAGCTAGATATTCCTCCTGTGATCACACTGGGTTAGACACAATCAGAGGCACCGGGCTGGTTATCGTAGGACACATTTTTGAAATCTCGTACTTAATGAGGGTCGGACTGTTAGCATTGGAGCTGCGCGAGCTACACGTCACGCAAGGGCCGAGTCTACCGTGAAGATCCTGCCCTTATGCCCTTTTTAGGAACACGCTTCGTCAGAGTTGGGGGGGAGGAGCCTGTAAATCCGCCATGATTTCCCCCTCGAGCGTGGTCATTGTGGTAAACGGGGAGGAGTGAGGAATGGCGGTCTATTAATAATATGTCTATGGTCCACACTGCTTCAGTAGCGCTGCCACTCGTGAAAAAAATCGAACGTGATTGAAAACCCTGCGACCGTGCAATTTTCACTCGTACGTTCGCCGCGCGCCGCTAATCGTGGCACGTAGCCCCCAGTACACCGCACGACAGAGACGCACGGAGAGGCTGAAAGATCGCACGACTTCAAATTGGTCATGCGATCAAAATTCGTGCCAAAATTGTGTCTAAAATCGCACACTGTAAGCCCAGCTTAAGGCTACGTTCAGACTGCAGGCTGAAGCGACCCAGTTCCCCTCTTTGACCTGTATCTGATCTTTTTCATGACAGTCAGAACGACACAGATCCGATGTTTTTAAATGAAACCCGGGTCACTTCGATATGGGGTCCTAAATCCGATACGTATCCGATCTTTATCAATGCGACTTCAGCCGTTCAGACAGGAGATCACATACAGGCCGCATTTAAGAGTAATGTGAACTCCCTTGTAACAAAATCGGATTTTTACACACACAAAAATCAGAATTGAGCATATTTATATTATTTTCCCCTCATATTATTGCTGTGCAGGTTGTGTGTCACGCTTGTTCAGCAGTTTGATATCGGAAAAGGGCCGACCAGACCCTGTACGCCTACAACCTCTTATCCCTTTTTCCAAGTAGCTCCCCAAAGGCTTCCAACATGTGTACGTGGGCTTGATGAGTCAAATGTGATTACCGTCTTTTTGAAGCCGGTACCGCTGCTTTTAGGGTGTGTGTCGCGAACCTCACAGTCACGTCTAAATCACAATGCAAACACATGCGGTCCCTGAGGCTGATATGACAAGGCTCTCAAAGGTATACATGGGCTTTGTACTGCATAGACTCGAGCAGGGGGCTGCAAAGAGCCACGTGGGCCTGGTAACGGGTAAACAGTGTTTTTATACACAGCCGACTTGCATGATTTTATTGACGTCATTCAGATAGTAAATTAATTAATACAACTTATGAATTTAATGTTAAATCTTTGAAAGGCAAAACATAAATGCGTGAAATTCAGCCCAACGTTCAGATGGATTAGTGAAGTGTACTAGGCTTCCTCTTGGCAGTTTGTACACACATTCATCAAGACATGAATAATGTGAGATATTTGATTTGAACAAACATGAATATGGTGTTTATTTTTGACCATTTGTAAACATTTAGGAATTTACCAGTTCGATATTTTATTATATATATTTTAAATAATTAAATATAGAGTACAAAAAACATCAGAAAATACTGTATGTGTAAGACTGTAAATATATGTGTGTATATATATATATATATATATATATATATATATATATATATATATATATATATATATATATATATATATATATATCTTTTTAAAAGACAGAAAAGTGAAGTGTGAAGTAACAAAAGAGGCAGATATTATAAGACTTGTTCTTCTTCTCTGCTCCATTTCATTCATGCTGTGTTGGTCTGGCGATTGCATGATGTCACTTTTTGAATGAAATAAATACATAAAATAAAAATGAAAGACCAATTAAGTCCAATTTCTGTTTATATCGGACTTTTGCTTCAATAGGCAGGTTGTCGTGGTAATCAAATGACATTTCATCACAACCCGACAATTATTCACCTTAATAAATGCTCTCAAATCCAATGATAACCACCCAATGCAGCGTCTCCCATTGTGTTCAATGAAGCCGAGAGCGTTGTGTTCACCTGTGCTTGATGTGTGACGCAACACCGTAGAGCCCGATAATGCAAACTTCAAAGGACCTCCCAACACTATGACCAGAATAAAGCTAAGTATATTCTCAATAAACTTGAGATCGCCCCAGCATTATGAATAATCAAAGCAGGGGAAACGAAAATTCCACTGTGTCTTGCAAAACAAACCAATTTGATTTCTTCTTGTAGAGACTTCCCAACGTTGAATTAAGAATGTTTTGCCGAGCCGTAAAATGATGCACATGGATTTCCCTTTTAAGTGAGAGCAGCGGTTTGTACACAATGCCGCCGATGTGCAGGTGGCGGCCATCATCGCGCCACATGAGAGAAACAGCTGCCAGGTGCGAGAGTAAGAGCAGGTTTCAAAACAAAAGTTGTCTTCTGAAGCCCTCGCTTTGATGTTACTGAGACATGCAACTGTTCAAAATGCACAAAGAAACTGTTCTTTTTTAAAGGTCCCTATATGTTTTTCAAAATATTTTGTCATTGCACATATTGACAGTTTTTAATTATGAATCGCACTGAAAGTTTGCGCTTTGAAGTTTTACATCTATTTGGAACGGCTTGTGAATGATTCAGAGAAAAGTGTGCGTGTGGGCCACAGATCAAACGCGTTTCTCCCCCTCGCGCCAGCGTTAGATGATAGTCATAATAGATCAGACCTGGGCAAAATACAGCCCACGGGCCGGATGTGGCCCGCGGAGATGACTCATTCCGGCCCACGACTTGTAGGGCATACATTCCTGAGTATGTAAAAAAAAAAGTAGGTCTCTAGCCCATTCCTTTGCAGAGTTATGATTTTTTTTTTAAGAATAATAATAATAAATAATAATGCATCAGTTTTTTATAGCGCTTTTCTTGACACTCAAAGACCAGAAAAGGTCAACATTGCACTATTCATTCATTCCAGACTCGGTGGTGGTAAGCTACAGTTGTAGCCACAGCTGCCCTGGGGTAGACTGACAGAAGCGAGGCAGCCAATCTGCGCCATCGGCTTTGACCACCACCAACCACTCACTCACATCATTCATCCCGGCCTATTGTACATGTTTTTGGTGGTAGGGGAAACCGGAGTACCCGGAGGAATCGAACCCGGGACCTTCTAGCTGTGAAGCGAGAGCACTAACCGCTGCGCTACTGTGCCGCCGAGAATGCTCATTCCAGCCACTAAGGGGGCTGCTTAAATAAAAATAAAAGGAAAGAATTCCATACGTGTCCAGCAGAGGGCACTGTCATGATAAGAGATCAGGATATAAACAACACATTAGCTACAGTCCAGTCAGGCTCATTTTTCATTTATTGAAAAAAAGTTTCCTCAATAGTATTTTCCCAATCAATACATATTTTTCTTTTGGAGCTTTTGTCGAATAACCTGAATAAGGATGCACACACATGCACGTCCTTGGCTTGATATGGCTAAATATTTACAGAAAATAATAGTCCTACTAAATACCAGTATCAGATATTCAAAATACACAATTTAGTGTAATGTACAACAGGATAAAGTTGCAGAATAAGATCGAGTTATTGTTGGTGCGGCCCTCCGACTCAAATCAGGCTTCTTATGTGGCCCCTTATGAGAATGAATTGCCCAGCCCTGTAATGGTTAGTCATAAGGTCCCGGGCCACGTGGGTCCTTTCTCATGTTCTCCTCGTGTTTGCGTAGGTTACCGCCTGTTTTTCCCATTTTCCCATTAACACAAAAAACATGCACAATAGGTTAATCCTCCAGGCAGGCCCTACATCTGTTTCTTCTCACTTGCCCAGGAGCATCAAAGTGCAGAGGACACATTTTACTACGAGGATGATGAAGACCTAAAGCTTCCATTACCTTACCTTGATATATAACTGACCTTTCGCCAGCGTTGCCTTTAGGGTGCACCAGCTTCGCCTCATGGAGTAACATGTGCCGTTTCCGTGTTGCCTTTTATGTCACATTTATGGTACGTCCGGGCAGATCCAGGGGGGGGGGGTTCTGTTCGTTGGCCCTGCGTCCCGACAAGAGAGCGCTCTGATCAGCCTCAGCCAACCGTGGTCTGCTCGGTCTGAGCGAGGCGGCAGCACATACGCACACACAGACCGAGGAGATCAGACCGTCACCCACAGACAAGTGAGATGAAGGGAACGGAGGTGAGAATGAGTCGGATTTGGACACTAAAGTGGTTTTCGCTCTCGTCCTGTTTGAACCTGTCCAAAAGTGCACACAGTCAGCACGGAGATAACTACCGTCTGCTCTGTTAACGTCACATAAACAGTTCAGATAACTATAGCATAAAGAACAGACCAAACTCTCCATCTCAGTCCAAATCACTAAATCCATTGAAATCTTCATCCTCGGTGTCTCTTCTGAACAGTCGCCTTGGCAACGACCTGGGCACGGAGGCGTAACTGCACCGTTGACAAGCCTCTCCCGGCAGCACGTTTTTCAAGCTCTCATTTGCGAACTCGTTCCTCTAGCCTCTTAGCTTTGTTTGTTTTCTTCATTGCTGTAAGAGTAACCTCCGCTTCTCGCTCACTCCAAACTTTCTTTCTGCTGCTCGATTAGCCTGCAGTGCCCTCTAGCGGCGTGTGAAATTAAATATTTGAATTAAAAAAAAGGAAGAAAAAAGTAATCCGGAGTATTAGAAGCACCCCCTGCCAAACTATGAAAAAAAAGTGTGACTTACATACATTAGTAATGGGATTTTAACTTGGCAAAATGAGGTACAGTTCATTTGCAATCTTTTCCATGACAACGATAATCTTTAGCAAATCTTTATTTTATCTTTTTCAAAATGTCTTCGACTGGACTGGATTGATTGAGTTGAGGACGTTTCACTTCTGTCTGTTGGAACCGTCTTCTCGCTGTCGTAGTCAGTCTGCCGCAATCCCACCAACTGCACTCGTTTACAATTTCATTCCATCAGAATAGTCCATGTTCTGGGCTACATCCCGTTTTGAGAATGGTGGATCTAAATCGCTTCACTCAAACCCATCTGCCTTTTGCTGAAAACAATTTTTTTTTTTATATAGCGATAATTATTTTTACTTGTTTACCATATATACAGTGAGTTGCATACGTGTCGGCCCCCCTTTAACCTTTTGACATTTTGCTTGAGCTGTAGCTCTCTGCAGTTCATCCAGGGTCATCATAGGCGTCTTGGTAACAGCTCTGGTCAGTGCTGTCCTTGTTCGGTCAGTAAGTTTAGGAGGACGGCCGGGTCTTGGTAGGTTTGCAGTGATGTCATACTCTTTCCATTCCTGGATGGTGTATTTAACTGTACTTTGAGAGAAATCTTTTTATAACCTAACCCAGCTTTATACTTCTCAGTAACTTTATCCCGGACCTGTCTGGTGTGTTCTTGGACTTCATGATGCCGTCTGCTCCACAATAGTCTCTGAACTGACCTCTGAGACCATCACAGAGCAGCTGTATTTGAACATTATATTACACACAGGTAGACTTTATTTAGTCATTAGGTCAACATGTGATCATTCAGAAATCATCAGGAAACTTCTGAAGGCAATTGGTTGCACTAAAAGGAAAGGGGGGCCAGTATTTATGCACATCCCACTTTTCAGTTTTTTATTCATAAAAAAAAAGTCTAAATCATGTAAAAATGTAATTTTACTTCATGATTGTGTGTCTTTCACTTTAAATTCCAGTTAAATACATTTATATTTGTAGTCAATCAATCAAACTTTATTCATAAAGCGCTTTTCATACCGAAGGGTATCACAAAGTGCTTTACAGATTACAACATTTAAAACAATACGCCCGGCATTATATATATATATATATATATACACACACACACACGCACGCACAAACGCACAAATAATTAGGACTAGATAAATAGATGTGAGTTAAAAGCTAAGCTAAAAAGGCGGGTCTTGAGCCTGCTCTTAAAAACATGAACGTTCTCTGTGGTCCTGAGCTCCTCCTCAGGTCGTTCCAGAGGCGAGGGCCATAGTATTGGAAAGACGCCTCGCCGTGAGTCTTTCTGTTGACTTTAGGAATAACTAGGAGACCCCTGCCGGAGGAGCGAAGGAGCCGTGAAGGTTCATAAGGTAAAAGCAGTTCTGAGAGATAAGAAGGACCAAGACCATTAAGACATTTAAAAACCATTAAAAGAACTTTAAACTCGATCCTGAAACACACGGGGAGCCAATGCAGCGACTCTAAAACCGGTGTAATGTGGTCCCGCCTCCTGGTCTTCGTCAGGACGCGAGCTGCTGATAGTACTCAAAGCACTCAAAGTACTTTAAATATATATTTTTGGGGGGAAAACACTGACTTTGCTGGACTGTTTTTGCTACATGTTTGACAAAAAATACAAAAAGATAAAAGGGTCTAAAACACATTCAACTGTTTTAGCTGAAACTGTAATCTGTTTCTTACTCATAAGTATCGTATCCATGTTTCTTTTGAATATTGAGATTTCCCCTCCTTCCTCTTGTTTGATGCACTGAGCAAATCTTAAGACATTAAAATTATGCACAGATTTTTGGCATTAAAAGGATTAAATTGGACTTGCTGCTACCCCATACACAAAACAAAACACAAAGCGAAAACATGTAATTTATAACACATGTTGGTACTTTAACCTATACTAAGTTGCAGATACTTTGTGATAGTGTTACTGTGTGATAGTGTTGTGATAGCTCAAGTAAATATAGATTTTCTCTTTTGAAAATGCAGTATTGATTTGCAATTCAATAAAGGCCAGTGCAAAGAATTGAGCTCAGACATCTCAACAGAAAGCCATTTTCCTGGACTATACATATTTACTCCAGGCCCTGTGCATCTCTAAATGGTAGTTTATGAAGCTACCCGGTGGCCTTTTCCATAATATCACAAGTTGCAAAGTAGTATTTATTCGGTTTTCCCTTTGGCACCACAAAACCTGAATATGGGACTACACTGCAACACTGTATTACTGACACATGGGTCACCTCTGAGGAGCAGTGGGCAAGCACAGCACAGTCCCAATACTGTGAGCAAACCCACAGAAACCCAAGTGTGGGCCCACAATATTTCTGCCCTTGTCCGTCATCAGAAAAATAACGTCTTGTTGCTGACAAAGGTCTCAGCCAAGAAAGAAGAAAGACAAGTTGTGTTGCAATGCAGTAAGTGTTGTAATGTTAGGAGAAAAGGTGTAACATCTCAGCAAAGAATGAAATAACACATGACTTCTAAAATGAAATCACACTTGTGCGATCGTATATTTGAATGGATGAAACAGACTCAGTTCTGTTATTACTGATCGACAAGGACTCCTAACTATAGAACTACTAGAAAACGTGCATCCCAGTTTAGTTGGTTTCATTTACTAGAAACAAATCAGTTTTCCATTCAAGTCACATAATCACCTTACAATACAATACATGAGTGTAAAGCGTTTGTAGCATTTTGTGGCTTCATTTGTAGTTCAAGTAAAACGTGGCTTTTGCCATAGTCAGTGTTTGCACATGTATAGTTAAAAAGAATTAAAGTAACTATTATTATTTGCAGTTACTGTATATGTGCTTCACGCTTGAAATCGCTGTGTTTGGCCCGCGGCCCACAGGCACATTTTCATTTTGGCCCTCGGAGACAAATACGTTTGTGTGTTGTCCCCCTGTGTTAGGGGGACAACACTAGGAGAACTGTTGGTGAGTCAGGGCTAAACAAGATGTATTAAAATATATATATATATATATATATATATATATATATATATATATATATATATATATATATATATATATATTACTAAGATTGTAATGGATGTTCCATCCTTCAACACTGCATGAAGACATAATAAAAGGTGTTTTGCTCTTTTAAATTGATTGACATTTATACTTTTGTTCAGTATCATTTTGTGCCCTTCAAACTTTGTTGAATTATTCTCTTATCGTTAATGTGACATTGACGAGTTTGAAGTGGAGCACAAATGAAAGGTGGAAGAACTGAATTAGGTCCTGTTGCTAAAGTAACCATTAAAATCATTATTACACATCTGGCCTTGTCCTATCTGGCCTTGTTGGCTTGTGGGACTCCGGAGGCAGCTGAGAGGTACCGGCAGGCCAAGCGTGCTACAGCTCGTGCAGTCGCAGAGGCAAAACCCGGGTCTGGGAGGAGTTTGGAGAAGCCATGGAGGAGGACTATCGGTCGGCCTCGAAGAGATTCTGGCAAACCATCCGGCGCCTCAGGAGGGGGAAGCAGTGCTTCACCAACACTGTTTACAGTGCGGGTGGGGGGCTGCTGACCTCGACTGGGGAGGTGGTCGGGCGGTGGAAGGAGTACTTCGAGGATCTCCTCAATCCCACCGTCACGTCTCCCGATGAGGAGGCAGAGGCTGGGGACCCGGAGGGGGGCTCGTCCATCACCCAGGCTGAAGTCACCGAGGTGGTTAGAAAGCTCCTCGGTGGCAAGGCCCCGGGGGTGGATGAGATTCGTACCGGGTACCTTAAGTCTCTGGATGTTGTAGGGCTGGATTGGCAGACCGGGGTGGTGGTCCCCCTCTTCAAGAAGGGGGATCGGAGAGTGTGCTCCAATTACAGAGGGATCACACTTCTCAGCCTCCCTGGTAAGGTCTATTCCAGGGTGCTGGAGAGGAGGATCCGGTCGATAGTCGAACCTCGGATTCAGGAGGAACAATGCGGTTTCCGTCCTGGTCGTGGAACACTGGACCAGCTCTATACCCTTCATCGGGTGCTCGAGGGTTTGTGGGAGTTCACCCAACCAGTCCACATGTGCTTTGTGGACCTGGAGAAAGCGTTCGACCGTGTCCCTCGTGGTGCCCTGTGGGGGGTGCTCCGGGAGTATGGGGTCCGGGGCCCTCTACTAAGGGCTGTCCGTTCCCTGTATGACCGTAGCAGGAGCTTGGTTCGCATTGCCGGCAGTAAGTCAGACCTGTTCCCGGTGCGTGTTGGTCTCCGCCAGGGCTGCCCTTTGTCACCGGTTCTGTTCATTACTTTTATGGACAGAATTTCTAGGCGCAGCCAGGGGCCGGAGGGTGTCCGGTTTGGGAACCTCAGAATCTCATCTCTGCTGTTTGCGGACGATGTTGTTCTGTTGGCTTCATTAAATCAGGACCGCACTGGGGCGGTTTGCAGCCGAGTGTGAAGCGGCCGGGATGAGGATCAGCACCTCCAAATCTGAGGCCATGGTTCTCCACCGGAAAAAGGTGGCTTCCCCGCTTCAGGTCGGTGGGGTGTCCTTGCCTCAAGTGGAGGAGTTCAAGTATCTCGGGGTCATGTTCACGAGTGAGGGACGGATGGAGCGTGAGATCGGTAGACGGATCGGTGCGGCGTCAGCAGTGATGCGGTCGCTGTATCGGACCGTTGTGGTGAAGAGGGAGCTGAGTCTGAGGCAAAGCTCTTGATTTACCGATCGATCTACGTTCCCACCCTCACCTATGGTCATGAGATTTGGGTAATGACCGAAAGGACAAGATCGCGAATACAAGCGGCCGAAATGAGTTTCCTCCGCAGGGTGGCTGGGCGCACCCTTCGAGATCGGGTGAGGAGCTCAGTTACCCGGGAGGAGCTCGAACTCGAGTCGCTACTCCTCCACGTCGAAAAGAGCCAGCTGAGGTGGCTAGGGCATCTGTTCCGGATGCCTCCTGGTCGCCTCCCTCGGGAGGTGTTCCAGGCATGTCCTATTGGGAGGAGGCCTCGTGGAAGGCCCAGGACACGCTGGTGGGACTATGTCTCCGAGCTGGCCTGGTGTCGCCTCGGGGTCCCCCCAGAACAGCTGGAAGAGGTGTGCGTGGATCGGGAGGTCTGGGCATCTCTGCTGAGACTGCTGCCCCCGCGACCCGGCCCCGGATAAAGCGGAAGAAAAAAATGGATGGATGGATGTCCAAATGAGCTCCCCCAAACTGTCTGGCTGGTCTTCCCATAATTGGGACTATTTTAAAGGGTTATACCTGTAGGTTATGTATATATAAAAAAATAAAAATAAAAAAAATAAAGTAAAGGTTAAGAATATAATATGACAAAAATTCGATCCAATGTTACTTAGAAGGAGAGAACTCAGGGGGTCGGGACTGAGGGGTCGGCACTCAGAAGTGGGTCACGAACCATTTCTTTTAATATTTATGGACAGAAAAGTACAGAATCACTGCTTGAGTCTGTTAAAATGACTGTTATCGGATAGGTTTTTTAGAAATCATCATTTCAGCTTTTTTGCTTTATTTAATGCTTATTCGACCACCTTTTGTTGAGGAAAAGACAATATGTTACAAATATAAGTGGTATTTGGGTTGCAGCTTATCAGGGTCATTGCAGGTCCCGGTGCCAGACCAGTTGAGAACCAGGTGGCTGTGATAAAATGTTTGCATCTACAGAGCACAACATCTCTGAACGCACACACGAGCAGCACTGAACGTTAAACACATCCACGTGACTTCCTCGATCACAATAATGCCTTTTTTTTCACACGTTTCCCTACATTGACAGTAAAACATTATCGGGTAACTTTAACCCAATTGCCAGACCAATGCATGAAATCAGCCTTTTGTTAATCTTTCACGTGTTTCATTTTGTGTTTCAGCCCCTCCCGTGCTCACCAAAGTCCCGCCTCCGGTTGTTGAGGTCCTGGCAGGACGGCCGCTGTCCCTCACCTGTGTTGCTAGCGGCAACCCCGCTCCGGTTATTACATGGCACAAAGACGGCAGAGTCTTCAAGACGGTAAACAGTGTCCCATAGTACCATAGTTTCAACGTGTGCGCTTTGAATCACAGCCACAGATCAGAACGAGACACTTGTATTACTGGAGGAAAAAGTTATATTGGATTTTAAATTAGATTGTCCTGTAGCAAGTCTCCAGTGTCTCCCAACTCAAATCATGGACAATAGGCTGAGCCCACTTGTATTGAGGAGGAGGAGATATTAGGACAGCTAAGAACCTGTTCAAGCTACTGAGTAAAATAAATCTATTATTTCCTTTATTTTCATTTTAGTCTTAGTGTTGTATGAGGGCTCGGCGACATGGAGCAAAAGTCATATCCCATATCCCGTTCTGCAAAGTGAGAGCTGTTGAAATGAAATGTTAAGTAGCGCGTCCTCGTCTTGCCGTCCCTCCACGTTCTGTGAGATTTCGTTCGAAAAGATTTGAGCGCAAAGGTGCACATTAAAACAAAAAACAAAACAAAAATTGACAACAACAAAAATAGCCTATAAAATAAAATAGGTCAATCTATTTCTGCATTTATATAAAGAGATGACAAAAAAGTGCCTTTAATAGCTTATCTGAATTTGAACTATATCGATGTATGCGATACGGTCTAATTCCATCCCTCATTTAAAAATATATCGATATCACTTAAATATAGATATATCGCCCAGCCCTATGTTGTATACAATCTGTACAACCTAGATAATGTTCAGTGAAAGCTCGTGTACTCAGTTTGTAACACAAAGAAGCATTTTATATAGAAGCGGTATGGGACGTTTTGCGGGTGTTTCCACAGCCATGACCGAACCAATCTGCGCCCAAAGGGGGTTCAGGCTGATCATTGGCCCGCTGTTATGAGGGGGTGGGAGGGAGCACGCCATGCACAGCTGTGCATTTATTGGATAAGGTAGAAGGCACAGTCGTCGGCGTCATATTCCGTGAGAATGGCAATCGCCACCTTTCGGGCTGCTTGAAATACATGTAGAAATACATGAATCTGAGCCCCCGGATATGTTTTTCATAAAGGAACAGCTCATTATGTGGTTAAAAGTCAGTGTACTGCCGTGTCTTATTTTCTGGTAACAATTGCACTTCCCGAACACAGAAACTGGATGGCTGTCTTGGCTGCTGTCTTTTTCACTTATTAGCACATCTTCAGTCACTTTTCTAATTATGTCTCTCGCCATCGCAAATGGGCCCCGATGACAAAAACAATGCACAACTAAAGCCAAAAGAAAGAAGCAGAAATGTTATAATTTAGCACAGCGCTCTCCACTCCATTCAGCGATATCGCCGCGTCTACCGATGTATGAATTATATTAGTAAAGTGCCAGAGAAGTTCAATAGCTTTCCAGATAAAGGCTGGCTCCCACACAAAAGCACTCCAAACCTGGCAACGATCAGATAAATGCTACGCTGCAACAGCTCTCAATGCACTGCCGTTTGAATATATAGAGATTAGATTCTTTTTGTAACCTTAGTTTCACTCCTGCAATGAATTAATACATTGTATGTATTGAATAGCGCTTTTCGAGTCTTCTTCAGCTGAGACAGACAGATACGTACTTGACTGATCCCGATGGAAATTATGCACAAGTAGTCCCTTGCTCACATTCACACAAACAGAGCAGGATCAGGATCAGAATTATTCAGGATCTGTCTTAAGATGAGATAAGATTATCCTTTACTGAGCGCACAGTGGGGAAATTCACTTGTTACACGAGCGCTCAAACACTCAGGGTGTGCAAAAAGAGGGAGGAAATGTGCAAACAGTTAAATAGTGAATAGAGGTCTCTTATGGACAATGGGTAAAAAAGCTTTAAGGGGCAAAAAGTATAAATAATACAAATAAGAATTGGAACAGACTAGAATGTAGAATATCAAAATGTCAGCATTGGCAGTGCAAAGTTTACGCAACTTCAGGACCGCTTTTCTCAAAATGAGGTTTTTGCTTCACCCATGCAACAACCTCACCAAGGTTTTTATCAGCGGGACTATTTTAATACCTACTTCCTAGCCTGATTTTTTTTTAACAGATTCTTTCACTTATGAATAGCTTATTCAAAAACTAAACCAAAATGCCCTCAGACAAAAAAATCCTAGTAACGAATATGCAAACAAAATGATACAATACATCGACACCTGTCTATCCATTATTTAGATTTCATCGCTGGAACTATAGGCATTTTAGACCATTTTTAAGCATAACATTTCTTATTTTTATATGAAAACATAAAATTACATAATACCCCCCCCCCCATTCACCTGCAGAGTCTCGCCTTAAATGAAGGGTAATGTGCAAAATTGACTTTTACAATGTTAAAACATATTCCTAGAGTTATGTCTTGACCCACTCAACTTCGGGTCACTGTGGTGACTGAACGCACGCGCATTTATATATTTATATAGGTGAGGTTCTTAACACATGTTAGAGAAACAGGCCACCGTTTTCCCAGACTGAGATATGTTCTTATCTGAGCTTAGACGAGTTGATGCGCAACTGTCTGGTGTTTGTGCGTGCGCTCAGTCACGCAAATGTTGTTAGCGTTTAGCCGCTCCCAGCAAAGGTTTGGTTCCAAACTGGGGTGAAGTTGGAAGCGACCGAGCTCTTCCACGCTTCGCCCATTTAAATACAGTTACGTGAAAAGTTACATGATCTAAGTCTAGTGACACAAAATGAAACATGTGGATTTTCTAAGCGGATAAAAAGGAGAACTATATTGTGAGGCGTAAAAACACCTGGAGTACTTCAACCTCGCGCAGTAATGTTGTCGAAGTCCTCCAGGTGTTTTTACGCCTCACAATATAGTTTCCCTTTTCATCCGCTTAGAAAATCCACATGTTTAATTTTGTGAAACTAGACTTGGATCGTGTAACTCTTCACGCAACTGTATATAAAGAGGGGAAACGTGGAAGAGCTCGGTCGCTTCTAACTTCACCCCAGTTTGGAGCTATACCTTTGCTGGGAGCGGCTAAATGCTAACAGTTACACATCAACTGGTCTGAGCTCGGGTAAGAACATATCTCAGTGTAAAAAACGGTGGCCTTTTGCTTTAATAAAAGTAAATGCACCTGTAGGCCACCATTCTCACCATTTGACTGTGCACGAAGAGGAAGAAAGTCCAGCATTTCCAGCGCTGATGGCACTTCAAATGTGCTTGGAACAACGTAGACAGGCTTATAGACCAGCACATGTAATAAAAAATAAATAAATACATCTTTAAACATTTTGTTGGTGCTGCTTATATTCAGGTGCGCTCAATAGTTTGGTGTATAATGCTCTGTGGGACATAACGGGCCTTCTGTTTCCTTACAGGGCGGAGTGTTATCGCTTCCGCTTGTGAGCGCAGAGTCGGCGGGACAATACACCTGCCACGCCGCCAACTCCCAGGGAAACGTGAGCCAATCCACCCGGGTCGACGTCAAAGGTCAGTCTGAGTCTTTATCCGGGGCTCTTATTGACTTCAGAGTGGGTCTACTCTGGGTATTTGTTTGCCTGTCATTCATTCAGAGATTGAAAGCACTTTTGGGCACACCCCGGAATTTCAAGTTTGATTTTTTTTTTTTGCCACAAAAACAAGTCAAAAGTCGCAAAACGGCGTTGCATAAACATTTCAGTGATATCCAAAGTGCTCGTAATGCTGAGTGGATTATCAAAAATAAGGCCTTTGGAAGATTATCAGATGTATTTAACAGTGGTGGGAATCGATCACTTTTTTTAATCGAGGTTAAACATTGCCTTTTTAATTAATTAATCGCAATTAATAATATTTAAGCATAATTTTAGGGGTTGTATTAGGGCGTTAAAGTGCGACATGTGCCTAAAAAACTCGACTAAACATTTGTCAGCCCCCCCCCTCATCTGACAGCTCTGATCACTGTACACAAAATAAATACTAGGAATATTCGTGATTTCAATAGTGACCAAAATCAGTCCCGTAATTCCCGGACTATAAGCTGCTCCTTGGTGATGTGTAAACAGGCAGCAACCCCCCTCAGCTGTTTTACTGGATACTTTTGTACATCTTTGCCGTGTTTTTGTGGGGATCGGTGGGTTATTTTCTTTTTTTACTGCGAAGAGTCCTGAAGAAAGCAGCTTTTTGAAAGTAAACAGCAGCTCCTCAGCTAAACCGTTTTGAGACATTCAAACGTCTTCTTCTGAGACACTGAAGAGGCACCAAGAGCCCCCACACCTGCAGCACAGTGGAGCTCCAGGAAACAAGGAAAAGACAAACAAGGAGGTATCCGGACTCTTAGGGTTAGGGCTTAAGGTTAGGGTTAGAGTTTGGGTCTTACGTCTTATTACTTTATGTACCTCCAAAGTACTAATACACATTATTCCATTGTGTATGTAACCTGCAGGTACAAGTTATTACAATGTGGCAGGTACAATGTATCAATCAAACAAACTTTATTTATAAAGGTATCACAAAGTGCTTTACAGATTACAAAATTTAAAATGTATCAAAGCCAGCTTTTTCCAGCTGCGCCTTTTGCAGAACTTACTAATCAAGGCAGATCAAACAGTTGGTGATTTATTATGAGCAGTAGAAAAAGATCATTTGTGAAAAACAAATGAATAAATGATAAAACATATGTAAACATATGAGTGAGACTGACAGAAGTCTGAGAAGTCAAGTCTGAAGTTTCTAACCCCTTCACTCCCAGTTATACGTCCTCCCGATACTGGCTCCCGATTTTTAAATATTAATGTTTGTTCTTATAGCTCTTCGTGGTCTCGCTTCGCTATATTCAACTGAGATTATGACCCAGCAGAGTCTCCGGTCCTCCGAACAAATGGTTCTGGATGTGCCCAGGTCCCGGTACAAACAGTGGGGCGATCAGGGTTGCAGAACCTAAACTGTGGAACATCTGCCCCTCAGTTCTCACAGATCAGTCCCTTTTTAAATCCAGATTAAAGACTCATTTTATCAAATTGGCTTTTAACACCTAGAACGCACTGATTTATTTCTAGGATGTAATAATTTGGGTTTTTTAAATTTGTTTTATCTTTCTGTGAAGCACTTTGGTCTTCCTGGTGTTGTTGTAAAGTTCTATATAAATGAACTTTGACTGAAAAGCACTCAGCTATTTCTAAAAAAAAGAACTCGTGAGGACAAAACATAAAACTGTGAGCGTGGTGACATTGGAGAGCTCATCCAGTTCCTTTTGGAGGTAACCCCACTCACCTGCACGAACACTCGGGCAGGTATGGCGTCAGATTACTATCTTTAAGTCGAGGGCGCAAATACAACATCAACGCGCGCAGAACACAGGGATCGAGGGCACATGCACTAAAAGTGAGCACTAAAACTATGACAGAGGCTGATGTCTCTTCATACGCCGGTGTTTTCATTTCAGCGCTGTGAGCGGCCCACAGTGCCCTCGCTCTTCCACAGTCTGACCGCTCGGTTTTCTTCTTCATTCAGCGCTGACTAGTGGATCACAGATATACTAAAACTGAAAACGTTATCAAACTACTACTTTATAAAAGGACTGAAAAAAACATAATTATATTTGACCCAATACAAAAAATGAAAAAAGTATATCATAACAAGCTAGTATAATCGGCTAATTAATTATAATGGCTATTATAATTCATTATTTAGTATATTATTGTTTAAGAAGAACATTGTCTAAAAAAGTAATACAAGAAGAAGAAGAAGGAGAAGAAGAAGAGGTGGTATAGTAGCCAACATATTTACTCAAGTAAGAGTAACATTACTTTGAAATAATTTTACTCAAGTACAAGTAAAAAGGAGTGACCCAAACAATTACGTGAAAGTGAAAGTAAAAAACAAAGTATTTGAATACTGTGAGTAACTGTTTGAGTGTAAAAGTCCGATTTATTTACTATGATGCCATAAATGGTGTGAACCAAAACATAAAATCCTGTGGAAATTGTGATATTTACAAAGAAACAGAAAAACAAAATAATTCTTAAGAACAAGGAGCTTAAATATTTACTCAAAGTGGAAAAAGTAACAACTACTTTTACTAAAGTAAGAAACAGATACTTCATTAGAATTTGACTGATAAAACTACAATTTCTTCAAAAAGTTACTTAAAGGGACTATATAGAAGTGTAACCACAAATAAATGTATAGAAATTTAACATTTCTTCCGCAAACCTGCCCCAGCAACGCCCAGGTGAGTAGAATGAGCCCTGGCCTTTTCACCGTGATTGCCTCTATATGCTGTAAAGTCTCTTAAATAGTCTATGCTCGGGTCGAACAAGCAAACAGCGTAATGCGTGATGATGTCATGTTAGCTGTAGCGTTAGCTGTAGCTGTAGCGTTAGCTGTAGCGTTAGCTGTATCTCCTCTATACTGACGCTGTCGAGCCAGTGGTAACTTCGGAAGGATGGATTTAGCGGAGAATAAAAGGAGACCGGCTTCAAGAGTTTATTCGAGTGTGACAAAAAAGGCGAAAGTGGAGTCTGATCGGCGTAGGCAAAGAACCAGAGTAAACATCGGAAAATGTCGAGAGAATTCCTCAAAAGACCCGCAGCTTATTGTTGCTTGAAAGGTAAGAAATTATGACTAAATACGTGGGGGAAAAGTGTTGCTGATGCTTCAAAACAACGGTGTCCGACTGTCCGTGCATGTTGTACAAACTTCACTGAAACAAGCCCTAAAATAATCATATATGGAAGTTTCCAAAATAGTTGATCTCATAGTTTTATACTACAGAGAAGTTGTGTAGTATTAGTAGCTGACTAGTAGTGTCAGTAATAACAGTAATTGTGCTGTACCTACAAAACATTTGAGTAGTAACGGTGGTAATGGTGCTGTATTTACAATGCCAAAAATAATGCTGCTAATGTTAGCTTTTCTTGGCCGCAAAACAAGCAAGACTGTTCACGGATTTAAGTAGTGAAACTAGTACAAAACGTGGACATGTGCCGTTTACAATATAGTTTACGAGTTAGCTACGCCAACTTTCTGCCCAGGGATTTGAAGAGACGATTTAGGCTTTTCCTTGTAGCATTTCTACCAGTGGAAATATTAAATTATTACAATTAGGCCTGCGTTTATGCATACAAAGTATACAAGTTATTTTTTTTCTCCTTCAAAACGTCTATTATTCGTTTATCTGTAATATTTGGCTTCTTCACTCAATTCTCTTTGCTGCATTTGCTCAAACATCAAATCTTGGAAAATATCCACTCAAATTGATTGGGTCTAAATATCTTACAAAACGGTAACGTTTCTTACCTCAGTTTAAGTCGCGCCTGAAAATCTGTAAATGGACCAGGACGGGACTGTTATTTCTGGTGCTCGTAAAGCCTGAGCGCCTCATGCACGAGCGTATCATCGAGGCTGCAGTTACGCGTTTGGCCTGAGGGGGCAATTGCGAGCACAAAACTGCCAAACTCCACAGAGCCACTTTATGCACATTAAAGATAAAAAATAGAATATTTTAAACTAATTATTGGATATATGTAGTTGTTGGAATGTACTGTATTTTTTCTTGTATGTTCGTGTTCACTCACTGTCTTCTTCTTCATTGTGAATCTGTGATCCACTAGTCAGTCTTATTCTGAAGTAAATGAAGAAGAAAACCGAGCGGTCAGCCTGTGGAAGAGCGAGGGCACTGTGGGCCGAACACATCGCGCTGAAATGAAAACAAATCAACTAATCAAATCAAATAAGTCTTTCATTCATGAACTTAAGTTACTAAATTAAAGTAAATGTACCTGTAGGCCACTCTTAGACAAATGACTACATAGTCCTGTATTTTCAGTGTCCTGATGTTAGATTCAACTGCTCTTTGTTTGTTTATTGTTTTTTTCCTGTAATCATGCACCATTAATCTCAATGATAACTAAGACTCTGACTCAACCTCAAGATTGTTCAGTTTTATTTAGCAAAAGTATTACCAAAACCCACATTAGGAGTATTATCCATCAAGATACACACTAAGCTGCCTGTATCTGAACATGATTGTGCCGGGTACATTCTCCTTTCACTCCCGCTCACCTCCTTTTTATTATTTTGTTGGGAACCCAGTGTGGTTTGACTGACTGGGCGCCTCCGCAATTTAAATCCGTTTCTCCCCATTGCGTCATGAGACTAGAGCAAATACAAACCCAAACAGCGCCCAACGCTTTGCCTGTCGCCTCCGAGATAACGCTAATATGATGATACCAGGCGGCATCTCCACCGGGATCTGCAACTCCAGATTTGTCACGACGATACTGCCGGCGCCGTAAAACTAAGTCTGTGGAGTATTTTCAATGGGATAAATGCAGGACAAAAACCTCGGGGTCTCCGCACAGTCACTGGCCACATTCTGTCAATCCCAGCATAGCACAGGCCGTTGGAGTTTGATATCCTGCCACACCATTTGTATTTTTATGGACGAGCTGAACGGACATGGAAGTGAAGTTAATGTAGCAAGGTAATTCATTACATACTGCACATTCATACATTCCTTTAGTTTTCATTACAGTATTTAGTCTTATTTTTGAACAAGCCACGGCGACGTCTTGATTGTTTTCTAAAAGGAATCTTGGCCAGTTAACTCACCCGCTTCGATGTGGGGCCTTCCACAAACAACCAGGCACTATTGCAAATAAACTGCAGGTTTGGACAAAACTTTAGTTAATGAAGTTTTAGTCATCGGTCCTAAGGCCCAGAGAGAGAAACCTTTACCCAAACTACAGTCATTGTCTTTTAATCCTTCCTCACAGGTGAAGAACCTGGGTGTGATTTTTGACTCTGAGCTGACTTTAATTCCACACATTAAGAATATCACAAAGATAGGTTTTTACCATCTAAAGAACATAGCCAGAGTCCGCCCCATTCTCTCTCGGGCCAACACGGAGACGCTAATGCATGCTTTTATCACCAGTCGTATTGACTACTGTAATGCCCTGCTTTCTGGTCTTCCCAAAAAGAGTATCTCAAGTTTACAACTTCTACAAAGTTCAGCAGCTCGTGTCCTGACGAAGACCAGGAGGCGGGACCACATTACACCGGTTTTAGAGTCGCTGCATTGGCTCCCCGTGTGTTTCAGGATCGATTTTAAAGTTCTTTGAATGGTTTTTAAATGTCTTAATGGTCTTGGTCCCTCTTATCTTTCAGAACTGCTTTTACCTTATGAACCGTCATCCCCCCCCCCCCCCCCCCTGATCCAATATACGGATCAAATGGAAGATCAAAGGGCAGGATACGTTTTTCGGGAATGTAGGATTAGCCTATTGTGCCTGTTTTTAGATCTAAATGTCTTCTTCTGAAACACTGACGAGGCACCAAGAGCCCCCACACCTGCAGCACAGTGGAGGCACAAGAGGGAAACAAAAAAGGGGAAAACGAGGAGGTATCCAGGCAAGACTCGCCGCTAAGCCACACAAGCCTTCTATCATTAGTATTGTTCTGGCTGAGGAACGTTCACTGGAGAATAAGACGGATTATATTCGTCTGCTCAACTGTAAGGCTACATTTTTCCCAACCAGTGGTACAGGGACCCCAGGGGTACGTGAGCACTTAGCGGGGGGTACTTGGAAATATTTCAAATCTAAAGAGAAGGTTAAACTGAACTGTCAATATTACTTTAAAAGAAAACGTATTTTCAATGATTGTTTGCACTAAAAGGTTTGAAGTGTTTTTTTTTTTTTTAAACATAATACACGTCTAAATGGCAATAGATCTGAGTTCAGCAGATCATTTTCTAAATAATTTACTCCACCTTAGAGTTAAGGGCTGCTTTGAGTAGTTCAAGACTCAAGGGGTGCGATACAAAAAAGGTTGGGAACCACTGCTCTACTTAACCAGAAAGAAATCCCTTTAGCTTGATCCGAAGCACAAAATCATCCCTCCATCAATTACAAAACAGGAAAACACGTTTGCTGAAGCCTGATAGACGGCTATGTCCACAGAGCTGTATGTTTTGAAGGTAAGCAAGGCGCACCTGAACCTGATGGAGGAACTCATAGGGAACTTTGAATAAGCCAATATTGTATTTTCTAACCCAACAAAGTGTAAGATGATGATCAGGATTAGGGCTGGGTACAGAAAGCTCCGGTAGGGGGCGGTATCGGGGAAAACAAGTCTTGCGGTGCCAAGACTCGATTCGCTTTGGTCTCTCCGGACGTCAGTGTCTAAAGCGGTGAGTCTAAAAAAGGCTCAAATGCTAAAGCGAAGTAAGACTATAACTTACTTGCAGATGTGTTGGCCTTCATATAGATGTGCAATAGGGTGGTCCTTAATCCCATGTACATTTTCAAATTATTTTTTGTTAACCTTGAAGTTTGCCCTAGAAGGCGCTACAGGTCCAATGGGCCTAGAAGCCTGTGGATTCTTCAGGTTGCAGAATTATGTTCTAAAGACTAAAAAGAATCAAATTGTGTTCCATGTTGTGTTAAAATATATAAACTGTATGTACAATTCATTCACATTTGCTTACAACAACTACCAACTAGGTATCGGAAGTAAAATACATTTTGTTAAGGCGAGACACTGCAGGTGAATAGGGAACATTTTCAAATTTAAAGATATACATTTTAAACTTTTGCTGTTGATCACTGACATGAATATGACAAAAAAAAATATTGCAAGTTGTTTTCATATAAAAAATAAGGCATTTTATGCCTAAAAATGCCCCATATTATATATAATATATTATATTATTTTCAGCGACAAAATCTGAATAATGGATCAAACCAGGTTTAAATGTATGGTTTTATTTTGTTGATTTATTTTCAGAGGGGATTCTTTCTTTTCTATATTTCTTTTCATTTCAAATCATATTTGCTTTAAAACTTCCATTCATTTTCTTCCACTTGTCCGTTGCCGGGTCGTGGGGGCAGCTGTTGGAGCTGCACCAGCCCCTATGGCGCCCCCTGCAGGTGGTGGGTCCACAGAAGGACGGCCTCATGGTTCTAACCGGGCCTGTTGGTCTCTCATTTTCTCCAATTGAGAATAAATAAATAAAAACATTCAAATCACCTGGAGAGTTTTCTCTACTACACACATTTGAATGCTTTGAACATGATTTACTTTGAAGGATGTTTGTGCCAACGATGATTCGTGACAGAGTGATCGCTCCCACTTTGTGTCGGCTCTTTGACGTGCGAGGCTGGTTTTATTTTGACATCGCCGCTCGTGTTTATATGACTTTAGATGAAATAAAACCGTGTCCCGATGTGGATCCGGCCCGTCCCTGCAGCTCGGGAGGTAATAATGTCCTTTTCTCTCTTAGGACATCCTGGACGAGGCTTTTCAAACCCATGTTATTTTAACGCCATTACCCGAAAACCAGGTATTGCTAAAGTTGCGGTATCGAAAGGATTTACCTGCCAAAAACAAAAAAGTACAATACCCCCCCCCACCCCCACCCCGCATTGTGGACGCAAACTTGATATGTCTTCCAAGTGTTCCGTCCAGTTTGGAGGCACAAGAATGTGGAATAAGCAAATGCCAGAGTGTGTCATTGGATTACACCGACACACTGCTGCATAATACTGCCGTGGGATTTCATTCTGCCGTCCTCCGCTCCTCCCACTCGCGCTGGGAGGAGAAAAAAAATAAATAAAAACATAACATAAACCATTGGCTTTAAGCTGTCTCCTCCACATTTCCGACGGTTACCGTGGCCACACCGAGTTAAATCGCGTTATATCGAGGCCAAACGAGGTCATCTGGGCTTCGGCTGCGTTCCGGTGCCACATGGATTAGGCTAATGGATCGTCTGGATGGAAATGCGACTAAGCCGGGGAGTGTAGTTAAAGGTGACGAGTGCGGAGCGTCGCAGTTAGCGCCTTTTCCAGCGTACGGTGGTGGGACGTTATCGAGAAGGGCGCGCTCTTGTTTTACAAAAGGCTGAACGTGGGTTTGCCTTAAGCCGCACAGACATAGAGCAGCCTTTCCACATTCGAAGGAAACAAAATGCCTCATGTTAAAGGCCTTTTTAACCGTGGATAAAACAACACAATAATGGGTTTCCTTACCTCACATCTGTGGACACATTAATATTCACCCCAAGTATCCCTTTCCCCTTTGTGGCATTTGTTCATTTGTTGGGATAATGTTAGTAGTAGTAGAGCTAATCTGCTCTAAATGTAGATGTGTCATTTCACTCAATTCATAAATAAATATCACATATTGACTCAGTGGCTTTGTGACAGCTTGTGCTTTTCGGTGGGGGTACTTGAGCACTTAGCTGGGGGTACTTAACCTCTTGCCCCCCGCCGTAACCGAGTTCAGCTTTTGCCAAATCTAAAAGGTCCAATAAGCCAGAGTAAAGCCTCATTTGAAAACTAAGGCCTACAAAGCTCATCTAAACACATCTTTTTCCTTGCAGGTAAAAAGTGAAAGTGGTATTGAGTAGTATTTCAATATTTTCTCAAATGAAAATCATTTTAAAGGTGCACTTTCTATGTAAAAAAAAAAAAAAAAAGGGTTGATATTAGCGCCTTTACTTACCATCCCGATGGCCTGTAGGACGCTCCAGGACCAGTTGTTTTTTAGGTTTTCACAGCTGGTTGAACCATATTAATGGTTATACGTTTCATTCCATTCTGAAAACCGACCAGCAATCCTAAAAACTGAAATAAAATTGATCCCGGAGCGTAAAGGCGCCAAGCTAACCACCCATAACACTTAATATCACTTTATACGCCTACACATCTGTATATACAATCCCGCTGTTGTTCATTGTCAAATTGTTGTTGTCTTACCATATGTCACTTTATTTTATCTTATTTATTTAATATTTTTTATGCATGCCCTTATAGACTTGGAGTTTAACGTTCTTAGCTTATTTTTTATCTTAATTCTGTGTTATATGTTCTATGTAAAATTCCTAGTTTGTAAACCTTGTTCACAAACCTTGGCAATAAACCGATTCTGATTCCATACAGCTGCAGGGTCATGGAAGGGTCAAATACACAATATGAACTTTATCGTTTACATAAAAAGTTGTAGTTCTAAATATATGACAAGCACCTGTAATGTAGTAATACGGCCGTATTCAAAGAGAAAAGGGTAGGAACAGGAGTAAAAGAAACATCGCGGCCAACGATCAGGGCAGACGTTGCGCTCAGGCATTGTGCAAGTCTCTCCGTTCATTCATCAGCAAATGTACGTTTAGATGCCCTGACAAAAGGGTAGCGGCCTGCAGTGTCTCTGGAGTGGAGAGAGGGGGGGAAGATGCGTCTCCACCGATTCTGCATCTTTGGGTTAAAAATAAGTTCCAACACTATTGATCAATGATACACCAGCTCGATTCTCTGGCTCGGCCGCCCCGGTCACAAACAGCAGAAGCCGCGGGCCGGGGCCACGAGGAACAGATGATGCAACACTCAGACACAGTCAGATGTGCACGATCGGTCCTGCTCCACATAAACCATCTATGTATCGACTCTACCCCGCAGACCTTTCTGCGGTGTCCCCACAGAGGAGCACGCTGTTCAGATCGTCATCAAAACTTTTAGAGCCGCGATGAGAACAAATGTGGACAAATGCCGCCCTCTGGTGGAGCTATGGAATCATTCAGAGGAGCTAAGCTGTATTAAAACAGAAAAGAAACATGCAAATGTTATGCTAACACCAGCTAAAGCTGCGCTAACAGCGGCTAAATGCTAATATCAGCACAATCCCCTTGTAGCACAGCGGTATGTCGTGAAATATTAAATCCGTGTGACCGGCGTGTCAATAGTGAGGGCTGTCCACTCTCTGGTTGCCGATCAGAGGCCAGAGTCTGTTCACGTCACATCAGTCACGGGTCAGCGCTTCGGCCACAGCCAGAGGTCGGGCCCAAAACCTATACCTTGTTATGGCGCGGAGGCGAAAAGAGAGACCCAAATGCAAAAAGCCCAAAATAAAGCAGGAAAAAAGTCAATTTAATGGAACGCCCAAGAACAAGTACGGGCAAAAACGCCCAAACCGGGCAAAAGAAACGTACTAGTTGGCACGGAGACCAAAACCGGAGACACACAAAACACACAAAAAAAAGAAACACGATGAACCAACAAGGACAAGGGAAAACGCAGGGGTCTAAAGACATGGGGAAACGGGGCGCGGGTGAAACACATCAGGGCGGGGCAGGCAAATAACACGAGGAAGAAAATCGAGTAATGAAATAGATTACTCTGTATATACAATGGTTTAAAGGGAAACATTTGCAGCTCCTAAATTGATTATCACGTGTGCATTTTTTTTTAAAATTCTCGCCTCCCTCTCCTCAGGCCCTCCTGTGATCGTCGTCCCGCCCAAAAGCGCCTCGCTCAACATGTCCCAGAATGCTTTGCTGCAGTGCCAGGCCGTCGCCGACCCCCCCAACATGACCTACGTGTGGCACAGAGCGGGAGAAAACGTCCATCACATCGAGTGAGTTTTTGCTCATCTTTAAAACTTGTGAAAATGTTGCAACTTTCATACCTGCGGTGGACTTGAATCCCTTTGGCTGAGGTTTGTTGCAGCCACTTAAAGTCAAACCTGTGTCTTTGAAGTGGCGTCACATCACTGACAGACGGACAGAAAAAGAACTGGCCGTTGCATAAGGCGGCTTTAGTTTTCTCCAAACAGTAAACTTCAGAGGTGAAAGAGCGTAGGCAAATTGTCAATTGCATAAAACAGATGTCTGGAAGTTTGAATGTGCCGCACACGTGTGGGTTAATTGGGTTCAGAAAATAAGGATTTTTTTTTTACTTTAATTTTGGCCAAGGTGAGCCAATATCTGCTGAAAATACAACCCATTTCATTATAGTGAAGGTTTGCAAAGTGAAGCAACCAGAGAGCCCTTCTAATGGCTGGTGTACACTGTGCGATTTTCAGATGTCACATTGGTTTTGCACACTTTATAAAATCTGTAATACATTTAGGACATTTAGGACTATCACTTTAAGGCGAGACACAGCAGGTGAACGTAGGGTTGGGCCATATCGTATCGCATATCATTATCGTGATATAATGTTTTGATATCGTTGTAATTTTTTATATCATATATATCGGACACAATATAATTTAAGTTACGCTCTGCTCCATCAGAGCAGCATAAACGGGGACTGTAGAACACGGGGACACGTGCTGAAAAAGTAAAATGAAATGAAGGAGGTATACTGTTTGAGTAGATCATATTTGGAAGACAATTATGCCGTAAAAAAATAAAAATATCACTGAATGAATCTTCCCAATAGGCGTAAGGCTGGGATTTTGAAGTAATTCGTCCATTGTCAATTATATCGTCAAATATATCGTTATCGTGATATTTATTTTTTCATATCATGATATAGATTTTAGGCCATATCGCCCAGCCCTAGGTGAACGTATTGATTTTTCACTCAAGACACTGTGGGCCCGATCTTGTTTTAGTAGGAGCGCACTTTGTGATCTGGCCACTCCAGCCTTGGTGCATTTAAGTGGGAAGCACTGGGGTGGAGACACACTTTCTCCTCCAACCAGATCGACTCCACGGCCGGGAGAGGGGTGGGAGGGGGGGTTGTGGGGGGAGTGGCGGACGAACATGTGCGTTTGTTTTGTGTCGCGTTTTCGCGGGACGATCTGCGCCACAGCGGACGGATGTAGCTCTTTTTCTCTCGAGAGACGTGAATATCGTTTCGCTCGCGATGGGGTTAATAAAGTTTTTTTTAGTTTGACCTGTGAGAGCCTGTCGCGCTTAAGGAAGAACACATCGCAGCGCCACGTAAGCGGTGCTCCCATCAGAGCAGTCGCCGCCTCCTGTGACGCCGTCTCACAAGTGGCGAAGGCGCAAAGCTCATAGCTCCGCCCACAAGATCTGGCCCACTATGTACATTCTTTATACTCGCTTCTGATTGGCTGGATGGTGTCCGTTAAAAACTGATCATGTAAACCTAGGCTGTGTCCAAATGTCCACCCTAGTCCCTAACCCCTCATTCACTACATAGGCCGCACTATATAGTAGACTATATAGTCCACTGATTCTGTTGGCTATTCGGACAGAAGCCCACTACCTTCTCCGAGCTGCGTGACGGCAAAAATGTATTTTTTTAATACATTTTTTTTATCCGAATTTATTTATTGTTACAAACTTTTATTTTATGAAACAGAACGACAGTTTTGGCACTTTTACAGCCGTTTATTTTACATTTAAATTTAAATTAAAACTATCATAAAAAAAAAAAAAACACTCCAGCGTTAGCTCAAAGACGTGCAGAAAGTAGGTCACCAGCAGAACGAGTGCACTAGGTCTGCTAAAAGTTCGCCTAACTCCGGGAATAATGTATTTCTGCGATAAAGATCAACCAAACTAATGAGACAGTGGACTATTTATGGATAAATACGAGTCAGATACGTTATATTTAACATGGATTTTACATGAATGGCTTGGATTATTCGAGAGGAAGCTATCGGTCATTTAACAGCTCGAGCTAAAGGTAAGCAGCTAACGCTAGCATTTTTTTTAACCATAACCGTTTATATTTAAGTCATTTATTATTGAGAAATACAAACACACGATTGAAACAGCTGATTTCATTCAGTCGTGTTCTTGTTTAGTTCAAAGACCTGTGGCTGTGTCCGTTATTCTCCGACTCTCGCAATGCATTGTGGTCTATATTGACCCGTTTAGTGACCGCCGCTGCTCACTACTTTTCAGAATGCATTGTGGGAAATTTTGAGTGCACTAATTTTTTCTCTCTGGACATTCGGACACCCCTACAAAATGGCGTGATCACTATATAGTCACTATATAGGGAATAGTGTGGACATTCGGACACAGCCCTAGTCCGGCAACAGTTAAATAGCAGTTAAATCACGTCCTGTATCACTCCACTGCAGCTGTTTCCATAGTAACGATAAACAATTGAGCTGGAACTAGCTTCAGGTAAAACAGCTTAAAATGCCAAATAACTCTTGCCTAGGACTAAAAAAAAACATGTTTCAGTTTGTGGGACCCTGGTATAAGCGGGATAATGCACTCTGACATGTCCATTATCAGAAATAACTGGACGGCGCGGAGGCGTGAACCGTCCAACACCGAGCGGAGTCCGGTTATTTCTGATAATGGACATGTCAGAGTGCATTATCCTTCACATAAGGGTTGTTTTAATGGCAAACCTACTGCACTTTCAGTCCAAGTTATCTTTTATCTTTAGGCTATACCCTGGCAAAAAAAAAAGAATATTACGATCTTAAAATAATTAGCAGGTATAAGAATACTGACATTTGCCCTCTCTAAAGGAAGCGAGTTGTTGTGAATGTGTGAATCAGCTGATTTTCACACGCTGCCTCACACAGTTTCACTTGAGTTTCTACCGCGACACAAACGCAGCGGCACGTGCTTCTTTTGGGACTCTTCCTTTGGATCAGACTTGCTCTCTGCACTTTGGATTATTGTGTTTCGGGGGGGATTTAACACTGGACGCTGTTTCTTCTGTGAGTGCGCACCATTTGGCACAGATACCGCGGTAATTGTAAAACCGGTGAATCTGGACATCCCTAATGTAGGATGCACCTTTTTATCATAGAGACTAAAATCATCCAAACTTCTATTGACAGTCTGAAAGAGCCTCATATCATGTAAATTCACTGCCAAAGGAACAGCTCTGAGCTTTGTTCATGAGGGAGCAGCTCCATGAAGCAGAGGACCTTGGAGGACCTGCAGGAGGAGCCATAGGGGCTGGTGCAGCTCCAACAGCTGCCCCCACGACCCGGCTCATGGATGTTTCTGCTCTGTTGCTCTGTGTGTCCACACTTTGATCTGTTGCTATCACTTTATCACTTTATACACACACACATCTGTAAATATAATCCCGCTGCTGTTCTATGTCAATTGTTGTCGTCTTACCATATTTTAAAAAAATATGGTGAGCCTTATAGTTTCAAGTTTTATAACTTATTTCTATCAAGATTCTGTGTTATATGTTTTATGTTGCACGTCTGCACCAAGAAAAAGTCCTAGTTTGTGAACCTGTTCTCAAACTACGGCAATAAAAACTATTCTGATTCCGATTTCGGCCTTCAAATTACATAAGAATAGCAATTATTTTCAAATATTGCACTCCCTGATTTCTGTCCAATTCTTCTGTCTCATTTTTTTGCCATTAATAAAAGCAGGCACACAGGATTGTTCCAGCCGAAAGAGCTGAGATTGAATTCCAATCCTATTTCAAACTCACGTAAAAAAGAAAAGAACTTTAAAATTGTCCAGAATTGAAGCCAGGAGGAACAGTGGGAGCCTCTTGTGAGTAAAGCCTTCTGTAAACTTCTCTCAGAAATTATTTATCTGGGAGACGAGTGGAGAATGATGGAAAATGGAGATTGGTTTGTCACCATCCCACTGCCAGGCAATAAAGTGTATCAGAATCTCTGTGTGTTCAGTCCAAAAGGTGCTGAACACATTTTTACAAGTTCACTAATCACAGCAGGAAATATACAATGGCAATTCCACAATAAGTTCATAATAAAACAATGTCATGTGCTGTGTAATTGCGTTTGTTCCTAAAAATACTGCATTTTACATGTTAACAGTTGCCAAAAGTGCCTATGTACTTTAAAGCAGCCCTCAGCAACTCCATTTTGGCGGCCTGGAATGGTGGCATTTCCACATTGCATCGCTAGATGCACCACCGTCGAAACAGCGAGCTCACTTTGTCCCACAGAAGCAGACGAGCTCAACTCCGCCCTCGCCTCACAGGCACCCCCAACACTCCCCTCATCCCAACATTCCCCTCATCCCAACATTCCCCTCATCCCAACACTCCCCTCATATATGAAGCACAGTCAGAGTTTATCATTATGACCGAAGTTTACAAAAGATCGTGAACTGATGAACATCTGGCTCCTGCACTGATGCAGCTGAAATCCTCAGGAAATGTCCATGTCGTTTGTTACGTTGATATTACATTATCTACAGGGAGCTGCCAGGTCTTTTTAAGAAGTAATGGAAATGTAGTTCTAAATGGAACATTAATGTTCTAAATACCAAAAGAATTACATGCAAGTTGCAGTTTATTAAATAAATATATGTCTCAAAATGTTTACTCTTGGTGCCTCTTCAGTGTCTCAGAAGAATAAACCCGATGGGTTTAGCCGATAAGCTAGCTTGAAATCAATCTACCGCTAAAATCTGAGTGAACATTTTTCCTCGTTCTCCAAGGAATGAACAGACTTCGCGCTCTACCAGAAGAGTCAATACAAAGGAAGTGCTGATCCAAAGCAAAAAGAGGCAAAAGTGGGCGATGGTAATAGCAGAGGGCAGCTTCAAGGCACAACATTGGATTTGACAAATCTATACAAAAATCTTTACTGAAGTCCATCCATCCATTTTCTTCCACTTGTCCGTGGCCGGGTCGTGGGGGCAGCTGTTGGAGCTGCACCAGCCCCTATGGCTCCTCCTGCAGGTGGTGGGTCCACAGAAGGACGGCCTCATGGTTCTAACCGGGCCTGTTGGTCTCTCATAAGGGGCTCCTGAACCGCTCTTTGTCTGACCCGTCACCTAGGACCTGTTTGCCCTGGGAGACCCTACCAGGGGCACGAAGCCCCCGACAACAGAGCTCCAGGATCATTCGGGCGCTCAAACCCCTCCACCACGTTAAGGTGCCGGTTCCAGGAGGGGGTAATAATAATAATAATAATAATAATTAAAAAAAAAATGGCCAGGAACTAGATAATTAAAACAAATCGAATGTATATATTTAAAAAAAAAAATCAAATGTGGTGTCTGTAGGTGCTACTTTCAGGGTAGAAGTTGTCCCTTGATTGAGAAAAAATCCCTGCAGAGGAAATTTAAACTGCCTGGAAAGAAAAAAAAGTTGCCTCAATAAAAGAAAGGTCACACGCTCTGATATTTGGTTGGACTGTATTTAGCACATATTCGCTTCTGCAATGTCAAAAGATCCAGTGAGATTATTTCTCACCAAGATCTTATGCTGATGAAGGGAGAGCGTGACCACAGCTCTGAGCCATCTCCGGCACATCCCAAGGATTCTCAATGGGGTTGAGCTCTGGACTCTGTGGTGGCCGATGCACGTCTGAAAAATGATGTCTCATGCTCCCCGATCCACTCTTTCTCAACGTGAGCCTGATGAATCCTGGCATTATCATCATGGAATATGCCTTTGCCATCAGGGAAGAAGAAATCCGTAATCTGGTCATTCAGGTAGTCAGCCAGTCTGATTCTAATTGTGATCATTCAGATGGGATTTGAGTCAATTTTCTTTAAAGTCAGGTACAACCTCTTTTGTAATAACTCAAGTGGAAATTGGCAGCGGCAAATGTGTGGTTCTCATTTTCAGTTCAATTATACAAATGATTTTTGGTCTTTGTAAAAACTGGATAATACACATGTCTGAAATCAAGTCTGTGAAGTCAATCTCACAGTCATCCAGTTCTCATCTATAACTGCAGAGCACATTACCGCTGCATATAAAGTTATGATTTACAATAATGGTGTGTCTAATGAAAAGCGAGCTTCCAACTGTCAGAACAGCATTAAGAACCACTACTCGCATTAGCTTTGTTTAGCATTAGGTGCAGGTTCATTATGATTAAAGCCATTGTTACACTGGGCAGAGTTTGTAATGATGTGTCACTGGCTGACCGTAATGCTAAAGCATCGCCCCCTGCACATAATCGAGCTGTATGTAAGCGGTTACGTAATGCCGTCTTCGCCTCTCTGCTTTCTCCCACTCGATTTAGCGTATCTAAATCGAGTGGGCTTTCTCTACCCACTCGGCTCTCCCTGCCCTCCAAGCGCACCGCTCCGGAGATGTGTCCCTCCTCCCACGCCGCGCCGGCTGCCAGACTTATTGCATTTAGAATGTGCTATGTGGAACCTTTTTTTTTTTTTACTCTAATAGGCGTTTTGTTAGCCGCATTTGAAGCAGTCCCACTGTGCTTTCTTGCAGCGCTTTGAAGTCTCGCGTTAAGATCATGGTGGATGGGACCCTGCTCATCTCCAGGCTGGTCCCGGAGGATTCTGGGAGATACACCTGCGTGCCCACCAATGGCCTGCTGAACCCGCCCACCGCCTCGGCAAACCTCACTGTGATGCGTAGGTGTCGCCGCCGTTTCCTGTTTGTTTTGTGAATTTCTGCTTTTGAATTTTTAGTCTATTAAAACACGCAGGTTAAAGGAAGGTATGAAAGGTATTTTTTTATACTTTATTCCCCATATCTGCCTTTTTTTTACTAATGGCATTAGCCATTTTCTGGTGGAATATGAACTTATTTATCACACATAAATAAAGTCAAGTCTAAATCGGGACCATATGGACATTTTTTCACAGCAGATTGTTGTAAAATGGCAGTCGTAGCTAGCACTAGCTAGCGTTAGCATTAGCACGATGCTAACATGAAGCATCATGCTAGCATTCGCCGTTATTTATGTAATTATTGGCTGTTGAACCACTTTGCTCCTCCCCATGTCTTTGTATCTTTATTGGGTAGAAAACTATATCAATAATTCTACATTTGTTAAATGTAGCGGCACGGTAGCACAGCGGTTAGCGCTCGTGCTTCACAGCTAGAAGGTCGGGGTTCGATTCCCACCTGGACGGGGCCTTTCTGTGTGGAGTTTGCATGTTCTCCCCATGTCTGCGTAGGTTTCCTCCGGGTACTCCGGTTTCCCCTACCACTAAAAACATGTACAATAGGTTCCCCTCTGGGGCCAGGACTCCCCTGAAAAAGAGATTCTTAATCTCAGTGGGACTTTCCTGGTTAAATAAAGATCAAATAAAATTAAATAAATAAAGTAGTTTTTCAATAATTAGAAAAAGTTTAGATTTTTCTCCAAATTGTTTCCCCCTTAACTGTTTTCAAACATGACCATGTATGGGCGATTCCAGAGATGCCGTCTGTATCTATGGAACTTTACCTTCTTCTATGTTACTTCCTGTCAGCAGCTTAAACTTTCAAATAAAAATTACTTTTCTGCCCAATGTTTCTTTAAAATATTCATTAAAATTGCTGCTTCACTGAAATAAAATGATAATTACGCAACTGATGAACTTGCAACTGTATCCATCTAAATAAGTCATATTTTCAAAAGCATAACTGTCATATGCTTTTCAATAAGATGCACGAGGCTTAGAGGTAAGAATTCATTCCTGAGCCGTCCAGCCGAGATGTGACGCATGACGGTCGGGTTTAGGTCGGGCTCGGGCTTCAAGATGGTTTTATTAATAATAATAATAATAATAATAATATCATTATTATCTCTTCTAAAATGTATAAGCTACAGTGTACAAGTATAAACGTTTTACAAATGTCAGAGATTGCATATAAATTAGGCCTGCTATTTGTCGTAATGTACGTAATATTAATATTTTTTGCAACGCCCCTCCCTTTGTTGATCTCAGACGGGATCAAAATCCCCAGAACTTTGAGATTGAGACGAGCTTTGCAGTGAACGGCCTGTCAGGTCCAATCAGGAGGGAGCTTGATTTATTTACTTTGATATTTTGTTTCTGTCTACTCATGCTGCAAACTAAAGCCCTATTTGCATGGGATTAAAATGACTTGGGAACCTCAGTAAAACTAAATTTAATTTAGGATTTTTTATGAATTTTTAATTGACATTCTCATGGGATAGGCAATGTCAGTAATTCACAAATTAATAACATAATAAACTGAATGATGACATTGATCCTTTTATTTATTTGTGAGCGCTGACTATCTTAAGGGCTGGGTTTGTTTGCATGTGCTGATGTATTTAGTTATTTGTCAGGGACGATGCAATCTACACACTGGTAGTTACAATTAAGGTTCCAGCTGATGCGATGCATAAAGAGCATTTAGCTCTGCTCGCCAAAGAGGATCCTGAAGATCAGTCTTCCTAAATTAGACGACATTTACAGCCAGAGATTCCAACGCAGGGCCGAGAAGATCCATGAGGGACACCAGCCAACCTGATATTAACCTGTTCTCCATTTTTAGTCAAAAGCTGATGAAAAAAAAAACACACACCAGTGACGTGGCAATTTTATGGAGGAAGGTTGAACCAACAAGGTAAATGTTCTGGAATAGTAGTGGCATAGATTGAGAGAAGGTTCCAAATAACTCTGACTCACTCAGTTCTCGTACACGGCGACCTAACCCAAATGTGCAGAGCAGTTATCCCACTTCTCTCTGTCCTCTCTTAGACCCCGCTAAGTCTCCCCAGAGCCCCCAGGAGACCTACCTCCCCACGGGAAAGGACGGGCTGGTCAACTGCCCCTCTGTCGCTCAGCCGCCGTTACTGCGTGTTGAATGGATCAAGGATGGAGAACCTCTCGACCTCTCTTTGGTAAATACAGAGCTTTTAGCTAAAAGCAGGCTAGCCACAATTGCAGGGCCCTGTAATCACATACAGTAAGAGTCTCCAAGGCCTTCAGGCTCATCTGGAGAAAATGGTTATTGTGAAAATCTGCTCTCTTTAGACATAGGTTGTTTTATTGTCTTATCCCACTCCTTTCCAAGCACTTATTCAGTATATGTTTATGTTATACCACTGTTTATTGTGCTGGTAATAATACGAATCTTCTGGGAGCAAACATTGCCACAATTGTGTTCTGCTATGCAATAAAAACTGATTATAAGTTTGAATACTGAATATTTCAGTGGGAAAAAAGGAGGGGTTTCAGTGGATTGCATAAAGCAGGTGGTTAAGCAATAATTGACAGTTGAGATAATGGGAATGGAAGCTTATTTGTATAGCGCTTTTCACACAGTGCAGGGAAAAATATATTTATTTTCACACAGACACGATTAACTACAAAACTTGAAAACAATGAAAGAATGACTGAAAAGGGTTTTTAAACATTTCTTTAAAGCCAAACCCTATTACAGCTTAATTACAACAAGAAAAAACACAGAAAATCCACCCTACGTTGGTTGAAACCATTGACATAATATTAATAGACTCCACACTCCTCCCCTTTTGCCATAATGACTATGTTCGAGGGGAAATCATGGCGGATTTACAGACTCCTCCTCCGCTGTGACGGAGCATGTTCCTAAAAAGGGCATAAGGGGCGGGATCTTCACTGTAGACTCGGCCCTCGCGTGTGTTGTTCGCTCATAGCCGCGCCCGCGCCATTAGCTCTAATGTTAATGGCCTGTCAATCAAAGTCCCCCCCTCATTAGTATACGGGATTTTCTAAAATGTTTCTCACAAAAACCCGCCTGGTTCCTGTAATTGTGCCTAACCCAGAGTTATCACAGGAGGAATATCTAGCTGTAGAAAGTTTAGGAAAATTAAGCACCTGGCTTTAAAGTTGTTTTAACGTGTCTTAAAGGAATAGGCCACCGTTTTTACATACTGACATATGTTCTTACCTTACCTTAGACTAGTTGATATGTACCTGTCTGGTCTTTGTCCGTGCGCTCTGTCATGCAAACGGAGCACAAACGCAGCCTCTTCCACATACTGTCTAGTTCCAAATCAGCTCCCGTTAGAAGCTACCAAACTCTTCCACGTTGTCCCTATTTAAATACAGTTACGTGACGTGTTACACTACAAAGTATAGTAACACAGAAATGTAACATGTCGATTTTCTCAGCGGATAAAAAGGGGTACTATATTGTGAGGCGTAATAATACGAGGAGCACTACGTCCGCGCACTAACACCTAAAGACTTCTCCCCCGCTCACTTCCGTCAATAGAAGCAGCGTGACTTGTAGTGAGCGGGAGAAAAGTCTTTAGGTGTTAGTGCGCGGACGTAGTGCTCCTCGTATTATTACGCCTCACAATATAGTACCCCTTTTTATCCGCTGAGAAAATCGACATGTTACATTTCTGTGTTACTATACTTTGTAGTGTAACACGTCACGTAACTGTATTTAAATAGGGACAACGTGGAAGAGTTTGGTAGCTTCTAACGGGAGCTGATTTGGAACTATACAGTATGTGGAGGAGGCTGCGTTTGTGCTCCGTTTGCATGACAGAGCGCACGGACAAAGACCAGACAGGTACATATCAACTAGTCTAAGGTAAGGTAAGAACATATGTCAGTATGTAAAAACGGTGGCCTATTCCTTTAAGTGCAATGCTTGCTTATGGAAGACTAGCTTGTTCTGCCGTCCCTATATGGAGATACTGCAGCAATGTCAGCCCCTAGCGTCGTGGTCATAAGGCAGCGCAACCAGCGGCCATTTGTTGAAACACAGCGTGGGGGAAGAAATGCACAGCATAGGGGGCCCCGACCCTCAATTGCGCTGGCGAGAACACTGCATTGTTTTTGGCCCCACAGACACAAAGAGAAAGTGTTGAGTCTCTCTCTCTAAAACCAAAAAATCTCGGCGTAATCATGGACTCAGACCTGAACTTAAACAGCCACATCAAAGCAATAACATCATCAGCTTTTTATCATCTGAAAAACATTAAGATCAGAGGAATAGTGTCAAAACCAGACTTGGAGACACTCATCCATGCATTTGTCTCCAGCAGGTTAGACTACTGTAACGGCTGCTCACTGGCCTTTCTAAACGAGCTGTTAGAGCTGCAGAACATCCAGAACGCTGCTGCTCGAGTCCTGACAAGAACCAGGAAATATGACCATATTAGGTATTTTTGATGTCTGCATACCTTAGGAGGCGACTCAGATCAACATGCGATATAAAGAAAAGCAGAAAAGCTCCCCCCACACTGTCTCATTCAACGTTTAGATCTCACTCCCCTCCATCAGCTAGCAAAATGTATCACAAAGAGAGTGACTCAGTGTGCGTGAGCTTCTCTTTATGCCTTAGAGATATTTGAAAATGCACTCACGGGGACAATAAACAAGGATTTTCCGAGATATTTTTGAGTTAAGTTGAAACACATAAGCCGCATTCTTCCTACCAGGTGAGGCATAGAATGAATCAACCAGCAAAGACAAAAAAAAATTACAGGCCTCAAATTTAAACTCCGGTCTGACAAAAGGAATTCTCCCGCGCAAATCCCAAATCAAAATGGTGCGAGAGTTGTGTTGATGATGTAATTCACTGACCTGAAACTGTTACCTGTGTCCAGACTCATTCCCAACACCTCTGACCAATTGACCTTTCGCAAAACCCCGCCCCAAAACGGTAATTGTCCAATCATACATCCTAGCAACCGTTACTATGAAGCTTGGGCCGTCAAGTCGCAGACCTCCAATGCACAAACAATGGGACATACCAGCAATGAGCACTGAGCAGATTCACTTTTTGTTTTACTGCTAGCCACCAAAAAACAGTCAAAGAAGAAGAAGCAAAATGGTGAAGCGAGTTATTTCCCTTCCCAAAGCGAAAACACAACCTGAGCCCTGCCTACAATGGAGCAAACAATGTGGACGGCCCTATGCCCAGGTAAGGCTAGGCTAACACCGTAGCATGCTAACATCTAGCTGCTGACTGTCACATAACGTTACACAAACTGGCACTGGAGCTGTAACTTTAACTGTGGCGGTGACGTTTTTACAACACTACAGTCTCACGTTTTTTTGGCTTTATGATAAATGTACTGTGTATTTTGTCTTGGTCCTGATAACTGACGGCAGCCTATTATCATTGTGGCACCTGTAGGTTAGGCTAGCGTTGGCTAACTTTAGCGAATCAGAGCAATGCAAGAGCACGACTGGTCCACAAGTCTGTGCTGTTGCATTTAAGGAAGAGATCATAAGGTTTCTTTGATTTTGCTGGAGACCTGTCTGTATGCTTTTGTGCCAATAGTCCTTTTATCCTTCGTTGGATAGTTTAATATCTTGAAAATATCCCTCTGCTGTAGATCTGGAGGATATCGCGCATTTACTGCTCCAATTAGAGTCACTAACACGAGTCACTCCAGCATCGGCATCAGAAAGTAAGACGGACGTAGCAACAGTAACTAAGTGGACGGGGCTTTTGCGAAAGGTCGATTGTATCCCTCACAATTCTTCACAGGGATGAGTTTATAACCATGTTCCACAACTTTCAGGGTCACTTTTCAGGGTAATTGTCACCGTAATGCCCACAAACACTGGCCAACAAGCTTGTAATTTTCTTTCTCTAATTAAAAACAGGGACGAATAAAGCTATTTACGTTTTTAGAGATTAATTTAGGAATGCGGAATGAAGACAAAAGAAGAGAACAACGCGGGGTTATGTTGTCTGGAGCCTGTGTATCCCCGTCACTACTCAGTGCGAGGAGCAGCTACAGACGGCGGAGGAACAGGGGCGGCGCTGACACAGGCAGCAGAGGGACTGAGGGCCAGGAGGGGCCCCACTGGGAAACACTTACACAGGATTTTGACAGTACTTAAACAACTCTAAATAAATAAATTGAATAAATATTAAAAGTAGCTGTACAAATTAGTGTTGGTTTTCTTTCTTTTTTTTTTTTTTATTCCGTATTTTCCGGACTATACAGTAAGTCGCTCCGAGTATATAGCCCACCAGCCAAAAAATGCCTATTGAAGAAAAAACAACAGGCTGAATCGGCCTGAGTATGCTAACGCAACACATTGATGGTTCGCTACATGACGCTTAAACAACGAACTAAACAGGCGTCTGGTCTGTTAACGTCACATGAACAGTTCAGATAACTATAGCATAAAGAACAGACCAAACTCTCCATCTCACTCCAAATCACTAAATCCATTGAAATCTTCATCCTCGGTGTCTCTTCTGAACAGTCGCCTTGGCAACGACCTGGGCACGGAGGCGTAACTGCACCGTTGACGAGCCTCTCCCGGCAGCACGTTTTCAAGCTCTCATTGGCGAACTCGTTCCTCTAGCTGTGGCCATCGAGCGTTTAGCCCGTGATTAGCTTTGTTTTCTTCATAATGTTGACTCATCACTGTAATAAGGCTGATTTAAACAGCATATTGTTGCCTCAAATACGCCAGACTGCACTCAGTTTGAGCTGATTCATTAAAAATGTTCTCGGGGAGGATCCTGTTGTACATTACTTGCTTCACACAACATTCCGGGAGTATTTCAGACAAGATCACACCCAACGTGTTATTCTGTAAAATGGCTTAAAACCTCTTTTGAAAATGAAGCAATACATCTCTTAAACCCCACCTGAACAGAGCACTTTTTATCCAGTTTGGCTTTACCAAGTTTGGCTTTATCTAAAAACGTCTTGAAGAAAGCGCCAAAACAGCATACGAAAATGAAGATGAAGGTGAAACAAAAAAGTGACAAAAAAGCCACAAAAGAGCAATAAAAACACAATTAAAAAACACGACTGAAAAGCGTCAAAATGTAAGCCGGACAAAAAATGATAAAGACAACAACAAAGACGACCAAAAAAAAAACATGAAAGCCAGACAAAAAAGAGACAAAAACACGGCGACAATGCAACTAAGTTACAATGAGTTTTGTTGGTCTTAGGTTTCAAATGAGCAGTTAGCCGCATTTACAGCCTATAGCAGGGGTCCCCAGCCGGCGGACCTGGGACCAGATCTGGACCCCAAAGCCTTTTCCTCCTCTCTATATACTTAATATCTCAGGCTGAATTAACAATTATTTAAACATTGTTAATAACATTGAAATAAAACGGCAAAATGATTGATTCATTGATCAGCTCTGCTATGTAAATAGACAAAATGTGCTCATGTTTTACATTTTTAAGAGCAATTACTGCACTTGACCCTGGACATATGTAGAAAGTTACGTAGTAAAGTAAAGTGTGCGGACCTCGAGACGATTTAGTTGGGGACTCATGGCGTATAGGCTGTAACCTTTTAGATTTGGGTAAAGCTGAAATGTAGACAATGTGCTTGGTTAAGAGGTTAAAAGTAATATATAACACCTTCTGTTCTATACATCCTTTCATATGTCGACCTAATGTAGAGTCTTCTGGACTAGAGTTCCACCACCTCCCAAAGGCCGCTTTAACCACTGAGCATATATTATGATGCCAGTGATCACAGAGATTTGACCAGTTAAATAGGCTGTGCGGACAGGGATGAAGCGGACTTTTTACCTGTGCATATGACAACTTTGATCTGCACTCTTGCTTTTTTCTGTTTCATGTTGATGTTTAATGGATTCTTGTAATTTTATGCAACTGTGAGCACTTTGAATTGCCTTCTAAAAATAAACACGATGATTAAAAGAGACGCATTTAATTAACTCGTAACAAAACTGTCATACTTTTGCATTTCGAGTGGGGGCCGGGGTGCTGTCAAGTTGTTTGCCCAGAGCGCCAAACAGCCGGAACCGCCACTGCAAAGACTCCGTTCATGTTTCGATCATATAACCGTTACAAGGCCAAGAGGGGGTCAAAGGGGGTCAAACACTTTGCATGTGCACTCAGCAAACAAACATACCCGCCTCTGACATCCCCAAAGCTGTTTAATTTGTTCATTTTCACGCCATGAAAGTCTTCCTACCTCATCTTTGTTCGCTCTTTGGAGTCTTTGAACATCTCCGCTTTGACGTGTCAGGGACAGGACGCGCAGCTGGAAATGGCGGAGCGTTTTATTCCGCCAATTATTCCGATTCCAGCGAAGATGTCACTTGCGAGCTAACGCTTTTCTCCCCGTGCCAGTGTGTGCCGGATAATGGCTGTTTTGACTTCATTAAACCCCGATGCCTTTGCAGTCAGTCAAAGCACAACACGAGCTTTGTGCTTTGGCTCAAGGCGAGGTAGAAAATATGACAGATACTCAGATGTGGAATTTTTTTTTTTTTTTAGAGCCACGTTAAAAGCTCTTCAAAGTGTTCCCGTGGCATGTTTGTGCAACCCTGAGATGTGATAAGAGGCGGAGAGGAGATAGACAAAACCCTGATACAAATCGTGGGGGGAAAATAGATCTGCCCGCATTAATGGTGAAGATGCTAAGAGGGAAGTTCACACATGATTTTTGGAGCTTTGTCATGGCGTAAACAAACCACGACCTCCCTCTCTCTTGGTACAGTGGCGTTTTTTGCCCTTTTCTGCTAACTGCATTTGTAGTTTCTGTGTTCCACATGGCTTTACGAGATACCTTTGTACATCTTTGCTAGCCTGGCACGAGCCAGACTGATCCTCCATGTTCAGAGATACATGGGGATACAATCTGGAATTGTGCGATTTGAATCTCGCTGACTCCGGCAAAACCAAGACGATCCAATCATAGCACGGGAGGCGGGAGTTAACAGTGCGTCATCTTCCACGCTAGGATTTCCCATCAAACACCAGTGCTCCTCCGGGCCATAACTAAAACCATGATGGTGGCCGCGACACAGCGATCCTTTACCATGTTTTAAATGAGCTGGACTTGTCCTTAAAGCCACAGCAAGAAGCTGCTCTTAGGGCTTTCACCAGAACATTTACTCCACTGCACGTGTGGACGACAAACAAACATGGCGGACGACGTAAACGTCACTTTGTGTTTGATTGGTTCGCTCTCGTTCAAACTGTGATCGTTAGCCCCGCCTTGAGTCTTGATTTGGAAATCTTTATATATATTTATAGATGCATAAATAAAGCCAGGCTACATCTTTGCTGTGTTTCTGTGAGGTTCAGTGAATTTGTTTTTACTGTTTTTTACTGCAGAGAGTCTGTGGTAGCCATGAAGGACCCAGCTTTTTAAAAAGTAAACAAACCGCTAGCTTTTGAGCTACAGACATTTGAGAGCTACACATTTCTTCTTCTGAAACACTGATGAGGCACCAAGAGCCCCCCACAGCTGCAGTACAGTAGGACATCACAAGAGGCGCTACAGGAAACGAAAAAAGGGACAAACAAGGTATCCGGGCAAGACTCGCAGCTAAGCCACACATGCCTTCTATCCATACTATTGTTCCGGCTATAGTACGTTCACTGGAGACTAGGACAGATTATATTAATCTGCTAAACTCTTCCCAGAAGATGGTAAGAGGCAGTTGTGGAGCGGAGGGAGCTGCGCTGGAGGAAGACGAGGGAGGAGGTGGAGCTGACTTTGTGATTCTATTAGTGTGTATTGCGCCTCCGACCCGGTGCAGGGAAAGTTGCAATTGTGTTTTTTCTGGCCAGAGACACCAGGGTGAGTGAAAGCCCCCAATCTCCCATTAACACTTGTATTACCCCCAGAGGAACTACAGAAAGGATTTATTAAGGTAAACTAGTTACTTATACTGCTTTACACAGAGTCCTATAAACGTAATCACTTTAGGACTGTGGCTAAGAAACATCAAACATGTTTCCTCGGTAAATCCGCAGTATTATGTGGGTTTCAGGTGCTTAAATGTGTCCATATGCAAAAGCATTGAAAAAGGCATTTTGAAATATGGAGTTCAATAAGACATTACCTGGGAAGGCAATAATGTAAATTAATTTACAATGTGGAGTTTGAATGTGGTTTATACAGCCAATATCAAAACGGCTTTCTCAAACGGTTTTACAGAAATAAATGAAAATAAAATGATACAAAATAGATAATGAAAACATTGGATCTAAACATGAACACTAAGTAATTGTCCAGTTTGATAATCCCGGTCATGAATCTCGTTCAAGATCATACGAATGGACTCCGGCAGAGCCGGTTTAATGTCGAGCTGCATTACAGTATCAGTGTCTTTTCTTCTTGTGAAAAACCGCTGTAACAGCTTTGTCTTGCATAATATTATGTAACTAAAGAGCAGAAGAATCTTTCTTCAGCAACTTTTATTACAATTAAACGCTCATGCTTTATGATTATTGACAAAACAGACTGTTTTAGCAGCTAAGTCATTTACTAATTAGTCGAAAGTTAAATGTATACATTTATGTTATTTGCCGAAAAAGCGAAACTCGATGGCTGAATGTAACTTGATAGTTCTGCACATGCGCAGCAACGAGAAGTCGTGCCAATCCACTAGTAGTGTGTTTTGATGGTTCTTTCTATACACAGACTACGCAAGTTGCGTGGGGCCCCCGCAACCCCAAGGACCCCATATCAAAAGTCTCTGGTCTCCAGGCGTTACTATACTGCACTTACCCACACTGAAGCATGGGTCAAATCAGAATCAGAATAGCAGTAATTGCCATGGTTTGAACAGGTTCAAAAGCTAGGAATGTTTCTCGGTACAATCGTGCTACATAAAACATATAACACAGAATTTAGATAAAAATAAGCTGTTAAAACTTTTATTTTTGCCATTCCAAAGTAAACTATAGGCATTTAAATGATATATTGTACCTCTATCATTATGGAGTACTCATTTTTCTGAGAAGTATTTTCTGGGGGTATTTTTCTAACTCAGAAGACAAAACGTTTGGATTCAGTTCACTCCGCCCCCCTCTCCGCCCGTGCAACGGTAGAAGTAGTAGTAGAAATATATATATCACAGCACATGTGCAACACAGCTCTGGCCTCCATCGGGTGTTTTTTATTGTTGGAATCACGCTGGTGCTAAGAGTTTAATCCACTTTGATTCTGGCCAAGGTTCACCAAACATCCATCAGTGAAGTGACGGTCACAGACAAACACTCTTTTGGCTGATAGTCGCTGAATCCTGGAGAGAAATTCCAACTTCTGGCGAGTGGCCTCTTCGTTAGGTCAGAAAAAAGAACAGGTGTCCAGAGTAGGTTAGAAAGAGCTCCTTCTTCACAACTTTTGGTGCAAACATGACATCTGTTCAGACGCTCAGGGGTGTGTTTGTTTTCCCTGCAGGGGCAGCGCAGACACCTTGGGCACTTCCTTTTTTTTTCTTTATAATAATAATAATGAAAAAGCTGTTTTACAAATGAAAATCAGGCCGTGAGGCATTACATTACAGACGCCGAGCACTTCCGTTCCTTTCTGACGTCACAAGAGAACAAGTCAGTGGTTGACCAGGAGAGGGCGGAGCAGCTGCTCAGAGAGCAGGATTCAGGAGGATTACTGAGAACTGCGTGAATGAAGCCAAAAAACACTCTGGGGGTGTTTGTGATAAGGAAATAGCATAACAACATGGTTAAAAGCTCCAAAAAGTCTATTTTTCATGATATTGGACCTTTAAAACTATAAGGCTATAAGGGCATGCATAGAAAAGATTAAAATCAATAAATAATAAAAAATAAAGGTAAAATATGATAAGACGGCAACAATTGACATAGAATAACAGCGGGATTGTATTCACAGATGTGCAGGTGTATTAAGCAATAGCAGCGGATTTAAGTGTGGATATACAATAATGCTGGGTCTTTTATTTTATTCTTTTATTTGACACTAGGCACTCATGAACAAAAACAAGTCTCTGTAGCTCAGTCACAGACTCATGGATGTATCTGCACTTGCAGTGTGCGGTGTGTCCACACTTAGACCCGCTGCTATCACTCATCACTTTATAACACTTAATATCACTTTATATGCCTACACATCTGTAAACACAATCCCGCTGTTGTTCATTGTCAAATTGTTGTTGTCTTACCATATGTCACTTTATTTTATCTTATTTATTTAATATTTTTTATGCATGCCCTTATAGCCTTATAGTTTAACGTTCTTAGCTTATTTTTTATCTTAATTCTGTGTTATATGTTCTATGTCGCACGTTTGCACCGAGACAAATTCCTAGTTTGTAAACCTTGTTCACAAACCTTGGCAATAAACCTATTCTGATTCTGAATATTATTCATCACTAACCCTAAAAATACTCAAAGAGACCTGTCAGTGTGCGCTTTCACACTTCCCGTGTTTGATTCAGACGTTTGGATATTTCATTTGGTTTGGTCTAAAGTTGCATGGATCACAGAGCGCTCTTTGGTACGGAAATGAAATCTTGTTTTTATGTAGTTTATGTAAAAATGACGACTTTTGAACCCGATCTAGGTAGTGCATGCATTCAAACGCGCACAAGAAAAAACGAAAAGAGAGAAACAAAGCCCAGAGGATTATGTCCAAACAGTACATGTATAGAGTTAAACCTTTGGTCACGTCGTTTTACTTTTACCTGTGTATTAGTACTCCTGAGATCCCTCGTCTCGTCTCCTCTGACAGAACGTGTTTTTGCAGTTCCCAGGTTGGACTCTCACTTCGGAAGGCACTCTGGTGATGGCGACAGTAAATGATGATGCGGAGGGAGTCTACACTTGCACCCCTTTCAACAGCTACGGCACTATGGGACCGTCCGGGCCGATCACGGTCAAGCTCCAGGTACAATTCTCACTGACCCATGTGATTCTGTCATCAGAGGCAGTAACTCCGATCTGGGAAAGCTTTTTATTTATTTCATTTTTTTTTTTTTCAAGTTCTTGTGTTCCAATAGTCAAGTTGGAACGTTTAAAGCCGTACTAAGTAAGTTGTCTACCTTAAAGCAGGGGTAACGGATTTTTTGGTGTTGTTGAACACATTTATTTTTGCCACATCAGAGTATGTTGTAAACACGGCAAAACACAGACCTTGTTTTGTTGTCTTCACCTAAAGTTTATTGAGCAATGGATGATAGAAGTCTAGTCTAAATTAGCGGAATTTATCTTGGGGGTGACCGCCCCTGCTTCACTTTGTCACCACTCAATGCTGTATGTGGGTGTGAAATGTGCATAGAATGTCATTCTTTGAACAATTTGAATACACAGGAGAGACTATGAGAGCTAGAAACAAGTTTGGGCCAAAACAAAAAAGGTCACTGTTTGAACTGGAAAAATCAGGTAGCCCAGCTTTAATAAATCCTTTCCGTAGTCCCTCTGGGGGTAATAGAAGTGTTAATGGGATGATTGGGGGGTCTTTCATCTCCCCCTGGTGTCTCTGGTCAGAAAACCACAATTGCAACTTTGCTGCCACCGGGTCGTAGCAACAATACACACTAATGGAATCACGAAGAAGAAGCTAACAGGCTAACAGGCAAAGCTAACTGCGGGCTAGCGCCACTTAAACAGTGTTTAAAGCCAAGTTTGAGTGAAAAAAAATAATAATATCCATTGTGTAATTGGATGAACAATATCCCTCTGTCCCTTTGTCTTTTCTGTCAGCGTAGTATTTACTCTCACGGACAATTAATGAGTAAAAAAACGCAACATGCTACGACACCTGCAGTGGCCCTTATGGCCTCTAGAGGCACGAGTTACTTAGTGCTGCTTTAATGACAGCGACACAAATACATGTAAATGAAGCTACGAGGTTAGTTAGGTAAACAATTTGTCAAAATATGAATCTTATTTAGCCGTTTAAGGCAAGAGAGCGAGAGATTAAATCATTTATTTTGCACGCAGTGGTTGCACTTCAGATTGTTAGCTAGTTTTCTCCCTAATGTCAGAGTATAAAAAAGACTAAACTTACCCTGTACGGTGCTTAGTTTATTTGGATTTGTCCGCTAGCGATACAATATCGCAATGGTTGTTTTCCCACGCATATTCATTCACAAGTATTGACATATTTTGTATCCATGTCCTGCGAAAGGTGAGATGATGCTGTTATCCGGATATGGCAAACCGCAGACAGCCTCGGCTAAAATGAGAGAAATGTTCTCAGCACACGCGCCGAAGTTACTAAACTTTAGAGGCCGTTTTCATCCCACTCCTGCAACGTCTCCACTTAGTAGCTACAGGCACAGAACTTGCCAGTCTTGAACTTTATGACGTTTTATTCAGAGGGATTTTTTTACATATAATTCCCAGGCGGATTTATTGAACGAGGCATAATTTAAATTTTTGCAGATTTTATCACTTGTGAAAAGCGTACTTAAAAACTAAACAAGATCCAAAATCCCTTCTGAAAAAACATCTTTGTAACTGATATGTCAAGAAAATAAAACCATACATTTAAACCAGGCAGTATCCATTATTTAGATTTTTAAAAATATTGTCAATTTTGGTCAGTTTTATGCATAAAATGACTTATTCTTATTTGAAAGCGTATAACGACAGAATGCGATACATTTTGATATCTCTAAATCGTTATTTTTATTCCTTGCAGCGTCTCGCCTTCAAGTCTGAACAGTGTGTTTATATTAATGATCTCATAAATAATCATGCATTTAAGAACGCAGTTTGCTTTTGTTTGAATTAACCTGTGGTGGAAGTTAGCAACATTAGCATGGCAGCGCTAACAGTCCATTTCAGCTCAACGGCTGCAGGAGCTGAGTGACAGAAAGCTAAAGGGATGAGATATAATATATCTCATCCCATATATACAATATTATTGTATATAGATCCAACACGACTTTCCAAGAGGAAATTCCAAATGGACGTTTCATCTGCAATTATCATGGCGGGACGCTCTGTGCACAACATGTTTATGGGTGGCACGATATGGCGATATCGTCTTATTATCGTTTTATTATGATCCAAAGCACTTTTGCTCAGTTGACTGTCCCGATACCTCCCTCTTTTTTTTCTACCATTGTAAACCATTTGTATTAGATTCAAAATTTCCTTTTTATTTCAATTACATGTTCCTTCTTTCTTTGAGCCAGAAGTCTTACAAAGTCTTACAAAGTCTTACAAAACGCACCCGGCTTCACTGTGCCTTGTAAAAATACAGTGAATGAGTGCTTTAAGCTGTGAAGAGGATTACGGGCTGAAAGATGAAACAAAAGCTCCAGATATGATTTTGACAAGAAAATATCATAGTAACATGCATACCCGTCGCTATGGGCGGGCCATAAGGGACTATACATTATATGATATTTTTTAGGACCTGAATAGCTTTCAAAGCAATTGTCCTCTTTATTAGAATGATAACATAATTTCTGCTCTTTATGACTTAAATTCCTAATGTTAACCCCTTAACGCCTGAATTAATTTCCAATTATACAAAAAATATATTATCAGTGTTTTTGCTTTCAAGCTGATGCTAAATTAAGTGGAAATTTATCTGTAGCACATAGTACAGATATAGTTTTTGGTATGTCGCTAATTAGCGACAACAGGCATGCTGCTGCTGCTTTCATTACCTGATAAAGGGAGGAAAAAGGTGCAGACAATTTATCTATATAACATAGACATGTCACAATTTTTATTACTAATTATCATATTTTACTCCCTTTTCTGAGGTTTATTATTCATTGTACATACTGTAAGATACCTCCATTTACCTTTACTTATTTGCAAATTATATTATAATTGCACATTATTTTCAGACAGTGGAACTCTTGTTTGTCCAATAGGTCCACCTTGTGGTCGCTTTGCATACAACAAGAACGGTTTCATTTTGTCCTGTGTAAAATAAGGGATTTTTTTTTTAATATATCCTTGTATGTTATTGTTACAATGATAATAGAAATTCGCTAGAATAGCATTCTGCTAATTCGCGACATACCTAAATCGTCAAATAACACAAAAAATATCCATCACATGAAGTTCATTCCAATAAATAATCTAAAGATGGAAACGATGAGCAGCTACATAATTTTATTTTAGCACAACTCAACTTACATTTGAACATTTTATCGAAGTTGTGTTACGGCATTTCGTTTATATATAATAACGTAAAAACCGTAAAGAAGAGAGTTGAAGTCTGGATCAAGTGGTCATTTATTGTCTCAAACACAGGGAGAACACAGACAGCATCACAGCAGGCTCACAGAGTGTTCTGCCATCTAACCCACTTAGTGGCATATTTATACAGTAATCTGTACACATCAGATTGACAAGAGATGCTACCCTGACGTCAACACATTTGTTGTATCTCTGTATACGTCCTATCTCAAAGCCTAGCCTTTATCTGTGACATGTCCTGAGATGAATATTCAGGTCATGTCACCGATATCCCTTTCAGCTGTTAAACAATGACTAGTACATGTTAGAAATATATTTCTGACATTACAGTTGCAGCCTCGATTTGCAGAAATGTAATTTCCGCTAAGTAGCTACCATGACCCGAATGTGGTTCCTTCTTTAACTGGTCCTACGAGAAACTAGTGCTTGCAAAAGCTTCCTAGGTACGTCATGGATGCGGGCAAACAGACATCAATGGAACATTGACAGGGACAAAATACGCTATACTCCTCCTTTGATGTTTTATAAAGTTGGCTCCTGTCTTTCTTGCTGTACCCAACATTTAAACATTTAACAGATAACGACATAAAAAAACATAAAGTCTGAAATGGAATAGGCAGAAGCTAAAGCTTATTAGCTATCTTAGTGTATTTACACAACAAACAGTAAAAGCTGCCAATGTCTTATGCATACAGTTATACAATTTTTTGTCACAAAGAAGAAAGAAAAAAAATCTATCATCTTAATTTTGCATCCTTAGCATCCATTCTCATGGTATTTTTTTTATAACTGATTTCTTCAAAAGAATTTAGCTCTTGGTCCGACTCACTCCGCACATTAATCCCAACAAAAGAAACACAAAGCTGCTTTGCACTCGTTCTCACATTTGTTTTTTGAAACATTTCTTCCTTTCGGAAATTATAAACGCAGTCTCGTTTTTGGAACAATCCCTGGATATGCACAGGTGACTTGTGCTGTTTTAAACTCAACCAAATATCTAGTCCAAACTTCTCAAAATCAATATAAATATTATTAATCTACTAATTGCCATCTGTGCGTACTTTGTGGTTTCATCAAAAAACCTAAAAGTATCACATTTTTGGAAAAGTGTTAGAGGATACAATTCGATAGCTATTTATCGTGCAGGGTCAAGCTGTACAGTCAGACTGTCTCTGTCATAGCCTGTGGTGCTCAGGCGCCTCAGCCACTGAACGATTGGCCTGTGTATCAGCATGACGCTCTGACAGGGTATTGATCCCTCTTCTGTGGGAGCATGGACAGACTTGAATGGTAGGACTAGCGCAATAGCCGATGGTAAATAAAGTTCTCCAGTGCAAGACATCCACACTGCTGCCTGTTCTTCATCACTCCTCTCGGACACCATTGTTATTCCTCCAACAGGTAGCAGTGGCACAATATGTTTTATGAACAAGTATCTAGACAGGAAAACTCACACAGCTGTTTTATTTGGCGATAAAACATCAAGTAAAGCCACAGGTCGTGCTGGGGAGGGGGGCAAAATCTACATCACTCAGAAGGTTAGCGCTCGTGCTTCACGGCTAGAAGGTCCCGGGTTCGATTCCCACCCGTGTGGAGCTTGGCACGTTCTGCCCGTGTCCGCGGACGTTGCCTGACACGTTGAGTGGTCAAATAAAGCCGATCGCCATACGCGCGTGGCTTTGTATTAAACGGTCTTTACAGCAGGTTTTCAATGTCAATGTAAGGCGGACTTTCAGAAGTCAAGCAGCGTTTTGCGGCTTGTGATTCGGAGGACGAAGTCAAGTCGCTGAACACACTGTCATTTTGAACTCTTGTTTTCACCCAAAGTGGGCGCGGACTCATCAAAGGTTCCTGGATGTTGCTCCCATCTATAGAACGGGCCAATAATAGACAAACTCCAAAGCGTACAGTATTTGTTTCGCTACAGAATAGAGTAATTGTGCATCAAAGATCAAAGAAACGCTCAAACAACACAGTATGTGCTTCAGTCATGTACAGGGACATTAACAAAGTCCAGACCACATCCACCTGGCTGACCAGACCACATCCACCTGGCTGACCAGACCACATCCACCTGGCTGACCACAACTGGGATGTACAGATGTGGCTGTGTGGTTAGTTGTAACACAACAAATACCAAATCCACATTATGTATGAGCTTCTTTGTCTTTGTTGTCTGGTGGATGTTGGTCAAACTAAGGTCGGATTTGACTGAAAGAGGCACTGTGTCCACACAATGGGGCAATATTCTCAGGAAGTTATCCCAAAGAGAAATGTGGTCGGACTTTTACACTGAACACTATGGTACGAGCAAAGCAGCGATGTGACTATTCCTGTCTGAAAAGTAATTAAATTTTTTTAAAGTGTAAAAAGTAGCACATTAATATGTTTTATTAGTCTGCTTGCATGGGCTTCTTCAACTTATCTTTTTGTTAATTCTTCGGCGTGTTCCCAGGACCCCCCGTGGTTCAGCATGGTTCCAGAGGCGCAGTACACAGAGGAGGTGGGGAGGAGTCTGCTGGTGCCGTGTCAAGCAAATAAGGACCCCACTGTGAAAGTGACATGGAGCAAGGTAAACATGCAGCGTGAGCTCTCGTGCTCACGATGGTTACAGTCAAGCTATGGACACACTGCGTAGCTTTCCTGGTCTGAAGAGAGTTTGTAAAGACTGGGAGGGTTCGGGATTACATAAGAGAATATTTCACGATTACTGAAATGCCAGAGCAATATAAATAAAATGGGGCAGTAATAATGATGAGAAGAATGCATCGGATTTACATAGCGCTGTTTTGGACTCTCAAAGACACTTTACATTGCACTGTTCATTCACTCCATATACTTGGTGGTGGTAAGCTAATATTGTAGCCACAGCTGCCCTGGGGTAGACTGACGGAAGCGAGGCAACCAGTCTGCGTCATCGGCCCCTCCGACCACCACCAACCACTCACTCACTCACTCACTACATTCGCCAGGATTCCTGGTGTTCCCAAACGGTCTCCCATCGAAGTCCCGTTCAGTTAACTTCGAAGGTCTGACGGGATCGGGCAGAGCAATGGCGGTATGGCCGGTAGAGAGGGGAAGGGGGAGAGTTCAGCTTCCTGACAACATGGTGGATGAAGCTGTCCTTCAATTTGCCATTTCATGTACAACATTGTACAATTGTTAGGGATAAGCCGAAATAAAAAGCCACGAGATTTCTCGTCACAATGTAAAGTAATCTCGTGATTTAAAAAAAAAAAAGACAAAAAAATGGATAGGCTGCCATTTAGATCTAGACCTACTTACAGTTGACTGCTTATAGGGCTTAAGGAAATATTTATGCATTATGATGCCTCCTGTGCGTCAGTGTCAGTGTTTTAGATACTAAATCTGTCTCTGTCTCCTGATCCTCCTGGAATCAACTTTTAAGCTTCAAATTCTGTTTTCAATTATTCATTAGTACAATCGCCATTAGGAAGTTTAAGCCGAATACACCTGTCAAAAAACTGTATGCACACAAATAGATTATTTTCCCCATAATATTGGTCAATCTTATCAAATCCCATCCTTATTAGTATCCATTTTGTTACAAAAACACATTTCAATGGCTCCATACAAAGGCACATGAGAACAAAATATTATTTATTATGGCAAATTATGTAAAAATCTCGTCTCGTTCTCGTGGGATTTGTATCTCGGCCCACCACTAACAATTGTACAACAGAATTGCGTAGATCAGATGTTAGGTTTAGTCCTGAGCCGCTGCAACTGAACGGGCCAACAATAGACAAACTCCAGAACAAGAAGTCCAAAGTGTCCAGTATTTGTTTCGCTTCAGAATAGAATAATTGTGCTACAAAGAAACGCTCCCAACCTAAGCAGCATACGCACATTGTACCGGTTAAAAAAGTCACAATGTTGTAATGTTGGTCCCCAATCGAAGTGAATCAACTGAACTATCTGATGTGAAAGCAACATAACAGACCCAACAGGGAGTCCTGGGCTCTTCACAACTTCCTTTGGAATAAATCAATTTTATTCCAGTCTCACAATAAGTGCAATGACTGAATGTGCTAATGACTTGTCCCACTCTGTGTCGGCAAATCAGCAGAATTTGTAGTTAAACCTGATTAGACGATCCAAACAAACCCTAGTAATGTTCACTGTGTCCACTTGCTATTAGAATAACTTTCAAGGTTAATTTAGTCAGACACTATCCAGAGATCACGCCCCCCGGTCGCCCTGAGACCATTGGGCAGCAGGGGGCGTGGCCAGTCTGATGAACCTGTCAGGACCGTCAGACTGGCCATGCCTTGGAGGAAATGCCGGTGATACTTCTGAGGACGGCCTGCAGAATGGGCTGAAACATCTAAAGGTACAACAATTCAACATCTCTAATCCTAGTGTCTAACTAAATGAACCTTGAAAGTGTTGCAGTATTATGGTCAGTGCCGGTGCTGGTTCTGGGGCCCTAAGCAAAAATCCACACAGGAGCCCTACAGTACGCATCCCATAGCTATTTGATGAAGAGTGAACCCATTTACAGTCAAAAACAGTTCCATGTGCAGTAGAGCAGGGCAGAAGTGGAAAATAATGGCCTAAATTCGGGCCCTGCCCCTCTGTGTGAGAAGATAAGATAGCCACTGTCAGACTGGGGTTTAGGACTAGTCCTAGTCTATTTCCCCCACATTTTAAATGGTAAATGGTCACATTCTCTCCTCTCTGGTCCCTGAGTTCGGGAACCGCTGATACAACCAACTGAAACCTGCCCCTGACGGTTATTTCTGTCTTACCACTGAGAATAAGCCTAACAGTAGTTCGTTTTAGACTATGCACATTCAGAGAACCAGAGTTACTGAAAGTAACTGCACTCATGAGAACCGTGTAGATTCAACTCCCCTTTGAGACAAATCGGCGTGTCCTGATACTCCGCTAGAGACAACAAGAAGATTTAAATGAGAGTGTGGCGATGCAGCCCCGAGTCCGAGCAGAGAAAACAGGAGAGCAGCGCCCGGGAGACGGGAGACATGCAGCCACGCAGGAGGCGAGGTGAGCACCAGGAGACAGGTAGCCGAGCGGGGACGCGAAGGGGAGAAGCACTCACGCCTTGGGGTGACGGGAGGAAGGCGGTCGGTCTCTCCTGCTCATCCACTTCAGATTCACTTGCTGCGTTTTGGTGTTATATGTGACAAAGTAGGCGGAGAGTGAGTGAGCCTATCGCAATAACAACACGTTGATTCACAAGCAACACAACACTGTAATGGCCATACCGCCTTCGCTATGCCCAATCCCGTCAGACCTCGGAAGCTAAGCAGGGAAGGGCCTGGCAGGACTCTGATGGGAGACCGTTTGGGAACACCTGGCAAATGTAGTGTGTGTGTGTGAGTGGTTGGTGGTGGTGGCTGATGTGCGCAGACTGGTTGCCTAGATTATCATCACTGAGTATGGAGTGAATGAATAATGCACCACATTGTAAAAGCGACTTTGAGTGTCTGGAAAAGCTCTGTATAAGACTAATGCATTATTATTATTATTAATTTGACTGAGATGCGGGGCCCTTGTGGCTGCGAGGGCCCTAGGCTACCTGTGTATAGGAAGAACCGGCTCTGATTATGGTTATCATACTGTATATGCATTTGAAGTATAATCTCAGAAAGTAGATGATCTGTTATGTGCAAAGCAGTAGCCTGTGGCGGTAATGATACACTTTAGAGCAGAGTAAATGTTATGGAACAGCGGTTTGCAGTAAGTCCATGGAGCAGTGGAGTGGCTGAGAGCAGCTTTAAGTCGTAAAATTGGCATAAGTAAAAAACATGCTACTAAAGTGGTGCAAAAAGCAGATGCAGTTGAGATTTGCTTCTCTCAGAAACCCTAAAAGGCCAGATCGCAAATTCATTCACATTTCATATTTGTGCCACTACTAAAATAACAGTTGCTGAAGACAATTCGGGTGCAACACGTTGTAGAACCGCATGTGCTAATTTGTAGTAGTTTTTATTTCTTCTTAACACCTGGATTAGTAAATAAGGCCCAACACTTTGTTCGATGCTGAGGACAATATAATATCTTTATGCGCATCATTTGCAGGTTGTATTTAACTTCACAGTACAGCAATAGCACCGTCAGAGGATGGAAAAACTATTGTATTTAAAGGTTCCATAACACTGCCTAGCCAGCCGTGAAGTGGAGTCAAAATGTGGAATGCAATGACTAAGTGAAACATTCGAAAATGACCCTCAGACCCATATATAGCATAGCATAGCATATAGCATGCAGCTATAGCATTCTCTGTGATTTACTGTATGTACAAAGCTCGGCTGTTGGGCCACTTCATTCTCCTCCATATGTCTGTGTCTTTATTAATATATGCATTGATAGTTCATCATGTGTTCATCAGTAGACGTGGAGCAGTTGGGGAGAGAACAGTTCTTCTACTCTATGGATTGTTTTCCCCCAACAGTTTAGAATTAGACCGTTTGTGGGCATCTGTATCTATTTTCTAAGTACTAATGAGGACACAGGTCTTCAGTTATTGCTCATTACCATCCCTATTCAAACGGAGACCACCATTCCCCTGTGATGAATCCAACATTGCATATATCACTTATTTATTGCGTGTGGATGTTGCTTTGCCTTTTCCAGTTGGACGTATCTCGCCGGGTGGTTTACTCCATCACTCCGAATGGCTCTTTACTGCTGCAGCCTCTGACCAAGGAGCACCAGGGCTCATGGGAGTGCAGCGCTGCCAACCGGGTCGCCTCCGTGTCCACCACCACTCAGGTCTATGTGCTGGGTACGTGCCTGCCCCCGCTCTCCTCTGCCGCTCGGCACATCAGCGGCACACCTTCACCGGGCTCCTTTCACCAGACATTATTGGTGCTGACAGCATAAAGAACACAAAAAGCTGAGAGTAATTTATTCCTTAATGGCTACAAATTGTAGGACGTGTGATAACTGGTTGTCTTTTGAGGGGGAAATTATGAATGACTCAATTAATGATTTTTAGTGCTGTCCAACAATTAAAATAGTGAACTCGTAATTAATCGCATATTAATCGCACATTTTTATCTATTCTAAAAGTCTCTTAAATTATCATTTGAATACTCTCATACTTGTATCAGGTTCCTCAAATATCCAGCACAAACTTGGGGTGCAGGTGGGTCGGGTTAGAAAGTGCATGTATTTGACTTACAACATAAAGTTCATTCTTATCCATAAATGCCACTCAGAGTAAACGATGTTTTGTTGAATGTCCAGTTTCATGTGTCATTAGCATGTTTTGTTTTCTCGAGTTTAGAGAAAAGAGTTTAGCTCTTCTGCTCCAAATGCAGCACAGCAACAGCAGTGCCCAAGCACATACGTGACAGGCACATACGTGACAAGCACATACGGGATGAAATGCAGTAGCAAGAAGAAAGGCAGAGCTAACACTTTAACCTGAGGAGAGCAGCTTCTTGTAGCGTCAGGTAAAGGCTGCTCCACTTTGGTTCCTAACTTTGTTTTGTTTGACAAAAATAGTTGTCCATGACGTGGGAAAAGTAAAGCCTCGGGAAAGTGTCTCCCCTTCTCCTTAGTCCATAAGCGATTTCAGAGCTGTCATCAGCGGCGTTAGCAAAACAAACCAACGTGCTATTTCTCCTGTAAACGCCGGTCACGTGACGCGCTCCCACAGCAGCAGCAAAGAGCTGTGTGAAGCTGGCCCCTCTTCAAAGGAATAGGCCACCATACCGAGATATGTTCTTACCTGAGCTTCGACGAGTTCATCTGTACCTGTCTGGTCTCCACGTGGGCCTTCAGTCACGTAAACACAGCACAGACGGCGTTAGCATTTAGCCGTTAGCATTTAGCCTCTCTCTGCTCGCACGCCCACGTTTTCCCTATTTAAATAAGGTTACGTGAAGTGTTACACTATAAAGTATAATTACACAAAATTAAACAATGTGGATTTTCTAAGCGGATAAAAAGGGGAACTATATTGTAAGGCGTAATAATACCAGGAGTAATTCGGCATCCGCACAGTAAAGTGAAGATATCACTGCGCGGATGCCGACTTACTTGTATTTCCCCTTTTTATCCGCATTTGTGTAATTATACTTTATAGTGTAACACTTCACGTGACCATATTTAAATAAGGAAAACGTGGAAGAGTTTGGTAGCTTCTATCTTCACCTGGTTTGGAGCTAAAGAGGAGAAGAGAGAGGCTAAATGCTAACGCCGTCTGTGCTGTGTTTACGTTACTGAAGGCACACGTGGAGACCAGACAGGTACGCATCAACTTGTCAAAGCTCAGGTAAGAACATATCTCAGTATGTAAAAACGGTGGCCTATTCCTTTAACCCTCGTGTGATCCTTCAATTTTGCACCCTTTAAAGACGCTGCTTCTTTTTACAAAAATCCTTCAGTGACTTTTGGGCCATTTGGATGGGCGGCGGCTCCAGTGGCTTTCGGGTCAAAATGACCCAAGGACCACACGGGGGTTAAACATAAATTTGTACACGCACGATATTAGACACACATTGGAGCACGATGAGGGGCCAGGTTCACGGAGGTGCAGTAGAGCCGCTCATGCATCGGGCTCTGTAGGTCGGCTAATTCAGACAGATTAATCGGCGTTAAAATTGATTTGCGCACTAACGTTTTGTTTTTTTAACATAAGAGGTACACAACGCATATCTACAGGGGAAAAAAACGATGACAACAATGACATTGCTCAACCATCATTTTTCTATTATGGTCTAAAACACATTCAACAGCAGTTTTGACTGAATTTGTATTATTTTGCTCAAAGGTTGCATGTTGTGTCCAATTTGCTTTTGAATATCAACATTTCCCCTCATTCCTGTTTGTGGGATAGAAAATAAAGTATTAAACATACACTTTGACTAGATGCTCCCCGTACATGTTCATGAGAGTCTTGTGAGAGGGATTGGTCTTTTGTTCCATGCCGTCCTCTCTCTCCTCCTCCACGGGATAAAGGCAGTCCTATTGAGCCAACCTTTAGACTTTCACTGGAGCTATTAGTTGAAGTGTTTGCCAATTTCAAACCTACTCCTTTCTATTCTGCCCTGTAGGAACCAGTCCGCACGCTGCTATCGACCTCTCCGTCTCCGCCGGGCTGAAGGAGGCCAACGTGTCCTGGGCAGCGGGCTTTGACGGTGGATCCGAACAGACGTTTTCAGTTTGGTGGGTGTAAAAAAAAAACGACAAATATATCCCGTAACCATGGCAGCCCTTGACAGTGGACAGTTACTGCTCTATTGATCTCAAGGATGTGAAATGTATGCGTCTGTTATCACTCTCGGGCAGCAACAATAGAAAGCCGGAGCCGGGATTGAGGGGATGTAATGCGGAGGCCACGCTCGCTACAATAGGGAGGGGGAAATAACGGCAAGTGGTTCGTTTGAAGCCGCCGCCTTTGAAATCTGATGGAAATGTTCAAGGGCCGAGCGTCACCAAAAGACGACAAATAAGTGAGATGAAGAGATGACATTTTTGTCCCAGTGACATTAAATCTGAAAGGAGATTATTGTAACCTTGTTCCCTTAGTAGTAGTTTTGACTCATCCCGTTTGCTCTGGTCCTGTTCTCTTCCACTGCAGAAACCTTCCAAGCTGTATTTCCTTCTATTTGTAGCGCCATTAGATCATTTACAGCTTTTAGCATCTTTTTCAGCGCGTACGACTCCAGTGCAGTCTGCAGAGGGCACGACAACTTCGAAATGCTAAACGCTATAATCCATGCTCTTGATTTTTAAGTTTGAAAGGGTAAAAAGACCGACACATCACTAATTGGCGCCCCCGTCCTTTCGGCGCCCCCATGCAAGGCATATATTGCGAGTGCCTTTTTTGCGCCACTGATTTTAACACTTGGGCCGCCGCCTTTTAAACCCCCCTCCCCGCTGTGAAATTGACCGCTGCGGCGGTTCTATACGATGCGTGTTTTAAATAGCGTTTAAAAAAAAAGAGGAACAAGAAAAAGGAAAAACGCAATATGTGGCAGGCGGTGTTGAATAGTCTGTGTGGGAAACACTGCTGTGTGTATATTGCATGTAACAGAAGGTGTTTTATATATTACTTTTAATGTATTTATTTTGAAAATAAATTTTAAACCCTTTCACAGAATAACTCTTCTTTATGTGTGCTCTTGCTTGAGATACGAACCGAGAGTTAGACCAACAGCCAGTCCTCCCCGGGAATTTTTTTGAATAATCAGATACAATTTAGTGCAATCTGGTGTATTTTAGGCAAAAATATGCTGTTTAAATAAGCTTTATCCATCCATCCATCCATCCATTTTCTCCCACTTGTCCGTTGCCGGGTCGTGGGGGCAGCTGTTGGAGCTGCCCAAGTCACATAGCACCATGCCCCTATGGCTCCTCCTGCAGGTGGTGGGTCCACGGGAGGACGGCCTCATGGTTCCAAACGGTTCCAAACGGGCCTGTTGGTCTCTCATAGGGGGCCCATTCACACTCTCATTCATACCCCAGTGTACGCAGACACTGGAGGCAAGGAGGGTGAAGTGTCTTGCCCAAGGACACAACGACAATGTGCACCTTCAGGAGGCGGGATTCGAACCCCCGACCTTCCGATCATGAGCCGACCCGCTCTAAAACCTGTAAACCTGTAAACTGAAATGCAGAACTGTCTTTCCTAAAAAAAGAAAAGAAAGAGGCAAAACTGATTTTGATAGCTGCAATTAGACTACTTTTATTATTAAATCTATTTATTTATTGTTTTTATGTACTTTCAAAATCCTGTGTAAGTGTTTCCATGTGGGGCCCCTCTGCTATGGGGCCCCAGTCCCTCTGCTGACTGTGTCAGCTCCGCCCCTGTTTTTGGGGCCTCCGTCTGTAGCTGCTCATCGCCCTGAGCTGTGAGGAGGAGACACACACTCCAGACGAATCTAAAGACTCAACTTTAGCCAGTGTTCATGACTCTATTGTTACTTTCAAACCAGGCTGATTCAGAGGATCTGATCAGAGGAAATACTTTGCCCTCAAAATGGAGGAAATTGTGTGTTCGCTGCCGTGAAAAAATCCTGGTGAGAACTCTGTTCCTCATTAGTCCATTAGAAGCTATTGTTAGAAAATTGGAAAAACACAGATACCCCAGTAATGGGAGAACTCTTGAGATACAGAGAAAAAAAAATGCTCATGAAGAAAACTCCACATGACTAACGATTGTCAATTTTCATAGGATCAATTTCACATCTCAGGCAAACCACACAAGCTGCTTGTGAGCAAAGTAGGCAAAGGTTTCCTTGGCAGTAATAAGATGTTTCCAATTTAGAGCTTGGATAAAATTGCATTAGGTTAAAACTCATAAACTCTGAATGCATAAAGTTCTGCAGTTGTCTTTTGTAATCGCATTGAAAGCCTAGCCGCTCTTATCAGATACGAGACGAGCGATCTCCATTCCGCTCAGAGAACTGGATCGATGCTGTAGCAACTTTTTTTCTGCTGAGAAACTTTTTTTTTTAGAGTATCATCTGCTGTTCCCACTTCATTTTTTGTCATTTTAGTATAAACCAGTGTATTTTGCACTTATATACTGTAGCCCAAAACCGTCTAAAATTGTGTGGATGTTTGGAATTTCTTTTGGTGGCAGTTTGTGTAAAAGTAGAGGTTCGCGTCATGAGCACACAGTAATCTGCTAATGTTCCCTGATAACTTCCAGCAAAGGAGGAAGCGCAGGTTTTCTGTATTAGAGCAGCAGATGTGTGTGCCATTAGCACTTAGCGCTAGGGGTGGGAACCTCTGAGTACCTCACGATTCGATACGATACGCAGCTTACGATAATCTTACGATACGCCGATACTGTGATAATCAATAATTGCACAAAAATAACATACGATACATCACGATTTCAAAACTTTTGACCTTTATTTAAACATAGTACATATTATTCGCCATTTGCATTTCTTTCCATGTGCGTTTTTTTACCTCTTTCTGTGTGAATAAATAATCCCTGACTTACACGCTGAAGATGGGTCTATACTGTAGATTTCTCAGAGGCATCGCTTAATTTACATAAAAAAAAATATATAGAAACCACAGTCCTATTTCAAAAGTAATAAATAAACCCATCCATTTTCTTCCGCTTTCTCCGGGGCCGGGTCGCGGGGGCAGCAGTCTCAGCAGAGATGCCCAGACTTCCCGATCCACGCACACCTCCTCCGGCTGTTCTGGGGGGACCCCGAGGCGACACCTGGCCAGCTCGGAGTCATAGTCCTACCAGCGTGTCCTGGGCCTTCCACGAGGCCTCCTCCCAGTGGGACATGCCTGGGAACTAATATATTTGTGCGAGTGTTTGCTTAAAATGGTAGTGCTGCCCTCTTTCGGCAACAGACTCCTCCTCCCCAGCTCTGACGAAGCGTGTTCCTAATAAGGGCATAAGGGCGGGATCTTCACTGTAGACTCGGCCCTTGCGTGACGTGTAGTTCGGTCATAGCCGCTCCAATGCTAATGCTAACAGTCCGGCCCTCATTAGTACGAGATTTTCTAAAATGTTTCTTACGAAAACCAGCCTGGTCCCTTTAATTGTAACTAACCCGGCGTTATCACAGGAGGAATATCTATAGCTGTAGAAAGTTTAGGAAAATCAGATACCAGGCTCTAAAGTTGTTTTTAACGTGTCTAAAGAGCAATGCATTCCAATGGGGGACTAGCGGCTATAAGGTACTACAGCGAAGGCGGAGCAATGGCGCCCCCTAGTGTCGTCGTTACAAAGCAGAGCAGCCAGTTGGCCTCTATTGACTGTGAAAACAGTGGAACCCTGCTGCCTTATTAATATGCCCGATATCGTCAAAAGTATCGTTATCGAGATAAAAAGTATCAGTGATATTGCGATATATCGGAAAATCAATATATTGTCACGCTGCTACTTAGCGCTGTCCGCGGCGGTTTCTCGTGGCAAAATCACCGAGGTCTTCCATTTTGACCGAGACTTGTACATGTGAGCAGCCTACAACAAAATGACTTTTCAAACCTTTCCCGAAACCCCGCCCCCAAAACTGTCATTTGCCAATCATTCTTTATACTTTCACACGCACCGCCCCCGCCCTCCTGCTCCCCACCCTGTTTTTGTTTTTTTCTATTTTTGCTTTTATTGTATCTTATTGTTTTGTGCTCGCATGTTAAAACGTTCAAAATGTTCAATAATAATATTTAAAAAAAATATAAGAAATATTGAAATGCTACTTAGTGGCACCTTTCTGAGGTCATCCCATGCACTCCTTTGCTAAGTGCTCAAGTGGGTCCCCTTACCCCTGGTTGGGAAACGCTTACAGCAAAAGTTTCACACCGATATCTCTCCTATTCACCTGCAGTATGTCACCTTAATGAAAGAAAAGGTACATGTCCGTCCAAGTGCTCTAACTAAAACTGAAATATGTTCCATTTCACAAAGAACAGAGCCTCTCCATTAAGTCCAAACTCTCTTCTTCAAAGTTTTCAAAGAGCCCTTTTCTCCCCCCGCCATTAATAATTTGCATCACCTTTCCGATAGGTGCGTAGCTCCGTGTCGCCTTGGGTCAAAGTCTGTGCCGAGCCCGCTCCCGTCAGAACATGAAAAGCCCATATAGAGAAGGGTTTCAGTGGCCAGGCTGTCTCTGGCACGGTGATGAGGATGAATGTTTAACGCAGCCCTACTTTTTCTGTCATGTTCGATAAAAGTGGCGCGACGGAGTGCTCTTTTGTTCTGAGCGCCGGAATCTGAGCCGGTGTCTGTTTGGCAGGGAGTCAAACTGTAGTGTCAAAGGCACGCGTTGCGCCCGGCTTCCGGAGTGTGTAACCGTGTTTTAATGTTCCTCGTGAAAAATGCATCTGTTTTCGTTTCAGCCATTCATGTTTTTAAAGTGAGCCTGCATATTTAATTATTCCAAGGAGCTCTGTTCCAGCAGTTGGTGTCATAAGGTGCTGCTATCCTTCCCCAAACGATGACAGAGGAAGCGTCCCGATTCTTCACACAAACAAGTTCATAAGCACATTTTATTGAATTCGCAGGGTCACTTTTCTGGGGCACAAATGAGTTTACAATATACTAAAAGTGGAAAAGACACATTTTTTGTCCCATTACTAGAAAAAACATCAGGTATATTTAACCTCTTAAACTCCGCCTTAATCAAGTGCATTTTCTCCGGTTCAACTTGACCCAAATCCATAAGGTTACAGCCATAGATATAATAATTAGAGATAGATTAATACCTATTCAGTGCAACTTAGATGGCCTCAGACTCCTCCCACGCAGCCTGTTCCTTAAAAGGGCAGGGCGGGCGCCGGGCGGAGCCTCCACAGAGCTCCAGAGCTTCACTGACAGGCTCTGGAGCCAGTCAATGCACTGAAAAGACCTCCTCTGTTTGGGGCTGATAAACAAAAACCAGCGTGGTTAAAAATATTTCACCTACCCCGGTGTTGTCACATGGGTCATAGCATTTTTTTAGAAAAAGAAAAACTCTTTGGAGCCAGGCTTTGACGCTGTTCTTGGGAGGTCGGAAGTCTCATTAGAATCAAAGCTCCCAAGTGTCTCTTGGAGTCGCCCCTGGCCACAAGGGGGTGGTGTTACAGCAATGTCAGCTCCCCATCACAAGGACCATAGAGAAGAGCGTTCCTCGCCCATTGGTTACAGCTTATGGACCAGTGTAATGCCTCATTTGAAAGCTAAGACCCACAAAACTCATCTAAATGGAGCTTCTTTCTTCTTCTTTCAATTTTTTGCCGCGCTGTTATCACATTTTTGCCATATTTTCAGTGCTTTTTGTCAATTTTTTTTGGTTCCTTTATCCCTTTTTTGTCACTTTTACATAATGTTTGTTGACATTTTGTTTCATTTCAGCTGTGAGTCTGAAAATATGCATGCTGGTCTAAGTAGCTCGCCAGAGACACAACGTGTTTGTCTGTAAAAATAGCATTAATTCTCAGCATGCACGCCCCAAACCCCTGACCCCCATTGTCATCGTCCATCAGGATGAGTCACTGTAAACAACATATATACAGTTCACGCCACATTTCTGCATCATAATACATTTCATTTATATGTGTGTTTATTTTATTTTTTATTTCTTAATCAGATGCTTCTATTTCTAACATTTATACTGTGAAGTGTTATCATTATTAATTGTAAAATTGGGCTCCTTCCTGCAGGGTGAAGCGTTTGACAGAGGTGGACGGTCGAGCGGACAGTGAGAAGCATGAGTGGTTCTCTGTCCCTGTGCCCCCCTCCTCTGGGACCAGTCTGAAGGTGACGTCTCTGTCTCCAGCCACCACCTACCAGTTCAGTGTCCTGTCACAGAACAAGCTGGGTACCGGGCCTTTCAGCGAGATTGTCACCGCTCGCACGCTGGGTCAGTATCATCCCACTCTATTGCAGTGGGGCAGATAGTAGAGGGGGTGGTCTTGTGACAGAAAGGTCCGCGGTTTGAATCCCACAGTTGTGTGCTTGGCCACGACACTTCCCCCACATTGCCTCCAGGGTCTGACACTGTGTATGAGTGAGAGTGTGAGTGGTTCCTTGATGTAAAGTGCTTTGAGTGCCTAATGAAGGTAGAAAAGGTCGGTCGGTCGTGAAGCCCAATATCACAACTGGAGTTGCTTCACAGGACGTCAAAAACATTAGGGGAATAAAACAAAACTATGTAGTGTCCAGGCAAACATAATGTCCAACAGAGGTAAGGTCCAAATAACCCCCGGCTCACATTACATCCGGTTAAGGTCCGATACGGCGTCCGCGAACTTAGTGATAGTTCGGGGCAAAAAAAAAAAAAAAAAAAAAGCAGGAAAATTAAGTTTTTAAGGTTTTTAACCCAAACATTTACATTTGATCATATTTTCATTGGCCGTAACATGTGAACATTCACAGGACAGGAAGGAAAAAGTAAGTGAACCCAGGAATCCTGCTGAACTGCAGCAGTTTTGTAAAGAGGAACGGTCCAAGATTCATCCTGATCGTTTGAGCGTCTAATCTGCAGCTACAGGAAAGCAGTTATTGCTACAAAAGAAGGATCAGCCAGATATTTAATACAAGGGTTCACTTACTTTTTCCGTGCATGTTGTGAATGTCTCAGGTCTTTCTGCTAAATATCTTCATAAAGTTGTGAATTCATTTTTCTATTGATGATAGCACGTTGACCAGGCCCTGAGGAAACAAAACAGCCCCACACCCTGATTCTCCTGCCCCAGACTTCACAGTGAGGAGGGGGTTTTGATGTTGGTGTGCTGATCCATTTTTCCTCCACACATGATGTTGAGTGTTCCTCCTAAACTATTCAACTTTGGTTTGTGAAAGAGCTCTTGGATGCTCCACAGCACTGTTGGACCCAAAGTTGAATAGTTTGGGAGGAACACACAACATCATGTGTGGAGGAAAAATGGAACAACACCAACATCTGTAATCATGGTGTGGGGCTGTTTTGTTTCCTCAGGGCCTGGACAACCTGCTATCATCAATAGAAAAAATAATTCACAAGTTTATGAAGATATTTAGCAGAAAGACCTGAGACATTCACAACATGCATGGAATAAGTAAGTGAACCCCTGTATTAAATATCTGGCTGATCCTTTTGTAGCAATAACTGCTTTTCTGTAGCAGCAGATTTGACGCTAAAACGATCAGGAATTCATCTTGGACCGTTCCTCTTTACAAAACTGCTGCAATTCAGTGAGATTCCTGGGTTCACTTACTTTTTCCTCCCTGTCCTGTGAATGTTTACATGTTACGGCCAATAAAAATATGATCAAATGTGAATGTTTGGGTGGTATTAGTTTAACCAGACACTGTTTATTCATTCTTATGACTTTGATGAAGATCAGACCACATTTTATGACCGATTTAGGCAGAAATGTGAGAAATTCCAGAGCGTTCACATACATTTTCATCCCACGCTCGCAACACGGCTGAATAAAAGGATTGTGATCATTCAGCGTTACTATTGTGTCTGCCCGTCATCTTCAGAGTAAAGTCTGTAAAAATGAGTGAATAACCGACATTGCTTATCCCGTGTGAATGCTCGAGAAAAAATCCAGATGTCCTGAGGTCAGTTAATTTGTACAGAGGTGTCTAAGGTGCGGATAGGGCTTCTCTTAAAACGCTTATAAAGATTTTATAATGATGGAAACGTCTCTGGTGTTGCGCTACTAATTCGCACAACTTTTCTTTCCATCTGAGGACACTTCTACTTAAGTTTTCCCCAGTACAGTAGCCGTCGGGCCCACAGGGTGACATTAATTGCTTTGTGGAGACTTTTGCATCTGATATACGAACCTGTTTGTCTCCTCGGTGCTTTCATTTAAATGGGGCAAGATGCACACAAAGAATTATGTGCTCGGTGTCATGTTTGTCATTCTGGTTATCTGCCTCTGGTTGCCGCTTCATCGTCTTCTATCAGAAAGTACATTAATAAACTCCCTCAGGTGGGATTGTTTTTTCAAGGTGACTTCTCAAAGCTTCTCTCTATCAAACAAACGAAACAAACAAAAAAAACACACATCTTACCTGTGCTGATTAGGGACTTCATTTATTCTCATAGTTGTCCTTGGACGTCTATTTTAAGTGTAAATGTTTGATGACCAAATTAGATATGCTGAAAAACATCGGGAGGCAGAAAAGTTCCAACACACTTTTAGGTAACGGGCAGATCTGTTTATCAGCAGGGGCGAATAACAAGCGAACAAAATGAGATCGCTTTGGCTTTAGCTATCGGGCATGTAATTCCGTGCAGGCAGTTGGATGCATGACCCTGCTAAACGCTCGAGTCCAGACCCTGCGGCCTTTTTCCCCACCGCGGGCCTGGTTCTACAGGTGTAAAATTAGACCGACTGCACCCGAGGTCGAACCGGACGATCCCAGCAGCTCCGTGAAGCAATAATCCACCTTTCAACAAGCTATAAAAGACTTTATATCCTCTGGGACCATTTTCTGCACAATGGATAACATCATAAAGGTCACGGTACGCCCGGCTGCCACACATGTAGGGACCTGTGTGGCCTTTACAACTTGGATCTGTTAATAACGGTTGCTGAGTAGTTTCAGCTACCTCCTGGGACCTAGCCCACGCATGTATGTCCTCTGTAGTGGACATTGGTCTTGAGTCTGTAAGTCAGGCTGTTTACATGCGGTCTATCTGAATCCTATTGCCCTGCACAGAGGACCTCCAGAGCTTTCTGACAATATATAATGTGTTGGGCGGCTCTAAATGGGGCATTTAAGACTTTGCTTCAAAATGGCCACATTTTCATCAGTCAAATGTTTGCAAAATCAGAGAAAGAACCACATCCATCTTATTAATTATTATAGAGAAGGGTCTTCTTTTTTTTCTTACTTTTGTAAATACTATTTTCACCAATATTTTTACATCTAAGCCATGTCCTTTGGAATGGACATCAGACTAACTGTGTCTTCAAGTGAAATCTAAATCTCTTAGGGTTAGGGTTAACTTAGGGTTGAATGAAAATGAGAGCATTTGGAATGACTTAGTGACAGTAGATTGAGACTTGGAGCTGTGAGAAGATGAGCTGAAGGTTCAGTGTTAGAAAAGAACAGTGGAGGTTCAGAAGAGGAAGCGTCAGCAGGTCTGGGTCTGAGATGAAGCTCTCGTGTCCATTATGGGGGAAGAACTCAGGGTTATTAAGAAAAGTGGTTTGTGTGGTTCTGAGCCATCACAGCTCTGTAACAGACTCACATCCCAAACACACGTCACACCAGTCAGCGTCACTATGCATTCATTTACCTGCATGTATTAAAGAAACTCCAAACCGTAATGTTCATAACTATAGAGGTTATTTTGACTGGAAATGATATCTTTATGTAACCTTTAATATATTAACTCTCATAAATGATATTAAGGATTATCATATTGATTAATGTGACATTTATGTGTGTCCTCTATAATGGAAATATCCTAAAAATACATAAACCTCTTTTTTGTTCAGGTCCCAGGAGGTTATGTGGTTTATTTAATGCTTGCTTAACAATAATTTGTGGTGAAATTCAATATGTTACCTGATGCCGTGATGGTGGGTCTCAGTTGAAAACCCCAGTCTCAGTGTGAGTGGGTAAATGAGTCCTTGATATAAAGCCTAACAGAGGTAGAAATGTGTTACATAAATGTGATCATTATGTAGAGTACGTGTAGTGGTTTCCGAGAGCGGAACAGTTTGAGAACTACTGCTCTAGGGACACATAACACTTAACTTTGCACACACATGCGTGTAATTGTTTATCCCTGCACTTCAATTTATTATTTATTATTCATCGAGTGTGGCTCAAAAACTAGTTTATTCCTGTAATAAACTTGTTAACTTCCCTCTATTAAAATGTTTGTGTCTATTATATCATTGAAAATGTAATATTTCTTCATATTACCGGTGTTAATAATTATTTTTTGCTGTGGGCGTCCCGGATTGTTTACATGGTAATTTGGGGGGTCCTGGCCTGTAAAGTTTGTGAACCCGCTCTCATTCCCTCCCATTTCACACTCTGAACCTCTCCCCATCAGATCAGCGTTCGAGGCTGAGCACACTGCTGCTGCCTCCCTCCTCTCTGTCAGCCAGTCGGGATCCAGCTGGAGTCCTCCTGCGCTGGGCCCCTCCCCAGGACCAGTACCCCCCAGTCTCTGCTTACGTCCTGCAGTCCCGCGCAGAGGAGGAGGAGGACGAGGAGGAGGAGGAGGAGTGGGTGAACAGGGATGAAGATATCAGCGCTAACAGCAGTCAGATAGTGGTGCCTGGTCTGCATAAGGTAAGGCTCCCCCAGAGACTTGTGGGACGTCCCGGTCCACAGCGAGCCCCGGTGGATTTCGATCTGGGCTACAGCTCACTGCTTTCCAGGCACAATTATGTACGAAACATGGCAGACGTCTCTCCTCAAACAACCTTTAGAAAGAGGTCTCTTCTGTGGTGGAATGTAAATATAGTAAAAGTATAATATAAAAAAACGTCCTACTCTTCTACATTTTGAACAGGAACAAAATTAACAAAAGTATTTTAAAGAAGAACTAAGTAACTTGTTTACCTTAATAAATCCTTTCCGTAGTCCCTCTGATTTGGGGGTCTTTCATCTCCCCCTGGTGTCTCTGGCCAGAAAACCCGCAATTGCAACTTGCCTGCCACCGGGTCGGGGCCACCAATACACACTAATGGAATCACGAAGAAGAAGCTAACAGGCTAACGGGCAAAGCTAACTGCGCGCTAGCACCACTTAAACTGTAATTACAGCCAACTTTGAGTGGAAAAAAAAGATCTCCGTGGTGTAATTGGATGTACAACATCCCTCTGTGCCTTTGTCTTTTCTGTCAGCGTAGTATTTACTCTCACAGGTAATTGGTAAGTAAAAACACGCAACATGCTACGACACCTGCAGTGCCGCTTAGGGCCTCTAGGGGCATGAGTTACTTAGTTCTGCTTTAAACTGTGATCTAAAGTAGTATTTCAGTGACCTGTTTGATGCTCGCCTCCCTCTCCATGGCTGAATTCCACAGCTGCACATTTCTCATTAAAGACAAATATGTGCGGCCTTCGGTCGCTAGGCCGCGGCTAGCGACAGTATGCTAATAATGCAAGTAGCGGCAACTAATCAAGGCTGGGACAGAAATTATGATTGGATCACCCAATTAAATAAAATAGCCCCTGCTGGAGTGGCCAAGTGTTTGTATTTTAGTTAATGAAATGCAATGACTGATGTTCTACTTGTAGTTCACAAGTTGTGATGATGAAAGCTAAGACCAAAACTTAGCAATGACATTTTTTTTGTCGCTAGTTCTTTCAAGAAGCTCTTTTAGATTTAGGTAAAGCTAAACTGGAGGAAATGTAGCCTGGTGAGACCAGAATGATTCCCCTCTGTATTTTTTTATCCAGCGGGGGATCAGTCTGGTCACCCAGTCAACGCTCGCGCCTTCCGCAAAATTAATCCGTTCACGTCCAATCTGAATCGTTTATTTGCCGTGACGTGTTGTTAGCGAGCAACGTCACTCATGGGACGCGGAAGTCCCTCAATAACAATCTACGAACGATGCACGAAAGAGAGAAAGCGTGTCTCCAGTCGGCGGTAAATGACCAAAAAACACATCGACAGTAGGTGAGTTTCGTTATTCATAATCCTGCGCAAATATTAACGCAAACCCGCTAATAACACCACATCAACAGCAGACGCCCGCCCTTCGCTGATTGGTTTACTCCGCTTCCTGTTTGCTTGCGTATCTACCGCTGTGGGAAATGGATTCGACGCAACGGTGACCAGACTCACCGGCTGGTACAGCGGTGAGTCTGGATTATTCCAGGCTAGAGGAAATGTGCTTGGTTCAGGTGGGGGTTGAGAAGATACGAGAAAAGACCTATCACCCCTTTTTTCCACTCAGAGGAAGTCTGCTGGTGTCAGTTAATATCGGTTATTGGCAGATACTCAAACCCCAGTATCGGTATCGATATCGGAAGCAGAAAACCTGGATCGGTGCGTCTCTATTATTTCTCATTATGGAATCCACCAGTAATACCAGAAATCGTTGCGGTTCGGACATTATTATTTAAGATGAAGAGAATATTTTTTTTACATGTATTCCTACTTCGACTACAGTCCGTATCTCCTCACAGCGTCCACAAATCGTCCTTGAACGTCCTCCTGCCTTATCGCTCTTCGCCAATATGCATCTCCGTCCAGTCTGCGAGCCCCTCTACCTGCACGGGCCTCGACTTCTCCACACATTCAAATATTCCCGATTAGCATTGCAGGCGTGTTGACATGAGGTGGTTTCATGCGGGACCCTCCCCCCAGGTTCTCATTACGTGTGTGTCGTGTAGGACCGCGTGTACCGACTGCGGCTGCTGTCCCGGCGCGGCGAGATGCTGAGCGAGCCAAGTCCATCCGTCAATGTCACCACCGTGGGTAGGTATACGGTGCGACCTTGCCCCCTCCTCCTGTCCCAAACTATCTTCTCCTTCCTCTCGTACGGCTTTGTTTTATACATTTTTTTATGTTTTTTTTCTTTCCCTGCGACACTGCAGAGTAGAACAATCTCAGTGTTGTTGTTACGAGTGTGTCAAGGGATTCATTCACACTAGTAACACGAGTATCACTGTCCACTTTGGGAACAAAGGTTGTATTTATGTCTTAACCATTTTTACCTGTCTGGTAAAAAAAAAAAGCTTTAGGTACGACCGGTATCGAAAACAATAAAAGTATCAAAAGCAGGTACCGAAAAGAAATATAAAATCTTTATATTCAAGTTTTGATGCTGCTGGTTATCAAAAAAAATAAAAAAAATAAAAATTAAACATTTTGGTGAAAAAAAAAAAATATAGATATTGGAAAAATGTGTTGTTTTCAGGTTCTAGAATGTGATGATGTCACACTACCAAAGAAATCTAAAATCTTTATATTCAAGTTTTGATGCTGCCGGTTATGAAAATTACACCTTAACAAGTCGTATCTAAAAAGATCATTAATATCATTGACTGGGTTCATGATCTCTCCCCCCCTCTTCATGTAGTTACCTCACCCACGCATCCTCCAACCTGTTCTCCTTTTCTTCTCGTATGTGTTTCACTTGCCGTGACTCTTGATCCGTCTCTTTTATTTGTTTTCTTCTTCTTTTGTGTTTTGCATTTAGCACTAATGTTGCTTTGCTCCATTCACGCACAAACGCACCAAACCCACCTCTGAACTTCCTATTTATCGGAGTACAATTGATCAGTTGGTAAGTTTGATGAGGCAGAGCACATGTGAGTCAGCACCAGTTAGCGCTAAACTGAAGGCTGCATCAACCAAAACCACAGGAAATCTGCGCGGCTTTGTAAAGGTTTCTCCTGCCCATGACCAGAGTAAATTACAGATCCAGTGCACTGCGCGTATAATCCAACCTGGGTCCTAATCCGGCCTGAAACGCTTTGTTTCCAACAAAGTATAAGCACAATATTGTGTAACCTGGGCGAAAATCGGCAAATAATATCTAGTGTGTGAGCGTTTATGCGTCACTAGGGTCATGACCTTACGCCTGTCACGTGACCGCGGCTAACCTATTGCGTAGCGGTAGCACGTCTTATAAACCGCCGGGGCCGTTCTCAGTCAGTAGGGTGTGGGATGCACAACGAACAGCTGCCACAGGTCAGTCTTTTAGCCGTTTATTTTTGTTCTTTAAATTCCTCTGTTGGGCGCTTACTCGGCTGTATTGCTCCTGTAGTCCTTGTCTGCCTTGGGAGTGGGAGCCGGTTCATTGCGTCGTGCCGGAAATAAAACGGGTCTTGGTCCCAAGGCAGACGAGGACTACAGGAGCAATACAGCCGAGTAAGCGCCCAACAGAGGAATTTAAAGAACAAAAATAAACGGCTAAAAGACTGACCTGTGGCAGCTGTTCGTTGTGCATCCCACACCCTACTGACTGAGAACGGCCCCGGCGGTTTATAAGACGTGCTACCGCTACGCAATAGGTTAGCCGCGGTCACGTGACAGGCGTAAGGTCATGACCCTAGTGACGCATAAACGCTCACACACTAGATATTATTTGCCGATTTTCGCCCAGGTTACAATTGTCCAAGAACAGCCGGAAATCAGCTCCATGAGTGCTTTAAAATTGGCACCACTGAGCTAAAACAGCTTTGAAATATTATTGAATTTACTATTTTATTTTGAGCCATACAAATTCAAATTGCTGGGTTGCAGGTGACATCACAGCGTTCCAAAGGCCAATAATATTATATGGAGGAAACATTATTTTGTTTTTGAGGACATTTTTGGTCTTGTACAGAGAGATCTGATATTAATGATCATTTTTGTAATTCATACATTTTCTTTTGAGCTACGACTTGTGAAAGTGTATTGTTGTTAATAGGAAAAACTGGCTCCTGCCCCCCCCCCCGCTGGGTCCTGTGACATCATCACATTCTAGAACCTGCACCCCAGCAATACAGACACACAATTAGAAAGCATTGTCAATGTTTTCTGAGCTCATAACTACTGATGAACATTTAGGCTATTTTATTTCAAAACTAACTTATTAGCTATTTATATCGCACTTGCACCATGAACTGAACCTCGAGAGACCTACACGTGACACCCAGGGGTACCGCCAGAAATTCTGGGCCCCAGGCAGGCAAACATTTCTGGGCCCCCAGAAGATTTAACCCAATAAAAATACCCCGTTTGTGCATGAGGGGTCCTAGCACATTTAACTTGTATAAAAAAGGGCTGTGCTTCCGGGCCCTTAGAATGCGTCCTAACCTTCCACCCCCTCATGGCGCCCTTGGTTTACACCCCGAGGAAATACAAGAAGAATAAGAAGCATCTTTATACTTTTTTTTTCTGTTGAACTTTTATTCTTACCGTAATTACATATCTGTTCAGAAGATTTAAAAAAAAACAAAAAACAAAAACGGTAGGAGGCGGTTTGCACCCGCCAATAAACTAAAGAAAAAGGAATAAACCGATTACTTTATTAGTGTGGTGAAAGGCATGAATATTGACGGTAGAGAAGCACTGAGAGCATATTTGATGATCAGGATGTTCTCCGTGTGTTGCGGTTCGGTGCGGTTGATTACAAAGACCATGTATACAGGAGTACGAATTTTGACCTTAACCCGGATATTGGCGGCATATAAACGCAGTCAGTTTCTCTGTGTCTTTTCCTCCTTTTCCTCGTGTCCTTTTGTTTCCCCAGACCAGAATTAGAGCAAGTCCCCTGGGGAGAGCTGTCCCTTACGAGGCTGAGAGCCAGAAATAGCTCCCCTAATAACTGCGCGTGCGTGTGGATGGAGCGAACAGATTTGTGCCGGTGTTTTCTATGTAAATGCGGCATGAATGTTTCATCAGATAACGCCGTCTGCCCCATCTCCGAGTCCGTTTGTCTAGAAATGTGAGAAATGTGGCGTTAAGGGGAATAATACGACCAGATTGTAACATCAGATTTGAAGTTCAATCAGTCGCATTGGTAGAAATGACTAAATTGATAAATAAATAAAATGGTATGACTAAACGTTAGGGCTAATTGTATACAGTGTTGTTAACGAAGACTGTAATGATATTATGTTGATGCTCCTTTTTTAATGACGATGACGTAAAGGTGACGAGCTACAAATGGCTCTTTAGTGACTGAAACGTGACGCAACGTTTATGAGTTCACTTTGACGAGACGAGATGGAAATGGGAGAAAGCAGTCAGACTGAGTGACCCCTGGGTTACTCCTTCTCTATCCTGAATGTAGAAGAGCATCGGAATATCCCCATCGAAAGGAGCATGGATTTGTGTTCGGCGCATGTTCTTTTCGCAAAGGAATCTTCAATACGCGGAGGGCTTAGGAGGGTTTTATATTTATTAATATTTAAGCTCAGGCGTATGTGCACCTAAGCAGAGCACAAGTGAGTCAGCGCCAGTTAGCGCTAAACTGAAGGCTGCAGGCAAAGTGAGAGCTGACAGACGGAGGTCAGGTCACATGGCCTCACGTGTGGCAGGCTGCCCCGAGACCTGCACCACTGTGTACGCTCGGCAGCTTTTTCATTCGCTCACCACGGTGACTGATAGTCCGAAACGTCACTTTGGTGAGCGAACAAACAAACTGGTGAGCGTACACAGTTGTGCGGATCTATTTTTTCATTACACTTGTCTTTTTACCCAGCACACGTTTAAAAGTTGTGGATGTCCGCGTCTGTCAGCTGTCTGTCAAAGGCTTAGTTTAGCCTGTCAACCTTACTCCCAATTTCCAATACTTATTAAAATGAATTTGTTGAAATACAGTACTAATACTTCATTACCTATGAAGGATCTATATCGTGCTATTTCAGCCATTCCAAAGTAAACTATTATATTATATATTGTGCCTCTATCACTACGGAGCACTAATCTTTGTGGGAAATATAAGTATTTTCTGGGGGTATTTTTCCAACCCGGAAGACAAGACGCTTCAATTCAGTTAACTCCGCCCCCTCTCTCCGCCCGTGCAACTTTAGCAGTAGTAGAAATATAAATATCACAGCAATAAGTGAAGTTACTTCACAATGCAGTTACAAGGAGTTGACGTGTGCAACACAGCTTCATAAATGGCTAACACGCATTTTGATTGACTCACCGCTCTGGTCCATCGGGTGTTTTTATTGTTGGACTCACGCTGGTTAATCCACTTTGGTTCTGGCCGAGGTTCACCAAAAAAAAACATCAGTGAAGTGACGGTCACAGACAAACACTCTCTTGGCTGATAGTCGCTCAATCCCGGAAAAAAAATTCCAACTTCTGGCGAGTGGCCTCTTCTTTAGGAAGGTTGACTAAAGTCCTGCAGCTCTCAAACACGCATTTTCGCGCATACATTATCGTTGGGTCAGAAAAAAGAACAGGTGTCCAGAGTAGGTTAGAAAGAGCTCCTTCTTCACAACTTTTGGTGCAAACATGACATCTGTTCAGACGCTCAGGGGTGCGTTTGTTTTCACTGCAGGGGCAGCGCGACACGGACACCTCAGGCACTTCCTTTTTATTTCTCTTTATTTCTTTCTTACAACAGAAATAATGAAAACGCTGTTTTACAAATTCAAATCAGGCCGTAACAACATGTTTAAAAATTCAAAAAGCATTTGCATGATATAGGACCTTTAATAAATCCTTTCCGTAGTCCCTCTGGGGTAATACAAGTGTTACTGGGATGATAGGGGGTCTTTTATCTCCCCCCGGTGTCTCTGGCCAGAAAACCACTTGCAACTTTCCCTGCACCGGGTCAGAGCCACCAATACACACTAATTGGATGTATAATATCTCTGTCCCTTTGTCTTTTCTGTCAGCTTAGTATTTGCACTCACGGACAATTAATGAGTAAAAAACCACAACATGCGACGACACCTGCAGTGGCGCTTATGGCCTCTAGGGGCATAAGGTACTTAGTTCTGCTTTAGTAAATATAACTGACTAAAACGTGACTAAAACTGTAAGCATTTTCGTCCAAAAGACGGAAGACTAAAACTAGGAGGTGTTAGTTTTAGGGGGGGCTGCCAAAAACAACACTGACTGTAACCTGAATCAAGAATTACTCCAAAGATGAAAATAAATCTTTTAATATTGCAGAAGCTTATTGAAATGATGCCCCGGCTGTAGTGAAAGCTAAAGGCGGTCCAACGAAAGGTGAATGCGTGGGACCTTTTTTCTTGGTCAGGCAGTGTTACAGTTGGCACTCTTGGGTAAATGCATAGCTCACTGTTGATAAAGACAGACCATTTTCAATTCAAACAAAGACGGCAAAGTAAAAAAATAAAATAAAAAAACATACACTAAACTTTAGTTTCGTGACTCAAGAATGCTAAAAGTTACTCTTGGTTCGCACACACCTTATTCCCACCGGTTTAAAGGTTATTCTTTTACAAGGTGTGATATCTTTATAACCATATTGCTGTTAATTTAAATTGCCAAATGTTTTTCCGACCACACGCGTCAGGCCGGAACAGCCTGATGCGTGGGGATTGCTGATCATTTGAACTCTCCAGGTTTTGTTTGTTGTAAAAGTCGGTCTGTATTTTCAAAGCATTGCTAACTTGGATCAGAGTCCACATGGCTGCTGCTGACCGAGTGCACTCCTCTCCTAAGGTCTCTGCTTTACTGCATTCATTTTGACCCCCAAAGCCGAAGCATCTCGCGACTTTTGAAATAGAGTAAGCCTACATCGTTTCCTCGTTTTTTTTAAGTTTTGGAGCAATCAGGTCACATAACAACTGCAAGATGAACCAAAGTGAGTTTTCCCATCAAACTATTTTGGAGGCCGTACAAAAGAGCAAAACTTCGACTGACAATGAAAATACTCACCATCTTATGATTGAAACTTCCGATGCCCAAGTTGTATTTCTAAAAATAAGCCCATGTCTGCGTTTTCAGGTATGGACATGTACCCGTCCACGTCCCGCCTTCTGGAGTTCGGCCCCGAGCCCCTATTGGCCGGAGTTCTCGGGGGTGTGGTCTTCATGTGTCTGGCCCTTGTTGTTCTCCTGGGGGTCGCCTGCCTGATCAGCCACAAGAGAGAGCGCCGCCGCCAGGGCAGGAGGAGAGACGGTAAAACTACACATACAGTACTAGATATAGACACTGATACGTGTTATGCATTCATAATATAAAGCACATGAAGTGAATATGCAAAATCAATGTTGAATTTATCTTGCATCGATGTCACTTTGGTGTTTTAACATTATATAGACTGTTCTAGTGGAGGGATCACAGGCTGACTGGTTCAATGACAGAAGTGAGAGAGGCGCGATTCATATTATTTAATGGCTAACGTTTGGCAGGTCGAAACATCAGTGTTAAGAAAAAAAGGAGGGACTGATGAGCATCAACACTGAGATGGAGAAGATGGAGAAGCTTGTTGTTACTGGTGTTGGGCACATTACTTTAAAAACGTAATTAGTCACAGTTGGGGATGGGAATGGAGAACCGTACGTCTCCTTCCTTAACGATGCCTCTTATCAGTGCAGTTTTGCGCCGTTGCCTCTTTATATTCTAAACCTGCAGATCCACGCAGCACTTTCAGTCCAAAGCGAGTTAAAGTTTGTGCATCATTGAGGAAGTACGCGGAGGAGAGAACAAGGATATCCTCCGGCCCTCAGACAATCTCTAACATCCTGTTCATGTGTCCGATGTACCGTGAGCTCCTCCTCTGTGCGTCATTTTCAACACTGGTTGTTGCAAGTTGAATTAGTCAAACAAGCGTTTTAGAGAAACGAGTGTCTCCTGCCCATATGAAATAAACATTTCAGCTTGAAATCGCGTTAATTTAATAACCATTTTGCAATAGCTTTTTAAAATGCTTTGATACCAGGAAGTTTATGTAAAAATAGGCCAATTAATTAGTCTTATGTAAATAAAAACTATACATGCCTCTCAGTCATGTGACTTTTGTGTGCAGTAATGCAACAATATCTCTACTCAGGATGAAAATGAAAGACAACTGATTGACAGTGGCATGTTTATGTACTCATAATCATTGCTCAAGAAGATAACAGTAAAAACACGGCCCCAGAGACGCACGTTTATGTGAAGAAACCAGTGAGTCAGTGTTTAAGATGTTAGCAGCATTTAGCTTCAACAGCTCAGCTCTGACCTCTCCAAGAGAAAGCCCTGAACCACAAACATCTAGCCTTGGATACAACATGTGACAGAGGTCAGAGCTGAGCTGTGGCTGTAGTATTTCCTCAGTGTTCATAGATGTGAGCCACACACGTGTTTATCGTGTTGTAGCCATTGACAGTTGATTGAATCAACTGTCAATGGTTGACATTTGCTAACCGGTAGCATGCTAACGTCCTGAATACCTTAAATACTGACTCAGACGGAGACCCTGTTGACATGACCAACTGTAAAAATCACAGAGAAAGGTTTTCTGTTCCCTCTTTGATGTGTTCATTTAGTCTGAGGAGTGAAGCAGATCTTCAGTAAATCCTGCAGTAGCTCGACGGACAGCGCTGCTACGTCTGTGCCATATTTGTTGGTTTCTTCACATAAACGTGCGTGTCCGGGGCCGTGTTTTTACTGTTATCTTCATGATTCATGATTACGAGGACATAAAAATGCCACTGTCAATCAGTTGTCTTTCATTTTCATCCTGAGTAGAGGTATTGTTACATGTTGTAGTACTGCATAATGCTACTTCGGTATTAAAAATGGCGTCCAGAACCAGATCAATGAGAGAAATGATCACTGGCATTGATATCAATAAAAGCTTATCAATTCCTGTCCCTGGTCACAGTTACTAATTACTTCTTCAGTATTAGCAACGGAGTTAATACATAATGAAAGCATTCACTGCTCCTTGTTTGAGGAAGAAATTAGCCTGTTTATGCCACTAAGCACCGAATACAAAAGGGACCTGCACTAGTTTCAGACTACCCTCATTCCCAAAGCTCTTTAGAACTGCACATGCATAATGCACCAACAGGCAGGATGATTTTAGCCACACACAAGTGCCAAACAACGCTTTTATCAAACACTACTTGCTAAATGATACTGTTTTATTTGAAAATACAAGCACTCACCGTTGCACTCACCAGTGCTGCTGTAATTCTAGTCCCTGATGTCACTCTCTCTTCTACTCCCATTGTCATCTTTCTCCCAACGAAACAAGGCATCAAGTTAGAAAGTATCATTATCAGTCACACATGTCTCTTCCATGTTTTAAACAAGATAGAGTCGACTACCTCGACGGGTGCGGCTACTCTTCTTTTCGTATATCCCGCACTGCCTCTGAATGGCCAACTTCACAGTCGTTCTGCTTCTGCCATGGTCAGAACATTTAACCGCACGCTTATCTACTGAGGCCTACGCTGAATAATGGACATTTATCTTTCAAAGAGTGAAATGAATTTATCGACAGACAGGACTTATCGGGGAGCTTTCCAGATTGGGCTGCTGCAGTAGAGATTTTTTTTTTTAGGAATGTTGCAGCACTTGTCTTAAATGGCAAGAATAAGGTGGGGAGGGATTGTGCCTTTATAAGATAAGATAAGTCTTTATTGATCTCACAATGGAGAAATTCACTTGTTACGTTCAGCTCTCAGAAACACTCAGGGTGTACAGGATAGACAGGGAATGTGCAAATAGAGGTATCCTGATCTACAATGACAATCAAAAACTTCAAGTGGGCAATGATTGGTTTACAGTTGAGGTTGACGGTGACAGAAGGTTGGAATCAGGAAGAAATGTATTCCTATTGCAGCCTCTTCGCCCACGCCTCCTCCTGACCCTCACCAATGCCTTACTCACACACCATTTTCATACATAGGCAAGGAAGGTGAAGTGTCTTGCCCAAGCATACAACCGCACACCTGTCTGGATCCAGTGATTCCTCCCAGAGAGCTTTTGTGCAAGCGGAGAGTCTATTCTATGCTCCGGTGCTGAGGTCTGGAACCTTTAACGTCATTTCGGACCATTTCAAACCAAATGAAAGTCTCAGTTTGTGACTTTACGTTTTGTATTTTGCGAGAGCGGCGACGATTCGCTTTCGGGATTGAAAGTTGGATTGAAGTTTGTGCGGCTTCTTCCCCTTGACATCGATTCAAGCATCATTTGAGAGATGGCTCCAGTCCCAGTAGGTTTATGAATGACACAGTAAATATTCCCTGTTTACTCATAAAGAGACTACAGCGTAAATACATTGGCTCATTCAGTGAAAACTGGCAGATGAATGAGAGCGGGGCACATCTACGCTGAAAGACCGGACTGGGCTGATGCAGGTCGGCCCAGCGCGTCTGACTGGGAGGAATGACGGCTGAGCCCAAAGAGTGGACAGATCGTAGTTTATAATATGCCCTCGAAGTATAAAAAGTAATGTTCATTGTGCCAGCTCCCATGTACTCATAGCTGCACCAGTTTGACAAAGAGCCACAACAAAGAGGCTGAAAAACCCCATGCGGCTCAGGGGTTGCAGAGCCCTGGTCTAGTGAGTGGGAGAAGCAGAAATGCGTTCACAAACTTTTAAAATGGTTTTATTCACAAACTCTGTTTAACAAACGCGAGACGCTGCGTGATCTGAGGCTCCTCTCTGTTCTCAGGGACGTGATGTGTCCGACTTGACTCAAGGCGCCTTTCGCCGCCCTCGGCCGCCACCGCCTGGATTTGCCTGGCAGGAGAGGCGCATCATACCTAGTGTTAAAGCGGAACTAAGTAACTTATGCCCCTAGAGGCCATAAGCGCCACTGCAGGTGTCGTAGCATGTTGCAGTTTTTTACTCATTAATTGCCCGTGAGAGTAAATACTACGCTGACAGAAAAGACCAAGGGACAGAGGGATATTGTTCATCCAATTACACAATGGCTGTAAATACTGTTTAAGTGGCGCTAGCCCGCAGTTAGCTTGACCTGTTAGCTTATTTTTCGTGATTCTATTACTGTGTATTGGTGACTCCAACCCAGTGGCAGAAAAGTTGCAATTGTGGTTTTATGGCCAGAGACACTAGGGGGAGATGAAAGACCCCCCAATCATCCCATTAACACTTGAATTACCCCCAGAGGGACTAAAAGGATTTATTAAGGTAAACAAGTTACTTAGTACTGCTTTAAAACATAATGAGTTTTGTATCAATGCAAACTACTAAAATAATACATCTAAAATTCAACAGAATGCTGGAAGTGGCATGTGATATGTTTAGATTCAGGCCCAAACCACCGAAATGGTCCTGCGTTCCACTTTTGTGTTCTGACCCACATGTTGAGAACCTCGTCTCCTTTGTTGGTACTACCTCGGTCAGATGACAATATTACACCATATCCACATAGTACGTTCCATTTGATCTGAACAAAATGTTTTATTGTGAAGTCGGGTTTTTTGAACCAAGGAAAATAATGTACCGGATTTTCTTAGTAAAGAATGAAAGACTTAATAGATTTTTTAATAACTTAATTCTATGGTATAACAGTAACTTAGCAAGATGCTATGCAGCCCTTGTGTTTGTCATGTCCACTCTGTCTTTGATTGTGAGATCAGATGAGTTGGGGCTTTCAAGGTGGTTTACAGTCTTTCCAGTTTAATTTCACTCAAGTGCACTGAAAACACCATCATATGAAAAGTATGAAAATCGACTACAAACCACATCCCTGCCCCACTGGTCCTTGATATGACATTTATCGATGTAATTTCGTAGAGATGCACTGATCCAGCTTTTTTGCTACCAATACCGATACTGGGGGTTGAGTATCTGCCAATAGCCGATATGAACTGATACCATACTTTCTTAAAAGTGGCTTACTTTGTGGGAAAAATACCCTATTTTCTCCATAGTCAGATCAATAAATTGTTATATTTTCTTTTCTCTTTTTTTCCTTCTTTTTTTTTTTTTTTACATTTTTTCAATGATCTATTTATAAAATAATGGAAAAACATCAAACAAGGATCCAAGGACTACAAACAAATTGGCCACTCCGCTAGCATTAGCATACTGTTTCTAGCCATGGCGAAAAAATACGTTAAAACTAACTAAGCCTCAAAATGCTCTTATTCACTGAGATTTAGTTGCTGAAACGTGTTTTTTTAAGAGGTGAGAGCAGGTGAAAAACAGGTATCGGTTCAGTATCGGAGATTTGGGGCTGATATCGTATTTATTCCAGTATCGGCTCCAATGGTATCGGATCGGATATCCATCCCTAGTCATTTATATTTAAATGTAGCTTCTTTTTCATTCATTGGCTGAGTAATGTAAATGTGATTCGAATTTTGGACCAGAGTCTTGGTGTCTGTAATATTGTTTTACGTGGCCGGGTGCTACGTGTCCACAGTATGTGAGCATTTAATAAAGAGTCCAACCATGTCCCTGTCCTTCCCTTTCAGATCCCCCTCCTTCTGTCTTCAAGCACTCCCCCTCCATGTAAGTACCCTTCAGAAAACTTTATACTGCCCACTAGCCTTGGCTCTATCCTCACCCTGTCCATTTTCCTGATTCCTTCTGCACATTTCTCAACATATATATTACCTTTTCACTACAGAATGCTTTGAACATATGAACAAATCTGCGTCCTGTTAAGCATTTGCAGTTTTGACCCCATCTTTGAAGAGCACCTGTACATAGCAACCTCGAGAAGCACTTATAAGAGAGAAGTGTATCTAAATAATATACTTTTATTAACTGAAGTGCCTCGGATCCTCTCCTTTTCTTTGAAGCACTTGTATTTGAGTACAAGTAAGTATTATGAAGAATAGAAATATAGTTGGGTCATCGATGCCGTGACAGTGGATTTGTCATCTATGGAGTGTGAAGGAACAGTTTAGCCCCATGCCCCTCTCAAAAATGCGGTCAACATTTTTTGAGAGCCCTAAATCCAAAATGGCCACCATCAACAATTGTAGAAATTATCTTTACCATGGTTTTGCTTATATTGCCATGCATGTGCATTCTGATTTTCTTCATTTTTTAATATAGAAATTATTTTTTTTATGTCAGATTTATTATTTCACCTACTTTTGACCTTCAAATCCAGAATGGCAGCCGTCAGCCATTTTGAAAAATTATCAGGTTTTTCCTATTTTATATGACTGTTTAAAAACAGCCAGGCATCGCATCTTCGTTTACATTTCTGTTTATTTTTTTCATGTATTTATTCATTTGAGCAGAAACAGATTTAAAACATTTTTACAGAAGAAAGAGAACAAAACAAGACTATTGTGCTCAAAAGGAGTAGGAAGAAGTTCAAAGAACTTACAATAAACCTACCCCTGTGCTGTTTACATACAATTCTACACATGAATATTATAATTTTTTTTTGGAGAGTATTTAATGCTGGATACAATATTTCTAAACCAATGTATAAACACAACAAATATTGAAAATATTGATATTATCTCTGAATGGAAAGGCATTGTGCATATAGGCTGCACAATGCCTTTCCATTGTTAGGAGCAACAGTGCCATTGTCAATTACTCTTGTTCTTGATTTCTAATAAATAAGAAATATGTAATACTCTATTTATGAATGAGGCATACTGTGCTGTTGTGCTCTCTGCCCTGGTGACCGTGTGGGGCGGAGGCAGAAGCATGTGTACGAGCATGTGTGCCTTGTTTTGGGGCTTTGGTGAACCTGTATTATTGTAACAGAGAGGGCAGATCAACGTGGACTCGGATTAAAGCTCCACCACAACTGAGACTTTTATATGTAATGTGAAACTGCAGCAGCTCTGCAGGTTTGTATTAATTCAAAGAGTTGTAATCGCTAAGAGGAACAACTGCATGCAGAAATAGCTCTTTATCTTTAATAATAAACACATTGTTTTCTCATTCTGGCTGTGGTATTAATGTTGACTCTTCAATGCAACTCAGATTGATTCCTTAGTAGTAGAAGATTGTAATGCAAGTGCTTCCATGACATGATTTGTTTTTAAATATTAATCCAAGACAACAAATATATTTTAGTGTGTTATACAAGTGCTCGTCATAAAATTAGAATATCATGAAAAAGTGCATTCACTTCTGTTATTCAACTTAAACTGTGAAACTAATATATGATAGACTCATTACATGCAAAGTGAGATATGTGTAGTCTTTATTTGTTATAATTTTGATTATCATGGCTCAGCTTGTAAAAACCCCAAATTCAAAATCTCATAAAATGTGAAGATTTTGAAAATATGTCATATGTCACTTTGCATGTAATGAGTCTATATCATATATTAGTTTCACATTTTAAGTTGAATTACAGAAATAAATGACCTTTTCATGATATTATATGACGAGCACCTGTATTATCCGCAGCATTCCTTTACTCAAATCTGCTTTCTGTTAGATCTTATCTCTTACTGTGTCTCTCTCTGCCACCTCTCACAGAAGAACCTCGGGCAGCGGCAGTCCAGACAGCGTGCTGAAGAAAAGCCTTCTCCCCACCAACAACCTCTACCCCACCACCTCCTCCAACTCCTCTTGCTCCGACTGTTCCGCGTACAGCCCCCAAAATGGGCACCAATCTTTCTCCAAAAGCAGCCTCAACCGAACCGCCTCCTCTCCGATTTCTCACACCGTCGACATGATCTCCAGAGGCCCCGATGGGCGATTCATCATGTCCGAGTATGACACGTCGAGTATCGATAGCAAGAGAGGCTACGATTTCCAAGAACGGAGGTCGATTTCCCTTCATTCGGAATGCGATAACAAAAAGGAACCCGCTTACGTTCTTTCCGTTGACCTCCCGCCATGCAAGCCAATTCAGTCCACCCCTTACAACAACCACATCTACCCACTGGTTCAACTCCAGAAACCGGCTTTCGAAGCGTCGCCGGACTTTAGCAGCCTGTGTTCGAACAGTAGCCTGGCGACGATTCCGCACCCGGGTCCGTCATTCCCGGTCCTCCCGCATATCCGATCGGGTATCGGGCAGTCCACGACCACGGCGAGTACGTTGGTTCTGCAAATGGAGCACGAACGAGAGAAGGGGAATCTCAGCAAGTGCTTGAGACTGGCTCAAGAGAGGGAGGAGTTGGAAAGGGAGTTGAGGAAATACACACGTGATGATGATGATGATTTAGATTTAGAGGAAGAGTCTGTATGGCAATGCAAGAGCCACACCTTGCCGCTCAAGGCGAGCTCTCGGCACGCGCCTGGTTCCTTCTCCTCCGCCTCCCTCCGCTGGGAAGCCGACCGTCTCGACTCGCTGCCTCCCACTCCAGTCCCACAGATGACCCGTTTTGGCTCGGTAAGTCCCTCGTGTTTCCAGAAGGAGCGTCTGGCGCGCACCCCTCCGAGCCGTCAGCGGAGGGAGCGCTTCTGCGAAGATGGTGGATTAACGCTCCCACGTCTCCACCCAAAGAGACATGAAAGGGTCGCAGCGGCGCCAGAGGGCTTCGGTAATTCGGCGAATTCCACCGCGGAAATGCAATCGGGTGACTCATGCTACGAGACAAGGAGACGGAACAACGAGAGGTTCTCAACGTTGTTCCTGCAAAGTGAGAAGTACCCACAGAGGTGCCATTCGGTGATTGGCGTGTTGCCGGCCTCGTCACAAGTCCCTAAGGACGTCGAGATGAGCGTGGATGAGCCAGATTCGGGCGAACGTCTCGATCTACCCCCCAAGCCAATGCTGCACCAAAGAATCGCCTCGCACGTGCAAAACGGGTGCGCGCTATCCCGCCACGAGCAGTTCCACACCATGAGAAGGAGTAAAAGTTTAAACAGCCGCAGTCCTGTTTCCGGAAGGCCAGCGTCCCTGCCGGCGACGCAGCGCGGCAGCTCAGCAGGGAACACGGCGAGACTCCAGGAATCCAAGCGGAGGAGTCAAAGTCTGGACTCCCGAAGGCGGAGGGGGTGTAACTTCCTGACACCCGACGCGTGGATCCATTCGTTAAGCCGGGAGAACTGTGCCGGCGTGGCGTGTCCGAGACCGACGTCGCTTGTGTGGGAGGCGCGGGGTTCACGGGAGAGGGCAAACTCCCCCGCGACGTACCACAGAATCCGTGCGCATTCCCCTCACGAGAGGCCGACAAACCGCGAGCCAAGGCGGGACACAACTACCGCACACCATGATTATGACTACCACGAGGCGATGGAGGCAGCCGGGCGATACCTGGAGGCGATCAAGCAGCCGTTTCTGGAGGAGGATGGCGTACTCGGTGAATACGAAGGGGAAACCGGAGTGCCAGGGTCAGGGAGCTACAGCAGTTACGCCAGCAGCGGCCGAGGGAGCATGGACCCCCCCAATAATAGGCTGTCGCTGTGTCACATGTCCCCCACGCCCAGAGGATCACCCGCCATGATGGACGAGGCGGACAGGATGAATGGGCAAATGGATCACAGGTAAATTCTTTTTGGAAATTATTTATTAGTATATATGCCAGCAAAATGTATTAAACGCTCATTTAGAGAAGGGAGTGCGCAATCTCATTTTAATGCAAGATCAATTGTTTTGTAGGTTTTCTGGTGAGAAAACCTACAAAACAATTGATCCCGGAGCGTTGTGATGGAAAGTAAAGGCACCATGCTGACCACTCATACAGCCCCTGGGTCACTACAAGGTTAAATACGCACAAATATCAAGTTTAGTTTTCCACATAAAAGTTGCATAATGCACCTTTAAGTCTACATTTGAACCTGTTTAACAATTACACCATTTATTATCATAATCAGCACTTATTTCTAAAATCACCAAGGTATATCAAAGAATCCAAGGCAACCCCCAGGTGCTAAACCATCCCCACAATTTGGACAAAATGCCCCGATGTACATTTAGAAAGTTTCAAAAATCTGCGGCTGGGATGTCCTCAGTATTACTACTATTTAAATTACTATCTAACCGTTTATTTAGTCCTTTGATGGTGGTAACATTTTTGTGTTTGTGCATATTCATTTTCTTACCTCCCAGAACATGAAGTGAGCAAACTGAATCATTCAGTTTCATGCTAATCACTGTTAGCTGTTGTTTCTTCTATGAAACTTCATGCTACTCTCCTTCCTTTTTTGTTTGTTTGTGGAGCCCACAGCGACGTGTGTATTGGCCACTTCGATTTTATTATTTGGCACTTTTGTCGAAGATAAGGCCCGTGCCCTACATTCAACGTTATGACATCATCAAATTCGAGAAAGTGTCGATTTTGCATTATATCCCCTTCAAGCGTTTCTTTTCATGGGAAATTGAGTTTCCTATATGTGGTCCGCTTTTTTAAATCCACAAATAAAGTTGAAATAATTGTGTTATTCTTTCTGAAAAACAAAAAACATTTCAATTTAACTGAGCATATGTTTCAAAGGCGGAGGATTATTGAGATTAATTTGCTACCGTCTGTTGACAATATCTTATTATTGTAAATTGTTGAAAAAACTCTCACGAATAGGACACGTCTGAACGAGATGTACTCTGTAAGTTTTGAAAAGCGAATGCCGAAAGTTATTCTAAGATTATCAGCAATTGATTCTGAAGGGGAAATAAACACGGCAGGACCAGCGCGTCACACAGGGCCTCATGTTTGTATAATGAATTTGCCATTTCCGCAGCTACTCTCAGAGGAAAGCTTCCGTTGATGAGAACTATGAGTGGGACGCAGTGGACGTGTGCTCGCAGGCTGGAGAGAACGCGGGTGAGTAGGGGCTTTTAGTTTGACTGAGTCCATGCCAAACAATGCGCTACATGCACACAGTGAACCCCACGTGACATCAACCCCGGCGCCGTCCTTCCTCTCGGCTATCTCGTAATAGCTTAAAAATGAGCAGGGTCCCACACAAATGAAGCGAAGATTTCATAAAGGACAACGAGTAAGAGTTTGGATGTGACCGGAGCAGGTTAAAAAAAACATTATGCGAGTGTTCGTAACGGTGGATGTTTTTTTTTTTCTTGAGGCACAATACAAATTCAAACCAGCGCAAAGTTTTGAACGAGCCTGCGCAAAAAAGAATCCTCTAATACTGGCCTGTATTCCATCACCTCTCCGTGTTCGTAGCCGGTGGAGGCAAATAAAAGTCTGTCTCTGAAACAGGCCGGGGCTATTATTAGAAACTATAGCGGTAAATATTTCCCATGTTATGAATTTGTCTCATAATCCTGTACATGATAACTCGCGTGCAGGAAGTAAACAAACAGGAACCCAGGCCGAGAGAGGGAGCGCTGCGGAGTGGAGCTGATCCAAGTGTACCTTTGAGACAGATGTAGCCACTTTTCTTCTTTAACCTTCTGTGGAAACAGGGCAAGCAACAAATGTTGTGTGACCCTCCAGGGTTTTAATAAAGTCACCATCGCGTCCTCGAAGCACATCCAGCGGCTCAGTGTGCAGGTCAGTCCCACGCCTCAAAATAACTCCTCCAATCGGCGCGAGCGGCTCGTCTTCTCTCGGGTCTGATTTATGATCGATCACAAACACAAACGCTCCGTCTAAACTCGCCTTAACACCGGATAACAACAAATAATCTCAAGTCCGCGGTAAGAAAGAGAAACCTGAAGTGACTTTGATGTCAATGTTCCGCTAACTGCAGCGAAACGCTTCCTGTTGTCCATACACAATAGAAAGCGTCAGTGTTCCAGCCGCTGGGAGAGTGTTAGCGATGTTAATTATTATAATATTTTAGGTTCAAACTGACGCAAATCTCGTTTTTCTTCATTTTCCTGATAGTCCGTTTTGCTCCAATAGAAATAAAGGCCCGTCTCTAATTTTGGCCTGGTTCCAATAAAGGCCTGGTCCTCCATGCGCTTGAGTAAATAAAGGCCCCGCCCTATATTACAGGATTTACAGTATTATCATTTTTTAACAGTAGCCTTTAGCTCGCAAGATTAAAGCTCCGCCCTTACGACTGCTGGCGTTTCCTTTGGGGCAGGATTGACGGTGAACAGGATGTTTTTCACACGCTGCAGTGACCGTCCATCAGTCCACTGTCGTCGTCCTCCAAATCCTGAGCCATCTCTTTATTTGTGCGGGACCCTGCTAATGGCGAATGTAAACGATGGGCGACAGGAAGTACAGCGCGTGGCTAACTGTCCGGGAAGAAGTCACATATGGAAACTGTGCGTAATAGCCCATTGTGGTTCAATCCCGGCTTTCAGTTCATGTCTTGACTTTGAAAAATTGTGCCTCTCTTTATATTTTCTCTCTGCAGCATTCGGGACACTTTGCCAGACAAATGAAATATGTGCCCTTTATCCCTTTCTTGAAACTGGGCTGGTGAAGCCTGAGCCGACTGCAGTTTCCTCTCTCCCCCGCGAGTCTTCTGATCACAGAGACACAGACCGAGACGGGAGAGAGAGGGAACTCTGAGGGAGAAGCTCCACACGCTAAATATTTTACGTTTTCCACAATAATGGAGATTGTAGGGCAGATCTTGCCGCGTTAGAAACGAGAGGTGAAAAGCGTGCGTCTCGCTGCCAAGGGCAAAAGACTTTCACTGAACCATTTCAACTGAATATGTCCATTCATTAGGGTGGTCCGTCAAAGCAAGGTAAGAAATAAAGTTTCACATAACCTCGATTAGAACCCTGCCTTAGGTTTTGGCATCCATAAGAGAATTTAGAGAGAAATTTGGCAGGAAAAGAAGTTTTTTTTTTAAAGGTTGCACAAGCTGCTCATGGTTTCCACCTCGAGGAGTTCATTTCCAAGCTTCTCCATAGAGCAAGATGGATGGCTAAGGTGATTTAATGCTTAAAAAGAACAGGTCACCGTTTTTCCATACTGAGATATGTTCTTACCTGAGCTTAGACGAGTTGATTGATCGCTTCTAACTTCACCCCGTTTGGAGCTATAGGAATATGCTGCGAGAGGCCAAATGCTAACAACATCTTTGGTCGTTTTGCGTGACTGAGCGCACGCACAAAGACCAGACAGGTGCGCATCACCTCGTCTAAGCTCAGGTAAGAACATAATGGAATGGAAAAACGGAGGCCTGTTCCTTTAAGATGTGGATGTTCGGAGAGCAGTTCACCTTGAAAGCATCTGAAGAGCGTGGAATGCTGCGGTTTCTTCTCTTTGTAGCAAGTCTCTACATCAGAGTATGGTTGGAAGCCCCATCACCAGCAAAAGCTCATGCAGATGATTTGGCATTCCTCAATAAGCTGTCCCAGTATGAAAATTCAGTTGTCAAGTAAGAAGCCTTACCAGCGTTCGGTCGTCATGTTTGGTACTTGAGCGAAGAGATGGTTGGCCTGGCATTTTTCGACTCCAATGTGACACAAGAACAGAAAGAGCTGATGGTTCACAACATTATGGAAAAGGAGGGGTCAGAGGTTCCTCCAGAGCGTTGTGATGCCCCTAATCAAGCAGATTATGAAGGGAAGCAGATCAGGGATTTTGTCACCACCAGCACGATGCATTTCTTTGAGATTCTGGATCTGCCACAAACATTCCTAAGAAACAATTCCTGAAATTGTGAATTCCAGGAAAGTTGTCAATGATGTTGCAGAAAGGGGGGGTGAAGCTTATTCAAGACTTCAACTGTAGCCTAACAAAGAACAAACAGCAGAAACATACTAATATTACTGCAGGTTTTGAAGAATAAAACCACAAATTATTATAGTATTATTAGTTATAGTAAAGGGGCCATTTTCAAGTGTCCTGTGCAACCTCTAAATACTAATTCATTTGCATAAAATGTGGACCCCAATAATTGATATAGAGCCAATTGCAAAGTTCTAATCTAGGGAAGCTTTAAAAAAACATATTTAGTTGAAATGGTAGGAATGTAGGGAATATGTATTTTTTCAACATCAAATTGTGTAATAAGACTTGATAAAGTACAAAATCAGTCGTTCTACGTTCACACCCTCACCGCTGGTGCTGAAATTTGGGTAATGACCGTAAGGACAAGATCGCGGATACATGCGGCCGAAATGAGAGATTGGGTGAGTCAGTTACCCGGGAGGAGCTCGGAGTAGAGTCGCCGCTCCTTCACATCGAAAGGAGCCAGCTGAGGTGTTCCGGGCATGTCCTATTGGGAGGAGGCCTCTGCTCAGACTGCTCAGAAACTAAACAAGAACTTCTTTTCTTCTTCAGGAATGCATGAAAATTGAATGAATGGATGAATTTTTTTGCGGACAATAGTTGAGACTGCCACAATGGGCCACTCAAAACAACTGGATTAGACCTCGATGATATTCTGTGACGTCCATGCCGATGCGTGCGGCGTTCAGCAGCCGAACTGTAACTTCATTTAAACGTTTGCCCGCAGGTCTTCTCCCTCCACTGCCTCTCCAGAAGCCCGCGCTGAGCTGTAGCCCGCCCCGGACACACCTCACCTCCTCGGCTCGGAGAAACTGCAGCGACGGCAGGGCGCCGGTGCTCGGGGGTCGCCACGGCTCCGCTCAGCCCCAACAAGAGGCGGTTCTGTTCTGACGGTCCCCTTCCCCCCCACCCCCCCCCCACGGGACGTCACGCCGGCGGCTTCTGCGCAGCCATCCCCTCGCAACGGCAGACGGGACATGACTCTTGGAACACGATGGATGCTGGAAATATTTTCGCGGGACCAGGTGTTTTGAGAGTTGTTTCAGGAAGTTGCAATTGTTGAACATATGTTAAAGGAGCCACGGCAGGTGAAAACGCTGATTCGTTTTCTCACACTGTGGTCAATGTTTAGATTTTAGCTAGTTTTCTCCCATCTTAGTTTGAATGTCAGAGTAAACAAGAAGACGAAACCGATTCCCTTTATGATGCTTATTTCATGACGTTTTGTTCGCTAGTGAGCTGGAGAATTCCAGGGGTCTCATTTATAAAGCTCACGTACGGACATAAGGAGGCCAAACCCTTCCGTCTGAACTGTTCTGCGCCAAAAGGTGGTATTAATAGAACTCAAACTAAACATCTGAGTGATTAAGAGCCCACCGAGCTTAGGAAATTTGAGCTCCGTAAACATCATTTCCGCATTTCCGCTCCAGGAGGAATCAGTGAAGTGGGAGGTTACGGGGCGCTGCTCGTACGGAGGGTTTTATGAATCCCAGTTTTTTTTTTAAATGAGACCCCTGGAAGCGACGACAACATTACGGCGCTCCAGCTGTTTTCCCACGCATATTCATTTACAAATATTGACATAACTTGTACCCACGGGGCAGTGCAAAAAGCGACTTAGGTGGCGCTGTAATCCAAATCTGGTAATTTCCTTTCTGGGCAGCAGAAATGTACACCTTTAATGTAAAACCAGCAGCACTGATCGTTTGCTTTATACTTCTGTACATATAGTAACTGATAACATGAAGGAATAAGACGTCCTGACTTTCTATGCAATGTGAAGCTTTACCACTTTTACTGATTTGTCCCTTTTGACCAATTGTAGCAGTTCATCTCGAGAATGTAGCGGGTCTCATACATGTTTTGTGTTTCCTATTTAATTGTGTTATTAGTTGTTTCTAAATGGCATTTCTCTCGCTCTCCAAAGGGTCGAGACTTGTAATCGATGTCCGTCTATATGCACCAACCCTATGGAAATATGAATTATGAAAATGTTGTGAAAACAGATTTGAATATTTTTTTTGTACATGCTTAACATTCCAAGTCCAAGAATAAAGTATCGGATGACATTTTAATTGAATCTTATCTCTGTGTACGACAAGAAAACTATTACAGTTATTACACTTATTACACTTTGCTTTGTCTCGTGGATGGAGCCTTAATCTGGATTACAATAGCAAATGTGGTCATGAGTGCACCTGTTCACCACAACTGCCTCTAAAATCCTGCACTGTCGCTCACAAAGTTGTTAATTCGGGTCCGAATTGCCGTCATGCACGAGCTTAATATAGAAACTGCAGTTACGTGTAAGACCTGAGGTGGCAGTAGTGAGTATAACAATGACATTGCATTGCATCTAGTCCCTTTGAACAGTATTAACAGCCAAGTTTTACTGATTTTTTTTAATCTGCGTTGTGTAATTAGATGTATAATATCCCTCTCTCCCTTTGTCTTTTCTGTCAGCGTAGTATTTACTCTCACTGACGATTAATGAGTAAAAAAGCGCAACATGCTACAACACCTGCAGTGGCGCTTACGGCCTCTAGGGGCATGAGTTACTTAGTTCCGCTGTAAGTGATCATGTCATCGCTCTACTCCCGGGTCCAACAGAACTTTAGACATCACTGCGTTCTAAAGGCCTATAATATATATATTAAAATTATTTTGTTTTTGAGGAAATGTCGGTCTTGTACAGAGAGACCATGGACCCAGTGACTGATATTAATTAAATATGAAATAAATACACTTTTTTTTTTTTTTAGATATGACTTATGAAAGTGTAATGCAGTTAAAGCTGGCTCCTGCCCCCACTGGGTCCTGTGACATCATCACATTCTAGAACCTGAAAACAACCAATAGGTTGCGTTCACGTGACATCACAACCTTCTAAAGATTCTATAGTTTAAAATTGAGGTGGAGCAACTGAAAATTCCATGACCGTAACCATAGTAACGCTCAAAATGCAGATTTCTCGTCTTAAATCATCGCTAATTTCTCTGTAATTCCTGGGCCAATTCACATGAAATAAAAACTATCACAAACTTCAAAGTCATATCTTCCAGCACATATGAACATATGTCTAATTATTTCCTCATAAAGGTGTCCAAAAATGGAGACAATATTCAAAAACATGTGCTTGATGTTGGGCCAGTAGAATCACTGTCACATGATGATCAGAGAAAACATTTGGACATTTTCTTTTTGGAAATTTCTTTTAAAAACGGTTTCTCTCCCATCCAACTATAATAGAATTCTATAACATGAACGCAACCTATTCACTATAATGGGATGTTGCTGATTTTAACCTGCTGTAGAGCGACTGCAATGCTCTTTTCAAACATCTGATCACACAGAAATATTACATTTGGATTTACTAATGTCTTTTCAGACATTCATTATCAATTTTTTTTTTTTTTCCATACACAGTGAAGGCTTATTTTGAATATAAAACATCTTCATTTTGCCTGGAGAAATGATGAGCTATATTATTCTAAATGGGGTTAAAAAGTTGTTGACCTTTTGTTTGTTGTTATTTCAGCAGGAGATTCAGATTTATGGAACTCGACGGTTTGGCCCCGGAAGTATCTTATTGTGTGTGATGTCACACTTAACAAACGTACTGACATAACATGGTTGGCATGGCAACAGTTTAAAAATAGGTTGTGTTTAAGACGAAGTGCGCCTCGCCTCGACTCCAGGCGGGACCAGGCGGTGGCGGCCGAGGGCGGAGGAAGACACCTTGACACGTCACGGCCCCCGAGGACAGAGCGGAGCCTCAGATCACGCAGCCTTTCGCGTTTCTTAGAGTTTGTGAATGAAACTATTTTAAACGTGTGTGAACCCATTTGTGCCTCTCCCACACGCCAGAGAAATACGCCTCACCATCAGGGAAAAGAACAGACCCTCCTCCTACAGTTTAGGACTAGAATGATAAACGTCTGCTTATTTAAATGTAGGTATATGTTGTATAGGTATCCTTGCACTTTGCAGAAATGCTTCATATTTGACAGAAAGTAGATCTGCGTGATCCCTGAGCCACGCCTCGCTCATCTGAAACGCCCCTATTGTTTGCCTCTATGTTACGTCCTTTATACACATTACAAAAATGGGCAAAGGAAAGGAAGACCTCATGATTCTCACGGGAGCATGGATGGCCAAAGGTTCAATCAGATAGAAAGCAGCCCACCACATGAATGAATACAAATAAACAAATCAAAAATAACACATCTAATCTGATTAGCCAAACAGGGCTGCGTCCACAAAGTCCAAAAATCAATCAGTTAAAAAAATATTGATTTTGCACTTGAAACAAGCTTTTACTTTGTGGCTGCCTTAAGCTTTTTGTTTCCTCCTTCTTCTTTTTTGCGTGTGCTTGGCCTTTATATATATATAAAAAAAAAAAAAACCCTCACCTGGCAGGTTCAGTCGAAAGCAGTCAACTCCAAAGTGCAGACACTGAACTCTTTGCGGAGACCTTCTTTGACCCCCTCCCCCATCAGCCTCTCGACATTTCCCATGAGAAAATATGTGCGGCGATTTCAAGCTCCTTCGGCTCCCGTCCTGTGTGCTTTTGTCCGCTTTCCGCCGGAGGAAACAAAAACCCACTTCCATCTCCAAGCTTATACCGATTTAGTTATACCCAAGCATCAGAAGGGAAGTATCGGTATTTCGACAAACTGTAGTTAAGTGTTGAAAACTATAAATTACAGCGCCGTGAGAAAGTACATGCCCCCTTCCTGATTTCTTACATTTCTTTATACTTATCATACTGAAATGTTTCCGGTGACAAAATGCAGCTTCCAAATGATTCTCACATTAATTAAAGTGAAAGAAAAATCCAAACCTCTGTGATTAGCTGTGAATAAGCAGATTTTTTTTGAAAAGCTGAGTTCAGTTTCATTGGCCACTCACCAGCCACCACCAAGTCTGTTGAATGAAGGAGATATCACTGTTAAACCTGTTAGACAAATAAAGTAGGCTACAAAATGTCATATGAAAACCGATAACGCCACGAAATGTCTCCAAGAGGGAAACGACGACTCATCCAGGAGGTCACCACAGAACCCAGAAGGACGTCTGAAGATCTGCAGCGTCACTGGGCTCAGTCAAAGTCCGTTTTCTTGTGTAGCCCAGTCTAAAAATGCCATTTTAGACTAAGCTGACTATGTGCATACATTAATTTGGATAAAATATAAATAAATATTCAATGTGATTAAAATGCATAAAAATCTACCTAAATAAATAACCCATTTCATTAATGTATAAATAGAAAAAAAAAACTAATACTAATGTTGTTAAAGTTTGCATAAGCAACGTTGTTCTTTTTTAATGATTTTATTGGACGATGTACCTGTAAGAGCCAATCGGAGATGGGCGTAGCCTAACCTCTCTGTCACATGACCCGGCCGTGTCTCCGGCTCCGCTCGAGCCCTGATATAACAAACCGATTTCTAATATCTTATTGACAAATCTCGTAAACCTCTCACCATGGGGCGACAGTGGCACAGATGGTTGAGCGGGTCGTCTCATGATTGGAAGGTCAGACGTTCGAATCCCGGCTCCTGCAGATTTACACTGTCGTCGTGTCCTTGGGCAAGACACTTCACCCACCTTGCCTCCAGTGTCCGCGTAAAACACTGTTTTAAAGAGCTTTGGGTAAAGGCGCTATATAAGTTGAGACCATTTATGTTTTAGTCGCCAAAGAGTTATTTTTTCGCTCGTCATCGTCCCGAAAAAAAGGTGCGTCAGTGAAATGTGAGCATCTACTTAATTAAAGTCGGCCTTCTGGCTACCTAAGCCGAAGAAAAGCAGCAACATCTCCATGGAAACAAGCTGGCGAAAAAGTTTCGGAAAAGTTTTGAGACAGGTCCGAGGAGAACTGCAGCCGCTGATGCATTTTTCATCGGTGATGTTTGCATTTTAATCTATTTACTTGCTGCTTTCTGGTAGTCAAATTGAACAACAGCCCAAAACATATAATTATCTGGCTTTTTGCTCACAAACATTTGTAATATTGACAGTCATTTATCCTGCTTCGGCTGAAAATGCCTCTCTGGGGGCTGTCAGATTGTCTCTCATTACGGCGGCTAATTGAAGTGGGTCACTGTGTGCATGCGGCGATTTCTGTTTTTTTTTGTTTTTTTTTTTTTCTACTCACAAAATTTCCTTCTCAAAATGTTGTACCGTTTATATCCGAGGACGGTGCCCCTCCTCCACAGCTGGGGGCTAATGATGATGTGGGTAAACGGTGGCCGAGGGATTTCGGAAAAGCAAGTTTAACAGCGCAGTAAAATAAAAAAAAAGCCACAAATGGACGCTAATAAAAAGAGCTTTAAAGAAAAAAAAAAGTATCCTTTATTATTTTAAAATATATGCACAAATATTACAATTTAATTCACACTTTTTGTGAAGTGTCGGGCAGATATTTTTACGAGAGGTTATGTCAATATATCGATTTGATAAGCCATGAAACGGGCCTTCCTCTAGGATCCTTTTCCCATTTAAAGATAAATATTATTAGGGATGGAGATCAAATGGTTTTTGATACAGCTTATGAATACAATTGGTGTAACGGTTCTTTTATAAGTACTTTGAAAGCAAAAAAACGAAACAAATTTGGCCTATGTTATTTTGAGAAATGATGAGGAATTTCACTTGCAGAGGAAGAACATGTGCCTTCAAAACAAAAGGCCGAGGTGCACAGTCATTTAAACAGGCGGATCGAGGTTGGGAGGAAAGTGGCGGCCCTCTTTTTTCCCCCCAGTGGGCGGGACTTGAACCCCCTGATGGTAACAGGGTGTAGTGAGAGTGCAGAGTGAGGGGTCCGTGGAGATCTGGGAGCCTCTTCTGAGAGCTCTGGAGATAGATGGTACTGAGTGGCGGCTGCTCCTGACCGATGATCTTGCTGCTGATCATGATTATTTCATTGAGCGTGTTTTGCGGTGAGTGAGAATGAGTGAAACCAAACCAGGCGGCGACGTCGACTGTGAGGAAGGACTCAGTAAAACCTTTATAGGAAGCGGCGAGCATGGATTGGTGGACTTGTGGCACTTTACATCAAACTATGACAGTGTTGATGCTCTAAACATAATTTATTGTTCTCTGTGACAATGACAATGCTGGCCTTGGATACATTTAAAACAGTTCTCCTTACACCACCGTGAGAATGAATCCAGTTCAGTTTGCAGTAAACAACCAAAATGAAGCCTATACATATAGGACAAATAAACTACAATGTCAACTTTATTTCTATAGCACATTTAAAATGCAAAAAGCCCAAAGTGCTTGACAAATTGACAAGAAAAACACAGTACAAAAAAATTACAAAGAAACATTACACAATGTATATGTACAATAGGCAAATATCAAAATAATAAGTAATTTACGTAATAGGTGTTCCACAGAGGCAGACTGTTCCAAAGGCTCGGTCCTTCTACTCTTCCAATTGGACCTGGTACTGGACTTGGTCAAGGAGCAACTGAGAAGAGGACCTCGTGGTTCTTACAGGAACATGAACAGACAAAAGTTCAAAGATCAAATAAAAGGGAGCCAGCCCATGAAGACATAAAACAACCATAAGCAGTAGGGCTGGGTACTGTTAAATGGAAAGAAAAGCAGTGACAATAAAAAAACACATGGGCTTTACCTTTAGCGAAAGACCTGAAGTTACTGCTGTTGTTACTAAACTCCAGCTGCACCGGAGGAGGAGATCAAAGTTTGTGGATAAAGTGAGCGCTCACTCTGCATTAGCCATTTTTGGAACCGTTTTGGTTAGCGCTCGTGCTTCACAGCTAGAAGGTCCCGGGTTCGATTCCCACCTGGACGGGGCCTTTCTGTGTGGAGTTTGCATGTTCTCCCCGTGTCTGCGTAGGTTTCCTCCGGGTACTCCGGTTTCCCCTACCACTAAAAACATGTACAATAGGCCCAGGGACTGCAGGTGGAAATTAGCACAAGTGCTATAACCTGGTACAATGCATCTCTCCTTTCGGAGGCAAATGTATATTGTACACTGTCCCTGTTCAAATAAATAAATCATTAGTGACAGAGTGAGCGCTCTCGCTGTGTAACAGATCTCTGACGTGTGAAGTGTTTCCACTTTGTCGAACACTTTGTGTGTTTAGAAAAGTTTAGCTGAAAGAAAGCGGTGTCCTGATGTGGACCTGTCCCTGCAGCTCAGGAGGTAATAATGTCCTTTCTCTCTTTATCGCTTCTTAAGTGGGAATTCTGCTCAAAAACTGAAGTTACATGTGACGCTGCTGCACCTGTTCTTTCTGTTGGGCCGTTTTAAGGATTTTCTCCTGAAAGATACTTTTTTATACACATTATTCTAATTCAATTAAAATAGCATAGTTATTGAAAAAAAAAAAAACTAATGATACCCAGCTCTAATGAGCAGTATTTTATACTGAATTCAGTGTGGGATTGTAAGCCAGTGCAGTGATGCCAGGGCAGGAGTTATGTGTTGAAAGCATGTTGTACCTGTCAACAGGCGTGCAGCTGTATTTTTAACTCCCTGTAGTTTTAGGGCGGCCTGGTCTATTCCAAAATAAAGGGAATTACAGTAGCCCTGTTATGAACATGCGCTCCACTTTCTCAAAGTATGTTTTTGCCTTGGCAGCCTCAGCTGAAAAAAGCTATTTCTCACGACAGCATTTATCTGTTTGTTCATTTTGAAAACACACACGATCTTTCACAAATGGACTATTAAAAAGACAAAAGGTCAAAAGATGATGTATTTGACTTATGTGTATTTCGTCCGCAAAACAATTCAAAGATGAATCCCAAGGGCAGTAAATGAATAGCAATTAAAATTGGACCCACAATGGAACCCTGAGGTACACCACATCTGAGAGGGGCAGGTTTAGACTTTTGAGGGTCAATGTGAACAAATTACAATTTAAGACAGCAGTATTTGGTTTCATACAGGCTAAATAAATGAATGATTCAGATTAACTTGCAAGTGCCAACATCCACGAGTCCAGTATTCCACCTATACACTGTCAAGGTAGCAAAGCCATCTTCTCTTCTCCAACTCTTCTGTAAAGTAGCCACACCAGCGCCTCTAAGGTCTGTGTGTGTTGAGCTAAACCACCGCCCCACCTCCCACACGCACAGGAGATAAGAAGAAAAGTGCAGAACTTGTCCAGCAGAGCGTGTGGCCAAAGCAGGGAGGAACAAAGAGCATGCAGGCTAGGCAATAGGTTTATGAGAGGAGAAAGATCTAGTAATACATTAGGCTGCAGTAACACTAGTGTTCCAGGCATGTCCTATTGAGAGGAGGCCTCATGGAAGGCCCACTTCCATGAGGCCTCCTCTCAATAGGACACGCTGGAGGGACCATGTCTCCAAGCTGGCCTGGTGTCACCTCGGGAGTCCCAGAGCAGCTGGGCCATTATCAAATTATCGGCCATCATGTCCCCAGATAGGTCTAGCTCATAAAATAATAAAATTGAATAGACCCTCCACAAATCTTTGCATAATCTATATAGTTGAACATTTCTTCATAAAATTATTATATTTCCTGTCTTCAGTTCTGATCCTTTATTCAACTATTTAACTTTAATTTTCAGTTAGTTAGCTTAAAACACCATGTCCCTCGCCCTTGGGTTCATGCTTCAATGGAGCGTAAAAGCAATTTCATTTAAGATTTAAAAAAATTTAAACTACCAAAAGTGTGTATGAATGCTGGCCTTATAAAATATGCTGATTGGAAAAAATATATAATTTAAAAATATATAAATATTGTAACAAGAATGTCTGTCCCTTGATTTTGTGTCATTGGTGTTATTTTCAACACATACCATTATTGTGAAAGTATAAAAGTGTGTAATAAAGTGCTACCCAGGTCAAAGGTCAAGTACTGTGAGGAGTCTTTCAGAACAACTTATTGGTGAGTGTCTTTTTGAATTCTAAAAATGAAAAAATCATCATTAGAGTGTCAGATTTTACTGTGGGTCATTTTTGTGCGTCATTGGTATCACATTGTTTTGTAAAAAATGTAGTTTTGTTTATTATTTTTCATCATATTAATCAAAATATAGGATGCTAATGTTAAGCTACATCATGTTAGCTTTAATATAGCATGGACACCATTTTGTAAAAATAGGCTTTTGTAGAAAATTGTCATTGGTGTTACGGTCACTGGTGTTACACTAATGGTGTAACACCAGTGACGTAATATGACACTTCACATTTTCATATCAAATATTTGATCATAAAACTAGCAGAAATTATTTGTTAATCATTTTTATTGTTATTTAATTTAATATGTTGTGATGTAAATTATTTGTTATGATTTTTACAGATAGAAAATGGCAAAGATAAGTGCAGCAGAGAGACAAAGGTTATACAGACAGAGAAGAGATGCAGATCCAGCCCACAGGGAAATTTATCTTAAAAAGAGAAGAGAAAGTTACTCAGGGACATACAAACAGGCAAAAGGAAAAAAATAAATAACTTGACACAAAGGGAAAAGAAAGAGCAGCGGAAGCTATGGAGAGTCAACCAGGCCAGGCACAGACACAAAAAGCAAGTGGTAGGGGCCATTTTGAGCCCACCTGCAAGCCCAGATGAAGTTGTTCAGGCACCAAGGTTAGCAGAAATGTTGTAATTTGAGAATATGAAGAAATATGTTGCCCAAATATAACAACAAATTTTCAAATTCTTTGCAGGGAGACTGAGCTGATTAAAAGACAATGTAAGCGGAAAATTCGAAAATGTCAAAGAAAAATCCAAAAACTACAAGAAGAGCTTCAAGGAAAGAAAAAAATATGTGAAAAATATAAAAAACGAATTCAAAGAATAAAGGGTGCATCAAATGCTGACAGTCCTAAGGAGAAAACCAAAGCAATTCTGAAGGACCAGGACCGTTCATCTGTCAGAAAAACTTTAAACTTTCACTTCGCACTACTCTCAGACATGTCAGAAAGATACAAAGCCACCAAAGCGCAATCCATTCGTAGAGCATATGCTCAACTTTTTACTGGGAAACTGATCAAGAGGTACAAATTTAGAATAATGTGTCAACAAGTGGTTGGATTCAGGATGAGACAAAATCGAAACAAAGTCATACAAAACGGAAACCCCAAATCAAATCTGGTCAAAACAGTGCAAGAGTTTTATCTGAGAGATTATGTCAGTCGTGTAGCCACTGGGAAAAGAAACACCATCACTGTGCAGAAAATAAAAAAACAAAGAAGGCTGCTTTGTGACTCGATGTATAATCTGCATAAGAAGTTTGTGGCAGAAAAGGGTAAGCTGTTGTCATACACGAGTTTCTGCAGAAAGAAATCTTTCTGGGTTGTCCCACCCAGTGAAAGGGACCGAGAAACTTGCCTCTGTAAAACGCACGAAAATCTGCAGTACATGGCTGAAATGCTGAAAAAACTGGGGCTTTTAGATAGGACAAATCTAGAGGAAATTGTTAAAGCTACAGTTTGTAACAAGGTGAAGGAGTGCTACTATGGACACTGTGAGGAATGCAAAATCACTGTCTACCCTTTACTTAGAAGACCATCAGATGAGGAGACAGCTGTTGTACAGTGGGGTCTTGAAAAAATAAAGCACTCAAAAACAGGTGAGGATGAGAAGACCAGCACAGTCACTGTCAAGAAGACAACTGTCCTACCAGAAGAGGAACTTGTGTCCCAATTTCAGGACAGACTGTTCAAGTTCAGAAGACACTTATTTAATATTCAGTGGCAGTACAAATCATACAGGCTTCTCCGTGAACAGCTTACTTCCAGAGACTGTCTCATTCATGTAGATTTCAGTGAAAATTACAACTGCAAGTATGCCAATGAGATACAATCTGTCCATTTTGGAGGGTCCCACAAACAAGTGACTCTTCATACAGGTGTCCTGTATGTTCAAGGACACAACCCAACATCTTTTTGCGCTGTGTCCCCTAGCAGGAAACACGACCCACCTGCAATATGGGCCTACACTAATCCAGTCTTGGAAATGGTCAAAGTGGAGTTTCCATCAGTAGAGAATGTGCACTTCTTCAGTGACAGCCCTGCCACTCAGTACAGGCAGAAGGGTAACTTCTACCTCCTTTCAACTGAGCCTTCCTTCAAGGGGTTTGATAATGTAACATGGAGCTTTTTCGAAGCAAGCCACGGGAAAGGAGCCCCTGATGGCGTAGGGGGCTCTCTGAAAAGACTCGCAGACACACTCGTCAAGCAAGGAAAGGACATTCAAGATGCAGAGGCATTCTACAGAAGTGTACAACAATCTGGAACGTCCATTAAGCTCTTTTATGTCACAGAGGATGAGGTAAAAGCACTTAGTGAGAGAATGGAAAAGAAACATCTTCCCACTGTTAAAGGTACCATGAACATCCATCAAGTAGTTTCGGTTAGACCTGGAGTCATCAAATACCGGGATGTCAGTTGCTTTTGCCAGCTACAAAATGGAAAGTGGGACTGCCCATGTTTTGAGCTCAAGGAGGTCAGCTTTCTGGAGGAAATTCTACAGAAGAAACCACCTCAAGAAATGAATGGTTCTGTGCCCTCTCGACCAGATGTTATTGAGAACCATCATTGTGGCCAATGGTGTATGGTCAGTTATGATGAAGAGCTCTATCCTGGAATCATCTTGGATATAGAGGAGCACAAGGTTATGGTGAAATGCATGCACAAGAATGGAATCAACAAGTTTTACTGGCCTTGCCCAAGAGAAGATATCAATTGGTACAATGACAGCCAAATAGTTTGCTTCATTCCTGAACCTCTCCCCCTGAACCGACGGTCTCACCAAATAGAGTCCAATATCTGGAGGTATTTGGAAAATCATCTGTAAACAAAAGCTCAGTGTTGTCAGTGTTTCAAGTTCGCCTAATAGGGCATGTTTCTTTTCTTTCTTTTTTTTACATCATTTACATTTTTTTAATTGTTACATCAATTAATGTTCAACATGAATTTTGAACATATTTTTATCACGTTCCGGGGAAAACAATTCTTAGACAGATTAATGTTATGTCAATAATTTGCACGATGAGCTTATTTTAATAACTTTTGCATGCTGCAGTGTTCTTTGTTTATATAATTATTTTATTAAATTAATTGTCAAAGAGTTTGTTTTTTTATGTTGAACAATACAATGAATAAACCAACAACTCTTGTGGTCATAATGCTTAAAGTCATTGGTGTTACACTATGTCACTGGTGATACCGTCACATTTTTGGAGGGGTAGGCATGAATGTAAGCATTTTTAAAGCCACATTTATGCTCATCTTGATAATATAGTATGGAAGAGCAATCTAAAATTCTGTCACAATACATTCATTAAAATGTACCTATTTTGACACACAATATGATCATTTTTGACAAAGTTGAAATAAGATGACGTCAAAATATTCTGTTTATATAAACAATATGTATTTACATTTCATAATTAACTCAAAAATACTCCATATTTATTTAGGTGGGGATATAAAAGCTCTTTGGATGTTATGATTTTTGTGTTTGGAATTATTTAATTGCTTTCAATTTTCTTGCAATAGATCACCAAAGTCGGATAACACCAATGACACACAAATTGAAAATGACAGTAAACAAACTGAAATAAATATAAAAAATTGCAGTATTTAGGCTGTCCTTTATGTTAAATAAGAAAGCCAGCATTCTTAGGAATACTTCATATAAAAAAGTTTTAACAAAAAGTGACTTGAAAAAATAAATAAAAAAAAAGCCTGAAAATGCCCATATTTTGATAATGACCCAGCTGGAGGAGGTGTGCGTGGATCGGGAAGTCCGGGCATCTCTGCTCAGACTGCTGCCTCCGCGACCCGGCCCCGGATAAAGCGGAAGAAAATGGATGGATGGAACACTAGTGTGACTCCTCAGGGCATGGGCGACACATTGCGTTAGATCCTGTATTCCCCAGTGTTGGGGAGATGTGAGGGTGGCCACACTGGCACTGTAGGCTGTATAGGCCCCAACCCGCAGAAAATCAAACCTGACCTGAAAAAATTCATCTCAATTTGTCAACCCAACCCGAACCCGTACACATTAAAAAGATGCCGTATGCTGACATGGTTAATAAATAAGAGATTCCTGAAGTAAAGAAAGACGCAGCAGGAGCGCATCACGTTTACAGTGGAGGAAAGGCTCTTGTTTTAAGCCTCTAAGGACACCTTTGAAATCGCTTATGCCAGTAAACCCTCTCCACAAACCCTCCCACCCCCCCTGCTCTCTCCATCCAAGAAGAGGAAGTGCGTCGGCAGTTCCTGAAACTGCGGAAGGCCCCTGGGCCGGATGGTGTCTCCCCCTCCACCCTGAGACACTGCGCGGATCAGCTGGCTCCCGTCTTCACGGACATTTTCAACACCTCCCTGGAGTCATGCCGCGTGCCGTCCTGCTTCAAATCGTCCACCATCGTCCCTGTCCCTAAAAAACCACGGATCACAGGACTTAATGACTACAGGCCGGTGGCACTGACGTCTGTGGTCATGAAGACTTTTGAGCGCTTGGTCCTGCCTCACCTCAAGGACATCACCGCCCCCCTCCTAGACCCGCTGCAGTTCGCCTACAGAGCCAACAGGTCTGTGGACGACGCAGTCAATCTGGCCCTCCACTTCACCCTGGAGCATCTGGACTCCCCAGGAACCTACGCCAGGATCCTGTTTGTGGACTTCAGCTCTGCCTTCAACACCATCCTCCCTGAACTGCTACGAGACAAGCTCTACCAGCTCAGCGTGCCCGACTCCCTCTGCAGGTGGATCACCGACTTCCTGACGGACCGGAGCCAGCACGTGCGGCTGGGGAAGATCGTCTCGGACACTCGGACTACAAATACTGGAACTCCTCAGGGCTGTGTACTTTCCCCCTGGCTCTTCTCCCTGTATACAAACTGCTGCACCTCCAGCCACCAGACCGTTAAACTGATCAAGTTTGCGGACGACACCACCCTCATCGGGCTCATCTCGGACGGCGATGAGTCCGCCTACAGGAGAGAGGTGGAACGGCTGGCGTCCTGGTGCAGCCACAACAACCTGGAGCTGAACGCCCAGAAGACAGTGGAGATGATCGTGGACTTTAGGAAAGACACAGCCCCACCGTCCCCCCTTGCCCTGACAGACTCTTCCACCCCCATTTCCATCGTGGACTCCTTCCGTTTCCTGGGCACCACCATCACCCAGGACCTCAAATGGGAGCCAACCATCAGCTCCCTCATCAAGAAGGCCCAGCAGAGGATGTTCTTCCTGCGGCAGCTGAAGAAACTCAAGCTGCCAACCAAGATGTTGGCGCAGTTCTACACGGCCATCATCGAGTCCATCCTCACCTCCTCCATCACCGTGTGGTTCCCCGGCGCTACAGAACGGGACAAGCACCGACTGCAGCGCATTGTGCGTGCTGCAGAGAAGGTGATTGGCTGTGAGCTCCCATCTCTCCAGGACCTGTTCACCTCCAGGACCCGGAGGCGTGTGGGTCGGATCACAGCTGACCCTTCTCACCCTGGACACGGACTATTCACCCCTCTCCCCTCAGGCAGGAGGCTACGGTCTATCCAGACCCATACCTCCCGCCACTTGAACAGTTTTTTCCCCTCCGCCATCAGACTCATGAACAAATACAAGTCTCTGTAGCTCAGTTACAGAGTCATGGATGTATCTGCACTTGCAGTGTGCGGTGTGTCCACACTTAGACCCGCTGCTATCACTTTATCACTTTAAACACTTAATACCACTTTAAATGCCAAAACATCTGTATATACAATCCCGCTGTTGTTCATTGTCAAATTGTTGTTGTCTTAACATATGTCACTTTATTTTATCTTATTTATTTAATATTTTTTATTTTATGCATGCCCTTATAGCCTTATAGTTTAACGTTCTTAGCTTATTTTTTATCTTAATTCTGTGTTATATGTTTTATGTCGCACGTTTGAACCAAGTAAAATTCCTAGTTTGTAAACCTTGTTCACAAACCTTGGCAATAAAACGAATTCTGATTCTGATTCTGATTCTGAAAACCAGACACAGAAAATTATTTTCTTTTTTTTCCAGTGGGTAATCAAAAGATGGATTTGGATGAGGACCTAACCTATTTAAATATAATTAGCTGCCTTTAATCCATATCTCCATGGAGATGAGCTGGAGATGTCCCCGCTTCCCAATATCGGACTGTAAAAAGCAGGTGTTTACCAACAGGAACATCTCCTTCTAAACGGGACATGTATAAACTTTGACTTCAAATAGTGGCATTTCAATTCAATAGTGGCCCAGAGCTTGGCATTAACTGTTTTGTATACAGACCACTGTGCTAGGCCTGTTTGAATACTTGCCACTTAATATTTTGAATTAGGCATAACTGTATATTTATTTCTGCTTATTAATAATAAGCAACAAGTTTAAAATGTACGTTCTAACTTGCCTTAATATTACATTTCTATTTATTTTATATTACGCTAATAAATAAAGTAAAACACTGGTTTAAATGACCATTGAGACCGTTTGCACCAGTGAGACTTGTCAACATGTCTGGCCGTATTTCGGGTCTAGTCCCTGGCTACTCTAAACTCCGAGCGCTGCTGGTAGTGTCTGTGGAGGTAAATCTAAACCAGCACTATCGGTAGGTGCTACAATGATCTGAACAACTGACTGTTCAGCAATTGTTTCTGTTGTCATGCTAAACTTTTAAAATTGTTTCATCAGTGTTACATTTCACAACTGGCACACCCATGCTGCAGCCCGACCCTCCTCCCGCTTCCAGTACTGGGCGATGTTTGTAATGAAAGTGTGGCCAAAGCAGGTCCATGCTCTGAATCCGGTGTGCAGAATTATTATGCAGCTAATTTCCCGTCGCACAAAATGGGAAGAGGGATCCCCTCTTAAAATTAAAAAAATATATACAATATATTGTTTTATTGCCAATAGCCAATAAGGTGGTAAGAAGTGAGATGACAAATAAAGAGTCAAAAACTTTAGGAAAATCAAGCATAAAGCCCTCAGGAATCCATTATAAGTGGTGTCATTTTCAGCAGCTGTAACCATCCTGAAGTGTCCAGAAGTACAAGGTGCTCAGAGACACCGCCAATGTGAAAAAAGTGGAAACCTGATCACTATTAAGAAGCTGAAATGTTTACACTGAGTCTGGAATGTTCTAAATACAGTTTTCAAAGGTGTTAGGGACTATTGAGATCAGAGTGACTGCACTGAGTGATCTACTCCGATTTTTGGGCCAGCAAGATGGAGGATGGGATGCGCAAGTGTAACCCAGAGGTTAACAGAGCTACCAGATTAAAAGCATGTTAATAAAAACAGCAATAAATACTATGAATGTAAAAAGCCAATAAATAAGTTCATTTGGTGAAATGTATCTAAAAACATCTAAAAAGCTATATTTCATTCTATTGTATATTATTTGAGTTAAAAACGTGCTAAATATGCAAAATCATTATTATTTACGTTTTAAAATGGTTAAAATCCATGTAGACTTTTATTTTGAAGGGCACGTTGTGTGACGCCCTTGCACCAAACAACAGCCAATCGTATTGCTGAAAATGTTCCCCAGTGCTAAACGAGCAAAACACGCAAAAGTACTGCAGTGAAAATAGCAGAGGAACAAGCGCTGAAAACGAGTCTAAACCGATCTAAAAGTCATTTTTGTACTTCGAAGAAGGTATTTTTGTTTTTCAACCTGTCCTGGTGTCTTGCCAAGCAACAGGACTCGGTGAGTTTTAAGAAATATATTTATTTTTTGTAAAGCAACGAGTGTAAAGTTGTCTAAGAGTTATTTTCACACTTGTACAAAGGAATTGATGGTTTTCCAACCAAGTCGTGGTCTCGGAGGTTTGTGTACTTGGATTAACGGGACTTGGTGAGTGGAAACCACGTATTTTCTTTTCTGTAAACTATATTTGTATACAGTAATTGTTATTTCCTGAAAGCTGAAAGCTAAGGTATTTAATTTAAGTTGTTTTATGCGAAAAGGGTAAATGTTTGGTACATCTTAAGCCTATCCAAGCGTTGGCTTTGTAGGTCAATGCTCCATCTTGTTTTTCTTGTCCGCCATGTCGGCGCCATTTTAACAAGCGCGGGTTAGGACCGGAAATGTACATTTTCTTAGTTTTAGACTTACCTAGCGTTTTATTTTAAGTATCTTTACTTATTTTATGTTGTTTACGTTAGGCCAACTTAGGTTGGGATGAAGAATTGTCGATTAGACAGACGCTGGATTTGAAGATTTGACTCGTGCTGGATCCATGATGGCGAGCCACCCATTGGACCTTGTGTGAACTGTGCGTGAGCCAGGATTTGCCATCTACTGGACGTTGCATGGTTTACATCTGAACTGGTAGGATCTATCCATTTTCCACCAAAACTAGTGGATTCAGGATAACACCATTGGACTGCTAATTCAGAAGAAGCAAAGGATTAGTACACTCTGAATCAAAAGACTTTTCTGTGGTATACAGATCGTTCAGTCTTTTGCTGAATATTTTGAGTTTTGTAAAGTTTTGAATATTTTATTTTATAGACCATACACGAGTATTGTATCACAACAGTATTATTGTTACTGTTTGGTTGTAAACAACAAAACAAATGGGTATGGTTAAACTTAAAAGGTACCTATTATTATAAAATAACTTGAACAGAATAGAACTAAACTTCAAACGAAGAGTCAACTCAAGTAAAGAAATAACTTGAACTGAAATTTAAAAGAACTAAAGGTTGCAACCTACTACTACAATAAACCTATTTAGATTGAACTTAAAAGAAACTAAATCTTTTACAGGTAAACTAAAAGGTTTAACAAAGATTGTTCAATGTTTAATGTTAATGTATGTCCTGTCCTTTGTCCATTTGTTGAATAATAAGAAGCCGGCAGTTAACTTTACTCCCTGGTCTGTGGTCTCTTATTTATTTAAGGTTTATTTCACTCCTCCTGTAGCCGGGTCTAGGTTTCTGATCTGGTCCATAGAAGATAACCCTACTACTGTGTTGTATGCTAGTACATACTATACAGCCCTTTCCCTGTACTACCCCTCGTAGGTGTTACACAAGCACGAAGAGGAGTTTGTTGGACATGGGATTGAAACATGACTCCCAAACCTCCTGCCTGTTCTTAGTAGGGATGGGACGATACACTTAAACTCACGATACGATGCACCTCGATATGTCAGAGTCACGATACGATACGTCACGATACGATATCAAAAAAGAAAAAAATATTACTGTATAATAACAACTTGTTTATTTTTGTTTCAGTTGAACACAGGGAAACACAAGGCCTAACAGGCCAAACACAACAAGAACACTCCCTTAGTGCTGCTCTAACCCGAGGTTAATGTATCTCAGGACTGGTTCTTCTTCAAAAAAAATAACATATCATTCCTGTGACTTGACATGACAACGCACTGCACCATTCCCTGGATATATATATATTTTTTATTTAATAATAATAATAATAATACATCGAACTTGTATAGCGCTTTTTGGACACTCAAAGAAGCTTTACATCAGGGGTGGCCAACTAGTCGGAGACCAAGAGCCGAAATGTTCAACCTTGATCCTGTGAAGAGCCACAAAGGCACCGATCATTCACGAGCTCAAGGGGCGGTAGTTTATTGTGATTAAATATAATATGACCGTTATATTTAATCACAATAAAATATAACTTTATGCCTGGCCTTTTTCTTTTGTTTTAATAATTGTATTAGATGTAATAGTTTTACTCCTCACCAAGATTGAAATAAATGTATATTAAATAAACTGACATTTTGTGCTGTTCTGCTCTGACTGGGATAGAATTATATTTTTTTATTTTTCATGCTAGAGTGTGTTAGTGTGAGGGGCCCTGCCCACTGAGCCCCCTCCTCTGGTTCGCCCCTGGCCTGTGCGCTCAGTGCCCGCAGCTTGGTCCTGACTGGACTGTGCAGAGAACGAACTTTAGGCTGCACAAAGTTCATAAGCTTTAATCAGGAGTCTCTGGAGGACGTCTGCAGTTATGTTTTATGTTGCATTTGTTACAGTTACAACATGTGACAGAAAAGTCAATGACTTTGTGTATTTCCGCGTTACGATGTCGCGCTTCGCATCATATGCTTCATTAGAGCTCCGCTTTTTTCTATTTCCTAATTTTGATCTTTTTCTGTGAATATGAGGCCAACTTTCGTCAAATAAAGAGTAGGCTAATCAGAAACTTGAAAAGCACAGAAGCTGATCCCAGTACCACGATCTGCCTGACTGTTGTTTAACCTACATCCCGCTTTGAGTGAGGCTGCTGCACGGGCACCTTTTACACGCCGCCTCGAAAAGGAGGGCGATACGGACATTCAATGCGTGTAGAGATGGGAACACATGAACTATGGTTGGATTTGTGGTCAAGATTCTTAAAGACTATTACAGTTTATGGGGGATATGTAGGCTACCATGCGGCTCAAGAGCCGCGTGTTGGCCACCCCTGCTTTACATAAAAAAAATTTTTTTATTTTTTTTATTTCGCGATCCATTTTTTTTTTTAACTCGATGCATTTCGTCACGTTTTGTATCGCGATATTTCGTCCCATCCCTAGTTCTTAGAGGATGCTTCTTCAAGTGGTGGTACAGGACAAAGTCCAACCAGTCACTCTGATCTCAGCAGTTTTGAAAGCTCTGTCTTTAGATCATTCCTGACCAAGTCTAAACATTTCAGCGTATAGTGGTTGTGTTCACATGTTTCTTACATTAGCAATGTCCAGAAGTAAAAGTGTTGAGTGCTAGGCATGTCAGGTCAGTTACAGCTGCTGAAAATAACAGCACTGGTAGATAACGGATTCCTGGTGGCATCAGTGGTGCCCGTGGTCATGGGAGCACTCGGGCAGTAACCCCCAAACAGGAGGAGTGGCTTAAGCAGATCCCAGGACAAACATCAGATCAGAAAAGTGCAGGTCCAAGGACGGGCAAGATACTGCTCAGAACTGCCAAGATCAATCTCTCTGGCAGACCCATGCTTAGAACATACTGTATATAATTGAAGTGCATCAGCAGTACAAGAAACAATCACAGGAAACTATAGAACAGGTTTGACAATATGTCAAACAAAGGTCTGAGGTACTCAGACCTTTAAATTTGACTTTTAAATTTGAAAAATTAAAAGTCCTGTATTAGAATGGACAGCCTTCGCGTTTCAACACTGGCATGTCTGCGTCAGGGCATAAAGCAATCAAGGCCACATGTACCATTTTTTAAAGAGCAGGACATGAGAATGGTCACATGACCTGGTATACTATTTACACAGGTTACAACATTAAACAATCAACAACAACAATAAGACGGGGCCACAAGAACGAAAATCACAGGAAACTATCATAAAATAAACACAACCGATTCAGGAACTTTATTTACCCTACCATTCCAATTCCAGAACACAATTGTGCAACTTTACAGCTGGTCTGCTCTGGAAGCTCTCCAAATGCCCTGTCTTTGTGATGTGTACATATATTTCCTTTTGAATTACAGTGACCAGTTAATTGAGTAAAGTACAACCAGCCTTTCTATGTGACACATTAGTCTTCGCATGGTGTTTTTCTTTGGGGGATTTTCAAGCCCTGATCCTCTCTCAAAGAGCTGATTCAGAGGCTTAGAGCGCCTCACCCACCCCAATGAGGAAGACAAAGAGCATTGAGCCGAATTTTAGCTTAAGGCTTTTACATTAGTCAACCAAATAATGAAGTCTGAACCGCAGTGCAGTGCAACGGGGTACTGTGCAGAGAACAGCACAATGCAATTCACTTGAAAGGAGAGCTATAACTGAAGGCCAATGCCTCACTACACTGTGTTCCAAATGATTATGCAAATAGTATTTCAGTGTCATAAAGGCTGAAAAATATATAAACAAAAAAGTTTTTCAATGAAACTCATGGATGGTATTGTGTCTCAGGGCTCTTTTGAATCACTGACATCATCACAGGCATCTGAGATTGATGTCAGGTGAGTTAAGGGAAAAACTACTGAAAAGGGACGTTCCATATCATTAAGCAGACCACCATTTTCAAGCAATATGGGAAAGAAAAAGGATCTCTCTGCTGATGAAAAGCGAGAAATAGTTGAATGCCTTGGTCTAGGTATGAAAACCTTCATGATATTTCATGAAAGATCAAGCGTGATCATTGTACTTTTAAGATCATGGCACTGTAAAAAAAAATTGTCGCTGATTCAGAGCACACACGGGTTTGTGCAGATAAAGGCATAATGAGGACGGTTTCTGCCAGACAAATACCTTAATTTCCGACCTATAAGCCGCTACCTTTTTCCCACGCTTTGAACCCTGCGGCCAATATGACGGTGCGGCCAATATATATCCGCCAACAGGCACTAGAGGCGTCTCTAGCAGTAAACGGAAAAGTGAGATGGGACTTCTAATCAACGCTGCTCGACAGTTCCTCCTCATCTGCACCATGGGCCGCTCTGAGCGGATACACGGCACTATGAAAACCTGCGGCGTATATCAGAGTGCGGCCTGTATGTGTACAAGGCTGAAAATTTTGCTGCCGCAGCTTTTAGTAAGGTGCGCTTAACTGGCCGAAATTTACGATACATCAGATTAATCGAACAGCTGCTACAAATCAGCAGACAGGTATTTGCAGCTGCTGGTGCCTCTGGAGTCTCCCGAACATCAAGGTGTAGGAGCCTTGAGTTGCCTTGTGTACGAAATGCGCGGTATAAATAAAGTTGCCTTGCCTTGCCTCCAGAGGCTGCAGTTGTGCAAAAACCTTATATCCGGCCTCCCCTAAATTGTTCATTTAATGGTCATGAGCAGAAACGGCTGCAGCAGCTCAGAAATACATGAAGACTCATTTTCAAACAGTCTTGTTCACTGAGGCCGTGTAACCCTGGATGGTCAGATGGATGGAGTAGTGGATGGTTGGTGAATGGCCACCATGTCCCAAGGCTGTGACGTCAGCAAGGAGGGGGCGGAGTCATGTTTTGGGCCAGAAATCATGAGGAGAGAGCTGGTCGGCCCATTTAGGCTCCCTGAAGGTGTCAAAATGACCTCTGAAAACTGACCACTTTCTTCCATGGTACAAAAAGAAGAGCAGTGCTTTCCCTAACAATTATCTTCATGCATGACAACGCACCATGTCATACTGTAAAGAATACCTCTGCATCATTGCCATGGGCATAAAAAGAGAGAAACTCATGATGTGGACCCCATCCTCCCCTGACCTCAACCCTATTGAGAACCTTTGGAGCCTTAAGCAAAACATCTATGAGGGTGGGAGGCAGTTCACATCCAAACAGCAGCTCTGGGAGGCTATTCTGACATCCGGCAAAGAAATCCAAGCAGAAACTCTCAAAATGCTTTTTTTTTTTTTAAGTTGAATGTAGTAGTATTTTGAAGCTGCTATCAAATAAGGGTCCTATGTTAAAATGTAACTTGACCAGATGTTTTTGATTATATTTTTATTTTAGCAAATATGACCTCCTAATGCTGCACATTCAACAAATGATCTTTTCCAGTACTTTACAACCTATAAAATGTATTGAAACTCTGTTGTGCATAATAATTTGGAACAGTACATTTTAAGTTGTTTATTATATTTCTAAAAAATAAAACGACTTTTATCATTGGGATGTTTTTTCACATTCAAGTGATCCCCTAACAGTTAAAGACTTGACAATTATGCTGACTGGTATTCGAGTTGACAATAGATAATTTGCATAGTAATTTGGAACATACTGTATGTTCTCCTGAGTACCGGGAAGCAGCACGCAGACCGGAGCCGCGGACCTGCCTTTCAGTGTCACAGTCTTTGGCTAATGTTTATCAAGTCCCTCCAAACTCGTGCTGTCATTGGTTTTTTTGAGCAGGCGGAAGTAAATGCGAGCATTCAGCTCAGGCGTGCGCACCGTTTACCCTCGTAGATGCAATAAAACCTAAACAAAGCAGTAAATATGGAGTTAAACTTCATCTCAGGGAGTTAAACCCTGAGATGAGGTGGACAGCAGACAGAATGGAGCCAGACAAGCTGCATACGCATACGCTCCAGAAAATTAAGAGTGTGCTAGCCCGCTAAATGACCGCAGCTTTGGAGAGTACGGACAGACATTAGCCTGTATTAGAATCACCTCTGTAACAGCACGGTTTCCTGTGAGTAACAGACCTTCAGAGACATCTGTAAGAGTTCAGTGAAAACAATCTGGGTCAGATCTTCCGCCTGGTGAAAGGACAGATTGCTGTTGCGCTATTTGACTCCGCCACTGGTGAGAGGGCGTCGCTTAGGCTATATGTTACAAAAGTAGCACTGAGCTCCTTTAGCAGCTTCACATTCTTTTCCTCATTTACATCGGACTGCCTCGTGTTCTTCGTTTAGCATTACGGGCTTTTATAAGCTGTATTGGTCAAACTAAATATTGCTCATTGTCTTCTTAAAGCTTTAATTACTGTTGTTTATTGTGAAGATGGAAGTTCACCAAGCTCATTATCTTTGCAGTGGACTGTCATGAGTTATGATGACTAGGATCACATCAAATCAATCAAAATATGCTACTTTCCAAATGATACGTCAATCTTAAAGACTTTGTAGGGAATCCCTTTGCCTTAATCTCTGCCTCGAGGCGCCGTGGCATTGAGGCAATCAGCCTGTGGCATTGCCAGGGAGTTGTGACAGCCCAGATTTCCTTGCTGTCAGCTCTTTGTTTTGGGGTCTGATGGCCCTCATTTTCCTCTTGATAAAACCCCGTTTAGGTCTGGCAAGTTTGCTGGCCAGTTAAGATGACATGGGCACCAAACCAGGTTTTGGTGCTTCTGGCGGTATTGGCAGGGGCCAGGTCCTGTTGGAAGGAATCATGAATGGATTGGATTTAAGAAAGCAGAGTTTACCAACACCTGCACTGGACATTGCACCTCATAGGCTCAGAAGGAACCCGACAGTTGTAGCCCATCTCCCGGATGCGTCTGAATGTGGTGGTTTTTGAAGCTGTGACTCCCACCTCATTCCACTCTTTCTAGATCTCTGCTATATTCATGAATCTTCTGTTTGATAATCCGCTGAAGCCCACGGTCAGCTCTTCTGCTGGTGCATCTTCTCCTGCCAAATTTTTGCCCTTCCACTAGACTTTTCATTATGCTTGGACACAGCACTCTGTGAACAGCCAGCCTCCTTAGCTATGAACCTTTGTGGCTTACCCATCCTATGGAGTGTATCAATGATGGCCTTCTGGCCAGTTGTCAAGTCTGCAGTTTCCCCATATTGATCCGAACTGAGACAATTGAACCAAAGTGAAGCAATGACGCCTGGAAAAACCTGTGCAGGTGCTTTGACTTGAGTAGATGAGTAGTGTGTGACACTCAGCTTAAAACATTCATGCCCTGTAAAATCTATGAAGTTTAACAATTTAAATGGAATTATGGAAATACATAAACTTTTCCATGATATTCTAATTTTATTTATCTATTTATATATGTGTGTATATTGTAGAGACCGCCCACGGAGGGTGAGGAAGAGGTGTGCGTGTGTGTGTGTGTCACTATACTACACTACACTACACTACCACTCACAAGTCTGGGGTCACTTAAAATGTCCTTATTTTTGAAAGAAAATACCTGATTTTTTTTAAATGAGGATTAAATTGATCAGAAATACAGTCCAGGTAAAGTTAATGTTGTGAATGTGCGCCGTGGCACGTCCTCTAACGCGCGTCCATGTGGGATTTCAACACACGCTGCGTCGCAGCACTTCAGAGGCTTTTCTCAAACCGTGCGGGGCTTTAAACACATGATTTATACATTTGTCATAAATAAAAGACGCGTATGTCCGTGTTGTGAGAGAGAGAGCAAACCTGGCTCGTTTTTTGTAGGTTAATGGCGAGTTGGCGACAGACACGAGTTTAACAGGTTTCCCCTGAGCCCTGACGATGGTTTCTCTGTCTCCGCGGCTTCTCTGGTCCAAACAGAGTTCACGGCGGTCTCTCTGTCTGTCATGGCCAGACCCGCCTCTGTGCCTCTGCAGGAGGTTAAAAGTCTGTGTTTTCCTCCGCGGCGCCGCATCTGGATTATTTTCTCGCATAGGAAATAAAAGCGCTGGCTCTTTTGCCGCGCGTCCAGGCGTTTCGGTGCGTCGGGCTTTATGGATGATTAGAAAACCCTCGCGCAATTATGCTAGCACTGCTGAAAACTGTTGTGCTGATTAAAGAAGCTATAGAACTGGCCTGGGTGACCCCAAACTTTGGAACGCTAGTGTTTACATTTCAACCTGAATAGACTCACACAGACTAAGCAGTGATTAGGGAGATAATTGACAAGTATTAGTTTTGGCGATCAGATCCCGGCGTTAGACATCGATGTACAAGACGTGTAGTTAAACAGCTTGTAGTTAGGATGTCTTCCTAGGAAGCCGGGGTCGAGCCAAATGTAAAGGGGAACGTAGAGCATGAATGACGTACGATGAATGTTTTAAAGCCAGCGAAGCTAAAGCTACTCGGAGAGATGAGCGCCTGTGAGGCGTAGAGAGACGTGGTGCCGTAGTGGCGTAGAGAGGCCGTGCCGTTGTGGCGTAGGGAGGCCAAGCCGTGGGGAGCGGTACTGTAGTAGCAAAGAGAGCCTCTCTATTCGTCGAGAGGCAGCGCCGTGTGGCGTGGAGAGGTTGTGCCGTAGGCGTACAGCGACCGTGCCGTAGAGGCCGAGCCGTGCCGTAGTGGCGTAGAGAGCTGCCGTAGTAGCGTAGAGACGCCAAGCCGTAGAGGCCGAGCCGGAGAGCGCCGTGCGGCGTAGAGAGGCTGTGCCGTAGTGGCGTAGAGAGGCCGTGCCGTGAGGCTGCCGAGCCGTAGAGAGGCCGTGCGGCGTAGAGAGCTGCGCCGTAGAGAGGCTGTGCCATAGTGGCGTAGAGGCCGAGCCGCGGTGCGGCCGAGCTGTAGAAGGCCGTGCCGTGTGGCGTAGAGAGGCGGTGCCGTAGTGGCATGAGAAAGCCGAGCCGTGGAAGGCCAAGCCGTAGAGAGCCATGCCGTAGTAGCAAAGAGAGCCCTCTCTATCGTCGAGAGGCAGCGCCGTGTGGCGTAGAGAGGTCTTGCCGTAGTGGCGTAGGCGCTGTGCCGTAAGGGGCTGCCGTAGTGGTGTACAGCGACCGTTCCGTGGTGCACGGAGGCCAAGCCGAGAGGCCGTGCCGTGTGGCGTGGAGCTTGCCGTGTGGCGTATAGAGGCCGAGCCGTAACACTGAGCCGTAGAGAGCCGTGCGGCGTAGAGAGGCTGTGCCGTAGTGGCGTAGAGAGGCTGTGCCGTAGGCTGCCGAGCCGTAGAGAGCTGTGCGGTGTGGAGCGCTGTGCCGTGGAGAGGCTGAGCCGTAGAGAGCCGTGCGGCGTAGAGAGGCTGTGCCGTAGTGGCGTAGAGAGGCTGTGCCGAAGGCTGCCGAGCCGTAGAGAGCTGTGCGGTGTGGAGCGCTGTGCCGTGGAGAGGCTGAGCCGTAATTGCGTCGAGCGCCGTGAGGTAATGGCGTAGCGCGCCGTGCCGTAGCATAGAGCGTAGAGAAGGAGTGCTGTAATGGCGTTTGAGACGTGCCGTAGTTGCGGAACCTTGATGACATAGAACATGTTATGACGAACGAACCACCACCAGTTATTTGTGCATAGCTGCTATGAATTAGCGTAGCTGCTGAAGAAATGTTTGGAGCGAATGTTGGGTGATGAGCGCCCGCTTTGGGACCCGATAAATGATGCAGAAGCGTTGTCATGATGGAAGAGGAATAGCTTCCATACTCGAGATTAGTCTGTGCTGGGTAAAATCGATAGTTGAAATTAGCGCTTGGTGGAGCCTAGAGATAGTACCCCCCCCAAAACACGAGCCGTTTCGGCCCCGAAAGACCGGCGAGCAGAAGACAGCCACTTTGTCCAAGTCGTTTCTTTATCCATACGGAGACGAAACGCTTATACTTCAGAAGCTGCTTTGTAAGCATGAAGCCAGCTTAGTAAGTGCGTACGTCCACGTGTCTGGATTCAGTCTGTGAAAACTGCGTGATTCATCTGCCAGCCTGTGTGTGGCGCTGCAACGCCAACACAGGTATTAGAACAGAATGTAGAGGGCGCATGCGCAGTAACTTCGTGGAATGTGACCAGGGAAAACGAAACGGATTTGAGATTTAAGATTTACAGGAGAAGCGAGTTTCTCTGCAAACGTAACGACTAGAGCAGACAACCCTGTCAGTGACCGACTGACTGTCGGTCCAAAAACACGGGCTGACGCAGCCGCGGTTCCCTACTGTCACCTGTGACTTGTGATTACGGTGAAGTAAGTAATCATGATCCGTAAATGAAACTCATTTCAAGGTCAGTAGATTAAGAATAACAGACACCTCTCTGGTACTATGATGTTATCGTTTAAGTGAAGGTTACGGAGACGTTGAAACAGCCATGTAACGCGTTTTGAATCTTTCGCTCTGGGACCAAGTTTGGAAAGTTCGTTTACAGGCCCCCGAAACGCCAGACTCGTATGGACGATTCACTGATTGATAACATTTTTGCGTTTGGTCCTCGCCTTACTTCGTATGGACAGGGCCTCGGACCGCGCACATTGAAAACCATAGTAACTGCGCTCATGAGAACCATGTGGACTCAGCTCCTCTTGGAAAAAAAAAAAAACGCGTGAACGCCCACTCTGTCTAGACACCACTGTCCCGATACTCCGCTAGACATGACAGTGTAAATGTGTGGCGATGCAGCCCCAAGTCCGAACAGAGGAACCTGAGCAGCGCCCAGGACGCATGACGAAGCCGTGGCCCACGCAGGGGGGAGGCGAGCAACGGAGACAGACAGACGGAGACAGGGGAGTAGCACTCGTGCCTGGAGGGGACGGAGAAACTGTAGGTCTCTCCCCCTCATCCACGTCAGCAGACGGCCACGTGCAAAACACTAAGATGCAGCAAGTAGGCGGAGAATGAGCGCGTGCGTCAAGAGAGCCTGGCCCCGTAACAAGCTTTGTGCAATCAGCGAAACGCCGTAGTACGACTGAGTGCAGGGCCCTGCGCTGCGGGGTTCCTACGCACTTTGCGTAGTTGCGTGCAGAAAACCGCTCTGAGCGCCACGACAGTAACGAGAGCGAGGTGATCGACAAAGTACGGCAAAGTAACGAAACAAGAGCCCCTGCGGTGGAGTTTGCGGACGACGACGGTGCAGTAAAATGCTGAATAAGTGCGCTGAATAGAGTACAAAAAGCGAGCAGAAATAGACTACCGGTCCGCGTTGCGAACAGCGCATGAATTACTGCCCAAGATCATGAGACAAGCTCATGAGCGCGCGTACGTGCGAGTACGGGTGCGGGTGCATACGCTCACCTAGGTTGCCCGCCCCGGCAGCATCAGGGGCAGGCACTGGGGTCCAGGGGAGCGAGCGTCGGGAAACGCCATCGAGGAGAAAGCAGGTCCGGGAGAACCACATGAGGGAACCACGCGAGAACCGGACGCGTCATAGCAGTGTGCGTCGGCCGGCGAAGCAGCGTTCAGGGACACGCTATCGAGGAGAAAACGAACGGCAGGAAACCTGCGACCACGCGCTTGGGGCACCGTAGCGAGCCACGAGGAAGAGCCGAGCGGTCCGGCCTCGCCAATGATGGCGCCCGGAGAATCGTCGCCACAGAGAGAGCAGGTGAGCACCGGGAGCCCCAGGCAACACGCGGGGACACGGAAGTGTCGCAGCGCAGCTGGGAAGCAAACAGGTACTGATTCCTGACGCTTAAAAGCGAGACCGACGGCGGTGATTGGCTGCTACGGGGGTGCGGCTCTGACGCTGATGTGGAGGTGTGGACCTTTCGGGAGCGGTCATTGGCTGAAGTTTGATGATGCTGTGTTCGTCTACCAGGCTGAATTACCGCCTAGGCTTCATTAGGGTTTAGCGCACATTAGGGTTTTGGCAGAACTGGATATTTTATTTTATTAAAGCCTCAATTATTTTACAGTTGTGCTGCATGGAAGCCTTGGTTTAGGTTGCAGTACATATTCAGCCTCCTGACTTTCCCCACTTTTCTCTCCCTTTTGCAACAATCTGCCTTGTCCAGTAAATAGTAAGTAAATACAAAGGTATAAAAAAATTTAAAAAAGAGAAATAAAATAAAATAAACTCCGCCACATATTGTACTATCTGTGCCATTTTGTGGGCTCACCTTTTTGGTTAAGATTACTTTATTGATCCCAGTAGGGATATTCATTCTCTGCATTTGACCCTTACTCAAAGCCATTGGGGCGACCTGCAGGAGCAGTAGGCAGCCATCATAGGCCGGCGTCCGGGGATCCATCTCCAGATGTGGAGCCAGGCTAATTGTCAGAAACTGGAGGATTAACCTCTTGTACATGTTTTTAGTGGTATGGTACTGGAGTACCTGCAGGAAACCTAAGCAGACACAGGCAGGACATACAAACATAAGCTCAGGCTGGGACCTCCTCCCAAAGGCTGTCCCCGAGTGCACTGCTACCCCGCCTGGCACGGCTGACGGCTGGAGCAGGCGGCCGAAGCCATTTGGCACCGCCACTGGATCATTTAAACAGACTGCGGCAGGACCGGAGCTGAGAGCAGTAATGAAATGGAGCTTGAGACTTAGTCAGGGCTATTTCCTGCATGCCCTTGAGCAATCGCATTCAGTTTCATGACGTCATGTGGTTAGAGAGAGGCTCAGCGCTCGACCAGATACGTTCTGCAAGGTCAACAGTTTAGTTCATACGGTCTGCTACGTCAGTTTTATGACATCTAATAATACACAGTGGCCAGATGGTTTGGTCTACCCCTGTGCTTTGATTTACATACAGTAGATCTCCCAGAAGGTACTGCGTTACACCAGATGAATAAAGCCATTAGACTGCATGATTCACAGCAAATTGAATAATTTGCTAAACCTTGCCAATCCTACTTCAGGAGCCAAGCGGCACACAGACGTCTGCCACTCACTGCAGTGCACGTCTACTCTACATTAGGCTGTAGGACATCAACCTCAAAGTAAACTTAGTGCTACAAACTAAAATGGTAACATTCAGCGTCTCCACACCGTCACACATGGTTTGTGTCCGAGTCTTTGAGTCCTCTGACATAAATCAGCGGATGGCCTTAAGCACTCTGGATGGATCGCGCATGGTGCACGCCTTTTTGGCTGATCGATTAAACTTCAACTACTTGATTATTAAATTATTGACAACTATTATACTAATCAAATAATCCTTTACATCAAAATGTTATATTTTGCTTCATGGGTCATTCTTTAAATGCTGTGCCAGCTAAAATCACGTAATATTTGGAATGCTGTGTGTTTCAACAGAACTACAGCCATGGATTTATTGACTATTGATTTGATGGCAAGCACGTTTATTTGTAGAGCACCATTTGTACACAAAGTGTGCTCTACAGACCAAGAAGGACATATGAAAGTAGATTCAATTACAAGGATCTTTTTTCAGTTTTGTTCAAGAAGTTTTATACTTTGTCTAAATAAATCAATTCTATTCTATTGAAAAGAATGAGGAAACATCGTCTGAGAACTTTTAATTAAGATTTTATTTTATTTGTTTTATTTATTTATCAAATGTGAAAAGGAAGCCACGGAAGTGATGCGTTGCTTCAGATAACGGTTTTAAACAGGGCGACAGTGGCGCCGTTGGTAGAGCGGGTCGTCTCATGATCGGAAGGTCAGGGGTTGGAGTCCCGCCTCCTGAAGTTGCATACTGCCGTTGTGTCCTTGGGCAAGACACTTCACCCTCCTTGCCTCCAGTGTCTGTGTACACTGGTGTGTGAATGGGTGAGTGGATCCTTGCTGTAAAGCGCTTTAAGTGCCTGATGTAGGTGGAAAAGCGCTATATATGTTGAGACCATTTTACCATGACCATAAACTGAGCAGCTAAACCACTGTGATCACGACTTGTCAGTGACATTTCCCTTTGTAACTTTTTGCTGAATGCTTTATAGTGCCATGACAGCTTCAGCTTGTAGTCGCTCCCTTTTATATTATCAATACATTAAAATCTTACAGCCTGCGATGCAGTTTTGTAGCTTATGAGCGCAAATGGTACGTGGTTCATTCAGTGGCTAACCAACACGTTTAAGTCTAAATATTTACAGATTAAAGTCGTCACAAAGTGCATAATACACAACCACAATGTGGAGCCATTTCCCCAATAATGAGCCCTGACGGATGGTAGCAATAAACGGTCGCTCGTATAATTTTCCAATCGTCCTCTGACAGCGACTTCCGTAATCAAGAACGGCCATTTCCCGCTGGTTCTGACACTGGTTTGGAATATTTTACCCCTAGAACGAGAAATGATCCCATTCCCCACATACACACCACAGTGATTGGTCAACCCTGTCATGTGATCATTGTTGGCACAACGCTGCTCGGTGCTGCAGGTTCGGGTCTTTCCTGAACTTCTTTTATAGTCCTGTCAAAATTGAGATAAAAGTCAGCGACGCAAAGGAGCGGGACGTATTTCCAGTGGATTTAATAAGAAAAGGAGATAGACATCAGCCCCGAGACAGAGGAGACAGCGGAGAGAAGCAGCCCAGTAGTCCAACTTCCAACGCCTCTAAGGTCTGTTTGCGGTTGAAATGTAGCTGGAAAAGGTGTTTCATGTGAAGTTTGAATGTGCCGTTTGGCGTGGTGGGGCTCGCCGTGGCCATTAATACGTGGTTACGACGGAGAAATCAAAAGGCAGGAGCTACAGTGTTTCTCTGTCTTTATTTCACTCCGTCATTGGCCGCCGCTTTCTGCGTGTCCGCTTTGGGGGACGGTCAAATCAGCCACGCGTCCAAAATCGGGCTTGAAAATCAAACCGGCGACTGAAAGTTTTGTCGCGTCCCACATTGCAGGATTCGAACGCCAGTCGCGACCCCGCACCCCCCACACTGCAAGACACGACTCTGCACATCTGCCTTTATTTATTTATTTGAGCAGTAAGTTTGCTCAAAGGGAGTGGGCCGAAGCAAAAAGCTTATAAGCGCCCGCACCAAAATAAAAAAAATAAAAATATATTTACATTAACAATCAAAGCAAGGAACGTAATACACCATAACAAATCATAAACAAGGGAACATAAGACAAGGTAACAACAAATAATAAGGAACAATAATAAAAAAAACCAATATACTACAACACTCACAATAATTGTTCGTATTTAATAAATAATAATTCTTTGGTTTTTACATATTTTAATGCTTTCATCTAAATTCTTCCATATTTCCATGTCTCATGGGACACATGCTTTTCAAAGATGTCCTGGAGTATTGTTTATAAAACTCATTTTACCTCTCAAGTTGTATTTGACTTCTCGTTTGCAGAACATATTTTGTATACTCTCAGGAAGCGACTTTAGTGAGGCTTTGAACAGGATTTGAGCCATCTTAAATTCAGTAAGGTCCTCAAATGTCATTGTTTTAGATTTAAAGAATAATGGATTTGTGTGATCACGGTATCCAGCTAAATGGATTATTCTTATTGCCTTTTTCTGAACTTTAAACAATGAGTCAAGATTACTTGTATACGCATTTCCCCAGATCTCTACACAATATGTTGAATGGGGAAGGATAAGTGAACAGTATATAGTATATAGAGCTTTGCTGTTAATGATATATTTAGATTTATTCATTAGGGCTGAAATCTTTGCAACTTTAGTTTTAATTTTTATGTGAGGTTTCCTTCTGATTTTATAGTCGGGCAGAAAAACGGTGTAGTGTGTGCTGAGTTTACGTCGCTTAAATAATCTGCTTCTGTCGTCTGTTCAATCTTCTCTCGTCCCCTTCGCTGCTTCACTGTGTGTGAGTGTTTACAGACTTTCGCAGCTCTGCCTGGTTGTTTAATGTTCCCTGCCTCCGTCCAATTGCTTTCTATTGAATCTCCTCGTTCCTTTGTCTGTCCTTGTAGAAAGAAACCGTTATAGATGTTCAGTTCCTCGGGCATTTGCTGCTCCTTCAAACTCGGAACATTTCTGAGGATTATATGAAATGAATGTGCCTTGTCTTGAGTTTTTCTTGATGGAATTTACATTGTTTCAAAGTACAATGTGGTAAACTTTTGAACATTTTGACAAGCATTTTGAAGATACATCGTTGGTATGAAAGCCAATTCATTGCATATCCAATCCAATCCACTTTATTTCTATAGCACATTTAAACAACAGAACAGTTCCAAAGTGCTGCACAAAAAAAAAAGTACACAAAAAATAGAATAAAAAAAATAATAAAATAAAATAAATAAATATATAATATATAATCAAGAACAAGTCCATTTATTATTTCATATAGTTGGATGTAACTATAACGGTTTACTTCTGCGTTTCACCTCGTGTGTCTCAATCACACAGTGGGAGTTGATGATTAGCTTTAAGACAACAACAAAAAACACGATCTGTTTGCCACCATATTGCAGTCGAAGACTCCAATCTTAGAGCAGGTTTTTCAGCGTGAGAAATGCGAGGTGCGGCGTGTGAGGCTCGAGAGCTTGTACATACAGCGGGAACCATATGTTTACATACACTTCATGAAAAGACTCATTTGCATGAAACCAGAATAAACTTTTATTTTTTAGATCAATTAGAATTTAAAAACTAATATTTCTATTTGTCAAATGCCAGAAAAATGAGAGATCATTTGGTATTTGGTAAGTTTACATACACTAAGATTACTTTACCTTTAAACAATTTGGGAAAGCCCAGATTAAGATGTCATGACCTTTTGAAGAACAAGTCTGGTTCATCCTTGGGTGTAATTTCAAGACACTTTCAGGTTCATTGGTTAAAACAATGGTGGGAATGACCAGCCATCAAACAGATCAGAAAGATGGCTCTGTGTCCCAGAGATGAACGTGTTGTGTCTGAAATGTGAATCAACCCAAGAACAAATGCAAAAGACCTGGTGAAGATGCTGAACCTGGTAAGAGTTTGTCATTATGCCGAGTGAAACAAGTCCTGCACCGACATGGGCTGAGAGGGAACTCTGCCAGGAAGAAGCTCTGACTCCTGAGTTTTCAAATCAAAAAAGGATAAAGACTTTAATTTTTGGAGACATATCCTGTGTTCCATAATGACCATCGTCACGTTTGCAGGAAAAAGCGCGATAACACCATTCCAACTGTGAAATACGGGGGTGGCAGCATCATGCTGTAGGGCTGCTTTGCTGTGGGAGGGACTGGTGCACTTCACAAAATAGATCATCATCATGAAGAAAGAACTCTATTGTGAGAAGCTTGTGGAAGGAAATCCAAAACGTTTGACCCAAGTTGTACAGTTTAAAGGCAATTCTACCAAATATTACTGAAATGTGGGAAAACGTTTGGTTTTGTAAAAAGTAATAAATAGTGTAGAAAATTCTATCTCTCATTCTTCTGACAAATATTTAAAAAAAAATCTAATTGACCTAAAAAAGAAGTTATATCTGGTTCATGTCAGATGAAGTGTATGTAAACATATGGTTCCTGCTGTAAGTCTGATTACATTTGGAAAAAACAATTTTGACCAATTGATTCTGCGCTCTGCTCTTGTTCATTACACGGTAACGGTGCATCCATCGGTAAAATAACATCTTCACGATAGCACGAAGACCTTTTGTATACAAAGCAACGACGCATATGTTTGACGTGAGGTTACTCTTATTGCAAACCACTTAATTGAAATAGAATAAAGCGATTTTGAGGACACACACACACACACACACACACACAGACGCAAGAAAATAAACGTGATTCTCCCTTGTATCTCACAGTCTGCCGGGAATCATTAGCCCAGGTAATTAACTTCCCCGACATGTCGTATTTGCCGGTTTCACACAAGAGCTGATTGAAAAACTACAATTTGAATTTCTCCCCAAAATGCACACGGGTCCGGACACACTCGTGCTGGGTGTCATCGTTCATAATCGCCCTCATTTTACACTTGGCGGGGTATAATAGTCGCGGCTTATCCTCCGCAACAAGCGCTAATCGCCGTCCCTTTTCCCTTTCTGACAAACAAAGCGCGTGAAAGAACAAACTCATCCTCAAAAGTCATTACGGATGTCGGAGGTAAAGTGAAAATAGGCTCGAGCAGAAGATGGAGATTTGTGTGGTTTTGCTAATGTGTGGTTCGATTTTCAACTGGTGACAATGGACGGCAAGAACTGGCTTCACCGATGGATTTATTGAAGTGGCACTAAAGACTAAACTCCGCCCACATTTAGCAGGACGAAATTGCTGTCGAAGTGGGTCGGCTAATCAGATTATTTTTTGGAAATTTTGTTTTCACTTTCTTTAGTTTAGTCCTATGTCAAACAGTTACCCGTTTTTTCCCTTTTATACTTAATATTGTTTTTGCAGTAATGCTACTTTGAACTGAGGAGGGATCCTGGATGAGAGGCGACACATCTGCACTTCTGAAGAGAGCCAATACAGAAGACAACATTTTGAACATTTCGATGACTGCAAAAAAAAGAAAAAAAGAAAGAAACGAAAGCCACAGAGGAGGCAGAATGTATGCATTTAATTATTGATTGATCTGTTGTTCTTCACTAATAATTAGGGCTGGGCGATATGACGATATTAGACCGTCTTAGATCGTCAGCTCTGGAGATCGTGTCATTTTTGTGGGATCGTTTTATCGCGGTTTTATGCACTTCAGCAAAGTTGACTCTTTTCACCGTCAGTGAAGTAAACCCAAGCCGCACTTTTTGCTACGCAATGTCGGACGCTAATGCGAGCGTTTGGCAGCGAGCCGCTCCTCTACAGTCACATATATGACGAGGATCCTCAATCTGGAGCTTTTAAACCCAGAGTTCTGTCTCTATTTCAGCGGTGTTTATGTCAGTGTCTTTCCCCCGTAACGCCGCTGCTCTGCGTAGATCTCAGCGTGTGTTTGTTTATTTACCTGGCGGCACACGTGCGGAGAAGCGGGTGTGTCCTTCATCCTTCTCATTTGTTTAATTTTAATCCTGGACCGTGTTCACAAATGCGCTGTCTTTGAAAATATAAAAGTTCCCCAAAAACACCGTCAGTCTGAGTTCATTATTGTAACTTCGCCTAACAGTGACAAACTTCTTCCTGTTTGAGTTTTACACAAAAGTCACTGCATGTTATTGCTTTAATAAGACTCTTATTGTGAAAGGGTCGACGTCATGAGAGAGACGTCTCAGAAAAAAGTTTTATTTGTTTTTCATTTATAAAGTGAGTTTGCTTTAGGTCCAAGTCTATTATTGCTGTGTTGATTATCACAAAGTTGAATAAATTAGTTTAGTATTTTTCTTCTTCAGTCTGTAATTGAAGTAATTTTGTCATTATAAAAATCGTGATAATATTGAAATCGTAAGTTTATAATTAAAAAATCGTGATATTCTATTTTTGCCATAACGCCCACCCCTACTAATAATGACTCTGGTCCGTTATGTTTTAATCACCTTGCCTAATCATCTGGCCCACTGCAGACACGTCCGTGCTAAAACTAGGTTGTGCCACGCGGATGGCGTCCTGTCGCGGGAAGTCTCCATTTGTCTGCGTTTAATGGAGCTCAGAGTTTGGCCTGAGGAAGAGCACACAGATGGGGCGAGCCTATTCCAGCTAGCTTTCCACGCAACAAGCGCTGCAGCTGACAGACGCGAGAACCGTTTTGTTCTTTGTCTTGTTTTTTAAGTAAGTTATGTTGAACAGAATGTCGTGGTAGCATAAAAAGAACACCGTCCATTTGCTCTTCCTGATATAAGGCCTTCAACCTTGAACGGCTTGTATTATAACAAGCTTTCAACTATTATTATATAATGTTTGTCCTTCTGCAAAAACATACCAAACACAACATTTCTGCCAGAGGTTTCCTCAATCTGCTAACATGAAGGGCGTTATGTTAGCCCCAACATAAAGCCCTTCACTGCATTTGTGGTTTATGTTCCACATTGTTTTTCTGGATACTTTTGTACGTCTTTGCATGTTTTTGTGGAGGTTTGGTGGATTTGTTTACGTTAAGAGTCTAAAATGGTCCTGAAAAAAGCAGCTTTTTAAAAGTAAACAAAATGCTAGCTTATCAGCTAAACCCATTTGAGACCTACAATTTTTTTCTTCTGAGACACTGAAGAGGCACCAGGAGCCCCCACAGCTGCAGCACAGTGGAGGCGTAACAGGAGGTGCTACAGGAAACAAAAAAGGAGAAACGAGAGATGGTGAAAGACTGTTGTGGAGCGGAGGGAGGAAGAGGATGGAGGAGGTGGAGCTGACCAGTGCAGGACACCACGCTCTGAGACGGGCAAATCCAGGAGGCGCAGCGCCATTTCAGAGGATCAGAGGAGACAGAGGGCAGACAGCCAGGTTTCTTCCGAGTGCTACAGATTCCCCGACCTCTAAGGTCATACGGGTCAGGTCGACACAGTGGCAGCGGCTCAGCCGCAGCAGCTCAGGACTAACACCTGAACACTATTTCATTGTACGCTTGTACAATGACAATAAAGCACTTACTTACTTACTTTTAAAACCAACATTACGAAATGCCTCTCGACCCCAGACATTCAGATCAGATGAACGCGGACGCAATACAGAACACACTAAATTTCAAACATGTTTTAAATGGGATTATATCATGACATGGCAGGTAATGCACGTAGTGATATCTGGCAGAGGCAGGAGAGAGGAAAGTGGCGAGATTTGCCTCAAGTGTCAGAGAAAGGTAATAAAACTACTCCACGTTCACCAAAGCACAAGCAAAGAATCAGGAATCAGCCATTTTCACTCACATCTTAGTGCTTAGCAGCAACAGTGCAGAGTTGTTTCTTTTACAGAATCGCGCAGCAGCGGTGACTTCTGAAGTGAGCACATGCGAGCGACTGATTGCAAACCTTTCAATCGACCAAATCACGGAGGAGATAAAGAACACTGTTCATCTGAATATCAAAATCAATCACTAAACTCATGACGAATATACAGCGCCATGAACGGCACGAGTCTGAGTCAAGCAGCGCATGAGGAGAATGTTCACATTTGTTAACAATCTTTGTCAACTTGCATGAAACGCTCATAGTTTTATGAAATAAAAAAAAATCATATTATCATCTACAATCTGCGTTGGCCACAAAGGTTGTTGGCACAATATGGCTCCTTTATAAAATCCATGTGCACTTTCAAATGAAGGGCTACAGAGTTTGAGGGAGGGGGATTCTCTCCTCTGTTTTGAGCTGGGAAACCAGCTTAGAACTAACCTGGTCCAGAGCAGGTTAAGTGCTAAGGCATGTTACCATGGAGATCTATCCTGCTAGAAAGTTCTACACCTTTGTAGCACCGCAAAACCAGGGTTAACGCTAAACTTACCCCGCTAACCCTCTAATCAAGTTTCATAGTATAACCCCTGACCCCATGCCCAAAGAAAACCAAAGTAACAACTGAAAGGTGGACCCTGAATGGAGGGAACTGCAGGAGGACACCAAGCTCTGAAACTGGGACGAACTCAGGAGGCAGAGCACCAAAGGCAGCAGGTTTCCTGGCCGGCTCAGGACTAACACGGCTGGCTCAGGACTAACACCTGAACAGAAACTAGACATATAGACGATTCTTTATTTATAAAACAACAAAGTAGTTAAAGCATGAATACTGCTTTGATGGAGTTAAACATAAAAAGGAACTTTTATTGTCTTGGCAGTTTATAATAATAATTCAATATAAATTATTTAAAGCTTTTATCCAAACCCCTGTCACAAAGTATGATACCCTTCTAAATAAATCGCAAGGACAAATGCAACGTCTCACTCGTTCATATTTCAGCTGTGACTGTCAGTTTGGTGTGTGGCTTCCCGTGGGAGCACTTTGGATGTCTCAGAATGAAAGATGTTTGGGCGCTTGTATTGATGTGCTTTTCCTTCATGTCTGTTGTATTCTGTCTCTCAATCCCCCGATGGCCCTGCCACACAAGTCGGTGTTGTTTGTTTATATTATTTCTTCAGATTTTGTCCAAGTTTGTGGATGGCCTTTATTGCATATGCATGCGCAGATGCTGTGTTTGCCCGCTGCTCCTGACATTGAAAAATGGGGCCTATTTCTTTATGAGGGCAATAAAGTGCATCTGAACCTCAAAGGCTTCTCTTTATGTTCTGTGACTGACTGGGGTCCAGCCATTAGTCCGACTTCTCATTATTCCGAAAATGTCCCATTGAGTAGGGATTGAACAATAAAATTAGGTTCAGGCAAGAGTCCACTGACCTTAAGGTTAGGGCCAGTGGTTGTACAGTGCGTTGCGAAAGTATTCGGCCCCCTTGAACTTTTCGACCCTTTGCCACATTTCAGGCTTCAAACATAAAGATATAAAACTAATTTTTTTGTGAAGAACCAACAACAAGTGGGACACAATCATGAAGTGAAACGAAAATGTATTGGATATTTCAAACATTTTTAACAAATAAAAAACTGAAAAATTGGGCGTGCAAAATTAGTCAGCCCCCTTAAATTACTGCTGTAAGTCGCTTGGGGTTTGTCTCTATCAGTTTTGCACATTGAGAGACTGAAATATTTGCCCATTCCTCCTTGCAAAACAGCTGGAGCTCAGTGAAGTTGGAAGGACAGCGTTTGTGAACAGCAGTTTTCAGTTCTTTCCACAGATTCTCGATTGGATTCAGGTCTGGACTTTGACTTGGCCATTCTAACACCTGGATATGTTTATTTGTGAACCACTCTATTGTAGATTTTGTTTTATGTTTTTGATCATTGTCTTGTTGGAAGACAAATCTCCGTCCCAGTCTCAGGTCTTTTGGAGACTCCATCAGATTTTCTTCCAGAATGGTCCTGTATTTGGCTCCATCCATCTTCCCATCAATTTGAACCATCTTCCCTGTCCCTGCTGAAGAAAAGCAGGCCCAAACCATGATGCTGCCACCACCATGTTTGACAGTGGGGATGGTGTGTTCAGGGTGAGGAGCTGTGTTGCTTTACACCAAACATAACGTTTTGCATTGTTGCCAAAAAGTTGGATTTTGGTTTCATCTGACCAGAGCACCTTCTTCCACATGTTTGGTGCGTCCCCCAGGTGGCTTGTGGCAAACTTTAAACAACACTTTTTATGGATATCTTTAAGAAATGGCTTTCTTCTTGCCACTCTTCCATAAAGGCCAGAGTTGTGCAGTATACCACTGATTGTTGTCCTATGGACAGAGTCTCCCACCTCAGCTGTACATTTCTGCAGTTCATCCAGAGTGATCATGGGCCTCTTGGCAGCATCTCTGATCAGTTTTCTCCTTGTATGAGCTGAAAGTTTAGAGGGACGGCCGGGTCTTTGTAGATTTGCAGTGGTCTGATACTCCTTCCATTTCAATATTATCGCTTACACAGTGCTCCTTGGGATGTTTAAAGCTTGGGAAATCTTTTTGTATCCAAATCCGGCTTTAAACTTCTCCACAACAGTATCTCGGACCTGCCTGGTGTGTTCCTTGTTCTTCATGATGCTCTCTGCGCTTTAAACTGACCTCTGAGACTATCACAGAGCAGGTGCATTTATACGGAGACTTGTTCACACACAGGTGGATTTTATTTATCATCATTAGTCATTTAGGTCAACATTGGATCATTCAGAGATCCTCACTGAACTTCTGGAGAGAGTTTGCTGCACTGAAAGTAAAGGGGCTGAATAATTTTGCACGCCCAATTTTTCAGTTTTTTATTTGTTAAAAATGTTTGAAATATCCAATAAATTTCGTTTCACTTTATGATTGTGTCCCACTTGTTGTTGGTTCTTCACAAAAAAATTACAGTTTTATATCTTTATGTTTGAAGCCTGAAATCTGGCAAAAGGTCAAAGTTCAAGGGGGCCGAATACTTTCGCAAGGCACTGTATATGGCTCTGTAATCCACAACACAACTGGGTTAGAGATGTAGCCATTCCAAAGTAAAGTATAGGCATTCATGTGATATATTGTACCTCTATCACTATGGAATACTCATTTTTGAGATAAATATAAGTATTTTCTGGGGGTATTTTCCAAACCCGGAAGACAAAACGCTTCGATTCAGTTAACTCCGCTCATTCCACATTTACAGTATTATAAATATAAATATCGCTGCAAAAAGTGAAGTTACTTCACACAGTGCAGTTATAAGGAGTTGACATGTGCAACACAGTTTCATAAATGGCTAACACACGTTTTGATTGACTCACCGCTCTGGCCTCGGGTGTTTACGTTATGGGACTCGAGTTGGTTATAAAAGTTAATCCACTTTGATTCTGGCCAAGGTTCACCAAGCATCCATCAGGTTGGTTGATTTAGTCGCTGAATCCCCTAAAGAAATTCCAACTTCTGGCGAGTGCACTCTTCTTTAGGAAGGTTGAATAGTCCTGTTCCTCTCGTAGCCGAACGCGCATCCGTGACAAGATCGTTGGGTAAGAAAAAAGAACAGGCGTGTCCAGAGGAGGTTAGAAAGAGCTCCTTCTTCACAAACATGACTTCTGTTCGGATCCTCCGGGGGTGCGTTTGTTTATTCTCCTGGGAAAGCATAGACGCGTCGGGGACTTCCTTTTTTTATTTAAATTTATTTATTTATTTCTTACAACAGAAATAATGAGTGTCACTAAGTTGAGTTCAATTATGATTTTTTTTGTCCAGTTTCACATAGTGAGGACGTACGGCGGTTTGTGAAAAACACAGAAACCGTTTTGTCAACGTTCAAAGTTAAATGAGAATTTTTCAACCAAATGTTTTTTATTTTCCTCGGTTAACTTTTGGGCAACATCCTTAACAGTTTTACCATGAATATACACCACAGTGTAATCAGCGTACATTATCATTATAGCATTAATACATACAGATGGAAAATCATTAACATAAAGAGAAAATAGCAAGGGCCCTAATATAGAGCCCTGCGGCACTACTATAGTGCATGCTCGTAAGGGAGATGATACATTATTTACTGATACACACTGCTGCCTTGCACTGAGATTGAAGATTGAATCAAATTAATTGTACTTGTGGTAATGGAGAAATGTGTTAACTTATCAGTAGTTCATGGTTGACTGTATCGAAGGCTTTACGCAAGTCAAGAAGGACCGCCCCTACGACTCCTCCACTATCCAGACTGGATTTTATTTCCTCTATTAAATAGCAGCATGGATGCTTATAGGTCGATAGTTAGAGTCCTGGAGCTTGTCTCCTGACTTGTGTATGGGCTTTACTATAGCTGTTTTCAAAGCTGTAGGGAAGATACTCTCATTTATAGACGGAGTTATGACTTTATGATTTATTAAAAACACAACTTCCACCGACTAAATCTCAGTGAATATGGGCATACTGTAAGTCATTTCAGCATGGAGAATCCAATCGCTGAGTTAGTTTTAACCTTCGTCAACATATTTTTGATCACCACACAAAAAAATGGATCACCTAATGAAATAAACATTAATAGCCACTGGAGTGGTCAAGAGTTTGCATTTTAGTTCATGAAATGCTGTTAAAGAATAACTTGTATTCCATTTGTAAAGCACATGTTGTAATGATCTGGTCACTTTATGCTGTGAGTTATGTAACTTAATAGCCTGACATATTCCCAAAGATTAGAAAGCTCCAGTGATCCTTGTGTAATGTTTGTCCATTAGTTTATTAATTGATATGTAACATCTCGTTTGGAAGAAAATATTAGACTTTATTGATCTCACAAAGAAGAAAAGAGCCACTTCAAGGAAAGTCTCTTGATATCGGCAGAGCCGGTGCTGGCCCTTCTAGGGCCCTAAGCAAAAATCCACACAGGATGCGTACACAATTCCTACAGTACGCATCCTATAGTTATTCGACGAAGAGTGAACCCATTTACGGTCAAAAACAGTTCCATGTGCAGTAATGCCCTAGAGAATCAAAGGCTTAATGCAGATGTATTAGCAGTGCAGTGTAGAAGTCTACACAAAACAAACTGTATATGAATAGCATGGATGGTATGTACTGGTATAGTTCTTATGGAGAATTCTTAAAATATATTCAACAAAGTCACAACCTGGCAATACCTTTTCCTAAGAACGGCTCATGTAATGTCACAAAAGTTAAATTATTATCCATCCATCCATCCATTTTCTTCCACTTGTCCGTTGCCGGGTCGTGGAGGCAGCTGTTGGAGCAGCCCAAATCACATCGCGCCAGCCGTTACATTATTAGTCATTTGTAATTTTCACTCAGATCAGAGTAAGGGGAGCATGTGTTTTAATTTGGAGACAGCACTCCCTGGAAAGTCCTGATTGGCTCATGGCTGCAGGGTTCATTTATGACATTTGCAGATAATTCATTGGACGTTTAATGGGCATAATAAAATAGTGGTGCCTCCGGAGCTAATCCCCCTAAGTACACACAGTAATAACGGTTGAGAGAGGACAGTTTCATACCCTGTTTTCTGCAAGGTTTGAGATTAGGTCTATTATATTTGTTTATGTATTGTAGATATTTTTGCTGAGAATGAAAGATTGTTCGTTACATTAGATTGATTACATACATAATAAAACATAAAATGTGCATCGTTGATTTACCTTAATAAATCCTTTCCATAGTCCCTCTGGGGGTAATACAATTGTTAATGGGTCTTTCAATCAATCAATCAAATTTTATTTGTATAGCGCCTTACAACAGCCAGAAGGTGCCCAGGGCACTTTCCAGTATAGAAACAAGAATCACAATAGACATCAATAATAAAAACACAAATGTACTTAAAACAGCAGTCAAGTCAGTGGCTATGAATAGAAAGCTTGTCTGAAAAGATGTGTCTTCAACTGTGATTTAAAAATACTCAACTCGACCTCCAAATGTTTTTTATTTGAACTTTTTTAAAACCATAAACGTAAAGATTTTATTTAGAATGTTTTACTGAAAGTTCACACACAAGTAACCGACAACTGTAAGTATTCATACAGCATGACTTAATACTTTGTGGAACCCCCTTTTGCTGCAATAACAGCAGCAAGTCTTCTGGGGTTTGACTCTACAAGGTTTGCACATGTAGAGACTGACATTTTAGCCCATTCCTCTTTACAAAACAACTCAAGCTCTGTCACATTAGAAGGAGAGCGTTTGTGAACAGCAGTTTTCAGGTCTTTCCACAGATTTTCAATAGGATTTAGGTCAGGACTTTGACTGGGCCATTCTAACACATTCATATGTTTGTTTTTAAACCATTCCATTGTAGATGTAGTTTTGTGTTTAGGGTCATTGTCCTGCTGGAAGGTGAATCTCCGCCCCAGCCTTAGTTCTCTTGCTGACTCCAGCAGGTTTTCCTCCAAAATGTCTCTGTATTTGGCTCCATCCATCTTCCCAACTATTCTTACAATCTTCCCAGTCCCCGCTGAGGAAAGGCAGCCCCATAGCATGATGCTCCCCCCACCATATTTGACACTGGGGATGGTGCACTCAGGACGATGAGCAGTGTTAGGTTTGCTCCATACATAACGTTTTGCATTTGGGCCAAAAAGTTTTTGTCTCATCTGACCAAAGCACCTTCTTCCACATGGTAGCTGTGTCCTCCATATGACTTCTAGCAAACCTCAAACGGGATTTCTTATGGCCTCCTTTCAATAATGGCTTTCTTCTTGCCACTCGTCCATGAAGGCCAGATTTGTGTAGAGTACGACTTATAGTTGTCCCATGTACAGATTCCCCCAGCTCAGCGGCAGGACGTCACAGCTCCTCCAGAGTTATCTAAGGGCACTTGGTTGCATTTCTGACCAGTGCTCTCCTTGTTCGGTCTGTTAGTTTAGGTAGACGCTCGGGTCTTGGTAGGTTCACAGTGGTGCTATACAGTGAAAGAAGTGAAACATCAGTGCAATTCATTCAAAATACATATTTACATTGGTCCAATGAAATTTCGATTTTCTGTTTATACCTTTTGTTATCACTTTGCCTCAAAGTCAGCGTTCCACCCTCTAGACAAACTTTAAAACATTACTTTTAGTTGAGTGGTAATTCAAGGTTAAAACAAATTTCTGGGTTGTTACATGATCATTCTCGGTACGTCTCGGTCCATGGAAATTTCTGCTGTCCGCCATTATCCCCCTCTTCGCACGCAGAAGAACCATCCGCACGTGCGAGGAAACAAGGTAAGAGCTCGAATTTGTTTTGTTTGCTGGAAATATATCGGTTTTTGAGTTACAGTGAGGAAAATAAGTATTTAAACACCCTGCTATTTTGCAAGTTCTCCCACTTAGAAATCATGGATGGGTCTGAAATTGTCATCGTAGGTGCATGTCCACTGTAAAAGACGTAATCTAAAAAAAAAAAATCCAGAAATCACAATGTATGCTTTTTTAACTATTTATTTCTATGATACAGCTGCAAATAAGTATTTGAACACCTGTCTATAAGCTAGAATTCTGACCCTCAAAGACCTGTTAGTCTGCCTTTAAAATGTCCACCTCCACTCCCATTTATTATCCTAAATGTAGATGCACCTGTTTGAGGTGGTTAGCTGCATAAAGACACCTGTCCACCCCATACAATCAGTAAGAATCCAACTACTAACATGGCCAAGACCAAAGAGCTGTCCAAAGACACTAGAGACAAAATTGTACACCTCCACAAGGTTGGAAAGGGCTACGGGGAAATTGCCAAGCAGCTTGGTGAAAAAAGGTCCACTGTTGGAGCAATCATTAGAAAATGGAAGAAGCTAAACATGACTGTCAATCTCCCTCGGACTGGGGCTCCATGCAAGATCTCACCTCGTGGGGTCTCAATGATCCTAAGAAAGGTGAGAAATCAGCCCAGAACTACACAGGAGGAGCTGGTCAATGACCTGAAAAGAGCTGGGACCACCGTTTCCAAGGTTACTGTTGGTAATACACTAAGACGTCATGGTTTGAAATCATGCATGGCACAGAAGGTTCCCCTGCTTAAACCAGCACATGTCAAGGCCCGTCTTAAGTTTGCCAATGACCATTTGGATGATCCAGAGGAGTCATGGGAGAAAGTCGTGTGGTCAGATGAGACCAAAATGGAACGTTTTGGTCATAATTCCACTAAACGTGTTTGGAGGAAGAAGAATGATGAGTACCATCCCAAGAACACCATCCCTACTGTGAAGCATGGGGGTGGTAGCATCATGCTTTGGGGGTGTTTTTCTGCACATGGGACAGGGCGACTGCACTGTATTAAGGAAAGGATGACCGGGGCCATGTATTGCGAGATTTTGGGGAACAACCTCCTTCCCTCAGTTAGACCATTGAAGATGGGTCGAGCCTGGGTCTTCCAACATGACAATGACCCGAAGCACACAGCCAGGATAACCAAGGAGTGGCTCTGTAAGAAGCATATCAAGGTTCTGGCGTGGCCTAGCCAGTCTCCAGACCTAAACCCAATAGAGAATCTTTGGAGGGAGCTCAAACTCCGTGTTTCTCAGCGACAGCCCAGAAACCTGACTGATCTAGAGAAGATCTGTGTGGAGGAGTGGGCCAAAATCCCTCCTGCAGTGTGTGCAAACCTGGTGAAAAACTACAGGTAACGTTTGACCTCTGTAATTGCAAACAAAGGCTATTGTACCAAATATTAACATTGATTTTCTCAGGTGTTCAAATACTTATTTGCAGCTGTATCATACAAATAAATAGTAAAAAAATCATACATTGTGATTTCTGGATTTTTTTTTTTAGAGATTATGTCTCACAGTGGACATGCACCTGCGATGACAATTTCAGACCCATCCATGATTTCTAAGTGGGAGAACTTGCAAAATAGCAGGGTGTTCAAATACTTATTTTCCTCACTGTAAGTTAAAGAACCGGGAACTACTGTGCAGACGTCGGGGTGTCTGTGTTGGAGTTAAAAAATATGAACTTGTTAAAATTGTCATGTCAAATTTTTGCTAATAGCATTATGTGGTCGCGTAAGTTAAAAAACGACCAAACTCATAATTCGTGTCTAGATCGCGCTTAATTGAACTGAAGTGGCCCGCCAAGTGTCTGGACACGTTTAATCGGTAGCAGGGTCGCTGCTCGCCCCTCAGACATAGCGCTGCAGCCGAGCCAAAGTTTAGGCGGGATGAGAGAGCGGTGCTTCGGGGACAGACTTTATACACGTTCACCGATGAACTGTATTGAGCCCGTACTCGTGAGCTTGTTGCGGACCAAGACTGGAGTGTGGTGAGTTGAGGAGGGGTATGATCTGCTCGATGGAAAGGACCGGGCTCTCCCTGTGTGTTTAATGCGTGGATGTGATTGTACTGCGATGGGAGGAAAGCGTGTATATAAAATAGCCTATGTCAATCGTTGATGCTACGTTTGTGCTCTAAAAATCTTCATTTGTGAAGTTATCGTTTTTTAAGATATTAATGATCGTTTTATGGGTCAGATCTGAGGTCACCCTGCCCGTTTTAAAGCACCAAAACCGCTAAAAATGGTGTCAACCATTTGGGTTCGTTTCCCTACTGGACGGGGCCTTTCTGTGTGTCCTCCGGGTACTCTGGTTTCCCCTACCACAAAAAATATGTACAATAGTTTCCCCTTTGGGACCAGGACTTCCCTGTAAAAGACATTTTTAATCTCAGTGGGACTTGCCTGGTTAAATAAAGGTAAAATTAATTTAAAAAAAATTATTAATTCAGTGTCCGCTTTACCGCAATGGCTATTTTTTCTGTTTAAAACCTTCTAATGCTGTATAGGCCGCCTACTTGTATCATTTGTTTGTTTATTACATATGTTATGCGTAGCAATGGTGAGAGATTGACTGATTAAAGGGAAACACTATACGTATGTCCCCCTATGAGAGACCAACAGGCCCGTTTGGAACCATGAGGCCGTCCTTCTGTGGACCCACCACCTGCAGGAGGAGCCATAGGGGACTGGTGCAATGTGACTTGGGCAGCTCCAACAGCTGCCCCCACGACCCGGCAACGAACAAGTGGGAGAAAATGGATGGATGGATGGACTATACGTATGTCATAGATGGTTAAAGTGACAAATGGAAATAATAATCACTGTCCTCTAAAAATGCATGTCATGTCATTTGTATTTACACGTGTCCTCTTTCTCGAATCATTCACAGCTGCAGAATATGGTAGGTGATCCACACCAGGCAGTGAAAATGATATGTATGAATATGATCGTAAGTGTGCCTTGCACTGTATTCCGCTTTAGTTCATACTTGGTGCCATCGGTCCCTCCGGCCATCACCAACCACACGCACACACACTAAATTCATACAGGCAGGCAGTGGGTGAGGCATCTTACACCCTGAATATGAATTGAATATAAACTGAGAAATCCATCACACAAGTTAGCGGTTTACACAAACTATATAACCATAAAATGGAATTAATATCTAGACAGTTTAATGCAGTGATTCTTAACCTGGGGGTTGGGACCGTGGGACAAATTCGGGGGGTCACCAGATCATCTAGATAAAAAATATATATTTTATTGGCGCATGTGTGTGTTATTTTACCAAAGTTCCATCATTTGTTCTTAATTTGATTAATTTTATTTAGCCATTGTTTTTTTCCCCTTTTGTTTTCTCATGTCTCATGATCGGAAGGTCTGGGATTCGAATCCCGCCTCCTGAAGGTGCACGCTGTCGCTGTGTCCTTGGGCAAGACACTTCACCCACCTTGCCTCCAGTGTCTGCGTACATTGGTGTATGAATGGGTGAGAGGTTCCTTGCTGTAAAGCGCTTTGAGTGCCTAATGTAGGTGGAAAAGCGCTATATAAGTTGAGACCATTTACCATTTTACCATTTAAAGTGTGTCCCTGTCTCCCAGGGTGTGACCCAGACGGGGGTCACGAGCCCAGTTAACTGTTGTAATGGGGAGTGGAAGAATTGAAGGAAAGATGGCCTGCATTGTTCTCAGAGAATGAGGCATGTCATTTTTTTTAACTATTGCTGGGGTGCAGGTGACGTCACAGCGTTCTAAAGGCCTATAATATTATATAGAGGTCACATTATTTTGTTTTTGAGGACATTGTTGGTCTTGCACAGAGAGATCATGGACCCAGTGACTGATATTACAGTTTTTGCCCGTTGCTTGAGCACATTTTGCAAAACTTCGCTCATTGTTCCAAAACTCTGCACACAAGTAAACATGACACGACGCTGGGAAACATACCATTCACATCTGTGTCAAATTGAAACTCTATCAAAACCTAACACCCCTTTGTCAAAATGTAACTCTGGTGACAACAAACTTGTATCATATGCACACACTTTCAGATCAGAGGAGAACACACTAGTCTGTGTAAACCGTTTGAACATCACGCAGTGTTTCCGTCAGTGCCACCTTCATTTTTTGAGCCTCACTTTCAATGCGTTGCATGAACGTCTTTCTGCACATGGGTCCTTTGCCCCCACTGATTCCGTTAATCATTTTATGAAATTATGCATTCTCTACCGGTGACAAAGGCCGTACATCTTCTATGATGTACTCAAATACCAATCCATTAAGTCTTCTTTGAGAAAGTGTAGATGTGCCAAGAGTCGTTTGCTTGAGATGGAGTCATCTGAGGCTGTGTCTGGAATACGCAGTAGGGCACTGGGATGTTTCCTCTGAAACAATCAAAAATATAGACATAGATATCCAGTTTTAGTGATGTTATAAGATGATCAAAAGCAAATATGCATGCAAGTGCACCCAAAATATAGATATGGACAATACTTTCAATCAATCAATCAAATACACATAATATACAATATATAATTAGGACTAAATAAATAGATGTGAGTTAAAAGCTAAGCTAAAAAGGTGGGTCTTGAGCCTGCTCTTAAAAACATGAACGTTCTCTGCGGTCCTGAGCTCCTCCTCAGGTCGTTCCAGAGGCGAGGGCCATAATATTGGAAAGACGCCTCGCCGTGAGTCTTTCTGTTGACTTTAGGAATAACTAGGAGACCCCTGCCGGAGGAGCGCATGGGCCGTGAAGGATCATAAGGTAAAAGCAGTTCTGAAAGATAAGAAGGACCAAGACCATTAAGACATTTCAAAACCATTAAAAGAACTTTAAAATCGATCCTGAAACACACGGGGAGCCAATGCAGCGACTCTAAAACCGGTGTAATGTGGTCCCGCCTCCTGGTCTTCGTCAGGACACGAGCTGCTGAATTTACATACTATTGTATATCATTAAAAACACTTTTGTAGATAACAAACAAAACAAAAACATATGATACCAATTGATTACATTTTATGCAGCTTTTATTTGCCATATTTATGTTGTGTTTCTATGTATGTTTTTCTATATACCTAAATGGTATTTCTAAAATATTCTTATTCAGTGATTTGCAAAGACGTACACCAGTGACCATTCCCAGTGGTAACAAAGCTATTTAGTGTCCGTGCTCAGTTAATGTCTATGCTGCTTTTCAAGGCCACAGCCAAGTGCAAGTTGTTTGCATTTTTCTTTGTTTAATAAAACGTACTATTTTGAACTGACGTTGATTAAACTATAAATGGAAAGCTTTGATACTTCAACCAAATGAACGTAAACATCACCACAACAAGCTAACGCTAACTCGAAACCTGTAACCTGTGAGAGAAATTACCCCACACACTACACAATTTTATGCCCGATTTTGATACAATTCTCAGTCACGCCGAGTCTTCCCGAGTCGTGGCTAGTCGAAGGCAGTCGTACAGAGTCGTGTTGTGTGTGTGTGTGTGTGTGTGTGTGTGTGTGTGTGTGGGGGGGGGGGGGGGGGGACGCAACTGGCCTACAGTCGCAGGAAATCAAACATGATTTTTAAGCCCGATTTTGGACGCACAGGAGAAACGTGGGTGATTTTACTCCAAAGTGAACACACAGAAAGCAGCGGCCAATGACGGAGTGAAATAAAGACAGAAAAACACAGCCGCGCCTCATTTTCATTTCTGCGTGAAAACAGCGGCACAAACGGCTCATGTCATGGCCACAGCCCCACACGAAACAGCACAACTTTATATCACCAAACGTTCACGAGAACCACCTTTTCAAGATAAATTTCAACCGCGAACAGAGTTTAGCGGCACTTACTGAGTTTGGCGCTAGCAGCTCGCCTCTCTCCGCTGTCTCCTCCGCCCCCTCCATCTTGGAGCGGAGGCCCGTCTCCTTTTCTTATTAAACCCACTGAAATACGTCCCACTTCTTCGTGTCGCCGACTTTTATCTCCATTTGACAGAACTAAAGCCAAGTTGAAGGGTTCGTAGCAGTAGGAGCCTTGCACTGCGGTGTTGTGACACTGTTGACCCCGCTGACCAATCGGGACACGCACATGTTTTCGCACGCTCACAAACACGGCCTCTCTTTGCGGATTCGGGGTCAGTTTTTGAAGCTGGAGGAGAAATGAAGCCGTAGAGACACAGACGCGCTGTGTATCAAACATCAGCTGTTTGTCAGAATCGTGTCGTGTGTTCGCTCTGATGATTCTGTCGTTAAGTGTGAACCCCCAGACGTTCTATAATTGCACTGAATCCAGTCGTGTAGTGTGGACCCTCCATTCTATATAAAATCGTTTAAGACTAGAACAATCGTGTAGTGTGTGCGGACCTTTAATGTTTATTGTTGCCTTGAAATTGAAATGGTTGAATCTGTCGTTTTTCCTGCTTGCTTTGAGCAGGAGGAGAGGGTCTTGTCCAGGACTATGGTTAGGAACGCTCCCGGACTCTATTCCTTCCCGTGTCCATAAACTGTGCTTCAAGCAACTTGCTCCTGTTTCGACAGATCTTTTCAACATGTCACATAGGAAGTGCACCGTTCTAATTCCAGTGCCCAAGAAGACTCCTGTGACGTGTCGGCCAGTGGCAATCACATCTGTCTTCATGAAAAGCTGTTGGTGTTGGGCTTAATCAGAGATCAAATGGGCTCATGCCTCGCAGCTAGAAGGTCCCGGGTTCGATTCCCATCTGGACTGGGCCTTTCTTTGTGGAGTTTGCATGTTCTCCCTGTGTCTACGTCCACATCTGGAGAGCGCCGGTCCACGCTGGCAGCTCACTGCTCCTACAGGTGCCCCAGTGACATTGAGGATGGTTCAAATGTAGAGAACGAATTTCTCTTTGGAGATTAATAAAGTAACTTAGAATTAAATCCCTGTGTCTGTTGAGTACGCCATTTCCTTTGCTCTGAACTCTGTTTACAAGCATCTTCATGAACTAAAATTTATATGCTAGAATGCTATTCATAGACTCCAGTTCAGCTTTTAACTCAATGGTCCCAACAAAGCTGATTATCAAACTCCAATGCCTTGGCCTTGAGAATTCCATTTGTAAATAGATTTATAATTTTCTGATTTGTCAACCACAAAGGGTCAAAATCATTGTATTTCTGATGAGTTGTATGTTAGCACTGGTTTCCCGCAGGGGTGTATTCTGTGACCCCTGCTGTTCATCTTGTATACTCATAAAATAGTAGCATCTCATGAAAATAATGTGATAATTTTAATTTTTATTTGACCTTTATTTAACCAGGAAAGTCCCAATGAGATTAATAATCTCTTCAGGTGAGTCCTGGCCCCAGAGGGAAATCTATTGTACATGTTTTTAGTGGTAGGGGAAACTGGAGTACCTGGAGGAAACCCAAGCAGACGTGGGGAGAACATGCAAACTCAACACAGAACGGCCCCGTCCAGGTGGGAATGGCTTTGTTGTATTTTCATCCTCGTTTTTGTCGTTGATTTGACGCTTTGTTCAAGAAGCTTTTAGAGTTGGGAAACTGGAGAAAAGGGATAAGGGGTTAAACAAAGCACTTACTTTTTTTGTATGGACTTTTTATTGTACCCTTAAGATTCTTATGTGGCATTTGTTTGTTTTTATGTCGTGTAATGTCCTTTCATTGACAGTGCACTTTGAGCTCATTGCACAAATGTGTTATTATACTGCAAATGGCTAATATACTGAACTGAAAAGAAGCTTTGTTTTTGCATTCAAAACCTGATCAGGGACCAAAGCTCATGCTGGCATCTGAGAGAAAGTACCGTCAGCGATTAAAAACGTGCAAGGTCTACACATTGGTCTACACAGTGGGTGGAGCCTAGTGATTCTCTGCTACCATGAGTCATCCAGTCTCTCTGTCGGTGTTGATTCGTCACATAATCAAATAAGGAACATAATATAAATAATCAGCAAAAAGCCTGTAGTGTTTATTCAGTGTGATTACAATCAAAGTGCTATTATCAAAGTGACTTTCTACTACTTAAGATTGGTGTCAATAGTACACACATACACACATGCACACTTAACCTTGGATTTAAAGCATGTCCGAATGTGCAAATTAATACATTGTTGTAAGGACCGGATGAATAAGAAATGTCTGTAAGAAAAGAAATAATGACAGATCCAAAATGATAACCATCTCTTCACCCCCTACCCCCAGATTCCACATCCTTCAGTTTAGTTTTCTATTTAGTTCATGCGAATAGTTCCATCCTCTTGTCCGCTCCACAGCCTCCGTCACCAAACGCCGCTCTGCTGCAAGTCTATTTTCTGCTCCGACAGAGTCTGGCCTGATCAAGCTCCACAGTTCATATTGCACACAAGAAAGACATCACCACCATTTTCAAAGTAAGTACTTTATTATAACAGAAAATGTTATAATTTTGCACAGTGTCAAATTTATTCTCGCAATATAACCCTAATATTTCCACTCTGAGTTTTTCATCACGTTGGGCCACAAAAACGATCATATGACCCGACTTCTGGCCTAAGCAATGGCGGCGTAGGCAGCGACCAGGAGAGCTCTATTGAAATCCTTTAGAAATAGATTTTAAATATCCGTCGAACACGGTGTGCCCTTACCCAACAAATTTGCGAACCAGTGTTTTTGGCAGCCCTTTTAGTTTTAGTCTTTCGATAAGTATTGGAAATTGGGATACATAATAGTTATTACATTTAATTTCACTGTCACTTAGTGTGTGTCTTTAACCTGAACTTAAACAGCCACATCAAAGCAATAACATCATCAGCTTTTTACCATCTGGAAAACATTAAGATCAGAGGAATAGTGTCAAGACCAGACTTAGAGACACTCATCCATGCATTTGTCTCCAGCAGGTTAGACGACTGTAACGGCTGCTCACTGGCCTTTCTAAACGAGCTGTTAGAGCTGCAGAACATCCAGAACGCTGCTGCTCGAGTCCTGACAAGAACCAGGAAATTCCACCATATTAGTCCAGTGCTCCGGTCTCTGCACTGGCTTCCTGTCACTCAGAGAATAGAATTTAAAACAGCTCTGCTTGTGTACAAGTCGTTTCATGGTTTAGCACCAAAGTCCATCTCTGACATGTTAGAGCCGTATGAACCATCTCGGGTCCCGAGAACTTCAGGGAGGGGTCTCCTGGTGGTTCCCAGAGTCAGGACTAAACACGGTGAGGCTGAGTTTCAGTTTCATGCAGCTACAATCTGGAACAGTCTTCATGAGGATGTGAGACAGGCCTCAACTCTGGCAATGTTCAAATCCAGGCTGAAAACAGCTCTTTTTACCCGAGCAGATGAAAACTAAAAGTATTTTATCTGCACTCTTGCCTTTTACTGTAATTGATTAACTTTTATGTTGATGTTTTAGTGATTGATTTTATGTTTTCTTGTAATTTTATGCAACTGTGAAGCACTTTTGAATTGCCTTGTGTATGAATTGTGCTCTACAAATAAACTTGCCTTGCCACGTAAAATTTCAATGAAATATATGAATGTTTGTGGACCATAGCGTGGCAAAATGTCAAAGTTAAAGGGGGACGGATACTTATGCAACCCACTGTATATATAGATCCTCAGTATGCGCACGCCATGGTCCAATACAGTTGACAGTGGTCTTAAGAGCTCACCAAGCTGGCAGACATTGCCCTTTAAAGTCAAGTGTCCTGCACCTGCCAGGATTCAAAAAGGCCAACCTCTCTCCAAGTCATTGTTATTATGGAGTTAGGGACGCTCCACCAACTGAGCCATTGTCGCCCATTGTCTCCACGGTCTTGTCTCTTAGTATTTTACATTAAGAATCATAATGTATCCATTTGCTTAAACTTCTTCCCCTTTCACAGCACTCCAAAAACCAAACCAACGCGGTCAAAGGCACAAGTGAATTTAAACAGGAATGAATTAGCAGCTTTTGGGTTTCTAATCCTCTTAGCATCCCCCTTTTTTATGCCCTCGATTGTTTTTCGCCCCAAAACAGTCGACCCCAATAGCCCATTTGTAATCACCGTAACTAATGGAATAATGTTTTTGCCCGCAATGGTAAACATCCTTTGTGTAAAAAGAACTATTGACAGCTATGTCTGGAAGGGAAACGGTATAATTACCATGGAGTCCACTTTCGCCCCCGGCGGCAAACGCATCAATACAGTCTTCTGTAAAAGCTTGTGCTGTAATTATAAAACATAACACTACCAAACAAGCGGCGCCTTTGTGTTTTGGACCACTTATCTGTCAGCAGGTTTCAAACATCAGACGCCATTGTTGGGATAAAGATGTTATGAAAAGGTGTCAGCCCGAAAGCACATTTGATTTCATAGCGGTGCGCGGATCTGAGAAAGGAGGTAAAATACCACGCCAAGGGCAACCCGCGAGGGTGTGGGAAACAAGGAACCAGAAATGTGTAATGTGCAGAATGATTCATTAGGACAACGGCGGGACACGGAATAAGATGTTATTGACATGTACAATAGGCCCAGGGACTGCAGGTGGAAATTAGCACATGTGCTATAACCTGGTATAATGCATCTCTCCTTTCTGAGGCTAATGTATATTGTACACTGTCCCTGTTCAAAAAAAAAAAAAAAAAAAAAAAAAAGGAATTCATTTGTGCCATATTCTATGCTTGTGCTTAAATAGATTACTGTGGATACACTTTTTAACAGTCTAGTCTCGTTCTGACTTTCTAACATGTTGCATTTCAATTCTTTCTATAAACCAGGGCTCCCCAACTAAATCGGCTCAAGGTCCACAAACGTCCAACATTAGTCCAGGGTCCGGACAAGTGCAGTAATTGCTCTTAAAAATTTAAAACCTGAGCAGTTTGTCTATTTACATAGCAGAGCTGATCAATGAATCAATCATTTTATTTCAATGTTATTATATTTTTAATGATTGTTAATTAAGCCCGAGAGTATATAGAGAGGATGGAAAGGCTTTGGGGTCCAGATCTGCTATAAACTGATGAAACCTTTAGATCTAAATAATAGAGATCCCATTCATAGTAATGATCCCGAGTAGTCTGTGAAATAAACATGGCTGCTCCTACGAAGCCTGTTCCTTAAAAGGGCAACAAGGTGGGGAGACCCGCCCCGTGACCGGACGACGAGCCACCACAGAGATCTAGAGCCTGTCAATCCAAGATTTAGGATTCCTCTTTTTATTTTGAATATATAAAAACTAGGGATGCAACAATTCACTTTTGTCACGATTCGATGGGTATTTCAGAATGAAAGTCACAATTTCGATTTGATTCGATACATTTAACACCCTAGTTTTTAGTTTACTTTGAGCTGCTTACATTCGGATTTTCTTTAAGAATTTACACAAAAATGGAAGCTCAAAAGGAGTAGGCTGAAGCAAGGACGCTTATGCGCACTGACTCAATATTCAATAGTCAATAGACCCGACTCGTGTATTTTATAGTAACACACGCAGCTGCTTCTTTCCCCATGAGGAGAATTCCTAATAATGACAGTTATTAGTAGTAATTTGGGGGTGGGCGCTCATAAGCTTCTTGCTTCAGCCCACTCCTTTTGAGCAGAATGTATACTGCTCAAATAAACAAATAAACTAAAACAAAACTAACAACATGTCAGCATCCATCCATCCATCTTCTTCCACTTGTCCGTTGCCGGGTCGTGGGGGCAGCCGTTGCACCAGCCCCTATGGTTCCTCCTGCAGGTGGTGGGTCCACAGAAGGACGGCCTCATGGTTCTAACCGGGCCTGTTGGTCTCTCATAAGGAGCTTCTGAACCGCTCTTTGACTGACCCGTCACCGAGGACCTGTTTGCCCTGGGAGACCCTACCAGGGGCACGAAGCCCCCGACAACAGAGCTCCAGGATCATTCAGGCGCTCAAACCCCTCCACCACGTTAAGGTGGCGGTTCCAGGAGAGGCACATGTCAGCATCTCACATACAATATACATTAAGTATGACATTTGGTACAGCTTATTCCCTCCTGAGTTTACCAGAGTAGGTGTTCAAAACAATATTTTAATGTGATCTACTTTTCATAAGTCACAAAAGGCATCAAGTGATTTTCTTATGTTTATTGGAGACCAAGCTATAGCCGGTTAGCCGAATACCCATGCTGCTTTGTGCTCTAGAATCATTTCAAACTGCTCAGCTGCCGGGAGACCAAGGCCGAGATCGTCGTGTTTTTAATGCTTTTTATTATTATTTTTAAATTGTGTTTGGGTGTCTAGTGTTGTGAGGCACAATGAGTTGTCATGTACATGAAATGTGCCATACAAATAAACTTGCATTGCCTCATCGCTCACAACACGGGCCAGCCATCGAGCCCATGGCCCTCTGAGGCCAGAGTTTACTTATTCCCTATGTCTGTGGTTTACTCAGTGTGCTAAACACTTGGACCGTACCCCATCGGGTCCAGGTCTCCGCTGAAAATGAGACTCTGAAGTCTCAGTGGAACTTTACACAACAATAATTGAATGAATGAAAAAACGGCATACAACAAATCGTACAGGATGGTCTGACAAGAAGGGAATTGGAAATAACTATAAAAGTACATGCTACCACATAACAATTATTTAATGGTCCAATCATGTATTTTGCTTGAGAAAACTAGCCGAGTCCTCTTTTATGGGATACCAATGTGGGGGTATGATATACTAGTTTGGCAGCCAGGGTTTTGAGGGTATGCAATTACTACAGGCTTGTTCTCTCCGACTGCTCAGCCTTACTGTACATGGCCTGGCTTCAACCTACACTGACAATCCGTCAGCCGGCTTTATTGCATGCCAGACGGTGAAAGGGAGTTTAATCAAATCTTGTTTGCAATCTGTGTCAGTCTGTACAGTTCTGCAGTGAGAGGATTGCTTCCACTGTGAAGACTTCTATAAGAGCCAGGCAGTTCGCATTATTGGTTTGTGGAGTTTTCCTCTGGTGGGTTGAAATGAAAGTACACAATATATGACTCTGAACAACGCAACTGTCTGGAGACTTCTTTGGCAGACATTGCTGTTTCATAGGATTACACAGTATTACAGGTTATACAGTTACAACTTACAAAACAAACACACATGTAATAAAGGTGTTCTTTCATTAACTGGAAAAACATGTCCTCCTTTTTTAGTTGCTTTGGTTGGAACTGTGTCATTTAGAGGATGGACCAGGTATTTTGTTTGCTCAGAATTAACGACTGAACTGCTTTAAGTGTATATTTTAATTGATAAACATGAACAATAAAGTTGGGCTGCACAGTTTTGGAGGAAAAATCGAATTATGACTTAAAAGATTGCAATCATCAATAATGCTTTGAAATTCTAATCATTGTGCACCCGTCTGGAACTGCAACTTTGACACAATTCCAATTCCAATCAACCCATAACGCTGTCCGTACGTGTTGAGAAAACCCTAAACAATGCACAATAGAGCCTGCGTGTTAGGCTGTAAGCATTGAGGACAGAAAAAACAAAATATGAAAATTGTGCCTGAATTCACCATTCCCATGACAATGCGATGGGGACAAACTTTATAATATGCTAGCAAAACCTTTTAAATGTATCCACTACTTATCTCAAATGCCACGGTATTTTCAAATTTAAATGTATTTAAAATTATTTGGGTGAATAGTATAAGCAGTGCGTCATAATCCATAGGATGGCACACCGGGTGTGGAAGACACATCCAGTGTTTTAAAGACTTTTTAAATCAGTTAGCCACTGCCACCTTAGGGTTAGGATTAGGGTTAGGAGAGCTTACAGCCTATATGCCAGTGTGATATCTCATTTGAAAGCCAAGACCTTCTAGCTTCCCAAAATATGTGTACAATCTGTGTGAGTGAAACACAACTTGCATTACATTTGTCGTTGTTAACCCTATCATAACCTAATTAGGGTTAACTAACCTTACCTCACGTCCCAAACCTTAAGGCACTTCCCATCAGGTAATCACTGTCACATAGAGATGACGTCATCAGAGACAAGTCAATCTCATTTTTATTCAGACACACGCAGTACTATTGGAAACTTAGATTTAGACCTCTCAAGAAGGACAACTACGGAAACAGTCGACTTGGACTTTAAATATGCTCAATATGAATTACAGAACACAGAGAACGACATCGACCCTGAAAATAACTTCTTTACAACATCTGTCAATGACTGTCAGTATTACACAGAGGACCTTTACAATTGTAAATTCAAGAACGTTAATGCTTTTTCAGTAATCCACTTCAACAGTCGAAGCTTATGCTAACATTGACCACATCAAGAGCTACTTAAAACAGTTTTCAAAACCATTCAATGTAATTTTAATAACAGAAACATGGATCCACAATACCAGAGAAATTGACTTTTGTATCGAAGGTTATGAGTTTACAAGTATGAACAGACGAAACAAGAATGGTGGGGGCGTAGCTATGTTTATAGACTCAAACTATAGTTATAAAATTAGAGAAAAAATGACTATGGCAGTAGATGATGTACTTGAATGCCTTACTGTAGAAATTGTAAGGGAAAAAAAGAAAAATATTATTGTAAGCTGTATCTATAGGACTCCTGGCTCCGATATAGAGTTTTTTTCCAATTGGATGGAGGAGCTCTTCTCAAGCTCAAAACAGAAAGTCATGTTTGTGGGGGGAGATCTTAATATCGACCTGTTAAATCCAAACAAACATAAAAAGACAGACGAATTTATAAATACCTTATTCAGTATAGGTTTGTATCCTCTAATAACCAAACCAAGTAGAATTACAACCCATAGTGCTACTCTAATTGACAATTTGTTTTCAAATGAAATAGAAACTGATACAACTAGCGGACTAATGATAAATGATATTAGTGACCACCTTCCAGTTTTTGTAATATACAAAAATGAAGATAAAAAAAAAAAAAAATCAAAAAAATGAAGAGGAAACTATGTACTGGTTTAGAAGGGTAAAAACAGAGAAAACAATTGATGCACTTAAAAAGGAGCTATTGATGCAAGACTGGAATATTATTTACAGAGTGAACGACACTAATAAAGCATATGATGAGTTTGTACAAGTATTCCAAAAGGTTTATGATAAAAATTGTCCAACGAAAAAATACTGTAAAAACAGAAAGTGTAAAGATAACCCTTGGATGTCTAAGGGTTTGCTAAATTCATGCAAGAAAAAAAATTCTCTCTACAAAAAATTTATAAATAATAGAACAAAAGAAGCGGAGGATAAATATAAGAAATACAAAAATAAATTGACGGGTATCATTAGAAAATGTAAACAGGATTATTATAATAAGTTGTTGGATAGCAATAAGAATAATATTAAAAGGTTTATGGAACATCTTAAATAGTTTAATTAGAAATAAACCAAGAATTATTAATTATCCACAATATTTCAAAGATGAGGATAAAACTATAAAAAATAGGAATGAAATAGTCGAAACATTTAATACATTCTTCGTAGATGTTGGCCCGAATCTTGCTGCAAAAATGGCAAACGTTGAGAAATATAATTGAGAGTTCATAGACACACATCCTATGTCCTTGTTCCTCAAACCTGTGGAGGAAAAGGAGATACTGGACATTGTTAAAGGGTGTAAAAATAAAACCTCGACAGATTATTATGACATGGACATGAAAACTTTAAAAAGTGTTATTGAAAGTGTCTCTAAGCCATTAACATACATTTGTAACTTATCGTTGCAAACTGGAAAATTTCCTGATAGTCAAGGCAGGAGATAAACATCTATTCACAAACTACAGGCCTGTTTCCCTTTTACCGCAATTCTCTAAAATCTTAGAAAAGGTTTTCAATTCTAGACTCGACAGTTTTATCGAAAGTAATAAGTTACTCTCTGATAATCAGTTTGGTTTTAGGAATAATCACTCAACCTCACACGCGCTCTTTGATATAATTGATGAAATAACTAATTCTGTAGACAAGAAGAAATATGCAATAGGGTTATTTATTGACTTAAGTAAAGCGTTTGATACAATAAACCATGATATATATATTAAAAAGCTAGAACATTATGGGATTAGGGGCTGGCTCTACATGGGTTACCAGTTACTTCAAAAATAGAAAACAATGTGTGAAAATAGGTGATTATCAGTCGAGTTGTCAAGAAATTGTGTGTGGTTTGCCTCAAGGGTCTATTCTGGGTCCAAAATTGTTTATCATGTATATTAATGACATCTGTAAAACTTCTCAAATACTTAAATTTATCTTGTTTGCAGATGACACAAATATTTTTGCATCAGGAGCCGACTTACAGCAGCTGTGTCAAACAGTTAACTTGGAACTCAAGAGTGTCATTAAGGGGTTCAAACAAAATAAATTATCCTTAAATCTCAGTAAAAGTAAAATGATGATATTTGGCAATCGTAATTCCAATGCTCATGGAGCAATTCAGGTAGACGGTGTTGTTATCGAGCGAGTGCATACAATCAAATTCCTTGGAGTTATAATAGACAATAAAATTACTTGGAAATCTCACATTAAATATATAACTACAAAAATTTCTAGAAGCATTTCAGTAATAGCAAAAGCAAAGCACATTTTAAACATCAAAGCTCTACATATCTTATACTGTTCTCTGATTTTGCCCTATCTAAATTACTGCACTGTGGTTTGGGGTAGTACTTATAAAAGCACATTAAAACCAATAGTATTGTTGCAAAAAAGAGCTATCCGAGTAATTCATAAAGTTGAGTTTTTGGACCACACAAACTCATTATTTTTAAATTCAAAGATCATGAAGTTTTGTGACATTGTTGAGTTCCAAACAGTACAGATGTTATACAAAGCAAGGTATAAATTGTTACCAAACCAAATACAAAGAAGGTTCCAAGAACGTACTGGTCGTTATGAATTACGTGATGAATTAAACTTTAGGATTCAGAAACATAGCACAACATTGACAAGTTTTAGCCCGACAGTTAATGGTGTACAAATGTGGAACAAAATGGAGATGGAGTTGAAACGATGTCTAAACATCAACCTGTTGAAATATAAATACAAAAAAAAAGACTTTTGAAAAGTATAGAGAAGAAGAAACGCATTGCCACAAGGGGGAGTAGTAGGATCAAATTACAGTTGCATTATATTAACTAAGACGGAGTGTTGTTGCTCTGAACGGTTGTCATTCTATTGCTCTAAATTATAAATTGAGAATTGGAATAAGCGAGTTATGGATTTGTTGAGAGGACCCTCCCAACGGGCTCATAAACCTTGTCTTTTAACGCACCACCACATAGGAACGTCATCTACAAATTCAGCCAGTTAGGGCAGCTGTGTGGGGGTTTGTTGATGGGGAGCTACTGCCCTCTTCAATGGACCTGCTCTACAACCTGGCTTTTTAACGCACTACAGTATGCAGGGCTTACATAATCCTTTGAACAAAAAAATAAAACAAAAAATAAAACAAAACAACAAAAAATAAATAAATTATTATTATTATAAAAAAAAAAAAAAAAAGGAAATTAAGAAAAAGGAGTGATGGAAATGAAGTTGCAAGATCACGGATACTATGTATATTAATGTGCCTTTTGAACACAGAATTATTGCCTTACTGAAATTGTTTCAAACTATGTTTGGCAGTGGTAGCCATCTGTAAAAGGAAAACATAATAACATTAAAATAATGTATTCACTTGCTTTGTGTTGGAGATTGTACATGAAATGAGACTGTTGTTGTAGTTGTGTTGTGTTTCCTTTCGTTTGTGTTGGGTCACGGAGGGGTACGCTGTGTGTCTTTGTACTTTGTAACATGTTCCAAGTGCTATATTGTGATTTGATTAATTGTTTTTATTTCAATGATGTCGGGGGTGGGCGCTTATAAGCTTTTGCTTCAGCCCACTCCTTTTGAGCAGAATTTTAACTGCTCAAATAAACTAATAAACTACCCAAGCCCCTTGATCAGGGGGGACGGCAGGTAACAGGTTAATCATTTTGATGCCAGAAGAGTGCTGTGGTTTTTCATTTCTCTCTCAAGTGCAAAGAAAGTCTCCGCCCACCCGGGAGGCGACAGGTGCACAGAAGGCAGGGTAAAAAATAAAAAAAGCTTCTGCACACTGTCTCACTCTTGAAAACTTTATCGCTGCAACGTTTCGGTCAAACTGACCTTCGTCAGACTCTTTCTCTGAAGTCAATCAAAAAGCTTTTAAATGGAATAAAAATGCTGCCAACTTTAACTGTTTTACTGTGGAGCAGATTTACAGATGTAATGAAGCCGAATTGTTTCGAATCTGTCTTTCAAATGTAGTGGAATAAAAAAGCTCTAAACAAAAATACTAAGTAAAAGTTGAGTGCTTGGGTTAAAGGACTTAACATTTGACATGTTATAAATTTAAAATCCTGATGAGAAAAATGCCGGCTAACCAATGAGACAACGATATTGTTTTGATTCTTTTGATTTATTGTCATAATCTGAGTGTAGTACAGTGCCTTGCGAATGTACTAATACACCTTGAACTTTTGCACATTTTGTCATGTTTACAACCCTAAACATAAAGATTTTATTTTGAATTTTTTACTGAAAGTTCACACACAAGTAACAGACAACAGTGAGGTGACAAGGTGAAAAGTGGGATGTGCATAAGTATTCAAACAGCATTTTCTGAGTGCATTAAATTGCCTTTATAACATTCCTAATGACTGCAGAATGTTCACACCTTGCCCTAACCATTAAATAGAGGCCACCTGTGTGTAATCTACTCTCAGTATAATTCCAGCTGTTCTGTGAGGGCCTCAGAGCTATGGTCAGAGTGTATTGGTCACTAAACAACATCATGAAGGCCAAGGAGCTCACCAGAGAGGTCAGGGATAAAGCTGTGGAGAAGTTTAAAGCAGCGTTAAGTTATACAAAGATTTCCCAAGATTTGAACATCTCACGGAGCACTGTTCAATCCATCATTCGGAAATGGAAAGAGTATAGCACCACTGTGAACTTACCAAGACACGGCTGTCCACCTAAACTAACAGACCGAACAAGGAGAGCACTGGTCAGAAATGCAACCAAGTGCCCTTAGATAACTCTGGAGGAGCTGCGACGTCCTGCCGCTGAGCTGGGGAATCTGTACATGGGACAACTATAAGTCATAATCTACACAAATCTGGCCTTCATGGACGAGTGGCAAGAAGAAAGCCATTATTGAAAGGATCCTCAATGAAGGTACTTGATTCATCTTCTGTACTCAGTAGTTGAAGTCTTCGAACGTTTCGCCTCTCATCCAAAAGGCTTCGTCAGCGACAAAGGTCACAATCTGCACGCAGCTGAATATATAGACCAACAGGGAGGAGTTAGGGTAGGCCAGTCTCCTCCCCTCTAATAACAGCTACTCTCACCTGGGGGTAAACACCTTTGAAATAGAGCGTCTCTAACGATCTGCGTCTCTAACGATCTGCTCACCTCAGTATCGGTACCCTTTGTTGCTGACGAAGCCTTTTGGATGAGAGGCGAAACGTTCGAAGACTTCAACTACTAGTACAGAAGATGAATCAAGTACCTTCATTGAGGATGGACAACCCCTGTACGACTGAGAACTTACACAGACATTATTGAAAGGAGGCCATAAGAAATCCCGTTTGAAGTTTGCTAGAAGTCATATGGAGGACACAGCTAGCATGTGGGAGAAGGTGCTTTGGTGAGATGAGACAAAAATTGAACTTTTTGGCCCAAATGCAAAACGTTATGTATGGAGCAAACCTAACACTGCTCATCGTCCTGAGTGCACCATCCCCAGTGTCAAATATGGTGGGGGAGCATCATGCTATGGGGCTGCCTTTCCTCAGCGGGGACTGGGAAGATTGTAAGAATAGTTGGGAAGATGGATGGAGCCAAATACAGAGACATTTTGGAGGAAAACCTGCTGGAGTCAGCAAGAGAATTGAGGCAGGGGCGGAGATTCAGCTTCCAGCAGGACAATGACCCTGAACACAAACATCTACAATGGAATGGTTTAAAAACAAACATATTAATGTATTAGAATGGCCCAGTCAAAGTCCTGATCTAAATCCTATTCACAAACGCTCTCCTTCTAATGTGACAGAGCTTGAGTTGTTTTGTAAAGAGGAATGGGCTAAAATGTCAGTCTCTACATGTGCAAACCTTGTAGAGTCAAACCCCAGAAGACTTGCTGCTGTTATTGCAGCAAAATGGGGTTCCACAAAGTATTAAGTCATGCTGTATGAATACTTATGCACGCCCCACTTTTCACTTTTCTATTTTTTGAAAAATAACAGAATCATGTATCATTTTGCTTACACTTCACAGTTGTCTGTTACTTGTGTGTGAACTTTCAGTAAAACATTCAAAATAAAATCTTTATGCGCAAAAGTTCCAGGTGTATTAGTACTTTCGAGAGGCACTGTATGTTTAACAATCTGCAAACATTCCAAAAGGAAAATCTACCTGGCACAAAGCCACATTGCTCTGGGCTAATTAATGTAGATACGATTTTATTCAGTCGTGTTGCTAAAATGTTTGTTATAATTTTATGATCAATGTTTAACAATAAAATTGGTCTACAATTAGCTGGTTCTTTTGGATCCTTATCCTTCTTTAATATTCTATTCATAAAATCTGGGATTCGGGGTTGAATTTTATCAAGCATTTCATGAACTGTTGACACCGGTTTTGCTGAGGATGATTAATTAATTAGACATTCGCTTCCTCCATCGCTTTATGAGGCAAATATCTGTTTAATACGCTTTTTTAGATTGCTCTCCCTTTAATTTTCTGGAGAGATGTTTCTCAGGTTTGTCACTCAATTCAAAGTGCTTCTGTCTTGTTTTGAATTTCCCCTTCAAGGAGTAAACTATAATCAAATTTCAGTTTCAAAATTTTATTGTAATCTGATGGCAGTAGTCCCGTTTTATGTTTATTTTCTAAGTAAGTTATTTGTTCCTGAATTTCTTTAAACTGCAGTTGTTCCTTTTCTCCTTGCACTTTCAAAAGAAATAATGAGCTTTAAGTGCTTCCCAGAGAGTAGAGTCAGAAGTCTCGCCATTGTCATTGATTTGCAAAAGATTTTCAATGTGTTGTGTGAATCTCCATTTAAAGGGTGGCTTATGATAAGAAACCTCAAATTGCAAAACAACAGGACTATGGTCCGAAATTAAGATACTGTGATACTGTATTTTTAAAATATTAGAGATAAATTGAGACTCGACTAGAAAATAATAAATTCTTGTATACGATTTATTTTCATGAGAATAAAAGGAAAAGTCTTTTTGATCCGGATTCTGAATTCTCCATATACAGTATCTCCCAGATTTCTTGATTTAATTAGATTATTTATTGTTTGGACTGAATTAATTATTGCTGGTGATTTAGGTGACGATCGGTCCAAAACAGGATTCAGGTAGCAATTAAAATCACCACCAATAAAGATATTTTATGTGTTGTCGTCTGGCAGTAGTTCAAAAACACTCCTAAAACCAGGATCATCAGAATTTGGAGCATATATATTTAAAAAATATAAGAGCTTATGTGCCCCTCCTGGAACCGCCACCTTAACGTGGTGGAGGGGTTTGAGCGCCCGAATGATCCTGGAGCTCGGTTGTCGGGGGCTTCGTGCCCCTGGTAGGGTCTCCCAGGGCAAACGGGTCCTAGGTGACGGGTCAGACAAAGAGCGGTTCAGAAGCCCCTTATGAGAGACCAACAGGCCCGGTTAGAACCATGAGGCCGTCCTTCTGTGGAACCACCACCTGCAGGAGGAGCCAGAGGAGCTGGTGCAATGTGATTTGACCCGGCAACGGACAAGTGGAAAAAGATGGATGGATGGATGGATGACCGGAGACCAAGATAAATCTGCCGTTAGGATCGGTTATCTTGGTTTCTAGTATAAAAGGAATACTTTTTTCGAAATATTATTGCTACACCTCTAGCTTTGGTATGGTGCATGGTACACCCGTGACTTGATGTTGCCTATCTTCGTTAAGTGAGTCTCTTGCAAAAATAAGATATCCCCTTTAAGTGCGTTCAAGTGAGTAAATACCAGTAGTTGAAGGTCGGGTGCAGCTGAATGATGGGCAGGACCCTTCAGATCCCAGTTATACCCTCCTGGGACCTAGCCCATGCATTTATGTCCTCTGTAGTGGAGTAAAAACCTTGCCACATTTTGAAAGTTCCTAGCCCATTAATATTCCAAGATACCTTATTGGTCAGGTTTGTCATACTCTATTTATATTCAAGTCCAAAGTCCAAAAACTTACATTAGGCAACTAATTTATCAAACTTTCGTTGAAAGACACCGGAGCTCAACACAATCGGCTCACTCTATGCGTCTTACGTCTAGTACACAGGGAACACCGAGTGGGTTTGAGTTAAGATTTTTGTTCAGTTCAGTTCAGCCTGCTTAAAGTGCCATTCTTTCTTTATTCTTCATGCGTTTCTGAAGCTCCTTTCACAGGTCCGACGCAGTGGTATAAAGCACAGGTCCGCTCATTTGAAATGCCAGCGCGAGGCTCCGAAATCGCCTCATTTGTCAAAACACACCGAATCAACAGAGTGCCATTGAGTGGGTGAAGTATCTGTGTATGCAAACCGCTCCACAAGCACAAGGGAGACTATAAAACAGGCCAAAACATCACACACCTACCTGTAGATCAGAAGGGAAGTGTTTAAAAGAGGACCTAATGCATACATCTAGCTATCTCTCTAGCTCTGAGTTTGTAGACTAATTAAGAAATGTGTCAGCGAACAAAAGGCTATTAGCAATTGCAGGTTGACTATATATACATTGTCAGTGCAGCTGCTTAAATGTGACTTCGACTTCTGTGAAAGAAGTATTAATGCGTGATTACCAGTAGTTGCATAACATAGAAGGTCGGGGTCAGATGAATGATGGGCAGGACCCTTCAGATCCCAGTTATACCCTCCTGGGACCTAGCCCATGCATTTATGTCCTCTGTATTGGACATCGGTCTTGACTCTGTAAGTCAGGCTGTTTACATGCTGTTTATCTGAATCCTATTGTCCTGCACAGAGGACATCCAGAGCTTTCTAACAATATATAATATGTTGGGCGGTGCGTTTGAGACTTTCCTTCAAAATGGCCAAATTTTCATCAGTCAAATTGTATGGACCCAAAGTTACTGAGAGGCTAGTTTTTTACTAGTACATAGTATTTTCTCGACCCAGTGTCCTCTACAATGGACATATAATAAAAGATAAAACAAAAACAAAACGAAAATGTAAAATGTTTCCCTTTCACTCAAATGAAGTCAAAGAAATTAAAAATACATAAAATACATTTTTGTTCAGGTCCCAGAAGGTTATACACTCAACAAAAATATAAACGCAACACCTTTTTTTCTGCTCCCATTTTTCATGAGATGGACTTAAAGATATACAATTCATTCCAGATACACAATATTACCATTTCTCTAACATTGTTCACAAATCAGTCCAAATGTGTGATAGTGAGCACTTCTGCTTTGCTGAGATAATCCATCCCACCTCACAGGTGTGCCACATCAAGATGCTGATCTGACATCATGATTAGTGCACAGGTGTACCTTATACTGCCCACAATAAAAGGCCACCCTGAAATGTGCAGTTTTTTGCTTTATTGGGGGTCTGGGTACTCAGAACCAGTCAGTATCTGGTGTGACCACCATTTGCCTCATGCAGTGCAACACATCTTCTTCACATAGAGTTTATCAGATTGTCAATTGTGGCCTGTGGAATGTTGGTCCACTCCTCTTCAATGGCTGTGCGAAGTTGCTGGATATTAGTGGGAACTGGTACACGCTGTCTTATTCGCCGGTCAAGCACATCCCAAACATGCTCAATGGGTGACATGTCCGGTGAGTATTCTGGCCATGCAAGAACTGGGACATTTTCAGCTTCCAAGAATTGTGTACAGATCCTTGCATCCGTGCATTATCTTGCTGAAACATGAGGTGATGTTCATGGATGTATGGCACAACAATGGGCCTCAGGATCTCATCACGGTATCTCTGTGCATTCAAAATGCCATCAATAAAATGCACCTGTGTTCTTCGTCCATAATAGATGCCTGCCCATACCATAACCCCACCACCACCATGGGCCACTCGATCCACAACATTGACATCAGCAAAGCGCTCACCCACACGACGCCACACACACTGTCTGCCATCTGCCCTGAACAATGTAAACCGAGATTCATCCATGAAGAGAACACCTCTCCAACGTGCCAGACGCCATCGAATGTGAGCGTTTGCCCACTCAAGTCTGTTAAGGCGACGAGCTGGAGTCAGGTCAAGACCCCCATGAGGACGACGAGCATGCAGTTGAGCTTCCCTGAGACGGTTTCTGACAGTTTGTGCAGAAATTGTTTGGTTATGCAAACCAATTGTTTCAGCAGCTGTCTGAGTGGCTGGTCTCAGACGTACTTGGAGGTGAACCTGCTGGATGTGGAGGTCCTGGGCTAGTGTGGTTACACGTGGTCTGCGGTTGTGAGGCCGGTTGGATGTACTGCCATATTCTCTGAAACGCCTTTGGAGACGGCTTATGGTGGAGAAATGAACATTCAATGCACGAGCAACAGATCTGGTTGACATTCCTGCTGTCAGCATGCCAAGTGCACGCTCCCTCAATGCTTGTGGCATCTGTGGCATTTTGCTGTGAGACAAAACTGCACATTTCAGGGTGGCCTTTTATTGTGGGCAGTATAAGGTACACCTGTGCACTAATCATGTCAGATCAGCATCTTGATGTGGCACGCCTGTGAGGTGGGATGGATTATCTCAGCAAAGCAGAAGTGCTCACTATCACACAATTAGACTGATTTGTGAACAATGTTTGAGAGAAATGGTAATATTGTGTATCTGGAATTTAGATCTTTAAGTCCATCTCATGAAAAATGGGAGCAGAAACAAAGGTGTTGCGTTTATATTTTTGTTGAGTGTATTATTTGTTGACTTTATAGTCAGTGGTAATACGCTATGTATGTTTTGTTATCAACACTATAGAGCCCCGGACAAAGACTATTCTAATTAGTGAAACTGTAAACAAGTGCTGAAGAACTAGATGCTGTAGCTATGGCAGTCCTGACCCCTCCTCTCAGGAATGGTTTCAGGCTCCCATCCTTGGCTGTATATTTAGGCATTCATTCAAAGTGGTAGCCTACTCAACTGGGCATAAGCTACAGACTGCAATACATGGTGAAGAAAGACTGTATTTTTGTATTTATTTTTGTATGTATTTAGTTATTTTATTTTTATTTTATTTATGTATTTATTTATGTATTTATTCATGTATTTCTGTATTTATTTATGTATTTCTCTTGTATGCAAATCATGCGGTGGGTCTGGATGTCTCTGCTGTAAGGTGATTGGTTAATCTTTTTTTAAAACTAATATTAATGTCATTATAATCTCTAATACAAATCTATTTTATAGGCTTAGTCTATTGGATACTAGCCTGGCCTTTGCCATCCGTAAACTCCGGTCAAATATTTTACCCTGCATGTACGTCTGGGTTTGATCTCAATGGCTGCGATTCAATCGGTTGAATTTCATCCTACCATTCAGCGAGCGGGGGAGGCGGGTGTTGTAGGTGACGTCAAGCATAGCTTGACTTGGCCAGGCGCATTACTTCACAACCAAACGCTAGCGATTGGGTAAAATCAGACCCAATCGTTTCAAACTTTAAACAGAGTTCACCCCTCCCACTTGTAAACGGAGCTCAATTGAGAAAGTCCAGACCCTCTGTACGAAACAAGTACGAGGGTCTGGTAAAACCAGGCTAATTGGATACAAAATGTGGTTACACTCAGGGAGGTGGTGCAGGTGCGGGGGGCGTTGATGTTGTGAGGTTCAACCTCGCTTACGACAGCCACGCGACGACGTATGCGGAGACGGAAACATGCCGGTGACTTCGTTTGGTAGGGGAAGAGGACGGAGTCGCAAGAACGCGGGCAATTTGAAAAGTGGTGACGATCCGCCACCTCCTGTCTTACTGCCAGAGTGTGACAACGCCGGGGATGGGTCAGAGGTAGGCAGGTGGGGAGATTGCAGCATGGAGGAGGAAGAGAATGGCGCTGATACTGAGCTACCGTCAGCACAGAGGGGCAAAGACCGGGAAGGGCGTCGCGGTAAGCGAGCTCGGAGTAGAAGTAGCAGCAGTGACAGCAGTGTATTCTCAGTGAGAGAGGAGCCAAACAAGTTGATTGCTATTGTAAGGTTCAATGAAAAGACTCAAGCTGCTGCTAAAAAAGTGAGCCCACTTATTTTGACTACGGACCTGGGGAATAAGCTGGGCGATATTGTTGCAGCAAAAGTGTTGACTGATGGAAATTTGCTTATACATTGCACTAATGAAGACCAACTCAGGAACGCGTTAAATTTGAGGGAGATGGGAAAGCTTAAAGTGATTGGTACGGGGCAGGTGGGCAGGCAAGGAGTTCAAAAGTGGGTTTTCCATAGGGCTGACTGGGAGAAATTGCAAAGGTTGTGTGATGAGGCTGCAGTGAGTGTTGGTTATCAAAATAACATAGATGATATGAATAACCAGTTGACAGGTAATTATGAGGGCTGCACAGCAGTGTATTCCAAGGAGTAAGTCTAAGCAAAGCAGAGTACTAGTACCTTGGTGGACACAAGAGTGTCAGCAAGATGTCAAAGGAAGGAACAAAGCATTTAAGGTATTTAAGAGAACTCTTAGTATGCAGCATCTTGTTGAATACAAGAAAGCACAGGCGGTTGTTAGAAGGACAGTAAGACGGGCAAAGACAGCAAGCTGGAGGGAGTTCTGTTCTGGAGTGGGGAGGACCACCCCTGTGGGTGATATATGGGGGATGGTGAAAAGGATGGGAGGAGATAGGCGTGAGTGGGATTACCCAGTGTTCGAGACACAGTATGGGTCAGCTATATCAGACATTGAAAAGGCAGAGGTCATGGCTCTAAGTTTTGCTATGGTTCATAGCTCAGATATTTTGTCGGAAGCTGCTAAAAGGAGGATAGGTCAAACCAGAGCGCAGTACCCCGAAGCATTAGCAGTGAAGACTGCTATAGACCATCATTTGGATTCTCTGTTCACCTTGGAGGAGATGGACAGGGCAATCAGGAGGGCAAAACCAACGTCTCCAGGCAAAGATCAGGTATGCTCCACAATGGTAAGATGTCTGGGGAAAGAAGCCCGTAAAAAGCTTTTGGTGTTGTACAATCGGGTTTGGACTGAGGGCAAGCTTCCAGGAACTTGGAAGGAGGCTGTAGTAGTGCCAATAAAGAAGCCAGGGAAGGACCCATCAAAGCCTAGTAGTTATCAGCCGATTTCCCTTACCTCCAACCTTTGCAAAATAATGGAGCGAATGATTGTGGAGAGGCTGTCGTTTGATCTTGAAAAAAGAGGACTTTTAGCCAATTGTCAGAGTGGCTTTAGGAAGGCGAGGAACACGTGTGATTCAATTATTAAACTTGAAAATGAGGTGAGGAAGGCCCAGGCCTGTAAGGAAACAGTTCTAGCAGTGTTCTTTGATATTGAAAAAGCGTATGACATGCTGTGGAAAGAGGGATTGTTGATCAAACTGCATAGGCTGGGGGTGGGTGCTCGGGGCTTTAACTGGATCCGTGATTTCCTATGTAAGGAAGATCCAGGTACGAATTGGATCAGCTTGCTCTAGTCAATATACAGTGGAGAATGGAACTCCTCAAGGCAGCGTAATAAGCCCTTTGCTGTTTATTATAATGATTAATGACGTGTTTGGTGCAGTGTCCGGGAGTGTGGGCAGATCTTTGTTTGCAGACGATGGGGCATTGTGGAGTAGAGGGAGAAACGTTGAATATCTAGGGACCAAGGTTCAAGGCGCTGTCAATGGAGTGGTAGAGTGGGGACTTGACTGGGGGTTCAGGTTCCCAGTGGAGAAGACTAAAACTGTTTTCTTCACAAGGAAGAGAGTGAGGGAGGATCTAAAGCTGAGGACGTATGGAGAGGAAGTTGAGAGAGTAAGCTCATTTAAATTCTTGGGTGTCGTTTTTGATTCACGCTTAACTTGGGAGAATCATATTGACAGGATTGAAGAGAAATGTAAAAAGGTTGTTAATGTGATGAGATGTTTGGCAGGGAGAGACTGGGGAGCCTGCTGCTCTGCTTTAAAACGGCCCTATCAGGTCTTAATAAAGTCAGTATTTGATTATGGGTGTGTGGCATATGGGTCAGCAGCAGCTTCTTCGCTAAAAAGATTGGATGTAATACAGGCCCGAGCATTGAGAGTGTGCTGTGGAGCTTTTAAAACAACTCCAGTGAATGCATTGCAGGTGGAAATGGGGGAGATGCCACTAGACGTGAGGAGGAAGAAAATCATGGTAAATTACTGGGTGCATCTGAAAAGTCATGGGGAGTCTCATCCCACTAAACAAGCACTTCAAGATTGCTGGGAGTATGGTGGGCGCCAAGGAGATCATTTTGGGAGAATTGGGAACCAGTTGGCCCAGGAGTATGGTGACCATGATCTCCAGATTAGTGCAGCTTTAGTATTCCCAGAGGTACCCCCGTGGTTGTTAGTATGTCCCGGTGTAGACTGGTATCTGTTGGAATTAAAGAAAAAGGAGAAAGGGAAAGTTGATCTAGTTGCAGCTTTTAATTACCATGTGGAGCACTGGTATTGTGGCCATGTTCAGATTTTTACGGATGGAGTTAAGGATCCAGATACAGGTGTCACAGGCTTTGGAGTGGCAGTTCCAGGTAATCAAATAGGTATCAACAGGCGAACATCAGACGGGCTGGGTGTGTATACAGTGGAGATGGGGGCAATATTGGTAGCATTAAGGTGGGCGGAGCGGACCAAAAGGAGCAGGGTTTTGATTTGTTCAGATGCAGCTTCAGTTCTGTCCAGCGTTCAGTCATTTCACTCGGCAGAGTATTGTGTATGATATTCTCATGACTATTACTAGAATGCATCAGCAGGGGAATAGAGTGCAGTTCTTGTGGGTGCCTGCACATTGCGGCATATCTGGTAATGAGAGGGTAGACAGGCTGGCTAAGGGCGCACTGAGTAAGCGCAGTGTAGAGATGAATATGAACGTAGCAAGGGTGAGGCGAAGAGTGTGGCATGGAAGCGGGCAACTCAGGAGTGGCAAAGGCGATGGGACGCAGGGAACACAGGAAGACATTTGTATGAGATAAAGAAAGAGGTGAGAGGCGGTAGCATGCAGGAGGGACATAGAAGAGAGGAAATTGTTATTACTAGGCTCAGACTTGGGCATAGTGCTCTGAACAATACATTGCCTCTTATAGGAAAGCATGGTACAGGCCTGTGTGAGGTGTGTCAGGAGGAGGAGGAGTCCGTAGAACATGCTCTGTTGCAGTGTAGGGGGTATAGTGCGTGTCTGGAGGTTATGAAGCAGAGGCTTAAGGAGCTGGGAGCTAGGGAGGTTGACTTAAAGAGTGTTCTGGATACTGGGAGTGGTGAGCATGTGACGGTAGTGGTGGCTTTTCTAAAGGACACGGGGCTATATGGAAGGATTTAGTGTTTTATTTTATGTAGGGTTTTATTATTTTATGTATTTATTTTTTCCCTTCTCCCCTTCCCGGGGTATTAGTGTGAGCTTGCTGTTTGACCCATCCTCCGGAACAGTAGGTGGCGGTGATGCTCTAATCATTGGTTGCAAGCCGCCGTTATAATCCCTAAGAAGAAGAAGGTGCGGGGGGCGGGCGCACGTGCTGTTGTGTTGTCACGTCTAAGCAGCATGGTCAGGCTTTGATACCGTCGCCACAGTGAACATCGCTATTCACTCTCTCTCTCAGGACAGCGTTTCATTTACAGTAGATAAATAAGCAGTTTGGTTGGAGAGGCCGAGATCCTAAATCGGTATCTGGCACCTACCAGTGGTTTCTGAAGCGGCTACCGGGTTTTCAGGAGAGTTCACTGGTTTCTGGGCTCGAGGGCTCCCCTGGTGCTAGTAGATGCTGGTACATGCGGGTTTTCTGTGTAATATGATTGATACCTTGACCGAAACCTTGCATTTACGTTTGTCAACTGCAAAATCTAATGCGTATAAAAATTACTTAACTCATTACAGCACTGGGGCGTCCGTTGCTTTATAATTATGCCATAATTGTCTTTTTATACTTACGCATGTATTGTCACACCCATAAAGAGTGTGCTAAATAATTCTGACACTGAGGAGGACCAAATCACAAATTTGGATTTTACTAATGTAAATAAAGATTTATGCCCATTTGTGAACTGTATTGTGCCTTTTGTAACCACAAAATCTGGTATTTCTATTAGCCTGTATCATAAGATTGACTGTGCCGTGGAAGTAATTCTAAAATTGTGCCGATTACAAAATAATTCAGTAGATAAAACCTAGAAATCACAATAGCGCCAACTCTCAGGTCGCCCAATTAGATCAACATAAGCACAGCCGCACAAACACCTCATTCTCCGACTAGCTCACTATGTTAAGGAGTTAAGCTCATAGGCAGGAGGTCCTGAGTTCGAACCCGAGCTACGCCGTTATCTTTTTTTAGTGGGTCATGTAACGGGGCGGGGGTTTGGTGGGGTCTGGTGGTATTTAGAGTGGTATCTGGTGGTATTTACAGTGGTATCTGGTGGTATTTACAGTGGTATCTGGTGGTATTTACAGTGGTATCTGGTGGTATTTACAGTGGTATCTGGTGGTATTTACAGTGGTATTTAGAGTGGTATCTGGAGGTCCTGCGTTCGAACCGGAGCTACGCCGTTATCTTTTTTTAGTGGGTCATGTAACGGGGCGGGGGTTTCCAACCTTTTTTTGCCTTGCGTACCCCATGGGCCTGTTACGAGTACCCCCTGCGTCCATGGTTTTGTTTAGACAGAAAGTGAATGACTAAAACTCCTAATTATCATTAAAAAGTTGAAAAAAAAGAGAGAACTAAATACACTGAAACTCGCTCTTTACATTTACATGTTTTTTAAGCTTTTCTTTGACTCTAATAATCAACAATACAATTTGTTTTACCTCATCTTTTTATCTGAAATGCATCCCAGAACCCCCTGCTAACCTCTCACGTACCCCTGGGGTCACTGTACCCCTGGTTGGGAAACACTGGCCTAATGCAAGCTCCAATACTACGTCAATTAAATTGCATAAAGTATGCAGTTTGCATCCTACTTAGAGGAGAGACTATATGAAAAAACAAATAAGAACATTTACATATTAAACGTCTACATTTTAAAGTAACATTAACGATCAATACATTGCTGTTACAGTTGTGAACCAAATTCCGTTCCCTCACGCGGCTGTCTGGCGCTCAATGAATTGAGCTATAGCTACGTGTCGAAAATGATCTGTAATATTTCTATAGCCTACTATAGTCATCTAAACACAGCAGTGTTTTTCAGTTATAAGGTCTACACACAAAAAACATGTTTGGACCAGTGTTTATGCTGAAGCGGTTTGACAGACGGTTACGTTCAATCAAACACGATTACGATTCTTGATATAATGTAGACCAGATACCACTGTAAATACCACCAGATACCACTGTAAATACCACCAGATACCACTGTAAATACCACCAGATACCACTGTAAATACCACCAGATACCACTCTAAAGAACACCAGATACAACTGTAAATACCACCAGATACCACTGTAAATACCACCAGATACCACTGTAAATACCACCAGATACCACTCTAAAGAACACCAGATACAACTGTAAATACCACCAGATACCACTGTAAAAACCACCAGATACCACTGTAAATACCACCAGATACCACTGTAAATACCACCAGATACCACTGTAAATACCATCAGATACCACTCTAAAGAACACCAGATACCACTGTAAATACCACCAGATACCACTGTAAATACCACCAGATACCACTGTAAATACCACCAGATACCACTGTAAATACCACCAGATACCACTCTAAATACCACCAGATACCACTGTAAATACCACCAGATACCACTGTAAATACCACCAGAGACCACTCTAAAGAACACCAGATACCACTGTAAATACCACCAGATACCACTGTAAATACCACCAGATACCACTCTAAATACCACCAGATACCACTCTAAATACCACCAGATACCACTGTAAATACCACCAGATACCACTCTAAATACCACTAGATACCACTCTAAATACCACCAGATACCACTCTAAAGAACACCAGATACCACTGTAAATACCACCAGATACCACTGTAAATACCACCAGATACCACTGTAAATACCACCAGATACCACTGTAAATACCACCAGATACCACTCTAAATACCACCAGATACCACTCTAAATACCACCAGATACCACTGTAAATACCACCAGATACCACTGTAAATACCACCAGATACCACTCTAAATACCACCAGATACCACTCTAAAGAACACCAGATACCACTGTAAATACCACCAGATACCACTGTAAATACCACCAGATACCACTCTAAAGAACACCAGATACAACTGTAAATACCACAAGATACCACTGTAAATACCACCAGATACCACTCTAAAGAACACCAGATACAACTGTAAATACCACCAGATACCACTGTAAATACCACCAGATACCACTGTAAATACCACCAGATACCACTGTAAATACCACCAGATACCACTGTAAATACCACCAGATACCACTGTAAATACCACCAGATACCACTGTAAATACCACCAGATACCACTGTAAATACCACCAGATACCACTCTAAATACCACCAGATACCACTCTAAATACCACCAGATACCACTGTAAATACCACCAGAGACCACTCTAAAGAACACCAGATACCACTGTAAATACCACCAGATACCACTGTAAATACCACCAGATACCACTCTAAATACCACCAGATACCACTCTAAATACCACCAGATACCACTCTAAAGAACACCAGATACCACTGTAAATACCACCAGATACCACTCTAAATACCACCAGATACCACTCTAAATACCACCAGATACCACTGTAAATACCACCAGATACCACTGTAAATACCACCAGATACCACTGTAAATACCACCAGACCCCACCAAACCCCCGCCCCGTTACATGACCCACTAAAAAAAGATAACGGCGTAGCTCCGGTTCGAACTCAGGACCTCCTGCCTATGAGCTTAACTCCTGAACATAGTGAGCTAGTCGGAGAATGAGGTGTTTGTGCGGCTGTGCTTATGTTGATCTAATTGGGCGACCTGAGAGTTGGCGCTATTGTGATTTCTAGGTTTTATCTACTGAATTATTTTGTAATCGGCACAATTTTAGAATAACTTCCACGGCACAGTCAATCTTATGATACAGGCTAATAGAAATACCAGATTTTGTGGTAACAAAAGGCACAATACAGTTCACTAATGGGCATAAATCTTTATTTACATTAGTAAAATCCACATTTGTGGTTTGGTCCTCCTCAGTGTCAGAATTATTTAGCACACTCTTTATGGGTGTGACAATACATGCGTAAGTATAAAAAGACAATTATGGCATAATTATAAAGCAACGGACGCCCAGTGCTGTAATGAGTTAAGTAATTTTTATACGCATTAGATTTTGCAGTTGACAAACGTAAATGCAAGGTTTCGGTCAAGGTATCAATCATATTACACAGAAAACCCGGATGTACCAGCATCTACTAGCACCAGGGGAGCCCTCGAGCCCAGAAACCAGTGAACTCTCCTGAAAAACCGGTGGCCGCTCCAGAAACCACTGGTAGGTGCCAGATACCGATTTAGGATCTCGGCCCTGCTGGCGGCTCGGGCACATAACCTGCCCCAACGCCGCATCTCTCGGCCTGCCCAGGTATGTGCCGTGCGCGTAGCCGCGTACCTCTGCTGCTGAAAGCACTACGCAGATGCTCCTATCTGAGCCTTAAATAAATAATTTACGTCGGGTTTGTTTCGGGCTCGGGCCGACAATTCAAGTTAAATGCTCGGGCTCGGGCTGGGTCGGGCTTTAGGCCCGCGGGCTCGGGTCGGTACTTGCTGGAAAGCACTTTGAGTGCCTGATGTAGGTGGAAAAGCGCTAGACTAAAGCAGAGTTTGTTTGGCTATGTCTATGCTGGAGGCAAGATTCAAACCCCCAACCTTCCGATCATGAGACGACCAGCTCTACCAACTGCGCCACTGACGCCTTTCTACACTCAAAGTGCTTTCCAACAAGGATCCACTCACCCATTCACACACTCATTCATACACCAGTGTACGCAGTCACTGGGGGCAAGGCGGGTGAAGTGTCTTGCCCAAGGACACAACAACAGTGTGCCCCTGCAGGATTCAAACTGTCGATCCTCCAGTCACAAGATGACTCGCTCTGTGCCCCTGTCAATGGACTGAAGCAGAGCTCATGTTTGGCAGTGTCTATGCTGGACCAGGCATGTGTGCATGGAGAAAGATTAACCAATCACCTTACAGCAGTGGCATCCAGACCCACCCCATGATTTGCATAAATTAAGAGAAATACAGAAATAAATAAATAAAAACATAAATAAATACAAAAATAAATAAATATATAAATCAATCAATGCATGCATTACAATAAATGCATCTTTATGCATTTTAACTTTTCCACACATTCCACACACATTTTTTTGAACAAAGATTCTATATCTTTGGATATTTTCAGACCCAAATATGTAATGTAATTTTGTGCAATCTTGAGTGGACAGTTGGACAATATTCTATCCTCACCAAGAAACATGAATTGACTTTTTGTCCAATAGGTTGCGTTCACGTTATAGAATTCCATTTCAGTTGGAGGGCAGGTGTCAATACAACTCTATGGGAGAGAAACAGTTTTTGAAAGAGATTTCCAAAAAGAAAATGTCCAAATGTTTTCTCTGATCACGTGACAGTGATTGGATTCACAAACCTGACATGTGAATCTTATGGCTGAAAGTCCTTTCTACTGGCCAACATCAAGCACATGTTTTTGAATATTGTCTCCACTTTTGGACGCCTCTGTGAAGAAATAATTAGACATATGTTCATATCTGCTGAAAGATATGACTTTGAACTTTGTGTCAGCTTTTGTTTCATGTGAATTGGCCCAGTAATTACAGAGATATTAGCAATGATTTAAGACTATAAATCTGCATTTTGAGCGTTACTATGGTTACGGCCGTGGAATTTTCAGTTGCCCTCCACCTCAATGTTAAACTATAGGCTCTTTAGAATGTTGTGATGTCACGTGAACGCAACCTATTGATATTTGCTGCGTCACCGTGGGTTTCCTCTTACCGGATGCCCCTTATACGGTCACCCAGGTGACAACTGGATCTTTACTCTACTCTGTTATGCTGCTATCAGACTTATCCTGCCTATAGCTTAATTCTGTTTTATGTTCCATTCATAGTACTGTAGCCTATCCTCGGGAGATATCCTTATACCTTCACTCCATTGAGCCCTGCCCTGGTTTTGGATCCTCCAGTCACGTATACCATTCACCCCTGGTTGCTTGGGTCTGACTTACCTTCAGACCTTCCCTGGTTTCACCCCTATTGCTAATTGGTGGGCGACTCAGGCCCTGGGGTCCTAACTTAAGTATCTATTATAATTGCGGATGGGAAAATCAAAGATCAAGTACTCACCAACTGGGGTTAGGTCGAATGTATTCAATAAAGATAGTTTCTACAGTAATTACAGAGTGGTTATCTTGAGCTTTGAACTGGTTTCCTTTATGGGTTAGTTCTTACTCTTGCGCTTTCGAACTTCCAATTGGTGTCAGAATCTGTTGCGTACTGGGTCAAAATAGACCTCAACAAGTTCAGTCAATCAGTTGTGTTTAAGTTCCTCCAAAGAGTTGTAACTGGTTCTTTCCAGGAATTGACCAATTCACAGGATACTAATAGACTCACTGAGGGTTTGAGTCCGATAGATTCAGTTGTATTACAGAAAGTCTGTCTGAAGAGTGTTGGAAAGTCTTTCCTCTAAGCAATGCTTAGCGCTTTGGAAAGGTTAACACTCTTCTCCGGATCTTCAGCTCACATATTTATACACATTTTGGGCTAAAAAGGATGTTTCTCTCCCCCCGCTTCTGACGTCGTCACACGTCCTGTCTTCTGAGAACAGTCTCGTGCAGTTTCTCATCAGCCAGTCGCCATGGAGAAGATCTGCATCCTGGACAATTCTTGGTATTGTGACGCTGTCGCCAGGGTCTTTAAGCTGCCTTCAGCTCAAGGCTCTATGTCTTGTAAGTTTCCACTCGCAGTTGATACTTCCTACTATTTCGCTACTGTGTTCGGGGTTCCTGTAGTTGTATTCCTATTGAGTCTTCGCTTCAACATGTATATATCACCAAACATATGAGGATCTTATTTGGGAAAACTGTGCCCCCTAACTACTTACTATTGCACTTAATTTCTATGGGATTAGCATTGTACTCCGAAATCTCTATTCTTCCCTATGGGTCTCATAGTGAATAGGTAAGCTGACATACATGAGAGCATTAAACATTAACCTGCAAATCAAATGGCGCTGAATAAGTGTTTTTTTGTTATGACAGACGATTTCGGAGCTGCATAGATTGTCTTGACCCAATTTATAAAATTTGATTTTTTTGCATCGAGTGTTAAGACTGCTGCTTTTGATTTATTGTCATAATCTGAGTGTAGTATGTTTAACAATCTGCGAACATTCCAAAAGGCACAAAGCCACATTGGTCTGGACTAATTAATGTAGATATGATTGTCGTGTCGTGTTGCTAAAGTATTTGTTTAAATTTTATGATCAATGTTTAACAATGAAATTGGTCTATAATTACCTAGTTCTTTTGGATCCGAATGTCTTGCAGCTGATTTATTAATCATCGTCAGCAAAACCGGTGTGTCAATAGTTTATGAAATGCTTGATAAAATTCAACCCCGAATCTGGGCCTGGACTTTTTCCTGCTGGAAATAATGTAATGATTTTAACTCTCTCTAAGTCTGGTTTATACAGAATACGTCTGATCTTGATGTTGTTGCTTTGTTTTGGTGATTTAAGTTCAGGTCTGAGTTCATGATACTCCTAGGTTTTATACCTATTTTTTTTGGTTTTAGAAAGAGAGACTCGAGGTGACTGAAAACACTTTCTCTTTGTGTCTGTGGGCCAAAAACAATGTTTTGTCGGAGTTTAGTTGGAGAAAGTTGTTTTGCATCCTCATACTGATCTCTTCGATGCAATGACAGAGTGTATCTACAGGCACATGTTAATGTTGACGCTAGTTGTTAAAAATGTTTGAAATAACCAATACATTTTGTTTCACTTCATGATTATGTCCCACTTGTTGTTGGTTCTTCACAAAAAATTACAGTTTTATATCTTTATGTTTGAAGCCTGAAATGTGGCAAAAGGTCGAAAAGTTCAAGGGGGCCGAATACTTTCGCAAGGCACTGTACATTTAAAAAATATAACCTGCCTATAAATCTCCCATTAGGATCGGTTATCTTGGTTTCTAGTATAAAAGGAATACTTTTTTCCGAAATATTATGGCTACACCTCTAGCTTTGGTATTAAAGGGTGCACGGTACACCCGTGACATCCATCTTTGATTGAGTTGATGCTGCCTATCTTTCGTTAAGTGAGTCTCTTGCAAAAATAAGATATCCCCTTTAAGTGCGTTCAAGTGAGTAGAAAACAATGGTTGCACAAAATAGAAGGTCGGGGCAACTGAATGATGAGCAGGACCCTTCAGATCCCAGTTATACCCTCCTGAGACCTAGCCCATGCATTAATGTCTTCTGTAGTGGAGTAAAAACCTTGCCACATTTTGAAAGTTCCTAGCCCATTAATATTCCAAGATACCTTATTGGTCAGGTTTGTCATACTCTATTTATATTCAAGTCCAAAGTCCAAAAACCTACATTAGGCGACTAATTTATCAAACTTTCGTTGAAAGACACCGGAGCTCAACACAATCGGCTCACTCTATGCGTCTTACGTCTAGTACACAGGGAACACCGAGTGGGTTTGAGTTAAGATTTTTGTTCAGTTCAGTTAGCCTGCTTAAAGTGCCATTCTTTCTTTATTCTTCATGCGTTTCTGAAGCTCCTTTCACAGGTCTGACGCAGTGGTATAAAGCACAGGTCCGCTCATTTGAAATGCCAGCGCGAGGCTCCGAAATCGCCTCATTTGTCAAAACACACCGAATCAACAGAGTGCCATTGAGTGGGTGAAGTATCTGTGTATGCAAACCGCTCCACAAGCACAAGGGAGACTATAAAACAGGCCAAAACATCACACACCTACCTGTAGATCAGAAGGGGAAGTGTTTAAAAGAGGACCTAATGCATACATCTAGCTATCTCTCTAGCTCTGTGTTTGTAGACTAATTAAGAAATGTGTCAGCGAACAAAAGGCTATTAGCAATTGCAGGTTGACTATATATACATTGTCAGTGCAGCTGCTTAAATGTGACTTCGACTTCTGTGAAAGAAGTATTTATGCGTAGTTGCATAACAACTAGTATGCAACCAGTAGTTGCATAACATAGAAGGTCGGGGTCAGATGAATGATGGGCAGGACCCTTCAGATCCCAAAAATCACAATGTCTGATTTTTTTACTTTTTATTTGTTATTATACAGCTGCAAATAAGTATTTGAACACCTGAGAAAATCAATGTTAATATTTGGTACAGTAGCCTTTGTTTGCAATTACAGAGGTCTAAAGGTTTCCTGTAGTTTTTCACCAGGTTTGCACACACTGCAGGGGGGATTTTGGCCCACTCCTCCACACAGATCTTCTCTAGATCAGTCAGGTTTCTGGGCTGTCGCTGAGAAACACGGAGTTTGAGCTCCCTCCAAAGATTCTCTATTGGGTTTAGGTCTGGAGACTGGCTAGGCCACGCCAGAACCTTGATATGCTTCTTAGAGAGCCACTCCTTGGTTATCCTGGCTGTGTGCTTCGGGTCATTGTCATGTTGGAAGACCCAGCCTCGACCCATCTTCAATGCTCTAACTGAGGGAAGGAGGTTGTTCCCCAAAATCTCGCAATACATGGCCCCGGTCATCCTCTCCTTAATACAGTGCAGTCGCCCTGTCCCATGTGCAGAAAAACACCCCCAAAGCATGACGCTACCACCCCCATGCTTCACAGTAGGGATGGTGTTCTTGGGATGGTACTCATCATTCTTCTTCCTCCAAACACATTTAGTGGAATTATGACCAAAACGTTCAATTTTGGTCTCATCTGACCACATGACTTTCTCCCATGACTCCTCTGGATCATCCAAATGGTCATTGGCAAACTTAAGACGGGCCTTGACATGTCCTGGTTTAAGCAGGGGAACCTTCCGTGCCATGCATGATTTCAAACCATGATGTCTTAGTGTATTACTAACAGTAACCTTGGAAACGGTGGTCCCATCTCCCGTGTAGTTCTGGGCTGATTTCTCACCTTTCTTAGGATCATTGAGACCCCACGAGGTGAGATCTTGCATGGAGCCCCAGTCCGAGGGAGATTGACAGTCATGTTTAGCTTCTTCCATTTTCTAATGATTGCTCCAACAGTGGACCTATTTTCACCAAGCTGCTTGGCAATTTCCCCGTAGCCCTTTCCAGCCTTGTGGAGGTGTACAATTTTGTCTCTAGTGTCTTTGGACAGCTCTTTGGTCTTGGCCATGTTAGTAGTTGGATTCTTACTGATTGTATGGGGTGGACAGGTGTCTTTATGCAGCTAACGACCTCAAACAGGTGCATCTAAATTTAGGATAATAAATGGAGTGGAGGTGGACATTTTAAAGGCAGACTAACAGGTCTTTGAGGGTCAGAATTCTAGCTGATAGACAGGTGTTCAAATACTTATTTGCAGCTGTATCATACAAATAAATAGTTACAAAATCATACATTGTGATGTCTGGATTTTTTTGTTTTTAGATTATGTCTCGTAGTGGACATGCACCTACGATGACAATTTCAGACCCCTCCATGATTTCTAAGTTGGAGAACTTGCAAAATAGCAGGGTGTTCACATACTTATTTTCCTCACTGTATAATAAAAGATAAAACCAAATCAAAACGAAATTGTAAAATGTTTCCCTTTCACTCAAATGAAGTCAAAGAAATCAAAATACATAAACCTTTTTTTTGTTCAGGTCCCAGAAATATAATTTGAATGAGTTTTCATTTGATCAGTACTTTTCAAAATGTGTATTCATTGTTGTGTGCGGTTGAAAAACCTGTTTTCTTTGCGGATTTCATTTGAGAGTGCAGATAAAATACTTTCAGTTTCCATATGCTCTGGTAAAAAGAGCTGTTTTCAGCCTGGATTTGAACATTGTCAGAGTTGAGGCCTGTCTCACATCCTCATGAAGACTGTTCCAGATTTTAGCTGCATGAAACTGAAACGCAGCCTCACCGTGTTTATTATTGACTCTGGGAACCACCAGGAGACCCCTCCCTGAAGTTCTCAGGGCCCGAGATGGTTCATGCGGCTCTAACATGTCAGAGATGGTGCTAAACCATGAAGAGGCTTGTAACAAGCAGAGCTGTTTTAAATTCTATTCTCTGAGTGACAGGAAGCCAGTGCAGGGACCAGAGCACTGGACTAATATGGTCGTATTTCCTGGTTCTTGTCAGGACTCGAGCAGCAGCGTTCTGGATGTTCTGCAGCTGTCTAACAGTGAGCAGGCCGTTACAGTAGTCTAACCTGCTGGATAATGCATGGATAAGTCTCTCCAAGTCTGGTTTATACAGAATACCTCTGATCTTGATGTTATTGCTTTGTTTTGGTGGTTTAAGTTCAGGTCTGAGTTCATGACACTCCTAGATTTCATACCTAATTTTTTTGGTTTTAAAGAGAGAGACTCGAGGTGACTGAAAACACTTTCTCTTTATTTTTATCTGAGTTTAGTTTGAGAAAGTTGTTTTGCATCCTCAAGCTGGCACATGTTCATGTTGAACAATAGGCTCTGTGCAACAAGTCCCGTGACGTACTTCCATTTTCCAAAGTGATCGGCAGATCAGTTTCCTGTTTACTTCCCGCTTCATCGCATCACCATGAATTTTACAAGATGTTTACAGAACCTGCCAAAAATATCAATAAATGATGTTCACCGTATCGTAGATGCCCACTCCCCTGCTCCCAAGAGCAAACGGGAAAAAGGATTTCGTCTTTATATATCCAGTTACTTGCACCAGTACGAGGGTAAGTCAAGTAGATTATGTGGCTATGCTATCCAGCTAGCTAGCTAAAGTTGGTGACGTGCTATGTTTAAGCTTTGCGTTTGTTTCGTATTTCTTGATGTTCAAACTCTGTCAACTTTGTCTCTCTCTCAGTGTCAGACAAAGATCAGGGCACGTGTGAAGTTGTTGTCAGGGCGCTGTGTTACAGTTCCATGAAGGAAGCTGAGAAGCCTCACAGTTTGAGTGTATGGTGAAGCCAGAATAGATAAGACAGCAGCGGTTGCTTGAGAAACCCAGTGTTCCTGATGTTCTTGGGGACCTAGCAAGATCATACATTCTAATGTAACTCTAAAATTTGCTCAAAATGAAAATAACGGTTAAAATGACAGGTAAGCTGATGTTGCTGGTCCCCACTGGGTTACTGCATGTGTTCATGTTCAAATCTGTAATGTTGTTATCAGTACGGTAAGTTATTATAACTCAGGTTTCCTGATGTTCCTGGTGATGCAGCTAGATGAAAACAGTGGTAAGAAGAGACCGGTAAGTTTACTTGGGTGATCCCCACTGGTTATTGCGTACTGATCCATATTTTTCTCATCAGTTCCGTATGGATCTTATCGTTCCTGTCACTAATTATTAACTGTGTTTTACCTAAAGTCAGTCATTTTTTTAAGTGTAAGCTGGTGTTGTGGGTATAAGGCATAATATTGATGTTGTGCATTTGAAATATTAAGCCAAAATACTCAAATGTATATTTGCTTAGTGGCTATTAGAGACAGGAATGATTAACATAAACCCAGACTGTGTCTAAAAGAATGATAAAACAATTACGTAAGCCCAGTTTAATAAATACTTCTTATGCCGTTTTACTTTTACAGGTGGTACTGAAAGATTCCAGTCCTGTGGAGCTGGTGCATCACAGCTGCACATGTGTGGCTGGAGCAGCTTTATGTAACCACTGTGTAGCCTTACTTTTCCAGTCTGCACATTATTCTCAGCTGAAAGTGCCTGTGGTCCCCCCATGCTAAGCTGTACTGAAGGAGAACAACAATGGCACAAGCCCAGAACTTTGGTAAGTGACAATAAAAGGTATATATATCTGTTGCACACTCATTATATACGTGTTGGTGATATTTTCTAAAGTATATCCTGTTATTTGATAGGGTATAAAACCAGGACCTGTGGATAAGATGGCTGTGCTATTTGCAAAACCAAAGTGTGGAGGAACAAAAGAGGGCATAAGGTAAAAGCTGAACATTGTAGATTTATTACAGTATCCTGCATGAATGTTTGAATGAAAATGTGTATGGCACATATGTAAAGTTTTATGTTTCACATAGAAGCTGTACAAAGGCCTGAGTGGGGATTTACCCGATCTCTCTGTGCTTCAGGTAGGGGTAACAAGATCAAATTCCCAAGGACAGTATAATATGGTCTCAACTTAAATTTATATACATATACTTGTATTTCACAATTTTATGAGGAGCTGTTTAGAGAAGGGTTTTCAATTACAAAGCTATTTTTAGTGGTGTGAGGCCATGCACACCAATACATTGAAAAAAGGGAAGTGTTTATGGTATGATAAGTATGATTTATTACATTCCTAGGTGAAAGAAGCCTATAAGAACTTCTCCGCAGCTGAGGCACCGATGAACTGCAGCATGGGCATCAGCTGTGAAGTTCCTCTGGTTGACTCTGCCCTTGCCCCAGTTTAAGCTGGCAGTCCATTGTCCTACCAGCAACCAGCAACAACTAAGAGGGACCTATCCTTCCATGCTGCCCTACCACCTCCATCTCTGCCTCTTAAGAATTACCGCCTGCAGCCATCTAGACATGGTACACAAATTTGAGTGTGCTACTGGAGAACAAAGTTCGTGCAGTGAATGGCATCAGTTGAGGAGGCCATGACTGACTGCCTCACGTTTCAGGGAGATCTGTCAGGTAAGAGAGTGTACTGAAGACATTCTGGCTGACCGGATACTGCAGGGAACCCGTCAGACTGCAGCTATAAAGAGGGGGCTTGAAATGGAGGCAGATGCCATCTGGGAGTACTGCCAGATGAAGAGGGTCAACCACTACCCTTGTGGATTTGTAATTCACCCTGATATTCACCCTCCCAATAGGGTAATTTTTGATCCTTCAGAGCAGTGTAATTTTGGTTTCATTGAAATGAAATGTCCGAATGTTAAAAGCTATGTTGACTGCCCATATCTCAAAATGAATTCAGGCAAACTGGAGGTCAAAAGATCACATGCTTATTACTCGCAAGGACAAGGGCAGATGCTAATAACAGGAATGAATTGGTGTGACTTTGTTGTCTCAGCTGAGGAAGACATACTAATTCAAAGAATTTACAGAGACCGTGACATGTTAGATGTCATCAAAGAAAAGATAGACAGGTTTTATTTCAATATGTACATGCAGAAATGCATGTATTGTGTGCAAATCCAATCACCATGCACAATGTAATGAAATGTAATGTGTGATGTAATGTAAATGCTTATTAAATTATATAAATTTATGATGCAACATTGGATTTAGATACTTGATATTAACTAAACCTATAAATCACTAGAGGGGCTGCTATGCCAATACTTAGTTGTCAATTTTCCACTGTGGTGGGTTCACTGAATGAGAGATACTCAGCAGACATTCGTGTGGTTATAACAATGCATTTATTCAGAATTTTCTGGTTAATTTCCCATTACTGATCTATCTAAACACACTTAAATTACACCGATAACTTTATATATGAGAGATTAACCAAAAAGACAACTGATTATCATGAATGTGTAATATTTATCTTTCTAAGTCCTAAGTCAGTAAAAGATATGTGAGAGAATCAACAAATTGAACATAAACAAGACAAAAATGTAAGCTAAGGAATAAACAAATTCATGTTCATCACCATACCCCATGCAACTTCAACAAAATAGTAAATGGTAAGTAAATGTGGATGTTCTGAAGATGCAGTCCATTGCTCGTTTAAAATCTCCTGTTGCTTCCTCATCTCAAACATCATACACCCATTTCTTGACAAGAGGCCCATTTTGGTAATTTGTGAGGAGACATGCAACTGTGAAGATTTGGTTGATGCTGCCAGAGATGGACAGAGGGATTATAGAATCATATAGAATTGTACTCCTTTTTATATTGTATTTTTATTTTTATCTTTATTGTGTGCAGCGCTTTGGTCAACTTTGGTTGTTGTAAGGCGCTTTAGAAATAAAACTTGATTGAACTTGATTGATTGAATCAAAAAAAATATTTTCTTTGACTCTTCTGATCATCCTCTCAACATGCACTCTTAAACGAGCAATGGACTGCGTCTTTAGAACATCCACCTCCAACATTTGTGTCCTCTTGGAGAGAAAGGCAGGACAATGAACAGTCCCAGGTACAAGTTTATCCACCAGGAAGCCCTTGTCAACCATGATGGCCATGTCAGGTGTTAAGAGTGATGTAATCCCTGACTGGCGAAACACCTCTCTATCACTCATGGATCCTTCAAAGAGTGCTGACACAAATGTCAGGGCTCCATGGGGGGACATTCCCACCATGGCCTTGAAGGTGCAGTGGGACTTGTAGTGTGAAAAGACCTCACTTTGAAGGAGCAGAGATGTTGGTGTCTGACAGCGTAACTCTGTGCAGTCAAGGACCACATGTGTGTTGCTGTAGCTACCATGAAAGTCCTGTGGGAGACTGGCCTTCACAGCTGCAGGAGACATCCATGTACATACCGATCCCAGTAGGCTGTAGAGAAAGTTGGCCCAGGTCACAATAATTCTGCTGACTGTTGCTCGATGGATGTTAAATCTATGGCCCAGCTCCCTCTGGGTACAGCCAGTGGACAGGTATGACAGAAAGAGGAAAAGTTCATCTATTGGCAGCAGTTTCTGTGGGAAAATATTAAATTAAAATTAGATCATGACCATAATAATCATGGCTGTGTCTATATTTGTGTTTGAGTCTGCTACTTACAGTCGGTCTGGTTACAGGACTTTCAGTTGTTGTGCTCGTTTTCCTTGCTCTGGTGTTGGTGACCCTAACCATCTTTACTGTAGCAGAACTGATCAGGCCCCAAAATGCCATCAGATGCTCATATGAGGGGAATCTAAACAGTATTGTAGTTGGAATTAATTATCATACTTGCTCAATATTAGCTTAAAAAGACAGAAAATAATACACTGATACAGACAATAGAGGCAACCACTTCCAGTAAAGTTAAACGTTGATCTTACCACTACTAACTTGGCTTGATTGGTTGTGCATATCTTACCTGGTGTAAAATCTGATTTCCTCTGGTGATGATGCAAACCGCTGGAGTCCAAATGAGCTCTGTAGATGAAGCGTTTGGACCTGCCGTCTCAGCATCTCGATTTCATCTAGTAGCTTCTCATATTGCTCCCGGGCGACACACACTGTGGGACTTGCTTCGTAGTCGTGGTCAATGGGCATGGGGACCATTGCTTCCACAATCTCCTCCTCACTCTCCTCAGTCACGGGGTCAGGACTTGATGGTGTGGGACGAGTGCGGCGCTCCCAAACACCAGCCCGCGTCTTGCTGTTCGTGTAGCCGTTCCATTCGAACAACGACGGCACAGCACTTGCAGCTAAAATCTGTTTACGCTTAGCAGTAGTACGGATAAAATCATTAGTGAAATGTCTGCTGCATACCTTCGTATGCAGAGTTACGGAAAACCCCGTCCTTCGGATCTTATGAAGCCACTGCGCACGAATGCTCTTAACAGGAGCGGGAAGTAAACAGGAAACTGATCTGCCGATCACTTTGGAAAACGGAAGTACGTCACGCGACTTGTTGCACAGAGCCTATTGAATATCCAAACATTCCAACTGTAGCCCAAAGTAAAGCATCCCCTTCCTACAAATGCCAGTGTTCGATGTAGGAATTTGCAGTATTTTCTCTTGCACTTTTGCTACTTTTACTCGATTTAGAAATATTTCTCAGAATGACCATGGGGGCCTGAAGTTGACTTGGGAAAAAAAAGCTCCCGCAGATTGTCTCACTCTTTTTCTTAGCTTTTATTGCTGCAACATTTCAGTCTTTCTGACCTTCATCAGACTTGAACACAGCCCCTTCCGCTTGGTCTTTTATTTTTTATCAGCACATAACAATTGAACAAGTCAAATTCATAATTACTACAAAGTTATGGTGATTATTTCGAAAAATAAAAAGTTAAAGTTTTAATTCTAGAGACGTTCTGACATCTCCAGATGCCAGAACGTCTCTAGAATTAAAACTTGATTTTCAGTTGCGGTCAAAATATGCCGCGGCACAATATCGTCACAGCATTACATTCAATACGCAGTCCGCACTTTTCAAAAACGCTGCACAGCCGCGAGGAGAGGCGAGGAAAAGCAGCGAGGGGAAGCCAGTTTGAGGAAATCAAGTTTAGGGCACATTTTCTTTATTTTCTTTAGAAATTATTAAGATAATTAAAAATAAAATCTAATAAATCATCCATAGGCTTGTGGCTTGAAGGCTTACAGGCAGTTCCTGGAACACAGTGGAAAGTGAGGAATCACTGCGGAGAATATCCCAATTTTTGTTAATTATCCGTCTGTGTTTGTGAGACGTGTGTATTGCAATGAGCAGAATATTTTTTTGGACTCTATTCTTGATGTCTTCTTAAACAAATCTGATCTCTGTATGGATTTCGTTTTTAAAAGGGCCTGGTCAAGAATTGGTTTCTTATATTTCCTGGATACAAGTCTTTGGTACATGTCGGTCGCCTGGTTGTTGAAGTCTTGAAGATTTGGGATGAAAGCTGTCGGCCCTTAGTACAGTGTTTTTGTGACATACACAAAATGTATAGTCACATATTTTATGTTATTTAATATTGAGAGTCATGCTATTTATGTTTAATGGAGAAACCTGGGAACGACTTATTATGGGGTGCACCACAAGGGGGCATTGTTGTGAGCAGGCTGTGGGTCCGCCTGGCGGGGCCTTCTTGCCAACACGTTGGCAACTTCCCTTCATACTATGGAGCGAGGCTGCGTCAACCGCTAACTCACTGCCTCCTGTCTTCTTTTCCTATCTTACAGGTAATAAGGTTCTAAGCACATGCTAAATAACACATACATGAAAGGTATGATGTGGTTAGAGATGGCCAATTTTCGAGCGGTTTGTAACAAGATAAGATGATGTAATTAATGTATTCAGTCGTGCTATACGCGTGGGCACGAGGTCTGGTAATGGCGGCGCCCCCGCTCTTGACTTGAACTCACAAAAGTGCATTATCCCAAATGAAGGTTTTGCTAAATGGTTTCGGTTTAAAAAGGGTGTTTAAGATTTTTGAGACAGTATAAAACATTTTCTAGAGTTCAGTTTTGTGTATAAATAAAAGGATTTATAAGCAGGTCAAGCCGTAGTAGGAACACGATTTCAATTGTTAGTCAAATATTGGCTTGTGTACAATGTAGAAAGCTACAAGTATAAGAAACGGTATTGATGTTTACTTATTTTTGTTTGGTCATGTGTGTTGTCAGAATGTTTGTTGATCTGACACAGACTGAATATGTAAATTTATTTGATTTTTGTATTAAAGATACTATGAAGCGAGACTGCGTCAACCGCTAAGTCACTGCCTCCTGTCTTCTTTTCCTATCTTACAGATTACTATTTCTGCTACGGCAACCCCACAGCTTGGGGCCCGTAACATTTTTGTCAGTGCTCTTCCTGAAAATCGAGGTATGTAATGTACCTTGTGTGTCCACTGTGATTGATAGATCCAGGAAGTTGATGACTTTCACTGTAGTCGAGGCTTAGTCGGATGTTCGGGTTTGTATTGTTGAGATAATTGTAGAAGTCTATTAATTGTTCCGAAGAGCCTGTAAACAGCATTGGGAAATATCACAATCAGCGTCTAAAAGGCTTTTCTTTACATTCCATTTCCAAAAGATTTATTGATGAGACACTGCCAATAGTTCATACTTGTGATCAGAGAAACAGCGGTGACATGTCAGTAAAGATCGGCCTCTGCTGCGGCGTGAGGCCCCTCCCTCGCATTATCGCCTCATGTTTAGGTAAATCTCATTCAGAAGTTATTGTGCTTGCCCTTATATGGTGAAATGGAGGCGTTCAGAGGGCGTGGCCTGAGGAGGGGTCACGTACGCACATTTCTGCTCCAGGTGAAGTGGGAGATTACGTGGTGCAAAGTTTCTCTTTGCAGGGAAAGAGGTTGATGAGGCTGTTTTTGTGGCAGTAACGAAAGGTTTTGATGAAAGTAGTCTCTAAGCTGTTCAGTGAGAATATCCACACGAAGACACAACGCTTATATTTTCAGAAACTTTCTTTGTAAGCACAAAGCCAGCTTAGTAAATGGGTCCACATGGGTTGACTCAGGTCTGTGAAAACGGCATAATTCATCTGCCAGGCCTGTGTGTGGCGCTGTGACGCTAACACAGATAATAGAACAAGATGTAGAGGGCGCATGCGCAGTAAACTTTTGTGGAATGTAAACAGTGAAAATGATTCAAGGATTTACGATTTACAGAAGAGACAAGGAGGCGAGTTTATTCTTCAGACGTAACGGGACTAAAGCAGACAAACCTGTCAGTGACCGGACTTTGACTGTCAGTCCAAAAACACAGACTGACTCAGCCATGTTTTTGTATTTGTCACCTGTGGCTCACGGTCTCCAGTGGAGCAAAGAGGAGTAAAACTATAATAGATCCATGAGTAAAACTCATTATAAGGTCAGTAGATTATGGATAACAGACTCCACTCTGGTGCTGTGATGTCATCGTAAAAGGTTGCGGAGATCTTTCCACTCTGGGACCTAGTTTGGAAAATGTTCGTTTACAGACCCCCAAAACGCCGGACTCGTGTGGACGATACACTGGATTGATAAAATATCTTTGCGTTTTGTCCTCAGCTTGACTTCGTGTGGACAGGGCCAAAGACCCAATGGCATCGTAAGTGTTCAATTCCTTTGGTTCAAAATGACTTTTTTCCACCAATGGAACTCCCAAAAACGACACTTGTTAAACCTGATTAAATAATGACACACACGGGTTTGAAGACATCGATAATTACATAAAGAAGACAACTTTTCTCAGTCATATCCAGGTCAAGTCTCAATGTAAGTTCTTTGTACAGTTTTTGGATATTTTTCCGGCCCATTCTGACTCACACAGGCGTTTTCCAGATGTACATCCTCCGCTTAGTGACTCGCACTCAGGACAGGATGAAGAGGAGATGTTCCAGCACCTGTCTGAAGCCCCCTCACTCTCAGGGGGTCCCTGGGATAGAGCGGCGGGTTTAGTCTGCCCTCTCCTCCTCCTCTCCAAACATGAAGGTACGAGGATATTTCTGGAAATGGGAAGTTGTATACAGTTACTAAAGGATTCCTTGTTTCCCCCCCATCTAACAGAGCGAGGGGCTGCATTAAAAATAAGGGTCCCATATGACACGAGTTCTCGAGAGTGAGGGGTGGATGATGAGATTGGCAGATGGGTCGGTGCAGCGTTGGCAGTGATGCGGTCGCTGTTTCGGACTGTTTGGTGAAGAGGGGGCTGAGTCGGGGGGCAAAGCTCTCGATTTGCTGGTCGATCTAATTTAGGCATTAATGAAAAAACCTGGCTGATTTTCAACCAAGTCATCCAGGGAAGGGGAATCATTATTTTGAAAAACATTACTTGCAGTTACAAAATGCTTATTAAAGGCTTCACAAATGTCTTGTTTTGATGGTAACTATAGCAACCTAACAGCTTTCCAGAATTTTTGCAGGGTTTCCATTTTAGCCATTGTAATTTTTGCTAGACATCTGTTTTGTATTTTGCGATAAAGTATCCAATCCAAAAATCCCCCAAAAAAGTCCTTATTTAATAATCCATGAGAGCTGTTTTTTTCTTTCTTGTCCATGTGCCAGATTCTAGTCTTTTTCGAATTGCACAGTTTTAACTTGGATTAGTAATATCTATTTCCAATATAAATAAAACATAATCCTGCTTGAAGTCAAAATAATAATTGGGTCCATCAGTAAGTGGCAGAAAAGTGTAAAAACAGACAGATCTCATGGTCTCCGTCTGTCAGCCTGTAGCACCCGCTCCTCCTCTCAATAAAATTATGTATAAATACCTCTCTTTCAAGGAAAACATTGTGTACACGCTTTGAAACACCACTGAGGCTGAATGATCGCTAATTATCGCGTGTTGAATACACGCGATAATATCAATAGCCTGGTTCTTAGATTGAAGACTTTAATAAGATGTTTTTCAGCCGTCAATGGACCGATTTTAGTCAAATAAACACTGGCTGAAAACTCTTCTTGTTAGTTGTACATATGCCAACAGAGTATTTTATATGCACTCTTCACTTTTACTGAAGTTAAAAGAGTTATACATATCTGGGTGTTGATTTGGACCCTGAACTGGATTGATCAGTGCATGCAAATGCAGGATACAAGAAAGGACAGTGCAGACCTCTCTTCCTCAGGGAGCTTAAATCCTTTGAAGTCTGTCATGAAATGCTGTGCCTTTTTTTTAATCTATCTGTATTTATTGCTGTTCAGGGGGAACTGCATGACGGCCTGGGAGGAGATCTCTAAATATATATATATATATATATATATATATATATATATATATATATATATATATATCTCGCTCTCTCTCTCGCTCTCGCGGGTTAGTTTATAAGGACTAAATGCACCATAGAACTTGCCAAGGGCACAAACTTTGCGTGAGCCGACCCAGGGAAGTTGAGCTTGCCCGGCTGTGGCTAAGAACAAGCGCCTCCCCAGAATTGTGTTTAAACCCTTCGAACACGACTGTGAGGACTGTAAAGTCTGTTTTCGTGTTGCTTCTAAACAACACATTATGGTTGTATCTCCATGAATGAGCTTCTAAAATACATGTTGTCTCTGTGCACAAACAGCAAATGGTTTACACCAATTTCTCCAATGTACTAGCGGTCAGTACAGTTTTACCCGTCGCATCTTATTTATTATCACCTTATTAAAGGGGCATTATGCCATTTTTTAAGGCGAAAAAAAGTTATTATTTGTGTGTATTTGATCTTGTAGTGACCCAGCTACTGTATGTGTGGTACACGATGGTGCCTTTACTTTCAATCACAGTGGTCTCTACAACACTCCAGAATCAATTGTTTTGAAGGTTTTCTGGTGAGAACGTCCATCAGCACTCAAAACCCTCCAACCTTCCATCCTCCAGTGTCCAAGCGACCACTGTGATGGGAAGTAAAGGTGCCATACTGACCACTCATACAGCCGCTGGGTCACAACAAGGTCAAATAGACACAAACTTGTTTTTCCACATAAAATGTTGCATAATGCACCTTTAAATGAATTTGAGCTGTTATAGCGTTTAAAAGAGACAAGCATCTCATCTGCTTCTGCTTTTTGCATCATGCGCATTCTTGCAATTTACAACCCATTTCCGGAGGTTGCTGGAAAAAAATAAAACACGACATGAGTTGCTTCTTACTGGCTTCCATTTGATTTTCCAGTGGTTGCCTGGGATTTTGCATGGCGAGGGCCTGTTGTGGTGGATTATTCTTGGTTTTCCTCTTGATTTTATGACGCATTTGGGTCACGGCACTAAATTGGGTAAACACGTCCACAAATGGCTGGGAGTTTTTAGCTTTTGGAATGGGCCGAGCTGGAGATAGGCTCAGGAAGCTTCCCCAGGGTGGGCAGTGAGAGACGGCATGTGCGAACTTTGACTTGGCACTGACTCATCCACATCAGTGCATTTAAAAAAAGGTTTGCTTTCCCACTGGCAGAAGAGATGATTGATGAAGGATAGTTTTCCTTCTGCGAGGGATTGGGTTTCGTAACGGCCTTCGCTGATATTTGTCGTATCCAAAGCTGATTGCAATGTTTTGGGCCTGGGGGTGTATTGTTTATGAGGGCACGGTTTGGTATTTTCACTGGTACAAAAAAAGGCCCACAGAAAATAAACTACAGTATTACAGTAGATCCCTGATATATTTTTAAATAAAAACGTCTGTAGATTTATCCACAATACTAGATTGTTTCTTTGACAACTTCTTTATCTTCTCAAACTAGATAAATAAAGAGTATTAAACCACGCATGCTCAGTGACTTATAGAGAACACACTGTGTGTCATTCGATCTGAGCGATGACAGGCAGAGCACAGACAATAACGACAATAACAAAACCATGTGAGGGAAGCCGTATCAGACACGGCTAGTTAGCCGCGCCGCTAAAGTTTACCTGGAGGCTGCGGAGAATGGCAGGTCTGTGCATCACTGGAATACAGACAGGTGCTTTTCCACAGACGAGTAAACAGCGGTGCAACAAAGGGCTCAAGTTTTACTGACATAGGGTGTCTGCAATGTCCTGGAGATCTTATGTTTAACATGATGTGATCACTGTCCTTGTCTCTCTGTACATAGTCTGTATATAGTGTCTTTGTATGTTTTTACTAACTTGTGTGTAACACCAACCTGCCAGGGGGTCTGCAGATGGGAATTAGCCTAAGAATCAGATCAGAATAGTTTTTATTGCCATTGTTTAAGAACAGGTTCACAAACTAGGATTTTTTCTCGTTTGGGATTTTTTCTAATCTGACTGAAATATTGATTACAACTCTGACTTGCTGGCTTGTACACCGGGTTTGGGGGAAGGAGTGGTAGTATATGACAGCAGTGCAAATACAAAACTTCAACAGCACGGGGATGAGAGAGATTGGCCAAGGACATGATCAGAATGAGTTTGATGAGTCTTAAAACGAAAAGGATCTGCATGGTTTTCTCTGCGTCAGTCACATCAGAGTGTAGGCTGGCAGAATGAAACAACACACTGTCCTACACTGTACCACATGCCAGCCCTATCTGGTGTTGACAAGAGTTGTGCAGGCAGCAGTGTGTTTGTGGCTGTGGTGTTTCCTCGGCAGAATATTGTTTCATTGTCACACGTCTCACGCTCTCTACTGCTGCGGAGTGTTCCCAGGTCGGCAGACTCAAGTGCTCTGCTGTTTTAACCCTGTTCCTGCCTCGTCCCCGCAGTGTACTCAGCATGTTACTCAACAGCACACAGCGCGTTTGCTGCTCATCATTCTCCGATGCCATCTGAGGACTTGAAGACGGGGGAAAATGTTCACTTCCAATCTAAGTTCGCTTTCAGAGTATGGAAATATTGTGTGTATTTTTGTGTGTGTGCAAACCGCCACAAGCCGTGTAACCTGAAGTCATCGCTAACATTACGGGATTCTTCGGAGTAAACATGCAGGAAGCATTCAAAACATGTCGGGAGGGGGTGTATGTATTTATACTTCATCGTGCTTTGGTTGTGATGCATTTTGAGTATTTTTTATAAATTATTGACATCCCTGATCTTGCCTCAACGTATTGTAACTTCAAATTGCATTTTTCAAACACTGCGGCATCTCCTTGGCATAAGTGGCATCTACAAACAAATATTCCAGGTTTAGACAGATGTCAGGGTACACTGCCTGACCAAAAAAACAACACACAACTGGATTTAAGTAACCGCTCTGATCTGAGGCTTCTGCAGTTGATCAGGTGTAGGTTCGGCAACACTGTGCCCAAAGAATGAAATCAACTGAGCATCCTGAATGACCAGGTTGTATCTCTTCCTATCTCGAGGATAGGACATACTTTGTAGAAATTGGCAACAGTGTCTCAGACTAAATTTCCATGACCTGTGGAGTCCCCCGGGGGTCAATCTTGGGACCCTTCCCATTTATCCATTTTCTTCCGCTTTATCCGGGGCCGGGTCGCAGGGGCAGCAGTCTCAGCAAAGATGCCCAGACTTGCCGATCCACGCACACCTCCTCCAGCTGTTCTGGGGGGACCCCGAGATGACACCAGGCCAGCTCGGAGACATAGTCCCACCAGCGTGTCCTGGGCCTTCCACGAGGCCTCCTCCCGAGGGAGGCGACCAGGAGGCATCCGGAACAGATGCCCTAGCCACCTCAGCTGGCTCCTTTCAACGTGGAGGAGTAGCGACTCGAGTTCGAGCTCCTCCCGGGTAACTGAGCTCCTCACCCGATCTCGGAGGGTGTGCCCAGCCACCCTGCAAAGGAAACTCATTTCGGCCGCTTGTATTCACAATCTTGTCTTTTTGGTCATTACCCAAATCTCATGACCATAGGTGAGGGTGGGAACGTAGATCGATCGGTAAATCGAGAGCTTTGCCTCAGACTCAGCTCCCTCTTCACCACAACAGTCCGATACAGCGACCGCATCACTGCTTTCGCCGCACCGATCCGTCTATCGATCTCACGCTCCATCCGTCCCTCACTCGTAAACACGACCCCGAGATACTAGAACTCCTCCACTTGAGGCAAGGACTCCCCACTGACCTGAAGCGGGGAAACCACCTTTTTCCGGTGGAGAACCATGGCCTCAGATTTGGAGGTGCTGATCCTCATCCCGGCCGCTTCACACTCGGCTGCAAACCGCCCCAGTGTGCGCTGAAGGTCCCGATTTGATGAAGCCAACAGAACAACATCTTCTGCAAATAGCAGAGATGAGATTCTGAGGTTCCCAAAACGGACACCCCCTGGCTGCGCCTAGAAATTCTGTCCATATAGGTAATGAACAGAACCGGTGACAAAGGGCAGCCCTGGCGGAGACCAACACGCACCGGGAACAGGTCTGACTTACTGCCGGCAATGCGAACCAAGCTCCTGCTGCGGTCATACAGGGAACGGACATACAGGGCGAACTCCCACAAACCCTCGAGCACCCGATGAAGGGTATAGAGCTGGTCCAGTGTTCCACGACCAGGACAAAAACCGCATTGTTCCTCCTGAATCCGAGGTTCGACTATTGGCCGGATCCTCCTCTCCGGCACCCTGGAATAGACCTTTCCAGGGAGGCTGAGAAGTGTGATCCCTCTGTAATTGGAGCACACCCTCCAATCCCCCTTCTTGAAGAGAGGGACCACCACCCCGGTCTGCCAATCCAGAGGCACTGTCCCCAACCCCCAGGAAATGTTGCAGAGGCGTGTCAACCAAGACAGTCCTACAACATCCAGAGACTTGAGGTACTCAGGACGAATCCCATCCCCCCCTGGGGCCTTCCCACCGAGGAGCTTTCTAACCACCTCGGTAACTTCAGCTTGGGTGATGGACGAGCTCCCCTCCGAGTCCCCATCTTGGGACCCCTCTTATTCAACTTGTACATGCTTCCACTGGGTCAGCTAATAAACAGCAACAATGTGTCGTACCATAACTACGCAGATGACACTCAGATCTACGTGTCACTGACGGCAGGTGAACATGGGCCTGTAGATACTCTCTGTCACTGCATCGAACAGATCAGTTTGTGGATGCAAAACAACTTTCTCCAACTAAACTCAGACAAAACTGAGATCATTGTTTTTGTCCCACAGACACAAAGACAAAGTGTTATCAGTCACCTTGAGTCTCTCTCTCTAAAACCAAAAAATCAGGTTAGAAATCTAGGAGTAATCATGGACTCAGACCTGAACTTAAACAGCCACATCAAAGCAATAACATCATCAGCTTTTTACCATCTGAAAAACATTAAGATCAGAGGAATAGTGTCAAAACCAGACTTAGAGACACTCATCCATGCATTTGTCTCCAGCAGGTTAGACTACTGTAACGGCTGCTCACTGGCCTTTCTAAACGAGCTGTTAGAGCTGCAGAACATCCAGAACGCTGCTGCTCGAGTCCTGACAAAAAACAGGAAATACGACCACATTAGTCCAAGTCTAATGTGTACAAGTCTTTTCATGGTTTAGCATCAAAGTCCATCTCTGACATGTTAGAGCCGTATGAACCATCTCGGGCCCTGAGAACTTCAGGGAGGGGTCTCCTGGTGGTTCCCAGAGTCAATAATAAACACGGTGAAGCTGTGTTTCAGTTTCATGCAGCTAAAATCTGGAACAGTCTTCATGAGGATGTGAGACAGGCCTCAACTCTGACAATGTTCAAATCCAGGCTGAAAACAGCTCCCGTGCATATGAAAACTGAAAGTATTTTATCTGCACTCTTGCCTTTTACTGTGTTGTTTTATTGATTGATTTGAACTGCTTTCTTGTAATTGTGTGCGACTGTGAAGCACTTTGAATTGCTTTGTTTATGAATTGTGCTCTACAAATAAACTTGCCTTGCCTTGCATTGCCTTCCTCCCTGATGGCACGAGCATATTCCAAGATGGCAATTCCAGCATTCATCGGGCTCACATTGTGAAAGAGTGTGGTAGATCTGGGCCTCTATTGCTCTGGAGCTCAAGACCTGCTCCTGTGCAGCCATGATGAGAGCCTCTGTGGTGTCCTTCAGTTCCGCTCTTTCAAGCCATTGGAGCTTTCTTGATATCAAACAAAAAATGTATTTCAAATTGACAGGCCTATCTCAAAATGTCTTGCTTTAAATAAAAATGAAAAGTCTTCTGATTCAGGCTCTACCATGTTATTTTACCTTTTTCTTCTCAGATGATTTTAAACACGTATATTCCAAGTTGTAGTGCACCTCACAGCTGCTGTAGAGGCGTCCTCATAAGGCACTGGTTTCTATCACCGCACCACACTGTTTCCTCACTGTCAGCAGCTGCTCTTTATGCACCGCGTGTTCCGACTCAGCCAGAGGAAGGTGTTATCAGCCACATTCCGGCTCCTAATACTGCCTTAAATCACCCCAAATGCAACACTTGTTTACACGTCGCAGGCTCACGGTAATTAAAAGTCAACATCACCCTGGGGAAGAGCCTCCGTTTTGGCTGACAACATAGCGTCATGATATTAATGTATACGGGGGAAAAAATTACATGGAGGGTTCGATTCACACGACCTAAAGCTGACGGCGAGAATAGTAATAGTCATCATAACCATCATCGTTAAATTTTTTTTACACTACAAAAAGTAAATATCAAGCATTGGCTTAAATGACTTGAATTGAGGAAATTTGTCTTTTTTTTTTGGTTTTCACTCAATTTCCTGATTGGTCCAAGTTTACTTTGGTTATTTGATGACATTTCAGACTGGTTCTAAGATATATCTTGCTTGAAATAAGACAATACAACTGCCAATGGAAAAAGACCAATTTTCCTACCCCATTGGCAAAGAAAATTACGTGAAAATAAAGACAAAATGTATTGAAACGAGTCAGAAAACTCTCAGAACAAGTGCAATAATCTCGGTCAGAAGCCCAGCTACATCTTAACTAGCTAAAACAAAAAGTTGATTGTCTGTGTAGGCTCCCAGTCGTACAGGACGTCAATGAAGGTACTTGAGTCACCTTCTGTACTCTGTAGCTGAAACCTTGAACGTTTCGCCTCTCATCCAAAAGGCTTCGTCAGCAAACTAAGGTGCAGCTCGGCCCGGAGACCAGATATAGACCAACAGGGAGGAGTTGAGCTCGGCACGGCTCCTCCCCTCGAATCACAGCTACTCTCAACTTTAAAGGTGTTTACTCAGTCAGTAAAGTTGAGGGAATTATCCTATCATTGCCTTTCCCCAAGTAATTCTAATCCTGTACAAATAGGGCTTTAGTGGCTAATCAACCAAGAAAAGTAATGTATCCAAAAAATAACATGGATGGTTCAGATCATAAAATATATCCTATGAGAAGATGGAGGAATTTCTACAATATGACAATGTGACACTCAACAGTTCAAAACCTGGGGCTCAAGAAATGTTTTCTCGCACTAAATAAAGGTTATGTACAGCCAGTGATAACATTAGGAGTTATTCGTTCTACTCGCCCTCTGATAAAGCAGACAACATTGTTCTTTCATTTGAATACGTTGGCCGGGGTAATGTTGTAGAGATGGATATCAAAAATATTGTGAAATGTATGTTTATTTAAGGGCTGTAAATAGCAGATATTTATTTTTATTTCAGGAGACTTATAGATTGGCGTTGAAATGTCACATTACAGCTTGACATTTTCTCGGCAAATGGCAACCCAACTTGAGTGATGTGACCAAAAGGGAGATCTGCTGCGGGCCGTAGTTCTTGACATTTGGACAAATTCTTTCTTTTATTTGATCCGCTTCTAAAAAACCTGTCAAAACTCCGCAGCGCAATTCACCACATCTCTGACTATTACAGCAGCCCAACAAATGGAAAAATCTATTCACATCTTTTTAAACTTTTGCAGAAAATCAACCGGCCTTTGAAAGCAGAAAGCTTCAAAAGGTCCAACACAGAAACACATTCAATATTTTCACTTCACCATATTCTACAGAAGAAATATTTGTTTATAGTTATTGAAGTGTTTTTTCGTGTGTGTTTTTGGAAACGGTTCAACAAGCTACTGTGGCAGTTTATACTTTTGAGTGTATTATCTTATTGAGAGTGATGGAAACACATTGAGGCCAGCACTGACTTTGGCGCAGATGGCACAGGTTCACATCAAGTACCAGTATACTTTATTTTCAGTGGTTCCATTGGATGTTGACACATCTTCAGCAGACAGTAGATATTAACTGTATAAAATCCAATAGAATGAAAAAATGTAATTGTCTACCTTGCACAATGATGAATGCGGAAATTTGCCTCATAACATTCGGAAGTGCGTTGAGCAGCTGCTGAGAAGGTGATTAGATGTAAGTTCCTATCGAGGACATGTGCAGCTCGTATCACAGCTGACCCTTCTCACCCTGGACATGGACTATTCACCCCTCTCCCCTCAGACAGGAGGCTACGGTCCATCCGGACCCATACCTCCCGCCACAAGAACAGTTTTTTCCCCTCCGCCATCAGACTCATGAACACAAAAAAAGCTAGCCTGGCACAAGCCAGACTGATCCTCCATGTTAAGAGATACATGGGGATACAGTCTGGAATTGTCCTCCTCCCGCAACCAAAACAGTGAAAATGGTGGCCGCCGCGACACAGCAATCTTTTGCCAGTGCCCTTTCTGCTGTTTTAAATGAGCTGAACTTGTACCTAAAGCCACAGCAAGAAGCTGCCCTGAAGGCTTTTCTTTTAAACAACAACGTTTTTGCCACTCTACCGACAGGATTTGGAAAAAGTCTGATTTATCAGCTCGCTCCACTCGTAGCTTAGAAAATGGACATCTACATTAATCCGGTCGTGGTTGTTGTTTCACCACTCGTGGCTTTGATGGAGTAACAGGCCAGTAAACTTGGAGTCACTGCCATGCAGCTTGGCGAAAACAGTGACAAAGACATTTTCAGGGGTCAAGCTCAACTGTCGTTTGGCAGTCTAGAGGCATGGCTGCTAAATAATAAATGGCGTCGCTTGTTGTCTAGCCAAACAGATGTTGTTGGTGTAGTGGTGGACGAGTTTCACTTGACATACAAATGGTAAGTTTTCTCCTATGTAAAATTACTTGATCTAACACTATTGCCAAGACCTAAAAAGGTTAACATGCTAACGCAAATGCCTTCATTACCAGGGGCCAAGCTGAAAAGGGCAAACGTACTTTTAGAGAGAGTTTCTCAAGGCTGGGTGAACTGCGATCCATGGTCAAAGCTGGTAAGATAGTATTTTGAAATTGTTCAATTGCTGCTTTCAAAATATGAACTGTTACAAAGTAATCCAGCATTTTTACATTGATGATAGTTGCAGTTATGTGTGGAGTTGTTAATACTATTGTTGCACAGTACAAATGGAGGAATATTATGAAATATTAGTGATATTTTTTGTGCCTCAGTTACTTATTTTAATATCTAAGTAACAAGGACATAAGAAAGCCTACTCATGTTATATATTTTGCATATTCTGGGGAAAATGTAGGACAAAAATTAACAGGACTGACAGTTAATGTGAGTCCACATGCCTTCCCAGTTATTTATCCAATATGTTTTTTTTAAAATTATAGCTCCTATATTGGCACTGAAAGCTTCTGCGGACCTGGAATCAAGAGCACGGGTGATAAAGCAGCTTCATCTGGACAACGCAATGGTTCTGACTGAAAGCCCTAACAGATTTAACATCAGACTAGGAGTCCAGAATATTTTTGGATCTTCCCTGGACAGTCTGGACTGGATTGTAGAAGAGATCAAGGGCAAAGGACTTTCACTGTCTCATATTTTAATTTACTGTCGGACATTAAAAGCTGTTGCGAGAGTCTTCTGCTATTTAAAAGCCGAGTTGGGTGAGGATTCTTGGGTTGACAGGGATCCGGAACACAAGCTTGAGAACATGCTTATTGGCATGTTCCATAGCAAAACGCTTCAACAGAATAAAAGTCATGTGCTATCATCTTTCAGCGGAGAAGGCAATTGTAGAGTTGTTGTGGCCACAACTGCTCTTGGTATGGGCTTAAATTTTCCTACTGTGTCCCATGTAGTGTTGTACGGCATGCCGTAGGATGTGGAAGCCATTGTTCAGGAGATTGGCAGGGCGGGGAGAAATGGGGCACAGTCACATGCTGTAGTTTACTGTATTAAACAACATAAAAATGTGGGTCACACAGTAAAAGAGCTGCTAAATTCAAGCCAGAGTACATGCTTTTGAAAAGCTTTATACGGCCATTTTGATAAAGATCCCTGTTCGGTTCTTCCGGGACATTTGTGCTGTACTTATTGTCACTTAAAATGTGTCTGTCAACCTGACGGGTGCAAGGAGCCTTTACCTTTGTATGAGCAAACCCGAAGCAATGCATTCGTATTCACTAAAAGTAGAGAGGTGACCGATGATGACAGAGTTCTGTTAAGAGACTTGTTGGAGCAATACCAAGACAGTTTGCTTCATGAAACAACACATCTGTGTACTAGTAAAACTGCTTGTACTGGTTTTGGTGAAGAACTCATTGAGGCCGTTATTGAGCAGAGTTCCAGAATATTTGAAGTGTCAAAGTACCCGCTAAAATTTTAGCGGGTACTTTGATGAAGAGAGTCAGGGAACAGCATCACGTAGCAGTTCAGAGTCGGGAGTAACTCCACTTCAATGCTCAGACTGATGTTCATTGGCTTTTATTTTGGAATTTGTGTGTGAATAAAGGTGTTCTCATTCAATATCTCATGTCTTTTCATATGAGTAAGTCCTAAACAATTATTGTATTTCTGAAACAATTTCCTTTTATCCCTAAGCATTGAATGACATAACTGTACAATTAGGCTGAGCTAAATTATTAATATTCATTGTAAAGGATCAAAACAATGTGTTTAATAATCACAATGAGTTAAACAAAAGTCCAACCTGTAATTGAGAAATATCTGTAGCATAATAAGAAAACAAGTCAATGAACAGCTTAATAATCCTCACCTGAAGAAATTTGCTCTATTTTACATAACTATAAAGTGCTCACATTAAAATAAAGTATTAAAAACTATACAGATACAAAAGTGAAACAGCAGTAATGTTAAAAAGTAATCATTTCAAATGGCAACCTTTCTCCAGTCTTTCAGCTTTTCCCTCATCTACTTGCACAGGACGTCATATTTTAATTTTTTTGCCAACAAGTTCTTTTGAAGGGAATGACCTATATTCCCTCTGTGGTTGGCACTTGAAGAGTTTGGCTTCTGTGAAAATGTCAACAAGGCTCATAATGTCAGTTAGGTCTGAATGTGCGCGGTGCTGACCACTTGGTGATGTGACCTGAAGTTCCTCATCTGTGTTGTCCATGAATTCCTTCATGACACCAATTGACCTGCTCACTCTGTCTGCTGAGTTCTCATTTAAATTAGGACCAATCCCCTTCAAAAAAGACTTTAGGTAGTTATTTAGATGCTCCAGGTGAAGGTCTAGAGGTATGTTGTTGTTCTTTCCTCCTCTTCCATTCCAAAAGCGGTTCCAAGTGACGCTGTGAGCCATTCGGGGGGACAGTGTGCAATTGACCTGTAGCGTCATCAGAAAAGTGCTGTAAGCATACTGGCTGTGGCCATATGCTCTGTAGTAAAGGAGTGCTACTTTGTACAGGCGAAGCGGACGTTCACCATCTCCTTCTTTGACTGCATCAAGCACGTCAAGTATCAAAAAGCCAAATCCAAGTCTTGCCTCCGAGTGCTCCATCTTGTGATCTTTGGAGTGGAGGTGATGGGGGGACGTGACTGTGCAGATGACACAATATTATGCTTCTTCTCCTCATGTGTTTGTCTTGCTTTTTCAGAAAGAAAGCTTGTTCCACAATCCTCTTCACAACACAGAAAGGGCATTTTTTGTGTGCCGTCTGCAGTGACAATAACATCAATCAAAACAAACATGTCAACAACTTCAGCAGTCTTTGCATGTAACCAGTCTCTCTTGTCCTTCTCGGTTCCTGTCAGCACTTCATCAGGAAAAAAGTGTGTTGGAGTGTCTTTAGAAAAAATAGAAATAATTTTTTTTTTTATTATTATTATTTTACATTGGTCCATTAACATGGCATGTTTCTTAGCTACCTTTCACATTTTTGAGGCTGAAGGTCTCCATTGCTGCTGCCAGGAAGAAAGCCATGGTATCTTTCTTCAAAAAGCTTTTGTATTCATTGTATGCTGCATTGGGGCCCTGTTTTGCATTTGTGCACCTATAAACAAAAGTAAATTAATCATAGAGAAAGACACTTTTTATAAGAAAGTAATAGGACGCTACCTTAGCACATTCATGTTGGCAAAGAGTGTGCCATGATCTTTAGATGATTCCTTTTTGAAGAATATCTTGTGGTGGTTCTATAATGCAATCAGTCATTGCAATAAAAAGATTATAGTGTAATAAAAGACAACCATATCTTACTTGAAGCAAATTTCTTATAGCGTGCCAGTCTTCGAACTTGAACATCAATCCTTCAAGCCGTCCCTCCTTGGTAGCAGCATCTGAGAAAGCCCATTGTGCATTATGGGAGTTGGCTTCTGGAATGTGGTGCACCACAACTTTTGCCATGGGTTTGAAAGCATCCAAATACTGACTAAAAATTCGGCTTCCCAACACTGTGAACTCTCTGCGGACATGCCATTGAGTTTCTGGTCCTGGGAGAGAGCGATTGATATCATACTTTGAAATATCCACGACTGGTTTTTCATTACTGAGTTGATTTATTGGAATGCGATTCTCGATAAGTCAATCCAATGAATTGACTTATTGGCATGTAAGTGAGGACTGGTTGTGTGCTTTCACATAGAAGTCTATATTGTCAAAGACAATAGAGTATGATGCAGGTGGAGCTGGCTGTGAAGGTGGAGGGCTTGTGGATACGTTCTGGACATCTTTTACTTTTTGTTTTCAGTTCCATCCACGGCCTTGCACCTGTGTATTTATGTGAGACTCTGACCCCTTACCAGCCCAGCAGAACCCTACGTTCAGCCCAACACCACCTGCTGGAGGTGCCCAGGTCACATCATAAAGAGTGGGGTGATCGGGCTTTTGCTGTGGCAGGTCCAAAACTCTGGAACTCGTTGCCACTTGAGTTACGTGCCGTTTCAGACCTGCCCCTGTTCAAAGCAAAACTAAAGACTCACCTGTTTAAAGAGGCATTTGACACATAGTTCTGTGGCAACTGTTGTAAATGGTCTGTTTTAAATGAAATTGTACTCCTTTTTATATTGTATTTTTATTTTAATGTTTATTGTGTGCAGCGCTTTGGTCAACTTTGGTTGTTGTAAGGCGCTTTAGAAATAAAACTTGATTGATTGATTGATCTGCTAGTTCCGAGCTAGGCAGCTGGCAGAAAGGCAGGTCTGTAAAGTGACCACTTTCAACACCATCACCTGTTCAACAGAATTAACATGAGTAAAAATGTACTATATAATTATTCATTTCTAGTTGCATGATGTGCACTGATATCTTACTTGTCAGGGTAGGGTCTTCCATTCTCTTGGCGATGTCAGGTTCAAAGTGCCTTTCAGCTATATCTTTGAGGAACAGCTCATTGCTTACTTTTAATGTTTGGAGTGACTCTCCACAAAGCCTGGCAATGTCCTTCTGCTTTCCCACTGCATTGCTGTAGTTAGTTGTGATGCTCATTTTTGAAAGCCTACTAAAGGCAGCCTTGTTAGCTCCACCATGCTGCAAGATGCTGTTAATGTAATAGGCAAAAGCTGACAAACGAGGTTCTCTTCCTCTCAGTGCTATACATAGTCCAGCACAAAGTGCAGGGATATTGTTTTTGCTAACTGTTTTAAAAATGCTCAGGAGGAAAGGAGAATGACGCTCAAGGTCCAAAAGAAGATTTGTAAATGAGAATGCCTTCAGGTCCTCTGGTGAGCTCTTCCAAAGCATGAATCCATGTTGAGGATTGCATAGATATATCCATTCTTGTTCTAGTAATCCAATTATTTTAGGTTTTAATTCAGCCATGAGCTCTTTATGAGGAGAGATTGTGTTTGCTGCTGTTTTCCATTTTCTATTTGCTATATGTTTAAGGATTCCTGCTTCATTCTGGTCGGCTACCGTATTAACTGATTTACTGGTGAAAGTTGTGTTAACCTAAAAATAAAACAGGACATTAATACAGTGGAGTATGTAACAGTAGTTTTTGAGCTTAATGTACAGTGTGTCAAGTAGGCTTGCTGTTGGTTTTTTGGCATATTATTGCCAGAGTTGAATAGTACTTAGAAACTATTACTCAAGTACTTTAACTGAAGTAAATTGTTAAATAAATTGTACTTCTTAGAATAACTTTGTCAATACTTTACTTCTGTACTCGAGTAAAAATCTTAAACTAATTTTACTGTGAGTAAAAGTAGTTCTTTATTGAATTTTTTTGTGGCATAATCTTAAAAAATATTCATTTTTTAATTTTATTTGCCATTATCTTCTATTATAATAGATTTTTAATAGTTTTGTTTCACATCTTTTTGATCTATAATCATATAGTTATACATCAACTTTAATAATGTTGTTTATGCAAGTGCTCAACTCTACCTTGGTGATGCTTCGCCTTGAATCTGATGCCGGAGGAGGTGGAGGGCCAAGGCGAGTCTTTTTACGATCCCTGGGAGTTTTGGAAGGCGTTGTGTGTTGCCTTTTTGCACTTGTCATTGAGGAGGCTGTCGATGAGGAGGCTCTCAATGGTTCGTTTGTCCAATTTTCTGCTTCTTGCCATTGTTTGAAACAAGGATAATCCCGTTCCAAACGCGTGAGTACAGCTAGGCAACTTCTGCACATACGCGCCGACTTGGTTTCGCAGCGATTTAAAGTTTGTCCTAACGCCCCAGACCTTTCAGAAGGACTTTTGGGTTGAGTTCCTCTTTCAAAAAAATCACTGTACTAGTGAGTACCCCGTTTATTCGCAGATTTTTAAGACAAAAACGGCAGTAATCATTCACCGGAGTACTTACTCGACTGCATGCCCTGATTGTTTGTGGACTAAAATCAAAGCCAAGGTCGCTCTGTGTTTGCGTCACATCCGTGTTTCGCTGATTGGTTCTCTCTCGTTCAAGCGGCGATCGTTAGCCCCGCCTCGAGTCTTGATTTGGAAACCGTGTCCTATTACGGCAATTCCAGACTGTATCCCCATGTATCTCTTAACATGGAGGATCAGTCTGGCTCCTCTGTATTCTCTTCATGAAACAGTGTCCACACTCAGCGAACACCTAAAGCACCTGTAGATACAGTGCCTTGCGAAAGTATTCGGCCCCCTTGAACTTTTCGACCTTTTGCCACATTTCAGGCTTCAAACATAAAGATATAAAACTGTATTTTTTGTGAAGAACCAACAACAAGTGGGACACAATCATGAAGTGAAACGAAATTTATTGGATATTTCAAACATTTTTAACAAATAAACAACTGAAAAATTGGGCGTGCAAAATTATTCAGCCCCTTTACTTTCAGTGCAGCAAACTCTCTCCAGAAGTTCAGTGAGGATCTCTGAATGATCCAATGTTGACCTAAATGACTAATGATGATAAATAGAATCCACCTGTGTGTAAACAAGTCTCCGTATAAATGCACCTGCTCTGTGATAGTCTCAGAGGTCAGTTTAAAGCACAGAGAGCATCATGAAGAACAAGGAACCACCAGGCAGGTCCGAGATACTGTTGTGGAGAAGTTTAAAGCCGGATTTGGATACAAAAAGATTTCCCAAGCTTTAAACATCCCAAGGAGCACTGTGCAAGCGATAATATTGAAATGGAAGGAGTATCAGACCACTGCAAATCTACAAAGACCCGGCCGTCCCTCTAAACTTTCAGCTCATACAAGGAGAAAACTGATCAGAGATGCTGCCAAGAGGCCCATGATCACTCTGGATGAACTGCAGAAATGTACAGCTGAGGTGGGAGACTCTGTCCATAGGACAACAATCAGTCGTATACTGCACAACTCTGGCCTTTATGGAAGAGTGGCAAGAAGAAAGCCATTTCTTAAAGATATCCATAAAAAGTGTTGTTTAAAGTTTGCCACAAGCCACCTGGGAGACACACCAAACATGTGGAAGAAGGTGCTCTGGTCAGATGAAACCAAAATCAAACTGTTTGGCAACAATGCAAAACGTTATGTTTGGCGTAAAAGCAACACAGCTCATCACCCTGAACACACCATCCCCACTGTCAAACATGGTGGTGGCAGCATCATGGTTTGGGCTTTTCTTCAGCAGGGACAGGGAAGATGGTTAACATTGATGGGAAGATGGATGGAGCCAAATACAGGACCATTCTGGAAGAAAACCTGATGGAGTCTCCAAAAGACCTGAGACTGGGACGGAGATTTGTCTTCCAACAAGACAATGATCCAAAACATAAAACAAAATCTACAATAGAGTGGTTCACAAATAAACATATCCAGGTGTTAGAATGGCCAAGTCAAAGTCCAGACCTGAATCCAATCGAGAATCTGTGGAAAGAACTGAAAACTGCTGTTCACAAACGCTGTCCATCCAACTTCACTGAGCTCCAGCTGTTTTGCAAGGAGGAATGGGCAAATATTTCAGTCTCTCAATGTGCAAAACTGATAGAGACAAACCCCAAGGACTTACAGCAGTAATCACAGCAAAAGGTGGCGCTACAAAGTATTAACTTAAGGGGGCTGAATAATTTTGCACGCCCGATTTTTCAGTTGTTTATTTGTTAAAAATGTTTGAAATATCCAATAAATTTCGTTTCACTTCATGATTGTGTCCCACTTGTTGTTGGTTCTTCACAAACAATTACAGTTTTATATCTTTATGTTTGAAGCCTGAAATGTGGCAAAAGGTCGAAAAGTTCAAGGGGGCCGAATACTTTCGCAAGGCACTGTACATTCACACTGCTGTTCTGTGTTAAAGTGTTTGTTTTTTGTCATTTTTTTATTGTATTTTGCATTCCCATATAGTTTTATAGTTGTTATAGTTTATTATTTATCTCTACCAATGTTGCACGATTGCACCAAAGAAAATGTGTGAACCAGTTCACTGACAATGGCAATAGCAATTCAAATGAGTTTGTTGTTGGCCTGTGATTCGCCCTGCTTAACAACTCTGCCAAGTTTAGCTTTGTTTTTGACAGTTGAGCGGCCAAACCAAGAGACTATGTTAAAGCAGTACTAAGTAACTTGTGCCCCTAGAGGCCATAAGCGCCACTGCATGTGTCGTAGAATGTTACGTTTTTTTTATTTCTTAAATGTCCGTGAGAGTAAATACTACGCTGACAGAAAAGACAAAAGGGACAGAGGGATATTGTTCATCCAGTTACACAATGGAGATCATTTTTTTTCACTCAAACTTGGCTCTAAATACTGTTTAAGTGGCGCTAGCCCGCAGTAAGCTTTGCCCATTAGCCTGTTAGCTTCTTCTTTGTAATTTCATTAGTTTGTTTTGCGCCTCCGACCCGGTGCAGGGAAAGTTGCAATTGTGGTTTTCTGGCCAGAGACACCAGGGGGCGATGAAAGACCCTCCAATCATCCCATTAACACTTGTATTACCCCCAGAGGGACCACGGAAAGGATGTATTAAGGTAAACAACTTTCTTAGTACTGCTTTAAATATCAGTACACTCTCAACTAGGGATGGTCCGATATAAATATTTCTGCCGATATCGATATCCGATATTTGCCGATATTTATTTTGACATTAAAAATCCATAGAAAGGCTCACTCAAATGTTGTAAAGTTTGCAAATAGTCGTTCCATTATTGGAATGTCTTATGCCAATGCCTGGGACTCACTGTCTCACGCACTATGATGAAACAAACAATCCGTTTTATTCTAAAAATATTAAAAAGATCAAATGCAATGTTGGAGTGAAATGTCATTTTGTTTTTGGCTAAATATTTAGTCAAACCTACTTATTATTATTATACTTTTTACCAATGTCCTCTATTAATGGGAAACAGTGACACTGGGAATATGCTAGGCTACTATTTATTGTATTTTTTTATTTAAACATGTGGCCTACCATGTTGTTTAAGTTACATGTTTGAACTTTAAACAAATCTGATGGACTTCTCTGAGGACAGCTCTGTGTGAAGCTTTGGAATTGCAAAAAATAGCATGTCTTTAATAGCACCTTATACTGAACTTATGAGGCCAGAATGTGAAGATTTAGAGTTGGTTTAGAGCAGGCAAAAGGCAAACAGTAGATTTACAGTAGATTTACAAGATTGGCATGAGCTTTGAACTGTATTGTTTTCAATAAAAAATGTACTAACGATCGCAAATGAGTATAATTAAATATGTGTTAAAATGCGACATAACACCTCGTTTTCACGGCTCATTAACGTGACAAAAGTGGGCACAGTAAACGTGAATACAGCCATTATCAACACTGTAGTAAACCTACATGACAGAGGTAATGTTTACGTGTTGTAGCCTTTAGTACTTTTGTACAAAAAGTACTTTTGTACTTTTGAGTGTACAAAAGTGTTGTACACTCAAAAGTGTAGCCGTCACTTTTGCAACACTCAAAAGTGACGGCTACACTTTTGCAACACTCAAAAGTGACGGCTACACTTTTGCAACACTCACCACTCAGATGTAGCGACAATCCATCTGAAAAAGATTCATGTTAATCCTGCCTCAAAATAATGTCCATGGAGGCAGTTCTAGTCCAGTTTGTAACAGCAACAACTTGTGTCTCTGTGGTGTCCAAGCGTCCGCTCCACTTTGTTTAAACTTAGTGTCTCTTTTGGAGACGTGTGAATTTATGCTGGAGTTTCTTTATTTTTAGGAGCCACTGTTTATTTCAGATAATTTGAATAAACTGTTGCCCGTCTACACTGCTGCTGCATTCAAGTGCGCTACGACATTACGGCGCAGTGAATAATTCAAAGAAAAAAATGTATATCGGCCAATATTTTCCCATATCGGACCGATACCAATATGTGAAAAAAAATGACAAATATCGGCGGCGCCGATATATCGGCCATGCCTACTCTTAACTCAGGACTGTTAAACCCTTGTTAGGATTTGGTCAAGGACTTCAAACCCTCTCAGCTGATGAAGCAGGAAAAGCCTTGGCTGGGCTTTCTGGTAAATACAGTCAACATGCTCCTTACAGAAGCTATGCCTGGCATTTTGTTCTTTTTGTAGGGTTAAATTTGTGAAAAAATCATCCTGATCCTGAAGTTTGCGCCATATTGTGATGTGTTGATTTGTTGTGTATAGTCAAGCCAATTAGTCATTATGTGACAAAAAGTTTTTTTTTTTTTTACCTTTTTCGTCACATAATGAAGTGACGATAAAAATACCCATTTCGTCACATTTTGACTAAAATGGTTCAAAATTAGGTATAGTCCCTTAAATGTGAAAGAATTGTCCAAAATTATTCCTAAATGCTTTAATGAATCCACCTGAATCCTGTCCATTTAACTGAAGTGGTTTTAACAGTGGATTTGACAGCTTCCATGCTCTAGGAGAAGCCAAACACGGCTCTTTTCTGTTCAAAAGAGGAACCGTCTGGGCAGCTGCTCGCAGCCAATCATTTCACGATTTTACCCGTATCAGTGGACCAATCATGGACCGAGAGGCGGGACTGATATGCCGTTTTCTTCTGCTCTTTCGTCTGTTCGTCATCGTTTTAAAAAAAGCTTCCTGCCGCTTCTTCCTGCAACATATCCATTGTTTCTCTAATTGGTTAATCCCGTCTGTCAGTCACGCCCACCAGGAGATCGCTGAGATCACGCTCGTTTCAGGACTACATGTCTTTGAAAAAGCATATTGTTTGGGCAAGGAGAAGCTCCTGATCAAAATGAGTCAGTCGCCCGGAGCTGGACCTTCCCATAGACTATGAAAGTTTCAGCTGCAAAGGCATCTAGGTCAAATCCCCTCACTGTTTTGTCAGTCAATCAGCTTCGAGTCTGATATAGTGCTCTCTCTTCATCTTAACACCAAAGCACTGGTTTGTGCAGTGACAGTTTTCCTCGACAATTATCACTTCATTAACCTACAATGACGCTTTTGTAATTGACTGCAGGATTTTCCATTTTCTGCTTCACTGTCGACTGTCGGACTTCTGCAAAATGAATTTGCCGGTCCATTTCGTGTTTGATTGCCTGTCTCATTGTTGATTTTGAAGCTGATCCTCGCTTGATCATCTCAGCCATCCTTGTGAAGCCCTGTGAGGCAGCCATTGTTCAGTACAGAATAAGTCGATAGATTAATGAATGACCTTGACACAGTCTCAGTCGGGAGCGCTTTCAAACACGTTATCTCTATGTATAGACAAATGACATTAGTCCACCAGTTAAAAATGGAAGGGCTTGGCCCCACTTGGCTCTGGAGTGTTAGCGGTGTTATCTGGGTCAACAGCTGAAACATCTGAAACAATTTGCTTGATAAACTCCCATTTGTTTGCCTCACTGTTCATGCGCAGTATTTGCACTGAGAACGAACAGTGGGTTCAGCTGTGCACCCTTGTTTACTGCAGCTGCCGCAACATACGTTATCATTATAACTTCATTCAATGTTACCGCGTGAACGGGGAAGTCTGCGGATCTCTGCTCAAACGGCTTCCACCGCGACGATACCCTTGATAAAGCGGCAGATGAATGGACGAAAGTTACTGTCACCGTTTTAAATGACCTCTCAAAGTCAAGGAAAAGGGCCACAGTACAGAGGGTCTTTCAAGTTGTCATACGTAGTGGGTTGTTTTATTGAGGATGCGTCCTCTTTCATTAAAAAGACTCATCAATCAATCAATCAAGTTTTATTTCTAAAGCGCCTTACAACAACCAAAGTTGACAAACGCTGCACACAATAAAAATAAAAGTACAATAAAAAAACAGACCATTCACAACAGTTTCCAAAGAACTATGTGTCAAATGTAGAGGTGGGAGATATATCGTTTAGACGATAATATCAAAATTGTTGTCTGGACGATACGCAAAAATGGATATCGAGATAATATTTCATAATTTGTACAATACGACCCCCAAACATGAACAGAGCAGAAGGAAGTTAAGGAGAAAACAAATAACGCACACTATAACCTTCTAAACAATTATATGCAGCGACTTCAATACTGTCGGGTTTAGTTTGACTGTATTTTATGTTTTTTGTACAAAATCAAATCGTTCCTCAATTGCACGCGCGTAAGCTGCTACTAATGTGCAAAACAACGACGGAGTTCTTATCTGTGTGTTATGGCGTTTCTTAGGTTGAAGCAACAATCCAAAAACATAAAGAGTAAAGCTGATGTACGATTAATAAAATAGCTGCTAAAAAAGGCCAAATCTGCGTTGTTTGCGAAAAACTGAAGTCTAAAGTTAAACATTTTTCTTAACCGTCTGTGGCGTCCTCAAGTGGCGAACTTCGTGATTGTATCATTAGAAAACTGGGTTGTATAATATAATCAAAAAGATGGAATACATTTCCCCAAGAGATCCACCGGAATAGCCTCCGAACAGGGCTTCTTTTAACTTCTAAACATTTGTATTTATTATTACGGGGAACTGCCCATGATGCCTCAGTGGGGGTCAGAGTGGCCCTGACGTCTTACGTCATTACAGTGTGCCGTTAGTATGTTACTGTCAATCACTTGTTATCTAGCTTCAAGCGCAACAACGGTTGCGCTTGAAGCTAGATCGGATATTCTTCGTTTTTTGGACGACTCCTCGCAACGGGACTTTTTTGCTGGCGACTCAAGATGAAGTGCGGAAGCTGCCGTGCGTTTATGTACGTAAGGAGGACGCTTCTGAATGCGGGTGAGTCCATGTTTACACCACGGTTCACATCTGTCCGCGTTCAGCGAACTTTAGCAGGACATAAACGACTCCTTTATGCCTCATATCATTTGGGTGAATGCATTGTTAGGTAATGTCCTGTTTCATAGTCTGCTGTTTAAATTATGTTTTGGAGCTGTTTCACTTTTGCCTTAATGTTGGTCTGATGCTCTGGGAATAAGCGCTGTTTGCAATGCTTGTTCCGTGAGTATTTGCTGATACGTCGTCACATACTTCTTTTTAGTCTGACAAGTGGTGGCCAATGCGTTTAGTAGATCTGATAGTAAAAATAAAAAAAGCACGAACACTTTGTGCAACAGCCCCACCTAGAGTTTACATCACCAGCCGCCACTGTATACAATAATAGGTCAGATGTAAAAGACCAACCGGACCTTCTTTGCCAGTTTGCACACATTTCTTTGAAGGATTGCAAAGATATCGTCTGAATATCGATATCGAGATATTAAAAAAAATATCGAGATATTCATTTTTGTCAATATCGCCCACCCCTAGTCAAATGCCTCTTTAAACAGGTGAGTCTTTAGTTTTGCTTTGAACAGGGGCAGGTCTGAAACGGCACGTAACTCAAGCGGCAACAAGTTTCAGAGTTTTGGACCTGCCACAGCAAGAGCCCGATCATCCCACTCTTTATGATGTGACCTGGGCACCTCCAGCAGGTGGTGTTGGGCAGAACGTAGGGTTCTGTTGGGCTGGTAAGGGGTCAGAGTCTCACATAAATACACAGGTGCAAGGTCGTGGATGGAACTGAAAACAAAAAGCAAAAGTTTGTACTAGATTCTGAAAAGGACCGGGAGCCAATGGAGGGAGTAAAGGACAGGCGTGATGTGGTCATGTTTGCGAGAGTTGATGAGGAGCCGGGCAGCAGCATTTTGCACAAGCTGTAATCTGTGAATGAAGGTTTGACTGAGTCCAATATACAGTGCATTGCAGTAATCCAATCGTGAGCTGATGAATGCGTGAATAGTTTTTTCCAGATCGGAGCGGCTGAGGAAAGGCTTCACTTTTGCCAGAAGGCGAAGCTGGAAAAAACTTGCCTTAACTACAGAGTCAATTTTCTTGCAAAAGTCCAGATTTGCATCCAGATTAACACCTAGGTTTTTGATGACGGTGTGGGGGACGAGAGACTGAAGACCATGAACAGTGGTGCTGAGTGGATTTTGAGCGCCAAAAAGAATGAGTTCAGATTTGCCCTCATTTAAACACAAAAAGTTCTGTGAGAGCCAGAGCTTAATGTCATCCAGACACCTGTGGATGGACTGAAGTGTGTCTGGGGAGTTTCGCGAAACTGGGAGGTAGATTTGTAGATCGTCTGCATGCATGTGAAAGGACACGTTATGGCGAGAGATGATTGAACCCAGGGGCAACATGTAAAGTGAAAATAAAACCGGACCTAAAATGGAACCCTGTGGTACACCAGAGGACAGAGAGGCTGTAGAGGAGGAAACGTCATTGATGACCACGGAAAAAGACCTGTCTGTTAGGTAGGACATGAACCACTGCAGTACGGGTCCCTGAAGGCCCACCTGCTGGGCCAGGCGGGTCAGGAGGATGGAGTGGTCCACTGTATCGAAGGCTGCAGTGAGGTCTAGCATCATCAACAATACTGTTTTTTTAGAGTCCAGAGACAACAGGATGTCATTTTGCACTTTCAGTAGTGGTTTTTAATCAGTGTCCTGACCACAGCCTGCCTAAAAACAGTTGGAACAAACCCCGACCTTAGACAGCTGTTGATGAATGGAAGTAAAACTGGCCCTACTGTGTCGAAAACCCGTTTAAGCATTTTGGATGGAATAATGTCGAGAGGACAGCTGGTGGGTCTCAACTTTTGGACAACCTCAGAAAGCTGAGAGAGTGACACTGGCTCAAACACATTAAGGACAGCAGACCTATGGACAACCGGAGGAAGCATGTTGGCTGCACTAGACGCAGCACTGCTCATACTTTGTATATTGAGGAAGTCTTCACAGGTTGAATTGGTCACATTTTTAAAAACACTGTCCGTGGGATTAGTAACTAATTGTATTTTACTGAACAACACACGGGGACGGTTGCAGCTAGTAGAGATGACATTTGATAGATATTTACATTTTGCCTCTTTGACTGCATTTTGATAGTCTGAAAAGCTCTAAGGATCCCTAGAGATACATGCAGCTTATCCTTTTTCCACCTGCGTTCTGCCTGCCTACAGCGCCTCCTCTGGGCACGAGTGGTGTCATTTAACCAGGGGTCTGGTTTGGGTTTGATGGACCTTTGCTGGACAGGGGCAATGCTGTCTAAAATGCCAGAGCAGGTGGAATAGAATGAGGAGATGAACCCCTCCAGATACAGAGGAGAAGGCAGTTCATATTGAGTATTTAAACTGGAGTTCATGAATGCCTCAACAAACTTTCCACTTGTAGTTGAAGTGATGGCACGGCGGCTGCAGGCTGGGGCAAGTGCCTTGGCTGCAGGGTTGGGGGCTTTGAAACTCATTGGTCAGTTGGCTGGACGGACAACAGACATGAATATTAGAGTCCCCACAGATGAGAAAACTGTCATATTTTGGGATTATTTCAGAAATTAAGTCCGAAAATTATTGTACATGGGAGGATGATAGACTACAGCACACAGTATGGGACATGACAGATGTAACAGATTTAGTTGCAGTTCAAAACTACTGTAGCTCTTACAGGGAACAGGGCGACAGGTGATGTTGTGCTTGTAAACAATGGCAAGCCCGCCTCTCGGCGTGCTCAGGAAGGAGTAATCAGGGGCGAGGAGCTCAGAGAAAGCGCTGTTGTCACCTGGCTTTAGCCAGGTCTCCGTGAGCATGAGAAGATCCAATTTTTGGGTGGAGATGAAGTCGTTCAAGACAAAGGTCTTATTTGTGACGGAGCGAAGGTTCAACAGGGCTGTGGAGTTCAGTCTGCCGAGGAGTAGCACGACTCAATGGGCGGAGGTTTTCCTTCACGCAGCCGCGCCGCTTGGTCCTCACTGGCCGCCGACATGGGAGCGGACACTCGGCGTCTGGGACAGCAGGACGGAGCCACCGATAGCTGTATCTGAAGCGGCACAGATTCCTGCATTCGGCGGATATTGTTGTCAAACGACCGGGGTCGTCCTCACAGGAAGACGACAGGTAAGCTCTGATTTTGACACGAAGTCCCCGTATTTTTCTGCATTTCTTTTGCTTCTTATTGCGCGGACAACGCACAGACAGGACGCCTCAGATAGGCTGGTATAGAGGCTAGGAATGGTGGCGGTGTATTTGATTGTCCATAGTCAGCACACCCAGGCAAGTTGGTCACTGTCACAAATGTCTAGTAGTGTCAGGCGATCGTACACAAGTACAGATGACACATCATACATGATGACCAAAATAAACAAACAGATCCACAGAAAGTTTAGCAGACCAGACGGCGCACCAAACACAGCGGCGCCATCTTGAAAAAAAAAAATGTCATGCACAATCTACTTTCTTTTTTTAGAGCTTTTTACTTGAATGTCTGAATCTTCCACGGTGACAAGGACCAGGAAGCATTCCTTACCTTCCAATCCATAGCACAGGTTATTCCTCTATTACAGAGCACCAAAAAAAACATAGCAGCCCAGTCTGAGACGTCCCGTAAGCACCGGGAAAACAGCGACAAGCTTTTTTTTTTTGGGTGCCAATTTTCAGTACTTTTTCTCTCCAGATGTCAATAAATGATCCGCAGTGAGTCTGAAAAAGGAACCTTAACACATGAGCCGCAAATGCAGATGTTTTCAAAGCAAGCTATAACTTACTAACACTTTAGTCATTATTAGAGATGGCAGAGCCAGAACTAAACCACTAAACTGGTTAAAAACCAGAACTAAACCAGGACTGAATAAGAAACTAGAGCTCTTAGACAAAGAGAAAAGCAGTGACCACAGGAAACACATCGGCTTTAGCGAAAGACCCGCAGAGCCTGAAGTTACTGCTGTTGTTACTAAAGATCAAAGATTGTTTGTGAAAAAAGTGAGCGCTCACTCTGCATTTGCCATTTTTGAACAGTTTTGGTAAATCATTACTGTGTAACAGGTCTTTGACGTGTGAAGTGTTTTCACTTTGTTGAACAGTGTGTTTAGAAAGGTTTAGCTGAATGTAAACGGTGTCCTGCTGTAGATCTGTCCCTGCAGCTCAGGAGGTAATAATGTCCTTTCTCTCTTTTTATCGCTGCTGAAGTGGGAATTCTGCTCAAAAACTGAAGTTACATGGGACGCTGCTGCACCTGTTCTTTCTGTTGTGCCTTTTTAGGATATTCTCCTGAACGACACTTTTTTTGTTCTGTTTACATATTATTATAATTCAATTAAAATAACATCGGTATGGAAAAACGTTAAGCCACCGGTACCGAAAAGCAGGTATCATTAAAGTAGTGGTATCGGGGGGGAATGAACAGTACCCAGTCCTAATTGTCATGAATAAAAACATGTACCTTGTATTGTTAACACATATTGCAGAAATAGGGTCTAAGAACAGTAGAATATACTTGAATATCTTTAACAAAGACCATACTATAATAGATAGGAGGTTTTGCATTCTGGCCATAACCTAATGATATCTATGGATACGTTTGCAGTGAGTCATCTGAAGGTTGGTGGTTTGTTTTGTGGTAATTATGAATCATTGAAAAGATGTTATCACAAATGTGCTGCCAGGAATAGGGAGTGAATGCTATCGATGACTCTGAATAGGAGTTGATTTTTGAGCAGGCTCATACATCAGCACAAAGCTCGCAGAATCTGAGCTGAGCCTGGAGAATTTAAATAGCACTCACTTTTTTCTCTCCCCGCGAGGAATGAATAGTTAGTGTCAACAAAATGCCGCGACTCTCCGTGACTGCTCCCACCACGGCTTTTGTGCGAACGCCATCGTCACTCTTTCCATAGCCACGAAAAAGGACGTTTCAAAGGAATCTCCCGGACGGACTGGGGTCAGGCGGAGAATTCCTTTGAGAGAGCGCCGCACAATTGCCCGCTAGAATGCTTCCCCCTGCTTTCTGTGACTTGCCGTGATCGTATGCAAATGGCGGAGAGAATTACATGAACGCTCCGGAACTTCTGAAGCGTTTGGCCCCTCGGGAAAAACAACTTACTGTATCTCGCCGGGCAGCGCGGCTCGCTATAATGAGCTTTAGCGCGGAAGCTGCCGTTTCAGCCCGGGCCGGTGCGAGAGCGCGCTAATTCAATTTTAATACGACCATCTGTGCATTAGCCGCAAATGAGGATGCGAAAGAGAAGAGAGCGGAGGAGGCAGTTCATGTTGGTAGAAAAACGTCTAGATAATTGAATGAGCTCATATCCTGCTAACAACTTTTTGGAGCTTGTAACAATGTTTTAAAGTTCCCTCCAAAAATTGTGTTCTTCCTTTCATTACCCCATTCGGTAACACCCGGTAACTGCTAGGTAATTACCTAGTAATTGGTCAGGGGCGCAACCACCCACTTTCTGGGGGGTATGCAGACACACCGCCAGCTAACCTGAATATGTACAAGATGGCTCCTTGTGATGGCCAACACTGAACACTAAACACATACATTACTTACCCACTGTTTTTCAACCACTTCCAAAAGCTTGTCTTCATCTCTACGCAATCTTCCGTTTTGTGTTTTGTGCCCCCGAGGGCTTTTTTTTCTGACTCTCCATCTCTAGGTCCTTGTGAATAACCACGAGTGAATAACGATTTTGCTGTTGTTGATGCAATGGGGCGCTGTTGACGCTATGGGACGCCAATGTCAAGTGCTATGAGGAAATGGCCTATGGGGCGCCGCTGTCCCTTGCGCGCCGAGTCTGACTATATTTAAATATTTGTTTTCTCTCTCGCCCCGTAATTTCGGCGCCCCTATGCAAGGTATATATTCTTATGGCTTCACCTGTAGGAGGAGCCATAGGGGCTGAGGCAGCTCCAACAGCTGCCCCCAAGACCCGGCAACGGACAAGTGGAAGAAAATGGATGGATGGATGAAAGTGGTAGTTCTTGGGTAGTTAAAGTAGCAGTTAATAGTAACTCAGCCCAATAACTGCTAGGTAATTGTCTAGTAATTACTAGTAATAAATGTCAATTAAAGTGTAGGGTTAGGGTTACGCAATTACCTTAAGTTATTGTAATGAATTACTATTAACTGCTACTTTAATTACCCAAGAACCACCACTTGTATTGATATTTATTACTAGTATTTACTACTGCAATTACTAGGAAATTGCCTAGCAGTTACCCGGTCCTGAGAATTACCGTCATTTATACTTTTTAATATGAAAAAAAAAGCATGGGATCTGCTTTACCTGTACAAAGTCATGTCAGTCGGGCCAGTTCCGGATACGTGCAAACAAACTTTGAGATGGCTTCTGATAAGGGGAAGTGGGCACGAGGAGCCGGGGGAAGCCTGCACCAGCTGCATGTTGCAGATCCCGCGAAATTAGTCCGACGTCTCATTGTTCAGAAAATGTCCCATTGAGCAGAGGTGCCATTAGTCCGACATCCCTAACCCAGTTGTGTTGTGGATTAGAGCCATATCCAACCACTGGCCCTAACCTTAAGGTCAGTGGACGACATTTTCGTAATGTCGGCGACCCCGTGAAAAACACTCCCCACGTGGCGGATTCCGTTCTACGCGGAGCGGGGGGAAGAGCGCAACTCCTCTGAAAGAAATCCAGAGCGGACCCCAAACGGAAACTCGATTGAGGAAGTGGCTGACCACACGACGATCTGGGCGACCAGGAGGATAATGCAGGAAACACTGGTCTGTTCCTAAACGGGGCACGACTGTTAACGCGTGTCTCATCACACATGGGACAACGAAACAATGAACCATGCAGCATGGCGACCAAAAGTATTTCGAAATCGGGCAGAGATGTGCCCAATCCTGGATATAGAGGCAAGTTTGTTTGTTTGCTCTCCCCGATCACATTATTGAACAAGAAGTCATAAATTCACAAATTGGACTTTTTATGTTTACGGACATGAATGAAATGTTGATTGAAGTTGTGTTTTATTGGGCTTTATAACGGATGTGCAAACCAATTTTCTGGTTTTAACAGACAACAAAGATTCTGGATCCTTGTCAATCCCCCACCCCCGGTCATAGTTTTTAGCCTTATTTAGCCTACTCTCCTCTGCTGGCAAAAACATATGTTTTGTGCAAACCAAAATTACAGCTGCAGGCTATTAACCTTGCAATAACAATTCTTAGGAGTAAAATATTGAATCTTTGGTAACCTTCAGTAAAGTACAATACCGTTCATAAAAATGTAAATGTTCCCTACTTCTGATGCTTTTTAACATTAATCAGAAATATGTGGCGTTGTTGTTGCTGCGGCGGGGAAATGGTTTCTTGCTTTCTAAAAAGAAAACAAATATACAAAAAATAGATTCTTAGTTGTTACTTATTCATGGCCTGACAGAAGGTTGGAGTAGTGGAGTTTAATTTTTAACATTGTCAGATTGTTCATTGCATTTTTCTCCACAAATGTTGGTGACACTTTATATTCAGGTGTTCTTGTTGGGTATTAATACACATTCATGAGAAGGCCATGAATGATATGCTGTATAGATAATAATAAGCTGCTTATTATACCATGTAAGGGATAATGTATAGAACTCTGGTCATTATCGGGAAAAAAAGGTATTTATTTTGCCGACACACAGAAAATAAACTTCATACAATGAAGGTACTTGAATAATCTTCTGTACTCAGTCGTTGAAGTCCTCGAACGTTTCGCCTCTCATCCAAAAGGCTTCGTCAGCGAAACTTCATACACTTTTATAAAGGCCGAAAGGTATATTTAATGATTTCCGCGCCAAATAGCTCCCAAAGGTTTGCTTGGCAACGTTTGTTGATTCCAGGCAGTGTGGCTAGGCTAGTAGCAGCACGGCTATCTACTTATTGCTAGTCTAGCTACTTAGTTTAAGCAGCAGTTAGAGAGGAGGAGTGGTGGTGAATCTCTAGGTAAGTTGAAAGTCGGACTCCCGTTAACTTCACGAACGATTCCCCCAACGTCTCTCGCAGGGACGGGGACAGAGATAGTGTCGCTACTACTGGAGTGATATGAAAGACCTGTATTACAAGCACGAACTCCGTTGCCATTGGCAGCGGTCATTATATTTTCAGAGGTCCTCTATCAGAAAATAATGACCGGTAGAACGTTGGAAAATCCCATTCAAGTCAATGGAGCGTTCTACTTGCATTGTGAAGAGCCGTATAATAATATATTTTAACGTACTATCAGCCCATGAATAATATGCTTATTCATGGGCTATACCCTTATCCTAACCCCAACCTTAAACAGATTACAATGCTTATTAATACCTTTTCAATTAATATAAATACCAAAATGTTGAGATTGTTATGACCGAGTTGTCTTTGAGCAACACAAAAAAAAAATCATCCCTAAAAAATCACTTAATGTAAATGGTACATGGTCTCAGCTTTACAGCAAGGATCCACTCACCCATTCATACACCACTGTACGCAGACACTGGAGGCAAGGTGGGTGAAGTGTCTTGCCCAAGGACACAACGACACCTTCAGGAGGCGGGATTCGAACCTCCGACCTTCCAATCATGTATGTGTCGTTTTTAAGGGTCCCGAATACAAGAAGTCAACATGAGTTTCACCCACTGGTTTGCTGAGTGCTGGAGTCTGAAGTAGAGCCAGCTGTTTACCAATGATTTCGACTAAATTATACAAAGGAAAATAAAGCATGATGACTGCTTTATTTTGTGTCAAATGTTTTGGTGAACAGACGAAGGAAAAAACTGTTCTAAAGTGCACTCATGGGACCCGCTTAAACAGCTGATTTCCACATGTGCGGTACAGTTTTCTTTTCCTTTCTGTTTATTAAGATTAAACAGAGAGGAGTGCATTCACTTTCGGTGTGCACCCTGACTCAACTGTGGTGGCTATTTCTGAACATTTGGTGTGACAACCTTGGTCATCTTTTGGATTGCCAAAGTGGTCCCACACTGCTGTCTTCAATTGTTTTGTTTTTAGGGTGGAGTGCCGTGAAAAAGTACTTGCCATCATCTAGATTTCATAATTTTTTTTTATATTTATCGTGAAACGTCGGGCAACTATGAAAAAAGTCCAGTTGAAATGTTTGGAACTTTCAATCTTTAATATTTTTCACACTTAAAGGGAACAGGCCACCATTTTTCCATACTGAGACATGTTCTTACCTGAGATTAGACGAGTTGATGCGTAACCGTCTGATCTTTGTGCCCGTGGAAGAGCGTGGTCGCTTCTAACTTCACCCCCGTTTGGAGCTATAGGAATATGCTGGGAGAGGCCAAATGCTAACAACATCTTTGGTCTTTCTGTGTTGAATGACTGAGCACACGCACAAAGACCAGACAGGTACATATCAACTCGTCTAAGCTCAGGTAAGAACATATCTCAGTGTGGAAAAACGGTGGCTTGTTGCTTTAAATGTTTCAGCACGCCAATTTTTATTTCACAAAAGGACATTCCAAGTGAATACAATTCTGTTTCAACAATGATTATCACATTTATTAAGTGAAAGACAAATCCAAACCTCTCTCCTCCTTCTGTGGTTAGCTGTGAATAACCAGATGTTTTTGAAAAGCTGAGTTCAGTTTCTTTGGCCACTCCCAAGCCTGATAGCCACCAAGTTTGTTGAATCAAGAACATGTCACATTTAGACCAGCCAGACAAATAATGTAGGCTACAAGAAGTCATAAGAAAACCTATAGGTAATGCCTCAAATTGACTCAAGGAGTGAATCGACGACCCATCCAGGAGGTCACCAAAGAACCCAGAAGGACGTCTGAAGATCTGCAGTTTGACTGGGCTCAGTCAAAGTCGGTGTTTATGTATAAGATAAACAGTGAGCAAAAATGGCATCCACGGAGAAAAGCCACTGCTGATGAATAAGAAAGCAACAGCTCGTCTTTCATTTGCCAACTCGACTCGATACATCTGGTGTAAGAACAACACGGCATTTGATAAAAAGAACGCCATGCCAAAGTCAAACATGGAGGTGGCAGTGAGAGTTGGACAACTTGCTGTCATTGATGGAACAATACTACTACTACTAGGAACTCCTGGAGAAGAAAGCCCACTCATCAGTTCAAGCCAGGTCAAAGTTGTTTAAAATTCATCTTTGAGCACTTTTCTGCCACACCGCCTTTGCGATGCCCAATCCCGTCAGACCTTAGAAGCTAAGCAGGGAAGGGCCTGGTCGGTACCTGGATGGGAGACCGTTTAGTAACACCAGGAAGCCTAGTGAATGTAGTGAGTGAGTGGTTGGTGGTGGTCAGAGGGGCCGATGGCGCAGACTGGCTGCCTCGCTTCCGTCAGTCTACCCCAGGGCAGCTGTGGCTACAATAGTAGCTTACCACCACCAAGTATGGAGTGAATGAATAGTGCAAAGTAAATCTTAAATGAAGGTATTTGATTCATCTTCTGTACTCAGTAGTTGAAGTCTTCGAACGTGTCGTCGCTCATCCATAAGGCTTCGTCAGCGACAAAAAGTCCCGCTCAGATATAGACCTATAGGGCAAAGTTGTGTTTGGCCCGGCTCCTCCCCTCTAATCACAGCTACTCTCACCTGTGGGTAAACACCTTTGAAGTAGAGCGTCTCTAACGACCTGCTCACCTCAGTATCAGTCAGTCCTGTCCTATTCATAGATGATCACTGCCCAGTAACTGTCCTATTCATGGCTGATCACTGCTAATTAGTTCTTTTGTTGGCTGAGGTGCCCGTCTCCTTAAACCACATTGCTTTGTTTGTGGCTCTGAGTTTTGTCTTTGGGATGAACTCATTTGTGTCTCAGTGTGTTCACCGGTTTGTGGTTCACTGGAATCCTGCGCTGCCTAAAGATTCTCTGAAGTTCCTCTGAGACCCCGGCTACATACGGCACTACGACTCCCTCTCTTCTGGGCTCTGGAGTCTGTCTGTCTTGTTCTTTGGGTCTTCTTGCCCTTTGTGCTTTAGTGAACAAATGTAGTGCAATGTAAAGCGTCTTTGAGTGTCCAGAAAAGCGCTATATAAAACCAATGCATTATTATTATTTTCTACCTTTATCAGGCCCAAAACGCTTTACAGTAAGGACCCAGTCACCCATTCACTCTCTCATTCATACTCCAATGCACGCAGACACTGGAGGAAAGTGTCTTGGCCTGGGACATTTGTGGGAGCTGGGATTCGAATCCGCGACCTTCCGATCACGAGACGACCCCGCTCTGCCAACTGCGCCACCATCGCCCCAATGTCCCCTGGTTTTTTTTTTCTTCTTCTTCTTTTGCGCAGGCATCAGCAGCTTTGAGGTCCCCGGCTCACGGCTCACGTAACGCAGGCTCATATAACACCTTGTTTATGTGGGATGCCAGATTCTGTCGGCCAATCATAAACATGAATGAGAGGCTTCAGCCCGAGCAACAGAACGGAGCGCTGTGGGGGAGGCTGTAACTTCTCATATTTATACCCCGCTTCTGAGAAAAGACTGCAACAGGCACAGATAGGAATAGATCAGGCTCAGCCCCGCACGGCTCTCTCCTTTGTAGACAACATTCTGCATTTTTTTTGTCATTATATTCTGATTATTTTTCACAATAGATTTTAATTTGCCACGAGGAATCATTATTTTATTTTTGTAGATTGCTTTTAAAAAAAAATGTATTACTTTATTTTTTCAGATTAATTTTGGCTTTCAGTATTTGCACACAAGGGAATTCAAAGTGTTTTATTATTGCTACATAAAACTACAAGAAGGGAGGGAGGGGAAATCTATCAGTAAAGCTAAGATGGTAATTAATTATAATTGAAAATATTTTGAAAGTGAAAAGCTATGCGAGCAAGGCGGAGGTTTAGGGGAAAACAAGGTTGAGGACCACTTTGTTCGTTGCGGCTCTTTGGTCACAAGAACCGCAACCTCATATTAGAGTGAGATGAACGTTATCAAACAGGCAAGTTGACAATGAAGGGGAACGATTTGGAACTTCGGAGGAGACGACAGGCTCTCGGGCTTTCGTTCCCCCGTGACCTCAAACATAGAATGCATGAAAAAGATTAAATAAGGGTGGGAGGGAGGGCCATGTAAACGGGAACGCACTGAAGAGAGAGGTATTTATGACTCATTAAAGACACAGTCCCACCGTCCCCCATCTCCATCGTGGACTCCTTCTGTTTTCTGGGCACCACCATCACCCAGGACCTCAGATGGGAGCCGACCATCACCTCCCTTATCCAGAAGGCCCAGCAGAGGATGTTCTTCCTGCGGCAGCTGAGGAAATTTAAGCTGCCAACCAAGATGCTGGTGCAGTTCTACACGGCCATCATGGAGTCCATCCTCACCTCCTCCATCAACGTCTGGTTCCCCGGCGCTACAGAACGGGACTAGCACCGACTGCAGAAGGTGATTGGCTGTGAGCTCCCATCTCTCCAGGACCTGTGCACCTCCAGGACCCGGGGGGCATGTGGGTTGGATCACAGCTGACCCTTCTCACCCTGGACACGGACTATTCACCCCCTCTCCCCTCAGGCAGGAGGCTATGGTCCATACAGGCCCATAACTCCCGCCATCACACTCATGAACAAAAACAAAACACCCAATAAAAAACTCATATTTGCTGCCAACACTCGATGCACCTGCACATCTGTAAATACACTCACGCTGATGTTCTATGTCATATTGTCTTTATCACAATTTGAATGTAATCCTCTTATGCATGTCCTTATAGTTCAAAGTCCTTATAGTTTATAATTTATCTCAAGTTATATGTTGTATATTTCATGTTGCACCATCGACTAGTTGTGAACCTGTTCGTAACCATGGAAATAAAACCAATTCTGAATCTGATGAGATAGAGACCATGGTCCTGCTCCCGAACTTAGGATCCCCCACATATCCCATTTATCTCCACATTTTTATATTGTTTTTCGCTGATGTTAGTCCATGGGCAACATCAGCGACATTTATGAATCTGCGGGAACTTTACATTTATCATAATCAGTCCTCTGTATGTGGTTCTTGGTGTGAATAGCTTGAGAATCACTGGTCTAGTTTTTTATTACCAAGGACAATTACCACCGGCTGTTACTGAACCGGGCTATTTACAATTCCACAAGGTCTCGCAGTCATATCATTTTACCTGGCCAGTGCATGTTGGTCCATGGGCGGCATCCTCACTTTTCAAAGAACTCCCATCTTTTCATCTCGCGCTTTTAAGTCTGAACTTGGCTGAGCCGCCGACTCCCGCAGAGTTACATGAAACATGCACTCGAACGCGGAGCCTTATCAGTGCGGCTGGAGATGTGATCCGGTGCGGAGGGCAGCAAATCCTTTTATCGCGTGGCCCTCCGTCATGTCTGCTCTGGCCCAACTCCAGAGGAACTCAAGGCACGAACACTTCCAGGCCGCCTTATATGATGACATTGTTTGGCATATCCAGCAAAAGGCTTATTAATGCCCACCCCCAAAATAAAAACAATAACATTTTCATTTAACAATCAAAGCAAGGAACGTAGTGCAAGGTAACAAATCATAAACAAATCATAAACAAGGCAACAAATAATAAAGAACAACAATAAAGAAACAACAGCAAAAGAATGTACTACAACACTCACAATATCTATATTCAGTCAGTTACAAAACATCACACCAAATCGGCTATTTTGACACAGACCAAACTTACAAAGCAGTATTTTAACTCATCCAGTAATAAACAGAAACGAGTAGATACAAAACACAACAGCTGTTTCATTTCTTGTACAATGTCTAGTACCGAGCGAGTAACAAATGATGATTATTAATATATTTCTTACAAATTGTTACCAATGCCAAACATTGGTACATTACTAGAATCACTAGTGTAACATTAGCGGAAGTCACTGTTTTAATGTTATAAAGGCATGTTACTATGCAGCAGTTTATATTATACTCCGAGATCTTGCTACTTCCCAGCTGTTATTACCATCCTCAATATCATTTTAATTTGTGTTTAATTATTATTTATTTATTTATGATCAAGGTTTTGTCGTAGGCTTCAGAGGGCAGAGGTTTAGCTGATGCTAGCGGGGTTTATTTTCGCGGAAAAGAGCAGCGATGTAAATGCGTGGTCAGACCCGCTCATGCCCGGTCTCTGTTGTGACTCTGGTGGTGTGTGCTGAGGTGTTGACGGGACACTGACAGAGATCCTCTCTGCAGCGAGAGGAGGCTCACTCTACGACTAGTGTTCCAAGATATCAGACGCTGCCTGATGTCGGTTGTAGCTCGTCTTTGGTCGTACCACGGTTCTTATTTTAAATCTTTGTCCCCGTCTCACTGTACGACCGAAGACCTGCGATTTTTCTCACGACTAGTGGCCGTACGTCGCAGACGGCCAAAATCGCACAGTGCGCATCCGCCATAAGACGAGACCCAGGCCTCAGCATGGAGACTACCCACAATTCCATAATTCGGGGTGTAAACCAGATATGTAATAGTTGAATTGTTATATTAAAAGTTCTTATCAAATTCCACCAACATTATTATCATTTTGGGGACCTCTTCTCTATGCCATTTACCTTCATGGACTTTGTCTCCCTTGGAAATTTCCGTATGGCTCAAAAAAATTACTTTTAAGACGTAGCCGAACCCAGCTTTAGCATTCTAGCATTCCTCCATGATTAGGCGGCACAGTGGTACATCAGTTAGCGATGGGACAGCAAGAAGGTCTCGGGTTTGATTCCCGGGTGGGGCCTTTCTGTGTGGAGTTTGTAAGTTCTCCCCGTGTCTTCTAGCCTGGCGGGACCAGAATGAGTCCCCTCTGTATTTTTGTATACAGTGGAGGATCAGTCTGGACGGGGGCAAAATCAAACCGATCCTATGCAATCAGATTTGTTTATTTGCCGTGACGTGTTGTTAGCGAGCAGCGTCACTCACGGGACGCGGAAGTCCCTTAATAACAAAAGAGAGCGGGCATTGAGGTGATTAGGGCGGCATGGCGGCAGTAGGTAGCAGCTTGGCAGGCGCTGATGCTCCACCTTTCCTAAAGAAATCTGGGAAGCCGCCTGATATAGCAACTGCCGAAACAACCTGGACATTGACAAATGCCCGGGCCTTAAGTGTGCTATTTGTGCGGTGTTACCTGTTGGCTCTCACTACTACGCTAATGTTTGGGAGCTGGGTAGCTGCTCGTGAACGCTCAACCCCACTTGGCGGCGTGCCAAAAACGCTCACTGTTCCCTTGGACTCGTGGAGTCAGTATATAATCTACTCTGATCTGCTGGACGGTGGGCAAGTCGTTTGCCAGGATGATCACCGCGGTCAGCTACGCGCACGGCGAGTGGCTCGTCACGCAGCAGTTCAGCGAGGAAATGCGACGCTTCTTTGCATTATGCTTCTACTGTGCGGAGATGTTCATGCAAATCCTGGCCCTACGGTCTCACAACATTCACCGCAGCTGAAAACATCCACGGCAACACCAGTGACCTACAAGGTAACATCTTAGCATGCGGTGCGTCCAAAACTACAGAACTCCGCTCGCTGCAGACCATTATTGCCTCCAAACAACGAAACACTAAACTTTTTCAAACAGTCAATCATGCGTCGGTACTATGAAATCCCAAAACAAAACCTAAAGGAATATTTGGCGGACATAATATAAACATGTGATTTCAAAAATGGAACATCTACTTTTGGATTCAAATCTTGATTACCTGTGTTTTACCGAGACTTGGTTAACGTCCACAACTCCTTTATCCGTGTTTACAATTCCTGAATACAATGTTTACAGACGGGACAGAGGAAAGGGGAAAGGAGGCGGAGTCTTAATCTACGTGAAAGACTTGATAATCATCAAATTGACATTCCAGTGCAAACTTTGGAGTGCGTCGGTGTAACTATAACCCTCTCAGCACAAATGTCATTCATCTTACTTATAAAATATGACTTTTCAAAATATGATGAAAAGAAACTCTGTTAATGGGTGATCTGAATATAAACTGGCTTGATAAAATGAAAAAGAAAAACTCAAGGATATCACAAACTCGGTACAAATGACTCAAATGATAAACAAGCAAACTAGACTAACAAAAAACTCCCATATTATATATTTACAAATAAACCACCATAACCATATTCCTAAGAAAAATCAGATTGCGCTGATGAATAATTTAAATAAAATAGATTGGGAGTGCAAAGTTGACAGTAAAGGCTGTGAGTACACATGCAGTAATATTACTTTAACCTTACAGGAGACTGTCACCAAATATACAGAATTAAAGAGAAACAAAACTAATAAAAAGAAATTGCCATGGTTTGGTAGCTCCCTTTTGGGATCTAATGAAGCAGAGAGACCTGGCACTTAAAACCTTTCTTGAATCAAAATTGACCACTGATCATTATATATATATAAGTCTAAGGAACAAGGTTACCATGCAGCTTAGAAAAGCCAAGGCAAACCTTTATTTAAATCTGATTAAAGATGCAAAAGGAAATAGTAAACTTCTTTGGAAAAGTATGAATAAATTAGTTGGAAAAGAAAAAACTAATTGTGACCATGTACAACTTAAAATAAATGGAATTACTCAAAATGACAATACAGAGGTGGCAACACATTTTAATGATTATTTTTTTAATTCTGTGCGGGATCTGGCAGGTACGTTTCCGAAACCAAATTGTGTATATAACTGTAATTGTGGTGAGTCATTCCTTAAATTATCTAAAGTAGATGAAGGCACAGTTTTAAAAAAAATATCACACTTAAATAATAGTAAATCTAAAGATATTTTTGCCATTGATACTGTGTTTTTAAAAGAGCACAAAGAAATGTTAACTCCAGTGCTAACTAAAGTCATAAATCAGTCTACAAGTGAGAGTATCTTCCCTACAGCTTTGAAAACAGCTATAGTAAAGCCCATACACAAGTCAGGAGACAAGCTCCAGGACTCTATCGACCTATAAGCATCCATGCTGCTATTTAATAGAGGAAATAAAATCCAGTCTGGATAGTGGAGGAGTCGTAGGGGCGGTCCTTCTTGACTTGCGTAAAGCCTTCGATACAGTCAACCATGAACTACTGATAAGTTAACACATTTCTCCATTAGCACAAGTACAATTAATTGGATTCAATCTTCAATCTCAGTGCAAGGCAGCAGTGTGTATCAGTAAATAATGTATCATCTCCCTTACGAGCATGCACTATAGTAGTGCCGCAGGGCTCTATATTTGGGCCCTTGCTATTTTCTCTTTATGTTAATGTTTTCCATCTGTGTGTAATAATGCTAAAATGATCATGTACGCTGTTGACACTGTGGTGTATATTCATGGTAAAACTGTTAAGTTGTCTAAAGGTTAACCGAGGAAATGAAAAACATTTCCATTTGGTTGAAAAATTCTCATTTAACATTGAATGTTGACAAAACGGTTTCTGTTTTTCACAAACCGCCGTAAGTTCTCACTGTGTGAAACTGGACAAAAAAATCCTAATTGAAGGTCAGGAAATTTTAGTAGTAGACCAAAATAAATATTTAGGAGTAATTCTTGACCCAAATTTAAATTTCAAAAAACATATTAAAAAACTAACCAGTACGTTGAAATTTAACATAGCAAATTTTAGATATATTAGGAACTCTCTGACTATAGATGCTTCTAATTTATGTCTAAATGCAATGATAATTCGGCACTTTCGTTATTGCATGACGAGTTGGTCGCAGGCGTGTAAAACAGCATTAAGGCCCCTGGAATCATTGTACAAAAGGTCTCTTAAGGTTCATGGCAAGAAATCTATATCACCACTGTCATATTCTTAAAAAACATAGTATATTAAGTTTTGAGAACATAATCATATATTCAAATCTCTGTCTGTTGTTCAAGATAATTAATGGTACTGTAGCTTCTCCGTTAAAAAAGTTTATTTCACTGAGCTCAGAAATTTCACCTCGAGCCACTCGGTCGACTGTTCGGGGCGAGTGTAGGATTCCTCAGTGTAAAACAGCACTCAGCAGCTCAGCCTTCTCCAGTGTGGCCATCAGACAGTGGAATATGTTGCCAACAGAGCTGACCACATGTGTACATTTTAACACTTTTTCACACCAGGCCAAAAAATTGCTTATTTGAAAACAAACGTGTTCCCATAATGTACTGTAGATGGTGTGTATGCTATGAGTGTATTTGCAAATGAATGCTTAGGATTGAATGAAGTGTGTGTTTCATTTTAATGCTGTTTGAGGGGAAATGTATTTTTAACATTTGCATTTTTTAAAGACTTTGTCTGTTGACATCAGTCTGCCCCGGGACTGCAGGTGGAAATGAGCACAAGTGCTATAACCTGGTACAATGCATCTCTCCTTTCTGAGGTTAATGTAGATTGTGGACTGTCCCTGTTCAAAGAAATAAAAAAAAGAAAGAGCGTGCCTCCAATCGGCGGTAAATGACCAAAAACACATCGACAGTAGGTGAGTTTCGTAATTCATAATCCTGCGCGAATATTAACGCAAAACCGCTAATAACACCGCATCAACGGCAGACGCCAGGCCTTCGCTGATTGGTTTACTCCGCTTCCTGTTTGCTTGGGTATGTACCGCTGTGGGTATAAAGAACAAGTTTCCCAAACCAAGTCTTCCTTTGTCCTTTCGCTCTGCTGCCGCATCGCAGTGACAGTTTGGATGCGTGAGTGTGGGGTCACGGGCTGAGGAAAGGCTGACTTTGCTCGTCCAGTCTTCATTTCAGATTAAGGGGTTGGACAGGAGGTGGCAAGCAGGGCAGTGCTCCAGGCAGCTGTATCCTCTTCTGTCTGGAGTTAAATGCCCAATTTTCCTCCGAATTTCTTTCTCCTATTTCCCCGACGTTCCCGGGTGACAGTGGTGTATCAAAGGCTCTAATCAGGGAGCTCCTGTCTGCTGGCTGGCGGATGCTTCCCGATCGTGACTGTTACCAATTCGTTAGCTATAAATCTTGCCGGTGTGTTTTGATGACTGAAGCTTGGGTGAACGCCACTAGTGAACAGCCCGGGAGCCTTGTGTTGCTGCTTGTGATGAGGTATTCCAAGGTGAAATTGTAAAATTACAAAGACCATAGCTGCTCTGCATCAGCTTTAGCGAGTCCTTTATAAGAAAAACATCTACTCAGTAGACTTCAACTACTGAGTACAGAAGATGAATCAAGTACCTTCATCGAAGATCTACTTAAAGGGATATTTCAGGTTTTTTACATAGGGCCTCATTTCCTAGTTATCCTGAGTGTTGTTGATTTCTGGAGATATATATATTTTTTAAATTCATGCAGTCCTTATATTTGAAGAGTTTAGTGGTGCTAGGCTAGTGCATGTCTATGGTAACTAGTAGCCTGCATTAAAAACAGTCTGACACAAGCTCAGTGCACCAGAGGCAAATCACTTATAACACCAGACTACCGATATAAATGTCTGTTGACTGAATGTTTTAAATATAACCATTTTGCATTTTAAAATAACTTACATTTGAGCAGCATCAGCTTCCTGGTTGTAGGAGCTTTCTACAAATCAGATATGGCAACGTTTGGAGGACTACCCCATGATTTTGAAGAGGTTTTTAATGCAGGCTACTAGTTACCATAGACATGCGCTTGCCTAGCACTAGCCCAGCGCCACTAAACTCTTCAAATATAAGGACTGCATGAATAAAAAATAAAAAAATGATCTCCAGAAATCAACAACACTCTGGATAACTAGGAAATGAGGCCTGAAATATCCCTTAATTAAAGCACAAGACTTTAAATTTATCTCTAAACAGAACAACGGTAAAAAAAAAAAAACTTTCTCTTAATGGCGTCCAAAAGTGGTACCAGTATTACTATTGAACTTTCATCCATTATACTATTATGGCAGATTGGAAGATCTAACTCAGGGAAAACATTTGGAGATCTCCTTCTGGGTGATTTCCTTCAAAAAAGAAAAAGGAAAAAGGCTCTCCTATAGAATGCAGCATGTGAGAGTGAATCCCTGCGTGGTTGTCCTTGTTTTCTTGTCAGGTCAAAAGAAGGAAATGGAAGCAGACTTTAGAAGCGGCATTTGAATCATGGAAATGAGAGCCTCTGGGGCGAGAGCTTTGATAATTGCGAACAGAAAACGTTCTGTGTTGCTTCCCATGTCCCGAGGGGGGCTGACTATACAGTGTCATTAGTTGAGTAGAATACAGTTTAAATTAGCCACGGCCCGTTCCCGCATCCGTCTGCGGCAAACTTTACATTGGGTAATGAATTAAGAGCCGTGCGCTATTAAAACAGTCTTTTGCTGACATCTCTATAAGCTTGAGATAAGCTGGGCCTAAATCAAGAAAAATGCCGGGCCAGCACTTTGCAGTCCATGGAAGCAGTAGCGAGATAGGCTTTCAGCAGGAGATAGAGGGAGGTATGCTATATTCCCCCCACCCCCCACCTCGCAGCCCATAAAACATCCAGGTTTTGTCTTAATTTGAAAATGCTTTTATATTTAGTTCGATGACATCAGTGAAAGAGATGCACTTTAGGACGACTCATTATGTGAGGCTGCCAAGAGACTTTTAGATCACTCACTCACTTAGCGTTTTACAGCTTATCATCTGTCAAATTAGTGACTTTTAAATTGCAGTGCAGTATTATGCTGGCCCTGTAAAAGATAATTGACTAATTATTGTTCAGATAGTTTGAAATGGGATCTTAAGAAAATGAGATTACGCGCGGCTGGGAGAACGGGGATATTTATTTTTGCCCGATCCACGTGTTCCTGCTGTGCCTGTCACCACATTACATTACGTTCTTCTTTCTCGAGAGAAGACACCAATTAAAGAAAACCTAATTGGAAGCCGACACTGGATACACCAGTGTCTGCGTACACTGGTGTATGAATGAGAGTATGAATGGGTGAAGCCCCTTATGAGAGACCAACAGGCCCGGGTAGAACCATGAGGCCGTCCTTCTGTGGACCCACCACCTGCAGGAGGAGCCATAGGGGCTGGTGCAGCTCCAACAGCTGCCCCCACGACCCGGCAACGGACAAGTGGAAGTAAATGGATGGATGGATGGATAATTGGAAGCCGTCTGCTGACTGTATGAACCACGATAGATATCAAAAAGCAGCACTTGATACTTTGCGCTTAAAGGCATTAGAGAGGATTTTCCCTAGAAATTAAGTTGCCAGATTCAACTAAAATTACTTAATTGATCGGTGGCACTCTTGTACGTTATTTACGTAGGCTCCAAGCGTAAGCAGTCCGCCATTACCCCGCAAGACGAAGACGAAGGAAGCTACGAGCTAGTTCTGTCGTTGTGGTCTTTGGAACTTTTGAAGAAATGGCAGAAAAGAACCCTGAAAAACCTAACCGAAAAAGAAAGCCTGTTTTTTGAGGTGTTTCAACGGAGGAGAGAAAGTCAGAGAGAGCGGAGCCGAACAACTATCTGTGTAGGAGATTCTTTTGAGCGATGGCGTGCGCTAAAAGTGCTAAAGAATCTTAAGACGGATGAATAGGTCGCAAAACGTCTGCTGGACAGGTAAATCATGTTTAATTGTGGAGTAAGTACTACACTTCGTTATTTAGGAAACATGTAAAGTCCAAAACATTTGTACGTTTAGCCTAGCTGTATTCCGATATCTTCTAGCTATATCGCGGCTAGTTGTACAAGAGACGCACAAGCTTCAGCACCTTTTTGTTTTAATCTGTGGACATAATACTTGTATAGCCTCTAGTCTTGAGTGTAGCTAAGACCTATTGTTTTGTTGCAATGACCGTGGCACAGCTGTTGATGACGAGCGATCATGTCCCTCCATTGTGTAAACAGTGAGCTCCTCGTAAAACCTCGAGTTGTAAGTTCTTTCTCATTCACTTTTCGCATTTTGGTTCAACTGCACGCTAGATCGTGGATGTTTGGTGAAATTATCTGCATTTAAATTGCTGTCATGGTTGCGGAAGAACTTCATTAATTTCTCCTGTTAGCCTTCTTGTAGCCGCTAAGCTACTAGTGCTTCGTCCCTTTACAAAAATGGTCTTACCTCGCGCCTGTCTTTCCCTGCTCCACATACAAACAAACGCAAACGTCCCTCGCTTGTTTACTGGTAAGATACAGATGTGCCACGGCTTATTTGACGTGTGTCTGTATATATGGTTTATGGAGCCAATTGACCTGACTACTCACCAGCACTACGAGAACCTAAGGGGATTAGCAGGACTATGCTACGGTCCTCATAAACCAAGATTTTGTATTTTAATTTTTAGCATATAAAGAGCATAATTTCATTGTTTTTCTGAAGTCCTTTTAATGCTCAATGATAATATATCATGCACATATCAAGTTTTTTTAAATTCTTAGCTTTTAAAGACCATAAATTGAAAGTTTATTTGACGTCCATATAATACCCCAACCTGACTTCTTGTGTATGGAGTGTATGATGTGCTCCCCCTACCCTACTCTGGCGGTATTGAAGGCTCCATTGTGATTGGTTCTTTATGGGGACACGTGCGGGATATGTGTCCGGGCATGTTGAGTGATTTCGGAAGACATCTAATGGTAATGCGAAGAAGAAGGACCAAGAGAAAGTTCACTCCAAAGAAGACAAGAAAATATATTGGTAAGTATCTAGTCCTTGTTAAATATACGTTATCAAGTATTTTCTGAATGGAACTTAGCCCCGGCCTGGAGGATTTATCCCCGGGCTGGATGATATGGGGACCGGGCTATTGGGTTTTGGAGCTGGCTGTGGAACTTAGCCCCAGCCTTGGTGAGTTTTCCCCGGCCTGGATGAGTTGGGGGGTGTAGTCCGAGGAGGGGTGCTTAAGAGTGGGTCCGAGATGTGGGCTGTGTGTCCCCGGAGGTCCAGAGGAGTCAGGGGGGCGAGTGTGTGCATGTAGGGCCGGGGTAGGAGTGCCCTGAGCCGGGTAGTGTAAGTGGAGTAGAGGGTGGGTCATTGTGGTGGATGTCGGTGCGGAGCTGGTAGCTTTAGGAGCAGGCTGGTCAGAGGAGGTCCAGAGGAGCCAGGGGGGCGAGTGTGTGCACGTAGGCCGGGGTAGGAGTGCCCTGAGCCGGGTAGTGTAAGTGGAGTAGAGGGTGGGTCATTGTGGTGGATGTCGGTGCGGAGCTGGTAGCTTTAGGAGCAGGCTGGTCAGAGGAGGTCCAGAGGAGCCAGGGGGGCGAGTGTGTGCACGTAGGCCGGGGTAGGAGTGCCCTGAGCCGGGTAGTGTAAGTGGAGTAGAGGGTGGGTCATTGTGGTGGATGTCGGTGCGGAGCTGGTAGCTTTAGGAGCAGGCTGGTCAGAGGAGGTCCAGAGGAGCCAGGGGGGCGAGTGTGTGCACGTAGGCCGGGGTAGGAGTGCCCTGAGCCGGGTAGTGTAAGTGGAGTAGAGGGTGGGTCATTGTGGTGGATGTCGGTGCGGAGCTGGTAGCTTTAGGAGCAGGCTGGTCAGAGGAGGTCCAGAGGAGCCAGGGGGGCGAGTGTGTGCACGTAGGCCGGGGTAGGAGTGCCCTGAGCCGGGTAGTGTAAGTGGAGTAGAGGGTGGGTCATTGTGGTGGATGTCGGTGCGGAGCTGGTAGCTTTAGGAGCAGGCTGGTCAGAGGAGGTCCAGAGGAGCCAGGGGGGCGAGTGTGTGCACGTAGGCCGGGGTAGGAGTGCCCTGAGCCGGGTAGTGTAAGTGGAGTAGAGGGTGGGTCATTGTGGTGGATGTCGGTGCGGAGCTGGTAGCTTTAGGAGCAGGCTGGTCAGAGGAGGTCCAGAGGAGCCAGGGGGGCGAGTGTGTGCACGTAGGCCGGGGTAGGAGTGCCCTGAGCCGGGTAGTGTAAGTGGAGTAGAGGGTGGGTCATTGTGGTGGATGTCGGTGCGGAGCTGGTAGCTTTAGGAGCAGGCTGGTCAGAGGAGGTCCAGAGGAGCCAGGGGGGCGAGTGTGTGCACGTAGGCCGGGGTAGGAGTGCCCTGAGCCGGGTAGTGTAAGTGGAGTAGAGGGTGGGTCATTGTGGTGGATGTCGGTGCGGAGCTGGTAGCTTTAGGAGCAGGCTGGTCAGAGGAGGTCCAGAGGAGCCAGGGGGGCGAGTGTGTGCACGTAGGCCGGGGTTGGAGTGCCCTGAGCCGGGTAGTGTAAGTGAAGTAGAGGGTGGGTCATTGTGGTGGATGTCGGTGCGGAGCTGGTAGCTTTAGGAGCAGGCTGGTCAGAGGAGGTCCAGAGGAGCCAGGGGGGCGAGTGTGTGCACGTAGGCCGGGGTAGGAGTGCCCTGAGCCGGGTAGTGTAAGTGGAGTAGAGGGTGGGTCATTGTGGTGGATGTCGGTGCGGAGCTGGTAGCTTTAGGAGCAGGCTGGTCAGAGGAGGTCCAGAGGAGCCAGGGGGGCGAGTGTGTGCACGTAGGCCGGGGTAGGAGTGCCCTGAGCCGGGTAGTGTAAGTGGAGTAGAGGGTGGGTCATTGTGGTGGATGTTGGTGCGGAGCTGGTAGCTTTAGGAGCAGGCTGGTCAGAGGAGGTCCAGAGGAGCCAGGGGGGCGAGTGTGTGCACGTAGGCCGGGGTAGGAGTGCCCTGAGCCGGGTAGTGTAAGTGGAGTAGAGGGTGGGTCATTGTGGTGGATGTTGGTGCGGGGCTGGTAGCTTTAGGAGCAGGCTGTGGAACTTAGCCCCAGCCTTGGTGAGTTTTCCCCGGCCCTGATGAGTTGGGGACCGGGGTATTGGGTTTAGGAGCTGGCTGTGGAACTTAGCCCCAGCCTGGGTGGTTCTTTGTAGGTTCAAGTATTGTCTGTTTATCTTTCAGAGTGACACTGGGAAGGACCAAAGGCAGGAGATGGCACAAGAAAAAAACAACCCAGACTCAGACCCAGACTATGTGGGTGATGAAGATTTAGATGAGCTCCCCCATCCAAATATATGGCTGACACAAAAGTCGGATACAAGTCTTGCTCCTGCTTCTAGTGCACCGGGAACCAGCCAGCAAGGTAGTTCTTCATACACCTCAGAGTTGCATTCAGAGAATGGTCCACAAAGAGGAGACCCACAGCGGACAAGTTCCATAAATTACTGCTTTGTCTGCGGTAAGCCCCAGAAGAAAATATCGAGACATCTTAAAACACACAAGACCAATGCAGAGATTGTACAAGTCTTTTCCCTTACTGATGTCAAGGAGCGCAACAAACGGATTGAAAAAATTAGGAATAAAGGGAACTTTTTACATAATCAAGCAGTATTACAAAGTGGGAAAGGGCAATTGAAAGTGAAGCGACGATGCAAAAAAAAAGCTTTGGATGGAAAGTTTATTCACTGCATGTATTGTCAAGGCATGTTTCTCCGCAAAGAACTATGGAGGCATACTCGCAGGTGCCCTCACAAACCCGAAGATGCAAACCAAGAAGAGACGTCTGGAAGGAGAAGGATCCTCGGCTCTGCATCAGCTCAGGATGCCGCCTTATGTGCGCAAATCTCGGGTGGGGTTTGGAAGCTTCTCAGTGTTATGAACGTGGATGAAGTTGGATCAGTTGTGCGAAATGACTTCTGTATTCTCCAGTTTGCCCAGTCACTTTACAACATTCATGGACAAGATACAACAAAGTATGAATACATAAGACAAAAACTGAGAGAAGTGGGACGTCTGCTGCTGTGCTTGCGGACAGATTTCTCTGTGCCGACCCTGGAAGATGCTGTTAGGCCTGCAAACTTTGAGAAAGTGGTACAAGCGGTCAAAAAGGTAGCAGGTTTTAATGATGACAATCTTTCGTACAAAACCCCGAGCCTTGCTCTTAAACTCGGCCACACACTGAATAAGATCTGCGACATCATCCACTGCCGGGGCTTGATGGCAGAAGATGAGAAGCTGGTGAAGTATACTGAAACATTTAAGAAGTTGCTCAGTACCAAGTGGAAAGAATATGTATCTCACAATGCCCTTAACACACTGAGTGATGCCAAGTTTAATAAACCGTTAACCTTACCATTCACTGAAGATGTTGTGAAACTTCACAAGTTTTTGGAAAAGGCAGCAGAAGAGGCCACAAGCAAACTGCAAGAAACAGATGATGCTCAAACTTATGCCCGTCTTGCCATGGTGTTGCTCACACAAATCATTGTGTTCAACCGTCGGCGAGCTGGAGAGGTTTCCAAAATGCCTCTGAAACATTTTCTGGAGAGGGATAATCAACAACTTCATGCGGATGTAAGCCTTGGTTTATCGGACACAGAAAAGAAGCTCTGCCGGTATCTAAGTCGCGTGGAAATTATGGGTAAAAGAGGGAGAAAAGTTGCAGTTCTTCTCCCCCGACCTGTTGTCAATGGTCTTACACTACTCACAAATAAGAGGAAAGAATGTGGTGTGTCTCCCTCAAACCCATTCTTATTTGCACGACCCAAAGCACCAACCCATTATAGAGGAAGTGACTGCCTGAGACGTTTCTCCACACAGTGCGACACAAAGTACCCCGAGCACCTCCGGTCGACGGGTCTCAGGAAACATGTGGCCACGCTATCTCAAGTCTTAAACCTCCAGGAGAATGAGCTGGATCAGGTGGCAGACTTCCTTGGACATGATATCCGCGTACACAGGGAATTCTACAGACTGCCTGTTCCAACAACACAACTTGCAAAGATATCCAAAGTATTGCTTTTAATGGAGAAGGGATCCATTTCCTCGCTAAAAGGAAAGACGCTGGAGGAGATTGAACTTGAAGGTTTGTTAAATGTATCTCTTATCTGGGTGTGCATGTAGGGCCGGGGTAGGAGTGCCCTGAGCCGGGTAGTGTAAGTGGAGTAGAGGGTGGGTCATTGTGGTGGATGTTGGTGCGGAGCTGGTAGCTTTAGGAGCAGGCTGGTCAGAGGAGGTCCAGAGGAGCCAGGGGGGCGAGTGTGTGCACGTAGGCCGGGGTTGGAGTGCCCTGAGCCGGGTAGTGTAAGTGGAGTAGAGGGTGGGTCATTGTGGTGGATGTTGGTGCGGGGCTGGTAGCTTTAGGAGCAGGCTGGTCAGAGGAGGTCCAGAGGAGCCAGGGGGGCGAGTGTGTGCACGTAGGCCGGGGTAGGAGTGCCCTGAGCCGGGTAGTGTAAGTGGAGTAGAGGGTGGGTCATTGTGGTGGATGTTGGTGCGGGGCTGGTAGCTTTAGGAGCCGGCTGGGGATCTTAGCCCCAGCCTTGGTGAGTTTTCCCAGGCCTGGTGGCTTTAGGAGCGGGCTGATTGAATTGAATCCCCCTTTTGTTTTTAGATGAAATTCCCATCAGTGCAGATGAGGCCGAAGAGGAGAGTCACAGTGACTCGGGGGACTCTGCTGAGAAACAAGCGGCAACTGTGGTTATAGATGATGACCCGATCGACATAGCTGATGGAGATACCTCTGATTTTGAAGGCAAGTTCTTCTGTTTACTCTTGTAGTAGTCTTGCTCTGACTTATTCACATTGTTTTGTTTAAATTAATTCCTAATTTTCCTTTTCAGAGGCAGCACAGAGGCCTGCAAAGCAACCTGGACCAAAACGCAGAGTGACAAAAAGAGCATGGTCAAAGACTGAAGAAGCAGCTGTAATGCGGCATTTTAAAAAACACATCAAGAGAGGAAAACTGGCCACAAAAAATGAAGTAACTCAGTGTAAGCAAGCAGAAATGGCCTTAAGTCAGAGAACACTGCAGAATATAAGAGACTTTGTGAGAAATCGTGGACTAGCACATAAAAGACAACTAAAGGTAAAAGATGGATAAGCATGGAGTGTATGTATGAAGAACATTAAAACTTTTCCAGCCTCTAATTGTGGTTCATCCATCCATCCATTTTCTCCCACTTGTCCGTTGCCGGGTCGTGGAGGCAGCCGTTGGAGCTGCCCAAATCACATAGCACCAGTCCCCTATGGCTCCTCCTGCAGGTGGTGGGTCCACGGAAGGACGGCCTCATGGTTCCAAACGGGCCTGTTGGTCTCTCATAGGGGAATTGTGGTTCAGTTATGTTTAAAGTCCTCATAATTCATCTTTGGTCCTCATGAACCACCTTCTGGTCGGTGGCTGTGTATAGACAACCGTAGCTGATACAAGGATGTTAAATAGACCTAAATTTTTTTCAGATTTTTTACAGTTAGTCTATCCAGAGCTTATCTCTCTAGGACCTTGGGAAACCATAGTCCTCTTAAACCACACCAGGGTTGGTTTTTCCAAAAGGTCAACATAAACCATAAAACCACGTATGTGTGTGTGTGTGTGTGTGCGTGTGTATAGCTAAACAAAAAAGGAGAATAGTCGGCTTTTTTAATGTAACGTCAATGACCGTGAGAATGCTAATGTGCCAGGCTGGTGTAGGCTAATTGATAGCAAATGATTTGTTAATCTTTCCAAAAACATACTCAATGGAGTATGCTATATGATATTTTCATGCATGTATGTTTTAATTGAATGTAATTGTGTTTACAGCTATGACAATATTACTTCAACACCATTAACTCGTGGTCTATGGGTGAGACCCCAGCCTCCTGTATCCACTATAATGCAGGAGTCACTCACAGACAGGTTTGTGTTTTGTATTGTGTATGATTTCTTTAGGGGGACATTGGTGGTTATGGAATAGAAACAGTAATATTGCAAAATGTAAACGCACCATGTTTGTTCAGGACCTTTCTGTCACTTGTTGGTCCGTGTTACTATTAGTTATTTTGAACATCTTGTACATTTTTAAATTCCAAACCACAACTGTACTGTTGTAGCTTCCACAAATTGTTGTAATAAATAATGGTAATGGAATTTGGAGTAATCAGTATTTTGTGTTTCTCTGTCAAAGGTGTCGAGAAATTAAGCAGTAGCAGCAGTAATGAAGAGCTACATTATCAGCAGCAAGACGATGCTGGGTAATACACTTTACCCTCGTGTGGTCCTTGGGTCATTTTGACCCAAAAGCCACTGGAGCCACAGCCCATCCAAATGGCCCAAAAGCCACTGAAGGGTTTTTGTAAAAACAAAACATAAAGCAGAACAAATTAAGAATGTGTGTTAATTTTCAGGCTCTTTTTTTTTACATTAGGGTCTTTAAAGGGTGCAAAATTAAAGGATCACACGAGGGTTAAACTGCATACATTTTGTTCAAATATGTGTGTCTTGGTGTAATTTATTTATTTATTCCTGCACGCTATTATTGACACATTGTGTATTTCATTGCTGTTTCTATGTTCTAGTCCCTCTACTTCCAGAGACGAGCAAATGGAAGATGTTCATGAACAAGCCTTCAACAGTCTTTTAAATGCTACGTATGTATTGAAATAATACGATTTATTGTGTTTTGTTTAATTAATTATATTATTGTGTTATTCACTGCACAGGGTTGAGTGGGATCAGGATGATGATGACGAGGACCAAACATGGACTTTAGAGATGAAAACCCAGTCACTGTCCACATCGGAAGAGGATGAATCGAAGGAGTTCGATTCTGACTCTGATGACAGTAAATATCTAGACTATGTTCCACCTATTTGTCTGCGGTTAGAACATTTACATGCATATGTCTTTGTAATTTCCAGGACAGACCTTTTTTGTTGTTCTGTATACAAGGGGGTAGGTGTTAATGTTGTGTTTTGTGCACAACAGGGCTGGTGGCGCACTTAAAAAACGGATTGACATCGACAAACTACCTGAGGTTTCAATAGAGGAAACTGTACTGGATCAACCAGACAGCAGTGACCAACAAGAAGACATTGCTCCTCCAGTAACACCTATGGTCGTTATTGAAGATGATGTTTTGGACAAACCAGCATCGACAGTATATCACAATGTCTTAAAACAGCTTCTTGATTTCTTGCACTTGCCAATAGACATTTGTAAAGCAAAGGATTCTGTAACAAAAGAACCGTGCAATGCTGCAGCACCTTTTTAAGTGTTTGTAAAACGCAGATGCACAGCAGTTATTGCAGAATGGGTAAGTGTTTACCCACTTGTACCACAGTGCCTTGCAAAAGTAATAATACATCTTGAACTTTTGCACATTTTGTCATGTTTACAACCCTAAACAAAGATTTTATTTTTAATTTGTTACTGAAAGTTCACACAAAAGTAACAGACAACTCTGAATTGAAAGCAAAATGATACATGAGTCTAATTTACAAAAAATAGACAACCAAAAAGTCAGGCATGCATAAGTATTCATACAGCATGACTCAATACTTTGTTGAACCCCCTTTTGCTGCAATAACAGCAGCAAGTCTTCTGGGGTTTGACTCTACAAGGTTTGCACATGTAGAGACTGACATTTTAGCCCATTCCTCTTTACAAAACAACTCAAGCTCTGTCACATTAGAAGGAGAGCGTTTGTGAACAGCAGTTTTCAGGTCTTTCCACAGATTTTCAATATGATTTAGGTCAGGACTTTGACTGGGCCATTCTAACGCATTAATATGTTTGTTTTTAAACCATTCCATTGTAGATTTAGCTTTGTGTTTAGAGTCATTGTCCTGCTGGAAGGTGAATCTCCGCCCCAGCCTCAATTCTCTTGCTGACTCCAGCAGGTTTTCCTCCAAAATGTCCCTGTATTATTACAGGGACATTTGGGTGAAAAGTCTCTATATATTTGTAATTCATTCAAACGTGACATTCAAATATATACCTCAAAACAGCTACGTCAGTGAAAGAGAAACTTGGGCAGAATCAATAATTTGTTGTAGAAGAAATTACTGCTCAACAGAAGCTCTGAAGATTTTTATGAAATGAATGTCCGTTTTATTGGAAGTACAGGGAAAGGCTATTAGGCAAGCTGGCAGCCTGGGGAGGCCATCTCAGACAGATGACCTCTCAGTTTTGGCATAGTGGCTGCTTTTCGCAGATCCAACATTGTGACTCACAGCCCTGCCTATTGTTATTCAATCAACAATCATTGGCTCTCGCTGATCAAGACCTGATCGAGACCACTTCACGTTGTTCTTCTGAAATGTATTGTATTGCGAAGAAATCCAGCTCGTCTAGACACAGAACCAAAGTTTTGTTCATAGTCTTTCTCACGTAGATCTAACAATATAGAACATACAGGTATTTTACAACCAAAAATAATTCCATTACAAGTAACTTTTGTGTGGTCCCCAGCTCAATTCAGGTTACATGTTGCCCCTTATCAAAGTTGCATACCTCTGCACTATGTAACTGCAAGTGTGTGATAATGTTGTATTAAAATAGACAATCCTATGTGTTACTAAACTTTTTTTCTTCTTTCAAACAGTGAAAACGACAGAATAGACATGAAAATCAGCGGCCACCACCCAACTCCTAAAGATGTAAATTGTTGCTGTACAGTTTGAAATAGTTTAATTTTGATTTGAGAAACTCAATAAACCGTTGCATTTCCAGTTTGTATTTATCATGTATGCTTACATATTCACAAATATAAAGTACAAAAATACATTATTTCTGAGGTCTTGCAATGTACATCACCTTATTTCTCATTATAAATTTGGTCTTTTACTTTCTAGCTTCATGTTAAATGTTGGAGCAAAATACATTTCTAGTTTTTTAAAAGGACGGTAACTTTCTCATGATTCTGATTAAACGTAAACCATTACTAAATATTTTCATTAGAAGATTATGACATTTAGTAAATTGTAAACTCCCTTGTGATGCATACACAGAGTAAGGAGACAAAATATACAAAGACAATTTTATTTCACAAACATATTACTTCTTACATAACTAAAAATCAACATTCAGTCTTGAAGGAATAAATCCCACGTAACTGCCATGTGGGTCTGCGTAGGTGTCGGGAATCCTCCATACACAGCAAGAGGGTATAACAACTATAACCAGGGCCTGATACACCCCATCTCCAAACTACAAACTGCCGATATGCAGGATTGCTTTCTCCCGTCTCTTGTGAGTCCTTTGGCACGAAGATCGTTCCAAATACCAGGCTGGAGAATGAATACGTCCATGTGTGGCATCAAGGAGACGCATTGTTGGGGTTCATACCCACAACATTTACGCTCCACTATTGTTGGCATCTCCCGGCATCTGCCACACACACACCAGCTCAGTTGTTGGGCAACGGGGGGTTGTTCTGACGTAGCTCCAGGAGCAGTGTCCATGAGGTCAAAAATCATACTTGGTTCGCGGTCTAAGCAACGCTCTAGTAGTCTTCGGCATTCATCATTCGTCAGTGCCTGGATTCGAGCCTGCAAAAGACATACAAATCAAGACAATTGACATTACTTACACTCAAATAATCTATACAATATAGTTTTGATTACGTTTTATAGAGTGACCTTTTATGCATTCTCTTGACAATTTACATGTCTTTATATTAGTATAGTTTAAACTCAAGTCAGACCTGTTCCCAGTGCGTGTTGGTCTCCGCCAGGGCTGCCCTATGTCACCGGTTCTGTTCATTACCTTTATGGACAGAATTTCTAGGCGCAGCCAGGGGCTGGAGGGTGTCCGGTTTGGGAACCTCAGAATCTCATCTCTGCTGTTTGCAGACGATGTTGTTCTGTTGGCTTCATCAAATCAGGACCTCCAGCGCGCACTGGGGCGGTTTGCAGCCGAGTGTGAATAGGCCGGGATTAGGATCAGCACCTCCAAATCTGAGGCCATGGTTCTCCACCGGAAAAAGGTGTTTCCCCGCTTCAGGTCGGTGGGGTGTCCTTGCCTCAAGTGGAGGAGTTCAAGTATCTCAGGGTCGTGTTCACGAGTGACGGACGGATGGAGCGTGAGATCGATAGACGGATCGGTGCGGCGTCAGCAGTGATGCGGTCGCTGTATCGGACTGTTGTGGTGAAGAGGGAGCTGAGTCTGAGGCAAAGCTCTTGATTTACCGATCGATCTACGTTCCCACCCTCACCTATGGTCATGAGATCTGGGTAATGACCGAAAGGACAAGATCGCGGATCGAAATGAGTTTCCTTCACTGGGTGGCTGGGCGCACCCTCCGAGATCGGGTGAGGAGCTCAGTTACCCGGGAGGAGCTCGGACTCGAGCCGCTACTCCTCCACATCGAAAGGAGCCAGCTGAGGTGGCTAGGGCATCTGTTCCGGATGCCTCCTGGTCGCCTCCCTCGGGAGGTGCTCCAGGCATGTCCCACTGGGAGGAGGCCTCGTGGAAGGCCCAGGACACGCTGGTAGGACTATGTCTCCGAGCTGGCCTGGTGTCGCCTCGGGGTCCCCCCAGAACAGCTGGAGGAGGTGTGCGTGGATCGGGAAGTCTGGGCATCTCTGCTGAGACTGCTGCCCCCGCGACCCGGCCCCGGATAAAGCGGAAGAAAATGGATGCATGGATGGAGTTTAAACTCACCCGGTCACTGTCAATCTGCTGTTGCTGGAGATCCTGGACTCTTTCTATATCTTCTCTTGACAAATGCTGTAGTAAAAGTCCTCGTCCTCGTCGTCTGGCTTGAGGTCTCCCGCGACCTCTGTTGCTCTCTGCTTCCCTGGTGCTCTCTGCTCTCCCAATTGCCCCGCGGCGAGAACCGGTGCCCCATGACCATTTAACCCGTGCTGTAGGTGGCTCATACTCGGTGTCCGAGCCCTCCAAGGTATCACCTTCAACGCTCTAACAACAAAAACAAAAATACAATATCAGTAAAACTCAGTACAGAAGAAAGGGGAGTGCTTCAGAGAGTCCTTTTTTTTAATAAAACTTAGTAAACAGGTGCTTTTGGTGGAGTATACCAATTTGATTGATAAGCAGAGGTTGACTTGAGGCTCGAAAGTCAAAAATGGTGTCTGAGGCACTCTGTTGTTTTAAAATTAAAAGTCCTTTATGCCACCATGTTGGAACAAAGGAATTTGACAAAAGATTGCCTCGGACACCTTTTTTCACTATTGAAGCTCAGGTTCACAGTTAGACTTTTAATTCATTAGCCTCAAGTAAACCTCTGCTTATCAATGCCATATCAATGTATCCAAGTTTATTTACAGACCAAACAAACAACTATAAACAAACAAAAGGATGATTTTTATCAATCTTGCATTTGTAAAGCTAAATTGTTAACATGAATGCTATGGCTGCAAGGCGATGCTGCAGGAGCATCCATACAAGCATATCAGCTACATTATACGATAGTTTTCAAATAGTTTTACTACCACAAAAAAGGTTTTGTAGAAAATAAATATACATATTCACCATGGAGGAGTCCGCCATTTGAAAGGCCGAATGATGATGTGGCTGCAGCAGCGAGTACTCGGGGAAAAAGTGGTAAATACAATTTCCAATGTGTGTAGATTCTCCGTCGTAATGGTCTTGGAACGCAAACACCGGCAGAGGCTTCTTCTTTTGATGATTTCCGGCTAGGTGCCTCCTGGTGCATTGCTGCCCCTATAGGTGAAATCCAAAATCACCGGCGGAGGCATATCTTACGTAGGGAGCTATTGCAAAGGAGGGGGCTCTATTCAAAAATACACAAACATATCTTCCAACGCAGAATCCTCTCTCACACCTTTAAGGCAATCAAATGAACTTGACCAGGCAGAACAGAATGTTTTTCTTGTCTTGCACAACTCGCCGCACATAAAAATAAGTATGGAATTGAACAGAAAAGGCAGGTCTTAAAGGCATGCTATGTGACTTTCAAACTAAATAAAACAAGAAAAGCTATCTACACAAAAAACAGGCAGAAAAGAAAGCAGGGGAGAGGCTTGCTTGCCAGGCCATATAATCGATTAATCAATTTAAAATCGATTTTGCTTTGAATAGGCCGATATTGATTCAAAAAACCCTTAAAGCGATCCTCAGGTTGTGTCTTTCAATCAACAATAACTTTGTAACTAAATGAGATAGAAATGTACTCCTTTTGCACCGTGTTCGCTCTTCATTCTGAGTGCCAGCTCGTTCCTCTAGCCCTCCGGGGAGAAAAACTACAGCGTGGCAAAACACCTTTCCCTTGATATAAAACAGCTTTTGCGCACATGTTTCCTCGTCCCACATATCTTCCAAACTAAGATTTAGGGGTTTATTTCCCAAATTCATGCCATGCACAGCTCCAGTCTGATGTCTATGGCGGAAGCCAAGTTGTTCACTGTCACAGGCCTGATTGGCTGTGCCAGTGTGTCAAAGGGGGGTTCAATTCTGAATGAAAATATTCATATTTTTACAAATTTACCAAATTAGAGTTAGTTTCTACTATTTGCAGCATTAGTTTTTCTGAGAATGTCTTCCATATCCAAGTCAAATTGGTACTGTGTGACATCATGAACGGAATCAAATTTGAATCATGAATCGAATCCCTTGCGAAGTAAATGAAATCAATTTGCGAAATCCGAATCGATACCCAGCCCTACTATGGGCCATCTGAACTAAGTGTGGGTGCACACACACAGAGAGTCGCCTTTCTGGGGCCCAACGCAAAAGTCCACTAAGGGGCCCTACAGTACGCATCCCAAGGCTAATCAACGAAGTACAAATCCATTTTCAGTCAAAAACAGTTACAGAAGTAGGACATAATGACCTCAATTCAGGCACATTTATGATTTTAAAAAGTAAAAAACAGTGTAGTCCTTAACACCAGTCTGACAGTGGCAAATGGTTTGTGGTTCTCACACAGTGGGGCACACTCTCACCCCTGGTCCCTGACCTACAGTTTGAGAACCACTGATTTGAAACTAACTGAAACCTGAGCCTAGCTGGGTATTTCTACCTTACCACTGAGATTTGAGACTTTCATTTGAGTTGAAATGGTCTAGAATGGCTATTTTTATGTAGCCTGGTAGGACCAGAATGTTTCCCCTCTGATTTTTCTTCATCCAGCGGGGGATCAGTCTGGTCACCCCGTCCTCGTTCGCGGCTTCCGCAAAATCAATCCATTCACGTGCAATCAGATTCGTTTATTTGCGTGACGTGTTGTTAGCGAGCGAAGTCCCCTCAATAACAATCTACGAACGATGCACGAAAGAGAGAAAGCGTGTCTCCAGTCGACGGTAAATGACCAAAAAACACATCGACAGTAGGTGAGTTTCGTTATTCATAATCCTGCGCAAATATTAACGCAAAACCGCTAATAACACCACATCAACAGCAGACGCCCGCCCTTCGCTGATTGGTTTACTCTGCTTCCTGTTTGCTTGCGTATCTACCGCTGTGGGAAATGGATTCGACGCAGGGGTGACCAGACTCACCGGCTGGTACAGCGGTGAGTCTGGATTTTTCCAGGCTACTTTTTATGTTGAAGATTGCTCACCCCTGTTTTTGGGGTCAGCCCATTAGTCCGACGTCTCATTAAAAATGTCCCATAGAGTAGGGGTTGAAAAATAAAATTGGGTTCAGGCAAGAGTCCACTGACCTTAAGGTTAGGGCCAGTGGTTGTACATGGCTCTTTAATCCACAACACAACTGGGTTAGAGATGTCGGACTAATGGCACCTCTGCTCAATGGTAAACTTTCGGAATAATGAGACGTCGAACTAATGGGCTGCTGGTCCAATGGCATGGGACCTGTTTTAGGCCATTCAGCTTTGCTCACTTCTATTCGCCAAACTACTGTAAGTGTCCTCTGTTGGGGACAGGAGAACCCCTCGCACCTTAAGGGTGACAGGGGGGAAGCCTCAGCTTCATATTGGTGTTATATATATGGCAAAATATAAGCAAAGAGTGAGTGAGCGCTGTTAAAGAGCCTGGCACCATAGCAACGCGTCAATTAACCAGCAAACAACATCATCATTTGCCTGAGACACGGGGCCCTTGAGGCTGCGGGGGCCCTATGCAACTTGCGTAGTCTGCGTATAGGAAGAACCGGATCTGGCCCCTCAAACCACACACTCTCCCCCAGACTACCTGGTACAAACCAGAACTAACCAGGCCCAACGCTGCTTCGCCTCAAAGCTTTGTTGAAATCAAGCATTTCCAAGGTATGGTACCATACCAATTTAAAATGCTTTGTTTCTCTAAAGAGCAAAACGTAATGCTTTCTGTATTTCTCCTGTCTTGAGACATTTCAGTTTCATTCCTTGAAAAAAAAAAAAACACTGAGGGACATGAAAGACTGGGCGGCTCAGAATTTCTTACATCTGAGGCTACATCTTTGGAAATCTTTGTATAACTTAACGCTGCTTTAAACGTCTCCACAGCTTTATCCTTGACCTCTCTGGTGAGCTCCTTGGCCTTCATGATGTTGTTTAGTGACCAATACACTCTGACCATAGCTCTGAGGCCCTCACAGAACAGCTGGAATTATACTAAGAGTAGATTACACACAGGTGGCCTCTATTTAATGGTTAGGGCAAGGTGTGAACATTCTGCAGTCATTTCTTTTCTATTTTTTGAAAAATAACAGAATCATGTATCATTTTGCTTTCACTTCACAGTTACTTGTGTGTGAACTTTCAGTAAAAAGTTCGTAATAAAATCTTTAAGTTCAGGGTTGTAAACATAACAAAATGTGCAAAAGTTCAAGGTGTATTAGTACTTTCGCAAGTACTCAGTCGGGTGCGTACCTATGTTCCCCGGGTGCAGTTTGTTTTCCGTAGTTGAGTTGGTACTTCAACCGATCACTAGTCATGAGAGTGAAACGTCAATATCAATCAGCCTAACCCTGACCCTGCCACTAACCTTAAGGATAGTGGTCTGGTGCCTAATCTTAATACATCGTTATTCCCCCACATCTATTGACGGGGGAACATAGGTACCGGGGAACATAGGGCTAACCCCATGTCAGTTTACACACGTAGCTTACCACCAATGGTTATGGAGTGAATGAAATTCTCCTTAACTTTTGTGAATACAAACGAGATTTGCTAACCGGTCAATGCCGCGGTAAAGAACTTTCAACTGCGGCCACTACTACAAAAAATACAAATATACTTGAGAGACACTGAGAGAGTGATGCACATGTTTATCACAGCTCACGTGGATATTGTAATTCACTGCATGTTGGTTATATTTCAATAGAAAGAAACAGCTCTAAATATTTAATCAATCGGTGCAAATGCAGGTGCAAAAAGACACAGAAAGTCAGAACCAATGAGGAAGAAAACAACATGATGATCCAACGTGGTCAGCATCCTGCATATGAAACGGATAACATGGAACAGACAAACTTTTCAAAGCACTGTTTGGACAAAGCTCTGCTGGAATGGAGTCTAATTCAGGACTATACCAGAACTGAACAAAGACAAGCAAACAAACAAACAACGAGCAAGACAGCCGAGGTCCATAAATAGCAACTCACCACATTCATCAGTACCTGTCTACAAACGGTCGGAAAATCTGTAGCCATCCGAAGTCTGGCGCACATTATGAGCGAGAGCGGCGAACAACAAAAAAAGGTAAAGGCAATTGTGTTTCCTCTTGCGGAGAGGGAGTGGATTTCAACTCCCTCCAGACGCGAGATTAATCACACACAGCGCTGTTCTCATTGACGTGACAAGGCTCTACAGTACATCTGCCTACTGTTCTGAAGTAAACACGGTCCCCTCTGACAGCTCATATCCAGCCTATTTCTGCAGTTTTTTCCCGTCTGCGGCACAGATGAGAGGGAGGAACGAGGCACTTTAGAGACTGTAGTCACTGTGGACCATTTTGGAAAAGGTTCTGTCAGTGCACATGAATAGGCATTAGCTCCCGCGCTAAGCTCTGAAAGGTTGGGTAGAGTTAAAAAAAGGAACTATTTCTAAACTTGAACTAGGTCATATTTGAGGTCCTATATAATGGGTTTGAATTTTTTAGTACGTCGCACATTGGTTTTTCTATAGTTTCTAAAATATAAGTAATGCACATATATGAAAAACAGTGGGGTTAAAATGGATTAGAGTTAGTGTTGCCAACTGTCCCGGTTTTACCTGATAGTCCTTTTTAATTGTCTGTCCCAGGAAAAAAAAAAATCTCTATATTTTTTTTTCATCATCGAGAGTTTCTGCTCTTCCGCTGGTCACTTCCACACGTACGACAGTGGCTGCAGCTCACTCCCTGCTCTGATTGGCCAGAGCTAAAGAGAGCGAGGCTGACATTGGCTCCTCGGGCGCATGTCCCGCCTCCTCTGCTCGCTCTTTGGCCGTGCTCACGTGTGTCTGGCTCAGCGTGGCTCTGTTTGCTTTTTTCAGTTTGGAAAGGGCCTCTGCTAATACTTTTTTGACTTATATTATTCTTAACTGAGGGATAGTGGTTGTTGAAGTGTAGCTTGGTAAATAGTATACGATATTTAAACATAGGTTTATTATTCAAACAGACGGCCCCAGGTCTGATATTAAACTTGTGCTGATGGGACAGGGCCTCATGTATCAAAAGGCTCACTTTTGTTGTATGATATTTTATTTTAATTAATCTGTGCAAAGATAATTGTTGTTAGACATAAACGATTTAGACCAGTTCACTATGAAGAGTTAAGTTACTAATACTTTACTCTTGTACTTTTAATTGTAATTGAGTACAATTTCAGCGATGTAACTGTACTTTTACTTGAGTACACATTTTCAGTCCTCTTTCCACCACTGGACATTAACCACTAACAACAATCCGTCCCTGATAGACAGCTTCGGCCAATGTTTAAGTAGGTTCTTCACCCCACCTGGCTCACGTGCGCGCTCACGCTTGGAGGGTCTTTTCGTCTTTGTACGTAATAGAAGACTCTACTCAGGGTGTTGTCCTGTTCTTGCATGGACACAAGCTGGCTCAGCGGAAGTGAAGCACTGTCGGTGATACACGCTAGTTGCGGGACCTCAGCACAAGTGACACACAATGGACTGGCATTCCCTTCACTCTGGGCGCTTAACACCGCTTGGACTTCGTCGAGGGACAGAGATGGCTGTGGGGAAAGCAAATTGGCGGAATCCCCAGGCTGGTCTACGCGTTGGCAGTTGTTAGTGCACCTAAACGCATCTTGGACTCTCTAGTCCGCTAACTCACTAACTTGGGCGAGCAGATGAGAATACGGTTCAGACACAAGACGGTGGGCCACGCAGGACTTAACAAAAGGCTCCCTACTAAGTGCGTCAGCAACTACGTTTTTAGGGCCCGGGACATAGTTAAGATCGAAGCTATACGCCGCTAACTTCGCCACCCACCTCCGTTTGCAAGCGTCAAGTTTGGGCTTAGTCATATATATAAGTCAGTGGATTATTGTCAGTCCAAACAGAAAAGGTCCGTCCCTTTAACCAATGGCCAAATTTGTCAAATACAGCCCACTTAAGGGCTAAAAACTCCAGGCTGGATAATTCAACTGTGCTTGAGACAAAGTTTTACTGGCAAAAGCCACAGGTCTGGCGATCTTACTACCAGGTGGCAATTGCGAAAGAACAGCGCCTATCTCGTCGAAAGAACCGTCAACAGCTAGGATAAAAGGGCCGTCAAAATCTTGATGAGCCAATGTCACACTGTGTATCATTCATGTTTGAGGGTCTCGAAAGCTTGCCTACAGTTGTCAGTCCAGTCAGTGGGGGTCAATCTCACTAAACCTTTCTTGAACTTAAGCTTGGGAGGTCTACCCTTTGTCTTGGGAGTGGAGGGTTCTGACACGAGATTAAACAGGGGCCTAGCCTTGGCTGAACAACCTTCAATAAAGTGGTGGTAATACAAGGCCATGCCTAAAAAGGACCTAATCTTTTTAGCGATGGGGGTTTTACCATCTGCCTCCATGATATCTCCCTAATATCCCAGATGGCCTGGACTTAACTGGGGTTGGTTCTCATGCCTTCTTCGCAGACGATGTGGCCCAAAAACTTTACAGAACGCCGGAGGAAATGACATTTCTTGGGGGAAAGCTTAAGATTGTTTGCAGCTAAATCTCCATCTCCAAACGCCCTAGCGCTACCTGTTCGGACGGTGCAAACACCATCAAATCGTCCAGGTAACACAACAGGCTGGTAAAGTTTTTGTCACCGAAGATCGACATCATCATGCGCATGAACGTCGCGGGGCTGTTGGTCAGTCCTTGAGGCATCCTGTTATACTCGTGCAGCCCGAACGGGGAAGAGAAGGCGGTGTACCGTTTGTCATCCTCGTGTAGCGGGACGTTGTAAAACCCCGAGGTGAGATCCATGGTGGAGAAGAACACATTGCCCCCAAGCGCAGCGAGCGCATCAGTCTGGTGGGGCAAGGGGTGTTCATCTTTAATAGTTATTGCATTAAGCCACCGAAAGTCATTACAGATGCGTAAATCACCATTGGGTTTCACAACGAGAACTAGAGGAGACGCATACTCGCTCTGTGACTTCTTGATGATCCCGACGTCCTCCATCTCGTTCAAAGCTGTCCTCAATTTTTCATAATGGCAAGGAGGGACACGCCTGTACGGAAGTCTGAACGGCTTGTCATCCATCAACCGGATTCTGTGTACAAAGTCTTTCGCCTCTCCACAATCCATCTTGTGCCTTGAGAATGTGGAGTCGTATCGTTCGATCAGATTGAGTAGCTTGTTCTTCCACTCCAAGGACACTTCACAAGACGTGATGTCAACTTCCGAGAGTCCCATGTCGATGAAAGTCTTGTTCATCTCTTCCTCAGTTTTCAAAACTGGAGTTGCCGTCGTGTGCTGGGTGTTTGACTGAACTCGTTGTGGCTCCGGTAGATCCTGTACTGACAAACTAGGCGAAACATCCACGAGTTTGGCAGTCTTCTTCAGGGTGAGTGCTTTCTCCGTAGGATTAACTATTTTAACGGGAACCCACCCATCCCCATACAGAGTGGTGACAACTCTCCCCACCAAGATCTGCGCTGGTCTCGTTTTAGATCGAGTGGGTTCTACGATGACAGAGCTCCCCACTGCCGAAGCGTCTACAGATGGTAATTTAGCCCACACCAAATGTTGTATGCTGTAACGTGACACATCTTTTTCATTTCACAGTCCCAAAATCCAAAAGCGAGGTGTCAGTACGGTGCACTGTATGGGACAATAGCGACAGCAGCTTGGGTAGCTCTCTGCCAAAAGCGCCCATCTTACTCGAGTCTATTGCTCCATTTTCGATCCGCATCATGAGCCATTTCAAGACGTTGCTCCCCAAGATCATGCTGTCGGACTGGCCTGGTACCACTAGGACTGGGACGATGACTTTGATACCATACACCAGGGGTGCTCACACTTTTTCAGCATGCGAGCTACTTATAAAATGATCAAGTCAAAATGATCTACCTACTAAAAAAAACAAAATATATATATATATTTATTTCTAAATATATTGAGGATTCTTTATATCTACAAGTAAATAGCTCCTCCTCAGGGCCTTCAGAACAGATTCTGCAGGCCCTGTGTTGTCAGGCCGCACACGTGATTGACAGCCAGCGTGACTGACAGAATTATCAGCCAATCAGAATTTGATATACATTGACAGTACGCCCCCCAGAGCCTTCAGCAGCTCAGCAGCGCCCCCTACGGTTTGTTCGCCTGGGGAAACCGCTAATGTAGCATGGGCAAGACGAACCGGATAAACAGATATTCCTCCTGGAAACGTCCGAACGATGTAAAAGTGGATTTACTGATCACGGATATTTTGCGGCCCTTCATTATGAAGAGCTTCGAGAGCAAAGCAGCGGGAACGACAGCGGGACGTAGACGCTTCGCCTGGACAGGAGAAGGGTTTCCCCGCGTCAGCTGCGCTGGGACTCGGGCAGGCAACAGGAACGAGACTACGAGTGCTATAAAAAAAGGTATGTCAAATACCACAAAACTTCAAGTTTAGTATCTTTTATTACGGTTTGAGTTCATCTCTGGTGTCTCGCTCTGTCAACAAAACATCTCCTAAAAACAGCCGCCTGTTTCCACGTTATAACGCGCTCGTCTCCGTCTGTCATGTGTCGTGTGTTTCCGTATGCTAGCACGAGTGTTCCCGAAGGTGTTTTTGTTCGGGGGCGGAGGCACAGCTGCGTTAGTTGCATTGTTGACAAATCCTTTAGCGAACAAATGCCACGCAAACAGGCAGTTTTATCCATACGCCTACTGTCGATCAGTTTATATGCGTTTGACGGCGTGAACCCAGGTTGCTATTGAAGGCCCTGAAACCCCACGGCCCCCACTGTGTTTATCAATCAAAAGACGGGATGGATGATAGGCTGGCGTAAATTTTTTTTAATGTAATGCGATCTACCAATACTACCTTTGCGATCGACTGGTAGATCGCGATCGACGTATTGAGCACCCCTGCCGTACACTAAGACAGAGAGGTCGTACAGAGCAGTAGGCATTACCGGTTGACCTCCGCAGCCCACGATGACATACTCACCAGCTCGCTTCCTGTCAGTCTCCGGATAATCCCTCTTCAGCATTGAATCAGTCTCTTCGCTAATAGTGCACGCCATAGACCCACTGTCCACTAAGGCCTTGATGACATAACCGTTGTCCATGGTAACGTCCATGTGAAATAAAGAGTCGGTTTCTGAAAGTCTTTGTAATACCCAACGGGAACATTACTTTTGCGGAGATAAACCTTCATCAAATCTTCCCATTCATCGATGGCCAACACATCTGAACCATCCCCTCTAAACACCGGTGGCTCTTTGGCACCCTTTTCAATAAACGTGACATTTGAAAGGTTCAAACTATGACTATACATGGAATCATTGGCCTGTGGAGGCGAATCAGGAGCCCTGGGAGACTCGGCAGAAGAGCTAGACGAGTTCAACCTAGACACAATATTATCAGCTAACATGTGACCCATCTGTTGCATCATTTCACTCATCTGGTTCATTCCCCCCACAGTTTCATCATCAAACACATGTCCCGTGCTGCACTTAGGCAGACCAAAACCCGCGTTATTCATGTTACGAGGCACAGCTCTGCATCACTTTAAGGAAACGGGAGAGGAGACACCAGAGCCCCGCGCCCCCTGCCGGCCATGGCAGGCGTGTGCAGCTCCTCCGAGTCCATATCAGCGCCGCGAAGAAGACGCTGACGTCGATGATGTAGTTTCCCGCCCCGGTCGTTATGACTCTGCGTTGTGTTGTGCTCTGACCCATAAAGAGAGACTTTGCTGAAGTTGGGTTAGGGCAACGCTCAGAAGCCCATTTATTCCTGGCAGAGGAAATAAAAAGTGTGGCGTTAGCCCAACACATATGCCCAACGGCCTAAGAACAGAAAAAGGGAACAGAAAACACGCAAGTACTCAATAATAAACATGGATGACAATAAAACAACATAATAACATAAAAGACAAGACTACGTGGATGCCAGTTCTAATAACACGATGCCTCCAGATACAAAACCAGCTAACCTTTCTCCTCAGATGTACAGAAACAGAGAAAGGGGAAGAGGCGGGGCCTACCCTATATACCGACAAACTGGAAGTGCCAAACGTTGGGACAGACAACCAAAATAACCTAACCTTTACACTCTGTTACACCAGGTTATTACAAAGTTGGATGCTTTCATCTAGGTTTTTGCCATATTTCTACACCACGTCTCGTGGGACAGAAGCTTTTTAAAGTTCTGGAGTACTGTTTATCGAAACTCATTTTACCTCTCAAGTTGTATTTGACTTCTCGTTTGCAGAACATATTTTGTATACTTTCAGGAAGCGACTTTTGTGAAGCTTTGAACATGATTTGAGCCATCTTAAATTCAGTAAGGTCCTCAAATGTCATTGTTTTTGATTTAAAGAATAATGGATGTGTGTGTTCACGGTATCCAGCTAAATGGATTATTCTTATTGCCTTTTTCTGAACTTTAAACAATGGGCCAAGATTACTTGTTTACACATTTCCCCAGATCTCTACACAATATGTTAAATGGGGGAGAATAAGTGAACAGTATATAGTATATAGAGCTTTGTTGTTAATAGCTGATTTTATGATCGAGTGTTCAGAAATGTATGTTCATAGACTCTTTCAATGGTTTCGTGTCCAATTTTAACTGGTAATTGTACATTCGTTACACGATTTCCATTTTGCAACTACATACTGCATAAAAAATATTGTTTTGTAATGTATTCTCTTAATTTGAATGCAATTCCTTTATATGGGGGTTGGATTGAGTTCACATGAAGCTGATCACTTTCGCGCATCTTCGCGGTATGCACATGTGTATCTTTTCATGTTTTTCCCATGACTGAGGCGGATTTTCAGAACACAAGTGTAATCCAGAGAACACATTTATGCAACCGAATGTCTAATGTTTCCATATGTCTGTCTGTGCATGTTTTTTTTTTATTCTGTGTTCCTGCTTTTGTGAGTATCAATATTATTATTTTTTTGCATGATAAATCTAGATCAAAACAAAACACTTTCTGGCATAATTGTAGTTGTTGCTGCTTGATGTTATGACTCTGAAACTCACCCTTGCCCTATTCACCTGTGCACCGTGAAAAGACCAAACACCAAACTCACATCATCACTGTCCACTATTACAAAGGCATACAGAGTGACCCAAACCCGATTTGCCCCTATGCGACCTGCATCTGATCTTTTCTTGCCAGTCAGTATCTAGTGTTAAAGTAGACGGGCGTGGAGAGGAACATTCAAAGGGGACATAACCTGCACATGATGCTTAGAAAATTATTTCGGGGCCCCAGTATTGACATAAAACATCTGATAGTGTGAAATTATGTTTGTAAAAAAGGAAATTCGAGCGTTGGAGCTGGTGAAAACCTATAAATTAAAAAAACTTTCTGTTTCAATTTACAGCGTGGTTAATGCTTTCAGCACGGCGCGATCAACACACATAATGCTGGATCAGTGGAGCAGCCAGAGGGGACTGTGTCATCCTTTGAGGGAAAACGTTTTTGGTCCAACCGCCTTTTCTGTCCGAGCTGCTCATGAATAGAGCTGGATACTGTTAAAAAATATATATATATACTTGCTTTATGATGCAGATACCTGAACAATACTTTTTTCGATACCTATACTAATATATTTGTCATCTAGAACCAGAAAATGGAACAATAAAGATCATTAATGACATAAGTCTATTTCTGTTACATTTGCATCATTTATTTGAGCTGAAACAAGCAGGGGGCTCATTTATAAAGCTCACGTACGGACAAAAGGAGGCCAAAACCCTCCGTACGACCTGTTCCGCGCCAAAGGTGGTATTTATAGAAATCAAACTGAAACATTACGCACCGCCACGCTAGGTCTGTACCTGCCTTTTCAGAAACGCTGCACAGACGCGAGGAGAGGCGAGGAAAAGCAGCGAGGGGGAGTCAGTTTGAGGAAATCCCAAGTTTGGCACATTTTAAAGCGCTAATTTCTTCTTTATTTTCCTCAGAAATGATTACGATAATAAAGATATAAAATATAAGAATTCAACCATAGGCTTTGTGTAAAGTGTTTAAATCTTCTGTTTCTATATTTTGACAATTATATTCTGTTAGTAATCTGTGACGCTCAAAGACGTGCAAGCAGGAAGGATCCCAGCAGAACCACTCTGTGATTTTAACCACGAGTCCATTCAGAGACGCTGTGTCCCGGGGTCACGTGACTCCTGAACTCTCTTTAATTTGAGGTTGTCTCTAGGGTGCCATGCCATTGGTCCGACAGCCCATTAGTCCGACCTCTCATTATTCCGAAATGTTACCATGGAGCAGAGGTGCCATTAGTCCAACCCAGTTGTGTTGTGGATTACAGAGCCATATACAACCTTTGGCCCTAACCTTAAGGTCAGTGGACTCTCGCCTGAACCTAGTTTTATTTTTTCAATCTTACTCAAGGGAACATTTTCGGAATAATGAGACATTGGACTAATGGGTTGTCGGACTAATGGGCCGACCCAGTCTCTTGAGACTGAGAAATATCACAATCAGCGCCTAAAAGGCTCTCCTTTACATTTTTAAGGTGTATTTCCAAAAGTTGTATTGATGAGACTCTGCACTCTGCCAACAGTTTATACTTGTGATCAGAGAAGCAGCGGTGACAGGTCAGTAAAGATCGGGCCCTCCCTCTCTGCTTCCGGGGTTTAACCCTCTCATTATCGCGTTTCATTTTTCATTTTTTTTATTTATTTCATTCAAAAGTGACATCATGCAATCACCACAAGACCGCCAATCCAACATAGCATGAATGAAACGGAGCAGAGGAGAAGAACAAGTCTTATAATATCTGCCCCTTTTGTTGCTTCACACTTTACATGCGGTCTTTTAAAATATGTGCACATACAGATATATATATATATATATACATACATATGGTTACAATCATATACATATTTACAGTATTTTCTGATGTTTTTGTATTCTATATTTACTTATTTACAATGTATACAATAAAATACCGAACTGTCATATTCCTAAAATGTTTACAAATGGTCAAAAAAGAAACAAACCATATTCATGTTTGTTTGTTCAAATCAAATATCTCACACTATTCCTGTCCAAGTCTAATTTTCATACTTCTTTAACATTGCACCTTTTATGTGTTTTTTGAACTCCAAGAGAGTTCCTGACTCTTTCACTTCTTTTTGAAGTTTATTCCATAGACTAATTCCTGTCACTGTCACAGTGCATTCCATTGCTTTCGAATTGAACCTGGGTTTTTTAAAGATGTCTGTGCCTTTCAGATTATATTGGCTTTCTCTTTTCTCATACCTTATTTGGATGTTCACTGGCAATATTTTTTTATTTGCTTTTTTTTTATTTGCTTTATACAAAACCTGTTTGGGTAAATCTCATGCCTAAGTTACTTTGGCGTGGCCTGAGGAGGGGCCATGTGCGCACATTTCTGCTCCAGGTGGAATCAGTGATTCGGAGATTACGTGGTGCTGTGTGTACGGAGGGTTTTATGAATCCCATTTTTTTTTTTTCTCTATGTGAAGTTTGAAGTCTCCTCCTTTTATGCTGTCCCTGGACCAAACGGGCATCAAAATGTGGTCTCTAAAAATATATATTTCTCTCACCCCCCGTTATATTTTTTTCTAGAATGCTGTAACATACTTTTATTGATGTTTTGCTAAAAGTAACTCAAAAGTAACTTAAAGTAGTGTAACTCAGTTAATTCAAATTAGAGAGGAGGAGCCGGGCCAACCCTAACTCCTCCCCGTTGGTCTATATATTCAGCGGCGGCCAGAGTGGGACTTTTGGATGAGAGGCGAAACGTTCGAAGACTTCAACTACTGAGTACAGAAGATGAATCAACTACCTTCATTGAAAACTCAGTTAAATCAGTTACATTTTTTAGACAGTAATATGTAATACAAACATGTTACAATGTTTAAGCTGTAGCTAGGAATATAGAATGTATTACACATTTAAAGTAACTTGCCTGCAGTACCTACACTTTTTTTTCCCCGATACCATACTGGTTTAATGGTAGCCCTGCTCATGACTAATCTCACCCCGTAACAATCAGAAACTGCAGCACTAATCAGAGCTGTCAGCATTGACATGACCCCCTCATGCTGCCCCCCTGCTGCCCTTGTCCGTTCACTGTTGCTTGTTAGGTCTGACCCGTGTCAGTAGTTGAGTTTGCTTTGTGTTGTATTCGATTGAACTGTGTCATGTTTGTAAATGCAATTTTACACTTTTTTTTTTTTTTTTAGGATGACAAATATCTAGCCCTTTGTCCTGCACGTTTACAGTCACGCTCATACACTGTCTCTATAACATGTGTAAATACGTACGGGACCCGTGGGTTTGAAAATACTCACTAGTCATTTCGTATCCCGTAGTTGATGAGCCTCTGTTGTGACTTTTGACTCTTGTTATTTTTTTTTGCTCAGTTAGAGAAAGGAATGGGAATTTTAATTGGAAGCCAACTGTGTGTTTCTTCTTTTCCTCCACCGCAGAGGGCAGTTTAGGTTTTGCTCGTGGAAAAAGACAATCTGCTTGAATGTGATTGATACGTACAATGCCTCCGGAATGAGGAATAATCCCACCACCGCCAAGGATGTGCAGAACACTGGTACGTCATAAACTACATGCACAGATGTTCAAATAACGCATAGTTTCTGTAATTGGAGCCGCAGTTTTAAAATCCCACAGAAACAAGGTTCTTCCCGTTGCTATTAAAATAGTGACTCGCTTTTGTATTCCTCTAGGTATGAGTTATTTCTCTTTAGTATCGAGTCTGAAAAAGTATGAAAGTATGCGAGACGTTGGTAACATTGCAGCTTGAATGACATGGCCTTCCACTGACACAAGCTTTTGTGATGATAGTAGTTGTTGTTGTTGTTTGCTCAAAGACGGCCACAAGTCAATGCACAAACCAGAGGCACACGATCCCACCAACGACTGTATCCAATGTTCTAAGAATTCATAAACACTTGTGGCATGTGGCTCTGAGAAAACAGAACAGTGCTGATATCTTTTTAGATTTTCAGATTCTCTCTATTGAAAGGAGGTTAAGTGCGAGAGACTAACAGCAATGAAAAAGCGTGAATGTGTTCTCTCACTTCCTCCGACATCGATGGCTTGACGGTGATTAAATCTAAACCGAACACCAGTTGCCCACATGTTTCATATGCTCGAATCACCGGCAAGCAATATGTTCATTTCCAAGGGCATTGGACGGAAGAGGCTCGGTACATGCGTTTATTAAAAGGCATATTGTAGTTTATGTTGCACTTAATTTACCATTCGATGTTTTGTCTTTTGTCTTGACAGATGAACAGAAAGCTTCCAGGAGTAACAAAGCTGTTCATAAAAATTAAAACTAAAGTTGCAAAGATTTCAGCCCTAATGAATAAATCCAAATATATCATTGACGTCAAAGCTCTATATACTATATACCAGTGGTTCCCAAAGTGGGAACCCCCTGCAGGGGGGGCAAAGCTTGTTTACAAAACAAGAACATTGAAAAACCCCAGATGTTTGAAAGAAAATGTACATTTATTTGCTAAAATGTACCTCTTAATCAGTATTCAGCTGTTGCAAATGATTTTCATATAATTTTAGCTGTAAAATATTAACTCCATTATTTTGAATAGAGTCAATGCTTATTATTGGGGGGGGGGGCATGGGAGATTTTTTGAACAATAAGGGGGCCGCGATGTCCGGATTTTGGGAATGGCTGCTATATACTGTTCACTTATCCTTCCCTATTCAACGTATTGTGTAGAGATCTGGGGAAATGCGTATACAAGTAATCTTGACTCATTGTTTAAAGTTCAGAAAAAGGCAATAAGAATAATCCATTTAGCTGGATACCGTGATCACACAAATCCATTATTCTTTAAATCAAAAACAATGACATTTGAGGACCTTACTGAATTTAAGATGGCTCAAATCATGTTCAAAGCCTCACTAAAGTCGCTTCCTGAGAGTATACAAAATATGTTCTGCAAACGAGAAGTCAAATACAACTTGAGAGGTAAAATGAGTTTTATAAACAATACTCCAGGACAAGAAATATGGAAGAATTTAGACGAAAGCATCAACATGTGTAATAATCTGGCACATTTAAAAAAAAAGTCTATAAAGAATCTATATATCTTAAATATCAACACATATTGTGAGTGTTGTAGTATATTCATTTGCTGTTGTTTCTTTATTATTTGTTACCTTGCCTCATGTTCCTTCGTTTATGATTTGTTATCTTGTATTACGTTCCTTGCTTTGATTGTTAATGAAAATGCTATTGTTTTTAATTTTGGGGTGGGGGCTTATAATCCTTTTGGCCCACCTGACCGGCATGTTTTTTGGAGATAAGGGAAACCGTAGTACCGTGGCTGCCTTCACAGTGCTGTCTGATCCTCTGAAACGTTGCACCGCCTCCTGGGGTTGTCCCTGTTTCAGAGCGTGGTGTCCTGCACTGGTCAGCTCCACCTGCTCCTTCCTCTTCCTCCTGTGCAGCTCCCTCCGCTCCACAACAGTCTCTCACCAGGGTCACTAACAGTCAACTGGGTCGAGCTGAGCAGTTCATCTGTTTTATTGTCCAGTGAACGTCCATTAGCCAGAACAACAGTATAGGACAGAAGGCACGTGTGGCTTAAATACATATTGTTCCACTGTGTATGTCACCCATAAGTTATTACACATTGTTGCATAGAACATTACGTGGTACTAAATTTGGTAGGTACAATGTATCAGGGGTAGTGTAAAATAAAGTGTTACCTAAAAACATTACATTTGCCTTTCTGCTACCCACCACAGCAGGGGTGGCCAAGTAGGATCAACCTTGATCCTGTGAAGAGCCACAAAGCCACCGACCATTCCCGAGACCCGGGGGCGGTAGTTTAAACTGATTAAATGTAATGTGACCGTAATACTGTATTTAATCACAATAAACTCTAACTTTTACTTTATTTTCAATAATTGTATTAGATTTAATGGTTTTACTCCTGACCAAGATTGAAATACATTTGTATTAAATAAACTGACATTTTGTGCTGTTCTGCTCTGACTGGGACACAATTAGATGTTTAATGCTGGAGTGTGTTAGTGTGAGGGGCCCTACCCACTGAGCCCCCTCCTCTGATCTGGTCCTGACTGGACTGTGCAGAGAGAGAAGTTCATAAACTTTAATCAGGAGCCTCTGGGGGACGTCTGAGATTCTGTTTATGTTGCACTTGTTACAGTTACATGTGACAGAAAAGTCAATGACTTTGCGTATTTCCGCGTTACGATGTCGCGCTTCGCATCATAAGCTTCATTAGAGCTCCGCTTTTTTCCATTTACTAATTATGATCTTTTTCTGTGAATATGAGGCCAACTTTCATCAAATAAAGAGTAGGCTAATCAGAAACTTGAAATGCACAGAAGCTGATCCCAGTGCCACGATCTGCCTGACTGTTGTTTAACCTACATCCCGCTTTGAGTAAAGCTGCTGCACGGGCACCTTTTACGCGCCGCCTCAAAAAGGAGGGAGACAGGGAAACAGGGTCTGTAGGACTATGGTCTTCTTAAAGACTGTTACAGTTTATGGGAAAGATGTACTTGTATTAAACATATCCAATCATGCAAAGAGCCGCACTCTGATTGGCCGAGAGCCGCGCACTATATGAATCCTGAACTTCACAAAAGTCGATTTGGCACCAAAGGGTTAGAAAGTAATGCAGTGAGCCCTGGCACACTGTGTGATTGGTAGTTCTCCTCAGAGAGGCCAAACAGCGTGATCTATAGTCAACATTTGGAAAAATCCACATTTGAAAGCAGAAATTGTTTGTTGAAGCCGAGGATAACTATAGGAGGATGGAGCATGTCATCACCTCGCGGGGCTCCTCTGGCTAACACATGAGCAGGGTCCCGGCTGGAGTTTATTTTCGTCCGGCTAGTCGTGGGAGGGATGAAGAGGTTGCGAGCTGCGTTTGCCCTTAACATTTTACAGCTTAAGCAACGCTGCATTGTGAGCGAACATGTGGTAGGAGAGGAGGTATATTCCTGTGGAGAGATGTCATGCGTCCACCAGATGGGTGCCCCTTTGTACATTTATGCAGCTCATATATATATATATATATATATATATATATATATATATATATATCATGAAAAGCCCAAGCTGGTATTTTGCAGAATGAAAGCACAACAGTATGGGCAGCAACTTTATTCAAGGAGTAAGAAGAAATGAAAGGAATTTGAAACGTTTTTCTTTTCAAATGCACATAAGGCATTTTACATTGAAATGCCAGAAAAATTAAAATGTTTGGAATGAAATATGAATCCTAAAAAGAGAGTAATTGTCTTGGATGATAGAAAGACACTAAATTCTATTCACTGCATTCCATTTACCTTACAATAAATCCAGTTCTTCAAAATGGAATCTTAAAATGTATCAATTAAACAGAAACAATAAGGCGATGATTACCTTTGGAGGATATTGAATGAATTGTTATTGACTTCTCACCACATTTATTTCTAAATCTCAAGCAATTTTACCTCAGGGAGCGTACTGCAATTGCCACGATAAATGTGTAAAACAATTCAGAAGCAACATTAACTAAAAGTGCCTGAGCGTATCTTTATTCCCACGCCATGTTGATGTGTTAATATGGTTAGCATAAAAGTGTTTCAGTTTATTTTACAGTGCAGTAGAGCAGGGGTTCCCAAAGTGGGGGTTGGGAGATGTTTTCAAGACAATATCTTTAAAATAAAATGATCCATTTGATGCATTTTCTTTTTTTGAAATTCATGCACATCCCGTTTTAAGCAGTGTTCTGGATCAAAAATATGTTTGATAGATTTAAAAAAAAATATATTTTATATTTTACAGTGGAGGGTCACGGCCCAAAATGTTTTGAGAACCCCTCCAGTAGTCTACACTTATCTTCTTAATTTTTTTTCGTCATCCAAGACCGCCGACAAATGTGGCCCAGTGGAAAAAGTAATTGAAGAGCCCTGGTCTTGTACAACTATATGGACTAAAAGTACAACCTTCTTCACCCTCATGTGATTGACTTTAGTGACCCAAAGGCTGAAACCATTGATCCGTGCTAACCATGCATTCAGCCACTGGGTCACTGAAAGGTCAAATACTAGGCACTAATATAAACTTTTTTTCTGCATAAAAAAAGTGACATAATGCAGGTTTAATGAGCCATGAAGTTTGTCAGAAATAGCCCGACTGACAGGAAAGAACTGCAATTTTGGGTTTATTAATGTTAATGTTGGCCAAGTTGAAAAGTTACTATTAGAATGTGAAGAAAAAACGTCTGGTGTAAATAATATTGATTCAAAATTATTGAAACTTGCCGCAAACTTAGTTGCTGTTCCTATTGCTCATATTCTAAATTTAAGTCTTAAGGAGGGGGTCTATCCACAGGCTTGGAAAATAGCAAAACTTGCGCCTTTACCAAAAAATGCTACTGTTCCATTCGGTGGTCCTAACAGTAGCCACTCCGTCTGTTACCTGAGCATGAAAAAATCCAAAAATATATTTTCCAACAAAAATCTAAATACAGATTTCCAACATGCGTACAGAGCAGGTCACTCCTGCTATGGCTCAGATGACAAATGATTGGTTGATAGCATTAGACACGGTTAGCAGGAGCTGTATTGTTGGATTGCAGTTCAGGTTTTGATCTTATAAATCACAACCTTCTGTTGAGTAAAATGCAGTAGAGTTAATTCCAGCAGCATCACTGTGGCTTAATAATTATTTAGAAAATACAGGAGACAAACTGTTTTATTGGAAGCTTCTCATATGGCAAGGCAAGTTTATTTATACCGCGCACACAAGGCAACTCAATGTGCCATATGTATGAACAATTAAAGCCGCAAGCGGGCCGTGCCTCCATTACCGCGCCTTTGTAACCCTACTACATTGTAGTGCTCTGATGTGCCATATATCAGTAAACATCAAAATAACATTTTGGCCGCTCCATGTGAATAATAGCTCCAACCTGCAGAGGGCACTAACGCACACAAAATCTTTTTTTTTTTTTTCTCACAAGCAGCATCGGACTTCCATGACCACTGTCCACACGCTCGTGACAGAGGGCGCTAACGCTCTGTCATTTTGGATCATGGGAGATTTATGTGTCTGTTCCATTGGCATAACATTGGGGGCACAAGGAGTTCCCATGGCAACACCGTACAAAATACAATATGGGTCCCATTAGCTTTTTTGATCGGAACGCCATCAACTATTTTTCTGCGAGAAACTCATTTTTCCACTTCCCATGCATGTTTTTGTCTGCACCGAGAGATATAAATATATATATTTTATTGACCTTTACTTAACCAGGAAAGTCCCACTAAGATTAAGTATCTCTTTTTCAGGGGAGTCCTGGCCCCAGAGGGGAACCTATTGTACATGTTTATAGTGGTAGGGGAAACATGCAAACTCCACACAGAAAGGCCCCATCCAGGTGGGAATCGAACCCAGGACTTTCTAGCTGTGAAGTACGAGCGCTAACCACTGCGCCACCATCTGTATATTTACAATTGGAGTTTGTATGTGCGAATGGGAGCAATTTGAAGTTTACAAAAAATCTGCAAATTCTTTGTAAAGATTGCAGCTTCTCCGCAAACAAACCGTAGTTTGCAGAAGTCTTTGGATAACTGTCCATGCCCGACATCTGAGCGATTTGGAGCTCGTTTCGTAAAACGCCCTCGGTGGAGTTTGTTATAATGCAACGTCAGCGAAATCGCAAATATGACAAAGTTGAGGTAGGGGTGGGGCCATGTATTTTCACTTTTTTTTTAAATACATGGCCCAATATGTGTTTTCCCCAATATAAAACACATTAAAATACATTTTTAACCTGAATTTTTGGCAACGTTTGCTGAGTTTTCGAATATGTTCAGGGGCTCAAATTCCTGCTCAAAGAATACGCCAAAGAAAGAAAATAATAATATTTTTTGCAAAAAACATGTGAATCGGGGGCATGTGCTCTGCACACCCTGGTACAGTGCGCACTGCGTTGCGTTTACGATAGGCCTTTGCACCGGGCAGGACGCTCGGGCCTAATTAGCTGTAGTATATCATAAGGGTTTTCTTACTGTCACACAACCACTAGACATCATACAAACCCTTCCTCTCAAACACACACAGACAAACTCCTCTCGCAGTTGCCAGTTTGCACAGATTGCTGTATATGCTGTATAGCACAAACACACGCACAAACACACACACGCACAAACACACACACACACACACCACTCTGCACGATGGGCAATAGCCATAACTGTCCTTAATATGAACCAAACAGAAAAATTAATCCGACTACATTAAATTCACACTTTTCCTTTTACAGCAACATAGGATTTGCCGACTTTGAAAATAACTCAAATAGGAGTTTTTTTATGTAGTTGTATCGTGTATCATGTAGTTGGCGATGGACGCCACAGCTATGCGCAAATAGTCAAAGTGGTGCACTGATTTCGGAGCGTTTGCTTGATCGACTTGGGATCAGTCTGCAGTCTGCCAGTAGACCGCGATGGACTGGGTGGGCACCCCTGGTTTAAAGGAAGAATTAAGCTCAGTATTTGAATGGGTCACAAATGATAAGCTAGTTCTAAATATTGGCAGAACAGAACAAAAAGTATTAATTTGGGAACAAAACACAGAGCAGCTCGCCGTGCACTTCGGTGTGTTGATATCTCGATTAAAATAAATCTCCTTGAGGACTTGTTTGTCTCAAAAAGAGTGCATTTGTCACAACATAGTTTCAGAGTCAGAACTCGTCAGTGTTTGGTAGACTAACTGAAAAAAACTCATTTCCATTTGAAAAGCTTCGTTCATGATCAGATAGGGATATTGTGCTGACAATCACAACAGCATGTTATCAGTTTCATTCAATGACTTGGGTGATTTTGGAGTAGATTTGAGGAGCACATTTTGCACCCACCCGTCAAAACAAGGAGATTCAGAAACACTGATTGGATCTGCGGCTTCATAGGACCGATTTGCAAACACCGACACACTGTTGGAATTTGGGAGGAAGGGAATGAATATGCGCATGTTTTTGGATGGTTGATTCATATTTGAGGGGACTTTCATGCACAAATTGAAATTATTGCCTGAAATACGAAGGTCCGGAATGCGTGGGAAATGTTTTAATCAACTGGGAATGCTCAAATAAAGGCCGTTTAACCATTTACTTTCTTTGAGGGCCTCAGCTGACGTGATCCAAGGTGACAATCTGCTCAGATAGAAAGTATAGTGTAATAACCAGAGGCTGCATGAGTGATGAGCATGGCCCCTTTACTTTCCATCACGGTGGTCTCTAGGACGCGCCACGATAAATTGGGTTTGTAGGTCTTCTGGTGAGAGGCGCCGTCAGCAGTGAAAACCTTCCAAACAATTGATCCTGGAGCGCCCACCGTGATGGAAAGCGAAGTGCCACGCCGGCAACTCATGCAGCTGCTGAGTCACTGCATGGTCAAATGCACACAAATAATTAAATGAGGCCCCCAGATCAGCCTTCTTACCATAATGGCTCATGTTGCCTAATGTCAGACTTTTTATTAATATAAGTTCCAAAACATTTTGCCATGAAACAAAGCTGGCAAGGTTGTTAGACCAAATTGTCCTTATCAAATCAATAGCCATCCATCTTCTTCCACTTGTCCGTTGCCGGGTTGTGGGGGCAGCTGTTGGAGCTTAGCCTGGAAAAATCCAGACTCACCGCTGTACCAGCCGGTGAGTCTGGTCACCCCTGCGTCGAATCCATTTCCCACAGCAGTAGATACACAAGCAAACAGGAAGCGGAGTAAACCAATCAGCGAAGGGCGGGCGTCTGCTGTTGATGTGGTGTTATTAGCGGTTTTGCGTTAATATTTGCGCAGGATTATGAATAACGAAACTCACCTACTGTCGATGTGTTTTTTGGTCATTTACCGCCGACTGGAGACACGCTTTCTCTCTTTCGTGCATCGTTCGTAAATTGTTATTGAGGGACTTCCGCGTCCCGTGAGTGACGTTGCTCGCTAACAACACGTCACGGCAAATAAACTAATCTGATTGCACGTGAACGGATTGATTTTGCGGAAGCCGCGAACGAGGACGGGGTGACCAGACTGATCCCCCGCCGGATAAAAAAATACAGAGGGGAATCATTCTGGTCCCACCAGGCTAGTTGGAGCTGCCCAAATCACATCGCACCAGCCCCTATGGCTCCTCCTGCAGGTGGTGGGTCCGAAGGAGGACAGCCTCATGGTTTTAACTGGGCCTGTTGGTCTCTCATAAGGGGCTCCTGATCAATAGCGACTATTGATAATACACAATGTACAAGCAGCAAAGCACTAACAGCTTGGATTTTGGCCATGATAGACTTATCGTTAAAAGCTCTCGAGTAGAAATGTGTCTTAAGGGCCTATTTCACCGGCCTGGTGCAAAGACTCCGCTGAAATTAAACCTGTTCGTTTTCACCGAGAGACTCGCCTTATCTCCAGGGGACGTCGCGGAGACATCTCCGTGACCAGCGGCAAGTCGAGTCTTCAACTAGTCTCCAGGCCGGTGAGATAGGCCCTTTGTATAATATGCGCAATCAGTCCGAGTTGCGGAGACATGGCAGTGAGATAGGCTCTTTAAGCAAGGTTTTAAATTGGTCAAGTGTCTGTTTAGCTCTTAAGTGGATAGGCAGTTCATCCCCAAAAATGTGGGCGGTGCAACAGAGAAAGCCCCGCCCCCTTTGGTCACTTGCAGAGAGGAACCTTGGAGAGTAGCGTGACCAGATGTCCCGCATTGTGCGGGACTGCACAGCATTTCCAACTCAAATCCCGCATCACGCAAATTGGAGCGGTGTCCCGCATTCCACTCTGCGGCTGCACAAACTTTATGTTCCTCCTCATTTGTCCCCTCTCGCACTCGTCTCCGCAGCAGACTGTGACAGCCAATAGCGCCGCGGTTTGACGTGTTAGGTTGTCTCTGATTGGATACTCTCCTCTAAAACCCGCCTCTCACTCGCTCGCGCTCCGGGGCAGACGCAGCAGCAGATTCCAATGAGAACTGCGCGAGGGATCAAGACCTAACTATGATGGGGGAAAACTTTCTTTCTCCGTGTTTTACAAACATAATGGAGTTATTGAACCGATGGCTGATGAATGTCTGCTTAGTTTAAAGTAGAACACTTCAGTCTGGCTTTAGAGTCAATTGTGTAGTTGTCACTGCAGTGACTTGAGCTGCTACAGAGACACTTGAGCTCAATGACCGCCATACACAGTTTGTCTCTGTTGCAGTTAAATAAAATTCTATATTTTATACTTGCTTCAGACTGTTACTGTAGGCTACACATTTTTATAATGATAATTCACTGAATTATAAGCGATTATTGCTCAGCAAATGTTTTTCATGCACAGTGAGTATTTATTATTGGGAATCTTCACCATTTATGCACTTTCATAACAAATGAGTTGTAACTGCTTGATTTATATTGCCCATGTGATTAAAATAGGTTAATTTAAAATAATGATAATGTTTCAATTGAGTGTAATTTTACATCTTTAAAAATGTCCCTCATTGTCCTGCTTTGTCCCTCTTTAAAGTGCTTCATGTCCCACATTTGGCTGGTTACGACCTGGTCACCCTATTGGAGAGTGACTTAAAACTAAACTCATGCGCCAAGTTTGGCTTTGGGTCATTTTTCATCAGAAGCATGCAAAGACTTTATTGTAATTGCAACGCATCAGTTATGCTGAAATATGGCACCTCACCACGATTGAATGTGTCCCGCGGTGTCCGACAAGGGTGCCCAGCGGCGCCTTACTTGTTTCTGTCGGCAGCTCAACTTATTTCTAATTTTATAACAGAAGGAAACGTACACGGTTTATCCATAGTAGGCAGAGAAATTCTGATTAGTCAAGTGGCAGACGATGCCGCTTTGTTCCTTTTAAAGATGAGGAGCAAGTGCCCAAGGCCTTCCTTGGGATTGACTCATTCTCCGAGGCGTCTGGTCTTCGTCTAAACCGTAACAAATGGGAATTATTGCCCATAAAACCATGCAACAAAGTGGTCATATGTAATATTCCTGTCAAATTAGTACCTCGGAACAGTAATTACGAAAGACGAAACTACACGGAGTAACTTAAATTTTGACTCTATAATTGATAAAGCGAATAAAAAGGTTTACTCACTGGTTAGCGAGAGATCAGAGGCCGAATCCTGTTAACTAAAGCGGAAGGAATTTCCTGACTGACGTACGCTGCTCTCCCTATAAGAGCAAAGCCAGTGACAAACGGTTATATAATTTTGTATGGAAAAAATAAAACGCACTATATAAGAAACTCTGTAATAACCAATCCACTCAATGCCGGTGGTTTGAATTTCTTAGACTTCACCTCCTTGAAATATACCTTTCCCAGTCTTTTTTGTAAGAAAATCTGGTCACCCTAAAGGAGCAAAAACCTAAACCTAATCATATAAACGCCCAGCAAGCCAATGAAGCAGATCAAAAACCAATGTACGTTTGCGACTGAACGAATCGGCTCTGCAGAGACAAACCGCGTTACTAATCAGAACAGGTGACCGCTGAAATATTCGCTTCTCCACACTTTGTTTCCATGGTGACGGGGAAAGAGAACCATTTTGCTCACTGGATAAACATCTCTGAAATAGGAAGGGCTGTGTTTGTTGTTTGTAGACTAATGGTGCCAAATACCAAGAATGCAACATACATTGAGGTTACATGCAACAAAATATTCAAGTTAGGGGTGGGGTCAAACTTTTTGGATTAGTTTTAACATTTCCAAAGTCCTTTTTAAGACGTATACAGTCAGTATACAGTTCAGTTAAAGTTATATATCACATGGAACTAACAAGAAAAATGGTCACGTTGAAAGGATACAGACCTGTCTAAATATCCTTCCTTGAAGTAAGCATGTAAATTTAGATATTTTTATAGCACCTATTTCAGATTTCACAGCACATCTCATAGACACAATTCCAAAGCACTAAACAAACAATAACATACAGTAACAATAAAATGCTTAAACAATCATACAGTACTGGTTTATTTCACTGAAATAAAAATGATGATTATTACTTTCAACAGATGTTATCCATCTCATAGTCATATTTCAAAAGCAGGACTTCTCCTCCTATCTTCAATAACGTAAAACATTTTTCTGTGAGATGGAGCTGCATTAAAGGCCCTGTACCTAATTAAAACAGCTAAGATATGAGCTAAAGAGGAGCAACAGGAAACAAAAAGGGACAAACGATGAGGCATCCAAGCTAAGCCACACATGCCTTCTGTCCCTACTATTGTTCTGGTTAATGGACGTTCACTGGAGAATAAAACAGATTAACTGCTAAGCTCTTCCCAGAAGGTGGTGAAAGGCTGTTGTGGAGCGGAGGGAAGAAGAGGACGGTGGAGGTGGAGGAGCTGTCCAGTGCAGGACACCACGCACCGTTTCAGAGGAGCACAAAAGGCAGACAGCCAGGTTTCCCCCAGGTAAGTGAGCCTGTAAATTGTAAAATCTGCTTGTAAACTCGTGTAATCTTGTGGAGAAATGGGATGTAAAAATATGTTTGGAAAGTTAGGAATGAGTTTGGGCTGCAACAAACATTTTCATTCAGTGGTTTCCTTTGTCAGTGTTTGTCTTTAAGGTCCCAAGTCTAAATAATGACGCGGGACACTGCTCCTGAAGCTGCTCCTAAATGCATTTCAAATGTGTTATCTTTCATGCGTATCTTTTTGGAATGGATCATCAACATGTGTAAAGGTGGCGACGCTGGAGCCCAATCGAGCTTGATGAAATTAAAGTTTGTAGTTCTAGTCAGAGCTTCTTTAGCTTTCGCGGCATCGCCATTACTGCAAATAATTAAATCCGATAGATCTGTCTTTCATTTGTACGTTTATTCATTCCCTCCTGTGTAAACCAGTGATCCAAGAATTCCAGAATCCATTCGGGTGAACTGTGTTTTCTCTTTTTAATTAGACTTCAGCTGTAATGGAGACGCTGTAAACCCCATTTTGATGCTGCTCAAACTGAACAGCTTGCATGCGAGTTCAATCAGGCCCAGTCTTTTTTTTGTTTTGTTTACATGCAGCTCGTATTCCCACTAAGCTCAGAGAATTATTGGAACGTATTCTCAGCATGTGTAACAAAAACAAAGACAGAATTCATTCACATTATTGTGCACACCAAGTACTGGTGATTTCCATCCATCCATTTTCTTCCGCTTTATCCGGGCCGGGTCACGGGGGCAGCAGTCTCAGCAGAGATGCCCAGACTTTCCGATCCACGCAAACCTCCTCCAGCTGTTCTGGGGGGACCCCGAGGCGACACCAGGCCAGCTCAGAGACATAGTCCCACCAGCGTGTCCTGGGCCTTCCATGAGCGCATTGAGTTGCCTTGTGTACGAACTCCTCGCCCGATTTCGGAGGGTGCGCCCAGCCACCCTGCGAAGGAAACTCATTTTGGCCGCATGTATTCCTTTCGGTCATTACCCAAATCTCATGATCATTGGTGAGGGTGGTGGGAACTACCCTGCCACTTCACACTCGGCTGCAAACCGCCCCAGTGTACTGTGCTGTCCAGCTCTGTGTTCTCCCCTCCTCCCGCCCACAGCAGGAAATGCAACCAGGTGGAGCCAATGATTCAATCAAGACCAAGGTGTTGCTCTTGGGAAACACACAAAAGAGCAGTCAGAGGGAGCAGTTGGAGATGGAACAAGCCCAAGAAAAAACCTAGCCTCGAAGAGGATTTAAAGTGCAGGAAGAAACCTTTCTAAAGACTGTGGAGGACAGCCGGTAAGAGCAAAATGCTCCCTTTTGGTTTCTGTTGTTTATGTCTGTCTGATTTGTTTTGCACAAACGGGTGCTACTGTTAAGACTGATTTAAGTTCAAACTGATTTAAAAAGCATGATTGTGTGTACATAAGGCTAATTACTAAAAATGTAATTGTTTAATTTAAGTCTAAATGTGGTTAAAAGAACTACAATATATTTACATTTCCTTTTGTATGTTTAAGGTTTTTCACCTGCTGCATGGGACAGCTTCAAATAAAAAGTAAAAAGAAAAGAAGTCTGTTCATTGGAGTGAAGTCCAGTTGATTTTAAAACCTTCACAATAGAAAGGAAGCCTCTCAAGTTGGGCGCTGCGAAGAAACTTGACAGTGAAAAACCGGAGCTGTGATGACGGAAGAATTCCAGTGACAGACTCCAAATCCAGAAAAGAAGAATAAATAAAGTGACTCGAAATACTCACCTCTACTCACCTGCACCTGGATCCTGCAATCAAGATGGCCGACTCCCCGCACAACTAAAAGCCAGCAGAACCACTGCAAAAAGACAGTTCTCCCGACTAGCAAACAATGTTCTACGGACACACACTGTTATGTCGGAGGAAGAACTGAAGGACAGTTTTAGAACGCTATCGATCGAAGCAATTAAGGTTATTGAGGCCAATGATGATGTGGAGGACCAGTACACGGCAGAGTCTGAGCTAGAGCGAGATGCGCTCACCAAGCATCAGCAAGCTGACCTGGAGAGGACACGAAGTGAGTGTGAGAAGAAATTAAGTGAACTTAAAGATTTAATACTAACAACCCTGTGGGCCGAATTTGGAGAAGAGGAGCTGAACATGGTTGTAAACACAGCTGAGTCGGAGGCTGAACGAGTGGCGGCAGTTGAACCCAATGAGGACAGAGAAGGCTATGGGTTCATGGTGGAGCAGCTGGAGAGGCTGGCGAAAAGGGCCAAAGATCTCCATACCCAGTGGAAATGCTGGGCCCCTCCCGCAGAGCGACGAGCACTCCAGTCCCGCGTCCGTGACCTACAGCAAGCGGTTCTCAACCTCACGATGAGAAAAGCCCAGTTCAGAGCCAAAGAAGACAGACAACGCTCCATATCCCTCGGCAATGCAGCAACCCCAGCCATTCACCTGAAGGCGACCTCCCTGCCAAAATTTCCTGGTTCCAGAAGGGAGTACTATCGCTGGAGGAAGGACTGGACTGCACTACAGGAACAAGGTGACCCGACTGGATCGAGAGAGGTTAAAAAGTTTCAGCTTTTGGACAGTATAGATGACCGAACCATCCGGGATCTACGGCTGTCAACGTACACCACCGGTGACGACATCTTCAGGGTCCTGGACAATCGCTATGGCAACAAGACATCCATTGCCATAGAGATTGTTGAGGAGCTCCAGAGACTACCATCTGTAAGGAGCTACCAGCCAAGGAAGGTCCTAGAGCTGATCCAGTTGGTGGAAAAGGCACTGATTGACCTGAAGGACCTCGGTCAAACCGGTGCAATAAAAAACCCGCTTGTGACTAAGACTATAGAGAGTAAACTGCCAGAAACACTAAAAAAAGAGTGGCTTCTTTATGCAGCAGAAAATGGAGCAGAACCAGATGTGCGATTTGACACACTGTTGTCTTTTCTTAGAGGCCAAGAAGAACTTTATGAACAGCTGGATCAGCTGAGGGATGAGGATGCTCCCAAACCAAGGCAAAACAGAACCACAATGCACTCCAGCGGCATTTTCCCAGGATGTGTGGTTTGTGGAGACGGTAAGCACAGCCGAAGACTGTACTTCTGCAGGAAATTCCAAGAAAGTAAACTCTCAGATAAAAAGGATGCTGTGAGAAGACTTGGGGCCTGCAAAAAGTGCCTTGAAGTCCACAAAGAAAATGACTACTGTAAAGACGAGTTTCTGTGTAAACGTCCGGAATGCAGTAAAGATACGATTCACCACTTCTACCTGTGTCCTGTGACAAAGCCGAAGGCCAGAGTTGGCACAGTGGGAGGGGGTAGTCAAAAAAGCTATACAAAGGCCCAGGAAGAATTCATCAACAAACTTCCCCCTGAACTATCAAGAGAGTACCGCAACGTCTTCTGTAATTCTGTCACCAAAACATCGCAGGCATTAAGTAATCAAAATCTGCTGGTGGAGAATGGCCTACGAGAGTGGCCAGTCATTCTCATGCTGCTTGAGGTAATAACCAATGGAGGGCAGAAGATCGGCACCCTTATCGATCTTGCTTCAGACACCAATTACATCACTCACGCAGCAGCCAAAAGACTCAACCTGGAAGGTGAGGAAATAACACTAATCATCCATGGCGTCGGAGAGATGACCTCCCAGGTCAAAACCAAACGCTACCTCCTCAGAATCCAGGTCCGTGCCAAAGATGGGACAGTCAAACCACGGCTAATAATCTGTTATGGACTAGACCGTATTGCAAAGGTGCATAAGCACGTGTCAGCAGAAAAACTCCATATGTTCTACCCTGACGTCCCTATTGACGAGCTGGTAAGACCCAGAGAAGTAGAACTCCTCATCAGCCACAAGGAGGGAAAACTGGTTCCCCAGCAAGTGTCAAGTGTTGATGACTTGGTGCTCTGGGATGGACCACTGGGGAAAACAGTCGCTGGCTCTCATCCCAAGCTGTTTACAGTTGCCACCGATGCCAGCGCCAGAACACACTTCGCAAGGTCCATGAGATCCACAACCACGAAGACAGAAAAACTTACCTGCAACTCACCCGATGTCCAGAAGTCCGAAGTTACCGGTGACAAAAAGTCAAAAGTGAAAACTGCACCACCAACCAGAGTCCCAAATGCTTCACAGTGGGAGGTACGACCAGTAGAGGGAGCCGAGGCCCGCAGTCTGCGGCATCCTCACAGCAGCGTCCCCATTGCTCATCCGACCACCAGAGACACCAGGGAGCGCACGGCCGGTTCCTCTGAGGATAAAGTCATTTTGCGATCTTTTTATCGGACACCGACAAAAGGTCGAGTGGGAGGTGTGCTGTCCAGCTCTGTGTTCTCCCCTCCTCCCGCCCACAGCAGGAAATGCAACCAGGTGGAGCCAATGATTCAATCAAGACCAAGGTGTTGCTCTTGGGAAACACACAAAAGAGCAGTCAGAGGGAGCAGTTGGAGATGGAACAAGCCCAAGAAAAAACCTAGCCTCGAAGAGGATTTAAAGTGCAGGAAGAAACCTTTCTAAAGACTGTGGAGGACAGCCGGTAAGAGCAAAATGCTCCCTTTTGGTTTCTGTTGTTTATGTCTGTCTGATTTGTTTTGCACAAACGGGTGCTACTGTTAAGACTGATTTAAGTTCAAACTGATTTAAAAAGCATGATTGTGTGTACATAAGGCTAATTACTAAAAATGTAATTGTTTAATTTAAGTCTAAATGTGGTTAAAAGAACTACAATATATTTACATTTCCTTTTGTATGTTTAAGGTTTTTCACCTGCTGCATGGGACAGCTTCAAATAAAAAGTAAAAAGAAAAGAAGTCTGTTCATTGGAGTGAAGTCCAGTTGATTTTAAAACCTTCACAATAGAAAGGAAGCCTCTCAAGTTGGGCGCTGCGAAGAAACTTGACATGTACATTGAAGGTCCTGATTTGATGACGCCAACAGAACAACATAGTCTGCAAACAGATGAGATTCTGAGGTTCCCACACCGGACACCCTCCGGCCCCTGGCTGCGCCTAGAAATTCTGTCCATAAAGGTAATGAACAGAACCGGGGACAAAGGGCAGCCCTGGGGGAGACCAACACGCACCGGGAACAGGTCTGACATACTGCCGGCAATGCGAACCAAGCTCCTGCTGCGGTCATACAGGGAACGGACAGCCCTTAGTAGAGGGCCCCGGACCCCATACTCCCGGAGCACCCCCCAAGGGGGAACCATGAGGGACACGGTCGAACGCTTTCTCTAGATCCACAAAACACATGTGGACTGGTTGGGAGAACTCCCACAAACCCTCGAGCACCCGATGAAGGGTATAGAGCTGGTCCAGTGTTCCACCACCGGGACGAAAACCGCATTGTTCCTCCTGGATCCGAGGTTCGACTATCGGCCGGATCCTCCTCTCCAGCACCCTGGAGTAGACCTTAACAGGGAGGCTGAGAAGTGTGATCCCTCTGTAATTGGAGCACACTCTCCGATCCCCCTTCTTGAAGAGAGGGACCACCACCCCGGTCTGCCAATCCAGAGGCACTGTCCCCAACCGCCACGCAATGTTGCAGAGGCGTGTCAACCAAGACAGTCCTACAACATCCAGAGACTTAAGATACTCAGGACGAACCTCATCCACCCCCGGCGCCCTGCCACCGAGGAGCTTTCTAACCACCTCGGTGACTTCAGCCTGGGTGATGGACGAGCCCCCCTCCGAGTCCCCAGCCTCTGCCTCCTCATCGGAAGACATAACGGTGGGATTGAGGAGATCCTCGAAGTACTCCTTCCACCGCCCGACCACCTCCCCAGTCGAGGTCAGCAGCCCCCCACCCGCACTGTAAACAGTGTTGGTGAAACACTGCTTCCCCCTCCTGAGGCGCCGGATGGTTTGCCAGAATCTCTTCGAGGCCGACCGATAGTCCTCCTCCATGGCTTCTCCGAACTCCTCCCAGACCCGAGTTTTTGCCTACTGGTGATTTGTTATGCTTATTTCATAAATGCTACTCTAGGAAAAATGCAGAATACACGGCCATTTCTAAAAGTTTAGGATGTGGGAAATGCTGCGTGTAATGAACGCCTGCACCAGCTCAACATGAGATCACAGTAAAAGCTTGCATACCAGTTTTATGTTTACAATTTTATTTTGTCAGACTGAAATAGCACTTTTTACTTTTTATGAGCCTCAATGTGAGGTTTTGCCAACAGTGAAACGGAGTGTTGCCATGTAACTATTTTGTCACATCTTCAACATAATAATACAGTTGTGATGCTGGGCACGTGCAGCCACTGAACGCACCGCTCTCCGCTCCTGTTACCTATTATTCTCCGGGGCGATTTACACAAAACCGGTTGGAGCTCTCTCTTTGTCTTCTCCACAAAACACCAATGCCCCCCTCTGAAGAGCGGGTCGTGCAAACCAATGTTTACACAGGACCCAGATCCAGCTCAACAAAGGGCCCCTCGGGACCGCTGCTCCGCTCCAGCTAATAAGAGAAGAGGAATTCATCCAATACAGAATCACTGGATAAAGTAGTGTGAGAGGTGTTTTTGCTCTCTCTGTTGGGCAGTTGAGCAAAAATAACAATGACTTCAGTCAGTATCAGATATACAGTGGATATCCAAAACTCTTCGGTAAGTGTTCCGTTGCTGTGCCCTCTGGATGAAAGGCCGTCAGTTCTCAAGCCAGATGACCGGACGATGACACAAGCTCCAGGGTCGGGCCGTTCCAAACAAAGTTGTCGAGAAAGGGATCGCTTACATAGCGTTGATCGTGCCAACTTTTGGATAAAAACAAACACTTTTCCGGTTGTTCTTCCTCTTCCGTGTCAGCTCGCTAATGCTCCCTGTGTGATTCATTGACAGTCATCCATCCATCCATCCATTCATCCATTTTCTTCCACTTGTCCGTTGCCGGGTCATGAGGGCAGCTGTTGGAGCTGCCCAAATCACATTGCACCAGCCCCTATAGCGCCCCCTGCAGGTGGTGGGTCCACAGAAGGACGGCCTCATGGTTCTAACCGGGCCTGTTGGTCTCTCATAAGGGGCTTCTGAACCGCTCTTTGTCTGACCCGTCACCCAGGACCTGTTTGCCATGGGAGACCCTACCAGGGGCACGAAGCCCCCGACAACAGAGCTCCAGGATCATTCGGGCGCTCAAACCCCTCCACCACGTTAAGGTGGCGGCTCCAGGAGGGGTCATTGACAGCCACTTTCAATAAAATGCTTTGCAAATGTTGACGTCGCTGTTCCCCATTAAGAAGGCCCTGGAAATATGTAAGCCCAGGCTTCTAGTTGGCTGCATGGTCCCGCTTGTGCACTGTTGTGAGGGGAAGGCAGAGAGAGATCACAAAACAAAACAAAAAAAGTTGCCCTGTTAATATTTTGAGCGTTTTTATCAAGACATAAAATAGGACATATTTGGTTCATTTAAAATAGTTTAGGCCAGCAGAGAACACCTTGCTGGCCTGGAGTGTGGGCTACTCTACAGTCCCAAATGTGGACAGAGACCAGTGGCCAGTAAAGAGAGCAGGAAGAACAGACAGAGTGGAGTCTTGTCTTTACCTTATTATGATAGAGCAGCACCAACAACACCACAAAAGGCCAAGAGCAAGCCTCACACATACACTACACTTAACAGGTAGTGTGCAAATTCAGAAGTGTGCAGCAAATAAATAATAAACACACCGGGATAACTTGTCTGTGTAAGTTCTCAGTCGTACAGGGGTTGTCCGGGATAAGTAATGAAATACAAAAATGAAATAAGTAATGAAATACAAAAATGCAGAGATTATATTAACCTTTTGTCTTCCTTCCCAGTTATTTGTGACGAATATTATCTTATTGGAAAAAAGATATGACTAGACAGTAAAACACCAGTGTCTGCGTACACTGGTGTATGAATGAGAGTGTGAATGGGTGAAGCCCCTATGAGAGACCAACAGGCCCGTTTGGAACCATGAGGCCGTCCTTCTGTGGACCCACCACCTGCAGGAGGAGCCATAGGGGCTGGTGCGATGTGATTTGGGCAGCTCCAACAGCTGCCCCCACGACCCGGCAACGGACAAGTGGAAGAAAATGGATGGATGGATAGACAGTAAAACAAACTAAATAAATAAATAAAAGAACAAACTGATGGTGACTGTTAAAAGTAAAAAAAAAAAAAAAAACAGCTGATGAGCTAAATACATTTGAGACCAACACTTTTCTTCTTCTGAACTAAAGAGGCACCACACCTGCAGCACAGTGAAGCAGCAGGAGCTACAGGAAACGAGAAAAGGAAAGGGACAAATGTGGCGGTATCCGGGCAACACTTTCAGTGTTGCCGGAGGTTGCCAGGTAAGCCTTCTATATCTTCTATTGTTCTGGCTAATGTTCGTACACTGGAGATAAACTAAATTATATTAATCTACTACGATCTTCCCAGAAGTTGGTGAGAGACTGTTGTGGAGCGGAGGGAGCTGCGCAGGAGTAAGAGGAAAGGAGGAGGAGGAACTGACCTGTGCGGGACACCACGCCCTGAAACAGGGACAAACCCAGGAGCCGGTGCACTGTTTCAGAGGAGCACTGAAGACAGCCAGCCAACCAAGTTTCTCCCAGGTGCTACGGTTTCCCCAACCTCCAAAAACATGCAGACCAGGTTGGCCCATAGTGGCGCCGCACTGAGTCGCAGTGGCTCAGGACTAACCCAACATCTGAACACAGTTTTGATGTACAATTGCACACTGACAAATAAAGCACTTACTAATAACGCAGCCAGAAAATTGAAATGTAACCAGGTTTTTCCCTTTGGGGAACACAAACAGCTTACTTTCGTGGACAATTCATTGCTCTAAGTAGCTTCAATAATAAAAATCACAGAGAAAAAGAATATGGGAGTATGAACGAAATCTTTAACATAGACCAGCTATACGCTATTTCTCCCACCCCTAACCTCTATAGATACAGACGGCATCTTTGGAATCACCCATGTTTGAAAACAGTTAAAGAGTAACTAAGCACCAAATCAACTTTTTTTAGCTTATAAACTGAATAAATATATTTCTCTCTACATGTCCTGGTCATTTTTTTGACATTTTAGTACAAATTAGATAAAATCTTACTTTTGAGCCTAAAACCGTCTGTGTAGCGCCCTCTCTACATTTTCGGCTGCACTACATTTGAATTTTGTGCCTGTCCTCCCCATTCGCTCTGCCAGCTGCGTGACGTCATGTTGTGCTGCGTGGTGGTCCCTCTCTTCAAGAAGGGGGGATCGAAGCAAAGCTCTCGATTTACCAATCAATCTACCCTCACCTATGGTCATGAGATTTGGGTAATGACCGAAAGGACAAGATCGCGAATACAAGCGGCCGAAATGAGTTTCCTTCGCAGGGTGGCTGGGCGCACCCTTCGAGATCGGGTGAGGAGCTCAGTTACCCGGGAGGAGCTCGGAGTCGAGTCGCTGCTCCTCCACGTTGAAAGGAGCCAGCTGAGGCGGCTAGGGCATCTGTTCCGGATGCCTCCTGGTCGCCTCCCTCGGGAGGTGCTCCAGGCATGTCCCGCTGGGAGGAGGCCTCGTGGAAGGCCCAGGACACGCTGGTAGGACTATGTCTCCGAGCTGGCCTGGTGTCGCCTCGGGGTCCCCCCAGAACAGCTGGAGGAGGTGTGCGTGGATCGGGAAGTCTGGGCATCTCTGCGGAGACTGCTGCCCCCGCGACCCGGCCCCGGATAAAGCGGAAGAAAATGGATGGATGGATGGATGATCTGTACATTAAAAGTAAAAAGTAATTTCTGAACCTCAATACACTTTGTTCATCCATTAAGCGTGGGTAGATGTCTTTAGTCTATTATTACACTCATTGTAAAAGAATGCGTCTGTGCTTAATCGAGATGGAATTGTTATGCGCGACTCAAACATCTTAAATTATTCCAAAGCCAAACTGCTTAAGAAATTCTAATCAAGATGGTGACGCATGTTAATGAAGAGGCAAGAGCAACAGGGAGCGCCTCGTCTTGTCAAGTATTTTCATCCAAAGACATTTAGCGATACGTTCGCGGAGCAAGCGGAAGTTCCCCCGCTCATAATTCACTGTTTGATTATGATAATAGCTTTGATTGGAATAGAAATGGGAATGGGAGACCTCGGAGAGTTTCAATAATTAGTAATGGGTGCAACATAAAAGCTGCATCTATCAAAGTGGGATAAGTGAACTTGAGTGTGCCGCTGTCAATTATCAATGCCAATGGAAAGAGGGTTGAGTTGATTCCAGATGAAGGGGAGGCTGATTTTGGCGAAGGGACGACAAGACAATGCACTCACATCTCATGACTTTTTGAGTAGCCGAGAGCCCGCTTTACGCTGCCAACGTTGGGTTCAAGACACACAAAGGCAGCGGTCGGGACAAACAAACAAACTTTTAAAGCCATATATGGTTCGCTCATTGGTTATCTTGATTTGAACCCAAATAAATAATAGAGTGAGTCGGAGTGTCTGAAGTTCCGATTTTCTCAATCTCCCTCGAACTAGGGCTGGGCGATAAATCGAATTCATTCAATTAATTCATGCTTTTAAAAACAGACGACATGGAAACGACGGTTGTCAATCACAGCTGAGCTCGAGGATGATAAAACTAAAGGCTTATTAAGAGGTTTTACTTTTGAGAGCAAACAATATTTAAAATAGAAATAACAATTTTGAATGGGCCTAATTGTAAGCTATATTATGAATCTAAATATTAATGAGCAGGACTCTGTGAAGTGTTCTACATATGAAAGATCAGGAGGCCTTTTTAAGTTTATTTCCAATAAAATCGATTAAAATCGTAATCGTCCAACCTGAGTAGAAAAATCGAGATTTTATTTTTTGGCCATATCGCCCAGCCCTACCTCAAACTCTTTCAGGCATTGGCTCAGCAGGGCCACGGCCTTTAAGTACAGTACCGCAAGTACACGCTTGGATAGGACTGGGTACCTTTACTTTCTTTTTATCGATACTGGTACTTCAATGGTACTTGGATAACTATACCGATACCTGAACAATACCTTTTTCCAGACCTATACTAAAAAATATGTCATCTAGAACCAGAAAACAGAATAATTTTGTTGTTGTTGTATCATTTATTTGAGGTGAGACAACTGTAACGCTGTCTCTTTACCCAACAGCATCAAAACACGGTCTCTAAAGACATTTTTTTCAGTATCTGCTTTCAACAATTTTTTTTATATTTTTTTTACACCAGTAGTACCTAAAAAAAAAAAAAAAATTCGATACCATACTGGTATTGTTTAACGATTGCCAGCCCTACTGTCAGACACAACTTCAGTTCAGGTATTAGTTCAGTTCAGCTATCAGCTACTATCAAACTTAAAGGACCTATACCTGATTTTATTTCTAGAAATGGAACGAAATCTCTTTAGAAAAACTCAGTAAACTCGAACTCAAACATTCGTGGGGAAAAAAAACAAGCACTTATTATGAACTCTTCATAATATGAACTTAACTTAACTTTCAGGCTATTTTCTAGCATTTTTGTGAATGTGACCCTGGAAAGTGAGCCTGCGAGTTGAGAAATATAAACTACAAATACAGTATGTTAGGAAAGTTAGTCATGAGTTTGGACCAGCAATAGATAACTTTTTAATTTAGTGGCATCCTCTTTCATTGTTTGCAAATTAAAAAAAAAAGGTATAGGTCCTTTAAACCGCAAGACGCAAAGTTAACAAAACATGCAGTTTTTCACATAGATATGATTGTGGGCGCAAAAGAATCTTGAAGGAAATAGGGAATAGTGACCAGAACCTTTATGGGATATACTGAGAACTCGGGACAACCCAGTCTACATACACATTCATCTACACATAAAAAAAAAAAAACAATTGCCAATGCTTATTAAGACCAAAAAAAAATACATTAAATAATATAATTGGGACGTTCACCAAACAATCGCAGACATTGGCTCCTAAGAATTAGCAACTGAGTTTAATGTTTTTAATTTGAAGTCAGGCTTGGTCAGTCTAGCCTACAAATAAAATAAGTAAATACATGTAATAAAGGGGATTTCTCTAATGAACCAAACCTGTCCTGTTTTCTAAACCAAGGGATAAACCAGGAGACACAAAGCGTGAAGACAGCGTTTTGCAATGATTAAGTCTTGCACTTATACGAAGGAACATGGACTATAATTCAAAACAGCAAGACCACGCATTTGCAATTTTCTGGAAAGCACTGAGGCACTCGCAAGACTACAAAAAAGCATCATGCACTCAGATGCAATTTCACAATGAATGCATGTCAAAGCTTACAGCGACAGCAGACTGTTCTGGCATACGTGCACGTCAAATGTTGGTTTCAAAAGCACGACAGGAGCAGTTTGAATGCTGCAGGTGAGCGGAGGTGATGGTGTGAGACTCAAACCACAGGCAGAATATGTAACTGAAATTAGCTTGATAATTCCAATTTGAGATTTTGGATGATGCGTTGTCCCCTCCTGGAACCGCCACCTTAACGTGGTGGAGGGGTTTGAGCACCTGAATGATCCTGGGAGCTCTGTCGGGGGCTTCGTGCCCCTGGTAGGGTCTCCCAGGGCAAACAGGTCCTAGGTGACGGGTCAGACAAAGCCCCTTATGAGAGACCAACAGGCCCGGTTAGAACCATGAGGCCGTCCTTTTGTGGACCCACCACCTGCAGGGTGAGCCATAGGGGGCTGGTGCAGCTCCAACAGCTGCCCTCACGACCCGGCAACGGACAAGTGGAAGAAAATGGATGGATGGATGGATGGAGGCTGCGTTGTCACATACTGTACATCAGGGATCTCCAACCAGTAGCTCGGGAACTAGCTCTCTAGGCTTTCTACATTTCTACATGCGCGTCATAAGTCACGTTGTTCCTTTTAAACATGTTAAATGTGCAAACATTTGGATGCATACAGTAGAGCTTGAGGGCAAAATGTAATTTGTTTTCTTTTAATTATGTTAAAATACCATCCACTACCTCCTCCTATAGTTTCATTCTTCGAAACATAAAAAGTAGCTCACCAGGTAAAAAAAAAAAAGGTTAGTGAGTCCTGCTGTAGTGACACCACTTAATATATAATAGGACATAGGGCCAGATGATGTCACTTTTGCTTGAAAGGTAAGAAACTATTACTAAATACGTGGGGAAAAAGTGTTGTTGCTTTCAACACAGCGGTGTCCGGTGCTAGGGTTGGGCGAGGTCTCCTGAATTGGAAGTTGACAATGTTTACAGTCAACCATGGTGACGATATCGTCCATTTCTCATTATAAGCATTTTTAAAGGCATTTACATAGCCTATATATAGGCTGCATTTTATTTATGTTGAATAAAATGTGAAATTGCAGGATAAATTTATCTAAACTAAACATGATCTGAACAGAATCATGCAACAGAAATGTGTTAAAACTCGTGCATAAAAGTCTGCTCCTCAATCACACTAATACAAATGTAAATCGGAGCTTATCATTTGCATTTGCTCAGTTTCAGTGCTCAGGACAATTTTTCCCTCCACATCTCACGGACTCTGAATAGGGAAGCGACAGAGCCGTCTAATAGCCATCGTTTTACCACAGCCCTTCTGTGGACCCACCACCTGCAGGAGGAGCCATAGGGGCTGGTGCAATGTGATTTTCAAAACCCGGAAACGGATAAGTGGAAGAAAATGGATGGATGGATTTCAACCACAGGATGACATTCAGGCACAGCTCATGTTTGTATTATTCTGGGCACTACGACAGCACTATATCACACTTCAAAATTGTGCTCATACACGACTGAATCCATTTCATATCAGTCAAAGCGTAGTTTCCACAACAATAGTGGAACAGCGGCTGTGGCATGCCACTGTAGCACATGTTCTCTGGGCTTGTTTTTTCTGCCAGTGACAGCATCCACACCGACATCTAAGATTAGAGCCTCTCTTATATACACAGTGGTCTGTCTGTCTGATGTTCCCCGTCTTTCATCCACTCCTGCAGCGCCCTGGGAGTTTCCCGCACACAAAAGCATCAGCTCAGAGCTACCGCTGTCATCCGAGGAATCGCAAAACGCCCTATTTGAAAATAAATTGTGATAAAATATTCGTGGACACCTGTACTGGCATTGACACGGAGGGCTATCCCGCCACACTATACTGCCCTACAAAGGAAAAAGGCAGTAACTGCATAGTTTGTCAAAATTGAGTTAAGAGCAGATTTGAACTTCTTCTCATCTGTACTATCTTGTACCAAAGTGGTTTGTTTCAAAACTATTCTGTTTTAGAGAAAATCCATAATTTAATTTGCAGTAACTACAAAATTGACACAAAAACCAGGGGGAACACAGTTACTGCGCATTCCACTAAGGTTGCCGTGGTAACCAGGACTCCTTTCCAGCAAACCCGTCTTGGCTTCATCAGCCTTCACTGCGGTGGATTTCGAATGGTCAAAAAAGCGATTATTGCTCTGTCCCAGGACCAGATGATGGTCGAAAAATCCACATAACGGAACTATCCATGGAAAAGTTTAATCAAAGTAAAAACAATGATATGGTTCATTGAATATTTTTATATATTTCGTTTTTAGATATTATTTTTGTAGAAAGTTTAACATTTAAATTCAAATTAGATTTGTTTGTTTGTTGAATAACTTTGATTCAAGTCAAAATTGGTTGGGTTCTTATAAAAATTAGGTACTTAATATACATTATACATACACTTAATACAGTATATGGATTCCACTTACCATAAGAAAGTAATGCTTTACATGAACTACTTTACATCTCAAATGATGATTGATACTGACGCAGATCATTTACTATATATACTATATATATAAAAAATACCAGAAAGCAAAAAATCTGCATTTGACACAACAAAATGTGTCAAATGCGTTTTATACCCATAATAATTTTATGTGTTTTATACCCATAATAATTCTACCATAAAAAGCTACAAAATAAAAAAGAAATAAATGATAAAGGTCAAACCATTTTGACAGGGCATCAAAAAAACTAAAAAGACAGTTTTCTCAGTGTTTTCTCAGTGTAGTTACTGCTTTTTTCCTTTGTAGGGCAGTATACATTATCCACATGGAGTCAGTGAATATTCTCAAATCTAATTTAGCACTAGAGGTGTCACGACAGTTTGATCAGGGAGGAGAATAGAGTGATGAGAAGACAATACACTAATGTGGAGGTAAAGGTCTCTCCATTTGGCCCATCCTTCAAATACATTAAGGTACTGACAAGGGAGCCGTCTTTCACCATCTTCTCCTTGTCTGTCCCTTTGTCCCTCGTCTTTTAACGCACCACACAGCACAGGAACATCATCTACCAAATCAGCTGTTAGGGCAGCTGGGCGAGGGTTTGTTGATGGGGAGCTACTGCCCTCTTCAACTGGCCCGCTCAACACCCTGGCTTTTTAACGCTCTACACTATGTTGATATGATACACCATACATAACACACGAAAAAGTTATAAAATAAAATAAATTAATACACAAACTAATATTGTACTGAGGATCGTAATGACAACTGGGAAGTGGCAAGAGCACAGAGTATAATATGTATACTATTGTGCCTTTTAACATAAAACTAGTGACTTTCGGTAATGTTTGGCATTGGTAAGCATCTGGAAGTAATATATTAATGGTCACCTTTGTTACTTGCTTTCGTAGAGACCTTGCATGAACGACCGTTGTTGTAATTGTGCTTCGCTTCTGTTAATCGTATGAACACTTTAAACCGTGTGTTTGTGAGTTTGTTAGATCAGCCGCTTTTAAATGTAACAAGTTCTTCTTTTGTCGATGAGGTTAATCACAATATGATGCTAATTGTATGATGGATAATGTAATAACAATATGTAACCGATGGTGGGTTAGGGACCCCCCCTAAAGCGTACTTTTCAACAACTTCACAGTACCAAGGACACACAGGTTTATATTGCGGATGGTGGTCAAAATGAGACAGAGAAAAGAAAATTTCAAGTAATTTATTATTAAATTAGTTCATTTAGTGTGCTAAAAATGTCAAAATAAAACATCAAAACTTTAGAACCAAATAAGACAACGTAACGTTTAACCCAAATAAAACAGCAATTGCCTAATCAAATCCAAAAGAACTGCACCATGTCTTCACGTAGCAGCTCCACTCCAGATTAGTGGGTGCAGCACATTCAAACAGCTGGCGTAGGCTACGCTGCAGCGGTCAGGGCAGCGGCAGCAGCGCACACGTTTGGCAGGCAGGAAGTGAGGGTACCGCGACCTGTTTCTGCGGCGTTTAAATGCCCACCTGCGTAATTTGGAATGCGGAAGTGGAGCGTGCCGCTGCGGGCGTGATGTCATACAGGAGCTGGCGGTGGACACACAGCAACCTGGTACAAATAGGATATTGTGTAATCTATGTTAGTGGCCATACCGCCTTTGCTCTGCCCAGTCCCGTCAGACCTTGGAAGCTAAGCAGGGAAGGGCCTGGTCGGTACTTGGATGGGAGACCGTTTAGGAACACCAGGAAGCCTGGAGAATGTAGTGAGTGAGTGAGTGAGTGGTTGGTGGTGGTCGGAGTTGCCGATGGCGCAAACTGGTTGCCTCGCTTCGTCTACCCCAGGGCAGCTGTGGCTACAATAGTAGCTTACTACCACCAAGTATGGAGTGAACAAATAATGTAAAGCATCTTTGAGTGTCTCAAAAAGCGCTATATAAAACCGATGCATTATCTTCCTTAATGTAAATGCCATCGTGAAAATTGACATTTTGACCATGATCGGATGCTGTAAGTATATAATCCTTTTTTTGTTGTTGTTTTGTTCCTTTGTACTATTGTGAAATTAGAATTATCGTTTTATTGCATTAAGCTTCTTAACTTAACTAAAACTACTGTGTTTTTAATTTATTGAAGCGACTGATTAAAGTTGAGTTCTTCTGCTCGTTTTGAATGTTAAAACAGTGCTCCAGCATCTGTGCGGATAAACAATCACGTACACTCAGCCACAAAGGCACCGGCTTTGACAAAGTGCCTCTGACAGCGCCATTCAATTCTCCCGGCAAAAAAACAAAAAAGAAGAAAAAAAATCTGTACTTTTACTTTTCCGTCGGGGGACTGCCACGTCACACACACACCCATACGGCCACTTCTCCGTCTGTCACGTCGCCGAGAGCGGCGCAATCAGCTCCGAAACGCAAAGTCAATGGAGATCGCGGGCGGGACGATCGGAGAGGATTCACTCTGCACGGCTGCGTTGCCAAGAGAAGCAAATGGGACCCTTTGTTTTGATGAGCATAACGACAGGCGGCGCCGAGATGACTGTGGGTTAATTGCTTGAAGGCATTAGTAGAGCCAGATAATTACAGTTGGCGGTGCACATTTTTGTATAGGTGGACAACCATTTGTAATGAATAAATGACAAATTGATTGTACCTTTTAAAAAACTTACATGGAGCAGTGAGAGTCTGGTGAAGTTGTTTGGACATAAGAAATACCGTATGTAATTGATTGACTGCGGAACTTTCCGCAGTCAATAATTGTTTTTCATGTTCTTTATCTTTTATTATTAAACAATTATTTTTTTCCTGATTTTTGACACGTTTCACAGCTTTCAGAATTTCAGCAATTTCCACAAGTTATACATCAAAACGTTCCACATGTTTGAGAGATTAGTGCTATTACTTTTGGGAATTCTACAATTCACGGTTTTTCCACAATCGGCCAAAAATCGGTCGATTTTTCCCATTGACTTATAATGGGGCTTCAACAAATTCATAGTTTTCAGCATTTTTTTCCACATTTTCAACAATTTCTGCAGTTTGTGCATGTTCAGCTTCCACAACTTGTCAGTTTTCAGAAAAAATTCGAGTTCTGCAGTTTTCCATTTTTTTTTATACGGGCTTGGGAATTCTGCCATTAATTTGCATTGAGAATTCTGCCATGCATTTTAATAGGCCCATGCAATTTAATAGGACTTCAGGTCTTTCAGACATTTCAACAGTTTCAAGGACTTCAACAGTTTCAAGGATTCAACAGTTTCAAGGACTTCAACAGTTTCAAGGATTCAACAGTTTCAAGGACTTCAACAGTTTCAAGGACTTCAACAGTTTCAAGGACTTCAACAGTTTCAAGGATTCAACAGTTTCAAGGACTTCAGCAGTTTCAAGGATTCAGCAGTTTCAAGGATTCAACAGTTTCAAGGACTTCAGCAGTTTCAAGGATTCAACAGTTTCAAGGACTTCAGCAGTTTCAAGGATTCAGCAGTATCAAGGATTCAACAGTTTCAAGGACTTCAGCAGTTTCAAGGACTTCAGCAGTTTCAAGGATTCAACAGTTTCAAGGACTTCAGCAGTTTCAAGGACTTCAGCAGTTTCAAGGACTTCAGCTTTTTCAAGGATTCAACAGTTTCAAGGACTTCAGCAGTTTCAAGGACAGTCAATCTCCATGGCGTCAGCCATGGAGATTGACCTTCAGCAGTTTCAAGGTTTCAACAGTTTCAAGTTTTCCAGGAGTTTCAAGGACTTCAGTGCAATAATGCAACTTAATAGGGATTTTTACATGTAAACCAGTATAAACCAGTATAATGGAACCTAATAGGGATATTTACATGTAAACCAGTATAAACCAGTATAATACAACCTAATAGGGTTTTTTACATGTAAACCAGTATAAACCAGTATAATACAACCTAATAGGGTTTTTTACATGTAAACCAGTATAAACCAGTATAATGGAACCTAATAGGGTTTTTTACATGTAAACCAGTATAAACCAGTATAATGGAACCTAATAGGGGTTTTTACACGTAAACCAGTATAATGCAACTTAATAGGGTTTTTTACACGTAAACCAGTATAATTGCAACTTAATAGGGATGTTTACATGTAAACCAGTATAAACCAGTATAATGGAACCTAATAGGGTTTTTTACATGTAAACCAGTATAATGCAACTTAATAGGGATGTTTACATGTAAACCAGTATAAACCAGTATAATGGAACCTAATAGGGTTTTTTACATGTAAACCAGTATAATGCAACTTAATAGGGATGTTTACATGTAAACCAGTATAAACCAGTATAATGGAACCTAATAGGGTTTTTTACATGTAAACCAGTATAATGCAACCTAATAGGGTTTTTTACATGTAAACCAGTATAAACCAGTATAATGGAACCTAATAGGGTTTTTTACATGTAAACCAGTATAAACCAGTATAATGCAACCTAATAGGGGTTTTTACACGTAAGCCAGTATAATGCAACTTAATAGGGGTTTTTACACGTAAACCAGTATAATGCAACTTAATAGGGATTTTTACATGTAAACCAGTATAAACCAGTATAATGGAACCTAATAGGGTTTTTTACATGTAAACCAGTATAATGCAACTTAATAGGGATGTTTACATGTAAACCAGTATAAACCAGTATAATGGAACCTAATAGGGTTTTTTACATGTAAACCAGTATAATGCAACTTAATAGGGATGTTTACATGTAAACCAGTATAAACCAGTATAATGGAACCTAATAGGGTTTTTTACATGTAAACCAGTATAATGCAACTTAATAGGGATGTTTACATGTAAACCAGTATAAACCAGTATAATGGAACCTAATAGGGTTTTTTTTACATGTAAACCAGTATAATGCAACTTAATAGGGATTTTTACATGTAAACCAGTATAAACCAGTATAATGGAACCTAATAGGGTTTTTTACATGTAAACCAGTATAATGCAACTTAATAGGGATTTTTACATGTAAACCAGTATAAACCAGTATAATGGAACCTAATAGGGTTTTTTACATGTAAACCAGTATAATGCAACTTAATAGGGATGTTTACATGTAAACCAGTATAAACCAGTATAATGCAACCTAATAGGGATTTTTACATGTAAACCAGTATAATACAACAGTTTCAAGGACTTCAACATTTTCAAGGTTTCAACAGTTTTAAAGACTTCAACAGTTTCAAGGTTTCAACAGTTTCAAGGATTCAACAGTTTCAAGGACTTCAACAGTTTCAAGGATTTAAAAATTTCAAGGACTTCAACAGTTTCAAGGATTTAAAAGTTTCAAGGACTTCAACAGTTTCAAGGATTCAACAGTTTCAAGGACTTCAACAGTTTCAAGGACTTCAACAGTTTCAAGGATTTAACAGTTTCAAGGACTTCAACAGTTTCAAGGATTTAACAGTTTCAAGGATTTAACAGTTTCAATGACTTCAACAGTTTCAAGGATTTCAACAGTTTCCAGGTTTCAAACGTTTAAAGGATTTCAGGAGTTTCAATGTTTCAACAGTTTCAAGGACTTCAGGAGTTTCAAATATCTATCAAGTATTTTAACAGTTTCAAGGCCTTTTCAAGGATTTCAAGGATTTTTCAGCTAAATTCCACATTAGATCTGTTCCGCAGTCAATCGCAATGGCTTCAGCCATTGCAAGTTTCTAGTTATATACTGCTCTTCACATTCAACCAGGCCAAATTGAAATCGTCATTGATTGGATTCAAACTATTTATGAATGGATACAAAGAGGGTCAGAGTGTCTCTTAAAAAGCCTTTTGTTTCATTCCATATGCTGTTAAAAAGTACTCACGGTTCACCCTTATTGCCATGACAACCACCCCCGATGCACCTGCAGCACTCTTCACCCTTCACTCGAATAGATCTTTCAACCCTACAGTCTGGGAGTAGTGCCCTATAGTGGCGGCTCGTCCTACGGGGAAAATGGACGACACACTTGAATAATACCACTTTTCCAATTCAATTAACTGTACTGCAAATAATTTCATCACGGTAAAAAACAAAACAAAGAATATACAGCGTATCAAAATGGTGGTCCTGTCCAACCCTTAATGCAAAAATACATTTGATAAACAATAAAGCAGTGGTTATTTTTATTTTGTGTCAGTTTAGAGACCAGCACAACATGCATTGCCTCTCCTGAACACGGGTTATATATCTCCCCCCCCCCCCTTTCTCTGCCTCTCACTGGACTTACAGTCATGTCTTAGGAGAAGTGACCCGCCCACAGCAAATTGTTTATACATTTGTCATGAAATAGATGTATTTATATATTCTTTATTGGGTAAAAATGTTACGCGGTGTGGCTTTAAGAACATCAGTATAGGTGAACCCACCTGTAAAAAAAAAAAAAGTTTAGGCTTTGATGTGGCAGAAGATGGGGCCGTTTGTCAGTGTTTTGTACGAGTTTGGTTTTTCCTTCTTGTTTTTGTACAAGGGTAATAAACCGCCATGTTGAACAGACCATGGGTTCCTCTGATTGGTTATTCCGCCCATCCGGGAACCTGCAGAGATATCACTGTGTCCCCAATAACACGTATTTATGAAGAATATGAATAAAGTAGTCTGGCTGGTCAGGCTAATGATGCATTGAGACCATATTTGAGCTTGGAAAGTAATAACTGACGGCTGCTGAAGAGTACCCAGAAAGTGAACACTATTTTCAGGATACAACATTGTAGCATGGTTATGAGCTCTGCAAAGTCAATTATGCGTAATTTAGAAACGCTAGAATCAAATGTAGTGTAAGGTTACCCCTGGACAGCAGAAATGACATGTATCATAAAATCCATTTAACAAGCTCCGAGGCCCCGTGGCTTTGACCGCTGGGACCGGAGCGCTCTGAGAGGCTGGATGTACATCAGGTCCCATCAGAAGAACCTCAGGGAAGCTCAGGGCTCCGGCACCATCAGCAGAATGACACCAAGAGGTAACGGGAGAGTGGAGGAAGGGAAACAACTGGAAAGAGGCATAAGAAATAGCTGATAGATTAGCCCAAATAGCTGACAGTGAAATGGAAGGAGAGGTCAGTAGAAGCCATAGTTGAAGCTAAATGGTTGCACAAAATGGATTACATGGGGATTGATACATAAATAAGACACAGGGGACCACAAAACTCACACGGTGTTAAAGAGTGGGTCTTAAAGCAGCACTAAGAAACTCATGCCCCTAGAGGCCATAAGGGCCACTGCAGGTGTCGTAGCATGTTGCGTTTTTTTACTGATGAAATTGTCCGTGAGAGTAAATACCACGCCGACAGAAAAGACAAAGGGAGAGACTCGGACTTGGCTGTAAATACTGTTTAAGTGGCGCTAGCCCGCAGTTAGCTTTGCCCGTTAGCCCGTTAGCTTCTTCTGTGTGATTCCATTAGTGTGTATTGGTGGCTCCGCCCCGGTGCGGGTAAAGTTGCAATTGTGGTTTTCTGCCCAGAGACACCAGGGGGAGATGAAAGACCCCCCCAATCATCCCCCCAGAAGTACTACGAAAAGGATTAAGGTAAACAAGTTACTTAGCACTGCTTTAAGACAAGACCTAAAATACTCCACAGGTGCTCAATTATTTGCAATCTCATAATTTACTAAAAGACTTAAACTTACAGACTATCGCTTTAATCGTTGTAGCAATGGGCCATAGGTCTTGAAACATAGAACTACCCCGTATCCTTTGTCATTTGTTTCTGCAACTGTTTTTGTTCATACTATTGCCACTTTAATGGTGTAAAACTACAATGATTAACGTCGAATAGTTAAAGTCAAATTGAAAAAGCATGAAAACCAGTCATGAGATCTGGATACAGGTCTGCGGGCACACGGCACTGAAGGATGGGTTAAATGCGAAGGGAGAATCGCACAAACCTTGAACAATACTGTAAATGTACCTATTTACAGATACATTCTCATATCTGTGTGCATTTTTTATTTGTATTTGGGGTTTGATATAGAAGTAAATCTATGTTTTACAAACTATAAACTACTGGGTGGCATTTATCGGTCCACTTTTCTCTCACTTCGATGAATCATGTTGAAACTGTCTGTTTCCAGTCATCTTGGATTTGTGCAGCAAACGGCCCAAAGCTTGTCGGGACCTTTCAAAATAACACGTGTTTCAAAATATTTCTATATGGTGCACTTTTACTGTTCTCTGCAACCCCCACATGGACGTGAGGGAAGGGGGACAGGAGCAAAGGCTATAGTGTGTTTTCAGTTTCAAAAATCACACAAAGGGCCTCTATAGTTCGACGCCTGAGCATTTTTTATTTAGACTCCGCTGACACGCATCAAAGACGCTGTGATCAGAGGCGTGAATGCATCTTGGACTGGGGGATATTTTACAGCTCCTCTGGAAAATATCAGCTATTTCAGGGCTAACTATTCCCTTTTTTCTAACTGTGTCGATACCACAGACCTTTATCAGGCAATTATAGACATGAAAAAGAAAAAAATCCTGTACAAATGTGTTTATTGGGAGTGAGCTTGCCTCTTCTCAGTTGACCCAGCACGGCAAGCGTTCAAGATTCAAAACAAATAAATACTGGCAGACTGAGTGCGTTTGTGTGTGCGTTCATATGAAACAGCGCCAAGCAGCCAATCCCGAAAGAGACACAGTTCATCTGAATATCAAAATCCATCACGAAACTCATGATAATTATATAATCATGAGTTTAAAGGGAAAAAGGAATAGTGGATACCTTTTACCGCAATTCTCCAAAATCTTAGAAAAGGTTTTTAACCTTAGACTTGACAGCTTAAAGGAATAGGCCACCGTTTTTACATACTGACATATGTTCTTACCTTACCTTAGACTAGTTGATATGTACCTGTCTGGTCTTTGTCCGTGCGCTCTGTCATGCAAACGGAGCACAAATGCAGCCTCTTCCACATACTGTATAATGAACTACACAGTATGTGGAAGAGGCTGCGTTTGTGCTCCGTTTGCATGACAGAGCGCACGGACAAAGACCAGACAGGTACAGATCAACTAGTCTAATGCTGCGTTTACACATAAGCACGATGCGTTACGAATGGCATTTTTCCGTCATTCGTGACGTTCGTGACGTGACTTAACGCATCTCAATGGGATTCTTAACAGAACGCATCAGCTCGTGACATTCGTGACGTTCGTGGAGAAAGTTTTTGTCTGTCAAAAAATCTTCCACGAATGTCACGAATCACCCTCTGTTCGTGGAGTTCGCAGCGGAGCGTGTCCTTTCGTGGGGGGAAGTGGTGCTTCGTAATTCAGCGTGAGAGCATTCGTAGAGCATTCGTGGAGCAGAATCACTGTTTTTACGCTCAAAATTGACAGAAACCCACGCTACGCCCAAAGTAAATGTTCGTACCTGCAGTAGCTACGCCAAGGAAAAGTGTCACAAAGTCGGCCAATCCGCGCTCCAAGCCACGGACAGCACCTGAAGAAACACTTTCAGCACCCCGAGCCACTGCCGCTCCTCGGGGTGCTGAAAGTGTTTCTTCCTCCTGCGGTCGTACCTGATGTTCGGGAGTTGGAGCCAGACGAGCCCAATGACTCAGGGGAGAGCACGGCCTCTGCTCCGCCTCCAACCTGGTGGCAGAAGATCACTCCACTTTCGCCCAATTCTTGACAGATTTCGGACAGAACGCGAATATTCCTAGTGACCCGTAACAGCCCGTGGCAGCGCGGGACACCACGCAGCAGCGCGCAACACCACGCAGCAGCGCGGGACGCATATTCGTGACCGTGCGTAATAATTCGTGCCATTAATCGTAACGCGTAGTAACAGGTCGCAACAGTTAGTGGCGGCGCGTGAAACCTCGACCCCGAATCATCAAATTCGTGATCCTTGGCCACGAATGTGCATTTGTGGCATTCGTAACGCATCGTGCTTATGTGTAAACGCAGCATAAGGTAAGAACATATGTCAGTATGTAAAAACGGTGGCCTATTCCTTTAATCGAAAAGTGTAATTATCTCTCGGACAATCAGTTTGGTTTTAGGAACAATCACTCAACCTCACACGCGCTCTTTGATATAACTGAAGAAATAACTAATGCTGTAGATAACAAAAAATGTGCAATAGGGTTATGTATAGACCTGAGTAAAGCGTTTGATACAATAAACTATGATTTATTAATGAATAAACTAGAACATTATGGAATTAGGGGGGTAGCTCTACAGTGGGTTACTTAAAAAATAGAAAACAATGTGTGAAAATCTGTGATTATCTGTCGAGTTGTCGACAAATTATCTGTGGTTTACCTCAAGGTTCCATTCTGGGCCCAACATTGTTTAATATGTATATTAACGACATTTGTAAAACGTCTCAAGTACTTTCATTTATCTTGTTTGCTGACGATACAAATATTTTTGCATCAGGAGCCGACTTACAGCAGCTGTGTCGGATTGTTAACTTGGAACTCAAAAGTGTCAATAAGTGGTTCAAACAAAATAAATTATCTTTAAATCTGAGTAAAAGTAAAATGATGATATTTGGCAACTGTAATTCCAATGCTCAGGAAGTAATTCAGATAGAGGGTGTTGTTATCGAGCAAGTGCATGAAATCAAATTCCTTGGTGTGATTATTGATGACAATTACTTGGAAATCTCTACGAAAATCTCTAGAAGCATTTCAGTAATAGCAAAAGCAAAGCACATTTTAAACATCCAAGCTCTACATACCTTATACTGTTCTCTGATTTTGCCCTACTTATATTATTGTACTGTGGTTTGGGGTAGTACTTATAAAACACAGTTAAACCAATAGTATTGTTGCAAAAAAGAGCCATCCGAGTAATTCATAAAGTTGGGTTTTTGGACCACACAAACTCATTATTTTTTAAAATCAAAGATCGTGTAGTTTTGTGACATTGCTGAGTTCCAAACAGTACATAACATAACAATAGACCCCAATAAAGGTTGAGGATCAGGAGCTGGGATCAGGACATAGAAGGTATTATTTGAGGAATTCAGATGCAGCCCAGGTTATGTTCTAAGGAGATCTGCCCTGCTAGAAAGTTATCCAGCTTTGTCGTACCACAAAACCTGGTTTAAACCCGAACTTACTAACCCTCTAAATCCAGCTTCGTAGTATTCTTCGTAGAATACGAGTTCTGCCGCTACACAATTAAAAGCATAAATAAACTGTGTTAAAGTTAAATATTTAATGGATTTGCCTCGTGTCAATGTGTTCTCTTGAGACTTTTTGAGACAATTTCATTATTCATTGTTAAACGGTGCTACTGTTATTTGCACTGTAAAATCAATACAATCATCTCAAAGCTGTTTGTATTAGTATAGCATCTTTAAATGTTTTTAATATCGTTGTTTGGATTTGATGATTTGTAAAGAGCTGTTATACAGTACGTGAAGTAAAATGACTGTGACTAAATATGAATATTTCTTTTTGATGAGGTCATCAAACCGGAGCCCCACTCAAATGGAGCGGCTCTATTATCGTGCTTCAGAACAGTATCTCCTGCTGCTCCGCTCTGATGCAAAAGGACTTACAAGTAAAGAGCAGCTTATGAGATATTTATCGGGGGCCTTGTGTTTCGTCTGAACACTGATTCGTTTGAGTTGGCGCCACGTTGGCTCGACTGCAGTGAAAACTTTTTGTCATATTCGGGACAACAGCCTCTCAACTATGAATGCCAAATGCTCCGCCTGACTGCCATGTTTCTTCATCAGGTCGGCTCCAGATGATCCAAGTCCATTAAAGGACCACGCTGTTGCCTCATGAAAAATACAACAGCTGTTTTGTTTCCTACGCGGGTGTACAAATGTGCTTTATATGCCAAGTTTTACGACGAAACAAGACACGTCCTCAGAGCTGTGTTCTTGTTTGGGGATGACTACAGTTTTTTATTCAACTGGAATTTGGCAGTGATGGATTGAGTGAGCCGATTTCATGTTCGTACATCTGGATTTGAGGATTCCTGTTTTTGTTAAAAAAATAAAAAAATCCCCAATCGGAGAAATAACTCGCTTTTCCCCCCCCCCCCCCTGTGTTTTAACAAGGTCCCCTCTTCGTTTGGCTGCCTCTGTTCGTAACTCGGGAGATTTACCTGTCAAGAGTGTCACATGGTAATCCGAACAGTCTCTCTCTAAAGTCAAAGCCATGTGTTCAGCCAGAATGTATTTCACACCGTATGCACAGTGATGAATCTGTAATGTTTCCATTTTATTTTTTCTACTGTTTTCTATATATGGGGCTTAACATGTGGCTTGTGGTTTTCTAAAGAGATAGCCGCCAACTTATTTCACGGGCCTGAACTACAGGAAAATGTGTTTTCGCCTATTTCAACTTCACTCAACGCCAACATGATTGATTCTAATTTTGTTTTACTTTTATTGAAGCAGGAAAGTCTCACTGAGATAAATAATACATTTTTTTCAGGGGAGTCCCGGCCCCAGAGGAGATTCTATTGTACATAATAACAAGTAAATATTTTGTAAAAACACTCAATAATTAACCCGAAAACTGAAACATTGCTTGAATTATATTGCAATGTCACAATATACTGAGGGCCTCATTTACTAAGCCAGGTGCTAGATTGAGAGTAGTACAAAAACTGAGCAAGTGCTATTTTGTGGTTATTATTAGTTCCGCAAATCCATCCATCCATTTTCTTCCACTTGTCCGTTGCCGGGTCGTGGGGGCAGCTGTTGGAGCTGCACCAGCCTCTATGGCTCCTCCTGCAGGTAGTGGGTCCACAGAAGGACGGCCTCATGGTTCTAACCGGGCCTGTTGGTCTCTCATAAGGGGCTTCTGAACCGCTCTTTGTCTGACCCGTCACCTAGGACCTGTTTGCCCTGGGAGACCCTACCAGGGGCACGAAGCCCCCGACAACAGAGCTCCAGGATCATTCAGTCGCTCAAACCCCTCCACCACGTTAAGGTGGCGGCTCCAGGAGGGGTACATGTCTACATTTGTACAATATACATACGTATCCATGAGCATTTAAAACTGGAAACATGTGTTTTTCTTTATAGTCATGAAAAAAAAGAATAGTTGTTATAGCACATCAGTGTCTTAGGCTCTATCCACACAAATACAAAACACTTATATTTTCAGAAACTTTCTTTGTAAGCACAAAGCCAGCTCAATAAATGTGTGCAACCCACAGGGGTTGATTGAGGTCAGGGAAAACGGCAGGTAGTCGGTAATAGAACAAGATGTAGAGGGTGCGTGCGCAGTAAACTCTTGTGGAATGTAAACAGGGATAATGAAAAGGATTTAAGGCTTTACGATTTACAGAAGAGACGAGGAGGCGAGTTTATTCTTCAGATGGACTAAAGCAGCAAAACCTGTCAGGGACCGGACTTTGACTGTCAGTCCAAAGACACAGACTGACTGGACACGAACTCTGCGGCGTTTTTCTACTCGTCACATGGGGCTTGCGGACCGCAGTGGAGCAAAGAGGAGCGGAGTAAAACTCAGTCAGTGGATTATGGATAACAGACACAACATCGGTGCTGTGATGTCATCGTTTCAGTAAAAGTTGCGGAGACGTCGTAACAACGGAGCAAAGTAAACTGCGTTTTGAGATCTTTCCACTCTGGGACCTAGTTTTCATTTACAGACCCCCAAAATGCCGGGTTTGTTTGAATGATACACTGGATTGCTAAAATATCATTGCGTTTAGTGCTCAGCTTGACTTCCTGCAGACAGGGCCTTACGTTAACGCGGACAAAAATAAGAGAACACATTACACCTGTGCTAAAGTCTCTCCATTGACTTCCTGTTTAGATTTTAAATTTGATTCTAAACTATTACTCCGCTCCATCTCCAAGACGCTATCGGTACACTGAGCACTATCCTCTTCTTCTTACTGCAGACTTTGTCTTATTATGATACCATTTTTCTTTTTATCTGAAGTCTGTTCATTACTATTCACATGGCGTCTCCTGTCCCACCCCTGCGGGGGAGTGCCTGTCTAGAGCGAACGGAGGAACCCCGGCAACGTGGATCAGTCAATGCTCCAACATGGACTGGATGTTCTGTGATCTTGGCCCGTCTGCTGAGGGACTCCTTCGGCCTTGGGTCTCTATAGCCTGTCCGTCCATGGGAGGGGGATCTCTCCTCCTGTGGTTCTCCCCGAGGTTTCTCTTTTCACCCCCTGGGTTTTAGAGTTTTCCTTCGCCGTGCTGGAGAGTTTAAGGACAGGGCCCACGCCGCTCCTCATCACCTGCTGCCGACATTTAATTGGACATTATGTTAATGTTTGCCTGGATACTTCACTTGCCTGGACTTTACATGGTCTTATTTACCGTTTTGTGATAATTGGCTATACAAAACCATTGATTGATTGATTATGCCTTTAAAAATGGCCTGTGATTTGTGTTTGTTGCCTTCAATTAATTAATCGTGTACGTGTGGGGGCGGCGCAGGGAAAATAGAACCAAACAATAACAGGCCTTTATGGACACACGCTGGTCCTAGAAGCATCTCTCAGGCGATGTGCAGATCACACAGCCATGGAAAACTTTCAGGAGAAGGTAACCAGCTGAACGATAAATGCGTGTCCAAAGATTACGAGGATTCGACCACAGACTGAAATGGGAAAAGGCACCGAGGAAGGAACCGGTGACAGCGGAACATCGAGCCGTGTCAGCATCACCACTACGCCATGCACAGACCAGGCGGTTTGCATAAGGACATCACAAGGACGTGGCAGCAATTTCTGAAGCCGTTTGATTTCCAGTTCAACATTATTCGGACGAAAGCCAAAAGGAAAATAGTCGCAGGTAAAGTGTGTTTTCTGTGTAACCCCGTACACCATCAAAACAACACAATTGTTATTTTATCTTTGTAAATGAGCCAGATACGAACATCTGAAAACGTTCTGAACGCCACATTGGTGCGCAGACTGCAGTTGACGTTTATACCGGCTTCTCCAACGTTCTCCAATTTCTTGCCCAGTTTTACTTCACAGCTGTGATAAATACGACAGCGCTTGCTAAACTGAATCATTTCAAGCATTTTCTCCGCCTTCAATTTTGCCCATTGTGGCAAAATGGCCACGTTTTGCACATTCCTCAGGTCTGTGTTTGCGCTGCAGCCGTTGAAATTGAAATATCGACTGCACTTGCTTTGTTGCTCTTCGTACACTCTACCGTGTTTGTATGTGTTAAAACGCTTGGTAAATGACCCCCTTAGTCTACATGGAACCACCCAGATAGCAAAATGCCGTTTTGCTATCTGGGTGCTATCCAGGGACACATGTCGGCAGCCCGACTTTCGAGATAAACGCAAGAGAAGTTTTTAATTTTGTATTTTTTTTCTTGCAGAATCGTTCAGTTGAAGCCACGAAGAAGCTACCAGTATTGGTATACTTAAAAGCGTAAACTTTTAGGTTCAAACCGCCTTGATTTGGGAGATTTGGGAGCGTGCTGTAAGGGCGTGACTTTGTCTGTGTGTTTTTACATACTGGGTAAACACCGCGGAGGAGGAGGAGGAGGCACAGCTGCTTTGGTTTGCGTAGTTGACACATGTTTTAGCAAAAAATTATCACTTTATGTCAGTGAAGCTGTTACGGTTTGGCGTGGAGGCAGAAAAAGACCCAACATGCAAAACAGCCCAAAACTGTGGTAAAAATGTAATTTAATGGAAAAGTTAAAGTACAGGTTCAGCCAGTGTCACTAAACAGGGAAAAGAAACTTACAAAATGGCACGTAGACCAGAGCGGGTTACAGACAAGCAAAACACCAATGAACAGAAGATACAATGCACAGACAAGGACCAGGGGAAACACAGGGGTATAAATACACAAAGAAACGGGGCACAGGTGAGACACAAGGAAGAAAAGCAAAATCACAACGACGGAACAGAGATGTCAAAATAAAACACACTAGGACAAGAACACTAAACAAAACCAAGGGGAAACACAAATGGACAGAACCCTAACAGAAGCAGTTTGTATCTGGCTCATCGATGAAGAAATGTCGATCAGGAAAGTTATTTTTAATTGATTAAGCTAATGACATGCTAGAGGTAAAGTTCCATAGCAGCTTAACTCACCCATTCCCCATGAACATAACCTGGTTGGCATGGCAACACTTTAAAATAAAAAAAATTGTCACATCCTGTCGGGGTTAAGTTAGTGAAACTATAAACATCACAACCATTGTCAAACTAAAGAAAGCTGGGTAGTTTTGTCTTTATATAATTGTGTTAACTACGTTTTAGCAAAGATTGTGTCTAATGTGCGATATGCGCTTGACGCTCAGTTGTGTTATTTGTGGCACTGCAGCATGTCCGTCTGAAAGATCACTTGTTTCGGAAGTGGAATGAGCTGAACTGTAATAAATAGGTCATTTCTGAACCATTCCATCTGAAGGATGAAGTCTTTCAATCCCATCCTTTATTGAAGTCGTTTCCGCCCTCTCTCCCCCTCCCAGCTGGAAAGTGATCCGAGTTCTCCATCACGGCGTGCAGAATGGAGTTCAAGTGGATGATGAGCGTTCGAAACATGCACCGCACAATGGAGGCTGCACTTCGCTGCCGGTCTCTCCTCCAAGGCCCTGAAGACAATTAACAATTAAGTAAGTTCCTATCCTACATAAGATTTGGTCTCAATATTAACAACTCTTCAAACCAAAGTGAAGTCCAAACTGTGTTTCTGAAATGGATATTTAGCTCTGTATTATAATTTAGTAGGGTGAATTAATCGAGTAATAAATGTGTATTGTTCCCTCTAATCAAATCAAATCAAACTTTATTTATAGAGCGCTTTTCATAGAAAATGTAACACAAAGTGCTTTACAGTGCTTAAAAATCATTAAAAATAATACAAATCGTCCCCACCAGTAAATATACATAAATAACTACAACCCCACCACCCCCCACCCGCACACACAGACACACAGACACATACGTACAGACAGCCCAGCAGTTCCATCCATCCATCCATTTTCTCCCACTTGTCCGTTGCCGGGTCGTGGGGGCAGCTATTGGAGCTGCCCAAGTCACAATGCACCAGTCCCCTATGGCTCCTCCTGCAGGTGGTGGGTCCACGGAAGGACGGCCTCATGGTTCCAAACTGGCCTGTTGGTCTCTCATAGGGGGCCAGCAGTTAAAAGTCTTAAATAAAAATGGACATAGAGTTGAGTACGTAAGGCTGGGTACAGATGGACCGAAAGAGGAAACATCATCCAAGGAGCCGTCTGCACCAGGAGCAGCCCATCGGCCACAGCCACAGAGCGCCGACTCAGGGTGCCCGGAGGAGGTGTAGGAGAGACGTCCTACCTCCATCCAGGCACCCCCAGGAGAGCGCACGGCCACAGCCAACCAGCACTCCTGGGGCAGAGGGCTCCCTCAGAGGAACCACTAGGAGAACATAAAAAAGAAATGAATAAAATAAATAAAAAATTAATTAATTAATATTTAATAAGAGATACATTAAAAAACTGCTAAAACTGTGCGTGAAATAGCACAGGATAAAAAGAGGGAAACTAAAGAAATAATAGAACTAAAACCGGTAAATAAGGTTAATATAAGTAAATATTAGTTAAAAGCTAAACTAAGAAGGTGGGTCTTGAGCCTGCTCTTAAAAACATGAACGTTCTCTGCGGTCCTGAGCCCCTCCTCAGGTCGTTCCAGAGGCGAGGGCCATAGTATTGGAAAGACGCCTCGCCGTGAGTCTTTCTGTTGACTTTAGGAATAACTAGGAGACCCCTGCCGGAGGAGCGAAGGGGCCGTGAAGGTTCATAAGGTAAAAGCAGTTCTGAAAGATAAGAAGGACCAAGACCATTAAGACATTTAAAAAACATTAAAAGAACTTTAAAATGGATCCTGAAACACACGGGGAGCCAATGCAGCGACTCTAAAACCGGTGTAATGTGGTCCCGCCTCCTGGTCTTCGTCAGGACACGAGCTGCTGAATTTTGTAAAAGTTGAAACCGGAGATACTCTTTTTGGGAAGACCAGAAAGCAGGGCATTACAGTAGTCAATACGACTGGTGATAAAAGCATGCATTAGCGTCTCCGTGTTGGCCCGAGAGAGAATGGGGCGGACTCTGGCTATGTTCTTTAGATGGTAAAAACCTCTTTGTGATATTCTTAATGTGTGGAATTAAAGTCAGCTCAGAGTCAAAAATCACACCCAGGTTCTTCACCTGTGAGGAAGGATTAAAAGACAATGACTGTAGTTTGGGTAAAAGTTTCTCTCTCTGGGCCTTAGGACCGATGACTAAAACTTCAGTTTTGTCCTGGTTAAGCTGGAGAAAGTTTTCTGCCATCCAGGATTTGATATCTAAAATGCAGTTAAAAAGTGCATCCATTGGCCTGGTGTCCTCAGGAGACATGGAGATGTACAACTGTGTATAATCAGCGTAACTATGAAAGTTGACTCCATGTCTCCTGATGACATCACCAAGAGGGAGCATATACAGGTTAAAAAGCACTGGGCCTAAAATCGAACCCTGGGGCACACCACATGTAATGTTATGGACCTTGGAGGAGCAGGTATCCACACTCACCATGAATGTCCTGTCTGTGAGGTAGGATGTAAACCATTTGTGGACAGCACCAGAGAGGCCGATGTGTTTTAAACGAGTTAAAAGAATAGTCTGGTCGACTGTATCAAAGGCAGCGCTTAGATCCAGTAGAACCAACACTGTCAGCCTTTTGGAATCATAATTTAATCTAAAATCATTTAAGATCTTTAAAAGGGCCGTCTCGGTGCTGTGGTTTACCTTAAAGCCAGACTGAAATTTCTCAAGGACGTTATGTGCATTTATAAAGTCGCTAAGTTGGGTAAAAACAAGTTTTTCTAAGATTTTGCTTAAAAATGGTAAGTTGGATACCGGTCTGAAGTTGTTAAAATCATTACGGTCCAAATTGCTCTTCTTCAGCAGAGGCCTCACCACCGCCCCCTTAAAGGCAGCAGGGAAGACCCCCGTCTGAAGGGAGCAATTCATCATGTGTAAAAGCTCGTCTCTAAGAGATCCATAGAAAGTTTTAAAAAACGGGGTAGGAACCGGGTCTAAAGGACATGTGGTGGGCCTCACTGAGGAGAAAACTTTATCATCTCAGCATTAACCTGGACAAAACTGTGCAGTGTTTCCTCTGGAACAAGTAGACAACCAGATGCATTTAAAACCGTGTTACTTTGAGTAGATAAAATATTACATCTGATAGTGTCTATCTTTCCCCTGAAGTGGTCTGCAAACGCCTCACAAAGGGAGTCACTTGGAGTAAAATTGGTCTTGTTAAAATCAGGATTGATTAGATGTTCTATTGTAGAGAAGAGTACCTTGGGATTGTTTTTATTATTGTTGATAATTTTTGAGAAGTAGTTGTTTCTTGTGTTTCTTACTGTGTTATTGTAAGTTGTTTGTTGTTCACGGAAGATTTGGTAGTTTATGGTAATTTTGTTTTTTCTCCATTTTCTCTCTGCCACCCTGCATTGTCTTTTGAGTTGTTTGATTTCCCCATTCCTCCATGGAGGAATTGGTTTTGTGGGGAGTTTTTTGGATTTTAAAGGAGCGATAGAATCAAGTGCTGACTTGAGTTTGCTGTTAAAATTTTCAAAAATAAAATCACAGGGGGCAGGTAGAACAATAGGAGAATATTTCTCTAAAACATCAATAAAATTTGCAGCCACTTCAGGGGTGAGATGACGTTTCCTCACAGCTCTTACCGAGGTCTCCCGCTGGGTAAAACTGGTGATATTAAAACACACACAGTAATGGTCAGAAACAGCCAAGTCAATGACAGAAGACACAGCTGTGGACAGGCCATACGTGATGACCAGGTCCAGACTGTGTCCTCTGTCGTGAGTTGGCTGTGTGACGTGTTGGGTAAAATCCATATAATTAAGAACATTTAAAAAATCCCTAGCAACAGGGTCTAAAAGCTTATCTATGTGTAGATTAAAATCACCAGTTAAAAGAATCATATTAAAAGAGCTATGTAAAAGTGATAAAAACTCAGAAAATTCCTTAACAAAAAGAGGGCATTTTTTGGGGGGTCTGTAAATAGTGACACATAAAATGGGGGGATTACTAAAAACAACTGCATGGTGCTCAAAAGTGGGGAATGGATCAAATAAAATAGGTTTGGTGGCAAGAGTGTTTGTACATATGGAAGCAGTGCCACCTCCCCTTTTTCCATTCCTTATTGAAAAGGTGCTGCTAAAATTAGGTGGGGAGGCCTCAGCAAGAACCGCGGTCGCATCTGTACCCAGCCAGGTTTCAGTTAAAAACAAACAATCAAGATTATTATCTAAAATCAGGTCATTCACAATAAAAGTCTTGTTCTGCAGAGAGCGGACATTTAAAAGAGCCATGTTTAGTGTGGTTAGAGATGGATTAACTCTATAATCAAGGAAGAGCGTTGCTGCTTGGAACGGTTGTCATTCTATCGCTCAAATTACAAATTGAGTATTAGGGTTGGCAGGTTATGGATCTGTTGAGGGGAATCCTCCCAACGGGCTCGAAACCTTGTCCTTTAATGCACCACTCAGCATCGGAAAATCATCTATAAAATCAGCTGTTAGGGCAGCTGGGTGGGGGTTTGTTGGTGGGGAGCTTATTGCCCTCTTCAACTGGCCCGCTCTACCCCAGGTGAAAAAATAATATACTTAAGTGTATTTTAAATAGACTGCATTTTTCTGAAATACATTTTGAATTTATTGTCATTTGCATGTACTTATTAAGAATGTATTCCAAATTTAAAATAAATACATTTTTAAATCATACTTACAATGTATTGTTTTATAATGTATTTTGGTACACTTTATAACAATATATTTTATCCAAAATATACTTTAGATCTTAGTTAAATATATTACTGAAGTTGTACTTCGTAATATATTTCTTTAAAATACAATTTCTATGTATTTTAAAAACGTTTATTTTAAATGCACATTCAAAAAACATATTAAAATATATATATCCAATACTTCTCGAGTTGTACTTTAGGCAGTATTCCCAGGTGAATAAAATATACTTAGTATACTAAAATGTAATATACTAAATATATTTTAGAAATTATAGTAAAATAAACTTTAATTGTGCTCTTTTGAAACAACTTATTTTGTGCGTAGTAAATTTAAGATGAATTTAAATAGAATTAAAAGTATATTGAAAGTGTACTTAATATACTTTTGTGTGCTAAAATGGAACAACTTTATGTACACTTATTATACTTAAATTATATTTTACATTTTGTATTTAATGTATGATTGAATAATACTTTTCAATGTAACTTTAAGTATATTCATAATATCTTTAAATTTAACTTATAATATAAATCAAACTAGATTTTAAATATCCCATAAGTTTTCCCATAATATACCTAATAAACCTTTGATAATAAGTATTTAAAAAAATGCATGAACGCGCCAAAGCAGATCGTAGCCTTGGGTTAATTTCCATCCGTCATCAACTACATAGATTTGTTTAATTTTTAAAATGTCATATTAATATATTTTGAAGGATTTATTTAAAGTATGTATTTGAATTAAATATTTGGAAAATACTTTTAAGGTATACTACATCAATTTTGTACACACATTATTATTAGTGTGTTTGAAATACACTTTTTATCAATCTGCCAGTATGCCCGTACAGAATTTGCACAGCTAACAAATGCATTAACCTAATATCTTTTTTTTCACCCCAAAATGGTAAAGCACAAAACAATGTCTGAACTCGTCCACTTTAATCTCTTTCAATGTTGGGGGAGGATTAACAAACAGTTTGTCCAAGGCTCCAAACATTACACATTTACATTTCAATGTTTAAGAAACACGATAATCACGGTAGTGCAGTGGTTAGAGCTCGTGCTTCCCAGCTAGAAGATCCGGGTTCAATTCCCACCAGAGATGGGGCGCATGTGGACTGTGCATGAAGGAAGACAGATGGAAATTAACCCCAGGCTACAATCCGGTTTGGTGTGTTCATACATTTTTTAAATACTTATTATCAAAGGTTTATTAGGTATATTATGAGAAAACTTATGGGATATTTAAAATCTATTTTGATTTATATTACAAGTTAAATGCAAAGATATTATGAATATACTTAAAGTTACATTGAAAAGTATTATTCAAACATAAATTAAATACAAAATGTTAAATATAATTTAAGTATAATAAAGTGTACATAAAGTTGTTCCATTTTAGCACACAAAAGTATATTAAGTACACTTTCAATATACTTTTAATTCTATTTAAATTCATCTCAAATGTATTGAGCACAAAATAAGTTGTTTCAAAAGAGCACACTTAAAGTTTATTTTACTATAATTTCTAAAATATATTTAGTATATTACATTTTAGTATACTAAATATATTTTATTTTCACCTGGGACACCCTGGCTTTTTAATGCACCACACTATGCAGGGCTTACATCATACTTCACACATAACTCAGTTAAATACATAATAATTAATTAAAATTAAAATGATATTGAGCATGGTAATGACAGCTGGGAAGGAGTAAGATCTTGGAGAATAATAAGTATTAATGCTTTTTAATGCATTACACTATGTAGGGCTTTAATAATACATTATACATGAAAAAAATATATATAATAAAAAAATTAAAAAGAGGAAATTGTACACATTGATATTATACTGGGGATGGTAATGACAACTGGGAAGTAGCAAGATCACGGAGTATAATATAAACTGCTGCATAGTAACGAGCCTTTATAACATTAAAATAGTGACTTCCAGTAATGTTACACTAGTGATTTTAGTAATGTACCAATGTTTGGCATTGGTAACAACTTGTAATAAATATATTAATGATCATTTGTTACTTGCTCGGTACTAGACATTGTACACGAAATGAAACAGCTGTTGTTGTGTTTTGCATGTTTTGATTGTTAAATAAAAATGTTATTGTTTTTATTTTGGGGGTGGGCGTTTATAAGCCTTTTGCTTCGGCCCACTCCTTTTGAGCTGACTGACTGCTCAAATAAACAAATAAACTAAGCTAAACCCATAATCAATGTTGACTGGAGAATCGTTTTATTACACATATTAGTGTAAGCAGAAGTGCTTTTGCTGTTTTGTGTGAAGGATATCAGCCGACTAGTAGACCATCGAGCTTTTGGTGTGTCTTGCCCTGGAGTAAATGGCGCATAATAATGAAGAATCGCTGAATAATCACGGTTAACATTGCTTCTTTTAAATAGAAGTTGACAAAGCATGGCCATATTATCATAATAGTGCAAGCTGTACGCAATACTGAACAGAACAGTATCTGTTGTGCAAAGGAACATATTCGTTCAATATAATGGCACAGTTTCAATAAGATTCCGCCTCACAAAATGACAATAAAAACACAAAGTACAGTAGTAGTCATAAAACATGAAGGTCACAAAACAATACAATCTACTGGAATTAAAACGGGGGCGACGGTGGCGCAGATGGTAGAGCGGGTCGTCTCATGATCGGAAGGTCGGGGGTCCGAATCCCGCCTCCTGAAGGTGCACATTGTCGTTGTGTCCATGGGCAAGACACTTCACCCTCCTTGCCTCCAGTGTCTGCGTACACTGGTGTATGAATGAGAGTGTGAATGGGTGAAGCCCCTCATGAGAGACCAACAGGCCCGTTTGGAACCATGAGGCCGTCCTTCTGTGGACCCACCACCTGCAGGAGGAGCCATAGGGGCTGGTGCAATGTGATTTGGCAACGGACCTGGCAACAGAAAAGTGGAAGAAGATGGATGGAATTAAAACGCTTTCTGAAACAAGTAGGTTTTTAGTTTGCCCTTAAAAACGTCAACAGAATGTTTTTGAACAGTCATGGAAAACACATGATGGCGGTGTGCAGGAAGACGAAGATGGCAGCCAAGGACTCTTCTGGAAGGTTTAAAGGAACAGGCCACAGTTTTTTTTCCCCATACTGAGATAATGTTCTTACCTGAGCTTAGACGAGTTGATGCGTACCTGTCTGGTCGTTGGGCTCAGTCTCACAAAAAGACCAAAGATGTTGTTAGCAGCCTCCTCTCCTCTATGGGGGCCAAACAGGGGTGAAGTTAGAAGCGACCAAGCTTGTCCACGTTTTCCCTATTTAAATACGATTACGTGAGTAGTTACACGATCCAAGTATAGTTACACAAAATGAAACTTGTGGATTTCTTAAGCGGATAAAAAGGGGAACTATACTGTAAGGCGTAATAACACCTTAGGAGCACTTCGACGTCCGCGCAGAGAATCCCGCAGGAGTGAAGCTATTACTGCACACCTACTGGCCTTTAAGTATTTTTTATTTGTTTTAACCATTTTTTTTTTCTTTTTACATTTAGTTGGTTCGGCTTATATTGAGTCCAAACATTATGGTAATGGTCTGTGTTGCGTTTTTTAGTCATTAATTGTCCGTGAGATTAAATACAAAAAGACAAAGGGAGAGAGGGATATTGTTCATCCAATTACACAATGGAGATCATTTTTTTCACTCACACTTAGCTGTAAATACTGTTTAAGTGGCGCTAGCCCCTAGTTAGCTTTGCCCGTTAGCTTGTTAGCTTCTTCTTCGTGATTCCATTAGTGTGTATTGGTGATTCCGACCCGACCTGGCAGGAAAATTGCAATTGTGGTTTTCTGGCCAGAGACACCAGGGGGAGACAAAAGACCCCCCCATTAACACTTGTATTACCCCCAGAGGGACTACGGAAAGGATTTATTACGGTAAACAAGTTACTTAGTACTGCTTTAAATTTAAGATTGTAATAAATCTAGCAACTTGCATTTTGGCAGGGCTGTCACTACGAGATGCTGTTTGTGCAACTTATGCGTGTTCACCAGGTACGTGTGTTCGCCACACTGTATTTGTTATATTGATCACAATCTGTTTTTTTTTTTATTGAAAAGGACTTTCCGTGTGCCTTCCAGGTGGCAACTTGGTTCTGAAGCAAAGGCGTGCAACGTCACTGGTCAACGTGTGTTGTATACGCCAGTGTTTCCCACCCTTATTGAGCCAAAGCACCTCTTTGTTTGTTCCCCTCCGCCATCAGACTCATTAACAATAACAAGACCCAATAGACTTAGTCACAGACTCATGGATGTATCTGCTTTGTTGCACTGTGCGGTGTGTCTACACTCAGATCTTATTTATGCATATTCCTTATGCATGCCCCCGAAAGCCTTATAGTTTAAAGTTTTACAGCTTATTTTTATCTAAATTCGGTGTTATATGTTTTATGTTGCACGTCCGCACCAAGAAACATTTCTAGTTTGTGAACCTGTTCTCAAACAATGGCAATAAAACCTATTCTGATTCTGATTCTCTTTGACAATAGAATCATCACAAGGCACCTCAACAAACAACGTATACATTGTTGTGCCTTGCTATTGGGTTCTCTAACATTGCGCAGCTGATTTGGACTGTTATCCATTGTCAAAGAAAATGGCTCCTTTGCTCATTGACTGAACATCTATGAGAGAAACAGGCAAACAAGAATGCAAGTTACTTTGAGAAGAATTTAAAAAAATAGGTGGGAGATAAAACAAACAAAAAAAAGCCTGGCCTTGTTGAATTGATTTTAAACGGAAGAAGAAAGTCATGGGTTGTTTTTCAATTTGGACAATTTCATACAAGTTAATCTTAATAGAATCTGCAGAGCATGAGTGGGAGTCTGAGAGGAACCGACAGAAAAGCCCAAAAAGACAAAGGAACCGGCAGCCACTCATCAGTCCTCTGCCACCTCAGTTCATCTGTATGCACCCTGTGGAAGGAGCGAGTTCAATTTAGAGGTGAAAAACACTGTACAACGTGTTTGGCCTTAAAGAAATAAAAATAAAACACTGTCATTGGAGATCCGCCATTGATTTTGGTTACCTTAAAAATGGAGAAAGGAAAGGCTACATCGCTCACGCAAATTGTTGAGGCCGTGGAGTGTCCTAGAGTGGAGGGTCCTCTGCGGATAGCAAACATGCTTTCACGTTACACTCCACTTTCGCATCTACAGTCAGAAAATTGTCCAGTTTGGTATGAGGATGAGTTTTCAACATCTAATCCCTGGCCTGGTTTCACTGGAAATTAGCCTGTGCAAAATAAAAGAAACCTTTCCTCCTCGATCTCGGCTCATTTTTGTTGATATTTCGACGCTGTTTTCAAGGAGCTGGGGTAAGACTTGGGTAAAGCCGAACTGGAGAACATGTGCTTGGTTCAGGTGGGGGTTAAGAGGTCAGAGAGCAAATAAAGACCAAACCCCGCCCACATTTGCAGTTTGAAATTGACAAATGACAAATAGCAGCAGTGGGAGTAGCAGATTATACTCTAAAACCATCAGACCTTATCAGTAGGATTGGGCCATATTGTGTCGCATATCATTATCGCAATATAATTTTTTGATATTGTTGTAATTTTTATAGATCGCTATGGACACGATATAATTTACATTACGCTCAGCTCCATCTGAGCAGCATAAACACTGACTGTGTAGAACACAGGGGCAGGTGCTTAAAAAGCAAAATGAAATGAAGGATGTAAATAAATATGATGAGTAGATCATATTTATGAGGGAATTAGTATGGCGCTAAAAAAAAGAATGGGATATCTTTGCATTCATCTTCCCAATAGGCGTAAGGCTGGGATTTTGAAGTAATTTGTCTGTAGTCAATAATATCGTAAAAATATCGTTATCGTGATATTTCTTTTTAATATCGTGATAGAGATTATAGGCCATATCGCCCAGCTCCTATTGGTTTGGCCTGTAGTCGCTCTTTAAATAATGATTTTAACATTTTTCTTTCACAGAGGTTTGGACAGACAAGAATGCTTTTCATGTTTTTTTTTAATGTAAAGCACATTGCCATGCGCTTATAAATAAAGTTTTTATTGATTTGATTGATTGATAACATAGCAAAAGGAAAATGGAGTGGCTATGTTATCCTTGCGTTATATGGCCCTTAAATTGGCGTTCCATCTTGTGTTATTGTTTGACTTGTCCTTTCATTTCTATTCAGATGTGAATCAAAATAGAACCTGCGTTCCCTCTATAATCACATATCACAGATTCATTACATACTTTGTCGGTGTGACGCTAACATCTCCTGCCAGACACATCCACGTGTGTGCAATCAGTAGTCAGGTCCACAGGATGTCTTTAGGCGTGAATCACACTCGTATCCCATGATGCACCTCCCCTCAGCCCCCCGCAGCAAGTCTACATCACACTTACTCAGAGTCGGCACAGACGGGGTCATCCAGGGGAACTCGGCACACGCTCGAAATGCCAAAAGTGAACACACTTTCGTCTTAACCTTGAACAATGGAATAAACATGTGACTCCGTTTCTCTGGCATTCGACTTGTAACGTTTTCAAATGACATGTGCTATATACAATTCCAAAAAAATAAGTAAATAAATAAATAAATAATATCAATGGCAAGGCAAATATTTGATGATATGAGTAATTGTATGGCACATTTCATGTACAAGACAACTCAATGTGCCTCACAGTAGAGAACTGCGCGGGATCTAAGAGTTAATGAACTGTGAACCAAACTGTCAATGTGGGTGTGAAGGAACGTAAATTATGTTCTTAAACCAACTCGCCCCTAGAGTTTAAATGCAACGAAACTACTACGAAGGATGTAATAAATCAACCAACTGTATTATTGTCTCTGTCCTCGGTTAATACGAACCTGCGTTTGCCTTTTAGCGTGGGGATATTAGTATTTGCCCAGTATAACTCTGGGCTGGCGTTGTTGACAATTCAAAGGTAATTTGAGTTTAGCCAAAGTGATATTTGGGGCGGAAAATGGTAACATCTTTGGTAAGATACAGCGCCCCCCCCCACCGTCGGGTCACACACACTTTGCTGCGTGAAACTGAAACGCAGCCTCACCGTGTTTAGTCCTGACTCTGGGAACCACCAGGAGACCCCTCCATGAGATTCTCAGGGCCCGAGATTCATACGGCTCTAACATGTCAGAGATGTACTTTGGTGCTAAACCATGAAGGTACTTATACATGCCCAGAGCTAATTTAAATTCTATTCTCTGAGTGACAGGAAGCCAGTGCAGAGACCAGAGCACTGGACTAATGTGGTCGTATTTCCTGGTTCCGATCAGGACTCGAGCAGCAGCATTTTCAATATACTGCAGTTGTCTAAGCTCTTTTAGAGAGGCCAGTGAACAGGCCGGTACAATAGTCTAACCGACTGGAGACAAACACATGAATGAATCTCTCCAAGTCTGGTTTAGACACTATGTTTTTTATTTTAGCAGTGTTTTTTACATGGTAATAGGCCTCTGATGTAATAATAATGGCTTACACAGCGTTTTTTTCTGTGAACTGCATTTGTAGTTTCTGTGTTCCATGCTTTTGTACATCTTTGCCCTGTCTTTGCAGGGTTTGGCAGATTTTTTGTTTTTGTTTTTTTTACTGCAGAGAGTCCGTACTAGCCATGAAGGACCCAGGTTATTTAAAAGTAAACAAACAGCTAGCTTTTGAGCTAAAAGACATTTGAGACCTACACATTTCTACTTCTGAAACACTGAAGGGGCAACAAGAGCCCCCCCACACCTGCAGCACAGTGGAGGCGTCACAAGAGGTGCTACAGGAAACAAGAAGGGACAAACGAGGACTAGATGGTGAAAGAGACTGTTGCGCAGGAGGAAGAGGAAGAAGAAGAAACTATTGTAGCCACGCGGACTGTTAGCAAAGAAGCTACTCCGGTAGACTTTTCAGATTCCATTAGCCTGCTCAATGTATTTCCCCTATAGCCGTTAGCATTAGCCACAAAACATCGCGATTCAGATGTTTTCAGCTGTTGTCAACCCATCGACCACATTTAGGGGAGGCCAAAGCCTAGTTAGAAATCATGAATACATGTACAGACCTTTGGATAATTTACTTTAGATACAAATTAGCGTCTTAAAATGTCCCCCGAGCTAAATGCTAAATCACGTTTATGCTTTTCATGGGTCGGATACACAAATACACATTTAATGGACAATAAACAACATCTTATGACATGCACATGATAGAGAAACCACAGAAAAGTATATAAATACCGTGAAATATGAGCTTTACGGCTGACGACTCGAGCAAAGATTCCTGTGCAGTTTTAATCAAAGGACAGTCACTACGAAAGAGCAGGGAATTACGTTTCATTTAAAATGATTATTGTTAATTTGGTCACTTTCTGTCACAATCAGGTTAACAAAACGTTAACGGCAGTTTGTGTCGCTGGTATTTTTACTGATAATCAAGATTAGCCCATTAAGAAATTTGAATAATTATTAACATAAAACATCGGTTAAGTTAAAATATATCATGTATTCCATCGATTGAACAAAACGTAACATAAGTTATGTTGATGGCTGCCATCTGCTGTTTGTATAGGTTTCGATAAAAACTTCACAATATATCAAACTGTGATTCGTAGCAATCCTTAATCGTTATGAACATTCGTGCATTTGTTGTTATGAAGGGTTTTATCAGAAAAATGCCAACAGTCATTATGCCAGTTCCATTACATTGCCGGACCAAGATGGCGGCATGGCGTCCGTATTGCGACAATGGGACGAAGCCACAAAGGACATTTCTCCTTTTTATTTCTATTGTAGCCAGAGCTGCCAATCTGAGCCGTTGGCCCCACCACCGACCACTCACGCTCTCACTCATCCTGGCCTATTGTACATGGTTTTAGTGGTATAGGAAACCGGAGCACCCGGAGGAAACCTACACTACACTACACCTACCACAGAGCTGAAAAAGGTCAAAATGGCTGCTTTAGAAAGTCTTACACAACCACAATTTAAAACCACACACAAAGCTGGACAATCTCCACTGATATCCATATTTCTGAGTGACCAATGCACTTCCTTTGTAGCAGTGTGAAACATATTAAAATTGGCTATTCAGATGCTTGTAGGAATAAATGAAAGCGTTATGAAAGGGCTGACTATTACTGGATCATTGGGACGGATCGCAGTGGACTCTCTAAATGAACACAATTGAGTTTTATCATGAACAGAATAGTGTCTAGAGCTGCTGATTCAAATCTGCTGCAGCCGCACAGCCAGATTCAGCGTGTACAATGTATTCCAAATAGAGTGTTTCCGAATACAAGACTGATCTTTAAGACGTATCAGCAGTTTGTAGATTAATACAAGACACTTAACAGGATAAAACTGTGACTAGTAGAGGCAGGGTGGCCTACCAAAGCACTGAAATGGACTCCTGCTACCCATATTAGTGATCGACATAAATGCTAGACATAAATGGTAAAATCAGGGCTGTGAGTAAAGTGGCTCAGGAGGCAGCTCAGCTTCAGAGACTTCAGTACGGCAGGAAATGTTGTTGCATGTGTTTACAACCTGCCAAAGTTAACATGCTTCTTGGGACAAAAAAATATATATACAATTTTACTGCTGCTGAGCACACTGTGGTGAATGTTCGCGGTTAATGTTGGAGAAATTAGATGATCCATGCATCCATCCATCCATTTTCTTCCGCTTTATCCGGGGCCGGGTCGCGGGGGCAGCAGTCTCAGCAGAGATGCCCAGACTTCCCGATCCACGCACACCTCCTCCAGCTGTTCTGGGGGGACCCCGAGGCGACACCAGGCCAGCTCGGAGACATAGTCCCACCAGCGTGTCCTGGGTCTTCCACGAGGCCTCCTCCCAGAAATTAGATGATATTTTTGGTAAAAGATGCAGGATTTCAGATAGCATTTTAAAGTGTTCTGGAGGGACAAAGCAGAGCTGAGGCAGATTTCCAGCGCAGACCCACGTGCCATTTACTTTACAAAAATCTACAGAACATATTTAAAAACATGTTTGGCAGCATCACATGCCATGCAGCAGGTGTAGATAAGTTTCCAATTATCTGAACAATAAAACAGTGACAACTATTAACAATGAAATGAAAAATACAATGAGGTTCAGGCGAGAGTCCACTGACCTTAAGGTTAGGGCCAGTGGTTGAATATGGCTCTCTAATCCACAACACAGCTGGGTTACAGAGATCTCAATGGTACTCTAATGAGACGTCAAACTAATGGGGCTGTATAATGTATAAATTCATCTGTTCATGACGTTTTGCTCATCAACTTTCAAATCATACTTATAAAGTGCTCCACACGAACATAATTACAAGCGGTGAAATTACGTCGATGTAAAGTTCATAAATCATTTCTCTCGCCTTATCATTGTATTTAATTACACCCAACATGCAGCGAAATAATGTCAATCCAACATTTTTGTTTTGCTTTTTTGTTTCTTTAACTGGACCTCGTGTCTGCAATAAAGATTTGATGACTGTATTATCACATCGCTCACATCAAATGTCTGTAGTAACCTTCACTTTCATTGCATTACTCATGTGAAGAGATCATTTGTGGGACACAAGTCGGTTCTGGGGCTTTTTGAGATTTTCACAGATTGTTAAAGTGTAGTCTCCAAGCTTTCCAACAATGTGTAACACATGGAAAACTGATAATATTATGTCAATTTGTTGTTGTCTTACCATATGTCACTTTTATTTTATCTTATTTATTTACTATGTTTTACGCACGCCCCTATAGCCTTATAGTTTAAAGTTGTTTAGCTTTTTTTTTATCTTCACACTGTGTTATATGTTTTATGTCGCACGTTTGCACCGAGAAAAATTCCTAGTTTGTGAACCTGTTCTCAAACCATGGCAATAAACGTATTCTGATTCTGATTCGGAGACGTAGCCGCGATTTGAAATCCACAACTCCAAATGGACCAAAGGGCAGTAAAAGCTCTCCAAAGTCTTGGGCAGTTCTCACCTCTCTCTGCTGTTGAGACTAACAATAGGGCTCATTTACATCTCATTTAGATAAGCCACACCCCCGTAAAGCTCCCACTGTCATGTCATGTTATACCATAACATGTTGTTGCTATATGTGTATGTTGGGCCATAGTGATGTAGATAATGGACATAGTGTAATCAACTGTACAGACAATTCTTAAGAAATAGATCATCTAAAAATTAAATGAAATATAAGAGATACAAAAACAAATTGGTAACTATATTAAGAACTAGCAAGAAAGATTATTATCCAAATCTGCCTGAAAGCAATAAAAACAAGATTACAGAAATATGTAAGTATTAAATAGTCTAATTAAAAAAAGACTAATCATAAATTGTCCTATAGATTACATTATCTATAATGATGATGAAAAAATAGAAGATATGAGTGAAGTTGTCGAGCAATTTAATAAGTACTTTGTAAATATAGGACCCAATCTTGCAAAGAAAATCATCTCATCATCTTAGCAATGTGATCGTATATGGACATTATTGTAGTCATTATCAATGAAATAAAATGAATGTCAACAGCTATGTTTGTTAATGTATGAGGGGGTAGGCATTTATAAGTTATCTTCTGCCTACTCTCTTTGGGAACATCGTTGTTACTAATAACAACCTTGCAGCCCAAATAAACCAAATAATCTACTCTTTTATTTACAGTCAGAATCCTGCGTGCTTTTCCCATAGCGGACTCCGGACATAACTGAAGTTATAACTGTAGAAAAGACTCCTGTGCTACTTTAGTAATGCACATACACTCTCATACACATAAGAGGACATTGCCGCGTGATCGCATTGTTTACACCTAACTTTATCCAACCATAAAACCGAAAATATGAAGCGGATCTCTCTCAAATAGAAGTGGCTGAAAGCTAGGGATGCGCTGACTACATTTATGGAGTAGTTTAAGTTTGTAGATTTTGATTTTGTGTAAATAGCAGGTTCATTCCTCGTGACTACATGACTGTCTCCCATGCTAACACAGCCTGCATGTTAGCTTACACACCACGCTAGCTTACAACAGCACAATAGCCTCATCAAACAACCAGCCTGAGAAAACAGGTAATTTCCCCCTGAAATGACTGCTTTTACAATATTCTCTATGGGGCTATACAGATTATACTCTACAAAAGAATGAAGTAAGTGTAACCAGGGTTAAAATCCCCTAATTTTGCCCAGTGTGTGTCTTCCCCACAGTCTCTCCAGTCCCTAAATGCACCAGGTCACATGATCCTAATTAGCCAATCACAGGATACCCAAGTACTACATAAGCTGCATTGACTCCACTCTCCTCAGTTGTGTGGGGGAGGAGCCAAGGGACAGCAGCTGCAGAGCCAGACCATTTAGGCTTTGCTGGGGACCTGATTTGTGTGATTCTCGTGTGGTGAGTTTGGCTGCTGAGTTTTTAGTTGCATGTTGCTCTGTTAGCATTAGCAACAAAGCCAACCATGGGGCTAATGCTGACATGAGGTTTTATGTATTCTTCAATGTTCCTTGATATGTATGGTAATGTAATTTTAACAATTCCATGCTAACATGCTAACTAGCATGCTAAATGCTTACATGGTTTTAAAATGAGTAGTAATCCATCGTAATGGATTTTGTGACCATGTTTTCTGTAATTTGACCGATGCTAATGTTAGCTTAGCTTTAGCTTCCTGTTTATATGTGGTTCTCCTAAAATGAACTACTGTTGGTCCATGCAGGCTAGGTGCCCTGTCTTGGGTCCAACTGTGTGGATGGCGAGCAACAGAATGAGGCCCGGAGCCGAAGGACGTCCCCTGTTGTGTAAACTTCAATGCCCATGGTCTGGTAGGAAGCTTCGCAGCCTGTCCCTTTTTCCTCCCACCTCCTCAATCAGAGCGTTACCACAACTCACCTCGAACAGTACAGACAATATCGCGTTTGGACATTTCCCTCAGTTTCCATAACCCTACAAGGACACTCACTGATTGACGGACTATCGGACTATTCTTTTGGGTTTTTCTTTTTGTCGGTATCCAACCGAAGATCCAGTCAAACCCATTATTGTTGGCTTGAATTGTGCAATTTGTGGAATACCGGTAACATGAAAACTGCACTATTGTAAATATTTTATTTGTTTTGTTATGTATCACTTTATATTCAATATATTCACCTTAAAATTCCCAACATTGATTCTTTGTCTTTTTATTTACTGCCCTACCCTCCAGTCGCCGATCCCAGTTCTTCTGGTACTCGCCCATTAGGGTCTATAATATGACTCACTTGATACTCTGGTATTAACTAATTACTTGCTACATAATCTATAGGTGAGATGATTCTGACTATGAGCCTATAGCTATTGATCTGGAGAGTTCTCCCTGGATGCTGCATGTCACTGCTCGTGATCCAAATGAACACACTTTCTTTATGTCTGTGTAAGTTTTCAGTTGTACAGGAGTTGTCCATCTTCAATGAAGGTACTTGAATCATCTTCTGTACTCAGTAGTTGAAGTCTTCGGACGTTTCGCCTCTCATCCAAAAGGCTTCGTCAGCGACAAAAGTCCCGTTCAGGCCGCAGCTGAATATATAGACCAACGGGGAGGAGTTAGGGTTGGCCCGGCTCCTCCTCTCTAATCACAGCTACTCTCACCTGTGGGTAAACACCTTTGAAGTGGAGAGTCTATAACGATCTGCTCACCTCACGGTCAGTCCTGTCCTATTCATAGATGATCACTGCCCAGTATCTGTCCTATTCATGGCTGATCACTGCTAATTACTTGCCTATTCTTTTGTTGGCTGAGGTGCCGTCTCCTTGGACTGGCCATGCCATTTCGGTTGGATAAGGAAATGTACCGTAACCTTTTTTAAGGGGGACACGCATGCAAAATGTACTTTTCTGGAGCTTTAAACCATGTTATCACATTGTTCATTCGTCAAAGACAGACCTAGAGTAGTTATCCGCCACATTCACAGTTTTCAGAAATCCTCAGGTAAAGGTGTTTCATTTAGCCGTTTCTTCTTCTGGTGTCAACACTTCGTTCTGTACTTCCTGGTCACAACTGTGTCCGAATGTCCACACTATTCCCTATATAGTGCTGTGTCCGAATGTCCACACTATTCCCTATATAGTGCTGTGTCCGAATGTCCACACTATTCCCTATATAGTGCTGTGTCCGAATGTCCACACTATTCCCTATATAGTGCTGTGTCCGAATGTCCACACTATTCCCTATATAGTGTGGTGTCCGAATTTCCACACTATTCCCTATATAGTGTGGTGTCCAAATGTCCACAGAGAAAAAAAGTAGTGCCCTCAGAATTTCCCACAGTGACCGGCGACGGTCACTAGAGAAGGAGGAGAACGGCCCAGCAGCGACAGGTGTTTGAACTCATGCTGCCTTCATGTGCTCTGGTAAAGATGAACCTTTCCAGTTGTGAAGTGGAAGTTACGAGGGCATTGTGTTCAAGTGCTTTTGTGACGTAGCAAAGTGAAACATAAAAAAAAAACAACTAAAACACACACATAACGATTGACCTATTTTTACATGACAAAAGGTATGGAGAAAAAGACGATATTAAGAAGAAGCTAAATAGTTAATGCATAGTGTCCGCTTCATAATAGTCAGCTAAAAGACACACAATTGTATTATCGCTGTTGTGTTGAAAGGTCATCTCATCTCGGGAACTCGGGCATCAAAATGATCTCCCAGTTTCCCAGTGGAAAATACCAGCTGACGAGGTGTTTATGTGCAATTTTCTACTCGGGAAGTGTTCCATCCATCCATTTTCTTCCGCTTTATCCAGGGCCAGGTCGCGGGGGCAGCAGTCTCAGCAGAGATGCCCAGACTTCCCGATCCACGCACACCTCCTCCAGCTGTTCTGGGGGGACCCCGAGGCGACACCAGGCCAGCTCGGAGACATAGTCCCACCAGCGTGTCCTGGGCCTTCCACGAGGCCTCCTCCCAATAGGACATGCCTGGAACACCTCCCGAGGGAGGCGACCAGGAGGCATCCGGTACAGATGCCCTAGCCACCTCAGCTGGCTCCTTTCGACGTGGAGGAGCAGCGACTCTAGTCCGAGCTCCTCCCGGGTAACTGAGCTCCTCACCCGATCTCGAAGGGTGCGCCCAGCCACCCTGCGAAGGAAACTCATTTCGGCCGCTTGTATTCGCGATCTTGTCCTTTCGGTCATTACCCAAATCTCATGACCATAGGTGAGGGTGGGAACGTAGATCGATCGGTAAATCGAGAGTTTTGCCGCTTGGCTCAGCTCCCTCTTCACCACAACAGTCTGATACAGCGTAGGGCTGAACGATTAATTGCATTTGCAATTTTATCGCGATATTACACAACGCGATTTCGTAATCGCAGGGCACGCGATTTGGGAAGTAAATGGAGCAACGAGATATGGCAGCAAAGTCCGCTCCGCCGCGTGCTTTTGTTTACGTCTCAGTCTAGTTAAGGTGCGCGGTAGATTGTGGATGTACAGTGAAAATATCAGCTTTTATCATGCAGCCACCGCGAAGGAATATTGCTTTTCTCCGTTAGCATTGCGTTAGCCGCAGCGCTAATCACGCCATTCCGTCGCCGCTACTACAGACTCTGATGATCACAGAAACTCCCTCGCCTCCGGATTCTACGCCTCTGCCTCCACAGACATATATAGGTGAGTCTGTGCTGATTGTAAAAAGTAAAGAGTCGTTTGTGGCTCAGTTTAGGGGGCTTATGTTTGGGAATGTTGTGGATAAAGAACTTATCTCAAAAGCATAATGACGTTTCATGACCATTAAGTATCCGCGGAGGCGATGTGCCTTTATTTACCTTTATATAAACACTAAACTGCAGTATGAAAAGGGTTGGTAACTAGGATCCGAGGCAGGAGTCCGTGTCATGTCTTATTTTGCTGAGAAAATGTGCTGTTTAAGCTGAAATGTCACTAAATGGCTGCGAGTCAAAGAGACGTGTCTGTGTCTGGCACCTCATGTCCCGTCTCCTTGTGTCAGTGTTCTTTTCTTTCTTCATATTGTCCAAAGTTACATCCCAAAACCAAAATGCTGCTCTTAATTCCACTGTGATTTGGCGTGTGCTCCATCTGGCCTCTCCGTGTCCTTCAATAACGCGCATCTGAAGCAACTCAGACAGGGATTTGATTGGCCGAAATAATAAAGTACTATTTAATAAATTAAATAGCTTATTTTGTATTAATTGGGAGTTTGATTTCCTAAAACTTTTCCAACTAGTTAAAGCAGACGTTTGTTCTTACTTTCCTGCACTTTAGTATGGGTGATGTTACTGACTGGACCAGTGAGTTATTTTTTTTTCATATCTATATAATTTAGCATTTATTTATAGACTGTACTGTTAAGTTCAGACAGTTTAAGAAGTGCAGTCCACACACATTTTGAATAGGTCAAGCAACAATTTTGTTGCAATTTTCACTTCAAATATTGTTTATTATGAAACAGGCTGATTTATTGCTTGTGTTAGGTGAAAAATACATGAGAAGAGGACCTTGCAACAATAATCGCATATTTAATCGCAATCGCAATATTGAAGAAAAAAAATCGCAATTAGATTATTTCTCAATCGTTCAGCCCTAATACAGCGACCGCATCACTGCTGACGCCGCACCGATCCGTCTATTGATCTCACGCTCCATCCGTCCCTCACTCGTGAACACGACCCCGAGATACTTGAACTCCTCCACTTGAGGCAAGGACACCCCACCGACCTGAAGCGGGGAAGCCACCTTTTTCCGGTGGAGAACCATGGCCTCAGATTTGGAGGTGCTGATCCTCATCCCGGCTGCTTCACACTCGGCTGCAAACCGCCCCAGTGCGCACTGAAGGTCCTGATTTGATGAAGCCAACAGAACAACATCGTCTGCAAATAGCAGAGATGAGATTCTGAGGTTCCCAAACCGGACACCCTCCGGCCCCTGGTTGCGCCTAGAAATTCTGTCCATAAAAGTAATGAACAGAACCGGTGACAAAGGGCAGCCCTGGCGGAGACCAACATGCACCGGGAACAGGTCTGACTTACTGCCGGCAATTAGTTTAGTTTAGTTTAGTTTATTTGTTTATTTGAGCAATACACATTGTGCTCAAAAGGAGTGGGCTGAAGCAAAAAGCTTATGAGCCCCCACCCCCAAGTGCAATACATAAAAAAAAAGAACATTTCAAAACATTTCAAGCAGCTACATTCATACAGACCAACTTACAACAAACAACAAAAATATATAAACTCTTTATATAATTAATTAAACCAACGCACAGCTACAACAACAATCTAGTTTCATATACGATGTCTAGAACAAAGTAAGTCAAAAAAATGTGTTAATATATTGCTTGCATATTTTTACCCGTGATTACAGAGTTACTTTTATGGTATAAAGGTACATTAATAGATATTATAATTTGAGATCTTGATACTTTCCAGTTGTCATTACCATTCTCAGTATAATTTTAATTTGGGTTTAATTATCATCATCATTATTATATATTTATTTAATTGAGTTATATGTGAAGTATGCTGTAGCCCTGCACAGTGTGGTGCATTAAAATGCCAGAGAGTGAGCAAGTTGAAGAGAGCAGTAACTCCCCTTCAACAAACCCCCTAACAGCTGATTTGTAGATGATGTTCCTATGCTGAGTGGTGCATTAAAAGACCAGGTTTAGAGCCCGTTGGGAGGGTCCCTCTCAACAGATCCATAACCTGCCAACCCTAATTCTCCGTTTGTGAATTTGAGCAATAGAATGACAACCGTTCCAAGCAGCAACACTCTTCCAGATTATAGAGGAACAATACACATAATTGATCCCACTGCTCCCCCTAGTGGCAACGCATTTCTTCTTGTCTGTATATTTCAAAAGTCTTTTGTTTGTATTTATATTTGAACAGGTTGATGTTTGGACATAGTTTCAATTCCATCTCCAGTTTATTCCACAATTGTACACCATTAACTGTTGGACTAAAACTTTTCAAAGTTGTGCTATGTTTCTGAATCCTAAAGTTTAATTCATCACGTAATTCATAACGACCAGTACGTTCTTGGAACCTTCTTTGTAATTGGTTTGGTAACAATTTATACCTTGCTTTGAATAACATTTGAACAGTTTGGAACTCAACAATGTCACAAAACTTCATGATCTTTGATTTTAAAAATAATGAGTTTGTGTGGTCCAAAAACCCAACTTTATGAATTACTCGGATAGCTCTTTTTTGCAACAATATTATTGGTTTAACTGTGTTTTTATAAGTACTACCCCAAACCACAGTACAATAATATAAGTAGGGCAAAATCAGAGAACAGTATAAGGTATGTAGAGCTTTGATGTTTAAAATGTGCTTTGCTTTTGCAATTACTGAAATGCTTCTAGAAATTTTTGTGGATATATATTTAATGTGAGATTTCCAAGTAATTCTGTCATCAATAATCACACCAAGGAATTTGATTTCATGCACTCGCTCGATAACAACACCTTCTATCTGAATTGCTTCCTGAGCATTGGAGTTACAGTTGCCAAATATCATCATTTTGCTTTTACTCAGATTTAAAGATAATTTATTTTGTTTGAACCACTTGTTGACACTTTTGAGTTCCAAGTTAACAATCCGACACAGCTGCTGTAAGTCGTCTCCTGATGCAAAAATATTTGTATCGTCAGCAAACAAGATAAATTTAAGTATTTCAGACGTTTTACAAATGTCGTTAATATACATATTAAACAATTTTGGGCCCAGAATAGAACCTTGAGGTAAACCACAGACAATTTGTCGACAACTCGACTGATAATCACCGATTTTCACACATTGTTTTCTATTTTTTAAGTAACTGGTAACCCACTGTAGAGCTACCCCCCTAATTCCATAAAGTTCTAGTTTATTAATTAATATCATAGTTTATTGTATCAAACGCTTTACTCGGGTCAATAAATAATCCGATTGCATATTTCTTGTCATCTACAGCATTAGTTATTTCTTCAGTTATATCAAAGAGCGCGTGTGAGGTTGAGTGATTGTTCCTAAACCCAAACTGATTGTCCGAGAGTAAATTACACTTTTCAATAAAGCTGTCTAGAGTTAAAAACCTTTTCTAAGATTTTAGAGAATTGCGGTAAAAGGGAAACAGGCCTATAGTTTGTAAAGAGATGTTTATCTCCTGCTTTGAACAGAGGAATCACTTTTGCTACTTTCATACTATCAGGAAATTGTCCAGTTTGCAACGATAAGTTACAGATGTAAGTTAACGGCTTAGAGATACTTTCAATAACAGTTTTTAAAGTTTTCATGTCCATGTCATGGTAATCGGTCGAAGTTTTATTTGTACACCCTTTAACAATTTCCAGTATCTCCTTTTCCTCCACAGGTTTGAGGAACAGGGACATAGGATTTGCTTCTATCAGATCACAATTATAGTTCTCAACGTTTACAATTTTTGCAGCAAGGTTCGGTCCAACATCTACAAAGAATTTATTAAATGTTTCGACTACTTCATTCATATTATTTAAAGTGTTATCCTCATCTTTGAAATATTTTGGATAATTAATCGTTCTTGGTTTATTTCTAATTATACTATTTAAGATGTTCCATAAACCTTTAATATTATTCTTATTACTATCCAACAACTTATTATAATAATCCTGTTTACATTTTCTAATGATACCTGTCAGTTTATTTTTATATTTCTTATATTTATCCTCAGCTTCTTTTGTTCGGTTACTTATAAAGTTTTTGTAAAGATTTTTTTTTTTCTTGCAAGCATTTAGTAAACCTTTAGACATCCATGGTGTTTCTTTACACTTTCTGTTTTTACTGTATTTCTTCATTGGGCAGTTTTTGTCGTATACCTTTTGAAATACTCGCGTAAACTCATCATAAGCCATATTTGTGTCATTCTCTCTGTACACAATACTCCAGTCTTGAGCTAAAAGCTCCTTTTTAAATGCATCAATAGTTTTCTCTGTTTTTACCCTTCTAAACCAATACTTGTTTTCCTCTTCATCTTTTACATATCCATTTTTATACATAACGAAAACTGGAAGGTGATCACTAATATCATTTATAATTAACCCGCTGACTGTATCACTTTCAATTTCATTTGAGAAAATGTTATCAATCAAGGTTGCACTATGGGTTGTTATTCTACTTGGTTTAGTGATTAGAGGAAACAGACCTATACTGAATAAAGTATTTATAAATTCGTCCGTCTTTTTATGTTTATATGGGTTTAACAGATCGATGTTGAGGTCTCCCCCCACAAACATGACTTTATGATTTAATCCTGAAAAGTGCTCCTCCATCCAGTTAGAAAAAACATCTATATCAGAGCCAGGTGTTCTATAGATAGAACTCACAATAATATTTTTCTTTTTTTGCCTTGTAATTTCAACAGTAAGGCATTCAAGTGTATCATCCACCACCATTGTCTTATTTTCCATTACTTTGTAACTATAGTTGGAGTCTATAAACATAGCTACGCCCCCTCCATGCTTGTTCTTTCTGTTCATACTTATAAATTCATAACCATCAATAGAAAACTCAAATTCTCTGTCATTATTGATCCATGTTTCTGTGATTAGAATGACACTGAATGGTGTGGAAAACTGTTTTAAGAAGCTTTTGATGTGGTCAAAGTTTGCATAGAGGCTTCGACTATTGAAGTGGATTACAGTGAATGCCTTAATGTTCTTAAGTTTACTATTGTACAGATCCTCTGTGTAGTATTGACAGTCATTGGTAGCTCTAGTAAAAAAGTTATTTTCCGGGTCGATGTCGATCTCAGTGTTCTGTAGGTCGTATTGAGAGAATGTAAAATCCTGGGAGTTTGCTTCAGCAATTCTCCTTATTGAAAAGTCCAAGTCGGTGCTTCCTATAGAACTATATGTATTACTAGACATGTGAAATTATGTGCTTTTACATACCAAAATCCATACGTTTTTCTCGGTGTTTATACTGGATGTGGTGTACTGCTGCGTGGACGTATAATGAGTTTGTCATATCTCAAGAAGGCGATCTCCCCCCTTTCTCGTGCAGCTCTCAGCTCCGGCATCAGTTCTTTGCGTTTTCTTTTTATTGATTCGGTGTAGTCCTCGTTTATGAAGATTTTTGTTCCTTTAAGTCGTTTGGCGCGCTGCAAGATTTCCTCGCGATCCTTCCACCTCAGTAGTCTGGCGATGATGGGTCTCGGCCAGTCTCTCCCGCCGTCGTGTTTCCCTACGCGGTGAGCCCTCTCCACCTCCACCGCGTGATGTAGCTGTAGCTTCTCCTTCAGTATCTCCTTAACTTTTTCCTCGGCGTCGGCCCAGGTCTCCCCAGGCGACTCCAACACTCCCTCAAATACCAGGTTATTTCTGCGGCTCTGTCCCTCCAGATACTCCAGTTTGTCCGTGATGATGTGTAAATTGTCACATACTTTGTAAAAGTCCGTTTGTAAAGTGTTTGTGCGCTCCGTGAGTTTCAGATTATGTTCTTTTAAAGTGTCCACCTCACCTTGCGTGAACTGCAGGCTTGTTTTTAGTTCTTGAATGTCCTTAGTCTGTAAATCCATGCGGGTGTTTGTTGATTCCATGATGAGTTTTATAAATCCTTTGAAGTTCTCCTGTTGTTGTTGAATTAATTCCCTGAACATGACCCTCTGCTGCTCCATGAGCTCCGTGACTCGACTGAGGCTTACGTATTCCTCTTCCACCGCCGAATCTGCCTGTTGCTTCGCCTCTATTTTCGGCGGTTTAGGCATTTTGCTCCCTCTCAGCAGGCCTGAATGTTCTTAATATTCTTAACGAATATTTTGATATTCTTAAAAACTTTTTTTTTTCCGCGTTGGTCTAGCTTTGTCCGTCCCTGAAATCGGTCCGACCGGAAACAATTGTCTCCCATCAGACCTAGAAGAGAAAACCAGGGGGAATGAGAAAACCCTGAGGAACCACTTTGCCCCAATGCGAACCAAGCTCCTGCTACGGTCATACAGGGAACGAACAGCCCTTAGTAGAGGGCCCCGGACCCCATACTCCCAGAGCACCCCCCACAGGGCACCACGAGGGACACGGTCGAACGCTTTCTCCAGGTCCACAAAGCACATGTGGACTGGTTGGGCGAACTCCCACAAACCCTCGAGCACCCGATGAAGGGGATAGAGCTGGTCCAGTGTTCCACGACCAGGACGAAAACCGCATTGTTCCTCCTTAATCCGAGGTTTAACTATTGGCCGGATCCTCCTCTCCAGCACCCTGAAATAGACCTTACCAGGGAGGCTGAGAAGTGTGATCCCTCTGTAATTGGAGCACACTCTCCAATCCCCCTTCTTGAAGAGGGGGACCACCACCCCGGTCTGCCAATCCACTGTCCCCAACCGCCACGCGATGTTGCAGAGACGTGTCAGCCAAGACAGCCCTACAACATCCAGAGACTTAAGGTACTCAGGACGAATCTCATCCACCCCCGGGGCCTTGCCACCGAGGAGCTTTCTAACCACCTCGGTGACTTCAGCCTGGGTGATGGACGAGCCCCCCTCCGAGTCCCCAGCCTCTGCCTCCTCATCGGAAGACGTGGGATTGAGGAGATCCTCGAAGTACTCCTTCCACCGCCCGACTACATCCCCAGTCGAGGTCAGCAGCCCCCCACCCACACTGTAAACCGTGTTGGTGAAGCACTGCTTCCCCCTCCTAAGGCGCCGGATGGTTTGCCAGAATCTCTTCGAGGCCGACCGATAGTCCTCCTCCATGGCTTCTCCGAACTCCTCCCAGACCCGAGTTTTCGCCTCTTTGACCACACGAGCTGCAGCACGCTTGGCCTGCCGGTACCTCTCAGCTGCCTCCGGAGTCCCACAAGCCAACAAGGCCAGATAGGACTCCTTCTTCAGCTTGACGGCATCCCTTACTTCCGGGCGCCACCACCGGGTTCGGGGGTTGCCGCCGCGACAGGCACCTGAGACCTTACGGCCACAACTACGAGCAGCCGCATCGACAATGGAGGAGGAGAACATGGTCCACTCGGACTCCATGTCCCCTACCTCCCTCGGAATCTGGGTGAAGCTCTTCCGGAGGTGGGAGTTAAAGACCCTACTGACAGAGGGATCCACCAGACGTTCCCAACAGACCCTCACAACACGTTTGGGCCTGCCAGGTCTGACCGGCTTCTTCCCCTGCCAGCGGATCCAGCTCACCACCAGGTGGTGATCGGTTGACAGCTCAGCCCCTCTCTTCACCCGAGTGTCCGAGACACTCGGGAAGTGTTATTTACCATAATTACGAGACCACATAAAGGCAGCATCAACACAACACTAATCAATAAAAACAGCTGTTTTAATCTCATGTTGCGTATTTTCCATAAACCATCCATCCATTTTCTTCCACTTGTCCTTTGCCGGGTCGTGGGGGCAGCTGTTGGAGCTGCACCAGCCCCTATAGCGCCCCCTGCAGGTGGTGGTTCCACAGAAGGACGGCCTCATGGTTCTAACCGGGCCTGTTGGTCTCTCATAAGGAGCTTCTGAACCGCTCTTTGTCTGACCCGTCACCTTTGTTTGCCCTGGGAGACCCTACCAGGGACACGAAGCCCCCGACAACAGAGCTCCAGGATCATTCAGGTCAAACCCCTCCACCACGTTAAGGTGGCGGTTCCAGGAGGGGATGTCTAACATAGTTCAGAATGAAGTTGCACCACTGCCCCAGGTGCACATGCTGGGACCTGCCAAGCAGGAGTTGACACCCTGAGCAGCTTCTCAGTCATCAAGGGGTGTTAAAACACCAGGTAAATCGAAGAACTTGATCCTCACACCGCTTTGAACTTTTGCAGAGGAGCTGCAGTCTCCTTCAGCTCTCAGTGGACACTGGTGTAATCCCATCCAATTGAAAAAAAACGCTCAATCATTCCAGTGACTAAAAACACAAGTTGCAATGGCATCAATTGTCAAGAAAACTCTACAACATATCACGCTTACTTTCGGAAAAAATATGTTCTTCATGTTGTTGGACCCATGTCAGTTTGCAAATAGTGAAGGGAGAGGCACTGTTACACATTTGACGGGATTTATTGCTCTATTATTAAACTGATATCAACCTGTTTGTGGGTTTAGCCTCTACGGCTCAGTTTGCGATGGAACCGCTCAGTGGTAAGCAACCACGTGATGATTACAGAGAGTTCTTGGAACTTATGGCTCTTGAGCCTGCTCTTAAATACATGAACGTTCTCTGCGGTCCTGAGCTCCTCCGGCAGGTCGTTCCAGAGGCGAGGTGTCTTTCCAATATTATTGGAAAGACACCTCGCCGTGAGTCTTTCTGTTGACTTTAGGAATAACTAGGAGACCCCTGCCGGAGGAGCGACGGGGCCGTGACGGTTCATAAGGTAAAAGCAGTTCTGAAAGATAAGAACCAAGACCATTAAACTTACAGCAGATATAGTACACTCACTCTGCCGGTGTCCTGGACACTGGGCTGTCTACTATCTGTACACCAAATGTGACGACACGCTATGAGAGGAAAATAGTGGCTTCTGTCCAAATCGTCAACAAAATCAATGCACTATATAGTCTACTACTAGGAACTAGGGTGCACATGTGGACACAGCCATTGCTAAAACCTGAAAATGTCCTCCCACATTTTTAAAGCCCATTATCCAACATTATACCGGTTCTGTTCTCACAGTGTGTTTATCACGCCGCTTCGCCTTTCTCTGCCTTTCCCTTCGCAAAAATCTCCACCACAGACATGATCTCCGTCATTGCGGTCCACTGCTGAAAGACGGGGAAAGAGAGCCCTTCCCCGCCATCCCCCATCCCGCACGTCCATGTTCTCTGCAGTGACTGTTGGTTGCAAGAGAGTCAGATCTGGACAGCAGTTTGCCCGATAGAAGTGAGTAAAGTGGGTGTAGCTGTCTCCAGTTTATCAGTGTCCGACTGTAAGGAGTGCAGCTGGTAACCTACTTTTTCAGTTCTGTGAATGTGCAGGGTTTAAAGATAATCTATGCAGACTAAATAGAATAGGTTTTAATAATAAATACTAGTCAGGTGCAATTTCAGTTTATTTTATGTGAGTGGTTCTCAAACTGTGGGTCGGGGACCAGAAGCAGAAGCAGAGGCCTGAGGCTAGCCTACAGTTTATGAAATGATGAGTGAATGAAGTGTTCCTGGGGCCAGGACCACAAAGAGAATGATGAGAGAACAGTGGTGTCAAATTGTGGGATAGGGCCCAAAAATATAGTCGTCACTGGAAGGGTCTGCGGGGTGGGGGGCCCCATGTGAAACTGCCCCGGCAAAGTCTTCACCAGGCCTATAGCGCCGCAAAATGTCTCTTTATAAAACACATACAAACCATGAAATAACGATGCCACGTGTCCATTCACACCCACGAACTTGCCTTACACAATCCCTAACTTCTCCGGGACAAAACTCTTACTTACACCACGAGGCACCTGAAGTAGTTTGTGTCCTGTCAAAGTTAAAGCTAACTGCTGCATCAATCATGAGGGGCATTCCACAACAGAACTTCAGCACATTAATATACAACAGCTCCAGTCCGCCGTGATGGATAACTGTAGCCCGGTGCGGTCTACATCCTGGAGGTGTGATGAACATTCCTGATATGACATTATTAATCATCGGCCAGCATAAACAGCTTTTAAACATCTCTCAAGTGCAAATACTCCTCTGCATTAAATATGAGCTGAATGTTGCAGGGGCCGAATGTACGGAGACCCTTCATTAATATGTAGCCTACAACATGCTGCCACAAAGTAATCTGCCGTCGGCAAGAGGCAATGTGACTTTGGACTTGTGCCCGGTTTACATTGCATGATTTTTGTTGTTGTCTTATAAGATTATTAGATGCCACATTGCAAGACGTTGTAAAACCGTGAGCTCTGTGATGGTTCAAAGAGAAAATCGTACACTGTAAAATGTAAAATTGTTTCAACTCAAAAAACTAAGTCCAAGGGCTACCAAGAAATTGTATGTGTAACCAATAACCAATTTACAATGTAATTGATTGGAAATGTCAGATTCACCTCTTTAGTAGAATTTTATTCTCAGGTTGATCTTGTAATTTTTCAGTTTCCCATGTACTGGTTCACCTGAGAATACAATTCAACTAAAGAGGTGAATCTGAAATTTCAAATGGATTACATTGTAAATTGGTTACACATACAATTTCTTGGCAGCCCTTGGACTTAGTTTTTTGTGTCACATACTATAGCGGGGTGGTTTATTTCCACAGAGAAAGTCTTGTAAAACGCTGAGTCGGATCCGCTCGTGCCTGGCCTCTGTTGCTCATGACTGTGGCTGCAGTGCGGCGAGCGCTGATGTTGTATTTTGCAGATGAGACACTTGACGGGGATCCTCACTTGCGGCGAGAGGGCTGGCTCACTCTGCGACTAGCTTTCCAAAATATCAGACACTGGAATAAATTATGACGTCGGTCGCAACTCGTCTTTGGGCGTACGGAGGTTCCATTTTAAATCTTTGGCCTAAGTCCTGCGATTTTGAGCTGCACATAGTGTACACCCAGCTTTAGATGTCATCTTCTATTTTCCTACTATTGTAGACCAGCTGTTGCATAAATACACTGAAATGTATTGCATTCAAGTGAATAATAAAGTATTCACTTTGGTAAGAAACATGTTTTATTAAAATAGTGTTTTTATGATCTTTTGGTAATAATGTATGAGAATTAGGGCTGGGTAACGCTAACTGGTACGTACTTGGTACCGACTGAAATCTCCAGTGGGGGGGGGGGGGGGGGGGGTGTATCAATTAACTAGGGCCGGGACTTTTTTCGATTAATTGCGATTAATTAACTACATGTGGTTTAGTGCGATTAAAAATATTAATCGAAATTAATCACACTTTGCTTTCCACACTTCAGTTTCCTTTTTTCCTGCAGACGCACAATTAATGGCAATATTGCACTGGTCTGTTGGACTTGGTTGAACAAAAATAAACAATATTTTGTTGCTTAAGCTCATGTATTCAGTCATTATTCAATGGTATACTAAAAATCCTTATGAAAAAACTTCTCACTGTTCTCAGGTCAAATATTTATATGCGATTAATTTCGATTAGTTAATTACAAAGCCTCTAATTAATTAGATTAATTTTTTTTAATCGAGTCCCGGCCCTACAATTAACAACAATTATTTTGGTGCCTAGACATCAATATGACGTGAGGCTAAACATGGCAACATGAGCGTGCGCACAAACGCAGCCGTTTTTGTTTTAAAGCAAAGCAAGGCTATAACTTACTAAAACCTTTACAATTAGGAGAGATGGCAGAATAAGTAAATAAACAAGTTCAGGCAAATTGAAAAGCCCAACTGAGCACCTTCACCGTGTAAAACCTTTGTCATCGAACGGCGCAGCTCGTGTTCAGAAAACTGTCGCTGAAACAAAAACACGTGTCATGATGAGGATCCGGTCTGTCCCCGCGGTTCAGGGGGTAATGATGTCCGTTCTCCCATTTTTTTTATCGCTGCGTAAGTGGAAATTCTGCTCAAAACAAGGTGTGACGCTGCTGGGGCTTGTGTCGCTTTCTGTTGTGCTGTTTTTGAGCAACCCTTTTTTTGTACCCATGTTATTTTAATTCAATTAAAATAACATAGCTATAGAAAAAAAGGACTATCAAGGCACTGGTACTAAAAGGCAGGTAGCGTTAAAGTAGGTACCCATCCCTAATAACAATATTACGATATTAATTACATTGATGGTATATTTGCATCACAGAGCTTGACATGTCTAACTTGCTCTTGACATTCCCATCCACACACAGGCGCCGATCCCATGGGTGCTGCGGGGCTTGAGCACCCACCGGCTGAATTTGTCATGAATCACGATCTGTCTCTCTTTTCTGCTCTTCTCGCATCATAAAAAAAAAAAATCATAAATAGGTGAGTGCCTGTTCATGTTGAGACCATTCATGTCATTGCTGTCTCTAACTCTTGTTTGCACATGCACAACACGACTCAGTATTGACCAAGCGCGTACTCCGGAAGGGAGGAATTGAGAGGTCACCGAGGCTTTTCCTTTCTATTTCAGACTGAGCTGTGAAAGTGAGTTTTATCCTGCTGACAGCTGGATCTGGGTGCATTAGACAAAACGGTTTCAGGACAATTTCCATTAACACCTCATATCTGAACAGCAACACTCAGAGAAGGGTTATTCATTCCTCTGATTGCCACGCTGTAAAGTAGATTTTCCGGTGACACAAGTTAATCTATTCCTCTGCATGTATTGAAAGCGCAGCCAGTTGCAAAGCAGACCTTGTATCTTGAAGCAGAGATGGGGACTCGCGAGTCGGACTCGAGTCGGACTTAAGTCGCTATTTTTAGAGACTCGGACTCGTCCCCTAAAGACTTGAGACTCGACTCGGACTCGTCCCCTAAAGACTCGAGACTTGACTCGGACTCGTGGTCTGAGACTCGTGAACATTACGAGTCCCTCGCGCACTCATTACACACGCTGTTTGGACGCTTGATTCTGGCTTTTTTTCTCGGCCGCTCCCTTGTCTCTGTCTCCTGTGTGTGCGCGCGCTCTCTCTCTCTCTCTCTCACCGCGCTGCTCATCGGCTCCTCCGCCCGTATGCCCCCCCTCCCTGCCGTATGCCCCCCCTCCCTGCGTGCGCACGCTGCCCTGTCGTGGGTGTGTTGACATCGTGAGCGCGCTATGGACTGTACTTCTAGCGATCACGGCGAAATACAACAGTTTCTCTAGTTAATGTAAAGAGCCTTCATTGGTGCTTAATAAGCGCCACAGCAAGAGTGAAGGAAAAAGGCGGAGGTAAGAGGATTTTGAGCAGCTGCATAAGTTGTAACTTAAAGCTACTCTGTAAAGTGATTAGTGATCAAATCATTACCTTTACGAGGCTACCGTTTATTTAGGGAATATTGTGTCAAAGACCAAAAGCTGGCGGTGGATATAGCAGGTCCTGTAACTACAGGCTGAAGATAGAACACTCATGTCAACAGTCTGTAAGCCTTCAAGGTAAGACTGGAAGTATTATTATCCACAGTGGAGTTTGACTGTATGATAAAGGGCACTTCAGTAACATTCTGAAGCTTCTGCAGACATGTTTGTGACAGAGTACAGCTGTGTAACTATACTGATGTTACTTTTACAAAACTGAAGTAGTGCTGTGGGGGGGCTAGTTGAATGAATGACACGGGGCCTGCCTTTGGCCACAGAAATAGTTCATATTATTTTTTTCCTAACTTACCATTACATTGGGATTGACTGTGAATATGTTTCATAGAAATATTGTGATGTTGATTATTTGTGTATGGAAGGCCCGGGCTCGTATTTATCTGATAGTTATTTTTTAATGTATAGGTGTTTATTGATTTTAAAACAGTTTTTGTGATTTGAATTAGTGTAAACCATGGGACTTGGACTTGACCTGGACTTGCAGGGTCAGAGACTTGGACCTAGACTGGGACTTGCGGTCAGAGACTTGGACTTGACTTGGACTTGTGGGTCAGGGACTTGGACTTGACTTGGACTTGCGGTCAGAGACTTGGACTTGACTTGGACTTGTGGGTCAGGGACTTGGACTTGACTTGGACTTGCGGTCAGAGACTTGGACTTGACTTGGACTTGTGGGGTCACAGACTCGGACTTGACTTGGACTTGTGGGTGAGGGACTTGGACTTGACTTGGACTTGCGGTCAGAGACTTGGACTTGACTTGGACTTGTGGGGTCACAGACTCGGACTTGACTTGGACTTGTGGGTGAGGGACTTGGACTTGACTTGGACTTGCGGTCAGAGACTTGGACTTGACTTGGACTTGTGGGGTCACAGACTCGGACTTGACTTGGACTTGTGGGTGAGGGACTTATGTGCATCTCTGGCTTGAAGTGATTCACATAGCTAGTGCTAATTGATAGTTTTCATAGGCAGACTTGCTTTTGCTGTAGAGAATCTAATGTTGCATCCTTTGTTGCAGCATTGAGCTAGTTGTTCCAAAACGTGTGGGCGTGTCCGGTGTTACAACCGGCTCAATGTTAAAACAAAGAACGGCTAAAAAGTTACAACCCAAAACCTAGACTAGACTCCAGGTAACGTACTGCTCCTCTTTGTTTAGGCCTTAAATCCCATTAACTTTCTCTTCAGTAATCAGTCTCTTGCAGTAACTTTGATGTAGTTGCTCTGAGATGTGTCCTTTGTTTCTACCGTGGGAGCGCGTCTAAATGAATGTGCCACTCCACTCTACGTGATTGCCCCGATAGCTCTGTCAACCTTTCACATTTACGTTCTCCGCGCGGCGCACTTAGCTAACAGCTGCCAACACTTTTACAGGCATGTGGCTTTTAGCTCAGGACCGCAGAGAACGTTCAGGCCTTTAAGAGCAGGCTCAAGACACACCTTTTTAGCTTAGCTTTTTACTGACGTCCATTTATTTAGTCCTAATTATATAGTATATAATATATATCAGGGTTATATATTATATATAATAATTATATATTATAATATATATCAGGGTTTTGGCCGGTTTGAAAAGCAAATGGCCGGTAAAAATTATTTCCATTGGTCAAATTGTCCGACAGTAGAAAATGTGTAGAGAATATAGAAAACTGTATTAAATACAACATTTGACCTAAGTCACTGACTAACATAACAAAGTGTTTTTGAGACAGCCCTAACTATTAAAAAAAGATTCAATATTTCTATCAAAGTTTCGCTTTACCTTAGCCCGTTTTCCAAAGCGCAGTTGAAGCGCCATCGTCGAGCTGGAAATGAAAGGCTTTTCTCTTTGTGTTTCGTCACATTTTCCAAGAAAACGGCGACATACAGGTACATTAACTTTTATAAAAGTGTGTTAAGAACTCAGCAGCTAATACATTTGATTAGGATATTCTGTATTCAGACTGACGCGTGGTCCCACAGCGGCTCTTCCTGGGACAGTGGCCGGGTTTAGAGGCGCTTCCCTCGGTCAGTCTGTTCCCGGTGTTGGAGCCGCTCTAGCAGCAGAACTGGGTCCGATTTGCCCCTCCGTAATATTTCAGCGGTGAGAGACTTATAATCACTAATTTTACACCTGAAGCCACGTTAAAGCGTGGAGGAGCATCTACAGCCCAGCCCTCGCTGTGCAGCTGATGCAGTCAGATCGTAGATATCTTCTGTCTGAGTTAAAGTGCAGATGACCTGCCGCTCGCCATCATCTCCACACGCACAACTTTATGTTTGGATTTGAGCATATTTCTCACGTCGTTCTTTCATTAGGAAAGCCATGTTTTTGAACCCATTAAAGCACTCGTGTAACGCTCTGTCTAAAATGTAGCTTGTTATTGATAATAAGCCACGTTCATTATTTTCTAGTTTATTAATTCAATGTTTTTATGTGTGACTTGTTTGTGCAGCTGATGAACTGAATATCCTTCGGGATTAATAAAATATATCGTATTGTATCATTATGTATACATTTTTTCTTTGAACACCCTGCTATTTTGCAAGTTCTCCTACTTAGAAATCATGGATGGGTCTGAAATGGTAATCGTAGGTGCATGTCCACTGTGAGAGACATAATCTAAAAAAAAAAATCCAGAAATCACAATGTATGAATTTTTAACTATTTATTTGTATGATACAGCTGCAAATAAGTATTTGAACACCTGTCTATCAGCTAGAATTCTGACCCTCAAAGACCTGTTAGTCTGCCTTTAAAATGTCCACCTCCACTCCATTTATGATCCTAAATTTAGATGCACCTGTTTGAGGTGGTTAGCTGCATAAAGACACCTGTCCACCCCATACAATCAGTAAGAATCCAACTACTAACATGGCCAAGACCGAGTGGACTGGTTTTAACTTGGTTTTAGTGTGTTTTATCTGCATGGTTTTTAAGGTTGATTTTATGCATGTTTTTATACTAAACTCGTTGCCCCGCCCCTGCTAATCACGGCAAGTGGGCACACCTGGAGGAGGAGGATAAAGGAGGAAGCGGTTTGGGACACAGAGGAGACAGCCAGAGAACACAAGGAGAGAGCCAGAGAACACACGGTGGCACGAGCCTCGGAGGCAGGCAGGCACGGACGGACAAGGCCTGGCCTGGCCTGCCGTGCCCCCTCGATAGCAGTCAACAATGGAGAAGGGACAGACGGCACAGAGGGCATGGGAGTGCCGGTGCCAGGAGGCATAGGCTGCGTAACGGGCCGCAGCAACAACGATTAAGGCAGAAACGGAAATGGAGGAGGGCTGAGCAGGAGGCACGCGGACACGGCACTGGACGGGGCCAACGAGGGCAAGACTAGGAGACGCCACGTGACGCGACGCACCGGGATGAGTGGGACGGCAGGGGGGCGCGTGTTGCAGAGTCCTGCACCGGGTCGGGTACCCGATGGGTACCCGCAAAAATTGCTGAAACGGGCGGGTTTTACGTCCTGGAATTTTACCCGCGGGTTTGCGGGCGGGTAGTGATTACATACGGGCGGGTCCGCGGGTAGCTGCTACCCGCAATATATTTCATCTATATCCCACGTCACTTAACAGCGACCGAAATTCGCGGCAATTTACCCCAGCAGCATTAGCATTTAATTAGATCACCATGACCATATTAAATAAAGTGCTTCAATATAATCGCATGCGTTTAATTTGTGTGATTTATCACGGGCACGGGTGGGTAACGGGTGGAATGTTAACGAGTCCGGGCGGGTGCGGGTTTGAACTCTGATATGATCACGGGTTCACGGGCGGGTAGGTGCTATAGAGTGCGGGTGCGGGTGGGTGCGGGTCTCCAAAAATGGACCCGTGCAGGACTCTGGCGTGTTGAGGCCGGGGATGTCCCCCGGACAGGAACAGCGGGAGTAGCGGCAGCAGCAAGCTCTCCGGGCATATGTTCCCCGAGGTGGACACCTGCAGCGCCTCCGCAGCTCCCGGACCAGGCCGGACCCCCATCCCAGCTACTGACTGACCTGCACTTTGACGCACGCCCTCTTTTAGCCCTGTTTTAACCTAGGTTTTATTTCTACTTTTATAAGGCCTTATTTTATGTTTTAACCGGTTGTTTTATTGTGGTTTCCCCACTTTTAACTTTATATATTAAATTGTATTTTATCCTTTTAAACTGCCTTGTTTTATTGGCTACACCACACCATAACATCCTCCAATCGGACCCGAACCTGTGACACTGTCCAAAGACACTAGAGACAAAATTGTACACCTCCACAAGGTTGGAAAGGGCTACGGGGAAATTGCCAAGCAGCTTGGTGAAAAAAGGTCCACTGTTGGAGCAATCATTAGAAAATGGAAGAAGCTAAACATGACTGTCAATCTCCCTCGGACTGGGGCTCCATGCAAGATCTCACCTCGTGGGGTCTCAATGATCCTAAGAAAGGTGAGAAATCAGCCCAGAACTACACGGGGGGAGCTGGTCAATGACCTGAAAAGAGCTGGGACCACCGTTTCCAAGGTTACTGTTGGTAATACACTAAGACGTCATGGTTTGAAATTATGCATGGCACAGAAGGTTCCCCTGCTTAAACCAGCACATGTCAAGGCCCGTCTTAAGTTTGCCAATGACCATTTGGATGATCCAGAGGAGTCATGGGAGAAAGTCATGTGGTCAGATGAGACCAAAATGGAACGTTTTGGTCATAATTCCACTAAACGTGTTTGGAGGAAGAAGAATGATGAGTACCATCCCAAGAACACCATCCCTACTGTGAAGCATGGGGGTGGTAGCATCATGCTTTGGGGGTGTTTTTCTGCACATGGGACAGGGAGACTGCACTATATTAAGGAGAGGATGACCGGGGCCATGTATTGCGAGATTTTGGGGAACAACCTCCTTCCCTCAGTTAGAGCATTGAAGATGGGTCGAGGCTGGGTCTTCCAACATGACAATGACCCGAAGCACACAGCCAGGAGAACCAAGGAGTGGCTCTGTAAGAAGCATATCAAGGTTCTGGCGTGGCCTAGCCAGTCTCCAGACCTAAACCCAATAGAGAATCTTTGGAGGGAGCTCAAACTCCACCCAGAAACCTGACTGATCTAGAGAAGATCTGTGTGGAGGAGTGGGCCAAAATCCCTCCTGCAGTGTGTGCAAACCTGGTGAAAAACTACAGGAAACGTTTGACCTCCGTAATTGCAAACAAAGGCTACTGTACCAAATATTAACATTGATTTTCTCAGGTGTTCAAATACTTATTTGCAGCTGTATCATACAAATAAATGGTTACAAAATCAGACATTGTGATTTCTGGATTTTTTTTTTTAGATTATGTCTCTCTCAGTGGACATGCACCTACGATGACAATTTCAAACCCCTCCATGATTTCAAAGTGGGAGAACTTGCAAAATAGCAGGGTGTTCAAATACTTATTTTCCTCACTGTGTGTATGTTTTTTTTGAATTTTTTGGTTTATTTGGTCGGGACAGTGCATGTTAATGAACATACATGGGTCTCGTGCATGTAAATAAGCCACACCGGATTGTAGCCTTGGGCTAATTTCCATCCGTCGTCCTCCATGCGCACTCTCAAACACTCTCATGTGTTGCATTGTACATGTTTTTAGTGGTAGGGGAAACCGGAGTACCCGGATGAAACCTACGCAGACACGGGGAGAACATGCAAACTCCACACTGAAAGGCCCCGTCCAGGTGGGAATCGAACCCGGGACCTTCTAGCTGTGAAACACGAGCTGTGCTACCATGCCGCCATGTATGATGCAGGGCGTGTATTGCTTTAAATGTTGTAATCTGTAAAGCACTTTGTGATACCTTTCAGTATGAAAAGCGCTTTAGTTTGATTGATAGTGCTTCCTCCTCCATCGCCCGTCCCACTGCACATACCATGAAACTAATAAAACTCAACAGGCCAGATTACGTAACTGTTTTAGCGAATCATGGCTGAACTCTTTCACTTGTCTTGTTTACGGTGACATGTGATGGGGGCTGGTGTTTAACGGAGGCATTCTGTGCAGAATCAACTTGTGCCCATTATGTCGATTGTGGGCTACCACTAAACCCACGCTCACCGAGTAGAACGTGCTGTCCTGTCACTCGTAGCAGAGATATTCATATATCGTTGACTGAACTGGGGTGGGTGAGGGCGTTTTTGTTCTATCGTCAGAAGCTTCTTCTTGCTCTTGTAGACAAAGTGTCATACTGGTAACACACAAGCTGGAAGCCTATTTTCACTCTGTGTTGGCATTTTCAACAGTTTTGGCATCTACAACAAATGCAGACATTAAACATCACAAAATCATTTGATTCTAAAACAAGAAAAGACAAGTGTGCCAGAGTCTTGTGGAATCTGTGAGAACACTTACCATTTATTGTGTTTTACAGTGACAACATATGAGGACCATTTCCCTAGCAACACAAACAAACGTTTATTACAGGAAAAAGTCACATGACTGAAACACTTGTAAATGTGTCCAGACATGGATATAAAAAAATCGGGCTGCCCCCTGTTGGTCGTTTACTAAATGCACGCACTTTGGTGTTGGTAAATTGAGAGCGTCTTAATTGACGCAAGAGGCCTGTGGCAGGTCTGTCCCTTACCCTGGGCTAATATTTCATTATAAATACAGACATATCCAAGTTTTACAGACAGAGCGACGTTTGATTGTTTTATAAGAAATGCTTTTGCTAAACAAATTTAAAAAAACGCAGAGGAAAGAAATGAGGACAGGAGAGCTGAGGTCAGCGGCTCTGTGAGATGTTGCCTCCTATAGGTCAGACTTCTAATCCCCTGGTTCTACAGTGAAAGAGCCGATACGTGAGTCTGACACATGTCCTCGGTCAGTGGTTCTACTGAAACACACGGGAGAACCAAACTGAAAGTAGCCTGTAACGTCAGGCGCAGAAGCTCATGGACCCGCTGTGTCTTTCTCCGCTTCAGGGACGATGATGGAAGAAGAACTACCGCTTTATTTGGATTATATGGATGTGGACAGCACACGTACAGCAGCAGATGCAGGAGTGAGGCGGGGAGCTGGAGTTCGAGACTAATCTCTCTTTTTACACATGAATGCAGCGTTTACGTTGCTTTTATGCATAAACAGTAGTTACAGCCCGAGCTCCCAGAGTTTGATGTTTCATGAGTGCAGTTTGGGTCAGATAAGTTGTAGTATTGTCAGCGCCCCCTTTTAGTCGACTAATCGCGGCCCAAGGCATGTTTTTCGTCGACCAAGAAAATCTTTAGTCGGGGGCAGCCCTAGAAAAATAAATCAATAAATACCTATACAAATATGTGAAGTAGAAAATAAATAACTGATCACGAATGAAAGAAAAGAAATGTGAGAAGACTGATGGGCTTCGAGGGCCGGGCACACGCTATAGAATCACGAAAAATACACTTGCTGATGAAAAGACAATCATTATCTGTTAAATGTTTAAATGTCTGAATAAAATAATCTGAATCTGAACTGTGGCACAGAAGGCAGTCAAAATGATGCGCCGATAAAGACCTTTGCGTCGAAACGCGTCGGCTCGTCCATGAACAAAAAGGACTGAGAAAGGTCGAGTGTGAGTTGTTTAAAAATGCCAATGTGGTTTGGAAAGAAACAGATTCTTTTTTTACTTACACTGTGCCAGAGAAAGGGGAATCTATTTTAGACTCATACATTATTTGTGTGGGCCAAAAGTTGAACTGCTTTAAAGTTTGAACAAGGATTCATTATAAAAGAGTACACTGTAGTGACATTTACAGCCCAAAAATAAAAAGATACTCCTGGAGAGTGGTCAGATGTGAGTGGAGGGGTGGCTAGAAATCAACTTTTGCACTCGGGGGGGCCTCTTGAAGAATTGCCTTAAAAAAAACTTCTGCAGGAAGTTCCGGGGATGTTGTCTTTAATATTGCCCTTGTACATTGTGTCAGATGTCATAATGTTTACGGCTCCTTTTGAACACATAGCATTGTGTCATATTTAGACAACCATTTTTAATCTTGTTACAATTACAATCTAGAAAAGAAATGATTGTGGTGAGTAATTGCGATTAATTACTGGCGGAATTCCCTTGTGATTAATCGCAATAAACATTCTGTGAGAGTTACCGTGAATTAGTTTCACTTTTCGAATACATTCTATACAGTTGAAATCAACTCAATCCTAGAGATTTTTTACTTTACATGTATTGCTTCAAAGTTTATACAAAGGTTGGTATTTTTTTTTATTTGATGATTTTTGCAAAAAAAAAACAGCCCCTCGCAAAGCACCAAACTGTAAGTGTAGTATCTTTTTATTATGGTGGATTTTGGCTTTGAGTTGATCTCTGACGTCTCGCTCTGTCAACAAAACAACCGCCTGTTGAGAAGTGCCCAAACTTTAGAGGCCATTTTCTTACCTTTAAGAGATTTTGAGTTCCTACATTCAAATTGCCACGTCTTCTCCAAATATGATCAGATTTCCATGTGTTACACATTGTTGGAAACTTTGGAGACTACACTTTCATAATCTATGTCCAACTCAAAATGCCCCCAAACCGACCTGTGTCACTACTCTCTGTGATGGGTCACATATTCTGTGCAAAGAATTAATCGTGATAATGATTCCTTACTTATTATCATAAATGACTACTAGTAATTTCCGGACTATAAGCATAGCGTGGCTTCGGGTGCAAAACTAAATGCATTTAATTCTGTCACTGCTGCAATATTATTAAACGAAGCGCGGGTTAAATTCATCCAAAGCCAGCCTTGGGCGATTCACCATCGACTCAGCTCAGAGCAGCTTCGAACACCGGGAAACCGGGACGCCCAGAGGAGGTTCGGCTCTAAACACGGCCACACTCCCGAGAACCAGTCGCTGTGCGGGCAGTGCTACAGATTGACTGAACATACTAATCTAATGTATACACTTTTAAGTTCTTAAAAGTTCCTAAAACACACACTTTTATGAAAGTAAATGAACCTGTAGGCCACGGTTCTCATTAAATATTTGACCACACATAAAGAGAAAAGGAACCGCCACCTTAACGTGGTGGAGGGGTTTGAGCGCCCGAATGATCCTGGGGGCTCTGTTGTCGGGGGCTTCGTGTCCCTGGTAGGGTCTCCCATGGCAAACAGGTCCTGGGTGACGGGTCAGACAAAGAGCGGTTCAGAAGCCCCTTATGAGAGACCAACAGGCCCGGTTAGAACTATGAGGCCGTCCTTCTGTGGACCCACCACCTGCAGGGGGCGCTATAGGGGCTGGTGCAGCTCCGACAGCTGCCCCCACGACCCGGCAACGGACAACTGGAAGAAGATGGATGGATGGATAAAGAGAAAAGCCCAGTATTCAGAGTGCTTCAAATGCGTGGACGTAGACAGCTGTGGCTTATAGACCAGTGTGGCCTATTATGTACTTTTATTTTCTTTATATATTAAGCTGGTGCGGCTTATATTCATGTGCACTCGATTGTCCAGAAATGACGGTACTGTTCATATGTGAAGTCATCATGAATTGTAAATTAATTAATGTTTGACGTAAGTTTTTTTTATAAAGCATTGCCACATATTCCATACACCCACGCAAATTCAATTCTTTATCATCTGATTTGCGGCTGTTATTTAATTTTACACAAAGCAGTAACACTTCCCAGACTTATTTAATTATGGCATTGAAGAAGTATGACTCAGACTTGAAACTGGAGCGTAATCACAAAGTGCCAGAGTAAAGTATGCGGCGGGTGACTTAAGTGAGTTTTTAATAAAAGTTGCCACAGTCGACTTCACAAACTCGTTGCTCCAAAGTGCCTGACTGACATTTTCCTCACTGGGGTCGAGGAGCCGTCTTCAAAAACACCGGCCTAATTGCACTATCAGAGCTGTGGAAGGCGGCGCACAGCGTGAAAAGAAGCTAATTATTCAACTGTGGAACATCAGGCGAACATGGCGGGGAGAATGTCCGCACACATTTTTTAAATTTTTTATTTTTTTTCCCCCAGTCATACAGTTGTCAATGTGGGTCAACAGTGCACTTTGCTGTGTACGAGGGGTTCCCAAGAGTAATTGCTTGAAATGAGTAGGGGCAGAAGGCAATGAATAACCCTTAAAGGTCCTATATCATGCAATATCGACTTTTTGGAGCTTTTAACCATGTTGTTATGCTATTTCCTTATCAAAAACACCCCCAGAGTGGTTTTTGGATTCATTCACGCAGTTCTCAGTAATCCTCCTGAATCCTGCGCTCTGAGCAGCTGCTCCGCCCTCTCCTGGTAAACGACTGGCGTGTTCAGTTGTGTCGTCACAGCGGAACGGAAGTGCTCGACGTCTGTAATCTAATGCCTTACGGCCTGATTTTCATTTGTAAAACTGCTTTTTTTATTATTTCTGTCGTAAGAAAAAAAAAAAAAAGAGGAAGTGCCTGACGCTGCGCTGCCCCTGTACCGAAAACAAACGCTCCCCTGAGCGTCCGAACGGTCTGAACAGATGTCATGTCATGTTGCACTGAAAGTTGTGAAGAGGGAGCTTTTTCTAACCTACTCTGGAGTCTGGTCGCCTGTTGTTTTTTCTTACCTCACGATAACGTCACGGAGAAAACCGCGTTTGGCTGCGAGGACAGGACTTTATTCAACCTTCCCAAAGAAGAGGCCATAGAAGTTGGAATTTCCCTCCGGGATTCAGCGACTATCAGCCAAAATAGTGTTTGTCTGAGCCTGTCGCTGATGGATGCTTATGAACCTTGGCCAGAATCAAAGTGGATTAACTTTTATAACCAGCGCAAGTCCCATACTGGAAACATCAGAGTGGTGAGTCGATCAAGATGCATGTTAGCGTGTGTGTTAGCCATTTAGCCATGAAGCTGTGTTGCACATGTTAACTCCTTATAACTGCATCGTGAAGTAACTTCACTTTTTGCTGTGATATATATATTTCTACTACTGCTAAAGTTGTATGAGCGGCGAGAGGGGGCGGAGGTAACTGAATCCAAGCGTTTTGTCTTCCGGGTTGGAAAAATACCTCCAGAAAATACTTATATTTATCACAAAAATTAGTGCTCCGTAGTGGTAGAGGTACAATATATCATATAAATGCCTATACTTTACTTTGGAATGGCTAAAATAGCATGATACAGGTCCTTTAAAGGAAAGGCCACCGTTTTTACATACTGAGATATGTTCTTACCTGAGCTTTGACGAGTTCATTTCTACCTGTCTGGTCTCCACGTGTGCCTTCCATAACGTAAACACAGCACAGACGGCGTTAGCATTTAGCCGTTAGCATTTAGCCTCTCTCTTCTCCTCTATAGCTCCAAACGAGGTGAGGATAGAAGCTTCCAAACTCTTCCACGTTTTCCCTATTTAAATAAGGTTACGTGAAGTGTTACACTATAAAGTATAATTACACAAAATTAAACAATGTGGATTTTCTAAGCGGATAAAAAGGGGAACTATATTGTAAGGCGTAATAATACCAGGAGTAATTCGGCATCGGCACAGTAAAGTGAAGATATCACTGCGTGGATGCCGACTTACTTGTATTTCCCCTTTTTATCCGCTTTTGTGTAATTATACTTTATAGTGTAACACTTCACGTGACCATATTTAAAAAAGGGAAAACATGGAAGTGTTTGGAAGCTTCTATCTTCACCTCATTTGGAGCTATAGAGGAGAAGAGAGAGGCTAAATGCTAACGGCTAAACGCTAACGCCGTCTGTGCTGTGTTTACGTTACGGAAGGCAGAGACCAGACAGGTACAGATGAACTTGTCAAAGCTAAGGTAAGAACATATCTAAGTATGTAAAAATGGTGGCCTATTCCTTTAAGGCCTTATTTACAAAGCTAGTACGTGTTGTAAGTGGTGCCACGTCGGAGCGGTTGACATTCAGCCCAGTTGTTTCAAGTCATTTGGACAATCTAGCTGAAATTCACCGAGATTCTTTTAGTCCGAACTTCATGCGCCGATGAATAATGGGGAGAACTTGTCTAATTTTACTTATGGCCAACGGCTTCAGTCGGAGTGTGTAATTGGCTAAGCAGATAAGAATCGGCTGAGCTCCTGGAGAGTGTTTGTCTGCTAACGCCGGGGTCCCGCTCGGCAGTAGAGAGAAAAAAAAAAAACACACAAAAGGGACATGTAGCCGGTTCTTATCACCTCGGAGCAAAGCGGCGCTCGCTGTGTGATAACAGGCGATAAGAAACTGGCACTGTGAAAACTTGATTTTTTTTTTTTTTTGTGTCATCGGCAATCTGGGGTCTTTCAGCCTGTAAAGTGAAGATGGACGGACATCCTGTTATGTGTGAGAAGAGGGCGAGGGTGTTGTTGTTGTTGTTTCTTTCAAAGCTAGTTAACCGAGCCCATTTTCTCCAGTTCGGCTTTAGTGATCTTAGAACTTCTCAACTGGAGCTTAAAGGAACACCGTTTTTTCCATACTGAGATTATGTTCTTACCTGAGCTTAGACGGGTTGATGTGGACCTGTCTGGTCATTACGCGTGCGCTCGGTCGCGCAAAAAGACCGAACATGTTGTTGTTTAGCCTTTTCGCCGCTCCTCATGGACCCACACGGGCGTGAAGTTAGAAGCGGCCTGGCTCTTCCGCGTTTTACATATTTAAATACAGGTACACGATCCAAGTATAGTCACACAAAATTAAACATGTCGATTTTCTAAGCGGATAAAAAAGGGGTACTATATTGTGAGGCGTAATAACACCTTAGGAGCACTTTAACTTTACTGTGCGGACGTCGAAGAAAGACCTGAGACCTTCATAACAGTGTGAAATAAGTAAGTACGCCCCTGTATTAAAGGCACACTGCGTAACATTTTGGACTATACTGTTGCCATCAATACAAAAGATGCTACTAATGACCAACTCAACACAGAAAATGCTATATTTACAGTGGGTAATTAAAATGTTTAAATCTCAAATTCTGCTGAAGTCAACATCTCCATGGAGACTAGCTGGAGACGTACCCACTCCCCGTAAAGTTACTGTCATGTCTTAAGAGTCGCTCACAGCAAAAGCTCATGTTTGTTTGTACATTTATGAGGTATTTTTCAATGATGAAAATATCTGTCATCAAATAAATGCTTGTATTTCAATTTCATTTATTGGGTAAAATTCTACACGGTGTAGCTTTAAATAGCTGGCTGATCCTTTTGCAGCAATAACCGCTCACAACGATCAGGGTGAATCTTGGACCGTTCCTCTTTACGAACCTGCTGCCGTTCAGTGAGATTCAGGCGGTGTACTTACTTATTCCACGCTGTCCTGTGAATGTTTACATGTTGTGGCCAATACAAATATGATCAAATGTAAATATTTGAGTGGTATTAGTTCAAGCAGACACTGTTTAATCATTCCTGTGATTTTGATGAAGATCAGACCACATTTTATGACCAATTTAGGCAGAAAGGTGAGAAACTCCATACAGTGCACTTACTTTTTCATCCCACTGTATGTCACGCAGAGAATTCCTCGATGTTCATCTGAGTTTTTATAATCTCTCCGCATCTTCATCAAACCGAACTGATCATGTTAATGGTCAAAACACTTCATTTTGAGTTGGACTTTGGAAATACTAAGGATAAGGGGTCTGAAGTTATTGTAAAAGCTGAAAGAAAGCATGACATAGGAGCTGTTGGGAAAATAAAGGTTGGTTGTTCACGCAGAATAGAATGTATTGCCATTTGCTTGTACTAAATAGTGCAAGCAACACAAAAAGCTCAAGTAACTTTTGCCAAATGTACAAATGTAGCGTCTTCAATTGTCTACAGAATTCTTTAACATTCCTCGAGTCAGACATTGAACTGAACTTAAAAAACAATTACCGCTTGGCTACAGCGCTGTTTCTGTAATTTGGATGACATATGTAGGCAATTCTTTGTTTACTTGTTACCGTCTTAATAATGTTGTCTGTCTTTGATGAGCCCACAATGGCTGTTTCCTTCCAGCGTCTTATGAAAACGCAATTATTGTTGCTTTGAGGGCTGTAATACAATTCTCATTATGGCTTATGGCTACAAGACAAACACAGTCAACGCACAAGATAATGGTGGAGCGTAACAGCTGCTAAACTGTTGCCAAGCCCTACACGATCCGTTTGAAGCTCTGGTCTTAAAACGCATCCCAAACTGCCCCGCGGCACACGGATCCCTGAGTGGCCTGTAATAGGAAAAAAAAAAGAACACCAGTGATATATATCCATCCATCTACTGCCGCGTGGAAGCTGCCGGGCTAAAGCTTTTAATTAGCTGCAGTTGGAGCATTGGCACATCCGAGTGCAGGCGGTGATTGGAGAAGCATCATCAACATTCGTGTCGTGCTCCTAACCTGCCCTGGGCATGCTCTTGGAATACCGCCGTGAAATTTCATAATGGAGTCCTTGCCGTATGTACAATATAAAATGTGAAATGACAGGGAGAAAAAGGAACAAATTGTCGGTATTCACAATGTAATCATTGTGGAACTAAACAATTGGCCGTATTTCTTTTGCCAAAATCCCCTGTATGAGGCATAGTGAAAGCCTATGACCAGAGGCGGGTAGTACTCAGTTCCAAGCACATGTACTTAAGTAACATTTTGAAGTAACTGTAGTTTGTTCGTACAGTACTTTTTACGTCTACTTGACTAATATTATAATGTGTATATACTACTGTGAGTACAGGACTGTACAAACATTTAAGCAATGAAACTGAACAGTACAAGACAATGCAAAGTTAACTTCAGGCAGAAGTACCCAGGCAAACATTATGTCGAAATAATTAGGTGGCAGGTGATGACAAGCCGTGTGGGCGTCCCTTTTTGTATTTTGTTTACCTAATTCTTCATTAAAAAAATACTTTATATATTTTTATTGTATTTTCTTCAATACTGTCATATGATTTCACGTTTTGTCTCTCATTTATGTCACTACTGAGACATAAATCTGACTTTTATGCACAGTTACAGTAAAATAATATTTTACTGTAACTATTTCAAATTAATGTTACTCTTATGAAGAAAAGACATAGGTGAGCAACAGGTACACTATGTGTGTTCGAATCTAATGTCCCCCACGGGTGCTCATCGAGGATAAGGCCAGAAAACACCACATATTTTTTAGAGGTAATTTTCACACCTTCAGGGAGCCTAAATTGGCCGACCAGCTCTCTCCTCATGATTTCTGGCCCAAAACATGACTCCGCCCCCTCCTTGCTGACGTAACAGCCTTGTTGGGACACGGTGGCCATTCACCAACCATCCACTACTCCATCCATCTGGACCATCCAGGGTTACACGGCCCTCATCAGTGAACAAGACTGTTTGAAAATGAGTCTTTATGTATTTCTGGTCCACTACAGCCGTTTCTGCTCGTCAGCTTCAATGAACAGTTTAGGGGGGGCCGGATAGAAGGTTTATTCACAACTGCAGCCTCTGGAGGGTCCTACACCTTGATGTTCGGGAGACTCCAGAGGCACCAGCAGCTTCAAATACCTGTTTGCTGCTTTGTTCTCTAAAGGTGCCTACACACCAAACGCGGTTCACACAGCAGGTGCGGTGGATTCCTGTGTATTGTCAATGGGAAGTGCACGCACATGTGTGGGTGATGCGTGTGTGTGGCGCCAGCTGTTCAGAGCGGCGTGAGGAGACAGGAGGCGTAAAAACACACATTCAGGAATAATTTATTGATTATCTGAATTTGAAGCAACATCTTCTACATTATAACGACACAAGTGAAACGAAAACGCCGTCTGAAAGAAGAGGAAAAGCCCAAAGCAGCTGTGGTTTGATATGCCTTTCCTGAGCCCAGGCATTTGGATCAGAGGAATCACAGCTTCAATAAACTAAATCATTAAGAGAGAGCTGGTCGGCCCCTTTATAGGCTCCCTGAAAGTGTGGAAATGAAGAAGAGCCGTGCTTTCTCTAATAAAATCATCTTCATGCATGACAACGCACCATGTCATACTGTAAAGAATACCTCTGCATCATTGGCTGCTATGGGCATAAAAGGAGAGAAACTCATGATGTGGACCCCGTCTTCCCCCATCCTCCCCTGACCTCAACCCTATTGAGAACCTTTGGAGCCTCAAGCAAAACATCTATGAGGGTGGGAGGCAGTTCACATCCAAACAGCAGCTCTAGGAGGCTATTTTGACATCGTGCAAAGAAATCCAAGCAGAAACTCTCCAAAAACTCACAAGTTTAGACACACAATGGTATTATCGCTGCTGTGTTGTGTTGAAAGGTCAAAGGTTAACTCATCTCGGGAACTCAGGCATCAAAATTATCTCCCAGTTTCCCAGTGGAAAATACCAGCTGTTTATGTGCAATTTTCTACTCGGGAAGTGTTATTTACCATAATTACGAGACCACATGAAGGCAGCATCAACACAAATTAATAAAAACAGCTGTTTTCATTGGGAGGTTTTTTTCCCAACCACATTCAAATGATCCTTAACAGTTAAAGACTTGAACATTATGCTGTCATTTGAGTTGACAATCTAGAAAATCAAAGAAAAATGTCATTTGCATAATAATTTGGAACGCAGTGTAGACTGTAAGCTCCAGTCCAGAAGCTTTTAGATTTGGGTAAATACCATACCACTCACAATACCATCCATGAGTTTCATTGAAAAACATTGTTTTTAACCTTTATGAAATAATTTGGAACATACTTTTAGTGCGCCGCCATCTTGTTTGGAGGCTAACTAGTCTCCCTCTTTGCTCCTGCCATGTCCTATAGATCTTTAACACTATACCCCTTATGGTCTACGCAGGATCTCCCCTGCATTTAAGCTCATATCCAGCCCATACAGTTGAAGGGACATTGGTGGCAAGTAGCTATAGGCTAGGTTAGCCCACTTAGCTTGTTGCGATCGCCTACTGCTCATTGTTGATAAAAAAAAAAAAAAGTGTTCTCGTTTTCACATCGATTGGAGCTTTAGCTTGTAGCATCAGCTTTGGGATTGCTCTGGGCATCCTCAAGGCCCAAACACATTCCCAGTGCTTGGGCCTCAAATAAGTTTTCTTGTTGCCACTTTTAATCCTGGGTGTTTAGGTAAATGAAACCCTGATGCGTGTCTTTGTAAAAGTCCCAGAGCTGCTGTAGCTCCTGTTCACAATGAAGCTAATCCTCCATGACTTGTTTACATCTGTGAGCATAGCTTCTGCCCCGGTGGCTCAGCTACAACGCACGTCACTGTTGGGGCAAGCTCCTGATCGGTCGACGCTCGCAAATTTCTCCCAAAAGTTCAACATTTTCCAACTCTAGCGCCGGACGCCCTGGAGGCGCGTCAAAGGCTCCCCACGCACGAAAGTTATCAAAACTCTGGGACCTCTTGACGCTCCCCGAGGCGCGTCCTCAGTGTATTATAAATGGAAACCCGACGCTTTGGAGGCGTCGGCGGCGCTTGGTGTGGACACATTAGACCGCAACGCAGCAAATCTCAGCGCACGGGTGGAAAATCTAGCGAGAGTTTTGGCCTAGTGCCAAAAAGACAGATGTATCAGGAGCGGAACATTACACGGGTTGTCCTGGACAAGTGGCTAGTGTGAGTGCTTTGGGGACAGCATCAGGCGTGTATTGTATATGCATAATTGCTAACTCTAAACCTAACCCTAAATTGGCAGGTAACAGGTTAAATGGTGAACGGCAATCTGGATTTTTTTTATACCCACACCTCAACCATGCAGTGGGAGGAGGAGAGGTGAGAGCAAAGCATCCAAACAACATCAGGCTATTGTGTCATAAGCTCTTATCACTTATCAGTGCCACTGCCGCGGCGGAACCTTTCTTGTGTTTGCCCGTTCCTCCTTGCAAGGACGGACCACCACCCAGGAGCAGTCTCTTCATCGCGCTGATGATGAGGCCGCCTGTTTGTGGTGTGTGTGGGAGGAACCGAAAAAAAAAAACATTTAAAACAGTTTTCTTCACAAACTCTTTCCGACAAACTCTTTGCGAGACGCCGCGTGATCTGAGGCAGCCTCTCCTTTTTTTCGGGGGTCGTGATGTGTCTCATTTGATTTCAGTCGCCTTTTTACGCCCTCTGAGAATATTGTTTAAAACGTTTTTTATTTCTGTAATTCAACTTTGTTATAATTTTGATGATTATGGCATCTTCTTTTAATTTGGGGGTTTTACAAGCAGAGCCATAATAATCAACATGATAACAAATAAAGGCTATACATATCTCACTTTGCATGTAATGAGTTTATATCAGTGTCACAGTTTAAGTTGAATTACACAAATGAATGCACTTTTTAATGATATTCTAATTTCCCGAGTTTCACCTGTATTACAAATACAATAAAATGTGTAAAATCGAGCACCTGGTCTTGCATTTAGATTTTTTTTATTGTAAGTAAAAACACATATTTATTATTATTTTTATCTCAGCCTGCCAGGTCCAATCGGAAGGGAGGGAAGGAAGCAATAGCAACAGAGCAGTACATGAGCTAACCACCGGGGACACTACTACACACAGCTCAACTGGTGAAGCAGAACAGACGGGTAAACTTCTAAAAAGTGATTTGAACCATTTACCAACAAACCGTCACTGCTTTACCTCATTTTCACAGCGGCTGTGTCCGAATGTCCACACTATTCCCTATATAGTGACTATATAGTGGTCACGCCATTTTGTAGGGGTGTCCGAATGTCCAGAGAGAAAAAAGTAGTGCACTAAAAATTTCCCACAATGCATTCTGAAAAGTAGTGCGCAGCGGCGGTCACTAAACGGGTCAATATAGACCACAATGCATCGCGAGAGTCGGAGAATAACGGACACAGCCACAGGTCTTTGAACTAAACAACACGACGGAATGAAATCAGCTGTTTCAATCGTGTGTTGCGTATTTCTCAATAATAAATGACTTAAAGGTATACAGGAGGATTTTCCCTAATTTTAGGAAAGAACCGCCCTCTCCACATTTTGAAAAAAATGCACATGCGCAACGCTCTACCTGCTCCCGAGAGGGAACGCCTTCTAAAACGTGTGCGAGAGACATGCACGAGCCCAGTTCTCCTCGTGCACGCTCTGTTTACAAGTCACTGTCGGCATCGCTCACACAAGCTCACTTTCCAAGAAGATTTGCACTTTTTCCACAATGTCAGACTCCCCACCGGTAAGTGAAAATCTATTACAACCATCAAAATTTGTTTTAAAGAATATGTATAAAGCCAATCGTAATCAGGGATTGTGAATACAAAATGTTTCGTGTCTATGTAGCGTTACGAGCATAAACAAGCTATCATTTAGCATCTAAATTGTTTTATTTCATTTATGTCCGTTTAGAGCTTTCAAGAGGACAGTCTTGTGGGATCAGATATGGACTACGAGCCCGTTCCCTGTGCATCCCGACCAAGATCCAGGAGGGGGGGTGCGCCTAGAGGCCGCGGGAGACGAGCTCAGAGCACAAGACCTCCAAGAGCTAGCACCAGCCAAGAGCAAGGAGAGAGAAGGGGAGGCAAGGGTCGGGCTAGAGCCCGTGGCCGTCTGCTAGCTGACCTGTCACGGGAGGACTTCAAAAGGGTTGAAGAACTTCATAAACAGAGGATTGCAACTGAGGAGGTATGTGTACACATATAACCGCTAACTTGTTATTTTTTTGTCGCAAAATACGTCACAGGCTAACTTACAAACTCTTATCAGTACAAAGCATTACTATTGTTATTGTAATATTACTGGTCCAGGGTGTCAGACAGACAGTGTGAGACGTGATCTTTCCGTTTGTTATTGTAATGCTCCCTCCTACATTGCGAGGCAGACAGTGAACAGTGAATACACTCAAAACTGGAGTGAATGTACTGCACTTTTCCCTTTTATTAGAAAACGTGTTCACATTTCGCCTGTTCAATGGTTTAGAAAGCTATGTGTCAAAGGGCTAAATAGAATTTTTTTTAAGTGTGATTTTGTTTTAACAGGCTAGGATAAAGAGACTGACATTAGAGGAGTGTCAACAACTTCTACAAAGATGCCTCAGTCGTGAACCGAGTCTCATCTTTGACCTCATGAGTCTCACCCCTGATCCCCCTCCACCAGGCCCTCCTAATCCACAGGCACCCAACTTGTGTGTCTGTGGAAACTGCAGAAATATGCCAACACTGCTGGAACAGAAATGCTGTCAACAACAACCACAAAACTGCACGTCACTGTTGCCACACATGGAGCTGTACATCTTGGAGGAAGGTGTGCTGAGACTGGCCAGGCGAATCTGGAATGACCTTAGGGCAGAGGTGGACATCCAGGAGACAGGAGAAAGTCACAGACAGTTCCGCTATGCTGCATATAGGAACTTTATTGTCTGGCAATATGGTGTTCTGGGACCAGGAGTTAGAATTGTTATACATGGCTTGACAAAAACACTGGAAACGCAGTTTTGATTGAGTGTAGTCCATCAAATTTCAATTTTGTGTCTGAAACACGCCAAAACCAAAGGGGCGGGGGTGTCTGTGCCATATTCAGGGACAATATAGTCACCCACAAATTGTCATTTGGGTTTTTTCAATCATTTGAGTATGTGTCTTTCAAAATGGAGATAAAACAATCTTCCATACTTTATATGACTATTTACAAACCACCACAGAATTGTTTTATTGAAGATTTTATTGAATTACTTTCATTTATACTGACTGATTTTGATTGTTTGGTTATTTCAGGTGATTTTAATGTGCATGTGGATGTGACCAATGACAGGCATGCAAGAGAATTTAGAGCTGTTCTTGAAATGTTTGGTTTAACTCAGCACGTGAGTGAAGCGACTCACAACAAAGGCCACACTCTAGATCTAGTTATTACAAAAGGTGTTAATATATCAAATGTGAATGTTGTTGATGTTGCTTTGTCTGATCATTTTTGTGTCTTCTTTGACCTGTCTGTTACACCCAAACCAGAGGTCGGGCCTGGAGTTATTCAAAGAAGACACATAAATGATACAACAGGGACACAGTTTATGGAAATGATCAGATTTGAAAATCCCCCATGTTCTAATGTTGATAATCTGTTGGACTCTTACACATCAAGCGTCTTAAATGTTTTGGATACTATTGCTCCTGTCAAGGTTAAAATGGTTAACAATAGACAAAGGGCACCTTGGAGAAGTGAAGATTCGGTCAGGGCACAGAAAAGGGAGTGCCGAAAAGCCGAACGGAAATGGCGCAAGTCAAAGCTCCAGGTTCATTTTGAGATATACAAAGAAGTGCTTTGTGAGTTCAACCAGATTTTGCGTGGAGAAAGGGAGAAGTACTTCTCTAAAATCATCGCAAACTGCAGAAACAATTCTCGCGTTCTGTTTTCAACAGTAAACAGATTAACTAACCCTCCAGTTTCACTGCCCTTAGAACTAATCTCTACATCTAAGTGCAATGAGTTTGCAATATTTTTTTATGACAAAGTCCAAGGCATTAAAAATGCCATAATTTCAGCAACACAAATAGCAACCCTGCCACCAGATAAACACCTTGAGCTGACACATTTCACACCTGTTACTGACAAAACAATGGAAGAGGTTATCTCCGGTCTGAGTTCATGCACATGCTGCCTTGATGAATTACCCACTAGATTTCTGAAGTCTGTACTGACCAGCTTGTTACCACAACTTGTTCAGTTAGTCAACATTTCATTTGAGACTGGAGCATTTCCAAAGGCTCTGAAAACCGCGGTCATTAAGCCTCTTCTAAAGAAGAGCAGCCTTGATCCCAAGATACTGAACAACTACCGGCCCATATCAAACCTACCATTCTTAGGAAAAGTCCTGGAGAAAGTAATATATCAACAGCTCACTTACTTTCTCCTATCTAACAATGTGTTTGATACTTTCCAATCAGGTTTTAGGCCCCACCACAGCACTGAGACAGCTCTGATCAAGGTGACAAATGATATCCGTATGAACACCAACGCAGGTAAGGTCTCAGTTTTAGTTCTGCTGGACCTGAGCGCTGCCTTTGACACAGTGGACCATGGAATCTTACTTCACAGGTTAGAAAACTGGGTGGGAATCTCTGGTACTGCGCTAAACTGGTTCAAGTCCTATCTGGAGGATAGGACGTACTTTGTCGAAATTGGCAACTGTGTCTCAGACAAAATTTCCATGACCTGTGGAGTCCCCCAGGGGTCAATCTTGGGACCCCTCTTATTCAACTTGTACATGCTTCCATTGGGTCAGCTAATAAACAGCAACAATGTGTCGTACCATAACTACGCAGATGACACTCAGATCTACGTGTCACTGACGGCAGGTGAACATGGGCCTGTAGATACTCTCTGTCACTGCATCGAACAGATCAGTTTGTGGATGCAAAACAACTTTCTCCAACTAAACTCAGACAAAACTGAGATCATTGTTTTTGGCCCACAGACACAAAGACAAAGTGTTATCAGTCACCTTGAGTCTCTCTCTCTCTAAAACCAAAAAATCAGGTTAGAAATCTAGGAGTAATCATGGACTCAGACCTGAACTTAAACAGCCACATTAAAGCAATAACATCATCAGCTTTTTACCATCTGAAAAACATTGCTAAGATCAGAGGAATAGTGTCAAAACCAGACTTGGAGACACTCATCCATGCATTTGTCTCCAGCAGGTTAGACTACTGTAACGGCCTGCTCACTGGCCTTTCTAAACGAGCTGTTAGACAGCTGCAGAACATCCAGAACGCTGCTGCTCGAGTCCTGACAAGAACCAGGAAATATGACCATATTAGTCCAGTGCTCCGGTCTCTGCACTGGCTTCCTGTCACTCAGAGAATAGAATTTAAAACAGCTCTGCTTGTGTACAAGTCGTTTCATGGTTTAGCACCAAAGTACATCTCTGACATGTTAGAGCCGTATGAACCATCTCGGGCCCTGAGAACTTCAGGGAGGGGTCTCCTGGTGGTTCCCAGAGTCAGGACTAAACACGGTGAGGCTGCGTTTCAGTTTCATGCAGCTAAAATCTGGAACAGTCTTCATGAGGATGTGAGACAGGCCTCAACTCTGACAATGTTCAAATCCAGGCTGAAAACAGCTCTTTTTACCCGAGCAGATGAAAACTGAAAGTATTTCATCTGCACTCTTGCCTTTTAATGTGATTGATTAATTTTTATGTTGATGTTTTATTGATTGATTTGATCTGTTTTCTTGTAATTTTATGCAACTGTGAAGCACTTTGAATTGCCTTGTGTATGAATTGTGCTCTACAAATAAACTTGCCTTGCCTTGCCTTGCCTTGCCTTATAGCGTCATGTTGTGTGTGGAAAATTAGAGATCGTTTCCCGGATTCTAATGGTAATTATGTAGGCTTTATTCCGGCCAGAGTGTAAACCTTGTGTACTCAACGTAATTCTTTGTGCTTTATTCCAAGATACCTCATCAGGTAAACTTGCACCATAAAATAAGCTGGATCAATACATGTGTGTATTTTATGCTAACTTTTTGTTACATGTACTATTTTGATTGATGTTGATAAAGTTTCTTACAAAGCATATCTTTGTCCATGTACTTCCATCGAGTTTCCCATACTTCTCTAAAATATTTGTACGTGGCTTTAAAAAGTTCACAAAGGACAATGTATGTAGGCTTGTACAGTTGTGCTCTAAAGTTTACATATCCTGGCAGAATGTTTTTACTTTTTTTTTCCACTCAGTGGTTGTGTGAAGCCACTTATGGTGAAACAGTGTTTGCTCTTTTTAAATAAAATGACCCTTTTCAAAAGTTTACACACCCCTGTTCCTAATAATGTGTATTTCCCCCTTAGCATCAATGACAGCTTGTAGTCTTGTGGTCATTGTGGAGAATTTTCTGTATAATCTAATGGTAAACCGGCCCATTCTTTATCATAAACATGTGCTGTATGTGATAACGGTTTAGAACTTACATATACAAATATCAACGCAATTTGAGATAGCCATATGCAGATTTTGTCTTTTATTTGCTCAAATGTATAAAATTATATGCTGTTCTTTTATACATGACATACATTCACCATAAAAATTATTGATTTGCGCATTATGTACAGGGGAAATGAAGCACACGTATGTCACTCCTTTTGAAGCACCACATCTACAGGTCATGTGTGAGATGGTTGACCTTTAAAAAAAAATATAAATAAAATAAGTTTACATATCAGGACTTTATCCTATGCAACAGCAGCATACACTGTAGAGCAGGGGTAGGCAACATCAGGCCAAGGGAGTCAAATCTGGCCCTCCTGCATAAAACATGTGGCCCCCAAGATCATTATGAAGAAATATTATTCAATAAATAGGAGACCAAATACCTGATAAAGCACTCTAAAATGTTGAAAATACTGTCAATATTTTCACATTTCCTTCCAAAGCACTCCTTTAGATCATAAATGATGTACAAAGCTAATATTTGTGCTTTATTTTGGACAAGAATTGTAATTTTCGGCCCTTGGCATTTGGGCAATGAAGAAAATTGTCCCTCAATGACAAACCTGCCTACCCCTGCTGTAGAGGATTGAATTCAACAAAATAAGGCACTTGACTCGAATACAACTCACCTAGCCCTCTGCGGGCTTTCTTTTCCTTCAATTCTTGTACTGTTGGGGCAGGGCCACCGGACAACAGCCCCAGCCTTCGTGGATCATGAAGTGCAAGAGGCTGCTTTCCTGCCATCCCCCTAGGAGCCAACAGTCTTGAATGGAGAATAACACTCTGTAGATCTGTAATGTACTTGTAGGTTTTTGGGTTCTTGATGGTGTACAGCCGCCACATCTTTGATCTTTTGTTAAAAATTCTGCCATACCTTGGAGGAGTAAACAAAAACATGTCAATATTGCCATTGCGTGTATAGTATAAATTATGGATTAAAGATCAGTGATAACTTACTGATATGAGCCATCTGCATTTGTTCGTGCTCCTCGGTTTAGGTGGTAGTTATAATCCAGCCCTGCCAACAGGGTCCGAGCATAGTACACTGGTGGTTTGAAGCAGAAGCGCTTTGAGGCGTACATAAGTATGTGGTTATGGAAGGACTCCAGGTCTGAGGTTGATCTATAAAACAAAAATAAAGAAGCAAATAAGACAATGTGTGAACCTGGCATTTTCCAAATTTTGATAAAGCAAATTGGTGGTTTGGAATGCAATTGCACTACAAAAATGTCTACCTGAAAGAGAGATACTTGGGTATATTTTTCAACCAGCGTGCATCGTAAACGATCTTTTGGAGTCTTCCATGTGCTGCAGAGCCCTTTGGAATCCATTCTTTATTCCGGTCTTCCTCCAAAGGACCATGTCGACAGGCCCCAAAGTACCACTCATGTTTGCCAGTTACATGATGCAGAACTCCTGTCCAAAGATCCTGTAATCAAATGTTTTCACTCAGTAAATTATGCGTACTATTAAAAAAAAAAAAAACATTTGACAAACACCCTTTATATATTAGTATACTCTAATTGTGTAGTAATATATACAGTAAATAAAAACTTACGTTGAAAGCTTCAAAGGTCTCTGCTTCCTTACAGCTGTACCAAAAATGATTGCAAATGTCTCTGTTCCAACTCAGAAGTAGTGCACAGTCCTTCTCATGTCCAGCCTAAAAAACAAATTTATTGAATTAGATTAACTGGTTCCTTGCCAAAAAAACAAAAAAAGGTCTCAATAACAGTAAACATACAGCCAGAATCTTTTTACTTAGGTTCTTTGCACCGTGCCAGATATCCAAACTGTGTTTCACACCACAGTCTTTGTATTGGCCATTGTCTGTCAAACATCAAAGCAGTATTATTATTCATTGAACATCAAATCTGTCTATATGTAACTAATATTGCATAAAGCCACGTACTAAAAATTGCTGATATTTGAATATTAGCATCAGTGCAAAATTCCTTCACATTCCCCAACTTTGGACGGAGTGTGTCTAAGGTCTCGATGAATGTCGCCTTCTCCATAGCTACAGAGTTCCCTCCGACCTGTCGTTTGTCCATATTGACAATCGACACAATACTTTGTGTCGTTCTCCATGGTGGTGTATGTGCAGAATTCGGCACAGAACCCAGGACTGTCCATCCTAGCATCACCTTATAATGACAAATATAAATGGGTTCAATGTTTTGTTAATGTATAAAACAATGACAGATAATATTGCAAGTTGCAGAGATGTTATATACTAACCAAGGAGCACAACAGAGTCCTTTGAACTCAACTGGCTGATGACATTGCTACTCTCCCTCTTCCAAAAATCTTCAATGTTCGACAGACAAAATTGGTTTGGATTTTGTAGAATGTTGTTGGGTCGATCATCCCCAAGTTCATAAACTTGAAGAGCAGAGCTATTTTCCGGAAGTTGTTACCAGACAGGAGGATATTTGCACCCAACATAAAATCGCCAGCGAGCATTCCATATTTGAAATATCGCTGTGAACTCCACTTCCAAACAGTGTGACCATTTGGACATATCTGTAAGAGTGCAAGAGTTGAGCGCCACTGCAGAAAATGCCACTACTGAAATGATTTTGAGATTTAAATGTAAACATGTGATACTCACCCATTCCGCAATGACTGCAGAGCACCTTGATTTTACAGAAACCTCAAATGGCTTAGCTGCATTACAGGGTGCCTTTGTGATTGAATTCTTCACTGTGCATTTTTCAATTGGAAGAATAAGGAAGTCCAGCAACTGCTTTATAATGTCATGATAGACTATGGATGCGGGCCTGCCGATTACGTCTTCCTCTGTGAGGACCATTGGTGCGTCTGGTGGAGTGGCAACTTCCTGGCTTTCATCTTCATTACCTTCCGGGTCATCGTGCACAGTCTGATCAAGGCCAATCACAGGATAATCCTCTAACGACAGTCCATTTGGGAGAGCAACACCAGACCTGCAAATGTAAAGAAAAAGATGTGTCACACATCACCCAAAGAACAAAAGCTTCTGCCAGCCACTCCTGTGCTAATTAACAACTATTACAAGTCAATAGGATGCTGGAGACAGAGACATTTCATTTACATGTGTTGGAGACACCGCCCGGAATGTCAGACAGACCTTTCAAACACCTACAAAGGGTTTTACGTACAGGTGATAGCTCTAGTAGCAGTTTTTTTTATCTTTATTGCTTTCAGAGATTGATTGCAGGAAGACGTTCTTTTGGAAATGCAACAATAAGGTTTACCCCAATGAAAATCGCATCAACATATTTTCCATTACAAAATGATAAAATAATAATAATACCTTATGCAAATATGAGGACCCAGGTCGTATTCTTCATCCACATCAGCTGGGGTTTCACTGGTCTCATCTTCTGAGAAATCTACCTCCTCTGTCTCATCTTCTGAGGATGACTGTGATTGTGTCTCTGTATCCGGAGTCCAAGTTTCATCCCATGTGTCGTCATCCCAGTCAATCCTTTTGAATAAAGTAATTTTAGTGCCCCCTTCAGTACCATCCCAAATAAACCCAAAAAACAGTAATACTTACATTGAATTGTGTAGATTGTTGAAGGAATCTTCTTCAATGTCAACTATATTTACACTAGTTGAGGCCCTAGAAAATATATTCAGTAAATTACCAAATATAAAGCAAAAATAAATAACATTCAAAATAACAGCTATCTGCACAGAGATGTTGAATTATAATTACCCTGCTTCCTCTTGTGGAATAGTTCTTCTTTCTTCCTCACTGCTACTACTGCTGGCCATTTTCTCAACTCCCTTCACAGAGAAATCACCTTCTCTGTAAATTACACAAATACAGAATATAGATAATGTTGCTAATCCAGCCACAAAAACAAGGAATAATTTCTACTAAGAAATATGTAGCTTGATGATAAATATGACAATAACTTACCGATCAGACAGTGACTCCTGAATTGTGGACACAGCTGGAGGCCGGGGTCTGGCCCATTGAGTGTGTGTCAGTGGAGTGGATGTAATTTTATCATAGCTGTAACAAATATAGAATTATACACATTAGTTGTTTGTTCTACCAAAGTACAAGCATAACACATCTTTTATATTTTAGTGCACATATATGCATCACAGTAGATTGTATGGAAGGGCATCCAAATTTGGCTAGCAGCGTCATGCAATACAAAATATCAAATGCCCTTCCATGTTTTATTTACTTATAATGATAGATTGATTGAGACTTCAAGAACAATGGAGAAGTAGCTTGTTGCTTTTGTCTAATTTATACTATGGTGACCATTGGGATTATCCAAAATGAACACACAAGATTTTAGATCATTTCAGCGTGATGTCTTTTACCATTTGTCATAAGGCTACTTTAGACAAATGGAGAGCTTTCCCGTGTCTGCGCGGCGCGTGACCTGTGCCAAGGCTTCGCTAATCAGAGCCTACATTAGGATAAACTTCTCTCCTAATAACTACTCGGTCGATTATTCTCAAATCATAATCCAAAGCATACCACAACGATCCTCTTCTGAGTTCGTTTCCAGTTAGTGATTGGCCCGCTTTTAAACGACATTACTTAGTAAATGGATGCAGGAGCGGGTGTTCTACACGAGCTGCTACTCTGTTTGTTTGTTTGTTAGCAAAGGCTCCGAGCCATGAGGGAGGAGGGGCGGCGGGTACGCGATGATAAAGACGGTCACTCAGATAGATCTCATCTCATCCATTTTTATGTTTAAGAACTTTCATCGCAAAAATGACTGCTAGTACATTTAAAAATCTTGACATGCCTTTGTTTGGGGGCTGCGGTGAAGATTAGGAAATGTTAGCAGACCTGTGGCCATCGTAATAACTACTGACGATGCAAATTACAAACTAAATAAACTAATCTACCCTTACAATATACAGTTACAATGTACACTTTTACTAGAAGTGATTTTAAATGGATTTCTCCAAATAGAATGCCAAACTTTACCTGTCGAGTAGAAACTTCGCGACTGAAGCGTCAGTGGGAAGCCCAACGTGTGCTTTCAGCGCACGCCATCGTGTGAAAGAATCTCCCAAAAACACTCTGGTCTTGTTTCTCTCTTCTGAAGCCTTTCTCTTCTTCTCATAAACCTCGAAGACACTTTTTCTCTTGCGACTCTCTGCCATTTTCAAAGCACCCGGTGAGAACTGCGAGCTACAGTGAAAAGCTGAAGGCGAAGCTCAACATATACACCTGAAAGTGCGCATGCGCAAAAAAACGAAAACTACCCAGGAACGAGCACGTACGACGTCCTTACGTAAACATATCACCAGAATGATTGACAATCAGGAGGACCAATAGTCTTGATGATCCACCCGGAAAAAGAACATCCTCCTCTACACCTTTAAATATAAACGGTTATGGTTAAAAAAAATGCTAGCGTTAGCTGCTTACCTTTAGCTCGAGCTGTTAAATGACCGATAGCTCCCTCTCGAATAATCCAAGCCATTCATGTAAAATCCATGTTAAATATATCTGACTTGTATTTATCCATAAATAGTCCACTGTTTCATGAGTTTGGTTGGTCTTTATCGCAGAAATACATTATTCCCGAAGTTAAGCGAACCTTTAACAGACCTAGTGCACTCGTTCTGCTGGCGCTTCAGACACCGGGCTGACCTACTTTCTGCACGTCTTTGAGCTAACGCTGGAGTGATTATTTTTTTTTATAATTTTTTGTAATGATAGTTTTAATTTAAATTTAAATGTCAAATAAAACGGCTGTAAAAGTGCCAAAACTGTCGTTCTGTTTCATAAAATAAACGTTTGTTACAATAAGTAAATTCGGATTAAAAAATCTGAATTTTTTTAATGCGCATGACATCACGCAGCTCGGAGAAGGTAGTGGGCTTCTGTCCGAATCGCCAACAGAATCAGTGGACTATATAGTCTACTATATAGTGCAGGCCTATGTAGTGAATGAGGGGTTAGGGACTAGGGTGGACATTCGGACACAGCCAGTGGGTGTCACCATATACATTTCTTCTTGTTTTTAATGCATTCTCTTACCCACTTCCATCGCCCTCTGGTGGTAAGTTTCGATAAAACAGCCTGGACATTAGGAACTTGTGACAGTAACTACGCTTGGAACAGATATACTTACGTACGGAATGGGAGCATACATGCGCCTTAAGAAGGGGCTTTCTGTTTAAAGAGGGGAGGGATTTGATTTTTGACTTTCAAATTTCAGTCTATCTCTTCTCACTCTGCACACTTACTAACACTTTAAACACACCTATGAGTGAGGGCAGTTTTGGGTAGAGTTGCAATTACGGGCTCATATTAGGATTTCAGCACTCGAATAGGAAACCATGTATCGCTCCAGGATCAATTGACTCCATGTGCATAACTTCAAATCATAACAACGCCGCCCAAGAAGTGACTTCCTGTTTCGACCCAGCGCGCCAAAGTAGAAAAAACAAAGCTCATCTCATTGATTAGTTCAGCAGGCACTTGCAACATTACAAGAATATAATTAAATACACACATTTTAAGTGTTTCGTCTGTTAATAGTTGGGCAGAAAGAAATAACTGCTGAACTAATAAATAAGATGGTGCTTTTATTTTGGCGTGCTGGATCGAAACAGGAAGTCACTTCTTGGGCGGCGTTGTTATGATTTGAAGTTATGCACAGAGTCAATGTTTGGAAGATTTCCACAGCAGACGGACCCTCTCGACCGGAAAACCTACAAAACCATTGATCCTGGTTGTGTTTTACAGACCACGGTAACGGAAAGTAAAGGCACCATGCTAACCACTCATACAGCCGCTGGGTCACTACAAGGTCAAATACGCACACATTTCAACAACAAAAATCTGCATAACAAGCTGCACAATGCCCCGCTAACTGCAAATTATTATTATTATAAGTTTTCTTTTAAAACAATATTGAAATACTGTTCAGTTTCACCTTCATTTTAGTACCCCCTGCTAAGTGGGGTACTAAGTGCTCGCATACCCCCTGTGGTTGCCGAACCGCTAGTTTGGAAACACAGCTCGAAGTGATCATCCCAATAAAAATGTGTCATTCTGAGAAAATGATTTATTTGTTAGTGGTACGCTCTAATCTTCTGTGTTTTGCAAACGGTGAACATTAAATCCAAACTGCTTATTAGTTACTGTCGAAAGTCTTAAACAGCAAATAATTCGGCGTGACTAAAATCAATAGCATGGTGGCACTTGGGGTTAAGCGATTTTAGCAGTGAAAAATCCAACTTGGAACAAAGCTAGCGGAAAACTGACAAACAACCCCAGCAGGGCACTTATTTATGCCAACCTCCCAGTCCTGCATTGATTTGTGAGATGTGAAAAATTATTCATTATATGGCGACACTGTTTGGTGCCCAGACTGCAGCGACTGTTAATCAGCCCCAAAGCACATTTCCAGAGTCCAGCGTGTGACGAAGCTAACGTGTGGATGTTGTATGTAGCAGGGTTCTCCTTCCATGTTTGGGCAGATTATATCAGAGTCCTTGGTCTGAGGTTGTAGCTAACAGCCTGGCCTGGCCTGGTCTGGTCTGGCACATTGAGTTGCGTTGAGTACAAAATGTGCAGTATAAAGTTAGCTAGCTAGTTAGTTACTTAGATACTTTTGCTGAGCTTTAATGTGTAGGTCCCCTAAATTAACATTTATTCATGGCATTACGAGTAAAAACAAGCAGCTCATTCCGACATGGTAAATTTGGCCAAAAACGATACTAAAAAGCTCGTACATCAAGAGAAATAAAAAAAAACGTACAGTGCGCCCTCTGCTGGGTAAATGCTGCAATTGTGCCATGCAGCTGCCTGCTGTAACCATGGTAACCAAAGCCACGATTCACAAAAACTCTTGGATGGAAATGTGTGAAAATTCGCTTTTGTTATACTCATTTATTATGCGCAATTTAGACAGCTGCGCATTTTCCTTGATGGAAACACAATTGGTGTCACCATGTGTTTCCACCGTGTGCTACGGTTTCTCCAAACACTATAACTTGTGGTTCAAGTTGTAGTGTGTGTGGTATTTGATTTGGTAATTAGAATAATTCTGTCTGTGAATTTTACTCCATAAATTCCATAGTCTTGTGCATGAAATTATTGTCAAATCTGGCAATAAATAAATACACTTTAAAGGATCACTGTTTCCACCATAAAGCTTTTTTTATTCAGGAAAAGAAAAATATGGTAAAAAAAACTTGGAACAAGCACTCAGTGGTGAGTTCTGAATGGATGAATGAAACATAACTCAACTCCAGGTCCTTTTTATTGATTTTATTTTAATGGGAAAAGATTATGATATGCACAATACATCGCCCCCTCCTGGAACCGCCACCTTAACGTGGTGGAGGGGTTTGAGCGCCCAAATGATCCTGGGAGCTCTGTTGTCGGGGGCTTTGTGCGCCTGGTAGGGTCTCCCATGGCAAACAGGTCCTAGGTGACTGGTCAGACAAAGAGCGGTTCAGAAGCCCCTTGTGAGAGACCAACAGGCCCGGTTAGAACCATGAGGCCGCCCTTCTGTGGACCCACCACCTGCAGGAGGAGCCATAGGGGCTGGTGCAATGTGATTTGGGCAGCTCCAACAGCTGCCCCCACGACCCGGCAACGGACAATTGGAAGAAAATGGATGGATGGACAATACATCGCTGGGACGCATCATCAGAGAGTGATGTATTCCGGGTTCATTGGTTGTTTTGGGTCTCGCAACATCAGACACCCTCGCCCGGCGACCCAGTTGATCAAGCCGTGACTCGCGTCCCAGCAGCAGTTGTCCACGGATCGCCCCTCTTTATCCAAAGCCATCTTGAAGCTCTTTCTGCTGCTTCTGTGGCTTTTTTTTTTCAATGGCCCACTCATGCCCAGACGTGTGTAGGCTCTGTAAAGGGAACGCCCAGCAAAGCCCCTGCACCCTAATTCTACAGGCTGACAGTTTTCCCTCCACCCATTCCTCCGGCAATCCTCCACCAGCTCCTGGTATTTGGCTGCTTTCCACTCAAATGCCTCTTCGATTCGGTCTTCCCAGGGAACTATCAATTCTATCAGAGCAAGTTGTCTTGTAGCTTCTGACAGAACGATGATGTCTGGACGCAGTGAGGTTGCCGAGATGTGCTGTGGAAATTTGAGTTGTTTGCCCAAATCAACCATCAACTGCCAGTCCCGGGCAGAGGAGCGCATGCCCCCCCACTTCTTTTCGAACTCGTTTGGTCTGCTCTCCCGCCTTGAGGAAAAGGGTTGAGAGTATTTGATCGGCTCACCCAGGGCCTCCGGGCAACTGCTCAAAATGTGTTCCAGTGTGCCTCTCTCTGAACACAAAGGCCAGGATGGTGTTTCCGCTATTCCCCAGGTCTGAAGGTTTGCTGGGCTGGGAAAGGGTGTCAAATACTGCTTGAATGAGACATTTTATGCGCTGGGGTTCAGCCCAGGTGAGTTCTTGCTAAACCGTATTCTCCCATCTCATCCATGCACCCTGCTGTCTCATGCCGGCCAGTCTGCTGGATCTTGCTCCCTCCTCAGCCTCCCTCACTTCTTCTTGAATGAGGACCCTCTTCTGCTTCCCCTGGGCCTTGGACTGGCTGGACTGACGGGAAGCAGCCCAAACCCGCTCTCCCTCTTGCAGCAACTCCTTAGGCCTCAGTCTAGCCTCTGCTGTAGCCAGTTCTTGAGTAGCGCTCCACTTCCTTCCTGCGCGTACCTCAATTCCTGCTGCAGTAATCTTAGGATCCTTTGATTTTCTGTACTGCCAAGCTTCTCTGGTCCTCGAGACCTTGAATTCTTCAATGACACGGACATTCTTTTGGGAAAAGATTATAACTAATGTCCCATGTAATGTTTTGTGTGTCTGAGCAAACACAGTAAACTCCCTGAGCAGTCGACCACTGTGAGTGACCTGCAGAATGTTTTAGATCCACAAAGGTTTTATGGTTTCACTTTAAAAACAGCATTTTGAGCTCCTTTTATTGTAAAATGTTTGTCTTAAATTTATTTACCATTGCTGCTGTTAGATTTATTTTATTGTGTACACTCCATTTCGGTTCAGTTAAGTCTGTTCAGTCAACTTAATTTATCCCACATGGGGCAATTCCTTTAGAGCAGAAAACATAGAAGGACAATAAAGTTATTCAATTAAACTGATTGTAACAACTGTACATTTTTCAAACTCACTGGTTTAAAGGCATCCTAAATCCCTTTCAACTTGGGCCCCCCTGTACATTTGCCTGGTTTGCCCATCTCATAGTGACAGCCCTGCCAAAATACATGTTGTTGCTCTACATTCTGACATTTAATGTTGATTTATTACAATAGTCAAATCAACACAGACAATTATGTAATGTATAAACTTAACTGTGTAGTAAATGTTTTTAAGTTTGGATTAATTTTGTATCTAATTTACAGGTTATAGCTAAATGAGACTGTACAGTTTGAGGACAGGATTCAAAAGTTTGTGTTGCAAATTGAATGTGCCGGGTCTGCTATCCCCAACCCCTCACACACAGCGGATCAAACCAGAGGACGCGTTTTCCGACAATGTTTTGAATGAGGACCGGACCGCATGGCGCTGCCAGTGTTGTGCTCTTAACCTCGCGGTCCGACTGATGTCAGCAGGGGTTCCACTACCTTAGAAACTGCACACAAGGGGGTAAAGGGTGCAGTCGACAGGATTTACACACATTCGGCCACTGCATCTTATGCCACATTTCAACCAATATCCATGCATCCGTTCTAGAATGTGATGATATCATGTCAGGTGGAGGGCAGGGGCAAATACAACTCTATGGGAGAAATCCAAAAATTGACAAATGTTTACCCTGATCCTTATTTGACAAAAAATCTCTTACGCCATAGAATTTCCAGTTGCTCCACCTCAATGTTTTTTTTATTTTTTTTTTCATTGTTTTTATTGTAATTTTAGATTTTAGTTAAACAAAACAAGACAGTGCCTATAACTGGCACAAAACAAAACAGCTCTGAATATAATGGATATACAGAATATTGGAGGTGGTGAATGAGATTTACAGTGTATCAACGCGGTACGATACAATACAATTCAGTTGTACAGGAATCCTTTTATAAGGATGGATGAAAGGTCTGGTCCAACATAATCCAAGTACGGGCGCCACACTCTGTAGAATTGGTCTATGCTGGTGTGTATGATACTTGTCAGGTATTCTAAGGGGATCAGTTCAGAAATTATTTTACGCCAACCTCCGACAGAAGGAACTTTGTCAGTAATCCAGTTTAAAAAGATATTTTTCCTGGCAGCAAATGTTAAAATATTGAATAGTCTTTTTCCAACTGCTGTTTTCACTTGATTAGATGAAAGTCCAAGGATCAGAGACACTCCATCTCAATGTTAAACTATTGCTGGGTTGCAGGTGACATCACAGCGTTCTAAAGGCCAATACTATTATATGGAGGAAAAATTATTTTGTTTTTGAGGACATTTTTGGTCTTGTACAGAGAGATCTTGGACCCAGTGATTGATACTAATGATAATTTTTGTAATTCATACATTTTCTTTTGAGCTATGACCATGAAAGTGTAATGTTGTTAATAGGAAAAACTGGCACACTTTCACAAGTCGTAGCTCAAAAGAAAGAGTATGAATTACAAAAAATATAATTATCTGTCACTGGGTCCATGATCAGTTTGTACAAGACCAAATATTTCCTCAAAAACTAAATAATTTCCCCCCCATATAATAGTATTGACCTTTAGAATGCTGTGATGTCACCTGCAACCCAGCAATTGGTCCCTATACTCGGTGCAGAACACCATAGCATGCAGAACGCTACGGCTCTTCACCGTATTCCGCCCCGCCCACTTTTACCACTGTAGAACTGTCGGGGGCAGTTCTACAGTGGTTCTCCTCATACTTATCGGGGCGTAGCTTCAGTGTTACAGCTAACCAAATAAGGTCTGAGTCTGGGGGTTTGTTGTGTGGAGTGCCTCAAGGGTCCGTTTTGGGTCCTGTCTTACTTTTGTTGTATTTGATTCCTTTGGGAAAGCTCATCCAAAGGTTCAGTGATGTTTCTTTCCACCTACTTGCTGACGATATCCAGCTTTACTGTTCCTTTAAGCCGTCTGAAATCCAGAAGCTAAACATTTCTAAACTTAGGAATATGGTCGCACGTAATGATTTGGAGCTTATCATTCATGCGTTTGTGTCTTCACGTTTAGACTATTGTAATGGTTCATGTCTTAACAAGAAGGAGCTCTCTCTACTACTAGTGCAAAACTCTGCAGCGAGAATTGTGACCCGCACTGACAGGAGGACCCACATATCTCCTATTTTAAAACAACTTCATTGGCTGCCAGTGTCCGATGGGATCGAGTTTAAAATGTTAGTTCTAGCTTTCAGAGCCTTGCATGGTCAGGCTCCTTCTTACTTCAGCGATCTGATCCAGCCTTACACCCCTGCTCGGGCTCTGAGGTCTGTGGATCAAAATCTGCTAAAGGTTCCACGCACTTGTTTTCGTACTAGAGGTGACCGATCCTTCCAGGCTTTGGAACGATCTTCCGCCCTCTTTGCGCTCTACTGACTCTGTTGATACTTTTAAAACCAACCTTTATTTGTTCAAGCCTTTAATTAGCTACTTTTGGGCTGCTATGATTTCTGTGTTGTTTTGACCCTTTTTATATTGCATCTAATTTTCGATTTTTTACTGTGTTGTGAAGCACTTTGTGGCCTTTGTCTGTGAAAGGTGCTATACAAATAAAGATTACTTACTTACCTATTTTTTGCCACGGATCGGCACTTCCATTGTATCAACACTTCCGTTCATTAGTCGGAGAGCGAGGGAAAATGTCCGCTGCTAAAATCGGATGCTTAGTATATTCATTTACTGTACATCTCTGACATTGGAAAGCAGAAAACGGAGGATCTGAGGCGAGGCACTCGGACTGGACTCGGCATGTCTGAAAACAGTTGTGTTAGCTGTGCATATGAGTGTATTTTATCAGCACTCTTTGCTTATAATTATTTCATATCTTTATGGATTGATTTTATCTGCCTTCCTGTCACGACCCCCCGGAGGCTGTCTCTGGAGGCGGACATATTGGTGGCCTGTTATGTCCACAGTTGATTTTTCGACATACAGTGTATTATAAACACCAATATAACGTCATTACTGTGGTCAAATTTTGGCAGCACTAGACAAGAGGTATTTTCAATGCATTTTGGCTGTCTCTTCTCTTTTTGGGTAATGAACGGCTACAGGTGTGACGCATTCTGTGACAGATCACTATATACAACATGTGCATTTATTGGCCGGCATGCTCAGCTGTAATTCACAAGGATGTTCCCGTGTGTAAATTAAAACGTTGCATGAAATTGCTGAATCTAATGTTGGGGTTTTTTATAGCTAGAATTTCATCATCCCGCAAAATAAGTAAATTAAGGCCACAGTGAAGAAATCAATCTGTGCAGATTTATGGTTTAGATGAGACAGATGAGGTTTTTATTGACTCAACATGTGTGATATATGATATACTTGCAATATATTCATAACTATGCCACCACAGCTTAACGGGGCTGAGCGATTTGTCACACACAGCCCTGGGAGGAATGATAGCTGTACAGTACTTTTATTTATTCTCTGCACTGTACAATTTATTTAGTGTCCTTTAAGACTAATTTCTATACATTTTTAATCTGTTGCTTTTATGTGTGACTAATGTAGGCAGCTGGTAAACTGAATTTCCTTCGGGATTAATACATTAATAAAAATTAATATTGTATCGTAAATCCTAAATCAAGACACCAGGGCTTGACGAAGTAAACCAATCAGTGAAGGGCCGTTGATGCGGTATTTGCATTAATATTCATGGGGGGTTAGGAATCACAATTTACAAATGGAGAATTAGGGTTGGCAGGTTATGGATCTGTTGAGAGGAATCCTCCCAATGGGCTCAAAACCTTGTATGTTAATGCACCACTCAGCATAGGAACATCATCTACAAAATCAGCTGTTAGGGCAGCTGGGTGGAGGTTTGTTGATGGGGAGTTTCTGCCCTCTTCAACTGGCCCGCTCTACACCCTGGCTTTTTAATGCACCACACTATGCAAGGATACATCATACTTCATATATAACTAAATTAAATAAATATATAATGATGATAATGATAATGATAATTAAACCCAAATTAAAATTATACTGAGGAGGGTAATGACAACTGGGATGTAGCAAGATCTCGGAGTATAATATCTATTAATGTACCTTTTATAACATAAAAGTAACTCCCGGTAATCACGGGTAAAAATCTGAAAGAAATATATTAAGGATCACATTTTTTTACTTGCTTTGTACATTGTATATGAAACGAGATCGTTGTTGTATTATATAAACAGTTCAAATATTGTTTTGTAAGTTTGTAAGTTGGTCTGTGCGAATGTAGCTGCTTGACATGTTTCAAATTCTCTTTGGATGAGGTCTTGATGTTTTGTTCCTTCGGTACCATTGTGGGAAATGTCCTTTTTTTATTGCACTGAATTTGGGGGGGGGGCGCTCATACGCTTTTTGCTTCAGCACTCCTTTTGAGCAGAATGTATACTGCTCAAATAATCAAATAAACTAAAACTAAGCTTAACAAAACTCATCTACTGGTCATTTCTGATGCGGCCAAAGGGGGCGGGGGTTCCACACTGATGCCCCTCTGTATAAAAAATATATAGAGGGGAATCATTCTGGTCTCACCAGGATAGGGTCAGACTGCTCCCATTCATTGTCCTTCAGTGTCCCCTCTTTGACATCTGAACATCGTTCTACTGCACTATAACTCTCCTGCAGTGTTTAAATATTCTCTGCTCGAGCTTAATTGTCTTGTTTCATTCTAGGACCGGGTTTGCATCTGTCACATGCAGCAGCATGTGCCAAGCGACATTACTGTCAAGGCCGTCAACTGTGTAACACCAGTCCAAACAACAAACTTGAAGCACACACTGCACATACTCAGCCAAAATGAGCGAGCCAAAGTCGGGACTGCCTCTCCACCGTCACCGAGCGCCCGAACTGAGAGCACGCTTCAGCTTCAGACATTGGATATGAGGATGGTGATGATCGGAGGAGAGGGAAGTGCAGAGACAAGCGGAGGAGGACAAGGAAGAGGACACAGACCAACGGCTCCATATGATGATTCTCGAGGTGCAGGTAAACACATAAACACTTAGCATTGCCTAAAAATGAAGTTAAAACCTGGAAAATTGATATAAGCTTAGATCGTATTTTGAACTCCATAAGCTTGCATTATTTACTTACTTACATGTGATTAAAAGCCTACATTAGGGTTTTGATGTTGGTGCCGTTCCATTTTTCCTCCACACGTGACGTTGTGTGTTCCTCCCAAACTATTCGACTTTGGGTCCATCAGTCCACATTATATTTTTCCAGTAGTGCTGTGGAGCGTCCAAGAGCTCTTTCGCAAACCAAAGTTGAATAGTTCGGGAGGAACACACAACGTCATGTGTGGAGGAAAAAGGAATCAGCACCAACATCTAAACCCTCTCCTCACTGTGAAGTCTGGAGCAGGAGCATCACGGTGTGGGGCTGTTTTGTTGCCTCAGGGCCTGGACAACATGATATCATCAATAGAAAAAATGAATTCAGAAGTTTATCAAAATATTTAGCAGAAAAACCTGAGACATTCACAACAGTGAGATTCAGGCGGTGTACTTACTTATTCCTCTCTGTCCTGTGAATGTTTACATGTTATGGCCAATACAAATATGATCCAACATAAATGTTTGGGTGTCAGGCAGACACTGTTTAATAATTCCTGTGATTTTAATAAAGTTCAGACCACATTTAGTGACAAATTTAGGCAGAAATGTGAGAAATTCCAAACATTGTACTCACTTTTTCCTGCCACTGTAAGTCTACGCATCAGGCACATGAGCAGAACATCTTTGAACTAAACTATGTTTGCATTACTGTTAGTACGAAGCTAAACTTGCCAGAGTTGTTAAATGGGGCAATGGATACAAACTAATGTGTATCGTCTCAGTCATAAGATCATAAATGACGATAGCAATCTACTGTCCCACCACTTTGCACTCTTCCCATCAGGGCAGAGATGCAGAGTTTGTGGGAGCTGAATAAGTCGTAACTTCATATATATTATAATATTTGCTGGGCATAATGTACATGAATTAATGTGTGAGCAAGCCAAAGGCAAATGTCTGCCATCATTGTGCATGTACACAATAAAGTGTTTCTATTGTATTATCCATTCATCCATCTTCTTCCACTTTTCCGTTGCTGGGTAGTTGGGGCAGCTGTTGGAGCTGCCCAAATCACATTGCACCAGCCCCTATGGCTCCTCCTGCAGGTGGTGGGTCCACGGAAGGACGGCCTCACGATTCTAACCGGGCCTGTTGGTCTCTCATAAGGCCTCTCAACTTAGCCCCCAGGATCATTCGAAAAGATTTAGAGAAAGCAATTCACGCCACTTCAAGGTTGGATTATTGTAACTCCCTTTACACAGGGCTGGACCTGAAGTCTCTCCAGCGCCTGCAGGGCGTCCAAAACGCCGCACCCCGCTTGCTGACTGGCACAAGAAAATGGGCGCACATTACTCCCATTCTGTCCTCTTTACATTGGCTCCCAGTTCCTTTTCGAATAACATTAAAAATTCTGCTGATTGTTTTTAAATGCCTTAATTCGCTGGCACCTAAGTATTTGTCAGAGCTGCTGCAGCTCTAGTGTCCTTCCAGAGCTCTGAGGTCTGCAGACCAGCTCCTTTTGTCTGTTCCTAAATCAAAGCGTGTGTCCAGAGGTGCCCGAGCATGGGCGTCGGAACCATTCATTGTGAGGGGGACGTGTCCCCCCCACTTTTGAAAAGTGGTTGATTGGTCCCCCCCACTTTCACAACGTGAATTTTCATTGACTTTACATTTACTAGTTTAGACTGGACCTTTTCAATAGGCTCCCCGAGGCCAAACAATTAAATATGACCCGCGCCTTATTTTCCATACATTTAAAAACATATGTATTGGCATTATCCCATTATCCGCGCCAGTGTCGCGTCGCTCCGCGGCGCATACGCTCCGCTTTGCGTAGCTGTGTTCATGCGGCTCCTCACCTCAGAGCGGCTGAAATGTAAACATGTCTCTGTAAACCGCTGAAAAACGGCTAAAGTGAGAATACTGAGGATTATTGTTGGACGGACGGACAGATTTGACCAAACCGAAGCACAAGGACACTCGTGCATCGTGTTTCCGGAGTTTTTTACGGATTCTCACATGGAGGAGCAGGGCTTTTCGCGTCCTCGGCAGGTGGACAGCGTGTCTTCATCGGTACAAAGGCCTGACCAGTAACTTTAAGGTGAGGAACATCAGTTTTGATGTGTTCGTAAAGCGAGTGATGAAACTGATGTAGCGTGAGTTTGGGGAAACTGCACCGGGCTAGCACGAGTGTTCAACCGGTCAATACGCCCGTTAAACCTCACTGTCTGGACTCTAACTTAACCAAATAACATCTGAATTATTCAATGGACGGATAAATGTTTGCTTCCTTTACCCCTTGACTCAATTTTATCTGCGTTTTGGGGAAATGTGAAGATACGAGCGTTGAGATGTTTCTTTGCGATGGCGGGAGTTAACGGGTGTGGTTGAAGCTAAATGTGGACAAACACGAGCGCCGTCTCATAAGAGTTTCATTCACTGAGTTTTTTTCACAAAGCGTCATGAAGCCAGGACTGGACAGGAGAACAGCGGCTCCACAGGTGTTTGGTTATCCGCCCTATATGTCCACCCAGCTGCCAGGAGGAGGCGCTGCTGAGCCGATCGAGTCTCTCACGTATTCTTGAAGTAGCGCTCGATTTGGATGTAGTCCCGCTAAAGCAATAACATTGCTCTGTGTCCTGACCGTGTCCCACTGTAGTTCTTAATGTTAAGAAGTCGACCCCCTCCATTTTTGAAATGTGTCCCCCCCACTTTCCAAACGCTTCCGACGCCGCTGTGCCCGAGCCTTCTCAGTGGCGGCCCCTAAACTTTGGAACAGCCTTCCCCTACATGTACGCTCGGCGTCTGTAGAGGAGTTCAAAACCAAATTAAAAACTCACCTTTTTGCTTTGGCCTTTGGTTCTATGTAGACCAGATACAGTTTGCGCCTTTTATATTACTTGCTTACGTTTTATTGTGTATATTGTACATACTGCTACTGTACTTGTACAGCATTTTGGTCAACTGAGGTTGTTTTTAAATGTGCTTTATAAGTCCCTTAGGGGTCTGAGGGCTATATTTTGGGATTCTCGCCTGTATTTTTTCCCACTTAATTGCAGATTTTGTCCATTATCTCAATATTATACATCACTTGTTATACCTTGTTTTTTTCAGGACACCCTGGGCTTTTTAGATCTGTAGGACGTGTTGGGTTCAGATGCATCTAATTGAAATTATTTTAACAATTATATAAGGGAATAATTCAGGCGAAAATCATTTTAGACACTTTTGTTCATCAAATAAACCCAAAAAAGTGACTGAACATGGGTTAAAAACATTATAAAAATGTTGTCTGTGGTCTAATCGGTCAAAACAAAAGAGCCCACAGTTGTAACTATTTTATAAGTGTCTTTTTGTTCACAAAATCTTCAAAAAGTCCTATTTCTATGATTTAGAAGAAAAACAATTGTTCCAAAAAAGAATACACAGAGAGCTACAATATCACATTTAGGGCATATGTTTCACCCAGCTGTAGACAGAGGACCTCACACGTGAGCACCATTGACGGTATATCGTCGTCAATGGTGAGTGCGCCTGAATCTGTAGCCTATCCTTCGTGCGTCTGGTTCAAAATAGTATTTTGCGCAGGTGTTAGCGCAGATTTCCTCCTTACCTTCTGATGTGTGATCCTTTCCGGGTCTACGACGTATTATTACAGTCAGACAAACTTTGAAAACATCTTCGAATGCACGTAATCCACGTAGTAAAGTTTTTCATCCAGATTCCACGCGTAAAATTTACAAAGACCCTATTTGTTTTGGCGATAGGGATAATACCTTTCCACTTCTCTCTGTGTCGGATCATTTCCGGGTCAGAGAGTGCTGCACACGGAGGCCATAATTATCTTGAGCCAGCTCACATTCTTTGGTAGAAGTTTCCTTGCGTTACCGCGGCCATGTGCCAAAAGGAGATGCTACTATTGGACAGTTTGTCGCGACATCATTCTGTAGCTTCTTAGTGCATTTCAAGATGGCGGACCGTCGACTCGCGAGCGTCAGAATGTTACGATTTTGGTGCAAAAAAAAGTAAGTTTCTATCATTTACGGATCAAAATTGACACACGATAATGTAAAACATTGTCTCAGATGGCACAGACGACATGGCCGCGGGGTAAGAGATAAATAAAATTGACATTGACATTCAGGCGCTCAAACCCCTCCACCATGTTAAGATGGCGGTTCCAGGAGGGGTGCTATTGTATTGTATTGTATTTTAGTCTATTCTATGTACAAATCCCAGTCCTCCTATTACCAACCTCTTTGCTATTGGTCTGATTTAAACAGATTCACAGTTTCCTACAGCAAGTGCAATACTACTACTTTAGTAATTTTGTGCCGTCTTCACTTCATCTGGTACCCAAGGCCATAGAAAGACCGCTGGGGCCCGAGGTACCTGGTTTCCCGTACCCCTCATCCCAGTTTCTACAGTTTTGATGAAAGTATGTGTGATGTCTGGCTGCCCCTGATGTCCAAAAAGAATTCCATCCATCCGTCTCCCTCATCAGTTGAAGTCATAATACAAAACACGCAAAGGTGTCCGAAACATTGCTTACATAAAAGTTGGGGAGTTTAAAAAGAGAACTAGTTAAGTGATGGAAACACTTCTCAACAGCGCTGGCCTTTGTACCGCAGCCTGTTGGGAATGAGAGTGCGTTGTGTGGGTAGCGTGCGTTTGTCATACATGTCTCGAAGCCGCTGTAGCCGCTCTGTTACATGTTACGCGAATCTCCGCCAGCGAGCGCTCCAGCTTTTGCTCCCGGCCGGCGATGTTTCTTCATCTCCCGGTGAAGAAAAAAGGAAAGTGGTGTTATATAAACCAGAGAGGGGTGATCGCGGGGTCACATTGGCGCATTAGTGATTCAGAGCTTTGCCCATCTGTCGAAGCATGCCCCAACCACCAACAGTTAGCACCAGACAATTTCACTATGAAGAAGCAACAAATCAATGTGCGCCTGTCGTGTCGGCTGTCACACCAGTGTAACAGCCGTTGGGAGTTTGCTGCACGGATTGCAAATCCATCTGCCCAAAGGAAAGTGTTTGAATACCTGGACGATGATTTGGGCATTTATAGCTATGTTTGTTTGAATTGTTGCTTTATTTCTTGCCTCCGTGAGGAAATGTTTGTATAAACTCATGTTCCTAGAAAGTATGCAAAGAATAAAAAGGAGCTGCATTCGATCCTTACGCATGTGTTCGATCCTTACGCATGTGTTCGATCCTTACGCATGTGTTCGATCCTTACGCATGTGTTCGATCCTTACGCATGTGTTCGATCCTTACGCATGTGTTCGATCCTTACGCATGCGGACAGTTAGCAAGTGAGCTAGTCCATGAGACTGCTCAATGTATTTTTCCTATAGCCGTTAGCATCAACCAGCAAACATCGCAAACTATGAACCATACAGTTGTTTTCAGCTGTTGTCAACCCATCGACCACATTTAGGGGGTGTCCATGCCTAGTTAGAAATCATTAATGAATGTACAGACCTTTTGAGATTTTACCTTAGATACAAATTAGCGTGTACAAGTGTCCTCAGTGTGTATGTCCTCATACAAGTGTTCTCTAAGTTTCTGCTTTTCCTGAGTCGGATTCACAAATACACATCCTATGGACTTTAAACCATACAATCATCATTATGAAATGTACATGATAATGAAACCACAGAAAAGTATTTAAATACAGTGAAATATGTCATACTTTGCCGTACTGTAGGCTGCCTTCCTTTTTCATATGTAGTTAGCGTGATGGGGTTCGAGGGTTTAACGCAGGAGCTTTACGGCTCACGACCCAAGAAAAGATTCCGGTGCAATTTGATACTGTTTAAATCAAAGGACAACATTACAAGGGCAATTGCCTTTAGCAGGTATGAATATAATTTATAGTTTATATTGTTATTTTTGTAATTAATTTGGTTATTTGGTTGTTTGTTACAATCAGATTTGGTTCATGTTGCTCCCATCAAGCAGGCGCTTTAAATCCCCCTGGCCCACAAAACATACAGTACAGTATATAAGAAGTCATTTGTTCCAAATGCAATCACCACCATGAACAGTCACATATAAGTGGTCAGACATTTTTTTTTCACTGGTTGATGCATACCATAATAAACGTCTTGAAATTGCTCGACTTAGACTAAAAATAAAAATTTGGATGATTTTAAAAAATATATATATAATAATTCCCCCCCCCCCCCCCCCCCTCCATATTTCTACTGGAGTAATGTTGGTTCCATTAGGAATTTGATTTCGAGTCAGCATACATACAGTACCATGTAGTGTATTGCATGTTTCAATTCATTTCAAATTTCATGTGTGCTACACACGTGTGGTGAAGAGGGAGCTGAGTCTGAGGCAAAACTCTCGATTTACCGATCGATCTACGTTCCCACCCTCACCTATGGGCATGAGATCTGGGTAATGACCGAAAGGACAAGATCGCGGATACAAGCGGCCGAAATGAGTTTCCTTCGCAGGGTGTCTGGGCGCACCCTTCGAGATCGGGTGAGGAGCTCAGTTACCCGGGAGGAGCTCGGACTCGAGTCGCTGCTCCTCCACGTCGAAAGGAGCCAGCTGAGGTGGCTAGGGCATCTGTTCCGGATGCCTCCTGGTCGCCTCCCTCGGGAGGTGTTCCAGGCATGTCCTATTGGGAGGAGGCCTCGTGGAAGGCCCAGGACACGCTGGTGGGACTATGTCTCCGAGCTGGCCTGGTGTCGCCTCGGGGTCCCCCCAGAACAGCTGGAGGAGGTGTGCGTGGATCGGGAAGTCTGGGCATCTCTGCTGAGACTGCTGCCCCCGCGACCCGGCCCCGGATAAAGCGGAAGAAAATGGATGGATGGATGGATGTGTGCTACAAATGAAAAAATAAATAAATAAATAAAACTAGTGTTGTTTTGAGTATGTAATGACATGGTTCTCTCAGAAATTAAGGCCAAAATCATAATTTCAGATTTTCTATACAATATTTATTGTATACCTTCTAGGATACTCATTGAACCGTTAAAGGGTCAAATTAGGTTACAGACAGAGGCGGACTTAACCATTAGGCATAGGTCGGCGGCCGCCTAGGGCCCCCTAACGCTGGGGGGCCCCGGACCCCCTGACCACCTGTTAAACTTCAAATGAATCTTTTCTTACTTTTTAAAATTAAAAAAGTCATTAAACAACGGAATGGCTTTTGATTTATGAATGAGTTGAGCACTGTACCGGCATAAGTATAGATTGTTGTTATGTGTATGACTCCTATATTTGGGATCTCATTTGTTTCTTTCCCGCTCTACTAAAAGAAGATTTGACAGAAAGGCAGATCATCATCATCTTTACAAAATTCTGCAGAAACAGCAAGGTAATTGCTGGTATGGAATTTCAGATCTTCCTTATGAATGAAATCTAAAGTGTTTGAGAACAATGTTATTTAAAAAACATAATCTTCATTTTTTGCATTTACTTTACTGTCAATCATTTCTGGAAACATTACCCTTTTCTCTCTTTACATCTCCAGCATCTAACTTATGGCAGAAGACTGGAGGGCTTCACAAATCAAGTTAAAAGTAAGATTCTCTTGAAAAATAAAACCCAAGGATTTAAAAAGATTTTGAACATTAAGTGTGAGGAAGGCCCCATGTCTGTGTTCGCCTTGGGCCCCCAAATAGCTAAATCCGCCACTGGTTACAGAATACCAGTTGGGAGCACACGTTGAAATGCCATTTGGCTAATTTGCATTAGCATTTGGATTAGAACGTCAACACCGCATGTTTGCCTGACTAGCCCGCCCCTTATTCTGTGTTTTCAAAAGCGGCAGCAGAGTGGTATCAATCTCCGACTGACTCACTGTTTGTAGCACTATAACCAATGTGGCAATCACAGCATGAAACATCCAACTTTCCTTTCAAATTATAGGTGCATCTGAGACCCATGCTGTTTCTACTCAGAAGCTCTCGCCACCATTTCAATGTGACATGCCCTACAAAAAGAAAACTAAGAAGACAGACAATTGCGTATCTACATTCAGCTCGGCACAGTTCAGTACAGGCGGACCAGGGAATGTCCCGACTGTCCTGGTGGCTCCGTGTCAGACCGTGTGTTACTTCGTATGTAATTTCCTGAAAATTGGAATTCAAGGACAGGCTCTAAGACAACGACTAGGAAAAGAGCTGGCAGGCATTACTGATTTGCAAGATTATAAAAAAATCCCCAAACTCTTGTGGACTTGTTTTGCTTGCTCGCTTTGGGCCTTTCCAACTGCGTTAAGGGTGGACAGAAATCAATGCCTGCTTGACTTGTCCGTCCTCACCTTGCTGTAACAACTGTCTGGCGATCACGCAGTGCTGCACAGTCTTTCCCCCGCGGTGAGCTCCGGCCATAAATGGTTGATGCTCCCGCCAGAGGCTCAGGTGTCACTCCGGCTCGTACTCTGACACGAGAGAAGGAACCAAGGTAACGATGTCAGAACAACATGAATGAATTACAAAACAGAGCCGATGCATGCAGGTGTGGGTGACCGCTCCATTGAGCTAAGGACTCAGCCTCCTTTCAGTATGTACAATGAAGTCGAATGCCAGGACGAGAGCTGTAGAATTACAATAGTATCCGTACTCATTTTGGATGGCATTTTGGCTTTGATTATTTCATAAGTAATGGCCACTACAGAAACACCCCCAATGTCACATGATGATTGTGATCATTTATCAGAAATATTGTGAATGCCTCTACATTCATCCCATTGCACCAATTAATGATGGTGCAAAAGTAATTTGACCTTTTTATGCACTTCATTTAAGCTTTACAATCTAATATGAAGATGATCCATCCATCCATCCATCTTCTTCCACTTGTCCGTAGCCGGGTCGTGGGGGCAGCTGTTGGAGCTGCACCAGCCCCTATGGCGCCCCCTGCAGGTGGTGGGTCCACAGAAGGACGGCCTCATGGTTCTAACCGGGCCTGTTGGTCTCTCATAAGGGGCTTCTGAACCGCTCTTTGTCTGACCCGTCACCTAGGACCTGTTTGCCCTGGGAGACCCTACCAGGGGCACGAAGCCCCCGACAACAGAGCTCCCAGGATCATTCGGGCGCTCAAACCCCTCCACCACGTTAAGGCGGCGGTTCCGGGACGGGGTATGAAGATAATGTAGTAGAATATTGAGGAAATACAGCAGAAGTTAGTTTGGTCACAATCAGCAAATCATAAAGGTAATGGTTTACAAGCCTGAGTAAACAATCTCTACATTGAGCTATTATTGTAGCCACAGCTTCTTTGGAGTAAAATGGTGGAAGTGAGGCGGCCAATCTGTGCCATCTTTTACCAGCAGCCACTGATTCACACACAAGCAGTGCGGGAAGTAGGGCTGAGCGATTTTATTTCGATTTTCCTTCCCAAATTTACCATTAATAACTTTTTGTTGCATATAACTTAAATTATAGCCTAAACTGAGACAATGTTATTGCTCATGAAATATTACAACTGACTTATTTAAGTTTGACTTTTTACATTTTTATAATTGTATACCCTGCTGTAATATTTTTTGTAAATAGCCTAAATAATGTCTTGCTATTTGCATCTTAATTGTGTTTTAGCAGTGCTTATGAGATAAGTTCTCATCCAAAAAAAGTCCCAACAGCTCACCTTCATCTCTGTGGAGGCAGAGACAGCCAGTGCATCAGAGCGCGGGGCAGCGCGGCCCGGGACTCTGAATAGAGTGATTAGCGCAATGGCTAACGCAATGCTAACAGAGAAAAAAGCAACAGTCCTTCGCGGTGGCTGTGTCGCCGCTACAGTCACTTCTATGGGCCGCGGCCATCAGCTGCACTCTGCGATTTGGAAAACGCGTTGCGTGATATCGGGATAAAATTGCAAATGCAATTAATCGTTCAGTGTCTTGCCCCAGGACTCACGGGACTCAAACCGATGACCTTTGGATCCGTGGACGAACGATGTTACCAACTGAGCCAGTGTCGCTCATACAGTAAATAATTCGCCCCTACTCGCCATGCACAGTGAAATAGTGTTTTGTGTCTCTTTTATGGCTATCCTGGACCGACCACTCGGGCTGCCTCCCACACAGCCTCTTCTCTCTGACACTCGTGTGGCAATTCAACAGCGCTAACAGCTCGGTAACAGAGGCAGCTGCTAAGCATCTGTGCAGCACAACGCATTATTACCGCTCCTGGGAATTCTCCACTCAATGCAGTCGCGTTATATGCTTTGCTATATCAACATCCAATCACTGCCCCATCTGCCGCCTTGCTCTTGCTCAAGGGCACAAGGGCGTTTGAGTTCGACCCCGCTGTCACGTGCGACGGTAATACCCTCCATGTTGGGAGCGCCAGGGCGAAGGCTGGATCATAAGGGTTTGTGGGGGTAAGAGGGTTGGAAGTGTCAGATCTGTCAAGGGAAACATAAGTGAGTCTGAACACACGTGCCACGACTGTTAAGAAGAAAAAGGTTTGGGGCCAGTCAACGTGCGCTCCAAGATGTGCTCAACCTTGTGTGTTGTATGAACAGTCGCAAAGCCTTTCCAAATTTATGTCGGACACAAAATAATTTCCTTAACTAAACATTTAAATTGCAAGAACAGCCCTCGTGCAAAAAGACTTCAAGTTACCTGCCTGATTTCTTTATTGATGGACTGTGGAATCCTTATTATAGCACATTTTTCCGCATTTTCTGCAGCTTTCAGCACTTTCATGCTTAGGGGGAAAAAAAATCGAATTAGATTATTTAGAGAAAAAAATGGTAGAATAATGGTTTACAAGCCTGAGTAAACAATCTCCACATTGAGCGATTATTGTAGCCACAGCTGCTTTGGGGTAAAATGGCGGAAGCGAGTCGGCCAATCTGTGCCATCTTTTCCCAGCAGCCACTGATTCGCACACCATCAAAACGCTCCGCATGTTGAGGAGAATCCTGCTGTTACTTTTGCTATTCACGGTTTTTTTTTTTTTTTTTTGCGCAATTGACCGAAATACCAAACATTTTTCCCCATTGACTTATAATGGGGCTTCCGCCAATTCATACTTTCCGCAATTCTTTTTCCGCATTTTCCGCAATTTCTGCAATCTGCTCATGTTCAGCCTCCGCAACTTGTGGGTTTTCAGAAGAAAAGAAAAAAGTGCCTTCTGCAGTTTTTCCTTTTTTTTTTTTTTACGGGATTGGGATTTTTTTTTTGCATTGGTGTGTATGTGGAAACCGGCCCATGCATTTTACCAGGATTTCAGGGACACCAGGTCCGTCCGCTATTTGTGCAGCATCTGCAATTTCAGCAGTTCAGCGATTTCAACAGTTGTGGAATTTCACCAGTTTAAGCATTTTAAACCCTTTATGCGACATAAGAGTTTATGCCATTTAGGATTTATGAAATTCAAACAGCAATTTACATCATTTATGCAAGTCAACCAATTTATGCATTTTACCAGTTTATGCAAATTAACCAATTTATCCAATTTCAACAGTGTATGCCATTTCTGCATTTGCGTCTGCAAAGAATGTCTAATTTTGACATATCATGCAAAACGTTTTTTTGTTAGATTTAAACCATGTTGTAATACCCTCATCGAAAACACACCTGGATCAGTATTTCTTCGGATCAATCGCGCAGTTTTGAGTAATCTCTTCTCTTAATTATTGTCTTCTCTTCTGTTGTTGGAGCGTTCATATCTGTACTTCCCGGGTTATTTTGTGTCATTGGCACTAACAAAAACTGTCCTCCACTGTTTTAAAGTCCTGAGCGGTTCTGTGTGTACACCAGTGTCTGCGTACACTGGTGTATGAATGAGAGTGTGAGTGGGTGACTTACTGTAAAGCGCTTTGGGCCTGATAAAGGTATAGGAAAGTGCTATAAATGTTGAGTCCATTTCCACCACAACGTTTTTTTACATTATTGTTGCATGTTATTTCCACTGCTACATGCAGCGGCAGCTCAAGGTAATCTCTACTAGCCCTGGCGCCGATGAAGACAGGAGATTTTTTGATGAATGGGGGTTTGACTGGTGCTATGTGATTTGGGCAGCTCCAACAGCTGCCCCCACGACCCGCCAACGGACAAGTGGAAGAAAATGGATGGATGGATGGGGGTTTGACTGAATTTAGCGCGATTATAGATCGACCGAGTGAGAATCGTAAGAGCAGACACGCCACCAGTCGGTCAAACAGCTGACGCCGCGCTACTGTATACTGTCCTCTCTTCCTGCTTCATTTCTCCTGTTGGGGGGAAAATAAATGTGTCCCACACGCCTTCACTTACGGGTCACTTGCATGAGAAACACGCGGGGGTCCGGGTTGGTCAACAGTGCCACTTGATCACGGTCGGCCTTCCTGAACTTGTTTTCGGTCTCTCAAATGGAGGTCAAATGGAGGCAAAGCGAAGAAGCGGGACATATTTCCAGTTGATTTAATAAGAAAAGGAGGCGGACAGACATCAGTCCCGAGACAGCGGGGAGAGAAGGAGCGGCATTGTCCGAAGACACAGTGAGTGCCGCTGTTAAAACTGGCTCTTGTGAACTTTGGGTAATATAATGTTGTGCTGTTTGCCGTGGTCTATGCTGGGCTCGCCGTCGCCATTTGTTATGAAAGAGAAGTGAAAGGGAATCTGGCTACGGTATTTTCTGCGTGTATTTCGCTCAGTTACTTTTTACTCCTTTCCACGTGTTTATTTGTTTATTTGTTTATTTGAGCAGTACACATAGTGCTCAAAAGGAGTGGGCTGAAGCAAAAGCTTATGATTGCCCACCCCCAAGTGCAATAAAATAAATAAAAAAAGAACATTTCAAGCAGCTACATTCATACAGACCAACTTACAAACTTACCAAAAAAAATAATAATATATGAACTGTTTATACAATTAATTGAAGCAACGCACAGCTACAACAACAATCCCGTTTCATGTACGATGTCTAGAACAAAGCAGTCAAAAAAAAAAAAAAAAAATGTGATCCTTAATATATTTCTTCCAGATTTTTACCCTTGATAACCGAGAGTTACTTTTATGTTATGAAGGTACATTAATAGATATTATAATCTGAGATCTTGATACTTTCCAGTTGTCATTACCATTCTCAGTATAATTTTAATTTGGGTGTAATTTCCATAATCATTATTATTATATATTTATTTAATTGAGTTATATGTGAAGTATGCTGCAAGCCCTGCATAGTGTGGTGCATTAAAAAGCCAAAGTGTAGAGCGGGCCAGATGAAGAGGGCAGTAACTCCCAATCAACAAACCCCCACATGGCTGCCCTAACAGCTGATTTTGTAGAATATGTTCCTATGCTGAGTGGTGCATTAAAAGACAAGGTTTAGAGCCCGTTGGGAGGATTCCTCTCAACAGATCCATAACCTGCCAACCCTAATTCTCCGTTTGTGAATTTGAGCAATAGAATGACAACCGTTCCAAGCAGCAACACTCTTCCAGATTATAGAGGAACAATACACATAATCCATCCTACTGCTCCCCCTAGTGGCAACACATTTCTTCTTGTCTGTATATTTCAAAAGTCTTTTGTTTGTATTTAAATTTGAACAGGTTGATGTTTGGACATCGTTTCAAATCCATCTCCAGTTTATTCCACAATTGAACACCATTAACTGTTGGACTAAAACTTTTCAAAGTTGTGCTATGTTTCTGAATCCTAAAGTTTAATTCATCACGTAATTCATAACGACCAGTACGTTCTTGGAACCTTCTTTGTAATTGGTTTGGTAACAATTTATACCTTGCTTTGAATAACATTTGAACAGTTTGGAACTCAACAATGTCACAAAACTTCATGATCTTTGATTTTAAAAATAATGAGTTTGTGTGGTCCAAAAACCCAACTTTATGAATTACTCGGATAGCTCTTTTTTGCAACAATATTATTGGTTTAACTGTGTTTTTGTAAGTACTACCCCAAACCACAGTACAATAATATAAGTAGGGCAAAATCAGAGAACAGTATAAGGTATGTAGAGCTTTGATGTTTAAAATGTGCTTTGCTTTTGCAATTACTGAAATGCTTCTAGAAATTTTCGTAGATATATATTTAATATGAGATTTCCAAGTAATTCTGTCATCAATAATCACACCAAGGAATTTGATTTCATGCACTCGCTCGATAACAACACCTTCTATCTGAATTGCTTCCTGAGCATTGGAGTTACAGTTGCCAAATATCATCATTTTGCTTTTACTCAGATTTAAAGATAATTTATTTTGTTTGAACCACTTGTTGACACTTTTGAGTTCCAAGTTAACAATCCGACACAGCTGCTGTAAGTCGTCTCCTGATGCAAAAATATTTGTATCGTCAGCAAACAAGATAAATTTAAGTATTTCAGACGTTTTACAAATGTCGTTAATATACATATTAAACAATTTTGGGCCCAGAATAGAACCTTGAGGTAAACCACAGACAATTTGTCGACAACTCGACTGATAGTCACCGATTTTCACACACTGTTTTCTATTTTTTAAGTAACTGGTAACCCACTGTAGAGCTACCCCCCTAATTCCATAATGTTCTAGTTTATTAATTAATATATCATAGTTTATTGTATCAAACGCTTTACTCAGGTCAATAAATAACCCTATTGCACATTTCTTGTTATCTACAGCATTAGTTATTTCTTCAGTTATATCAAAGAGCGCGTGTGAGGTTGAGTGATTGTTCCTAAACCCAAACTGATTGTCCGAGAGTAAATTACACTTTTCAATAAAGCTGTCGAGTCTAGAGTTAAAAACCTTTTCTAAGATTTTAGAGAATTGCGGTAAAAGGGAAACAGGCCTATAGTTTGTAAAGAGATGTTTATCTCCTGCTTTGAACAGAGGAATCACTTTTGCTACTTTCATACTATCAGGAAATTGTCCAGTTTGCAACGATAAGTTACAGATGTAAGTTAACGGCTTAGAGATACTTTCAATAACAGTTTTTAAAGTTTTCATGTCCATGTCATGGTAATCGGTCGAAGTTTTATTTTTACACCCTTTAACAATGTCCAGTATCTCCTTTTCCTCCACAGGTTTGAGGAACAGGGACATAGGATTTGCTTCTATCAGATCACAATTATAGTTCTCAACGTTTACAATTTTTGCAGCAAGGTTCGGTCCAACATCTACAAAGAATTTATTAAATGTATCGACTACTTCATTCATATTATTTAAAGTGTTATCCTCATCTTTGAAATATTTTGGATAATTAATCGTTCTTGGTTTATTTCTAATTATACTATTTAAGATGTTCCATAAACCTTTAATATTATTCTTATTAGTATCCAACAACTTATTATAATAATCCTGTTTACATTTTCTAATGATACCTGTCAGTTTATTTTTATATTTCTTATATTTATCCTCAGCTTCTTTTGTTCGGTTACTTATAAAGTTTTTGTAAAGATTTTTTTTTTTCTTGCAAGCATTTAGTAAACCTTTAGACATCCATGGTGTTTCTTTACACTTTCTGTTTTTACTGTATTTCTTCATTGGGCAGTTTTTGTCGTATACCTTTTGAAATACTCGCGTAAACTCATCATACGCCATATTCGTGTCATTCTCTCTGTACACAATACTCCAGTCTTGAGCTAAAAGCTCCTTTTTAAATGCATCAATAGTTTTCTCTGTTTTTACCCTTCTAAACCAATACTTGTTTTCCTCTTCATCTTTTACATATCCATTTTTATACATAACGAAAACTGGAAGGTGATCACTAATATCATTTATAATTAACCCGCTGACTGTATCACTTTCAATTTCATTTGAGAAAATGTTATCAATCAAGGTTGCACTATGGGTTGTTATTCTACTTGGTTTAGTGATTAGAGGAAACAGACCTATACTGAATAAAGTATTTATAAATTCGTCCGTCTTTTTATGTTTATATGGGTTTAACAGATCGATGTTGAGGTCTCCCCCCACAAACATGACTTTATGATTTAATCCTGAAAAGTGCTCCTCCATCCAGTTAGAAAAAACATCTACATCAGAGCCAGGTGTTCTATAAATACAACTCACAATAATATTTTTCTTTTTTTGCCTTGTAATTTCAACAGTAAGGCATTCAAGTGTATCATCCACCACCATTGTCTTATTTTCCATTACTTTGTAACTATAGTTGGAGTCTATAAACATAGCTACGCCCCCTCCATGCTTATTCTTTCTGTTCATACTTATACATTCATAACCATCAATAGAAAACTCAAATTCTCTATCATTATTGATCCATGTTTCTGTGATTAGAATGACACTGAATGGTGTGGAAAACTGTTTTAAGAAGCTTTTGATGTGGTCAAAGTTTGCATAGAGGCTTCGACTATTGAAGTGGATTACAGTGAATGCCTTAATGTTCTTAATTTTACTATTGTACAGATCCTCTGTGTAGTATTGACAGTCATTGGTAGCTCTAGTAAAAAAGTTATTTTCCGGGTCGATGTCGATCTCAGTGTTCTGTAGGTCGTATTGAGAGAATGTAAAATCCTGGGAGTTTGCTTCAGCAATTCTCCTTATTGAAAAGTCCAAGTCGGTGCTTCCTATAGAACTATATGTATTACTGGACATGTGAAATTATGTGCTTTTACATACCAAAATCCATACGCTTTTCCCGGTGTTTATACTGGATGTGGTGTACTGCTGCGTGGACGTATAATGAGTTTGTCATATCTCAAGAAGGCGATCTCCCCCCTTTCTCGTGCAGCTCTCAGCTCCGGCATCAGTTCTTTGCGTTTTCTTTTTATTGATTCGGTGTAGTCCTCGTTTATGAAGATTTTTGTTCCTTTAAGTCGTTTGGCGCGCTGCAAGATTTCCTCGCGATCCTTCCACCTCAGTAGTCTGGCGATGATGGGTCTCGGCCAGTCTCTCCCGCCGTCGTGTTTCCCTACGCGGTGAGCCCTCTCCACCTCCACCGCGTGATTTAGCTGTAGCTTCTCCTTCAGTATCTCCTTAACTTTTACCTCGGCGTCGGCCCAGGTCTCCCCAGGTGACTCCAACACTCCCTCAAATACCAGGTTGTTTCTGCGGCTCTGTCCCTCCAAATACTCCAATTTGTCCGTGATGATGTGTAAATTGTCACATACTTTGTAAAAGTCCGTTTGTAAAGTGTTTGTGCGCTCCGTGAGTTTCAGATTATGTTCTTTTAAAGTGTCCACCTCACCTTGCGTGAACTGCAGGCTTGTTTTTAGTTCTTGAATGTCCTTAGTCTGTAAATCCATGCGGGTGTTTGTTGATTCCATTATGAGTTTAATAAATCCTTTGAAGTTCTCCTGTTGTTGTTGAATTAATTCCCTGAACATGACCCTCTGCTGCTCCATGAGCTCCGTGACTCGACTGAGGCTTACGTATTCCTCTTCCACCGCCGAATCTGCCTGTTGCTTCGCCTCTATTTTCGGCGGTTTAGGCATTTTGCTCCCTCTCAGCAGGCCTGAATGTTCTTAATATTCTTAACGAATATTTTGATATTCTTAAAAACGTGTTGAGTTTTAAGTCGGTAAAACCGCCCACGCTTGCTTTGAAAAAACGGCCTTAAGATTGAAACGTTTCATTTTCTACGACTGGGGTCTAGTCATTATTATTATTATTATTATTATATTTATTTGAGTTATATGTGAAGAATAATGTAAGCCCTGCATAGTGTGGTGCATTAAAAAGCCAGGGTGTAGAGCGGGCCAGTTGAAGAGGGCAGTAGCTCCCCATCAACAAACCCCCACACAGCTGCCCCAACAGCTGATTTTGTAGATGATGTTCCTATGCTGAGTGGTGCATTAAAGGACAAGGTTTAGAGCCCGTTGGGAGGATTCCTCTCAACAGATCCATAACCTGCCAACCCTAATTCTCCATTTGTAAATTTGAGCGATAGAATGACAACGGTTCCAAGCAGCAACACTACACATAATTGATCCTACTGCTCCACCAATTTATTTTCATACTCTTATTTTCATATCCAATTTGGGGTTATACTCTAATACTGGCGATTACAAATGGTAAATTAGGTGCAACATGGCCACGAAATGAGTACAATCATTATATAGACAATATTACAATAGATGTTTGACTCAAAGTGACTCAAAGTTTTCTAAATGCCGTTCACTTGTTGGTTTCAATAGTACTGTTAGAGCATTTTATTAAACTTTTCTTTCTTTTTCTAGATGGAAGATGTGATGACGTCCCTGAGATAATCTGCTGGATCTTCTTGTCCAGAGGAGGCCGGAATCATCAGAGCAATGGACATAAAGAGTTAGCGGGAAACAACGTTAGCGTTAAGGCCAGTGGACGGGAGTAACGGTGTTCGGACTTTAAAAACTATACGGCGTCGAGCAGCGACTCGAGGTGGAGAGGGAGACGGCATCCAGTACAACTCAAGACGTGTTCATGATTAATCTGCATCATGACCCAAATCGTCACACATTCCCATTTCAGACACACAAATTGCTTTTCTGCCTCTTCCGTCGCGATTACATGACTTGTAAATAGCGGTAATAAAACACACTGGGAAATTGGCTTTGCGTCTCTGTCACTGTTGAGCTCTGCCCATGAGTGGGTAATGTGGTTTCTGAATGTTCCTTGTCATATTTTTTCTAAATTCCATTCCCGTTATGTTTCGCCAGCTGGGAATTGTACATGTTCTATTTGTGTAGATTTCCATGGAAAACATAATGGGGATTTTGTGTGGCGATGAAAACATGGATATGGCCCTATTTTGAGATGAATAATCACACCATGAAGACACATAAGGGTGTACCCATTGAATAGCATATATTACTTGTTTCGGTCAGGACAGTGAATGTTAATGAGCACATAGGGGTCTCATGCATGTAAAGGAAGACATTTCAAAGCGAGCCCTTTGCTAAAGTGTGCCATCACCTGGGCACCACACTTAAGGAGTGCCTGGCTGTGATTCATGCCTTAACTATTCCACATTTCACATGTGACTCTGTGTCGGCCTCTGCTATCCACCACGCTGCCACGTGCTGGGCCCCGGGCAGCACAGAGCGGGACAAGAACAGACTGGGCTGGCCCCTGGACTCTCTGGAGGAGGTGAGGGCCAGGAGGTTATCAGCCAAGCTCACCTCCATCGTGGACAACACCTCCCGATGCAGACCTTGATATTCTACTTTTCAGATCTGTTCTAATTTTTATTTTCTTATTATTTATATTTCTTCCCCTTAAGATTTTTGCTTTTACTCATTGCACATAAGATACCTCTTTTACTATTTAAGTATTTTCACATTTCCTGTCTATTTTGCACACCCTGTGAGATCAATAAAGGCGTATCTTGTCTTATCTTCCCGGAGAGCTCTTCTGTTGAGCAGAGGCTGATGTCGCTCTGCATCACCTCTCAGTACAGTAGTTCATGTGCACCTAAGATTGAGCACATAATCATCATCTCATCACGTGAGCGTTATATCACCGTGATTGTTATGTTTTTGAAGACACTCGTGATCCTCATGGGCAGGTCGGCTATACTGCCTTTCCCCTGATCTCAATCACGTCATGAGAACTGTACAGAACCTGATAGAGCCAGGATGATTCATGCTCTCCATTTGTAATGGCGGGACTTGTCTTTCTTCTTGCACATCTCCTGCAGCCTGGTTGTTCATGTGAGGGACATACCGTCGCCTCATCACTGGGGCTGTTTCCCAAAGCCTAGGTGCTGTAGGCGTATTCTTTACTATATGGACACAGGACGGAGGCTCGGTCTATTAAAATCAAAAATCATTGTTTTATTCCCTATATTACAAACTAAAGCACACAAGTCATCAGCTACATCTTGGCCGATCCGACGAGGGGAGGAGAGAGAGAGCCTCTCTGCCTGAGCAACACATACCACAAAGGAGTAGGCGTGTCTACAATCTGACTCCTCGTTTTACCACACAGCCCCCCAGTGGATCAAATGTAAATACAATGGGGCAGTATAATGGAATGGCCGGTTAGTTATATTAAAGCACAGATTACATCAACACAGTTTTATATATAATCTCTAAAGCCTAATATGACAAAAATATATATGGTAATATTTTCCACAGTACTTTGCCTTGCCTTGGTGTTGAAGGCGGTGCCTCCAAACTCACTTCCTTCCACTCCAAGGCAAGTGTCCTGCCTTGGTCCAAAAAGAGCTGCTAATGGGACACACTTCAAAGATAAAGGAAGTGACATTGCTAAATACAGGAAGGAAGTTAAGTTTTAGCTAGGGGATTCTTAAGGGCTGGGGGTGACAGTAATTATATTTTTACCAACTATCCATCCATCCATTTTTTTCCACTTGTCCGTTGCCGGGTCGTGGGGGCAGCTGTTGGAGCTGCACCAGCCCAGGCGAGGTACCTAAGCTTTGGGAAACTGCCTGTGTCTCTACGCTGTCATCATTACAAATTTGTTTTTACTTTTGATTAACCAGGATAGTCCCACTTAGATTAAGTATCTCTTTTTCAGGTGAGTCCACAGGGAGAACGTGCAACCTCCATGAAGGCCCTGTCCGGCCTGGGGATGGAACATGGGATCTTCTTGCTGAGAGGCACCGGCGTGCAGTACTGTTACATAGAAGAGTAGACTTGTAAAAATGAAGCACTCATGGGCATAAATATATCAGAAGCGCACACAGCAGAGCTGACACGTGAAACCTTCCCTTACCCGGGCGAAGGGCTCTTAACCAATTATGTATAATGAATAACAGTTAAGCATGAACATCCTTACTTGGGTTGAAAATGAATTGGATTGTTTGGTTATAAGAGACTCTGGCCATATCCATAAATTAACAGTTCAATCAGATGAGCAGATGAGAGGGTTTGTCTTTTGAAGAGTGATCCCAGTGTTGAGGCCTGTCCAGCTCCCTGTGTGGTGTGATGACTCACCTCTGAGGTCTGTCCAGGCGACGCTTACTGCCAGAATACTGGAGCACATCATTGACCATCGCCACTGTGCACTCAAGCGTCCCTTTTTAGTAACACTTTGGCACTAAGGCTTATTTAGAAATCATTTACAAGTAAATCATGAACCAATGTTCAAAGGTCCCATTTGGATGCGACACGCGGCTGAAAACAGCTCCTGGCCTACTTTTGTTTTGTTTTTTCAGGCATGAGAGTTTCAATGGAGAAATAAAATTCATCTACTCATATTTGCTTGCTCTTTGTGTACCGTGATCAGTAGAATAGTTTGTTCAGCAAATCATGCATCAGTATCTGGGCTATCAACAACTATCAATTTCAACACTGTTCACATAGAAAACGCTTCATTATGAAAATTCCTCTTCAGTTTATGTGCACCGTTTCGGAGGGTCAGAGGAGACTGAAGGCAGCCAGCCAGGTTTCCTCCGAGAGCTACGATTTCCCTGACCTCCGGGTCAGGCCGGCCCACAATGGCAGCGCGGCTCAGTCGCAGCGGCTCAGGACTAACACCTGAACACTATTTCGTTGTACGCTTGTACAATGACAAATAAAGCACTTACTTACTTATGTTTTTTTAGTTTAGTTTATTTTTTCAAAAGAGGACAGCGCAATTTCATAAAACACATGAATAACACATGAGTATGAACAGCCAGAATTGGCCAAAGAGGCTATTTTTCATCTGTAGTCCCCCGGCCATGATGTCAAAATGGCAATAAAACGGACAAAAACAGACATTGTTAATAAAACACAACATCAAAATATAATACAATATTTACAAAAATGTTCAGTGAGCGGCCAAATAGACAGGTTTTAGTGTGTGCATGTAAATGTGTTCACCGGCCTATCTTGCAAATGTTTCTTAAATGTTTTGTAAGGGGATAAGTGTTTGATGGTGTCGGGTACACAGTTCCACTCTCTGGGAGCTCTCACAGACCAGGCCGCCTGACTGAAGCTGCTCTTTCTCAGAGGGATTACACAGTCACCTCTCATTGAGCCTCGGGTGACACGACCTAAGATGTAGTTACATATACAGGTCTGCCCTGATGTAGTTACATATACAGGTCTGCCCTGTGTATTTAAGTACAATTTGTTCCCGTAAACCTTGGTTTCACCTCCACTTATCTTGTTCTGCCCGGGGTGAGAATCAACTGTGCTGTAGAACGTTCCCTAACCTGATCTGACCCGCAAAAAAAATAAAAATCATAATATCGTCTGCTGTTCAAAGATGTCAGGTAAACGGTGCTGGGATGAGCTAGTCCTTGCCAAGCTATAACATCTGTTGAACACTTCTCGCTGTGATAAGTTCAGCCGCTTCAGCTCATTACTGCGCGATAATGACACGTTCAACCTTTCGTCCCAGTTCTAATAATAACCGTTGAAGTATGTGGGCGGTACTGACACCGCCATGTTGGCCTGAAAAGGCAATTCGGTGTGTTCAATGCGTTGCTCTTAATATAACTCATGCAGATACAAGGCTGACGGACAATCAGTCACAGACGTCCAGGAAATCAACCCAATCCGGCTGAAAAAAATTGTTTGCAATGGAGAATTCTAGTGTATAGAAATAGGGTTGGAGTGAACATAAACATGACATAAGGGGATTTGTATCAGAACGTTATAGCTGATAAATGTGTTGGAAGTTACACAAATTCAAGTTTTTAAAAGTACATACTTTGATTCATGTTTCATCTCATGACTGCATGACAGAACCCTGGACTTTAACTCTGTCGGCTGAGCACATGGTGGAGCATGTGTCACAATCGTTCACTTGATTATGCAAGCATCAAATTTGGCATGGATATATATTAGACCAAGGTGTTTCAGAAAAGCCTGGTAGCCACAAGAAAAATCCAAAATGGTGGCCATTTTTCAAGATGGCTGTCTCACACATACATATTTTTGCATAAACCTCATTCTGCGAATTGGGCAATTGTGTTCTCAATGGGTAAATGAAATAACCCCAATGTCAAACAACTCATTTTAAACTCACTTGTAAACTGCAAAGTGTAATAATAAATAAATAAATAAATGCAATTGTTGGTGAACGGGTTCACAATCTACGTTTTTTCCCCCCCGTTCAATCGTGCAACATGAAACATAAAACTTAGATAAATAATAAACTATAAAAAAACTATTTATTTATTTATTTTTCTATTTGAATTAGGACTGTACATTTTAATCAACATGTCAGCAAAAAGCATCAATGTAAATATGCCGGAGTTAGCACAGTAGCTAATTTTCATCAAACATTTACTTCTACAATATACAGAAGAGCTATATATATACACAATACATACAGACATTTCAAGGACAACATACAACCAGCCTCAACGATGCCCCCAACGCTCCAAAAAAAAAGGATAATCTACCTGTGTGTGCATGTCTGGTTAGTTTTCAACCAATGTTTTAGAGCACTATTAAAAGTAAAACAGGTGCCACAGTTCCTGCCTTGGGTTGGCAGTGTGTTTCATGACTGTGACCCTCTGATGGACAACACCATTTGACCAAATTTAGTCCCACGCCGTTGAACATTACTGTCGCCTCTGGACAATGCTCTGCTAATTACTCGATTACAAGGTTTTTTACTTATAAAATCTGCTGCGGAGAAGACGCGAGACCATTTAAAACTTTAAAAATTAGGCAAGCATCCATAAATATTTGATAGCTATCAAGGTCCAGAATATTATACTTACTTCAAATTTTACAATAATGATACCGTAAGGGCTTTTTGTCCAATATTTTCTTAAATATGGATTTCAGTGGTTTCAGGACAGATTCTGATGTGTGAGACCATGTAGTATAACAGTAGCTTAAATGGCTGAATATCATGGCGTGCATATACGTCTTCGCTGTCAGAGAAGGTCTTATATGTTTGACGTTTGACAAGTTAAAATTGATTGTATGGGAATTTGTTTTTACATCTTGCTTGAGTCAAATACCACTCCAAGGTATTTAAATTGTTCAACCACTTCTAATAAAACATACAGATCGCTTCACTTTTAGTTTTTGCATGGACATACAAAACTGTGTCATCGGCATACAATATCTACATTAGGTAGATTATTGACATATAAACTGAATAGAATTGGACCTAGTATAGAGCCTTGTAGGACTCCAGCTGAGCAAGAGAGAAAAGTGGATTGTGATGTTTCAATCTGAACAGCTTGTTTTCTCTCAGACAGATATGATTTTATCCAGCAGAGAGCACTATTAGAGAAATTAAATATGTTAATTTGGCAAGAAGGACATTATGATTGATAGAATAAGGGCACGCATTAAGAAGATTAAAATATGATAGAGAAAAACAGCGTGACTGTATTCACAGAGGTGCAGGTGCATTAAGTGTTAGCAGCAGATATGAGAGCGAATATACCACATAGTGCAGTGCAAATGGCTGGAACAGGTTATTATAGAGTCTGGTGCAGAGTTATTGGGTCTTTTTTTTTGTTTTGTTCATGAGTCTGATAGTGGAGGAGAAAAAACTGTTCTGGTGACAGGTAGGGATGGGCATCGATTTTCGAATAGTCGTTAAATCATAAAAAATCGAATAGTGTACCATCATTGAAGTAAACCATATCTGGAAGAATTTTTTTTTTTATTACTGGCGGCTTCCGCACGGGGGCAGCGTACCATTTGACGATACACAGTGGCGGGCTACATGCCAAGCCGTAGAAAAAGTAACAAACTGGAGAAGACACGATGGAGAAAAAGCAGTCGTCAAAAAGTTCCATGTGGAACTTTTTGACGACTGCTTTTTGTTTTCCAAAAAACAACTGAAACAGAGGTACAATGTAAACTCTGCGAGGCAAAGCTTGCATATCACAAGTCTACAACAACCATGCACTCTCATATGAGAGCAAAGCACCCGTGTGAAAGCGGCGGGCCGTCGTCACAGCAACAGTCAATTGCCAGCTTTGCCACTAGAAGACATACATGTGATGACAGACGTGCGGAGCAAACGGCGTCCCTCATCTCAAAGATGATTGCAAACGACATGCTCCCCATCAGCTTCCTTGAAGGTGACGGTTTTCGGAGTTTGATGGCATTTGTTGAGCCAGAGTTCTCAGTCCCATCAAGAAAAACCATTACAACCAGACTTGAAAAACTTTTTGATGATAAAACAAGTGAGCTCTGCTAACAAATGTTGAAAAGGTGTCTTTGACCACTGATTCGTGGACAGCGCTGAGAACAGAATCATACGTAACAATCACTTGCCATTACATACAAAGCTGGAAGATACAGAGTGCTGTTCTGCAAACCAAAGCAATGCCAGAGCGGCATACAGCTGAAAACATTGCCAACGTGCTCTTCACCGCTACCGACCACTGGGGGATCCGCGGAAAAGTCATAGCCTGTGTCCATGATAACGCAAGCAACATGATACGAGCCCACGTGGAGTGGGACTCTCAGCCTTGTTTCGCACATTCACTGCAGCTTGCTATAAACGATGGATTCAAGCTTCAACACATAAACAATGTGGTAACATCTGCTAGTCGTTTGGTTTCACATTTCCACCACAGTACAACAGCAACACAAGCGCTGAAACAAAAACAACAACTTCAGCACTTACCTGAGCACAAATTAATCCAGTACTGCCGTACAAGGTGGAATTCTATTTACGATATGTTCCAACGACTGCTTGAACAAAGATGGGCAAACTGTCACCAAACTGTCCGATGCACGAACCCTCGAGTTGACAGATAACAGCTGGACTGATGGAGGAGCTCATGCCCGTGCTACACTCGCTGAAACACGCTACTACTGCGTTGTGCGGAGAGTCTGGAGTCTCCATCTCCTTGGTTTATCCGGTTACAGCAACTCTTATATCAAAGCACCTCAAAGAAAATGAGGGAGAATCTCCCAAAGTGTCTCAGTTCAAGCGCTCCGTGTCTGCTTCACTTGAGCGGCGACTCGCACCGACAGACAGATGTCTGCAGCGCCGGCAAAGTGGCGTACATCGCCTCCTTCTTGGACCCGAGGCACAAGCATCTCAGGTTCACATCGGATGATGTTGAAGTTGCTGTGCAGGCCAAGGTGAGCGATCTCCTCTTGAGCAGGCCAGAGCCAGAGGTCGTGGAGGCGGTCGCAGTTGAACCCGAAGAGTCTGAGCTGAGGGCCAAGAAACCACGAAGTGACGCTGCGTCTGTCTCTGCTATTGCTGCCCTGTTTGGTGAGGATTATTATAAAGAAGATACAACGGACACCGAGTCTGAACTGAACCGTTACTGCCAGGACAAATGTCCACCCCCGCAGATCGATCCCATGGACTGGTGGAAAACTAACGAAAACAAATATCCTCAGCTGGCAAAATTAGCGAGTGCATACTTGTGTGTGCCCGCCACATCTGTGCCGTCGGAAAGGGTGTTTTCCACGGCGGGACTTCTTGTAAACAGACTTCGTTCCCGTCTTCATCCCGTGCATGTGGACATGCTGATCTTTCTGAATAAAAACATGGATTAGGCTTGAACTATTTTTCGGATTATGAGGACGAGCATGTTAAAAATGTTCACGTCAGCAATGCTGTCTCTCAGGTATGTTTAGTAAAATGTTCAAAATGTATATAATTATTGTTTGAAGTCTCCGCACTTTGTTAATTGTTTGACGTGACGACGGTATTATTGGGTGATTTATGAAAGGATAAACCCGCAGTCCGCACACGCACCTTTTGTATTATATATAATATCCTGTGTGTTTAATGGGATTAAAGACAGAAAACGGTTCTATAATGTTGTGCTGTGAATTGCATCACTGTCAAAATAAAAAAGAAAGAAAGAGAAAAATCGTGGATCTATATCTGTTTCCGCAGCGGTGGGTGTTGGGGGGGTGGGGGCAGTTATTGTCGAATATTCAAATATTCATGATTAGTACCCCACGATTATCGAATAGTACTTTTGCTTTAAATGCACATCCCTAGTGACAGGAGGTATGGGTCTGGACGGACCGTAGCCTCCTGTCTGAGGGGAGTGATGTAGTCCGTGTCCAGGGTGAGAAGGGTCAGCTGTGATCCGACCCACACGCCTCTGGGTCCTGGAGGTTTGATTTGAATATTTTATTTCGACCTACACAACACAGGCATAAAAACATATCATTCTAGCTCGAAAAGGAGTGGGAAAGAAGACAAGCTTATTGACTCCCACCCCCTATTAAACAATAATGTGGTTGCAGCAGTTACGTTGGTTACATGTTTACAACAAATGCAACAAAAACACTTTAAAGATAGCGTGAAAGTTGATTCAGTTGATTTAAAAACAACCTATGAGTAAGTATGCGTGTAGCGTGACCGTCCTTGGCACACTTTCCCGACCCGGCGACCAAAACAAATGGATTGGATTGTAATATAAAATATCCGTATCTGTGTCAAATCGAAGGCATCCAATATTAGACTGTCAATTATGTTAACCACCATACAAACACAAATTCTGGAGAGCTATTTTTGTGCATTAAGAACTAGAGCTAGGCAGAAATGTATTGTAACCGACTGATACAAAAAATGCTTCTTAAAAATAAGAAAATAAGTTTGGTTTCAGCATGACAGATTGAGTTCCTGTGTAGAGTTGTTATATTTTCCTTGTGTCTCGGTTTCTTAAAAGCACAAATTGGGCTTTAGGATATTTATGAACAGGTTTACCTATGTGTCCCATGGATTAATGGCAGCGTAAATCTCTCCTACTGTGGGCTGTTGTTTTTCTCGTGCATATAAAATGTTAACTAGAGCTCGGCCGTTAGTGCTGATCTGTTTCGCGTCTGTAGCGGCCAGCACTGGTTCATTTGCACGACTGTTTGAATAAAAGTGAGGTTATCTTTCCTGGTGGTTATTTCTCCAAGCTACACTCGTGTTTATCCCTCTCACATTACAAGTGGGTGGTAATCACACGCAAATGTTTGCTCTCCGGCTACAATTAGGCTTCACTTATGTGGGAGGTGGATCGTGAGAAATCACCAATAAATAAGGAGGATATAAAGAAACACAGGCATTACATGTAGAAATGGGACGGGTTTGTGGGACTCTACAGTATCAACCACCAATGACTAATAATAATACTTACATTTTATTGATGTGTTTCAAAGAGCTCAGGTTGCCAAAATTGTAGATTTCTGGTGTTTCTGGCTCATTCCATTATATATAATAAGCCAAATTTATTTATGTTGTTTTTTTGTCTTTTTTTTTTTTTAACCTGCAAAATAGATTGTACAGTATTGTACCAGCTCTAACTTGTTTAGGCTGAAGATTGCCATCCATCCATCCATCCATCTCGCTTTATCTGGGGCCGGGTCGCGGGGGCAACAGTCTCAGCAGAGATGCCCAGACTTCCCGATCCACGCACACCTCCTCCAGCTGTTCTGGGGGGACCCCGAGACGACACCAGGCCAGCTCGGAGACATAGTCCCTCCAGCGTGTCCTGGGTCTTCCACGAACAGTCTCCCACCGCATGGCCGAGTAGCTGACATCTCCACGGTGAGCTAATGACACACTCACACTCTGCTTTAAAAGTGCATTATGGAACTTTTTACAAAAAAAAAACAGAACTAGGGGCACAAGTCAGCTGACTCACAATATAACGCAAATTGACCAAGACGTTTTTTTGGGTTGAAAATGGGTGATTTACACTTTTATGCAGAATCGTTCAGTTGAGATCAAGAAGCCTCTCAATGTTTAAGCTAGCATTTACGGTATATTTAAAAGCTTAAACCTTTATGTTCAAACCGGCTTGATAAGGGAGATTTCGGAGCTGTAGGGGCGTGACTTTGTCTGTGTGTATTTACATACCGAGTAAACACCGCGGAGGAGGAGGAGGCGCCGCTGCTTTGGTTTGCGTTGTTGACACATGCTTTAGCAAACAATCCATCCATCCATCCATTTTCTCCCACTTGTCCGTTGCCGGGTCGTGGGGGCAGCTGTTGGAGCTGCCCAAGTCACATAGCACCAGTCCCCTATGGCTCCTCCTGCAGGTGGTGGGTCCACGGAAGGACGGCCTCATGGTTCCAAACGGGCCTGTTGGTCTCTCATAGGGGGCCCATTCACACTCACATTCATACACCAGTGTACGCAGACACTGGAGGCAAGGAGGGTGAAGTGTCTTGCCCAAGGACACAACGACAATGTGCACCTTCAGGAGGCGGGATTCGAACCCCCGACCTTCCGATCATGAGACGACCCGCTCTACCATCTGCGCCACCGTCGCCCCCTGTTTTTAGCAAACAAATGCCACGCAAAAAAAGGCAGTTTTATACATACGCCTATTGTCCATCAGTTTTTCAGGTTTAAATCGGCTTGTTTTGTCAGATAAATAGCGCACGCCGTGGGGACGAGTCATTGTGTTTGTGTGCGTGTGTGTGTGTGTGTGGCTTCATGACTATGCAACGCTTCCCTGTGTGTGGCTGACGGAGGCCGCTGCTGCTAACGCTGGGATGCTACTGCAGAGGTTCGTTTTCTGCGTGAAACCAGTGAACCTTTCCAGGCTGACTTTCCCAGTGCGACTGATGATGCCCTGGCTGTAAGCACGCACAGCGCCCCCTGCTGGCCATTACGTTTCCCGAGCCAACTCCTCGCCTTCAGAGCGTGATTTAAGACAGAAGGATGTAGCGCGGACACAATAGTGAAGGAGTTTGCTGAGCAGAAGGCACGCAGAGGTTACTTCAAGGGAACGTTTGTTTTTTCCGCTTGTGGCCACGGCGCGATCGTGTCCGTTCGCTTTTTGATGAGGCCATTGTTGTGCTGTAAGCTAACGTGCTGTGTTCCGTTGATTGGATTTGTTTGCGTTTTTGGTCGTAAGCTGTGTGTGCAGGTTAAGGATAATATAACATTGTCATTGTCCAAGGCACTAATGATCGTGTGTCCGTTCTTCTTTCCCTCTGGTCAAATGTGTTTATGTTGGGATAATGTTGCTAGTTGTCATTGTGTTGCTAGTTGCTGTAGAGGTAGGCTCTATGGGAAGTGGATTTATGCAAGTGATATTTATTTATATATTACTTGTTTACAAACCTTTTTTTTTTAATGGCACATTTTTCTTGCTTTCTGCCTTTTCTCCGGGTAAGGCTTATCTAAATGAGCCCTATTGTCACTCGATAGGGCTCATTTAGATAAGGAAGGCTTGGAAACTACACTTTCATAATCTATGTCCAACTCAAAATGCCCCAAACCTGACTGAAAACCGTGTCCTCCATTTCCATGATGGGTCACATATTTTTTTGTCGACATACAAAGTTCCATAATGCACCTTTAAGTATCGAAATCAAGTACTGTTGCCATGTTTGGCTTGTATATTCTAACATAGCGGATTTGTTTATACAGGCTGAATTCATTCACATACACAAAAACAAATCAGTAGGCCATTATCATAAATAATGGTTTAAAGTTTTAAAGTTTTTTAGCTTATTTTTGTCTTAACTCTGTGTTATATGTTCTATGTCGCACGTTTGCACCGAGAAAAATTCCTATTTTGTGAACCTGTTCTCAAACCATGGCAATAAAACCCATTCTGATTCTGATTCTGATTCTGAACAACCCTGCTGGCCATAGATTAAGCTTATAATTGCTAAATGATACAAGTGCACATGTTGTCAATTAATTTCTGTAATAGTTTTTTTTTTTTTTTTTACTGTCTCACTCAACTGCTCATCAATGGGAATGAAAGCTTAATTAATTAACTATTGACTCTGGTAAAAAGAAAGTATTGGATTCTGGCCAGTGCGGTTATCTGTCACACACCATTATTTCGATCCTTCTGGGGGGTCATTTTTCTTTTTTTAAACTTTAACAATTGCACTGCTTCCATGGCAACGTCATTTCATTGGCGTATTTCTATGCGACACGCCGTCAACGTGCTGGACTCCCCACAAACAAAAGACTAATGATATGCATGTTTCAAAAGGGAATGTTTACTGAACTCCTGGTGCAGGTTTTGTGCCCACAATAGCACAGGCTGCAGGGGGTATGGAGTGAGGGCTATGCGGAGGTGTGCGCTTACATGCATTAATGTGGCAGCGGATTGGGGACATGTTTGCAGATCCGGGGAGGGAGAGAGAGAGAAAGTGGGGGTGGGTTCATCCATATACAGTAGTGTTGACAACTCTCCACACAGGATTTCAGACTGCCGCTGTGCATCTGCCAAAGCCTCCCTCAAAGTACACGCTCTGTTTTGGAAGCAGAAAGGACATTCAGAAGAAAAATCACTCGCCAATATGCAGTTTCTGAATTTAGAAAGAATGATATGTGAATCTGCAGCACATGTGCGGGGAATAGTTAGTACAAAGTAAGTATTGCTTTATTAACCTCTTAACCAAGCACCAATGTCTGTGCCAGGTATGAAGCTTAAGTTATCACATGGTGCCCCCCCTCGGCTGTGCAAAGGTTTATTCTCTACAGCCCACGTTTAGAAACGCAAGGTCGGGCTCATTGACAAAAACACTTAATTAGGCAACACAACTGCTTAAAATACATGCTAACATATATAATATACTAAAAAAAAGATGAAAGAAGGAAGATACCCAACTGCTTCCCAATACAAGATGTTCAAAAGGTGATGAGATTTTTTTTGTCCTGCAAGTGACAAAAAATATGTGTGATGTGATTGTTTTTTTGTTTTTTTTAGTACTTCAGAGTAGAAATTTGGAATTCATATTGTATATAATAATGACGTTTTAGTTAAAGGTGCATGATTAAAAAAGTTGATGTGCCTGTACTTTCCATCAAAACCACACGGAGAGGGCGCGCGTGTGACCTGCTTATTGTGGAGCCGCAGACTGGCCGCAGAGGTTCTTTGTCATGGCAAACAAACTCTACGGGCGCTTATGTTTTTTTCAGGTAGCAAGAACACTGTACGTCCTCGTGCGCCGTCTGCACGGCCAGCGAATGTCTTTTGTCGCATGTTGCACTTGCAGACTTCCGTATATGTGTTGTGCGCACACGAACGCCATTAGTGCGACCATCACACGGTCAGATATCTCGTACGTCCTCTATACATGTCGCTTAAGGCCAGAGCCGGTGCTGGCCCTTCTGGGGCCCTAAGCAAAAATCCACACGGGGGCCCTAGAGTACCTACACAACCTGTTTACGGTCAAAAACAGTTCCAATGTGCAGTAATGCAGGGCAGAAGTGGAACATAATGACCTCAATTCAGGCCTTGCCCCTCTGTGTGAGAACCTCTAAGCCACTGTGAGACTGAAACCTGCACCTGACGATTATTTCTGTCTCACCACTGAGAATTAGCCTGTAAGTTGCCCAATTCATTTTAGACTGTGCATATTCAGAGAACCAGAGTTACTATAAGTAACTGTGCTCATGAGAACCGTGTGGATTCAACTCCCCTTTGACCAGGCCATGTAGAACGACTATTTACTCTTGTCTATTCGCCAAACTACTGTCATTATACTCCTCTAGACACAATAAGAGTTTAAATGAGAGTGTGGCGATGCAGCCCCGAGTCCGAGCAGAGAAAACATGAGAGCAGCGCCCGGGAGACGGGAGACATGCAGCCGCGGTCGTGAATTGCCTGTTCGCGAGAGTGCCTCAATCGCTATAATATAAAAGCTTCACACGGTCATTTGTACAACGTTGTTTGCAATATGCCGAGGGGAAGAGGGAAGGCGAGGAGAGAACCGGTGTCAGCGAGGGTGCGGAGAGAAAGGCGTTATGTGTGACGCGTGGCAGCAAATCATCAAAGGTGTTTGTATCCATGCCAATGTATGACATGTTGTCACCGTGGCTTTCTCTCTCCAACTCCCCTTTCTCTGTATCCAAGGACAAGATATATCGGTTATACTCCTGGTAATCTCTGTACGGCGATGTTACACACAACCTCATACGAAGCCGCAGAGAACCCACGGTCAGTACGTTTATTGCAGGCTGGTTCCGTGTGTTGGCTGTATGAATGAAGCGACAGCTGCACGTCCGAGCTGCCACCGTGTGAAGTAAAGGGTGAACGTTGTGCGCCAAAAACGGAAACGACAAAAATCGCATGGCCAACAAGTTGTACGTCCGGTCGTGACCTAGGCTTTAGGTTCATCAGTGCAACATACTGAACAGTGTCTTGTCTGTTTTTTTTTCTTCTTTGTGCTCGATGCTGTGAGGAAATGAGCGCTTTATGGCGTCCTGGGAGGGATGGAGAAAGAAAAGAGACACATCTCCTCACTTCACCGTTACAACCTGACGCTTTTACACATAGACTGTGTTTGAACTTGCAAGGTGCGATGTTCGCTTTATAACCTCCTCGTTGTTTAATCCACTTATACCATGGTCCCACAAATGTAACATTTTATAACATGTTTATTTCATTTACTAAACTTGCTAAATATGCCAAACTACAGGGACTATATTATGTGGGTTTTTAGCCGGTCTTACACTGTCTGAAGGCTCGTCTCAGACATTCTCTCGCTGCAGTGAGGATCTCTGTCAGGCTCAACAATACAACACAAGCACACACTGCATCAACCAGAATCACAACACTGCAGGACTAACCAAGCACTTTCCCATGGAAATAAACACGGATATGAGGCACTCCTGGGTAGGAGTTATTTCACTTTTACTCTGTTTAACATGAAGCTAGCTACCTGAAGCTCAGTTATTTATGGAAACAGCTGCAGTGGAGTTCATTTATACCTTGGTCCCACGAACTGAAACTTTTATGTTTGACTTTATAATCCAGCCATATATGCTTAAAGCAGTACTAAGTAACTCTTGCCCCTAGAGGCCATAAGCGCAACTGCAGGTGTCGTAGCAAGTTACGATTTTCTAACTTATTAAATGTCTTGGAGAGTAAATACTACGCTGACAGAAAAGGCGAAGGGAGAGAGGGATGTTGTACATCCAGTTATACAATGGAAATCTTTTTTTTCACTCACACTTGGCTGTAAATACTGTTTAAAGTGGCGCTAGCCTGCAGTTAGCTTTGCCCGTTAGCTTCTTCTTCGTGGTTCTATTAGTGTGTATTGGTGGCTCCGACCCGGTGGCAGTCAAATTGCAAGCATGGTTTTCTGGCCAGAGACACCAGGGGGAGATGAAAGACCCTCCAATCATCCCATTAACACGTGTATTACCCCCAGAGGGACTACGGAAAGGATTTATTAAAGTAAACACGTTACTTAGTACTGCTTTAAGTGCAGGGATATTTTTATGTAGGTCTGAAAATAATGAATAGTGTGTTATCCGTTTTCAAGAGAAAACCGTAGGGTACAAACACACAAAACAGTGAACATATAAATAAATTACAAAAAAAAAGCAATTCAAATAGGGCAGGTGCAGGCTAACACATTATCAGCCTATGTATTTAATTTAATTAAGCTCATTCAAACACAGCCTTTTTGCTCTCCTCTACTTTCCATTCATCAAAAGTGTTCTTTTGGCAAAAAAAAATTGAAATTAACAAAAAAATCCATCTCATTTGTTCCTGTCAGTCACTTGTCGAGTCAGTCGACTTGTCACCTGACATAGGCTAATTAAGTGTTTATCTGATTCAGCGGTGTTATGCGTTGCTATGGCGATGCCCGCAGCGGAGGGATATCCCAGTGATTTAACTACCGGACTATGTGTGCGGTTATACGAAAATAATGCATAATCAGAGGGTAACCATTTGATACTGTATGTGTCAACACATACAGTATGACTAAAAATGGCAAAATACAGCACGATGTGGAAATAAGCATTTCTACTATTGCTACAGTCTTTATTTTGTACTTCTTTATAACTAGGCCCCCTTTGTGTAAATTCTGAAACCCCATTCATTAATATTTTCTTCTATTATTTTACATTATTTGGTTTATTCCAAAACCAAACATTTTGTAATTCCTTTGAAATAGTCCATCACCATGCAGACTGTATGCATCCTCTCACCCCTCCACTCCTGACCAGCAGCCTCATGAATACTGACTTGTTTTCTCTGGAGAAAGCACCCACTGTGTGTGTGTTTCTCTGAGGACCACGCGTTATTCTCCTTCAACACCGCTCCTCCGACACTCTCTCGCGGCCCCGGGATTAGAGCGCTTTTAAGAACCAATTAATGGAAGGGACAAGTCTAAACTGAGCTAAGCAAATAAACAACATGCAGATTTCCACACACTTTTCCCAGACTGCTATGCCTATCTCTGATTAAATAACACATTCAAATGGATCATACAGGAGGGCAGAATGGACAAAATGGAAGACATAACTTAAAAAGTGCAGATCAGAGGCACTCTAGCTTTAACTTAAAAATCTCTTTGGTCGCGTTCACAACCCCCTCTTGATCTGAATCCGGGCTCTCATCCGGGCCAAAGAAGCAGAAGCAAACCCGGGTCCGGCTGAAAACATGGGTCTCGGTCCAATTGCATTGTATTCCCTGAGTCAGACCCAAAGGTCGGCTTGGCCTTTTGCCAGTGAAAAGCAGTGAACCCTCAAGACTGAAGCAACCAGGGGTCTGCAACAGGCCCACGGACCACTTTCAGCCCGGGTGATTCAATCCGGCCCACGACTTGTAGAGTATATTAAAGTAAGTGTCTAGTCCATTTTCTGTGCTCTGGAACGCTCACTCCAGCCACTAGGGGGCAGTTTAATTAAAAAAAATTACCACGTGGTAAATGGACAGTCTGCCTCAGGGCTACAATAGCAGCTTACCACCACAAAATGTGGAGTGGATCAATAAGCTCTACGGGCTTACAAAAAGCTTCACTGTGCTTCCATCTCCTCTAGAGGAGACGGAAGATTACTCAAACACGTACAGATAAAACAATGTACAGATAAAACAATGCAAGACTAAGTCACAACCCAGTCCTGCTGACAACTCTGAACATGTGTGACGCTGAACACCTGCATAAAAGAGAGCCTACACAAACACGGTTAAAAGCAAAGAATTCAAGCTTCCAGCACGTTACTTGAATACATATACTAGAGTACTTTCTTTTATGAAGCATAATTGGGCTAGTTCTGTACAGGCCAATACAGTACATTATAGAGGCGTCACCTCAGTGATTTTAATTACAGAGAAGATAAGATCACAGTGGATTGCGCTCCACTCATGCAAAGCGGCACCAGGACTAAGCTACGGGACGGAGGTTGGGTCTGAAACACTTCCTTTAGAAGGCGGTATCCTCATCCATCCATCAATTACTGTGAGTGCTCTTGGCAGGGGTACTGTAGTAGTGACCAGTATAGCAACAAGCACCATGATATTCTGAAAAGGAAAAATAAATAAATAAAACTACCATTTGATAACAGCCGCTTGTTAAACTTATTTTACCGTTGTAAATTTAGATTAAGTCATTTACTTGGTTCAGCTAACACATCTTTTGAGTTCAAAATATATGAGTAGCCAATTTCTTTTTTTTTTAATGAATTATTGATTTGAAGAGAGGGAAATCAGATCGTATTCTGTGTTGTGATGCATTCTTCACACACATTTTTGCTCACGACTTGTATGTTTTGGACAATCAGTTCTCCAATCCACGTCACTCTGCTACCGACAGACAGACAGACACGTGAACACATAGGCTCTCCTTCTTCCACTGTATCCAGCTTAAAATGACTCCATTGAAGAGATGAATCAATTCAGAACTGTGTGCTGTGACACAATTAGATTAGGTCGTAATAAGACTTTCAGTGTGACAGACAGAGATAGGCAGTTTTAAGAAGAAATTAATCTAATTGAAATTCAGTGCCCCCGTTCTCCTATCAAACCTTTGCCAAAAAGTTATATTTTATATTCTCCAAAATTCACTGGGCTTGTCTAAATGTTATGCCTAAACCTTTACACGCCACTGAAGAACTTTAAATAGGAACGATCAAAGGTCCGTTTGGAGGAGAAAGGGCATTGAATGTCTTGAAAAGCGCCTCTTTCCAACTGCTAAGCCTGCAGTGTGGCTCAGTCATCCTTTGGGGTTGTATTACAGCCATGGCATAATTCATGGGCAGAACAAAGCGTTATTCAATGAAGACATTCTGGAGGAAAACGTAACACCATCTGTAAAATGAGCTGAAGTTTAAAAAATAAACGGCTCCTACAAATGGATAATGATCTTAAAGACACATCAAAATCCACGATGGATTACATCAAGAGCTGAGGGTTTTCTCATGGCCTTCACAGTCTCATGACCTAAACGTCATTGAAGATCTTTTGGATAAACAGCCAAAGAGTCAGGGAGAAAGGGCAACAATTCCTCAAATTAGAATTGAAAGACTCCGGGCTGCCTAGAAAAAAAAGGTTTAAAGCAGCTAGATATTCTGGGCTCTATGACAGGAACAAATTCTGGGCCCCCGACATTGTTTTAAAACAACCCATTAAAAATCACCTATATTACAGTAAGGGGTGGGGGTGGTGCTCCTCTAGAATGTTTTAACTGAACAGACTATTTCTTGCAATTTGGTGCCTTTTGGAGGGGCCCTAGCAGGTTAGTATGGTTCAAGTTGTGTATTTAAATTGTCATAAAATGCTGTTGTATGGCTTTATTTTATTCATGCAATAAAGGCCTATACAATTGAACAACATATATATATATATATTTTTAACAAAACACTGCTGCTTATCAATCTGAGTGAGTGGGGGCCCAAACCCCCAGGCCTCCGCCTCGCTCTAAACTTAATTTCTGACTGTGAGGTGCAGCCTTACACTGGTCTGTGAAGTGCGGACCCTGGCTCCAGTCAACACACAGTCTACAGCTTTAGTTCTGTTTTATTTAGCTTTTGTAACAGTGACTGAAGTAGGCCACTGTGAACGGTGCGTCGTGAGTCCAGGCACCGTAGTCATTTGTGCGATTGAATGGCACTTATTACGGACTTATCAGGCATTCGGGGATCGTTTTGGCCGATACTGAACTGGGCCGCGGTCGGGGATCACCGGGTGCACAGTGCGCTCCGTTTGATCGAGCTGATGCCGCGGCCTCAGGGCAGTGATCAGTGTTTTGGTGACAGTGTTCCTGGATTGCGTGGCCTGGCTGTGGGCAGCTAGCATGAGTTCGGAGCGCGTCTCTCTGAATGAGAAGCTCGAGGGGAGAACGTGCTTTAGCGTCTCAATACTTGAAGACATGATATACATGAAATCAAACGTTGTGTTTGAAGCCTGCCAGGCCCTGCCTGACTTCTGACGTGATTTGGCTATGAAGGTGCAGTGACAGAGGCTGAAGCTTTCTGCGAGGAGCACCAGTTGTGCAAAAGACGTTGCCAGTCGGCACACAGCAGCATGGAGAAGCGAACCATTATGAATGGAGGGGGTGTAAACTAACTGCATTTATTCATCAAACAAACTGAATATTACTCTTAACTTAGGGCCCACAGTCTCACAGCATATAAGCCTTTTCATATTGGTCTACAGTATCTGCTGAAAAATGATCTTCATAGGCAGCCCTGGGCCCTTAGAATTGTCCTAAGCTTCCACCCCCTTACGGTGCCCTAGCTACGAGGTATTACCTCTGCAGGGGAGCCCAAGCTAAAAACCTGATGTCTTAACCAATATTATGGGGATGTCTCACCTTATGCCTTTTGGAGATGATTTCATCTTCCCCTTGCTTCATTGTTCACATTAATAGAAATGTAACTAAACGTTTGCACCACATCCTGACACTATAACATGTATAGTTTAAAGAGGCCGAAAGCTTTCAATTCCATCACAACAGTATACTTTGGGGTACACTCAATGGCCCTCATTTATCAAACTTGCATATGGTGAAATTAGAGCCTATGTGTGGTGTACAAAAAAATTCACTGCCAATCACCGCTACTACTGAAATAGTTTCTTATGCGTCTCATTGATTTGTGTTCAGATCATTTAATTTGACTCTGCGATAGAATCCCAACAATACAGCCCCGATACTTCTAGATACTTAAAGAGAAACAGGGAGGCCTCTTCAAAGTCTTAGACAAAGCCGACACCGTGGCTAAAAGATGTCTGGGAGGAGTTCAAATCCCATTTTGTGTGCACGCTAGATATTTTTTTGTGCAGCGCTTGAGATGTGGGTCAATGTCAAACTGCGGCCAACCCGGCCACAGCGAGCTCTCGGCACATGCAGTTCTTACATCACTGCAGTGAAGGCTCTATAAGGGAGCAGTCCTCACCCAGAGGCCACTAGGCGTGAAGGGAGCTGTCGGAGTTCACGGAGAGTGTGTGCACGTCAAACAAACAACTCAACTTCAGTGAGGGAATTCAAAGGCTGATATACAAGCAAGTATTTTAGCTGTAATACATTTGACCTTAATACCGGAAAGGTGAATATGATTATTTTGGTTCACTTGAGACTGGTTCATTTCGCAAGCTTGTGTTTCAAGTGTCTTTAGGGTAAAGTGGTCCGGGTCGTTGTGACAGGGCGGCACGAGTGGTTCACTTCCTTTTATATCTTTTATTTTCGTGTGAAAAAATTAGGGCCGGGACTTTAACGCGTTAATTTAGATTAATTAATTACACAAAAATAACGCGTTAAATTTTTTTGACGCATTTTAATCGCACTTGTTTTTACAACGCGGAACGTTTCTCACTGGATGAGTTTAGGCGGACCGATTATACTGGAGCACCAACTTGTAGCACAGTCAACATATAATTTATGTTTAACATTATTTTTATTGTAAACGCAATCCGGTGTGTACTTTTTGTTGTCATTTCCGTGCCCAGCTGATGGCCCTCCAGCTGAGGCAGGCGCGCTCATTGTATTTCTTCACGCATGTGTGCGCGCGCCCTCGCTCCCAGTCACACACAACACGGACTAAAGCCCGGGTTTGAAGCGGGTACACGACTCTGAAAGACTTGGAGTTTCTGGATACTGCTCAACAGGACCGGTGAGAGTTTTCCATTACGTTTGTTTTCGGGTTGCGTAGTGTGCTTGGACGGGCGCGCGCTTCAGCTGCGACCTCGCGCTAATAGTTTACGTGCCTTTAAACCAGCTGTTGCTAAATCAACAAAGTCTGTTCTGGCCTCTGAAGCAACAATAAACAATATTTTGTTGCTTAAACTTATGTATTCAGTCATTATTCAATGGTATACTAAAAATCCATATGAAAAAACTTACTTCTCACTGTTCTCAGGTCAAATATTTATATGCGATTAATTTCGATTAATTAAATACAAAGCCTGTAATTAATTAGATTAATTTTTTTAATCGAGTCCCGGCCCTAGAAAAAATACAATAAAGTGCACAGTGCAAAACAGAAACGGTGCATTAGAGGATTTGACGTGGTCTCCAGCAGCCGAACCCAGAGTGAGGGCATCAGGCGCCCTAAATACCCTCCCCCTAAACTGGATAAAACTAACAAACTAAGCAGGTGTACAATCATAGCCTTAGCTTCTAAAACCCATTAAAATCCTCCAATAAAACCCATAACCTTAACCTAAACAAAGACAAACCCCACTACAATAAACTCCCAAACAAAACCACCCAACTGAATCAAACTACATCCGATTAAAACTCATGCAGCCACCCCCACACTTGCTCTCCCCTTGGTCCAGCCCGGAACGTATTTCAGCGAATCTTTTGGCCAGACACCGCCACCCTGGACACAATAGGAAAGGTAAACCGCTTACAACCACACCGATCAACATTCACACACCCAAACATCCTCAACATCCACCATATGCACGCAACACCTAAAACACCAACCAATTCCTAAAACCTGGCACATAATATTGCACAATTTCAATACTAATTGTCATGTTGCCTCCGCGGGACCGGCCGCCATTACCGGAGGTGACGTACGGGGCCTACGGGGCAACAAATAAATCTTTAATAAATCATTTCAAAACAGACAATCGTGTGCAATACGTTTATGTGCAAATGAGCGTGCTTAAAGTGCAGTGTGCATAAAACTGCAAGGTGAATGTTTCAGTCGTTATAGGAGGTGGCCAAGGTCATGTTTAACCCTCGTGTGGTCCTTGGGTCATTTTGGCCCTGAAAGCCACTGGAGCCGCAGTTAACACACAAAATATGAATGTGTGGTAATTTTCAGGCTCTTTTTTGAAGTGTATATTTTTGGACTTTAGGATCTTTAAAGGGTGCAAAATTAAAGGACCACACGGGGGATATGCATGTGGCAGCCACAGCCTGATATCACTGTGCTTTAGTCCTGCATCAAAACACCAATGGACAAAAACATACTATGTAATGATTCTATATTATGCCCTTTATATTAAATAGCTATAGGAAAAATCATATGTAATTTATAAAATAGACTTTAATATAGCCCAGTTTTTCACTTTTAGATTTAGGATCTTTGAATTGTGCATTTGCGACTCTCCCTGGATTATTAAGTGGGTTTTAACCGTGGGAATATGCTTTTACCTTGACATGGAAACACTTCAGAATTTGATCTATTTTCACATTCGTCTTCACCTTTCGGATGTGCGTCCTGATCATCTTTGGGCTATGAAACTATAGGCATGTAGACTTTATTTGGATGCAGCGGTTTCCTCCACGCCTAAACGCATTTATTTATTTGAGTGGTTTTCTAGCGCCGACAGTTATTGAAAAAGAAAGAAAACACAACAATGCCCAAAACGAGCAGGCTTATTATTTTTAAGTGCGTCCAAAAACAAAAGAGGGAGGCGTGAGGCCTCGCTCTGTCATTTAGGCAATAAAAAAGAATGTATGGGAAAACTGTTGTGCAAATCCAAACTTGAAAACTTGCGCAGTAGAACCGGTCTAGTTTGCAAACCCCTCCAGGCCCAGACCACTTCAGCCGTGGGGTCTGGAGCGGTTCACTCTTGGCCGTGGAAATAGGTTTCAGCATTGTAATCTTTAAATGGTAAATCTTTACTAGGTTTTTTGCATGAATGACGACACCGCAAACGTGTGCAGGGATGTAAGTTGACTTTGCTCCACAACAAGCAACTTCAGAAAGTTTCACTGTAGAACTAGGCTTTTGCATTTTCAGGGTTTCTGGTAGGTTTTCACTGCTAATGGAACCATCTCCAGACAATCCATCCAGAAAACCTACCAGAAATGGTCAAATAAAACTATTAATCCTGGAGTGTCATACAGGCCTCTGTGATGGAAAATAAGGGCACTACGGCCAGTGTTTGGGCTCACCTTTCCTCAGACCTGATTGTAACTGTACTGGGTGGAGGGATGTCTCCAGCTCGTCTCCATGCAGTGTTGACTAAAGGAAATTAAAATAGTTTAGGTCCTCATCCAAATCTATTCTTTGATTATCCACTGCAAAAAGAGCATTTTCTGTATCTCGCTGGTCGTCAGGAGCATGTTTTGCATCGATGGCAACAGTATGATCCAAAATCCATTTAAGGAAGCGTTATTTCAAAAACATGAAAATTGGGTCTGATTTTTCACCCTGTGTATGGCAATACGGCAGGGACAAACCTTTGCCCTTGCGACTCAGTGGCATTTGACATTACACCTATTAAAATAAAATAAAAATATATACCATTCGTCACCACCCAAGCAGGAAGTTCAGAGACTGAGGCCAGATGAGAGCCTTCCCGCTACATTGCATTTAAGTAGCTTCAACAGGTGTTGGAGTCCATGGTGTAGTATTATAGGGATCACTTGTTTTGTGAGGGAGCACTTCGCACGAGATGCCATCCTCATTTATCAACATTGCACATTGAAATGGTGTATATTTTGGTGTACTTTGATTATACATTAGAAGGCGTGTGGTTGATGAGCCTGGGGACCGTGGCCGACATTTTGGATTTGGGGACCACAACAACAAGGCGTAAATGAACGCACGTGTAGATTGAATTACTTGACTGCATTTCATCCCTGCTGATGAAATAGCTTCATGCTTACCAAGAGTGCAGACGTATCTACCAGGTCCAAGAGGGAAGTGAAAAGGAGGATATGATTGGTTTTGTGAAAGAGTTTACCGGGCCCTCGGGGCAAAGCCGTCCAATGCAGATCCGCCACGCTCCGTAATTATCTGTTTCAGGGACTACGCGGTGAAAGAAGCTGTCCTCCGGCAAGCCTGGGCCCTAGAACAAGTGATGTTTCAAAGGCAAGACCATATATTTCGACCAGGACTATTCGCCCAAACTCCAAAAGGAAAAGGGGGTGAGGGCTAGGTGTAGCTACCCGGCACAGCTACGGATCGACCTGGCAAGCGGACCGAAGACCTTCCCGACGCTCATTGAGGCTATGCCAACACTTCATGACCTGGGTGTCCCTGTGCAAGTGAGTGAAGGAGAGAAGATGGACCGGGAACTGACCAGGGAGCTGTGGAGCAAACGCGAGAACGGGAGAAGAGGAGGAAATGGATCCTTTATCCGAGAATGACTTACGAGTCTATATCTGAAACACCAAAGTTACTAATTTCATTTGAAGGATTCATGTTTATCGTGATTTGAAGGCATTTTCAGTTTTGTTGTCAGTAGGGGAAATAAGTATGTAATTGAAGCTATTGTCACTGCTTAATAAGTGTATTCTAATTTTATTATCACGGGAGCCACCTAAATTGTTTGCTTCTTGTTATGAGCCCCAAGTACTAGCTTCCCAGAGTAGATAAGAACCCACACTGCTCTGCCTGGTGACTAACAGGGGCCTACTAATACTGGATCACTTTTTGGATTTGACGTACTCATACGGGAATCTTTGATGGGGTCCAAGTTGGTTGGTTGGACAGATGGAAGTAACTATTGTGTATATTTTGTTTGTCTGGTTAGTACGTTTATTTCTTTGTTCTTTTGTTCGTTTTCCTTGATACGTTCATGTTCATGCACATGCTGTTTTACAACATTCAAAATATGTCTGGCATTTATGTACAAACATGTGAAAATATGGAGGAATAGCCTACAAATACTTGTTAAAGACAATTTAATCAAATAAAAAATACGCCTGATATACCACAAGATGAAGATAATATGGATAGTATTTTTAAAAGATTGAATTTAACAAAACTAACAAAGACAGAGGCAGAAAACCTTACTACGCCCATTACAGAAAAGGAAATAGTAGAGATAATCAATTCATTAAAAAACAATAAAAGTCCTGGTCCAGATGGTCTTAGTGGAGAGCTATATAAAGTATTTACTAAAGTACTTGCTCCTAAACTTTGTGCAGTATTTAACTATGCTTTAAAAACAAATGACCCACCAAAAAGAGCTGGTCGGAAGCCATAATATCAATAATACACAAGGAGGGAAAAGACCAAAAAGAGTGTGCATCTTACCGGCTAATCAGCTTGCTTGGAAACAATGTGAAGACTCTTGGCTCTATATTAGCCAAGAGGATGCAAACACGTATTGGGAAATTAATTAAACCAGACAAAACGGGATTTATCGCAGGACAACAAGGCTCAAATAATATTATAAGAGCACTAAATATCCAATCTATTGCTAAGAAATCCATCCATCCTTCAACGCTTCTTGCATTGGACGCGGAGAAGGCGTTTGATAGGGTGGACTGGATATATTTGAATCATACATTAGATACGTTTGGATTTGGTCCTACTTTTATCAGTTGGATTAATACTTTAAATAAAGATCCAGTTTCAAGAATCCGTGTTAATAGTTACTGCTCTGCCTTTTTCACAAAAGGAGGGGGTTCGACAGGGCAGCCCTGCGGCTCCAATTCTTTTTGCTCTTAGCATCGACCGATGACAAAAGTTTTAGTCATCGGTCCTAAGGCCCAGAGAGAGAAACCTTTACCCAAACTACAGTCATTGTCTTTTAATCCTTCCTCATATGTGAAGAACCTGGGTGTGATTTTTGACTCTGAGCTGACTTTAATTCCACACATCAGGAATATCACAAAGATAGGTTTTTACCATCTAAAGAACATAGCCAGAGTCCGCCCCATTCTCTCTCGGGCCAACACGGAGATGCTAATGCATGCTTTTATCACCAGTCGTATTGACTACTGTAATGCCCTGCTTTCTGGTCCTCCCAAAAAGAGGATCTCCGGTTTCAACTTTTACAAAATTCAGCAGCTCGTGTCCTGACGAAGACCAGGAGGCGGGACCACATTACACCGGTTTTAGAGTCGCTGCATTGGCTCCCCGTGTGTTTCAGGATCGAGTTTAAAGTTCTTTGAATGTTTTTTAAATGTCTTAATGGTCTTGGTCCTTCTTATCTTTCGGAATTGATTTTACCTTATGAACCTTCACGGCTCCTTCGCTCCTCTGGCAGGGGTCTCCTAGTTATTCCTAAAGTCAACAGAAAGACTCACGGCGAGGCGTCTTTCCAATACTATGGCCCTCGCCTCTGGAACGACCTGAGGAGGAGCTCAGGACCGCAGAGAACGTTCATGTTTTTAAGACCAGGCTCAAGACCCGCCTTTTTAGCTTAGCTTTAAAACTCACATCTATTTATTTAGTCCTAATGATATATTTTGTGTGTGTGTGTACGCAAGCACCTGTTTGTCTGTTTGTTATCTGTAAAGCGCTTTGTGATACCTTTCGGCATGAAAAGCGTTTTATAAATAAAGTTTGATTGATTGATTGACATGCCAGATTGTGACAAAGGTTTATCGTCCCAGCTCGAATAGGTAGATAGATCTCATTCTCATTCTTAAGAAGAGTCTGCTATGTCCCTACATGTATGCCAGTCCAGATTGGGATCCATGTGGACACCCTGATATTTGTAAGTGTTGATCACCCATGATACACTCCACGTCAATTTAAACAATTTGATCATCTCCGTAGCTGTTGATGTGTTCAGCACCAGTCCATTGCACCTTCCCCAGTGCGTGAAGTCCCCTCACTTCACACAAGCCACCACAACCTTATCGCCCGAGTGTTTCTGCTTGTGGCTCGATGGAGACCTGCAGTCCCACGTTTCAAGTCCCACGTGTATAGGGTGAAGAGGAAAGGGGACAGCACGGTTCCCTGAGGGACTCCAAAGATGGTCCAGAGACCGTAGTCTGACAGTCACCAGTTGGCAAAGCAGTGTGGAAGTAATGGCATTGTTTATTCTCCAAAGAGCCTTGTGGACATTTTACCCTTGACGATAACCATTATGATGGGTTATTTTTGCCCAAGTTGTTGGCCCGCCGCTCCAAACTGGCAGCACTCCAGTTCAGATCACATATCACACAAAACATGGCCAAAATCTATGAACCGTCTGCTAAAACTAGTTTGCACAACTCCGACTTTAAACTTTTAATGACTTGTGAAATTTAGCCGCAAGTAGATAAAACTTGTTATGTCGCCAACGCAAAAAGTCACTTTTTTATATAATCCAGGGCCTGTAATGTGTTCTTTGTTAGTGGACTTCTCCTTTGTAATATCAATTATGTATTTATTTATGCTGCTATATGTACGGGAGCAACACAGAACCGCGTGAACTCACCAGAGGACGATGGCCTTCCTGTCCCGTTCTTTCCCATTGAGGGGTCCGCAGTCTCTCACGCAAATAAATAGATACATAAACTGTTTAGGATCATGTGGCAGACAGCGAGTTGCAAATGGACGGCTGCCAGGAACAAGTTTAAAACAGAACTGATGTACAGGAAAGTTGTAAAATGATCAAAAGTTTGTACAGCGCCTTTCACTTGCATTCACTCCATATACCGGGGTCACAAATAAAATTTCACCAAGGTCCGAAATAAAAATAAATAAAAAATGGTCAAGCAAAGGTCCGGAATATATTGGGTTAATTCACGGTTATTTCAGGAGTTTTAAGCCTTTTTTTAATTTTTTTATCTATTTCTGTGATTTGAAAATAATGCAATCAATTGAATCCTGTTTTTTTGGCTCTAAAAATAAGTTTTGGCTACTAAAAAGCAGAATGCATAGGCCACTGTGAGCCTCTGTTATGCACAATGTGCACATAATATATGACAGTGATGTGTTTCTTTGCTTAGTTCAACACACTGCGTCCTGCTTAGTCTTGGTTTAGTCCAGGTTTAGTCCTGGCTTAGTCCAGGTTTAGTCCTAGTTCAGACCTGCTCGCTGCCACGCTATTTGCCTTGCCATCTATGTCTTTCTGTGACGTGGCTTGCAAGTTTTTTTTCTTAATTCTACACTTTACTGTACATGTTCCAGTGAACTTTCACACAGGTTGTTAATTATTTAAATGGTAAATGGACTCAACTTATACAGCACTTGTCTACCTTTATCAGGCCCAAAGCGCTTTACAGTAAGAAACTAGTCACCCATTCACACTCTCATTCATACACCAATGTACGCAGACACTGGAGGCAAACAGGGTGAAGTGTCTTGCCCATTTGCAGGAGCTGAGATTCGAAACACACGACCTTCTGATCAAGGGACGACCCGCTCTACCAACTACGCCACTGTGCTTCTGGGAAAACAATAACATTTTGACGGAACCCCTTTTCAGTGGGACAATAAACAGTGTTACACCATTGGGCGAAACAACAAACTAGCGCTCCCAGGATAAAGTCTCTTCTGGACATATTTCGCCCAATGTGCACCACGATCTAACCACTCCGTTTGCTTCAGGCCTTGGATACGCAAGGAGGGTGATCCAGGAGAGGGAAGTACAGACATTCATTTATCCATCATTTCTCCTAATTACGGTCTCATTTATCCAGCCAGAGGCAGTAACCCAAAACCAGGCATGCAGCAGAATATCAAGTGTTTTTTTTTAATGAATCCGTGGGCCATTTTGTGCATGTTGTTTACTGAAGGCATTTTATCAGAGTGGCATTAGAGGGACTATTTATCGGGCTGAACGTTACTCGAGATTAATCTGTTCTGCTCCACCGATTCTCCCCGGGAAGCTCTGTTTTAAGCAAGTGGGAGCTTACGCAGTAGTGGATTGGAGGCGCCGCGAAGAAACAACGCGTGACGCAAAACAATCAATCTTAGCGGTTAAACTGCGATCCCGCACCGAGAACACGAGACTGCCCAAAACAATTACGTTAACGCCTGTTGTATCAGCGCCGCTTTCTTTTCCAATAAACTCAAAAGTAAAAGGGGGAATTTATGAATTGCCATGAAATTTCAAAAGGTTAGCATTCATCATCGTGGGTCCAAAATAGCACTCTAGTTTTCCTTCTCTCCACCTCCTATAGTGGCTAATAGTAATCGGCCATTTTGGATTTGAACTTGTCACATAAACCAATAGCGAAAATAACAGGCTTTAGAGCAAATGTGTTTAATGTGAGGATATCGTGGGCCTCGAAATATAATGGAGCACCGATTTGTTTTTTATGCCTGTGATTATGTCACATGTTGACTGACTGTTTGATGATTTATTTATTAGGCCCGAGTGCCCAGCATGGCATAAGAGCCTTTTGGTATCACAGTACGCGGTACATGGAGCGCGGAGGTGGATGACGTTGGAAGGTTTTCGCCGCTCAAGAACCCTCTCATCAGAAAACCTACACAACAATATTGATCCTGGAGCGTTGTAGAGACCACCGTGATTGAAAGTAAAGGCGCCATGCTGACCACCCATACAGCCATTGGGTCACATCATTTTGCATAATGAGTTACATAATGCCCCCTCCTGAAACCGTCACCATAACTTGGTGGAGGGGTTTGAGCCTGAATGATCCTGGAAGCTCTGTTGTCGGGGGCTTCGTGTCCCTGGTAGGGTCTCCCATGGCAAACAGGTCCTAGGTGACGGGTCAGACAAAGAGCGGTTCAGAAGCCCCTTATGAGAGACCAACAGGCCCGGTTAGAACCATGAGGCCGTCCTTCTGTGGACCCACCACCTGCAGGAGGCGCCATAGGGGCTGGTGCAGCTCCAACAGGTGCCCCCACGACCCGGCCACGGACAAGTGAAAGAAAATGGATGGATGGAGTTCCATAATGCAGCTTTAAAGATGGATATATAATTCCTATAGCGTTTTATTGAATTGTGTTAATAAATAGTTTGAAGTTCTTGTAATTATGTATTTTTCTCTTTGTTTCATTTTGTATTGCCTGTGTACAGCACTTTGGGCATGTAATGGTTGTTTTAAATGTACTTAATAAATAAACCTGACCTTGACCACCCAGACTGTGCTCGTGGACCGGCCCGTTGAGGCTCCTGCCTTCGACCGCCCCCCAGCCCTCTCTGCACCCGACCCCTACGTCTGCCTCTGCGGGTGGCGAGTCCACAGGAGGGTGGGCCCACGTCGACCAAACCACCAGACGCTCGCCTATAAGAGCTCCAAACCCAGGCCTGGCTCCAGTGTGGGGCCCCGGCTGCGCCTACCGGGCGACATCACCGCCCTTAATCAACCAATTAAAACCATGCATTTAAACCTTAGTTTAGTTTATTTTGAGCAATGTTACATTCATTTTGTCTTTCAAAATTCATATTGAGTTGAGTACAGTAAGAAATATCCCAAACAATTCTAAAAAAAACAACCTTAAAACACCTCTGCTTTTGCAAATGCAATCTTCATATATAGGCCTACTATATCTGACAGCACTAACCATCAATGCTTCTAAAAACTGACTATTGCTTTTATATTGTTACTGTTTTTTTTCTTTCTTCTTTATATACATTTTTAGATATATTATTATTATTTTTGTATATTATTTGGATTTATTCAAGGGGTGGGTGGGTTACCTAGGTTGTTCACCTTTTTTCTTTTCTTTTTTTTTCTCAATGTTTTGATTTAATGATTTTATGTTTTCACAACCTGCAAAAAAATAAGAAAAATACAAATATTAAAGTGAAACAAAAGAAGAGAATTTAAATGCATAACACAGCAGCTCGTTACATGTGTAATAAGCTGATGAAACAATTGATAGGACGATGTACACCTTAAAGGGCATCACTGCGTCATTAATCTTACTTTGAAGATGTCATTCGAGATTAATCCCAGATTTACTCTGGAGTTCTTTCAGGTAGGTTCCAATAATGTTGTTTCTTTATACAGTAATTAAATTAAAAACGATTACCTTTATTATCAAGTGGCTATCTATGTAACAATAGTCTAAAACAATGTGGTGGCGTCTTCATCAGTAAAATGAACAATATTAATAATGTCTAACAGGTACACATTGTTCATCTGATGAACGTGGGTGGAATCTGTATAAATAGCTTTTGATGAGTATTGTTCCCAGATATGGAAATAATGAGCGTTGCAAAGGCAAATACACACTGTGAGGGGAGACACTGAAGCTGAATACGCACAATGGGGCATTTACAAAGATAAGCGCTTGTGTAAAACATGGACATAAATACAAGAGCGAAAATGTGTCCCATCATCGTCCCCTCATGTATTTGGACAGGGGTCATCAGATGGTAATGTCTCATGAACATTAGCCTTAAGGAGAGCGGCGGTCTTTGCTTTGTTTGTATTGTGCTGATGTTTTCATTTGTAGAATAGTGTTTCTTGTTCAGCGGAGAGAGTGCAAGGGCAAAACTCTTTTCATTGCTTTTTAACAATAAAAAATAAACTTGAACTGAATGTATTCCACCTGGAAATTAAGCTGTTTCTCACACATTATTGAACAAGACAAGGCACATTTTATTCTACTTGGTTTACTTATAGCTTTTTCAGTACAAGTAAGGTGTCTTTTCACATGCAGGCGGGTGTCAGCCGAATGGCTCTTTCAAAGGCCAGTGCCAAACTGGTCTGACCAGGTATAGGTTTTGGGACCGCTAACCCGTGTCTGATGTGACGTGAACAGACTTCTGGTCTCTGATTGGCAACGAGAGAGTGGACAGTCCTCACTATTGACACACAGGTCATATGGATTTAATATTTCACAACATCATACCGCTGTGCTAAAAGGGGATTTTGCCGATATTAGCATTTAGCCGCTGTTAGCGCAGCTTTAGCTGGTCTTAGCATAACATTTGCATGTAGCTTACCTTCATATTTGTATTTTGCGGTTTCTTATCTGTTTTAATACCGCTTTCCCAAAAAATATTGCTTTCGAAAATATCTACTTAAAAACACTGTTATTTTATCTTTTTTTTTAATCATGCTTTCAGCTTTTTCAACCTGTTGCTTGCCGCCCCCCCTAATCAGAGCGTTAGGTTTAGGGTCAGGGGTTTGGGTTATGATTAGGGTGAAGTATGTTGTGGTTCATTCACACAGCTCTTACACATTGTTATAGAAACTAGAAGATCGTGGCTTTCAAATTAGGGTGACCAGATTTTACAGCTAAAACACTGGGACAATATTCGTGAATCGGCCGCAGGGGTTCCAAATCTAAACTGTCTTCACCCATGATGAACGGTTAAACTGTCAACGTCTTATGACATGCACCAATCCGCATCCTGAATTGAGATGTTGAATTGGTTTACACTTGGTGATTGATACTCCCATGGGCCAAAGAAATTAATTTTAAAGTAAAGTGTGCTATTTCGGGGACTACGTTGGCCAAAACCGGGACAACTGGGACAGATTACGAGTAAAACTGGGACAAATCAATGGTTTTGGAGAAATGTATTGGGACGTGGGACAAAGGACTAAAAACTGGGACTGTCCCAGGTAAACTTGGACATCTGGTCACCCTATTTCAAATGAGGTATCACACTGGCATGTCGCCTGTAAGCGCTCCTGTCAATACACTTTGAGATTTGAATATACATAATGGCCAACCCTAAACCTAACCCTGAGCTGGGAGAGAACTGGTTAAAGACAATTTCACATTAAGTGTAACAAAGTAAATCCTGTTTGGGGGTTGCAGCGCGTGATTTTATGTTGATGGTGGGTCCCGACAACAAACCAGTTGAGAACCACAGCTATAGTGCCGAGTTTAGTGCTGGGAATAAAAGACGTGCCAGATTCCCCAACTTGAAATATCCACAGCCGTGAGCAAACTTCAAACATGGATACCTCAACAATGAACCACAAAAATGTTTCAATTTGGAACAACAATTCAAATATTTATTTTTGGTCTAGCTATAATTTATTATTTCATGCCAGGCAGTGAGAAAAAGAAAATGCAAGTGTGTCTTCTGGTTCCCATTGTAAGTGAAGAAAATCTGTTGGGTTCAAAGCTGAATAAATCAAGCTTGGAATTAGATATTAAAAAATCCCTCTAAAAATATAGAGGGATTTTTCTCAACATCAAAATATTGTTCAGCCCAAGACTGGAAAGTTTGGGGTCCGTAGAAAGTGGATATTTCATTGCATCCCGCCATAAAGTTTTCTCCGCTCTTTTGTACCAGATGTCTCGCAGAAAGAAAAATACCATATTGGGATTATAGCTTAATTTCGGGCACCCTTCGCGAGACACGTGGATGTAAGATATTTACATATTTGTGAATGAATGCGCGTGGGAAATCTGGCTCGCGACAAAACATCATGAAATAAGCATCGTTCAGGTTTTGTCCTTTTTATACTTTGGTTTTAATAACGTGGTATGAGAAAGTTAGTCGCGGGGTAGCGGCGTGCCATTCTAGGATTACAGTTGGTTCTGACAGCATCCCCCAGTTTAACACTAGAAAACCCAGGGATTCAATTTGCATCTATTCATTTGTAAATAGGTTATTAGAGGGGAGGAGCCGGGCCAACCCAAACTCCTCCCCGTTGGTCTATATATTCAGCTGCGGGCTGAGTGGGACTTTAGTCCGCCGACGAAGCCTTTTGGATGAGAGGCGAAACGTTCGAAGACTTCAACTACTGAGTACAGAAGATGAATCAAGTACCTTTGTTGAAGATGGACAACTCCTGTACGACTGAGAACTTACACAGACATTTGTAAATAGGGCCATCACCCGAGAAATCAGCGGCGTGAGGGGAGGGGGGAGCATGGATGTGGGGGGCGGGGGAGGCCAAATACCTCAAGTGACAGGTTGCCATATGCCCTATACTCAAAGAAATGGGTTAAAACGGGCGGAAAGTAGCTCAATATTTCATAAAATACTTAATCTCCCGTAATAATTCAGCATGTTTCGACCCAGCTTGCTTTTCGAGCATTAGGGAATGTGAGCAAACCACATCCAAATTGCAATATGTATTAATCTAAGGAGTGTACCCACTGTATTCTTGTTTACAGAGGGAAAAGTGGTCCAAACACATTTTTAACATCCCAATTTATTACATGAGATGAGTTTATGAGCATGTTTTACAACTTTCAAGGTGCAAATTGGAGCTGTACTGCTAATGCTAACAACAGCTAACCCTGCTGATTCAAAATGAAGATACCTTACAATTCTTTATTCTGAAGGCACAGTCTTTCTCCTGCAAGGGTAGGCCACATCGTGCCCGGGGTAAAAGTGTGGCACTCTGGCATAGAACTTCTGGCCTACAAGAAGATTATTGCACACATCAAAGATCATGTACAAGAAAATGCTGCCAATTCCTTTCAAAGGTCCCAGTTAGGTAAATTATGATGAACAACATTGGTATTCTGAGAAAGTTGGTAATTCTCTCATTGACATAACAAAAGCAGCTAAGGTCGGGTATTAGCTCAAATCCTTTGGGTCAGTGGACCAGTCTCTGGGTTTTACAGGTATAAAGGTCAAAGACACCTCACTGGGTTTTCTAGAGTTAAAGCCACTGCTCTAGACTTGGCGGCACAAGTGCGTCAAAATGCAATGCACCAGACCGAGAACGCGATTGTTGCCTGGTCGTGCTTCTCACCCCGATTTTGCACGAGCGAATACAGCCCGGTATGACAATTTGTCTTCGAGATTCTCCATCTTCGCCTTTAATCAGCATTACTGAGGCGCTTCCACACGTCCCGGGCCGCATTACGCACGACAATTAGCTTGCTCGCGCAAATGAACTCTGAAGGCATAATGCGCCCGTGTCGTGCCAAACCTGCGGGGGGAAGATTGAAAATTATTAGGAAGAATGACAACAGCGACTGTATGAAGCAGATGGAAACGGACGGTTAAGTGGCTGCGGCGTCGAGGGAGCGAGAGAGACGAGCGCCTCCCGGGGCCATGGGCGTTGCATAGTTGATGCGTTTGTCGACAAGTACAGGCTCTGCTTTTTGTCGACATGGATCACACTCGATGTCGTGACCTCTGGACAATTTCAGGAGGTCAGATAAGTATCCACATCATCATCATCATCATGTTGTGTTCTTCAACAATGGCAAAGACCAGCCAACTAGACACGTATTAGTATTTTTACAGCTGAAAATACAATAATTGTGAGAAAAAGCACAGGAGGACAATATACATAAATAAAGTATCATTTAAAGCAGTCATTGTCAATCTGTAGGTTGGGATCCGAGTCATATGGTGGAACATTTTCAGTGGATCACAGGACTTTGCCCTGAATAAGTGTTGATTGTAAAGTTTCCAATAGTCCTTTTAATCATTGACTTAAAGCAGTGTTACCCAACTATTTTTTTTTTTTTTGTCTTGCATACCCCTTGTGTCTTTTTCAGGCTCGAGTCCTGACAAGGACCAGGAAATACGACCACATTAGTCCAGTGCTCCGGTCCCTGCACTGGCTTCCTGTCACTCAGAGAATAGAATTTAAAACAGCTCTGCTTGTGTACAAGTCGTTTCATGGTTTAGCACCAAAGTCCATCTCTGACATGTTAGAGCCGTATGAACCATCTCGGGCCCTGAGAACTTCAGGGAGGGGTCCCCTGGTGGTTCCCAGAGTCAATAATAAACACGGTGAGGCTGCGTTTCAGTTTCATGCAGCTAAAGTCTGGAACAGTCTTCATGAGGATGTGAGACAGGCCTCAACTCTGACAATGTTCAAATCCAGGCTGAAAACAGCTCTTTTTACCCGAGCATATGAAAACTGAAAGTATTTTATCTGCACTCTTGCCTTTTACTGTGATTGATTCACTTTATGTTGATGTTTTATTGATTGATTTGTATCTGTTTTCTTGTAATTTAATGCAACTGTGAAGCACTTTGAATTGCCTTGTGTATGAATTGTGCTCTACAAATAAACTTGCCTTGCCTTTACACATTCAGACTGATCAGGGACTACCTACCGTTTCATGCTGCTCACACTTTCATGCACTCCATGATCTTCTCGCATACAAGTTACTGCATCTGCTCATGGTCACAGGCCACTGCCACTACAGTCAAGCCACTACAAATGATCTATAACAGAGTGGTAAAAATCCTTAGCCCATTAGGTCACATCATTGTTATTAGTCTGAGGAATTTAAACATTTTGTCTTTTGAAAACATTACATTTTCCCAGCTGAAGTTGATGTTTGAACCAGCAAGCCCCACAGGTCTTGAGTGAGTGCATAGTTCAACTCAGGGCTGTGGGCTCAAGGACTAGAGGAGATCAGGACGGGAACTGTGCGATCCCGAAACAAAATACTTAATTTGGACAATTAGCTTTCTCTGTACAAGGCACTAAAGCCTGGACCTGTTCACCCACTGACCTGAAGGGGGAGTCATACTGGGTCCTTTTCAAACACGAACTTAAAGACTCTTTAATCAGAGGTCAGAAATGTGTCCACTGACCGTCTGCTCTGCTGTGTTTGTGGTGTACTGTATTATTATGATGTGTGTTTTAACTATGTCTTAATTATGTATTGTTTAGCATGATGTCTGTGTACGTTCTCAGTCGTACAGGAGTTGTCCATCTTCAATGAAGGTACTTGATTCATCTTCTGTACTCAGTAATTGAAGCCTTCGAACGTTTCGCCTCTCAGACTGTGGCTATCCGAACTGGTCTTTCACTAAAGCACAAAGTGCAAGAAGAGCTAAAGAACAAGACAGACAGACTACAGAGCCCAGAAGAAAGGGAGTCGTAGTGCCGTATGTAGCCGGGGTCTCAGAGAAACTTCAGAGAATCTTTAGGCAGCACAGGATTCCAGTGAACTACAAACCGGTGAACACACTGAGACACAAATGAGTTCATCCCGAAGACAAAACTCCGAGCCACAAACAAAGCAATGTGGTTTATTCAATTCAATGCAAAGAAGAAGAATGCAAACAACATTATATTGGAGAAACTAATCAGGTTTTACAGAAGAGACTTTATCAACACCAAAGAGAAAGCACAAGTGGCCCCCAGTCGGCGGTGCACCTCCACCTCAAAGCCTCCAACCACTCCTTTGAGGACGGGGAGGTCAACATTTTAGCTAAAGAAGAACGTTGGTTTGAAAGAGGAGTTAAAGAAGCTATTTTTGTCAGGACAGAAAAACCCTCCATGAACCGGAATGGTGGGCTCAGATTTAATCTTCCGTCACTTTACTCCAATCTCCTTCAGGAGAAACTGAAAGGGCATGGCCAGTCCAAGGAGACGGCACCTCAGCCAACAAAAGAACAATAGGCAGGTAATTAGCAGTGATCAGCCATGAATAGGACAGCTACTGGGCAGTGATCATCTATGAATAGGACATGACTGACTGATACTGAGGTGAGCAGATCGTTAGAGACGCTCTACTTCAAAGGTGTTTACCCACAGGTGAGAGTAGCTGTGATTAGAGGGGAGGAGCCGGGCCTACCCTAACTCCTCTCTGTTGGTCTATATATTCAGCTGCGTCCAGAGTGGGACTTTTGTCGCTGACGAAGCCTTTTGGATGAGAGGCGAAACGTTCAAAGACTTCAACTCCTGAGTACAGAAGATGAATCAAGTACCTTCATTGAATATGTATTGTTTAATTTTTATGTAAAGGCCCAAATAGGGACGGACATTGAGAATTAGCTTTGGCTAAAATGTTGTAGTATGCAACATGAGCTTATGTGACATTCGTGTCCCTATTCAAATAAACTTAAAAGTAAGTCTTTCATTTCTACTCAAAGTACCTCTAAACTCTAAGGTGCTGCCAGTTATCATTGAAAATAAGTTTTCTTTTAAATAATATTGAAAAATTCAGTTTCACCCTCATTTTAGATCTGAAATATTGCCATGTAACTCCCTGGTTACCTCTGGACGGGAAACACTGCCCAAAACAACCAAGGAAATGCTGCATGTTTATATTACGTGCACTAAAATGGTCTGAGTTAAGTCAAGTTGAAAAAAAAAAAAGCTTTTGGAGTAAACAGTGGAAGTATCTTGCTTTTTGTTAAGTTAAAATGTTACCTTTTATATTGCATGCCCATATGATCCATTTTACATAATTTATTTCATCATTTATTTATGTGACTTCATGTGTTTTCATAATTTTCCTCCACACGGACTGAAATGGCGCTTTGTGGTCGGTTACCGCGTTCATTTCTTTCAATTCTGCCTTTTCCTTTCGTTGATCATTTTGTATTTGTAGATCTGGAGTTGCGCAGCTTTCTATTAGTCTCCGGACCTTGGCCTTTACCCCCTTTTTGTGCAAATACTAATTAATAAGCAGGTTCCTCCATTTCGGCTGCCAAACAAACCACACCGCCATTGAAATGATGTGAGCGAGTTCAGGTAGCGGAGCGTGAGCACAGAAGTGTATTGAGCCATAACCGTGAACCGTAAGGCTTACCGGCATTGGTTGAAAGTCTAGTAAAGTACTTTAGTAGTAAAGTAACAACACATGTATGTTCTTAACATCATGAAACCGAGGACACACACGGGACGGCGGCTCCGTGGGCAGGAGTGGACCGTGAAATGGTCCAAATCATAGCTTTGTTCGTTTCGTGTTTTATGCTAACTATCAAAATAATTACCCATAATGGAACCATTCCGGCTTGATCTTTTCAGCCAAAGGTCTTTATTCGTCTAAAGCCAGGCGCCAAAGGAAACTGTTAAGACAAAAAAAATAATTCCTAGTAATAGGTGGCGTTCACGTGACATCACAACCTTCTAAAGATCCTATAGTTTAACATTGAGGTGGAGGGAAACTGAAAATTCCACGGCCGTAACCATAGTAACGCTCAAAATGCAGATTTCTAGTCTTAAATCATTGCTAATATCTCTGTAATTCCTGGGGCCAATTCACATGAAACAAAAGCTGTCACAAAGTTCAAAGTCATATCTTCCAGCACATATGAACATATGTCTAATTATTTCTTCACAAGGGCGTCCAGAAGTGGAGACAATATTCAATAAAATGTGCTTGATGTTGGCCAGTAGAAAGGACTTTCAGCCATAAAATTCACATGTCAGGTTTGTGAATCCGATCACTGTCACATGATCAGAGAAAACATTTGGACATTTTCTTTTTGGAAATTTCTTTTAAAAAGTGTTTCTCTCCCATAGAGTTGTATTGACACCTGCCCTCCAACTGAAATGGAATTCTAAATCGTGAACGCCACCTATTGAAGACTTTCCAAACCTTTTGCAATATTATTAAAGGCATGTTTTAGTAATCTGTCAAATTCAGACCGACTCACACTCTGTTTCAAGAAATCAAAGTGCTCAGGAAGTAAATATAAGAGAATTGTTTTATGAAGTGTGGTGTTTTGGGAACAAAAGCGTATGAAAGAAAGGAACCGAGGCGCTCCTCCCTGAATAATAGTTTTTTAAAAGCCTTTATTTTAACCTGTCTAGATATTACAAAAATCTTTTGACACAGTGACCCAGCCAGCGGGTCTCGAGCCCATGCAGCGTTTTTTTGCCCATTTAATAGGCAATAAAATGCAACGCACCTTATGGAAAAAGGAGGTAATATCATGAATGAGTGTCATCGCACTCAAACGTAAAATCAAATATAAAAAAAATTCACTAAATACAAATAAATCAAAGATAGGAAGTGACCATTGTGTTTCAAAAGGAGTGTAATCAGTTTCTTTATTTACCGTAATTTTCGGACTAAACTGCTACTTTTTTTCCCCACCCTTTGAATTTTGCGGCTTATACAACAATGTATAGATTTTTATGGTCTAACTGAATATTATGTCATGTCCTCCTCCACATCTGCACACCACAGCGGGCCAGCAGGATGCCCTACACTATAGCTAATGTAGCTTCGAGTGCAAAATAAATGGGTTTAATTCTCTCAATGCTGAAATATTATCGATCGGTAAATCGAGAGCTTTGCCCCCTGACTCAGCTCCCTCTTCACCTCAACAGTCCGATACAGCGACCGCATCACTGCTGACGCCGCACCGATCCGTCTATCGATCTCACACTCCATAAAACGCCGCTTTTTACGCCGCACGCCGACCGGCGTAAAATATATTTTAATAGAAATGCTAATGTTCTCTACCCTGAAGTTTGGACAGCCAGTAAAATGGATGGTTTTGCAGCATGGGCGTCGGAACCATTCATTGTGAGGGGGACGTGTCCCCCCCCACTTTTGAAAAGTGGTTGTTTGGTCCTCTCCACTTCCACAACGTGAATTTTCATTTACTTTACATTTACTAGTTTAGACGGAACCTTTTCAATAGGCTCCCCGAGGCCAAACAATTAAATATGACACGCGCCTTATTTCCCATACATTTAAAAAATATTTATTGGCATTATCCGCGCCAGTATCGCGTCGCTCTGCGGCGCATACGCTCCGCTTTGCGTAGCCGTGTTTATGTAGGGCCTATGTCATCACCTCAGAGCGGCTGAAATGTAAACATGGCTCTGTAAACCGGTGAAAAACGGCTAAAGTGAGAATACTGAGGATTATCGCTGGACGGACAGATTTGACCGAAGCACAAGGACTCGTGCATTGTGTTTCCGGAGTTTCTCACGGATTCTCACATGGAGGAGCAGGACTTGTCGCGGTCCTCGGCCGGTGGACAGCGTTTCTTCATCGGTACAAAGGCCTGACCAGTAACTTTAAGGTGAGGAACATCAGTTTTGATGTGTTTGTAAAGCGAGTGATGAAACTGATGTAGCGTGAGTTTGGGGAAACTGCACCGGGCTAGCACGAGTGTTCAACCGGTCAATACGCCGTTAAACCTCGCTCTCTGGAGTCTAACTTAACCAAATAACATCTGAATTATTCATTGGACGGATAAATGTTTGCTTCCTTTACCCCTTGACTCAATTTTATCTGTGTTTGTGGGAAATGTGAAGATACAAGTGTTGATGTTTCTTTGCGATGGCAGGAGTTAACGGGTGTGGTTGAAGCTAAATAAATGTGGACACAAACACGAGCGCCGTCTCATAAGAGCTTCATTCACTGAGTTTTTTCATAAAGCGTCATAAAGCCAGGGCTGGACAGGAGAACAGTGGCTCCACAGGTGTTTGGTTATCCGCCCTATATGTCCATCCAGCTGCGAGGAGGAGGCGCTGCTGAGCTGATCCAGTCTCTCACGTATTCTTGAAGTAACGCTCGATTTGGATGTAGTCCCGCTAAAGCCCTAACATTGCTCTGTTATTGTCCTGACCTTGTCCCACTGTAGTTCTTAATGTTAAGAAGTCGACCCCCCCCCCATTTTTTAAATGTGTCCCCCCCACTTTCCAAACGCTTCCGACGCCGCTGTTTTGCAGCCAATGGGAACGAGCCAAACCCGTCACTGCACGGCAAGAGCAGCACCATCGATGTCTCTGGGCTGAAACCAGGAGGATACTTCTGTCTGTATACAATTTCTAACCATGTGAATGGTTTGACAAATAAAATATCTTGTATCTTGTCTCAGGCAAGTCGTTTTCTACTGACAAATAAAAAGCGGTGTGCTCTTAACATCTAGTTACAGTGGAAGAGCACACCATCCATTTTACTGGCTGTCCAAATTTCAGGGTGGAGATCATTAGCATTTCTATTAAAATATATTTTACGCCGGTCGGCGTAAAAAGCGGCGTTTTATCTTGAAAATACGGCGTCAAAAGCGTCGCAAGAAAGTGGCGAGCATGACCATGTCGGCCCACCATAAAAACCGCCCCAGTGCAGCTGAAGGTCCTGATTTGATGAAGCCAACAGAACAACATCGTTCTGGCTTGATTTGGATGGGAGACCGTTTAGTAACTGGGGTGCATGGGGTCTGTGAGTGTCTCATGTAAAGCGCTTTGTGACCATGTCTGTGAAAGGTGCTATATAAATAAAGGTCTTCTTCTTCTTCTTCATGCGGTGTGTGAGTGAGTGGTTGGTGGTGGTTCGAGGGGCCGATGGCACAGACTAGTTGCCTCGCTTCCGTCAGTCTACCTCAGTGCAGCTGTGGCTACACTGCTGTTTAGCCACACCACCACCGAGTATGGAGTGAATGAATAATGACGACAGTGTAGCGCTTTGAGAGACTTGGTAATACAGGCTTGTAAAGCGCAATACAAGTGTAAGGCATTATTATTAACATCGTCCGCAAACAGCAGAGATGAGATCCAAACCGGTCACCCTCCGGCCCCTGGCTGCGCCTAGAAATTCTGTCCATATAGGTAATGAACAGAACTGGTGACAAAGGGCAGCCCTGGGGGAGACCAACACGCACCGGGAACAGGTCTGACTTACTGCCGGCAAAGCTCCTGCTGCGATCATACAGGGAACGGACAGCCCATAGCAGAGGGCCCTGGACCCCATACTCCCGGAGCACCCCCCACAGGGCACCGCGAGGGACACGGTCGAACGGTTTCTCCAGATCCACAAAGCACATGTGACCTGGTTGGGCGAACTCCCACAAAAAACCCTCAAATCGAAGTTCATAACACACTTTAATAAAAGTGAATGAACCTGTGGGTCGCTGGTGCAATGTGTTTTGGGCAGCTCCAACAGCTGCCCCCACGACCCGCCAACGGACACGTGGAAGAAAATGGATGGATGGAACCTGTAGGCCACCGTTCTCTTGGTAAAACAAACCACACACAAAGAGAACGGTCCAGTATTGAAGGCGCTTCTAATGCACTTGGACAGCTGCGGCTCGGAGTGTGTCCAGTGTTGTGTTAATGTTGTTGGTGCGGCTTAGTGCTCAGTAGTCCTAAAAGTAATTCAAATTTTACTTCCCCCTCAGTTCATCTGATCTTGCTAGCAGCGGCGTTACACTTTCGAGACCTACAAACGAGATAAACAAAGCCTCTGGATCCTCAACTCGTACTTGTCTTCAAAGGCAGGTGTTTTTGACCTTTCACACCGGTGCTCAGATGAATTTGCAAAAACACTCTGCTCACTTCTAAAGAAAGATTTGGTTCCAAATTCATTAAGTGCTAGTGGTTTGTGGCTTTCACGTGTTACTGTTTATTTTTACCTAATGTTTGCCAGAAAGTGTCAGTACTTCTGTGTATTTATACAGGTGTGTGTATTTGATATTGTATTGATTTCATCTTATTATCATAATCATGAAGCAATGCTTAAACATTCCACATTAAGACATTAAGTAATAACAACGTTTTTTCTTTTTTTTTCAGGGCTGTCTGTCTTGGGGGATTTGCGGGTCCAAAAGTTCAATATAACTCTTTATAAGGTGAAACTTTAGAGTAGCTCTGGAGGCACACGAGTGGTGAGGGGTCAGGGGGGTCAAGATGGCTTTAGACTAGCAATAGCCCTCCTGCCCTTAATCAGTCTTTGGGGCTAAAGGGGTTTAAACGCCTCAAATTTGAAAAAAAAACAGCTGGCACATGACTCTCAACTTTGATTCTGGGTCAGCGATACTCCCCGCAGTTCTATCAGCAGTTACACACATTGCATGATTATTTATTCATGAATTCATTTGCCTGTTTAAATACTTACTTTTATTATTAGGGGTGGGCCGAGATACAAATCCCACCAGACGAGATGAGATTTTGACATACGGTAACTTGCAATAATAAATAATCTTTTGTCCTTATGTTCCTTTGTATGGAGCCATTGTATTGTATTTGTTGTAACAAAATGAACAAACTAATACGGATGGGAATTGATCAGATTTGACCAATATCTTGGGTAAAATCATGCCGGCTCTATTTGTGTGCATACAGTTTAATATTAGAACAAGGCTAATACATTTGGACCTTGTGTATTCTGGTTACATTTACTAATTGCTATTGTAATAACGAATAATTCATTACAATTTGAAGCTTAATAGCTGATTTTAGGTGGAGGAGGAGGAGGCTTAGATTTAGTGGCCAAGCAGTCTGTGCCAGACACTGACGCACAGGAGGCTTTAAACAGATAGTGATTCTTAGTTAGACTGACCTCCTTCTTCCTCAACTGTCCCGCTGTCATCATCCCTTTATGTTTTGCGTGTTGTGGGTTCAGCCTTTCGCTCGCTGTCAGTGTGGGCATGAGTGACATACGATTTGTTTTGCTTGGGGTCGGCCCATTAGTCCGACGTCTCATTATTCCGAAAATGTCCCATTGAGTAGGGGTTGAAAAATAAAATTCAGGCAAGAGTCCACTGACCTTAAAGCAGTCCTAAGTAACTTGTTTGCCTAAATAAATCCTTTCCGTAGTCCCTCTGGGGGTAATACAAGTGTTAATGGGATGATTGGAGGGTCTTTCATCTCCCCCTGGTGTCTCTGGCCAGAAAACCATGGTTGCAACTTGACTGCCACCGGGTCGGAGCAACCAATACACACTAATAGAAGCACGAAGAAGAAGCTAACAGGCTAACGGGCAAAGCTAACTGCGGGCTAGCGCCACTTTAAACAGTATTTACAGCCAAGTTTGAGTGAAAAAAAATATTTCTGGAGAGTTTCTGCAAGATGTTTGCAGGATGTCAGAATAGCCTCCCAGAGCTGCTGTTTGGATGAAAACTGCCTCCCACCCTCATAGTTGTTTTTGCTTGAGGCTCCAAAGGTTCCGAATAGGGTTGAGGTCAGGGGAGGACGGGGTCCACATCATGAGTTTCTCTCCTTTAATGCCCATAGCAGCCAATGATGCAGAGGTATTCTTTACAGCAGGACATGGTGTGTTGTCCTGCATGAAGATGATTTTGTTAGGGAAAGCACGGCTCTTCTTTTTGTACCATGGAAGAAAGTGGTCAGTCAGACCAGGGAGCCTAAAGGGCAGCTGTCTCCTCATGATTCTGGCCCAAAACAAGACACCACCCCCTCCTTGCTGACGTCACAGCCTTGGGACATGGTGGTCATTCACCAACCATCCACTACTCCATCCATCTGACCATCCAGGGTTACACGGCCTCAGTGAACAAGACTGTTTGAAAATGAGTCTTCATGTATTTCTGGTCCACTACAGCCGTTTCTGCTCGTCAGCTTCAATGAACAGTTTAGAGGAGGCCGGATAAACGGTTTATTCACAACTGCCGCCTCTGGAGGGTCCTACACCTTGATGTTCGGGAGACTCCAGAGGCACCAGCAGCTTCAAATACCTGTTTGCTGCTTTGTAGCAGCTGTTCTCTTAATCTGATATGTTTGTCTGGCAGAAACCGTCCTTAAACCCGTGTGTGCTCTGAATCAGCCACAAATCTCTTAACAGTACGATGATCACGCTTTATCTTTCATTGAATATTGAAGGTTTTCATACCTAGTCCAATGCATTCAACTATTTCACGCTTTTCATCAGCAGACAGATCCTTTTTCTTTCCTATATTGCTTGAAAATGGTGGTCTGCTTAATAATGTGGAACGTCTTTTTTCAGTAGTTTTTGTCTTTACTGGGCTTAACCTGACAAACTAAGTAAGTAAGTAAGTGCTTTATTGTCGTTGTACACGCGTACAACGAAATAGTGTTCAGGTGTTAGTCCTGAGCTGCCACTGTGTGTCGACCTGACCCGCATGACCTTGGAGGTCGGGGAAACTGTAGCACTCGGAAGAAACCTGGCTGGCTGCCCTCTGTCTCCTCTGATCCTCTGAAACGGTGCAGCGCCTCTTGGGTTTGTCCCTGTTTCAGAGCGTGGTGTCCTGCACTGGTCAGCTCCACCTCCTCCTCCCTCCGCTCCCTCTGCTTCACAACAGTCTTTTACCATCTCTCGTTTGTCCTTTTTTGTTTCCTGTAGCTCCTCTTGTGACGCCTCCACTGTGCTGCAGCTGTGGGGGCTCTTGGTGCCTCTTCAGTGTCTCAGAAGAAGAAATTTGTAGGTCTCAATGTCACGCCCCTGGGTGTGACTCTGGTCCTGTGTTCCCCGCTCCTTTTCCCTGTGTGTGTGGGTGGAGCCTGCTGGAGCTACTCACCTGTTGGCCATCTGCAATCAAGCTGCCACAGTGAAAGACCCAGCTCTCCAGACAGACTCTGCCAGATTGTTCCGTCAGCTAGATGGTGATTTTCAGGTTAGATCCTGAGACTTACCTGTTTTTGACTACGTTGAACTTACCTTGATCTCCTGTGCTCCTAGTGCCTGTGTGGGAAGGACTCCTGGGGCCTGAGACCCTCCGCCTTGTTTGAACCATTGAAGAAAATAAATTGTGAACCTTGACTCCTGTCTTGTGTCTGTCCTTGGGTCCGATACTACTAAACCACAACACTCAAATGGGTTTAGCTGGAAAGCTAGCATTTTGTTTACCTTTAAAAAGCTGCTTTCTTCAGGACCATTTGGGACTCTCAAAGTAAACAAATCCACCAAACCTCCACAAAAACACGGCAAAGACGTACAAAAGTATCCAGAAAAACAATGTGGAACACAGAAACCACAAATGCAGAATGCAGAAAAAGGCAAAAAACTCAGCTGCACAAGGAGAGCGAGGTCGATGTCAGTGATTCAAAGAGCCCTGAGACACAAAACCATCCATGAGTTTCATTGGATAATTTTTTTTTTTTTTTTACCTTGACACTATGCATAATAATTTGGAACGCGGTACAGCGTTATGATCTTAAACGTTTTCTGGCTACCAAACTTGTTGTGAGTTTGCCCTTGTCATAACAGCACTCATTCTTCATGTGGAGGTGCTGTCTGCGTGGACATGTCCTCGACGTCCTCCCTGTCATGGTCTGGGGAGGCAGTAGCTCAAACGGTGGCATCAGGGATCTATTATGATATCTTACAAAGATTTTTTCTGATGGGATTTTGGAAAGGACATGACCTGAATTTGGATTATAGCGTCAACTTGGGCCCCCTTTCGCAGGACACCCTTTCGCAGGACACCCGTAGTGGATGTAACATTATTAACATATTTGTGCCACGGTAGCACAGCTGTTAGCGCTCGTGCTTCACAGCTCGAAGGTCTGGGTTCGATTCCCACCTGGACGGGGCCTCTCCTCGTGTCTGGGTACTCCGGTTTCCCCTACCACTAAAAACATGTACAATAGGCCAGCATGAATTGAGAGTGTGTTTGAGAGTGCACATGAAGGACGACGGATGGAAATTAGCCCAAGGCTACAATCCTGTGTACATGGGTCTCCATGCAGGAGACCCATGTATGTTCATTAACATGCACTGTCCTGACCAAATACCCCCCCCCCCCCCCCCAAAAAAAAATAAATAAAAATAAATAAATAAATTATGCTCTAATAGGAATACTAAAATGTTGCGGGATAAAACTATTATTGGCAACACGGTGGCACAGCGGTTAGTGCTCGTGCCTCACAGCGAGAAGGTCCCGGGTTTGAGTCGCACCTGGACGGGGCCTTTCTGTGTGTAGTCTGCATGTTCTCCCTGTATCTGAGGTTTCCTCTTGGTACAACTGTTTCCCCTAGCACTAAAAACATGTACAATAGGTGAATCCTCCGGCCAGGTGTTTCTAACCATTAGCCTGGTTCCACATCTGGAGATGGGTCCCCAAGCGCCGGCCCACGCTTGCAGCTCACTGCTCCTACAGGTCACCCCAGCGGCATGTTCAAATGCAGAGAACACATTTCTCTACGGAGATTAATAAAGAAAATGTTAAACTTATTGAAGGAACAGGCCCCCGTTTTCCCAGACTGAGATCTGTTCTTACCTGAGCTTAGACGAGTTGATGCGTACCTGTCTGGTCTTTGTGCGTGCGCTCAGTCACACAAATGTTGTTAGCGTTTAGCCTCTCCCAGCAAAGGTATAGCTCTAAACTGGGATGAAGTTTGAAGCGATCAAGCTGTCCCACGTTTTCCCCTATTTAAATACAGTTACGTGAGCCTTTACACGATCCAAGTCTAGTTACACAAAGTTAAACGTTTTATCCGTTTAGAAAATCGACATATTTGATATTGTGTGACTTGACTTGGATCGTGACCAGACGGCTACGCATCAACTCTAAGTCTAAGCTCAGGTAGGAACATATCTCAGTATGGAAAAACGGTGGCCTGTTCCTTTTAAAAACTCTCCACATTGACCACTGTTTGAAAAATCCGATACTTTCACCTGCCGTGTCTCGCCTTAACTGTTTTTTGGGGGGGCGGGACGTTCACATTTCCAAATAATTGTGGGTTTGTCGTTATCAAACGCTTGCAATGGGTTTGCTCATATTCCACGACTGGCCGCTGGTCTACGCCGCAGAACAATAAATCAATGGTGGCAGCAAATGTATCTGGCAAAGCGGATCTTCCAGGACGGGCTACCTCCGCCAAACCACAACGCTCATCCCAAACTGTGACACAAAAGCAGTGGAGCGGCGCTATATATTGCCAGTGTTTAAAGATTGCCCCACCACAAGGAGCTCCTGGGTTCAGTTCCCGAAGCGGGTGGCCACGTTTGGGCTTTTTTTCCTCTCTCAATGTGCTCCATTTCCTCGAACAATAGAGCATGCGAGGAGTCTATTTGATTGATTTAGTAGCTGATGTCATGACTGAAACCATTGGCGATCCCTGCCTTATAACCCGAAGGTCTTGGACACACACCTGCCCGCGGAGAGGAGATTGCAGCTGGATCTTTCCGAGCTGTCCATCCTGGGTGAAGCCTCTGTCAGGTGTAATGGCAGTGACAGAAGACAGCAGCCCGGAGTGGACACGCTCAGAGTGAATGAGCCTGGAACAGCTCTTCACAGGCACTGACCCCCGGGTGACAGCCCTGATGGAGCTGATAAACGGGGGCCACTCTCACACAGCTGCTGCACCGCACTCCCCCTGTCGCTCCGCGCTCGCCGGGGGTTCCCGTTTAAACACTTATTCATGGCCCGGTGGACAGCAGCTTGTTTGTCAATGTCTTACGGTCTTAAACAAAAACCAAAAAAAACATCCACAATTTAAAAGTGTATTGTTAATAAACTACAATGTTGTTGGTTTTTGGTCAATGTTCACATACTGTATAATTTATTCATACGCTCTCTCCCCTCTTTTACGCTGCCTGCTCAGTGGTACGGGCCCCAGGCTGTGAGGCCCTGGCAGTGATTGATGCAATATGTAGATATTATAATATCAGAGGAATAAACACATGAGTGACATCTTTACTGTTGTTTTCCCACAAATTTGAAACAGTATAGACCCGAGTGCTTTTGCCACCAGAATTTCTTAATTATAGTACGTCGTTTTTTTTTAAGGCGAGACACTGCAGGGGAATAAGGAAAAAAGAAAGATACTAAAACTTACTGTAGTCAATTCTGTAGTCTTAACTTTCTTTATTTTACTTCAATATTCATATCCAGGCAAACCCCACACAAAAACGCGAGTGTGTGCCTGTCTGTGAAGGTGATAGCAATCATGATAGCTATTGATGATTTTTTGGAGGGCCGGTCTTGCCCCATTTGTCCCGGGCTGTTTTATTTTATTTTATTATTATTATTATTTTTAATATTATTATTTTTAATGATGATGCTGTGGTCACTTTCAAAGCTGTGCAACCACTAAAAAACCTTCTTTCTCTTCTAAATTTCTCCCTAAATCATCTTGTGGATGCCAAAACCTAATGTAGAGTTCTAATCAAGGTTATAATAATAATAATAGTAATAATAATAGATTGTATTTATATTGCACTTTCATTTCAAAGAAACCTCAAAGTGCTACAACAGGTGAATTACAATCAGATAAAAACTAAATTACCATTGACATAGTAAAATAAAGCAAGCAAAAACAAGACACTTTATTTTTTTTTACCATGCTTTGACGGACCACCCTAATCTACAGGGAGCTGTCAGGTCTTTTTTGTGTGTGTGAAGCACGCACAGGGAAGTGTATGAGATGTTCGAGAGTTGTGGGAATTAAAACCCCTGTTAACTTAGAGCAGGATTCACTACTGGCAAATATAAGTTCCAGTGTATAGCTGAGGGTTGCTTTAGAAAAAAATAAAGTAATAAGAAATATTTCACTCCATACTTGAAGAACGAAAATCCGCCTGCTGATTAATTCATAGCCAATCTTGCCAACTTCTGTCCATGTGAGGCTGCCCTATCACCACCAGTCAATCTATGAGTGTCAGTCCCCCCCCCCCCCTCCCCCCAGACACACACACACAGCCCCACCCCTCCCCCCTCAGCCTCTGTGTAAACCAAGGAAAAAAGCCTATCTGAATCCCAGCCATTTATAAACCTGTGACAAATGTGGCTTCCTCCGAGTCCTGCAGTGTCTTTCGTCAGTGCAATGCAACTGTGGCGCTGTCCGTGGTGCTGATCCCACTGTTGCAGCTTTTGGACAACCAAGCGCTGTCCAAGGTCCTGATCAGGCCACTGCATGCTGATCATATAAAGCCCCATGGAGAAATGCTGCCATTCTCTTTAAATGTAGATTGCCAACTTAAAAAATACATTAAAAAAAAAACAGGAGGTAAAATGTTTTGCAAGTTGTATGTCATTTTATGTTCTCATGAGACATTCTATGCATACAAAAGGACCAATGTCGCCTCTATTTGTTATAAAGTAATCATAATTGTAATCATAATTCTATTCTGTTTATTCTGGCTGTTCTGAATACATTCTGAAAGCCTCCTGGTGATACTAATATAGTGCAAGGTAGATAAGCTCACTTCCCATTTTAATTAGAAGATGAGGAATTTTGAAGATGAGGAACTCGATCTTTTCTGTTAAAAATATTGCCAAAACACGGCGGGGCTAATTATGATGATTATTCTGCAGTAGAAAGTCTGTATTCGTTCCTCTTTGTGCTACTAGTACTACACCACTACTACTAAACTGTTTCTCTCGAACACTTAAAGAAACAAAACAAAACACACACAAAAATGATAACGTAAGAAAACAGAGGTTGAGTTCATTTATAGTTTCACATTGAGGTGACAGCTAAGAATGTTATCATAGTGACAAACAAAACAAAACAACAAATAAAAACAAAATACTTCGAGTTGGTTTGTGGGTAATATCTTTTCCAATGACTGGGCCTGTCCGCGTGAAACGAAAACTGTACGGTAGCACAGCGGTTAGCGCTCGTGCTTCACAGCTAGAAGGTCCCGGGTTCGATTCCCACCTGGACGGGGCCTTTCTGTGTGGAGTTTGCATGTTCTCCCCGTGTCTGCGTAGGTTTCCTCCGGGTACTCCGGTTTCCCCTACCACCAAAAACATGTACAATAGGCCGGGATGAATGATGTGAGTGAGTGGTTGGTGGTGGTCGGAGGGGCCGATGGCGCAGATTGGCTGCCTCGCTTCCGTCAGTCTACCCCAGGGCAGCTGTGGCTACAACAGTAGCTTACCACCACCGAGTATGGAGTGAATGAATAGTGCAATGTAAAGCGTCTTTGAATGTCCAGAAAAGCGCTATATTAAACTGATGCATTATTATTATTATTATTATTGTTATTAACTGTTTTAATTTTCTGTTTGGAGATTTCTTTTGAAAACGGTCTCCCTTCTATAGAGGAGTGTTGGCACCTGCTCTCCCCTGAGATCACCCATTAGCCAGAAAGAGCCATGACCAAGAACTGTATGAATGTATTCTATAACTACAGCAGTGAATCGTGAACAGCTTTTAAATGGTGGCCTTCAAAGTCACACACACATTTAAAATAAGAAAAGCAAAACATTACCTCTCTACCTTATGTTCGATTATTTCTTTTCATAATTACAGGCGCATCATATACTATAGCAGTAATTAATTATCTCTGAAGCATTCAGGATGTGCAAATGGGCAGGACATGGACCACGAGTAAATAGTATCTTATATACAAAAACTATGAAGGACTTTGTGGGGACAAAAGTATAAACAGTAATCAGAGAATTTCAATATTAGCAAGTGGTTGATCAGTGACGCAGATAGAGTGATATAAATACACAGATTATCGCATGTAGTTTTGCATATAGTTATTGTCTTGTTGTACAGTCTGACAGCAGTGGGGATGAAGGACCTGCTCCTTCTTCTGCCTCAGTCTCCCACTGAAAGAGCTGCTCAGCTCCTCTACAGTCCCGTGCAGTGGGTGGGAGGTGTTGTCCATAAAGGCCATACCGCCTTTGCTCTGTCTTGCCCCATCCCGTCAGACCTTGGAAGCTAAGCAGGGAAGGGCCTGGTCAATATTTGGATGGGAGACCGTTTGGGAAACACCAGGAAGCCTGGCGAATGTAGTGAGTGAGTAATTGGAGGAGCCGATGGCGCAGACTGGTTGCCTCACTTCTGTCAGTCTACCCCAGGGCAGCTGTGGCTACAATAGTAGCTTATCACCACCAAGTATGGAGTGAATGAATAGTGCAATGTAAAGCGTCTTTGAGTGTCCAGAAAAAGCGCTATATAAAACCCATGCAATATTATTGTTATTATTATTATTGTTATTATGATGGAGGTGAGCTTGGCTAACACCCCCTGTCCCTCACCTCCTCCACAGAGTCCAGGGGGCAGCCCAGGACGGAGCCGGCCCTCTTGTTCAGTCTGTCCCGCTCTCTCTCCGTCTCCAGCCTGAGAGTCCGCAGTCATAGGGTTCATGTAAAAGGCCATGACGTGTACGAGGCCTTATACGTATGTGCAGTCACGCACGGGGCTCATGTCAGATCAATGTCCCGAGTCCGCCCCCCGAAGAGCCCTCTAATGCCATCGGCCCACAGCTTTCACTAATGAACATTTATGCACTTTTCAGCTCCCCCTCCAATTTCCATTCAGAGCGGGTCGTCTTGTAAAAAGAAGCGTAACCTAAATGCTTTGATGCTCTTCAAATGATGATCACGAAGTCAAGCTGAGGACCAAACGCAAATATATTTTATCAATCCAGTGTATCGTCCACACGAGTCCGGCGTTTTGTGGGTCTGTAAACCAACATTTTCCAAACCAAGTCCCAGAGTGGAAAGATCTCAAAACGCCGTTTACGTGGCGTCTCCGCAACTTTTACTAAAACGATGACATCACAGCACCAGAGTGGAGTCTGTTATCCATAATCTACTGACCTTAGAATGAGTTTTACTCATGGATCTATTATAGTTTTACTCCTCTTTGCTCCACTGGAGTCCGTGAGCCACAGGTGACAAATAGAAAAACACGGCCGAGTCAGTCTGTGTTTTTGGACTGAGTCAGAGTCCGGTCACTGACAGGTTTGTCTGCTTTAGTCCCGTTACGTCTGAAGAATAAACTCGCCTCCTCGTCTCTTCTGTAAATCGTAAATCCTTGAATCATTTTCACTGTTTACGTTCCACAAAGGTTTACTGCACATGCGCCCCTCTACATCTTGTTCTATTATCAGTGTTAGCGTCACAGCGCCACACACAGGCCTGGCAGATGGATTACGTCGTTTTCACAGACCTGAGTCGACCCATGTGGACCCATTTACTAAGCTGGCTTCTGAAAATATAAGCGTTTTGTCTTCGTGTGGCCTAAGTCGTTGATTTATTGCACATTCTCCCCCCTTTACCTTTGCCCATTTTATGATCCTCCTCCACCCCATAGGAACAGACGGCATCTTTGGGAAACCCCACAAACCTGCAAGGGAAAACAAAAAGGACGAATAACTACTCATTCATGTACTGTACTTCACAGGGACTTTAACAAATGCTGTTTTATGGAAGTATTTCCCACCGCATTTGTTCTGTGGTTAAAAATAGTTAATATTATTATTAATCTTATTTAGTCAATTGTCAAATCGGGCTGTTTAATTCTTGCAGGACATTTTCTTGGATTTGGTTAAAACGACGCATGATGTGCGAGAAGCTTTCAGGACAGTCAGTTGCCATTTTGATGTAACTGGTCCGGCCAATCTCTGTGGAGCAGCTCCGGGCTGTCTTCATCAGCCTGTTGAGAATACATGGAGTGAGTCAGATAGTCAGCAAGCCCAGTTACAAGCGTACCGGTGTTCCTCCTCTTTCCTTCTGCTCCTCCTTTGCAAAGGATGGGACTTCTCCTCCTATCTTTGCTTCCAGACACCGAGAAGTGCCGCTGTTCCCGGCGTAGCCACAAACGCCTCCGATAACGTGAACCCAGCCGGTGCTCTGACATTAAGCCTTCGATCCCAATCCTGGTCCTGACCCTAAATCTGTAGAACTGGGATGATAGACCAAGCTATTCAGTTGGGGAACGTCGGTAGTATAGTGTGTCAATCTACTGCTGCTACTACCTTTTAAGTTCCGTTCCCTTTTCTTTCACCAGTGCGACACGACATTCTATTGCTTATTCTTTCATCTATGAAGACAAAATCACGTTACTCAGGTGATACTTCTCCCGCTCATCTCCAACCCCCACTAGGGCCCGTCACACTGTTCCCCCGATATTCTTTCGCGGCAGCAGACTCTACGAAGCACATAACCACATTGACAATGCCCCCGACGGGTCGGGCCCCGAGGCAGGAAGCTCATCAATCTTTAGTGCCAGTGATCTCACTCTTCCCTCCACCCGCGGAGACCCAGGCGAGCGTTTAAATCACCTCCGCTTTCTTCTCCTGCCGCCCCGGACCCTATATGCTCCATCACTCCGGCTCTGCCAGTAGATTCTTCCACTCTGGGCCACCTGCCAAGTGGAAGGGAAAGTGTAGTGGAAAAGAGGGGGAAGGGGGGATTGGGAACTTATTCGGACTATTTCCCAGGGTGCCTTTTGTTGACTGAGACATGTTGCGGCTGAGTATTCAACAAGTTCCTATCTCAAATCGACCAAATGGGATTGTCTCGTGGGATCGCAATGCGCAAAGGCGTACTGTGATATTCGTTATAGCTTAAAGTTGAATGGACCGGAGTCTATGGGATGTCTTTTTATTGATTAAAATGCTTCCCCACAGTGGAGCCGGGGTGTACGGGCAGGCATGTGTCAGTAGCAGCTGCTGGGAGATCATATTGAAGACCACACTGGGACAGCGGATGAGCAAGTGATCTTCTCATGAAATGGAGCACATCATTGCAGACTTTTAGTTATAAATAACTTTAAAAAAAAAAAAAAATTATAATGACATTGACATTTTATTGATGGTATTTTGAATGCACAGACATACTGAGCCGAGAACCTGGGGCCCATTGTTGTACCACTGATCTACGACCATCACCTCCAGGATCTGGGCACAACTCCTGGGGGCTCATTTATAAAGCCCACGTACGGACAAAAGGGAGGCCAAAACCTTCCTGTTCTGTGCCAAAGGTGGTATTTATAGAAATCAAACTGAACGTGAAACATTACGTACCATTACGAAATCAAGTTTGGTGCACATTTTAAACCGCTCCATTTTCCTCAGAAATTAGATTAAGATAATTGAAAAACAAAAATGTAAGAAGTCATCCACAGGCTTTGAGTAAAGTGTTTTAAATCTTTGGTTTTCTGGCTATGTATCATACTGGGCCCAGCTGTACAGTCAGACTATCTGTCATAGCCTTGACTGTGCTGCTCAGGCGCCCACTCTCAGCCACTGGAGGTTTTGCTTGCGTGTCGGTATGACGGAAGCATAGACCGACTTCAATGGTAGGACTAGCGCAATGTCTTGAGTTCATGTCTCCAGGTTCCGTACGGATGGTAAATAAACTTCTCCTGTGCAAGCCATCCAGACGTCCGCCTATTCTCCATCTATCCTCTCGAACGTAGTATTGCCACATCCTGAGGGTAGCTGTGTCATTTTTTTGTCAGCATCACCTTCTCGTTCAGTGATTGGTCCCCAAATCCATTTCGGCCATGGTCCCCAGGCTGCTGTGAAGTTCGAAAGGATTCGAGCGCACACAGCAGCCTGGGTATTCCCGGGCTAATCTCCACCATTGCTGAGGTCGAATTCTCCTTCTCCACAGTGTCGAGGGAGGAGCGCTGTGGATCAAGGGACGGGGCGGGTTCCTTCCTCGTCATCGCCGGGCCGAAATGGAGGTCACAACAGACACTGACTGGTTTTCATGACTGAGTTTGGTCACAACAATGCCACCCAGGAAGTAACTGAAGGTCCAGGGAATCTTGACTAGAATCGTAATTTCCCCCTGTTAAAGTAGCACAGGTTTGATAGAATTTATAATAATAATAATGTATTGGTTTCTGGACACTCAAAGACGCTTTACATTGCATTATTCATTCACTCCATACTTGGTGGTGGTAAGCCGCTATTGTAGCCACAGCTGCCCTGGGGTAGACTGATGGAATCGAGGCAGCCAATCTGCGCCATCGGCCCCTCCGACCACCACCAACCACTCACTCCCTCACTACATTCGCTAGGCTTCCTGGTGTTACTAAACGGTCTCCCATCCGAGTACCGACCAGGCCCCTCCCTGCTTAGCTTCCATAGTCTGACGGGACTGGGCAGAGCAAAGGCGGGATGGCCACAATTTAGAGGAACGACAGACCAAAAATATATTAACAGCACATTTATTTAAAATTTGTACATCCTCAATTTACAAAACTATTTTACTGTTAATGTTATTGGTCTATTGATAGTCTGGCGGCTGAGGATGTGAACACCAGGAGGGCTTTCACATAATACTTACTTTCCATAATGTAGTAAAACATAATTCAACATTTTTACCTCACAAAGAAAGCAGGCTACCTTTGGGGCATTTTATTTTATTTTCTATAGAGGATATTATCAAAAATTATACCAGGGTCGATTCTGATTGGCTGGAGGGTGCTAACAGTGTGAATGAATAATGCAGCATAAAGCGTCTGTGAGTGTCCAGAGAAGCGCTGTATAAACCCAATGTGTTATTATTATTCTTATTAACCTATTAGGGAAGGGAATCTTATTTGTATAGCGCTTTTCAAATGACACAAGTCACACCCAAAGCGCTTCACACATGAAAGGGAGGGGGGTTCATTCACTCCATGCTGATGGTGGTGAGCTACATCTGTAGCCACAGTTTCCCCTGGGGCAGACTGACAGAAGCGAGGCTGCACACATGAGCGCCAACAGTCCCTCCAACCACTCACACATAGGGTGAAGTGTCTTGCCCAAGGACACAACGACAGTCTGCACCTGCAGTAGCCGGGGTTGGAACCCCTGACCTTCCGATCATGAGACGACCCGCTCAACCATCTGTGCCACCGTCGCCCCATTGATGATTTGTTTTGTACCAACAGAACAAGAACAAAGGTTGGAGGCATGTTTCAGTTTTACTCTTTGACTTCACATATTAGGCCTATCGATCTGGCTCCAGTGTTTTCTCTCAGAGCCGTTTTTAGGCACTGTTTAGTTTAAACGATCCTGTCAGAAACAACAGAGCCACTTGTGTTTAGATGAACACCGCAGCGCCTGTAGCAGCTCCTTTGAGGTTTCCATCAAATGTCCATGTCCTGGGACATAACTGTCTGTCCAAGCCAGTGAACGTTTTTAATTAAAACACCTTAAGCATCTGAGGGCTATATTTTGGGATTCTCACCTGTAATTTTTCCCCACTTTATTGCAGATTTTGTCCATTATTTCAATATTATACATCACATGTTATACCTTGTGTTTTTCAGGACATCCTTGGATCTTTAGATCTGTAGGACGTGTTAGGTTCAGATGCATCTAATTGAAATGATTTAAACAATTATATAAGGGAATAATTCAGGCGGAAATCATTTTAGACACTTGTGTTCACATTTAGGGCATATATGTTTCTTTTCACTCACCCAGCTGTAGACAGAGGACCTCACACGTTATTTTCCATTCATGCTCATGTATCTGTACCCTATTCTTCGTGCGTCTGTTAGCGCAGATTTCCTACGTGTCTGCTGATTTGTGATCCTTTCTGGGCCTGCGACGTATTATTGCGGTCAATTAAACTTCGCAAACATCTTCAAATCCATGTCGGTGCAGCCACAACAACCTGGAGCTGAACGCCCAGAAGACAGTGGAGATGATCGTGGACTTCAGGAAAGACACAGCCCCGCCGTCCCCCCTCATCCTGACAGACTCTCCCACCCCCATCTCCATCGTGGACTCCTTCACCATCACCCAGGACCTCAAATGGGAGCCAACCATCAGACTCATGAACAAAAAGACCCAATAACTTAGTTACAGACTCGGATGTATCTGCCCTGTTGCTCTGTGTGGTGTGTCCACACTTGGATCTGCTGCTGTCACTTTATACACCTACACATCTTTAAATATAATCCCGCTGTAGTTCTATGTCAATTGTTGTTGTCGTCTTACCATATTTTACTTTTTATTTGTTATCTTATTTATTTTAATATTCTTAGTTGAGAAGAGCCAGTGTGCTGTCCAGCTCTGTGTTCTCCCCTCCTCCCGCCCACAGCAGGAAATGCAACCAGGCGGATCAAATGATCCAATCAAGACCAAGGTGTTGCTCTTGGGAAACACACAAAGGAGCAGTCAGAGGGAGCAGTTGGAGATGCAACAAGCCCAAGAAAAAAACAAGCCTCGAAGAGGATTTAAAGTGCAGGAAAAAACTCTAAAGACTGTGGAGGACAGCCGGTTTTTCACCTGCTGCATGGTACAGCTTCAAATAAAAAGTCAAAAGAAAAGAAGTCTGTTCATTGGAGTGAAGTCCAGTTGTTTTTAAAACCTTCACATTAGAAAGGAAGCCTCTCAAGTTGGGCGCTGCAAAGAAACTTGACAGTGAAAAACCGGAGCTGTGATGATGGAAGAATTCCAGTGACAGACTCCAAATCCAGAAAAGAAGAATAAATAAAGTGGCTCGAAATACTCACCTCTACTCACCTGCACCTGGATCCTGCAATCAAGATGGCCGACTCCCCGCACAACTAAAAGCCAGCAGAACCACTGCAAAAAGACAGTTCTCCCGACTAGCAAACAATGTTCTACGTACACACACTGTTATGTCGGAGGAAGAACTGAAGGACAGTTTTAGAACGCTATCGATCGAAGCAATTAAGGTTATTGAGGCCAATGATGATGTGGAGGACCAGTACACGGCAGAGTCTGAGCTAGAGCGAGATGCGCTCACCAAGCATCAGCAAGCTGACCTGGAGAGGACACGAAGTGAGTGTGAGAAGAAATTAAGTGAACTTAAAGATTTAATACTAACAACCCTGTGGACCGAATTTGGAGAAGAGGAGCTGAACATGGTCGTAAACACAGCTGAGTCGGAGGCTGAACGAGTGGCGGCAGTTGAACCCAATGAGGACAGAGAAGGCTATGGGTTCATGGTGGAGCAGCTGGAGAGGCTGGCGAAAAGGGCCAAAGATCTCCATACCCGGTGGAAATGCTGGGCCCCTCCCGCAGAGCGACGAGCACTCCAGTCCCGCGTCCGTGACCTACAGCAAGCGGTTCTCAACCTCACGATGAGAAAAGCCCCAGTCCCAGCCTCCGTTATGTGCAACTTCTACAGAGGGACCATAGAGAGCATCCTGACCAGCTCCATCACTGTGTGGCTCTTCTACAGAGGGACTATAGAGAGCATCCTGACCAGCTCCATCACTGTGTGGCTCTTCTACAGAGGGACTATAGAGAGCATCCTGACCAGCTCCATCACTGTGTGGCTCTTCTACAGAGGGACTATAGAGAGCATCCTGACCAGCTCCATCACTGTGTGGCTCTTCTACAGAGGGACTATAGAGAGCATCCTGACCAGCTCCATCACTGTGTGGCTCTTCTACAGAGGGACTATAGAGAGCATCCTGACCAGCTCCATCACTGTGTGGTTCTTCTACAGAGGGACTATAGAGAGCATCCTGACCAGCTCCATCACTGTGTGGTTCTTCTACAGAGGGACTATAGAGAGCATCCTGACCAGCTCCATCACTGTGTGGCTCTTCTACAGAGGGACTATAGAGAGCGTCCTGACCAGCTCCATCACTGTCTGGTACTCCTACAGAGGGACTATAGAGAGCACCCTGACCAGCTCCGTCACTGTGTGGCACTCCTACAGAGGGACTATAGAGAGCACCCTGACCAGCTCCGTCACTGTCTGGTACTCCTACAGAGGGACAATAGAGAGCACCCTGACCAGCTCCATCACTGTGTGGTACTCCTACAGAGGGACTATAGAGAGCACCCTGACCAGCTCCATCACTGTCTGGTACTCCTACAGAGGGACTATAGAGAGCATCCTGACCAGCTCCGTCACTGTCTGGTACTCCTACAGAGGGACAATAGAGAGTATCCTGACCAGCTCCGTCACTGTCTGGTACTCCTACAGAGGGACTATAGAGAGCATCCTGACCAGCTCCATCACTGTGTGGTTCTTCTACAGAGGGACTATAGAGAGCATCCTGACCAGCTCCATCACTGTGTGGTTCTTCTACAGAGGGACTATAGAGAGCACCCTGACCAGCTCCATCACTGTGTGGTTCTTCTACAGAGGGACTATAGAGAGCATGCTGACCAGCTCCATCACTGTGTGGTTCTTCTACAGAGGGACTATAGAGAGCACCCTGACCAGCTCCATCACTGTGTGGTACTCCTACAGAGGGACAATAGAGAGCATCCTGACCAGCTCCGTCACTGTCTGGTACTCCTACAGAGGGACTATAGAGAGCATCCTGACCAGCTCCATCACTGTGTGGTTCTTCTACAGAGGGACTATAGAGAGCACCCTGACCAGCTCCGTCACTGTCTGGTACTCCTACAGAGGGACAATAGAGAGCATCCTGACCAGCTCCGTCACTGTCTGGTACTCCTACAGAGGGACTATAGAGAGCATCCTGACCAGCTCCATCACTGTGTGGCCCTTCTACAGAGGGACTATAGAGAGCATCCTGACCAGCTCCATCACTGTGTGGTTCTTCTACAGAGGGACTATAGAGAGCATCCTGACCGGCTCCATCACTGTGTGGTTCTTCTACAGAGGGACTATAGAGAGCACCCTGACCAGCTCCATCACTGTGTGGTACTTCTACAGAGGGACTATAGAGAGCACCCTGACCAGTTCCATCACTGTGTGGCACTTCTACAGAAGGACTATAGAGAGCACCCTGACCAGCTCCATCACTGTGTGGTACTTCTACAGAGGGACTATAGAGAGCACCCTGACCAGCTCCATCACTGTGTGGCTCTTCTACAGAGGGACTATAGAGAGCATCCTGACCAGCTCCATCACTGTGTGGTACTTCTACAGAGGGACTATAGAGAGCACCCTGACCAGCTCCATCACTGTGTGGTACTTCTACAGAGGGACTATAGAGAGCACCCTGACCAGCTCCATCACTGTGTGGCTCTTCTACAGAGGGACTATAGAGAGCATCCTGACCGGCTCCATCACTGTGTGGCACTCCTACAGAGGGACTATAGAGAGCATCCTGACCAGCTCCATCACTGTGTGGTTCTTCTACAGAGGGACTATAGAGAGCATCCTGACCAGCTCCATCACTGTGTGGCACGGCGCCAGCACTGCCTCCTGCCGAAGGAGCCTCCAGCACGTGAGAGCATCGTGAGAAGATCTGTGGAGCTCCTCTCTCCTCCATTAAGGACATGTACTCCACCCGTCTCACCCGCAAAGTCCGCAGAATCACCAGGGACCCTACGCACCCATCACACAGTCTCTTCAGAGTAATGCCTTCAGGGAGGAGACTGCGGAATCTACGGGCCAGGTCCAGTCGACTTAAGAACAGTTTCGTACACAAGGCCATCGGGAAGCTGAACTCCCTGCCCTCCCTCCCATCCCTCTTCCCCCACCCCCCGCTCCACAATCAAGGATTATATGTTTTATGTCGCACCGAGAAAAAATCCTAATTTGTGAACCTGTTCTCAAACAATGGCAATAAAAACTATTCTGATTCTGATTCTGATGTAAAGCTTGTCAAAAGTCCATAGTTAGACAAAGACAAGACAAGCTGCGTTTGTTACATCGGCGCATGAGATCCAATGGGCACAAGAAAATCTGTGCCCCGACAATGGGCACACGGATGCCACTTACTGGCTACGATCATTTTTGACACGACGGGCGCTTCTCTAACAGTCCCGAGCTGCACAACCCCCAATGCACGGGACGCAGGTTTCACACAGTGTAACAGTGTAAGTAAGACATTTCCCCGCGGAGAGGCGGCCATCACTGCTGCAACACCGGCCTCTGCATACTAAAGTGGATTGTGTGATGATTACCAACTACCTATGACTACCCACTGCTATGTCCTCTCACTGATGGTCCTCGGACTGAAAACGGTAGAAAGAAACATTGAGACAATATTAAGAGCCGTTCAGCACCCCATACTGAAGATTTATGACGCTACAAGTTGCATCTATTTGCGACATTGCTTTTAACCGATGACAGTTTACACCAGTGCGCCCAGACAGAGCTTCTATCGCTCTCTATTTTTGCCTTTGCCTTTGCTTGTTCTGTTTCTGGCTGCCTGCCTTTAAATATGAATGACAGCGTTGCAGATGCAGTGATTTTTTGGAAGGAAGGAAGACATCTGTAACTTCTGACGGGGCGACGGCGGCGCCGGTAATAGAGCGGGTCGTCTTGTGATTGCGGGGGCGGGTACACCAGTGTGTACCAATGCGTGCACTGGTGTATGAATGGGTGAGGGTTTCCTTGATGTAAAGCAGGCCTTGGCCTAACGCAGGTAGAAAGGCACTATATAAATGTGACCATTTAACCATTCAGACGAAACTTACATCTGAAAGGACGTCTCAAAAAGAGGGTTCAAAGCGTTCAAGGCTTATTTTGATAATAACTAAAAGATTCATTATGAGGTGTTCTGAGGCCCTTTTTTTCAATTTATGTAAGATTTCATTCAGGTTGGAAATTCATTGTATGTTGTAATAAGTCTTAGGTTGAAAGAATTAACAAAAAAGTCTGTAGAGAAGAGGACCCGTAGTCAACTGTGAAAGCACTTTGAATTGCCTTGTGTATGAATTGTGCTCTACAAATAAACTTGCCTTGCCATACAACTAAGACATATTTACTCCGTGAAATTGATTTTTTAAAATCAGGCATGTTATAATGCCTGATATCGCCATTTTCTTTTGTGAAACATACCAGTCCTCGTGGATGCTCCAATAATGCTCCAGTAATAATTTTCTCCAAATAACTTTTCCATTACACTCCTGCAATCCCATCTCCACTTTAGTAGCTTTTACAGACCCCGAATTTTCAGTATTTTAATTTGTCCCCCTTTTTTTTTTCAGGGCGATTTTTTCGATATCTAATACCTAGCCTGATATGTAAACATAATAACTAGTATACAATTAAACTTGACTCAATGTACTATTCAGGTTTTGTTGGAGAATATAAATGGCATTTTTGGCCATTAATTACGCATAAAATGCCTTACTTTTATTGAAACACGTGAAGAGGAAACGTACAGGACAGTTTTACACTCACCTACCATAAAATCTCTTTGCGATGAGGCTTTAATACAGAGCTCAGTCGGAAGGAACACAGGAACTTGCTAATCCCTTTCGCACCTCGATCGCACCAGAACACCGGGTATCGGAAGCGAAGCAGGGATGGGGGAGGGAAGTTACAGTTGAAACAAGATGATGGAGGGCAGAGAGAAGGCATTCACTGTAAATGCAGCGCTGGAGAAACGACTGAGAGGCTAAGCTTGCATACAGCACATACTTCCAGATTCATTTGATGCTTCTTGGTCTTTGGTGTAGTCTTTCTGCGTGTCTACGGAGCGGGGCCCCATGCCATTAACATGAAGTGGTTACAATATAGAACAAATTATTAGAGAGGACTTGAAAGATATTGGAGATTTTTGCAGTGGCCACTTTTTTTTAATGCCACATCGTCATAAAAGTTTAAGTTGTTCACTGATGTCTCAGCAGAGAGTCCAGCTCCTCTGGGGATCCTGGCTCTAATGGGCACATTTTTATTATTCATTGTCTCTTTTCATCCTTGAATCACTCGAACGCTCGAGAACAGAAGAAATAACAGCAGCTCTTAAACTCTTAGTCACAATGAGAACTCTTACTCGACTCTCACAGTGGGGACATCTCGGAGAATAGTCTCAAATCGTCTCGAGAGCGGTTGGTTGTGGCCTGTGCCTTAAAGAATGAACAGTGGACTGGAAAAAAAGTATACATAATACAAAATAAAATAAGAACAGATTATAAAATGTAGAATGTCAAAATGTCTGCATTGGCAGTGCAAAGAGAGAATGTACAAGTCAAGGTTATTTTTTTTTTTTTTTTAGGTTGAACAGATTGTACAAAGCAGTGGTGGGTAATTCTCTGCGACTAAAACACAGTTCAGATTGTTATGCTGATTACTCAGTACAATAATGCGTATTATTACTATTTGAAATACTTTTTATTGCACTTGGGAGACAGTATACTACGGTATAGTAATACAAGAGGATTCGTTCAGGGCATTTCTCAAAAGGCATAGTGAACACAACTGGTAAGCTTTACAGTTATTTACTGTATACATGCGTTTCCTATGACATCACGCATAGTTCTGGCCGCCATTTTGAATACCGAAGTAGCATTATGCAGTACTACAACATGTAACAATAATCTCTGCCCAGGATGAAAATGAAAGACAACTGATTGACAGAGGCATTTTTATGTTCTCGCAAGTACTCGTAAGCATTGCTCATGGCACAGAGACGCACGTTTATGTGAAGACACCAGCAAATGTGGCACAGACGTAGCAGCTCTGTCTGTCGAGCTACAGCAGGATTTACTGAAGATCTGCTTCACTCCTTAGACTAAATGAACACATCAAAGTGGCAAACTGTCATTTTTATCACATGACGAGTCTGAGTCAGTGTTTAATCTACTCAAGATGTTAGCATGCTACTGGTTAGCAACAGTCATCAATCAACTGTCAGTGGCTACAATACGATTGTTTTTTTATTGTTTTTTTATTTTTTTTATTTAAAGGGACAATGCATATTAATGAACATATAAATGTAAATATGCCAGAATTAGCCAATGGCTACTTTCCATCTGTAGTCCCTGGCAGATCAAGAAAAATACAAAGACCAGTATACAACATTACAAACATAATGTGTGGCTCACATCTATGAACACTGAGGAAATACTACAGTAACAGCTCAGCTCTGACCTCTGTCACATGTTGTATCCAAGGATAGATGTTTGTGGTTCAGGGCTTTCTCTTGGAGAGGTCAGAGCTGAGCTGTTGAAGCTAAATGCTAACCGGTAGCATGCTAACGTCTTGAGCAGCTTAAACACTGACTCACTGGTTTCTTCACATAAACGTGCGTCTCTAGGGCCGTGTTTTTACTGTTATCTTCATGAGCAATGATTACGAGTACATACACATACCACTGTCAATCAGTTGTCTTTCATATGTTGTAGTACTGCATAATTCTACTTCGGTATTAAAAATGGCCACCATAACAACAGAGGTCACATAACTGAAAGGCATAAAAGATAAAACATATAACGCCAGGGGCGTGCTGGGACCTCATTTCGGCCTGGGAATTTTGAGAAAACCAGCCCGGAATTATAGCTCAGTATTAGTGCGCTGGTCTCGAGCACAAGAGGTCGCTGAATATAAATACCACTTTGACAATTTTCCCATTGGGCCGCTGCGCACACAGTCTGAGCCTGGTACAACCCCGCAATCAGCTCCACGTTATGTAGTTATGCCTTTTTCCCTCTTTACTCGCTCAGACACATGCCTCAGCCGGACTGGACTGCACCAGCTTGAGCTAAAGCGGAGGGGTGTTCCACTTAAACACCCCTCTGAGTTGGTTCAATGTCAAACGCCATCTCCCCGCCACAAGAATGAAAAGATTGATACAAATGTTTTTTTTCAGATTTTCATACATCAGTCGTTATTAAATGTACAATTGACAATTACGCCTGTGTTACTTAGTTTGCATCTGGAACAGCAGCCCAGTTAAAGCCTTTAGGCCCGGAGTAGCATCGTGAGTCTGTTATTAATTCATTATTTTATTCTGAGGGCCCGGGCCCAAAGGCACCACAACCGAGCGGCCCACGGGGAAACGTCCCAACTCTCCCGAATATATTGAAACAGGCAGATCTCCTCAGATCCTCTATGGGCTGAGCTCAAGTTGCTCCCATCTGTCCCCAAGGGTCGGACAAATAGATTCATGAACTCTTTTATTCCAGTGGCCATTGGTAGTTTAACATTCTTGAATACATTTAGTGGTATGGCTATCGGGCTGTTTGCGTGAGGCTGAGCTAGCTTAAAAAACTGATCGACAGAAGAAGATTCCAGAGGAGAAACGAGCCAACTGGCCATGGATATGTTTTAATGGAGACATAGTTTGCAGAGAATAGACTTTAAAACAGTTCTGCTTCTGTACAAGTCTCTTCATGACTTCACGCCGAAGCACATCTCTGATAGGAACCATCTCCAGCTCGGAGAACTTCGTGCGGTACGGCAGCACAGCGGTAAGGTCCCAGGTTCGTTTTTCCACCTGGACGGAATCTCTCTGTGTGAAGTTTTGCAGGTTCTCCCCGTGTCTGTGTAGGTTTCCTCCAGGCACTCCGCTTTCCCCTACCACTGAAAACACGTCCAATGGGTGAATCATCCCTCCAGGTGATTCTGACCATGCGCCTGGCTCCACATTTGGAGATGGGTCCACTGCTCCTCACGGGTCGCCCCAGGGTTAAACGGAGGGGACACATTTCACAATGGGGACAATCAAATCTGGAATCCAAAACATGTCAGATAATTTCCGAGTCTGGCAATGCTTAAGAATAGGTATACAACTATTTCTGTTTGAGAGTTCGTTTGGCAGCTGTACACACGTTTATTTTGTGCACTGTACTTGTTTTAATCTTTTAATTTGGTCTCACATTCTGACCACAAGAAGAAGCCTTCATGTTGAAAACAATCTGCAAAGGAATACGTACTTTTGCTACTCTGAGTGTCCATCACCAGCCCTCTCTGTATTGCCATGTTTCGCATATCCCACTCACGATCTGACGGGGACCGTGGAGCCTTTACTGCAGCGCGCGCACCTGCGCAAAGGGGGCACGGGACGCGGGCGCTCGCGTTATCTCAGACTCGCTCAGACAAAGCCAATTCCACCAACGCTAAGCCCCGCATGCATACACCTCCATCTCCTCCCCCTTCATCCCTCCTTTGCGCGCTCTCTCTCTCTCTCCCTCTCTCGCTCTCTCCCACATGTATGCGCGCGGTTGCAAACTCTCGTGTACGTGTTTCCCACGCAGCCGGGCGCGCGCACCTCCAGCCCGCTGTAGCCGTGCGCTGGAGGAGGTTTGACAGCGGCTCCCGTACGGCTCTTCTGTCGCGCGCGCTCTCTCTCTCTCCCTCTACTTGCTTTTTACGCATAAACCGTGCTCCTCCTCGTCTTCATCCCTTGCATTTCCCCCACTTATACCATGCGCGCTTCCCCCCCCCCCCCTCCTTTTCTTTCATTCCAACTCAGTGCCTTGGCTGAGATTACCTCGTCCAGCGCGGATGCGAAAGGCACGAACCCGGAGCGGGGTGACGGTTTGAGGGAAAGTCGTTGCGCAGCGTCTCCGGAGACATGGGCACGAACTTTGAACGTGTTTAACAGCAGATACTTTTTTTCCCTTTCTTTCTTTCTTTTTTCTTTTTTTTTTTTGGGGTGTTGTTGTTTTGTTCGTGGTTTCCGAATTGAAGTTGAACATTGACATCAGGTGAATCCTCCTCGGCGTAAGGAAACAAGCAACACGGGGCTCACGCGTGCACCCATAAGTGGACTGTGCTTACCCCGGAGAGAGCGATTATACGGATGAGCCAGCATGGGTAAGAAAGAGCTTCTTTTTTTTTGGGGGGGGGGGGGGGGGGGGGGTTGTTTCCAAATTAATTTCTCACATTGTACTGTGGTCACGCGGAGTGTTCTATCTAAAAAAAAAAACCTGCCATCACTGCGCAACTGGCTGCATACCTTTACAACTGGTAGCACTCGCTTAAAATAATAGTTTTCTCTGTGTGCACTTTTTTTTCTTTCTTTCTCCCTTTCCTTTCCCCAGGTATGCGTGAAATTGCTTGTTGTGGGGCGGGGATCCGTTTGACAGCGCAAAAGGAAGAGACATGAGCCACACAAATCCAATCCTTTTTTTTTTCTTTTTTTTTTTTTCTTGCCGGGCAAATGTATACCACGGCAAGGCTTTTTGACTTCAGCGGTCTGTCTCGCTTAAATGGCGCGTAAAATCCCAATACAATGCCGTGATTAGTCACTTGCGCGCGCCTATAAGCCCCATGTGACAAGTGTATTCCCCGGAGCCTGACCTTATGTGCCTGGAAACTTGGCGATATCCCTCAACCCCTTCGCCCTCTTACCACTCTGCTTTCTATAACATCGCTGGCTTATTTCTTCCACGGCTGTGCGCTGCTTCCCCCGGTCCCTTTAGTTCCATCCCACACCGTGCCCGTTACCACCTCCGTTATATATATATTTTTTTTTTCTGTGTTTTGACTTCCAAAAAAGCTAAACGTGGGCTATGGCTGCTTTAGACATTTTTACAGTCCCACACTTGCTGCGTGTCCGGATCATGCGCATTTAAATGTTGGGTCTCTAACCATGTCGCGCGCTTGCCAAGTTCGCCGTCTACTTCAGCGCACGCAAGTGTTGTTGTGATAACGGATCCCGGTTAATATGCCCGTAGGGGATACGGGTAATTATCAGTGCCATTTGCCCCATGCGTTCAGATTTCGAGAGCTGGAAGATGTTGCTCCAAAGGCGAGACGCTGCAGGTGAAATGGAGGGGGGGGGGGGGGGAGATCTATCAATTTAAACTTGCGGCATGGATTATGTGTATGTATTGCAAGTTGTTGGAAGTTCCGGAATATTGCCTTCATTTTTGGTGACACAGTCTGAATAATGGATGGAGCCAGGTTTAAATGAGTGTATTGACATAATAGATGCAAAGACCTTTTTCGGGTTGGATTTTTGGACACGTTGTGGACTGTACAAACTGGAAACCATACCTCGTGCTGGTTGCCATCTTTACCTCAGTGCTTCTTTATTTCTGTGGATGCTCTCGGTCGTCCATGAATTTCTCCATGGCCGTGGAGATTGTCCAAAAGGGTCAGCGTGTTGCTTCGGGGATCACACTGGCCAAAAAATGAGGACATGCTCATGTGTAAAACTGGGACTAAGCATTGGTTTTGGGGAAATCCCGGAACAGTATCAAAACTGATACTGTACCGGGACGTCTGGTCACCCGAACCCAGCCCTGTCGCCAATATGAAAAAATCTCTACCACATGAAATAAGTTTTATACTGTAGTGTACAATGTTTGTTGATTGATTTTTTATTACATTATTCATAATATAAAGAGTTTGCAGGGTAACACACATAGCTACATTACATCTTATACGGCAAGAACACGTTACATTGGGTATTAATATGAATATTAAGATGATGTTGCATCTAAATTGTTTGACTAATGTGTTGCAGCAATTGCAATATGCTTTTTGTAAGATAAAAATGCCTTAAAGTTCCCCACACAGCTCTGAGGGTTATCCACTTTGATTCATCTGTGAATGTGCTGTATACATACACCTGTTGGACCGTCGCGTATTTATTTGCTCATTTATCTTCTGTTCATCTGCTCCATTTCAAGGGCATATTTTTGTGTGCGGTGCCAGTGCTCGCGTTGGATCGCGTGTGAGGGGAAAGTGTGTTGAAATGAGCGAAACGTGTGTACAGGCTTCTGCGAAAACGATAATAATTTAGCCCCGGACTCATTCAGGGCGGCGTGCCAGTAGGTGAGAGGCTTAGCGAGGGGCGAGACCACAGAACGATCCGTCTCCGTGAGCTGCGAGAGTATGTACGGAGGGGCTTTCCGAGGGATGCCAATTAGCTCTTTCAGCTAAAAGCGCTATAATTAGTCGCTAATCCAAATACGTGTTGTGGGAAAATGGCGCGTCGCCGGTAAATCCGCGCGTGAAATCAATTTTGGGAAAGTGGGGAAGTGCGCTAAGTGGTCCGTGTAGGGAGACGAGTGGGGGTGATGCCTTAACCTCCTCCCTCTCCCCAAACTGTAGGGAAGTGTGGAAAGTGCTTTATTCTGTGGTTATTTTCTATTTAAAGTGAGGCGGAATAACAGCTCTCAAGAGAAAAAAATAAATGGATAGATTTCTGTTTGTTAAGTCGCTCGACACATTTACACAACATGGCATCAGAATCAGAATCAGAATGGGTTTTATTGCCATTGTCTGAGAACAGGTTCACACACTGGGATTTTTTCTTGATGCGGACGTGCAACATAAGACATATAACACAGAATTTAGATAAAAATAAGCTGTAAAAGGCTTTAGGGGGCATGCATAAGGAATATTAATACATAAGTTACTAAATAAAATGTAAAATATGGTAAGACGACAACAATTGCCTTAGAACAACAGTGGGATTATATTTACAGATGTGTATGAGTATAATACACATCAAATCAAACTTTATTTTGAGCCTGCTCTTAAAAACATGAACGTTCTCTGTGGTCCTGAGCTCCTCCTCAGGTCGTTCCAGAGGCGAGGGCCATAATATTGGAAAGACGCCTCGCCGTGAGTCTTTCTGTTGACTTTAGGAATAACTAGGAGACCCCTGCCGGAGGAGCGAAGGGGCCGTGAAGGTTCATAAGGTAAAAGCAGTTCTGAAAGATAAGGAGGACCAAGACCATTAAGACATTTAAAAACCATTAAAAGAACTTTAAAATCGATCCTGAAACACACGGGGAGCCAATGCAGCGACTCTAAAACCGGTGTAATGTCAAGGTCAAGGTTTATTTGTATAGCACATTTAAAAACAGAATACTGCCCCAAAGTGCTTTCCACAATGTGGTCCCGCATCCTGGTCTTCATCAGGACACGAGCTGCTGAATTTTACACATCTGTAAATATAATCCCACTGTTGTTCTAAGTCAATAGAAAAGACATAGAACATATGCACCTGCGCTTGACATTGACACTTCCTTGGTGTATAAATAGGAAGGAGGAATTATTACCGCTTGCATTCAAATCTAAGTAAAGCCACACTGCGTAGAATTTTATCCAATCAATAAAATTGAAATACAAGCATTTTTTCTTTTACAGATATTTTCATAATTTAACAATACGTCATAAACGTACAAACACACACGAGCCTTTGCTGTGAGCGGCTCAGCTCTCCTGAGACATGACTGTAACTTTACCGGGAGTGGGTCTCCAGCTCGTCGCCATGGAGATGTCGACTTAAACTCAGCAGAATTTTGAAGATTGAAACTAAATCAATAGTATACTCTGTCATTGGCTGCGTGTTTTTGTACCGACGGCGACGGTATGGTCTAAAATTGGAACAGCTTGAAAAGCGCAGAGATGCAAGCGTAGTTTCTATCGGGGGCATTTCGAACTAAACCAGAAGGTTTGGCCACGATGCAAATGGCTGCGTTTTGCGAGAGGTGCCGTGTTCATCTCGACTATTTGGAGTAAAACCGAGTACGTTGGAGGAGCAGATATAAAGATAGGTTTTTACCATCTAAAGAACATAGCCAGAGTCCGCCCCATTCTCTCTCTCGGGCCAACACGGAGACGCTCATGCATGCTTTTATCACCAGTCGTATCGACTACTGTAATGCCCTGCTTTCTGGTCTTCCCAAAAAGAGGATCTCAGGTTTACAACTTCTACAAAATTCAGCAGCTCGTGTCCTGACGAAGACCAGGAGGCGGGACCACATTACACCGGTTTTAGAGCCGCTGCACAACTCACATCTATTTATTTAGTCCTAATTATTCATATATTTATTTACATTGAGAATTTATGATATTAGAAATATTTGTATATGTATTTCTAGAGTGTTGTTAGAGGGTTTCTTATATTCTTAGTCTTTCCCAGTGTTTCCTCTGAAGAGGCCCTGTGGCTCGGGAGCAGGTGTGGTGTCTCTGTCCTGTGGGTGCTCAGGTGGAGGTGTGGTGTCTCTGTCCTGTGGGTGCTCAGGTGGAGGTGTGGCGTCTCTGTCCTGTGGGTGCTCAGGTGGAGGTGTGGTGTCTCTGTCCTGTGGGTGCTCAGGTGGAGGTGTGGTGTCTCTGTCCTGTGGGTGCTCAGCTGGAGGTGTGGCGTCTCTGTCCTGTGGGTGCTCAGCTGGAGGTGTGGCGTCTCTCTCCTGTGGGTGGTCAGGTGGAGGTGTGGTGTCTCTGTCCTGTGGGTGCTCAGGTGGAGGTGTGGTGTCTCTGTCCTGTGGGTGCTCAGGTGGAGGTGTGGTGTCTCTGTCCTGTGGGTGCTCAGGTGGAGGTGTGGTGTCTCTGTCCTGTGGGTGCTCAGGTGGAGGTGTGGTGTCTCTGTCCTGTGGGTGCTCAGGTGGAGGTGTGGCGTCTCTGTCCTGTGGGTGCTCAGCTGGAGGTGTGGCGTCTCTCTCCTGTGGGTGGTCAGGTGGAGGTGTGGTGTCTCTGTCCTGTGGGTGCTCAGGCGGAGGTGTGGTGTCTCTGTCCTGTGGGTGCTCAGGCGGAGGTGTGGTGTCTCTGTCCTGTGGGTGCTCAGGTGGAGGTGTGGTGTCTCTGTCCTGTGGGTCCTCAGGTGGAGGTGTGGCGTCTCTGTCCTGTGGGTGCTCAGCTGGAGGTGTGTTGTCTCTCTCCTGTGGGTGCTCAGGTGGAGGTGTGGTGTCTCTGTCCTGTAGGTGCTCAGCTGGAGGTGTGGTGTCTCTGTCCTGTGGGTGCTCAGGTGGAGGTGTGGTGTCTCTGTCCTGTGGGTGCTCAGGTGGAGGTGTGGTGTCTCTGTCCTGTGGGTGCTCAGCTGGAGGTGTGGCGTCTCTGTCCTGTGGGTGCTCAGCTGGAGGTGTGGCGTCTCTCTCCTGTGGGTGGTCAGGTGGAGGTGTGGTGTCTCTGTCCTGTGGGTGCTCAGGCGGAGGTGTGGTGTCTCTGTCCTGTGGGTGCTCAGGCGGAGGTGTGGTGTCTCTGTCCTGTGGGTGCTCAGGTGGAGGTGTGGTGTCTCTGTCCTGTGGGTGCTCAGGTGGAGGTGTGGTGTCTCTGTCCTGTGGGTCCTCAGGTGGAGGTGTGGTGTCTCTGTCCTGTGGGTGCTCAGGTGGAGGTGTGGTGTCTCTGTCCTGTGGGTCCTCAGGTGGAGGTGTGGCGTCTCTGTCCTGTGGGTGCTCAGCTGGAGGTGTGTTGTCTCTCTCCTGTGGGTGCTCAGGTGGAGGTGTGGTGTCTCTGTCCTGTAGGTGCTCAGGTGGAGGTGTGGTGTCTCTGTCCTGTGGGTGCTCAGGTGGAGGTGTGGCGTCTCTGTCCTGTGGGTGCTCAGGTGGAGGTGTGGTGTCTCTGTCCTGTGGGTGCTCAGGTGGAGGTGTGGTGTCTCTGTCCTGTGGGTGCTCAGGTGGAGGTGTGGTGTCTCTGTCCTGTGGGTGCTCAGGTGGAGGTGTGGCGTCTCTGTCCTGTGGGTGCTCAGCTGGAGGTGTGGCGTCTCTCTCCTGTGGGTGGTCAGGTGGAGGTGTGGTGTCTCTGTCCTGTGGGTGCTCAGGCGGAGGTGTGGTGTCTCTGTCCTGTGGGTGCTCAGGCGGAGGTGTGGTGTCTCTGTCCTGTGGGTGCTCAGGTGGAGGTGTGGTGTCTCTGTCCTGTGGGTCCTCAGGTGGAGGTGTGGCGTCTCTGTCCTGTGGGTGCTCAGCTGGAGGTGTGTTGTCTCTCTCCTGTGGGTGCTCAGGTGGAGGTGTGGTGTCTCTGTCCTGTAGGTGCTCAGGTGGAGGTGTGGTGTCTCTGTCCTGTGGGTGCTCAGGTGGAGGTGTGGTGTCTCTGTCCTGTGGGTGCTCAGGTGGAGGTGTGGCGTCTCTGTCCTGTGGGTGCTCAGGTGGAGGTGTGGTGTCTCTGTCCTGTGGGTGCTCAGCTGGAGGTGTGGTGTCTCTGTCCTGTGGGTGCTCAGCTGGAGGTGTGGTGTCTCTGTCCTGTGGGTGCTCAGCTGGAGGTGTGGCGTCTCTGTCCTGTGGGTGCTCAGCTGGAGGTGTGGCGTCTCTCTCCTGTGGGTGGTCAGGTGGAGGTGTGGTGTCTCTGTCCTGTGGGTGCTCAGGCGGAGGTGTGGTGTCTCTGTCCTGTGGGTGCTCAGGTGGAGGTGTGGTGTCTCTGTCCTGTGGGTGCTCAGGTGGAGGTGTGGTGTCTCTGTCCTGTGGGTCCTCAGGTGGAGGTGTGGCGTCTCTGTCCTGTGGGTGCTCAGCTGGAGGTGTGTTGTCTCTCTCCTGTGGGTGCTCAGGTGGAGGTGTGGTGTCTCTGTCCTGTAGGTGCTCAGGTGGAGGTGTGGTGTCTCTGTCCTGTGGGTGCTCAGGTGGAGGTGTGGCGTCTCTGTCCTGTGGGTGCTCAGGTGGAGGTGTGGTGTCTCTGTCCTGTGGGTGCTCAGCTGGAGGTGTGGTGTCTCTGTCCTGTGGGTGCTCAGCTGGAGGTGTGGTGTCTCTGTCCTGTGGGTGCTCAGGTGGAGGTGTGGCGTCTCTGTCCTGTGGGTGCTCAGGTGGAGGTGTGGTGTCTCTGTCCTGTGGGTGCTCAGCTGGAGGTGTGGTGTCTCTCTCCTGTGGGTGGTCAGGTGGAGGTGTGGTGTCTCTGTCCTGTGGGTGCTCAGGCGGAGGTGTGGTGTCTCTGTCCTGTGGGTGCTCAGGTGGAGGTGTGGTGTCTCTGTCCTGTGGGTGCTCAGGTGGAGGTGTGGTGTCTCTGTCCTGTGGGTGCTCAGGTGGAGGTGTGGTGTCTCTGTCCTGTGGGTCCTCAGGTGGAGGTGTGGTGTCTCTGTCCTGTGGGTGCTCAGGTGGAGGTGTGGCGTCTCTGTCCTGTGGGTGCTCAGGTGGAGGTGTGGCGTCTCTGTCCTGTGGGTGCTCAGGTGGAGGTGTGGTGTCTCTGTCCTGTGGGTGCTCAGGTGGAGGTGTGGCGTCTCTGTCCTGTGGGTGCTCAGGTGGAGGTGTGGCGTCTCTCTCCTGTGGGTGCTCAGGTGGAGGTGTGGCGTCTCTTTACTGTGGGTGGTCAGGTGGAGGTGTGGCGTCTCTCTCCTGTGGGTGCTCAGGAGGAGGTGTGGTGTCTCTGTCCTGTGGGTGCTCAGGTGGAGGTGTGGCGTCTCTGTCCTGTGGGTGCTCAGGTGGAGGTGTGGCGTCTCTCTCCTGTGGGTGCTCAGGTGGAGGTGTGGCGTCTCTTTACTGTGGGTGGTCAGGTGGAGGTGTGGCGTCTCTCTCCTGTGGGTGCTCAGGAGGAGGTGTGGTGTCTCTGTCCTGTGGGTGCTCAGGTGGAGGTGTGGCGTCTCTGTCCTGTGGGTGCTCAGGTGGAGGTGTGGTATCTCTGTCCTGTGAATGCTCAGGTGGAGGTGTGGTGTCTCTGTCCTGTGAGTGCTCAGGTGGAGGTGTGGCGTCTCTGTCCTGTGGGTGCTCAGGTGGAGGTGTGGCGTCTCTGTCCTGTGGGTGCTCAGGTGGAGGTGTGGCGTCTCTGTCCTGTGGGTGCTCAGGTGGAGGTGTGGTGTCTCTGTCCTGTGGGTGCTCAGGTGGAGGTGTGGTGTCTCTGTCCTGTGGGTGCTCAGGTGGAGGTGTGGTTCAGTGCCCTATAGCTGCTCCCGGCACAGACGGCTCCTCAAATGGGGTTTCCACACTTGTCCATCTGTACCCAGCCTCATGTATCTATTTTGTGTGTGTGTGTGTGTGTGTGTGTGTGTATCTGGCTCATTTACAAAGACAGAATAATAACTGGGCTGCTTCGATGGCGTGCGTGAACTGCAGGTCCATTAAAAGGCTCCGGGAGTCTGTCCCACGTCCTCTTAATGTCCTCAATCCTCACAGACACAACAGACATAAATCACAGGCAGTATCTATAGACTATTTCTTTAAAGCCAAGGATTGATTTGCTATAATAATAATAATAATATGTACCTTTGTAAATGTTCCCTCAAAGGGGCTTAGTCAGGATTAAGAGCACTAGCAGAGCTTGCGCCGTGAACCCGTTTGGATATCACATTTGTGGCACTAATAATACGCACAGTTTCTAATAGTAAATCAGCGACACGCCCACAAAATAGCACTTGCTCAGTTTTCGTACTTGAAGTTTAGCACCTGGCGTAGTAAATGAGACTGACTGATCGCAGAGGCAGGAGGGAAAGAGGGACATAGCCTTTTCATAATGTGCCTGGCCCTTAATACCCATCGTCATAGTGCTCTACTTTGCTATTAGGCTAAAGCACCTGAGCCAACTTGGATCCGTGGGTTCCGATCCCACGCCGAGGCTCCCAGTGTGGGAACCTCATGTCGGCCGCTTGATTTTGAGGGAAGCCCTGGAGAGGTGTCTGTGTGTCCCGTTTGAAATGCACTCGTCGCTCATGGACGCAGTGCGGCAAATTGAGGTCAGTCCTTGGTTGACAAATGTCCTTTATGGAATAATAAAAAAGAAAAGCTAATTGTATTACCCTCATGCGGCTTGATACCTTGTATCACGGCAGTAATATTTGCCAGTGCCACAGATTTACAGTGTAGTAGCGCTCAACCTTTCCCACAAATCCTTTATTTGTGTATTTGCTTTAAGCCATCAGTTAATGGTTAAAAAAAACTATTTCTACAGTACTTTGTTTGCTTGTGTTAACTGATAATGTTTACAACAGAGTCTGTTAAACATTAGTTGCTTTTCCACAGAGTCTGAAATAAAAATATAAAATAATATTTTTGTTTTATTTCTGTTAGTTTCTGACAGTTTGCCTGTGGTTCCCCTGTAATGCCCCAGCCCCTGTACACTCGGATTCGCCCCTGCTCAAAGCTCTGTGTGGCTGCGTAAAATAGCCACTAAATGCTCTGACTTTCGCGTGAACGCCCTTACAACACCGACCCGTCCCAAGATTATTGTCAATGAATCCGGCTCTCACCGCATTGTAGTACTGGAGGCTGCCTGACTGCCCCGTAAATACAGTCCATTGTTTCCAACGTCCTGTCCTTAATAATGTCTATGATCTTCATCTCTTCACTCACTATAGAAAACGTTTAATGCAGTGGTTCCCAGAGCTTTGCCTGGTCAGAGGGTCAGGTTATTTCAGCAAAATAAATTGTCTAAAATAATCAAATATGACTGAGTAAAGACTACAGGTGCATTAAACACTCCAATTTCAGTGTTAAATGCATTTATATAGCGCCTTTCTACCTGCTTTAGGCACTCAAAGCATTTTACATCAAGGAACCAGTCAGTTTACGCAGACACTGGAAGCTAGGTGGGTTTACACTCCATCCATCCATCCATCCATCTTCTTCCACTTTTCCGTTGCCGGGTCATGGGGGCAGCTGTTGGAGCTGCACCAGCCCCTATGGCTCCTCCTGCAGGTGGTGGGTCCACAGAAGGACGGCCTCACGATTAATCGGGCCAGTTGGTCTCTCATAAGGGGCTTCTGGGTTTACACTCAAATCAATAATAGAAATAATGTCACAGGAAGTTATTGCGATTCATTGGCCTCAATTTAAGTCTCAAGTCACAGACAGCAAGTCCTAAGTCAAGTCTTTTTAGGAGCATTGGTCAAGTCTCAAGTCCCAAAAATGCGGCCTGAGACTAAAGTGTGCAAAAGCTTCAAACTAAAACGAGCCTGTACAAAATGGACACCAAGACGACGTATAGTCTCTGCAAATGAAGGAGAAGGAAAAGTGATGAAAATGCTCAGCTATAGACCAAGTATTTAAGTCTGCAATCAAACGGGCAATTTACGTCCAATACGGCTCCATTTATTCAATATCCTTCTAACAGACAGTAATTGGTCTGCATGCAGAGGACATTCTGGGAAGGCTCTCCGTGGAGGATAATGTGATATGCTTGAGTCGAGAAACGCTCATAATTAGACAGACGTGTTGTTATTCTTAGGTGTTATTTTTTATTATTTTATTGGTTTATTTGGTCGGGACAGTGCATGTTAATGAACATACATGGGTCCCATGCATGTAACCACACCACATGGGCACTCTCAAACACACTCATATTCATCCTGGCCTATTGTACATGTTTTTAATGATAGGGGAAACCAGAGTACCCGGAGGAAACCTACGCAGACACGGGGAGAACATGCAAACTCCACACAGAAAGGCCCCGTCCAGGTGGGAATCGAACCCGGACCTTCTAGCTGTGAAGCACGAGCGCTAACCGCTGTACTACCGTGCCGCTATAGACAAGGCCGTGGGAACCCAGGGTGCTGAGGGCGCTGCAGCACCCCCTGGTGGATAATTTGTGAACTGCAGGAAATATGCACAGAAAAAGCGTTTTTGGGGTACATTTTTTCCCTCAGCACCCCTTAACTAAAACGCCTTCCCACGGCTCTGGCTATAGGTGTGGCGCGGGTCAACGTTGCGATGGATTTTTGTGAACCTGGATCTGGTTTTACACCCGGGGCCAGGTGTTAATTAGTTTCTGTGAGTCAGTCACTTACAATTGATGTATTTTAAAGGTGGAACGACCAGGCGCACAGTGACCTGTTCTCTTCAGCACAAGCAAAGAGAGAGCGCTGAAGATCACGACCGATTAGGGCTGCACAATTCAAAATGAATGGAACAGACTTTTAGGTGCATAGCAAACACAAATACATGGAATAGATGATCCGTATCTGGTTTATAGTCAATAGTGTGTGGATTATATACCACTATTATATTGCTTTAAAAGTCTTTGCCCATGGGCAGTCTGTAGAGATAGTTTAATTTAACTTTTTCAAAAGCCCCGCCCACTTAGTTACTGTTGGTCCGTCAGACTTTCTGACGCTAATGCTGGAGTGACTCATGTTAGTGACTCTTATCGGAGCAATACCCGTGCAATATCCTCCAGATTGAGGCAAAAGAGGGATGTATTCAAGATATTAAACTAACTATTGAGACTAAGCATGCAGGTATCAACCTCATGATCTGTTCCTTAAATGCAACCAGCAGTTTGTGGACCAGTAGTGCTCTTTCACTGCCGGGTAAGCACTCTCTTATTCTTGTAGTTGGCCTATTGTTAAAAACATGAGCGTTGCTTCAGTTTGCTAAAGTTAGCTAACGCTAGCTAAATCTACAGGTGCCACAATGATAATAAGCTGCAGCAAGCCAGTTATTGTTACAACTGTGACAAAATGCACAGTATTTTTTTTTATCATAAAGGGAGGCAGCTACACATTTGAAAAAAACAAACAAAACAAAAACATAGTGTACAGTTACATAACACTAGGGATGGGCACCGTTCCTACTTGGAACCGACCGAAAAGCTCCGGTCGGGGGTGGTATCGAAAAACTAAAATTCTTTCGGTGCCAACTTTCGGTTCTTTTTCTCTCCAGACGTCAATATATGACCCACAGCGAGTCTAAAAAAAACATGAACGCGTGCGCAGATAATGTCTTCAGTGCAAATGGAGCGAAGTAAAACTATAACGTACTAAACTTTTGTAATAGAGAGGCTCAGCCGCGGTCTGCGGCAGGACTGAGCCAGGACTAAACCAGGATTTACACCGGTTGTAAAACCCAGAGCCAAACTAAACCAGTTATTATTAACCAGGAGTGAATAAGAAACTTGAGTTTTAAGGCAAATTGAAAAACAGAACAGAGCAGTGACAACAAGAAAGACGTGTTTACCTTTAGCGACCGACCCGGAGGCTGAGTTTATGAGCTGTTGTTTACAACTTTACAAGCCGCTGCAGCGAGGGGAATATCAAAGATTGTTTGTGGAAAAGTGTGAGCGCTCACTCTGTATTAGACATTTTTGGTACAGTTGTTGTAGATTATTAGTGGCAGAGTGAGCGCTCGCACCATGTAAGGATCTTTGACGGGAAAGTGCACTTCGTCACGCATTGAGTTGCCTTGTGTACGAAATGCGCGGTATAAATAAAGTTGCCTTGCCTTCGTCAAAAGCGTGTGTTTAGAAAAGTTTATTTGAAAGAAACCCGTGTCCTGATGTGGATCTGTCTCTGCAGCTCAGGAGGTAATAACGTCCTTTATTTATTTTTATCGCTGCTTAAGTGGAAATTGTGCTCAAAACACGAAGTTACAGGTGACGCTGCTGCGGCCTGTGGAGCTTCTGTTGTGCTCTTTTAGGACTTTTTCCTGAACGACACTTTTTTATACACGTTATTTTAAATGAATTAAAATGACATAGGCACCGAAAAAAGTACCGTTAAGGCACCGGCACTGAAAAGCAGGTATCGTTAAAGTACTGGTATCGAAAAAAAACGAACGGTGCCCATCCCTACATAACACCATTGTGTTATGTAACCAGCGCAGTTGAAGTTACGCCAAGCAGCTCCAGTTTGTGTAACGTGACTGTCGGTAGCTAGACGTTAGACTTCACCATTTTGCTTCTTCTTCTTTGTCTGTTTTTTGGTGGTTAGCAGCAAAAAAAAAAAAAAAGTGCATCAGCTCAGTGCTGGCATGTACCGTTGTTTTGCAGCGGAGATCTGCGGATGGACAGACCTAGCTTCAAAGTAAGCGGTTGCTAGTTTTGCGAAAGGTCAATTGAAGTTGTTTTCTATTCCAAAAAAGTCAATTAGGTAAAAAAAAAAAAACTATATATATATTTTTTTTCTTCATACCCAACAGTTTTGACTGCTCACTTTCGTCCTCCGAGTTGGTCACATGATATTACAGTGGCGTGTCCTGTCGGCGGATTAACGCGGGTTTTTGGCACCGTTTTCCTAACGGTGGAGTCAAAACAGCTCTATGTTCAGACACTCTTCCCACCCACTCTAACCCCTATGGCTAAGAGAACCAAATCAGAACTGGAATGGTCACAATTCATTTCGCGAAAGCCCCGCCCCCTTAAGAAATGTTTGCTAGCTCTGTCAAGAAGTGGAGCATACGTCATAATGGGGGAGAATGCAATAGCAGCTCTATCCTCCAGATCGAGGCTGTTGACTGGACTTTGACGTTGATGGGAAAATCTTCAACTTCAGAACTGACAAAAGGATGGGCATGGGCTGTACAGACTCCCCGGGCAAATCATAACACTGTACAGTACTCCCCCCAACCTTTAGCCTCATATGAACTGAACCAGACTGGAATACTTCCCGCGGTGCAGTGGAGTGGGGACTGTCAGTGGGATTTGTCCGTGAAAGCTTAGGAAAGATCCCTAAATATCTCTTGTTATACCTTGTCAAAGTGATGCTGCGCGTTTGCGGACTGATCAAAACGACACCGACACATTACTCCAGTCCCAGTTGCTTTATTAAATGAAACCAAATCATTGCTCATTGTTTGTGAGTGTTTCAGTGGTCCGGCTCCGTCATATTTGCGCGCTTTTGTTGTCGGTTCGTGCCTCAGCCAGAGCCATAAGGTCTTCCTCTCAGTTGCTTTTGGACATTCCAAGAACAGATCGGGAAAGCAGAGGGGACCGAGACGTTCCTGTGGCCGGTTCTCCAGCTCTGGGACAGTTTGCACATCAGAGCTGCTGTCATCGCGCACTTTTTCTTCTACTTTATTATGTGTTGTGAAGCACTCTGGGCCGCTGAAGTTGTAAATGTGCTATAGAAATAAAGTTGACATTGACAATATGCCTGCAGTTAGGGCTGGGCGATTTTGGGGAAAAAAATGATCACGATTATTTTCCCCATATTGATTAGATTTATTATTATTTTTTTTTCATAATAAATTAAATACATCTTGCTGATTCATAAAACTAGACACATCTTTTATTCAAACCCCGGCTCAAACAAAAACAAAGGCTTTCCTCCAGCTTCATTTAACGCACAAAAGTCTTCCATTGTCTCACCCAGACTCCCAAACTAGATACTGTTTGTGCCAAAGAACTGGCTCGATTATAAATCATAAAGTCCTATGATGATCATTGAGATTGACCAAAGCAGAAATTTCGATTTTGATCAAATTTCGATTAATTGCAGTAGAACTTTATATAATTCATATTCAGACTGTCCTCCGAATCCACAAACCCCAGTTCTCCTACAACCCAATTCAGTCAAGGTCTGAAGTAATGATCTAAGAATCACGTTAATGCAAATGGCTTTTTTAAATATGTATTTCATACTGGACGAATGCTGCAGTAACTTTGCCATCACTTCTTCTTCTAAGTAAAAATCGAATCTGTGCTTGAGCTGAAACAGAAAAGTCTTGGAAAAAGCAACCTTGAAGAGTCATGAACGCCACTGCTAAGTTTGAAATCCGTCAATACAGATCACACTGTCGCCGCGAGGCATGCTCTTCTTTCCCCACATCTCCTCCTTTAATGAGATAAATTCACTAATTGCTTTTTTTTTTGCTTTTTTTTCTGTGCTGGGGTGACTGGGCATGCGTGAGACTGCTGGCACCATGGGATTGATTGTGACCGACCCGTGCAGCGGAACATTACAGCATGTCCAGGCATAATCTTGGGCAATCTGAAGATTTCTCTGGCAGAAAAAGTCTATGATCTGAAATACAGATCATAATCTCAAAGAAAAAATGCAGCCGGGTGATCTACAGTCAAACTCTAGTCGCTTGTTTTTACATCCTGGTCTATGGGAAAATTCCCAAAGGATTTTTGGAGACATACAAATTCATTATTTTTAAAATCAAAGATCATGAAGTTTTGTGACATTGTTGAGTTCCAAACAGTACAGATGTTATACAAAGCAAGATACAAATTGTTACCAAGCCAAATACAAAGAAGGTTCCAAGAAAGTACTGGTTGTTATGAATTACGTGATTAATTAAACTTTATGATTCAGAAACACAGCGCAACATTGAAACGTTTTAGTCCGAGTGTAATGGGGTACAATTGTGGCATAAATTGGAGATGGAGATGAAACCATGTCCAAACATCAACCTGTTCAAATATAAATTCAAGCAAAAGATTTTTGCAAAGTATAGAGAAGAAAGAAAATGTTGCCACTAGGGGGCGCAATAGGAAACAAATAGCTTTTTATTAATTAAGGAAGAATGTTGTCGCTCTCAACGGTTGTCATACTATTGCTCAAAATTACAAATAGAGAATTAGGGTAGGCGAGCTATGGCTCTGTTGAGAGGGATCCTCCCAGCGGGCTCGTAATCCTCGTCTTTTAACGCACCACACAGCATAGGAACATCATCTACAAAATCAGCTAGTTAGGGCAGCTGCGTAGGGGTTTGCTGATGAGGAGCTACTGCCCTCTACCACTGGCCCGCTCTACACCTGGCTTTTTTGTGTAGGGCTTACATAATAAATGTACATAATAATATTCACGGAGTAGAATATGTATATTAATCTGTCTTTTTAACATATAACTAGCGACTTTTGGTAATGCTAAGAATGTTAGGCAGGGTAACCGTACATAAAGAAATGTAATGATCGCCTTTTGTTACTTTCTTTGTACTAAACGTCGTAGTTGAAACTAGACCGTTGTTGTAATTGTGCCTCTTTTCTGTTGATGTACGAACACTTCAAACAGTGTTTTGTAAGTTATAGTTCTTTGTAAATAGTTTGTAAGTATATAGCTTTGTCAGAGTTGTTTCGTAATGAGTGGTTACATAATCAGTATTGCTCCGTTTTGGGGTATGGTCGGATGCTGCGGGTGTGTAGGGTCTATTTTGTTTTGCTGTTGTTTCCTTGTTGCTATTTTGTTTCTTTGTCGTTCCACTATGTTCTTGTGAAATTATGATTTTGTATTGATTTTGAGGGTGGGCGCTTATAAGCTCTTGCTTCAGCCCACTCCTTTTGAGCAGAGTGTTGCTGCTCAAATAAACCAATAAACTAATTTTCCAGTTGCAGTCAAACAGGTCAGCAAGGGCATTATTCTATCAGACTAATTTAAAACGTTCCGGTAAAAAAAATTAAACACCCTGCGAGGAACGGGAACACATTCTATTAAGAAACAAAACAAAAGAGGGTCAAGTGTTTTTTTTAGTCACACACCATTTTCTCTGTTATATTTGGGGCCCTAAAACTGTAAAACAGAGAGCGAGTGCAAGGGTTAGGGTTAGCAATTAATTATATCCAAATCTTAAAGCGTATCGACTGGAGAGCTCACAGCCTATTATGCCAGTATGATATCTCATTTGAAAGCCAAGACCATCGTTTGTAAAAAAAAATATGTGTGAGATCTGTGCGAGTGAAGCACAACTTGCATCACATTTTCCGTTCCTAACCCTAACCCAAGCCCCCTGATTTAGGTAACAGCTTTTTAAAGCACCTGTCTTGATGTTTGTGATGAGGACCAGAAACTACATGGTCAAAAGCTCAAACCGTTAGTTCACAGTGTTCGGACAGTTCAGAGTGCAAGGGGGTGAAGACCAGCTAGAGACAATCATCAACCTGTTGAAGTTGGATCTAAGGTTTGTGAGTGGTTGTTGGAGGTCAGGTTTCCAGTTGCTTACCATCAATGACCATGGAGTGAATGAACAAGTATCTCATGAGAAGAGCTCTGGGTGACTATACAAATAAGAGTGCCTTCCCTTCATGAAGTGAGAGACAGCTGGATCTTCATGACTCCTAAAAAAGCTGGCATTTCATGACTAACTAAGTCACTTCCTCAGAGCTGTGTTCTTGACTGAAATTGTGTCACATGACAATGCCAAAATCCGTTACGGTGTTTGATTCTCTTCCCTTATGAGGACAGTAAAGTGCTCAGCGTATGTGCTGCTGCCTTTTCCTTAATGGTGTCGCGCAGCATTCTTTTAAGTACATTCAATTCCAAGGAAGTGGAATCGACTCGACATTAAAGAGAGTTAGCCGGAAAAAAAACTCAGTAACCTTGACGTGTCGTATAAGCTGGAGCAAAGCTATAAAACATTGATATGAATCCCATTGTCACTGTGAGGCTGTGTTTGCTCATTCGGAAGCCGAGTGAACCTCCCCGCAAGGCTTCGCGCAGCACTTTAGTCATGTTCGCGTCCCACACATGCAATTATGATGTCAAAACACACCATGTCTGCGCCGCTCCTTTATCCTGCCCATGGGTGCTTCTGCGCTCAATTATTGTCCCCCCTTTGTCTCAACTTTAAACCCTTTTTCCGAGCATCCTTGTCACCTGATACTATCTCGCACTCATTTCAACGAAAAAACATTTGATAGATTTTCCTCGAAGAAAAAAAAATCCCTTCAGCGTGGGGGAAAATGGTGCACCGGCACAAAACAAAGGAACAGGAAGCAGTGAATACCAACGCCTGACCGGTTTATAAGAACCTTATTGCTATATCTTGTTGAAATTGAATGTTCATTTGGTCCACACAGAAAGGCCCTGTCCGGATGGTGCACGGGACCTTCTTGCCGTGAAGCACAAGCGCTGTTGTCCTTCTTTACCACTCATTATTATTAATATGAGCAGACATTAGCGATGTGTCGCGCCGTCCATCTTCGTCCTAAGCCTCTTAAAATGCAAACGAAAAGATGACCTTCCTGCAGACATTGGCGGGGATTGTACCATAATCCTAAATGGCGACAGCCCAAACAAGTGACTTTGTTAAAACAGAGATAGAGAGATGCTCTGTCCTCAAGTAACCTGTCCACGTAATGTACTGGCGTGGGAAGTCCACTAAAAAGTGCATTTATATAAGACTACACTCCACACCGTCGGGAAAACTGATCCAAATATTATTTTAAGGAGATTTTCAAATAGCAAATGTAAAATATAACATGCCAATATTTGACCCAAACGCCCACCAATGATCTACTTTAATAGAGAAGTGGGTAGATTTTTACAAGCCTCAAAAAGAACATAACTTGCCATCTGCTGTTTACATTTACATGGTACTTACAAGTAGTCTGAAAACATATTATATAAGAATTGTTGATTAGTATGTATATTGCTGTTGTCTGAGTGGAAGGCTTCATAGCTGTTGAAGCATGGATCCCAGGACTACATTCAGCCCAGTCATTTCCCCCCAGTCTTTGGGAGAACCTGTAGGCATTTCCCGACCACTCATGAGTGCAAGCGGTGGTGGCTCTACAGGCTCCTCATACGACCTTGTGCCCGGCCACCCCCTGAAAGAAGTTAATTTCCACCTATTTGGTCGTAACCCGGAACTCATGACCACAGGTGACAGTGGGAATCGGTATACTGAGAGCTGACCATTTCACACTCCATCCTTCTAAAATAAATACAAATAAAATCCAGCTGAGCTGTTGAAGCTAAATGCTAACCGGTAGCATGCTAACGTCTTGAGCAGCTTAAACACTGACTCACTGGTTTCTTCACATAAACGTGTGTCTCTTGGGCCGTGTTTTATCTGTTATCTTCATGAGCAATGATTACGAGTACATACAGATGCCTCTGTCAATCAGTTGTCTTTCATTTATATCCTGAGTTGAGATATTGTTACATGTTGTCCATCCATCCATCCATTTTCTTCCGCTTTCTCCGGGGCCGGGTCGCGGGGGCAGCAGTCTCAGCAGAGATGCCCAGACTTCCCGATCCACGCACACCTCCTCCAGCTGTTCTGGGGGGACCCCGAGGCGACACCAGGCCAGCTCAGAGACATAGTCCCACCAGTACCTTCCACAAGACTTCCTCCCAATAGGACATGCCTGGAGCACCTCCCGAGGGAGGCGACCAGGAGGCATCCGGAACAGATGCCCTAGCCATCTCAGCTGGCTCCTTTCGACGTGGAGGAGTAGCGACTCAGATCTCATGACCATAGGTGAGGGTGGGAACGTAGATCGATCGGTAAATCGAGAGCTTTGCCCCCGACTCAGCTCCCTGTTCACCACATCCACCTCTCCGTCTATCGATCTCACGCTCCATCCGTCCCTCACTCGTGAACATGACCACGAGATACTACATGTTGTAGTACTGCATAATTCTACTTCGGTATTCAAAATTGCCACCATAACAACAAAGGTCACATGACTGAAAGGCATGTATAAACACGGAATTAATTCTATGTAGCTTTGCAAAAACATAGTATTGTGATTTCAATTATGCCTAAACTAATCGCAATTCGTATTTTTGCCATAATCAAGCAGCTCTATCATTCATCAAAATCAATAATTACATCTCATGTGTACATCAACATGTGTCCATAAAAAAAGAACAATGCAGGAATTTCATCTTCAATACGGCATTTTCACAATACTTACCGTCGCTTTTTGTTGTTTGACAAAAAAGAGAGAGGCTAGTTCTAAAAATGGTCTCAATCAGCACAGTCATTGTCGGGATTTGAATGGTGAGGAGATAAAGGAGGAGCGCATCAATGGATAGCAAAGTTCCCTTCAGGATGCTCTTCAGGATCTAATGGAGGGAATCCATAAATAAAATACCTTTATTTGATGGGACTTGAGTGCCATTCGATAAAGGACTTTTATTTTAAACGCCTCGGATCCTCTCCTTTTCTTAAGTCATTGTTGGGATTTGAATCCATGATGTGATCAATAAGAACGACGTTACAGTACTTGTTCTGCACATCAGAAAACATTGCGGCATGTAACAGAAGTTTAGTTGTTAGTGGCTTTCTGAGTTTGCTAACGGTTTCCTTCACGCAAGTTGCTTCGCGTGCTATTCAAACTTACAGATGCTTTTGCTAGTGCTTGCCCTGACCACGCGTTTCTTCTGCCCCCTCAAACCCCATCATTCCAGTCACTAAGGGACAAGGCTACTGTGATTGTACGGTTCTACGGTGCTCCCCAATGCTGGGACATCTCACTCAGCTGTTTTACATACAGTGCATTTTAGCTAACTTACCTGCTAGTTGGCAGTCTAATCTCCATACCCAACGGAGTACTGCATATACATAACACCAGTGTCTGCTGATGCTTAAATGTGAACTGGTGAAAATTGCTTGATGTGATGTAGGGGTGGGTGATATGGCAAAAAAAATAAAAAAAAATAAACATGTCACGATTATCCGTGGCAAGTCATGTATATTGCCTTTTAGAGGCAACTAAAGCCTTCTGCTTCTTGAAAGTCATTATATAGCTTAAATCCCCCTGTCACTCAGCCAAAGCTTGAAGAGACCGACTAGCAGAGGCAGTGAGTGAGGAAAAAAGTCTGTGTTTGAACAGAGATTTGTTGAATAGAATTGAATATTTATTGCCTCCTTACAGAGAAATGTTGTCTTGGAAAATCAGGGCGCTACAAACAAAAAACACAGAACAGACAATGAAACACATACATCAACAAGCACAAACCATACACAACTGTGGCAGAGTCCATGTAAACCTCAAACATCAAATGACAACCGGTTTACTAGATTACAAATTCAGTTGGTGATGGTCAGTCTAAGGCACAATAGTTCCTCACAGACCTGAAAGGCTGAAAAGAAACATGTTCTACACAGAACCAACGTCACACTTAGTTTATATCTTTACATAAAAAACACAAAATATTAACCTTATTCAAAATCGTTTCCTTCTGTTTGACAGTGATACATGTGGGAATCAACAAGTGTTTATATGTATTCAGTCCATAGATAGGGACTCTGTATCGCCGACCTGGCAGCATTATCTCAAACACTTTATGCAGGATGTGAGTGGGGTCAGCTGCTACTTTCTGCCCCGTTTCACAATGGTCTCCTCAAACATCTTCTGCTTAATAGCTATAGGGGACAAATTAGCATTGCCTTTCATAAGAAAATTTCCAAGATAATCTCAATGAGTAATTATTCATTAACATACTATTCACCTTTTCTCCACTAAAACGGTGTTCCGATGCAATTAGAGACGCCTCATGCCGAGTAGAGTGGCCCGGTGCCGCGAAGGAGGCAGAGGTAGCCAAGAAAGTCAAACGAATGAGTCATGTCTCGCAGTGAGTCTTGGCCATTATTTTAGTCAGACTAGCAGAGTGTGACTTTGCCGGAGCAAGATAAAAAAAAAAAGCTCCAAAATGTTCATTTAAAGAAGCATGATGAATGTATTCAAAGTGTATTTCCTCTAAAAATCTGCTCGGTCTGGCAGAGATGAATCCGGACATTGATCCGTGCGTGCAAACGGGTCTATGAGGTCAGTTAAGAAAAAGACGAAATGCAAATCGAACATATACCATGGCTCCCATATTTAATCGCTATTTAATTTGCTAAAAATGCATCAAGCTTCAGTCGGCAAATTTTTACTTCACTGTGCATCTGTGGCAACAAGCTGCGATAACCCGCTCACAATGGCCTTATGATTCAATATCACATGATTGCGGAGATTTGTGACACGTATTGTGGGGTTTTCCGCTTGAAATTGGCAGGCGCAGGGTAAAATACAGCGGGGAGGGTTTCAGTTCACCCGATCGCTCCCACCTCTCCCTTTCTAGATCACAATCACTCTGCCAGTTAAATACAAACAGCTCCTTACGCTTTTACGACCCTTTTTCAGTGCTCAACATTTTTGACAGGGTGCCTATAGGGTGGCCCATGGAAGACATCTCATGGCATGCTGATCTTTGGACAAAGAGTGCCGTATCGATCTGTGCGGGTCTCAGCAGCATCTTAACACCCGGCTAATAACTGCTCCTGTTGCCTGTTGGGTTAGCTGAGTACAGGCAGTGCAGTTGCATTGATTGGAGCAGGGTGAGGTTTCAAAGGCCGAAAGTTCCAACAAAACACAGAGGAAACAATATTAAGTACATGTGAGTGTAACCCGCATTTCCTGAAGTACTTTTAAGTTGAAGGACCACTTCCTGTATGCCGTTTCCGTTTACCTGCGGGATTTATCCCAGGTCACTTCCTCTGTCCCGTCCTCCACTACTCCCTGTGACTGGTGGCTGGTGGCGTGCGTCTCGAGCATTTACAAACTACTTCTAGCGCTGGTTCCTGCAATCAATACTCCTCGAAACTCCGATCACGGGTGAGTCTTTTAGTCACCGTTACTCTTATGTACTAAATTGCGTAATGCTCACAAACCATCTTGTGTTACCAGCATCGCGTTCATGCTACCCGTGTCTGAGCTCCAAACCTTCTACCCTGTGCGTGTTCACTAGGATTCAACGGTGAGTTTCCAACACACACTCGGCTTATTGTTTATGTTTGTAGCGAGTGATTTTAAGTTGCATTTTGCGGTTTTGTTTGCGTCAGCATGGCCTCGCTCCCGTTCAGAGCTCCGTTGAGCCTTGTTCATTGTTTACTCTTGTTTATGTGCGTTCGTAGCACACAAAGCACGGCTTCTAGCGACTGATTTGTGGTTTTATTTAAGTTTCCATTCAAGCCGAACGGTAAACAATAATTACCTTAACTAGGAGCAACCTTCTGTTTGTGCTTTTGCACCGTTTGTGTGCGCGCTTGTAGATTTTCCTCACAGCGTTAAAACGGCTGTGAGGTCTCGTTTCGGTTACTTTTTGTCGAACCAAAACTTTTTTTGACGTAGCTACGTGTGTTTTTTCATTGTTGCGCATTGTGATTATCTTGAGAATCTGCTTGAGTATTTTTTATCCCTGCTCAAGTAATTTAAGTTTTTGGATTACTTGAGTCTGTTGAACCTTTATGAAGTGCACTTGTTTTGAGAATTATTAATTAGCAGTGGTGTGCCGTCAGGGCCAGCAGGGCCTTCTCTGCTAGCCCTGGCCAAATGAAGAAAAAAAAGTGTAAAATATCTTGATAGTATATTTAATTTCTAATTTATTTATATAATGTACAGTTGAGTCGCTTATATTGGTTTTGTTGATGTGTAACTGTAATTTCCTACTCAAAAAGTGCCTTGAACACCTCTGACGAGCTGCTCCTCCTCAGGCCCTGTGTTGTCAGGCCGCACACGTGATTGACAGCCAGCGTGACTGACAGAATTATCAGCCAATCAGAATTTGATATACATTGACAGTCCGCCCCCAGGGCTTTCTGCAGCTCAGCAGCGCCCCCTACGGTTTGTTCGCCTGGGGAAACCGCTAATGTAGCGGCGCATGCGCAAGACGATCCAGCCACTCCGAAGAGAACCGGATAAACAGATATTCCTCTTGGAAACGTCCGAACGAGGCAAAATGAAGTGGATTTACTGATCACGGATATTTTGCGGCCCTTCATTATGAAGAGCTCCGAGAGCAAAGGGAATGACAGCGGGACGTAGACTCCCAGGCTCCCCGGACAGGAGAAGGGTTTCCCCGCGTCAGCTGCGCTGGGACTCGGGCAGGGAACAGGTACGAGACTACGAGTGCTATAAAAAAAGTATGTCAAATACCACAAAACTTTAAGTTTAGTATCTTTTATTACGGTTGATTTGCGTTTGAGTTCATCTCTGGTGTCTCGCTCTGTCAACAAAACATCTCCTAAAAACATTCGCCTGTTTTCACGTTATAACGCGCTCGTCTCCGTCTGTCATGTGTCGTGTGTTTCCGTATGCTAGCACGAGTGTTCCCGAAGGTGTTTTTGTTCGGGGGCGGAGCCACCGCTGCGTAACTTTGCATTGTTGACAAATCCTTTAGCGAACAAATGCCACGCAAACAGGCAGTTTTATCCATACGCCTACTGTCGATCAGTTTATATGCGTTTGACTGCGTGAATCCAGGTTGCTATGAGGGGGGTCGCCCTGTCGTCACGTCCGATGCACTGGTGGGCAACGCAAATGTATTAATAGATATTAATAGTTCTATGGGGGGTCAAAACATCGTTCACAAACAGAGCATTGCATCTGTGAAAAGATCAGTGCTGTAAAAGATCTGTGATTTAAATGAACAGCTCTTCAAGCTCGGAAAAATCAGCTGTTTGCCCACCAGTTACCAAAACATCCGGTGAAAATCGCGGAAATAAACAATAACAGCGATCTTCCCTATAGAAGGCCCTGACTGAAACCCCACGGCCCGCCACTGTTAATTAGCTGTTTAAAGGTTAATTATGATTTAATTTATGGTTGTGAGTATCATAGCTATTTACATATTTTGAAAAGAAGTATGACCTGTTGTATATAATATAATTGTATCTACATATGTAACGATGTACATCTATATATCTATTTTTTGATACGGATTGGATCACACCTTTCAACCACCTGCAACTTTCTGATTTTCCTTTATGATGGCGAGCTAGTGACTCTGTTTTCTTTTCACTTTTATCGAATGTTATGGAACCCCCATAACAAACTGAACTGAACCGAAAGACACAAGGAAATAACCCTCTTTGACCATTGCATTGTGCAAAACTATTTGTTTGGTTTATATTGTATTATATTGATAATTATATCTGACCTATTAAAAAAAAAATATATATATATATATATATATATACACACACACACCCACACCTTTATAATACCCTATATGTATGTATATGTGTATATAATATGTATACATGTATATTCAACCTTTTAAATATATCGTAAAGAAACTTGTGGTTGGGTTTTATTCACACACTCGGGCTCTGTGGGCGAATCTTCTTCTGGCACAACTTGATCATTCCTTCTAGCCCTAAAGCGTTACATTAGCTGGAAAGAGCTTGGAGATTTTGTCCCAAAGGGGCCGTAACCGCCAATTATTGCTTCACAAGGTGAACTACTGCACAAATAATTATATATTGACAAAGTTATCACGTATTGCTACCAATGTTGCCACAGATTACTTGAAAAAGTCATTTAATTACAGATTACTGATTACTCCTTTGAAAAGTAACTTAGTTAATCATCTGCCCGACATCACCTCCCCCGCCTCAAAATGCAAATGTCACCGGTTTGCCAATACTTGCGTTAGTGGAAGTGCATTTTAACATCAACAATGCAGAATACTGATTCCATCTGTCACCGCCTCTATTGTTATGAAGTTTCGTCTTCATGCTGACTTGTTGCAGACGTTACGTCACTCCACGAGATGAAGAAAAAAATGACACTATAGTGACTTTGAAAGGTAACTTTAATCTGAAGAATTACATTAGAGTTGCATTACTCCTACTGAAAAAAATTCTCAGATTAAAGTAAATAACTTGTTACTGACATTGCGACACAAATATATTCAAATGAGATTTTAGAAAGATGATTTAGTCTTTGAATAAACTATTTAAGAAATTAAATTAATTGGTAAAAATACAACGGAATGTTGCAGAAGCTCAATAAATAATTTTCTACTCCTAAAACAAAATACAATAACAAAAAAATAAAAGTTTCTTCAGTGGAAATGTTGGTGACCAAAACAATTCTCAGACACCCAGGCATGTAATGTGTTATAAACAATAAAAGATCATTGTAACCTCCTGCTGTAGGTCACAATGAAAAACATGCAAACCCCATGTTAAACATATCTCTCCCCACCTTTTTCCCTGAACTGTTCTGTCAAATGAAAACAAAAGATAAAAAAAATACAAAATAAAACAACCTTGCAGAGAAAACATAATAAATAATTTAAATCTTTATTTAGTGGAAAAAATAAAACAAGTCACTGTGTACATTCAACTAATTTTTGTTGAACAGTTACCTGTTCAAAACTACTTCAAAACCTAAACACTGAAACTATGTTTTGTTTTGCCTCCCCTGGAGATTGTTGTTTGTAGTTTGATTGTAGTTTATTAAAAAAAGATATATGTATGTATAAAAGTATGTTTTCTCTTTCATCTATTGACAAAATGTGCTGCACATGGCTTACCGATGTTTATTTAGGATGACATTTACACACCTGCCTTGTGCACGTGCAGTATTTAGCATTTAGCAGTCTGTTAAGAAATGCCATTCTCAGGAAAAACACAAATAAAAATCTTCATAAAGATCATGGGGGAGACTGAAAAGCTGACTGCGCCCATCAAAACAGCATACAAACTTGAGGTACAGTTCCCTTAATGTAATAGGATTGTGCGTCCTGTGTTAGAAGACATGCCAGCCAACGATGGTGTATTTCCAGATACAAATGCAGACATCCCTCTTAACTCGGGCTCTGTTGTCTGACGTATGTTAGGCATGAGACAGTCAGAGACTGGGCAGAAATGGATACGAGGGTCCTATGAAACTGCGGTAGGGATGGGCGATTTTGGAAGAAAATAATCACGTGGATTCATAAAATTAGGTCTTTTATTCCAACCTCAGCTCAAACAAAAACAAATCCTGTCCTCCAGTTTCATTTAACACACAAAACTCTTCCATTGTCTCGTCCAAACTCCCAAACTAGGTGCTGTTTGTGCCAAAGAAATGGCTGTAAACCTGTCGATTATAAAGTCCTATGACGATTACTGAGAAGTAGTGATTGCGATTTCGATTACATTTCGATTAATTGCCCCGCCTTACTGTGCGGCGTGCGCATATTCCTTCTTCAGCTGCAGCAGTCATAAGACCTTGTGTAGATAAAAAGTCTGGCTTTAGTGGCTCGACCAGGAGGCGGGGAGAAAGTCAGTGCTCAACGTGAGGAGATTGGTGATAAAATCATGTAGTCTTATACGTTGCCCAAAAATAAAAAATAAAAACACATTCTTCTCGTTTTGAAGAATGATGCCGTTCAAAACTCAGATCTCGGAGCAGTGTTCCCAGCGTTAGAAATGCGGAGATGTGAGAGAGGGGATTTGCGTCCGTCACGTGGGAAATACGAGACTCGAGTGCCTTGCTCCTAACCGGCAGCGAGGGCAATCGCACCTACACGACTTTTCATGAAACAAGAGTTTAATTAAAGAGATCCGCTGTCAAATGTGCAAAAAAATAAATAATTACTCAATAAAAAGTTTAAGTTTCCTATTTTTCACCTTTGCTCGACTGTTGAACGAAACTAAATTATTCAAGCTCCTTCCTGAATCCGACAACCCTGTAAAAACTTAAGCAAATGCCAACGGAGAGCTTCCCAACGTGCCCATTATTCATTCATGGAGAAATTTCCTCATGAGCAGTAATACATGAATATGCTGCCGGTGTGTCTGGGGGAGATAAGGCGCACAATAGTTGGATAAAACGGTAGATTGTAAGACACGGATACTATCTACATACAGGCTTATAACTAATTTGCTATTGCAGTGGCGTTCGATCGCTAATGGATCTTCATCACTCGCAGGCACCTTGTCAGATGAAAAACCGCGGAGCAATTCATAATTAAAGTTTTAATGAGGACATAAAAGTGCGCGCCGTTTTGTCTTTGACCTAAAGCGTCAGCGGAGGTAAAATACGGAGCCGGCTATTAGCGACTAATTAGCTTTCGCTCTTCAAAAAAGTGACGTCTGCTGCTCTGACGAACTCCATAGACATCGTCGCGGGCTTATCTGAAGCGAACATGTGTCAGGAGCGCTGTAAGGGAGATTAGTTACGAGCCAGCAGAAGCCCACCCTGACAGTAGAGTGAGGACGTTGCTATTGTTGGGCATGGTGACGTAGTGGTTAGCGCTCGTGCTTCACAGCTACATGGTCCTGCGGGTTTGATCCCCGAACTCAAGTTCCCACAGCACTAAATACTTTTAGTATTTCTGTTTTCCAGAACATTCATACGTACAGTTGTGGTCAAAATAATAGCAGTGTGTTTAAAAACGTTAGTTAAGCACAAAATCTTCATAATAGATTTATTTCAATGCATCGGAAGCTTTGCCCATGGTTTTCTAAATCAAAACATGAAGAGAAATGTATAATTTCTTCAAGTACTTTGTAGAACATTTAAAAAACATTGGGCTGTAGCAGTGTCTGCATTTGTCTTTACACGCTTAATATTTACTACATAAAAAAGAAATTCCCCATAGGATTTAGCTTTCCTGTGAATCAATAAACTAATATTTAGTTGTATGACCACAGTTTATTAGAACTGCTTCACATTAGTGTTGCAAAGAGTCAACACCTGTCGACAGGTATTCCAGCACAACATGCTTTGACAACATTCCACACTTGGTTTTGAATCAGAAACTGCATTTTTTATGTCACCCCACACGTTTTCTATGGGATTAAGATATTTTGGTCTGGAACAAAGATTTAGCTTACTGGTGTGTGTGGGGTCATTGTCTTGTTGAAACACCCATTTCAAGGGCATTTCCTCTTCAGCATATGGCAACATGACCTCTTCAAGTATTTTGATATAAACTAACCCATGATCCCTGGTATTCGATAAATAGGCCCCACACCACAGTTAGAGAAACATGTCCATATCATGATGCCCCACTATGCGTCACTGTCTTCAGAGAGGACTGTGGCTTGAAATCAGAGTTTGAGGTCGTCTGACAAACTGTCACAGACAAAAAGAGCAATCTTACTTTCATCAGTCCACAAAATGTATCCTCTTCAGCACAGTCATGTCTTTTTTGTAACAGTGGGACTTTGCGGGGGCTTCTTGCGAGTAGATTAGCTTCACACAGGCGTCCTCTAACTGTCACAGTCCTCACGGGTAACTTCAGACTGTCTTTGATCATCCTGGAGCTGATCATTGGCTGAGCCTTTGCAGTTCTGGCTATTGTCCGATCCTTTCGAATGGTAGTCTTCCATTTACATCTTCAGGATTTCAAAGTGAAATGAATGTATAACATGTGCTGACTTCCTAAAATAAGGGCCACCTGAGTCAAACCTGTTTTTCCACAGAATGATTGACCTCACCAATTGAACTCCCCACTGCTATTATTTTGAACACACCCCTTTCAATTGAATATTCAACTACACAGGAGTAAGAGCATGCACACCATGAACGCTGGGTCTTTCTGTGTTTCTAAGAATCTACTGCACCTACTGCTAAATTGTTGTCCATGTAGTTCTATGATTTATACCAAAAACTGTGAATAATCTGGTTAGTCATGTTGGACTGCTATTATTTTGAACACTACTGTATAGAGTTCTGAACTATAGGGTTATTGGGGTTACACTTTGCCATTTCGACACCCCTCCACTTCAACATTAAGGTCTAATTGTCTGACTTTTTTCCACCCCTTTGTCCGAGTGGTGACACACAAGATAATTATTAAAAATATGTGTGTTGACAAGAATGACCTATATTTACGCTCACATCCACTCAGACAAGACAGACGATTTAGAAAATGAAGTGTCACATCACAATCACAAGAGTACAAGGAGCAGATGACCCTAACCCTAACTATTTCAAAAAGTGTCATATTGGCGAGACGTCGCAATGGAGGGTTGTCGGAATGACCGGGTTTCGGTTTGGAGGGCTGTCTAAATGGAGGGCAGGACTGCGCCACTTGCGAGAGGGCGTTGCTGATGGGTCGCCTCACATTCATTTCCTCAATTACATAGCGCTGCCTTGCGTTCTCCCTTGAGCATGATAGGCTCTCACAGGTCAAACTAAAAACATTATTAACCCCATCATGAGCGAAAGGATATTTGTGTCTTGAGAGAAAGAGACGCCGGTCCCGCTGTGGTGGTGAGAGGTGACATCTCTAACGCAGTTGTATTATGGATTGAAGAGCCATATACAACCATTGGCCCTAACCTTATGGTCAGTGGACTCTTGCCTGAACCTAATTTTATTTTTCAACCCCTACTTAATGGGACATTTTCGGAATAACGAGATGTCGGACTAATGGGTTGTCGGACATGGAGGCAGCAGTCTGATCGAAGATGTCCAAACTTCCCTGTCCACCACATCACTCCTCCTCCGGCTCTTCTGGGGAGATCTGGAGGACTTGCGGTGTCATTTTGTCCAGTGTATTGTGTCCCTACACTGGAGACATGGCACTATCATCCGCTGAAATGGTGAACCGTGTCAATGCGAGGTTGAGCTCCTGCAATGGCTTTGCATCTGATTGTCGAGTGTGGTGTCACAGTAACGCTCATATTCTGTAAACAGATCATATACTAGATTCAGAAATGAAAGGCCATTACTTTCACTCCACTCCTGCGTCAGTGAGGACATAAGTTCTAAAAGACTACAGGCAGCCGACTCTTCCACCCACTGTACCAATGATCTAATTAAAGGATTAGTGCCACTGACCTTCAAGTGGGACATTGAGATGGATTTTGAAACATGGAGCCAAGAAATTATCAACGAATAAATATGGTGGATGGGTGGAACACGAACAAGTTAAAGTCCTCCCCTATCCAGCCTGCTCCCAAGAAATCATTGGTTGCTGATGGAGAGGGTATCAGCCATAGGCCATAGTTTTTAAGGCGAGACACTGTAGGTGAAAGTATTGATTTTTCCCACAGTGGTCGAAGTGGAGATTTGTATCTATTTTCCTCCCTTTACATCTCAGTTTTCATGTCAGAGTATAAAAATGACAAAACATGATGCTTATTTTATGATGAGTCGTCCGCCTGCGACGCGGAGGTAACGCGGAAGTAGCAGCTGCGGCGCGTCGAAAGACCGTCTTTCCCGCGGGTATTCCTTCACAAATATTGACAGATTTTACATCCATGTGTGCTGCAAAGGGTCCTCGTGATGACGCTATCACCCAAATATGGTATTTTTCCTCCTATGAGACGCCTGGTGCGGAAGAGCCAAAGAAGGTTCCGCACATGCGCACTCCCTACAAAACTTCAGGGCTTGTTTCTCTGAATGAGAGAAGGCCCCACTCAGGCAGTGGGTGAGCCCTTATAGTCGCTCATACAGACTCCAACCTTTCTAGTCTTGGACTTAACAATATTTTGAATTTTTTTTCTGAGGGATTTTTTCAAATCTAATTCCTAGCCTGATTTATTCCGCTTTGAATTAAAAAAACAAGGCAGAATTTGAGTTGTTACAGATTTTTTCACTTATTAGTTTATTGAAAAACTAAACAGTATGTCCAAAATCCCCTCTGAAAAAATCTTTGTTACTAATATGTCAATAAAATGAAACCATATATTGTAATCTGGCTCAATCCATTATTTTCATTTTGTTGCCCAAAATATAGGCAATTTTTGCCATTTTCATGCACAAAATTTCTTATTTTTATATGAAAACATAAAATGACATATTTATATCAGTAATGTTCAGCAAAGGTTTCAAATTGATATCTCTCCATTTATTTGTTTTCCATATTCACCTGCAGTGTCTCGCCTTAAATACTGAGATTTGTTCTTACCTGAGCTTAGATGAGTTGCTACATAGCAGTCTGGGCTCAGTCACATAAACAGAACACAGACGGCGTTAGCATAGCCTCTCCTTCTCTCCTCTATGGATCCAAACGGAGGTGAAGTTAGAAGCGACCAAGCGTTTCCACGTTCTCTCTATTTAAATATGGTTGCATGAGCCTACACACGATCCAAGTCTAGTTACACAAAATTAAAACATGTTGATTTTCTAAGCGGATAAAAATTGAACTATATTGCAAGGCTTGCAATATAGTAGTATAGGCATAGTAAACTTACTCTAAATCTAAAACACAGGGTAACACTTTATAATAAGGTTACATTAAGTCATAACATGAAATTATGCATAATTTCATGTTATTCATGCATGACGATATCATGACTCATCATGAGTTAACATGACTTCATGTTCTTTCATAGGTGACTTCATGCATGCATTCATTGAGTAACTACTGTAATGAATTTACTACTACTGTTCTAAGATCATGATATATTAACAAGATTTCCTCATATATTCATTACAGTAGTTACTTAATGAATTCATGCATGAATACATCATGAAATCATGCATAATGTGATGTTATTCATGCATGACTTAATTTAATATTATAAAGTGTTACCAAACCCAGCATAGGAGACGGCTTGTTCCTTTGGCTAATTCCGGTCACGAGACAAACTACCAGTCAGATCAGAGCCAGTATCTTTTTACTGAGGGCTGACTTTGTTCTTAAATAATATTTTCTCAGTTGCATAAAGTCCACACTGCAATGCAATATCGACTTTGAAGCCCGAAAAAGAAAAAAAAAGAAAAATAATGAACACCAAGTTGAAGGCTGCATTTGCCTTCTAAGATTCTTTCAAGCTCCCTTCATCTACCATGACTCACAATCCCTTCACTTCCCCAGCAACCACCTCCATCTGCCACTCGACGTATAAAAAGCAGTGACATTCAAAATAACCAATTAGCCTTTGCAGAGGTTCCAAACCCTTCTCGCAAATTATGTGTTACACCCTTGACATCGTGGTTGTTAATGGGTATTGTTAAGGCCATTAGACAATAGTATGTTTTCAGACATAATTATCGCCGTCTGCGCCCTCGTGCTTGGATCGCTTCGAGATTGGCACCGTGGCATTAAGATCAAATAAAAAGGAATTGGTTGATGCAGCAGCAGATGTGGCACTACAGTAGCACAGGATGAATTGCCTCTCCGGAACAATAAAGTTTACCCTACACCTTATTAATATGCTACCTATGATTGTGTGGAGAGAGGGAACTTCAATGAGGCTCATTTTTGAAGACGATTGTGTTAAGGTCTTCGCCAGAATTTATGGGTGACAAGAAAGCAACATCCGCTGTGCCTCCAAAGAAATATATGTGAAACGGTCCTTAACATGCACATTATGTTAAGTTCCTTTCTGAGTTCCTATAGATTCAGTCCTTTTCCAATTAATTTTAATATAATAATGATACATAAAACTATGCATTGACAGAGTGAGCTCATGCAAGACTGAGCTCCTACAATGGTTTTGCATCCGTTTGTCGGGTGTGGTGTGTTAATTCAAAACAGGTTTGATATCCCTCAAATCAAATATTGTGAGGAGATACACAGTAGTCGCATCCCGAGTTACGTCTAAATCGAGACAAGATTTGGACACAGGGTTTGGCAGCAGGGGGGAAAAAACCCCACAAAAAAACAGTACTTCTGAAACTTCTGTGTTCTCCTGTATGAGGATACCTGTTCACCGTAGCAACGGGAGGCAAAGTCCAAAGATTGTTAGATGGATGTAAGTATGTAAGTAGAGGGAACTGTAGCACCCAGAGGAACCTGGCTGGCTCCTCCGATCCTGGGGTTGTCCCCGTTTCAGAGCGTGGTGTTCTGCACTGGTCAGCTCCGCCTTCCTCTTCCTCCTGCAAAGCTCCTTCACCACCTTCTCCTCGTTTGTCCCTTTTTTTTGTTTCCTGTTGCTCCTCTTGTGACGCCTCCACTGTGCTGCACGTGTGTGTGTGTGTGTGTGTGTGTGTGTGTGCGTGTGTGTCTGTATATATGGTTTATGGAGCCAATTGACCTGACTACTCACCAGCACTACGAGAACCTAAGGGGATTAGCAGGACTATGCTACGGTCCTCATAAACCAAGATTTTGTATTTTAATTTTTAGCATATAAAGAGCATAATTTCATTGTTTTTCTGAAGTCCTTTTAATGCTCAATGATAATATATCATGCACATATCAAGTTTTTTTAAATTCTTAGCTTTTAAAGACCATAAATTGAAAGTTTATTTGACGTCCATATAATACCCCAACCTGACTTCTTGTGTATGGAGTGTATGATGTGCTCCCCCTACCCTACTCTGGCGGTATTGAAGGCTCCATTGTGATTGGTTCTTTATGGGGACACGTGCGGGATATGTGTCCGGGCATGTTGAGTGATTTCGGAAGACATCTAATGGTAATGCGAAGAAGAAGGACCAAGAGAAAGTTCACTCCAAAGAAGACAAGAAAATATATTGGTAAGTATCTAGTCCTTGTTAAATATACGTTATCAAGTATTTTCTGAATGGAACTTAGCCCCGGCCTGGAGGATTTATCCCCGGGCTGGATGATATGGGGACCGGGCAATTGGGTTTTGGAGCTGGCTGTGGAACTTAGCCCCAGCCTTGGTGAGTTTTCCCCGGCCTGGATGAGTTGGGGGGTGTAGTCCGAGGAGGGGTGCTTAAGAGTGGGTCCGAGATGTGGGCTGTGTGTCCCCGGAGGTCCAGAGGAGTCAGGGGGGCGAGTGTGTGCATGTAGGGCCGGGGTAGGAGTGCCCTGAGCCGGGTAGTGTAAGTGGAGTAGAGGGTGGGTCATTGTGGTGGATGTCGGTGCGGAGCTGGTAGCTTTAGGAGCAGGCTGGTCAGAGGAGGTCCAGAGGAGCCAGGGGGGCGAGTGTGTGCACGTAGGCCGGGGTAGGAGTGCCCTGAGCCGGGTAGTGTAAGTGGAGTAGAGGGTGGGTCATTGTGGTGGATGTCGGTGCGGAGCTGGTAGCTTTAGGAGCAGGCTGGTCAGAGGAGGTCCAGAGGAGCCAGGGGGGCGAGTGTGTGCACGTAGGCCGGGGTAGGAGTGCCCTGAGCCGGGTAGTGTAAGTGGAGTAGAGGGTGGGTCATTGTGGTGGATGTCGGTGCGGAGCTGGTAGCTTTAGGAGCAGGCTGGTCAGAGGAGGTCCAGAGGAGCCAGGGGGGCGAGTGTGTGCACGTAGGCCGGGGTAGGAGTGCCCTGAGCCGGGTAGTGTAAGTGGAGTAGAGGGTGGGTCATTGTGGTGGATGTCGGTGCGGAGCTGGTAGCTTTAGGAGCAGGCTGGTCAGAGGAGGTCCAGAGGAGCCAGGGGGGCGAGTGTGTGCACGTAGGCCGGGGTAGGAGTGCCCTGAGCCGGGTAGTGTAAGTGGAGTAGAGGGTGGGTCATTGTGGTGGATGTCGGTGCGGAGCTGGTAGCTTTAGGAGCAGGCTGGTCAGAGGAGGTCCAGAGGAGCCAGGGGGGCGAGTGTGTGCACGTAGGCCGGGGTAGGAGTGCCCTGAGCCGGGTAGTGTAAGTGGAGTAGAGGGTGGGTCATTGTGGTGGATGTTGGTGCGGGGCTGGTAGCTTTAGGAGCAGGCTGTGGAACTTAGCCCCAGCCTTGGTGAGTTTTCCCCGGCCCTGATGAGTTGGGGACCGGGGTATTGGGTTTAGGAGCTGGCTGTGGAACTTAGCCCCAGCCTGGGTGGTTCTTTGTAGGTTCAAGTATTGTCTGTTTATCTTTCAGAGTGACACTGGGAAGGACCAAAGGCAGGAGATGGCACAAGAAAAAAACAACCCAGACTCAGACCCAGACTATGTGGGTGATGAAGATTTAGATGAGCTCCCCCATCCAAATATATGGCTGACACAAAAGTCGGATACAAGTCTTGCTCCTGCTTCTAGTGCACCGGGAACCAGCCAGCAAGGTAGTTCTTCATACACCTCAGAGTTGCATTCAGAGAATGGTCCACAAAGAGGAGACCCACAGCGGACAAGTTCCATAAATTACTGCTTTGTCTGCGGTAAGCCCCAGAAGAAAATATCGAGACATCTTAAAACACACAAGACCAATGCAGAGATTGTACAAGTCTTTTCCCTTACTGATGTCAAGGAGCGCAACAAACGGATTGAAAAAATTAGGAATAAAGGGAACTTTTTACATAATCAAGCAGTATTACAAAGTGGGAAAGGGCAATTGAAAGTGAAGCGACGATGCAAAAAAAAAGCTTTGGATGGAAAGTTTATTCACTGCATGTATTGTCAAGGCATGTTTCTCCGCAAAGAACTATGGAGGCATACTCGCAGGTGCCCTCACAAACCCGAAGATGCAAACCAAGAAGAGACGTCTGGAAGGAGAAGGATCCTCGGCTCTGCATCAGCTCAGGATGCCGCCTTATGTGCGCAAATCTCGGGTGGGGTTTGGAAGCTTCTCAGTGTTATGAACGTGGATGAAGTTGGATCAGTTGTGCGAAATGACTTATGTATTCTCCAGTTTGCCCAGTCACTTTACAACATTCATGGACAAGATACAACAAAGTATGAATACATAAGACAAAAACTGAGAGAAGTGGGACGTCTGCTGCTGTGCTTGCGGACAGATTTCTCTGTGCCGACCCTGGAAGATGCTGTTAGGCCTGCAAACTTTGAGAAAGTGGTACAAGCGGTCAAAAAGGTAGCAGGTTTTAATGATGACAATCTTTCGTACAAAACCCCGAGCCTTGCTCTTAAACTCGGCCACACACTGAATAAGATCTGCGACATCATCCACTGCCGGAGCTTGATGGCAGAAGATGAGAAGCTGGTGAAGTATACTGAAACATTTAAGAAGTTGCTCAGTACCAAGTGGAAAGAATATGTATCTCACAATGCCCTTAACACACTGAGTGATGCCAAGTTTAATAAACCGTTAACCTTACCATTCACTGAAGATGTTGTGAAACTTCACAAGTTTTTGGAAAAGGCAGCAGAAGAGGCCACAAGCAAACTGCAAGAAACAGATGATGCTCAAACTTATGCCCGTCTTGCCATGGTGTTGCTCACACAAATCATTGTGTTCAACCGTCGGCGAGCTGGAGAGGTTTCCAAAATGCCTCTGAAACATTTTCTGGAGAGGGATAATCAACAACTTCATGCGGATGTAAGCCTTGGTTTATCGGACACAGAAAAGAAGCTCTGCCGGTATCTAAGTCGCGTGGAAATTATGGGTAAAAGAGGGAGAAAAGTTGCAGTTCTTCTCCCCCGACCTGTTGTCAATGGTCTTACACTACTCACAAATAAGAGGAAAGAATGTGGTGTGTCTCCCTCAAACCCATTCTTATTTGCACGACCCAAAGCACCAACCCATTATAGAGGAAGTGACTGCCTGAGACGTTTCTCCACACAGTGCGACACAAAGTACCCCGAGCACCTCCGGTCGACGGGTCTCAGGAAACATGTGGCCACGCTATCTCAAGTCTTAAACCTCCAGGAGAATGAGCTGGATCAGGTGGCAGACTTCCTTGGACATGATATCCGCGTACACAGGGAATTCTACAGACTGCCTGTTCCAACAACACAACTTGCAAAGATATCCAAAGTATTGCTTTTAATGGAGAAGGGATCCATTTCCTCGCTAAAAGGAAAGACGCTGGAGGAGATTGAACTTGAAGGTTTGTTAAATGTATCTCTTATCTGGGTGTGCATGTAGGGCCGGGGTAGGAGTGCCCTGAGCCGGGTAGTGTAAGTGGAGTAGAGGGTGGGTCATTGTGGTGGATGTTGGTGCGGAGCTGGTAGCTTTAGGAGCAGGCTGGTCAGAGGAGGTCCAGAGGAGCCAGGGGGGCGAGTGTGTGCACGTAGGCCCGGGTTGGAGTGCCCTGAGCCGGGTAGTGTAAGTGGAGTAGAGGGTGGGTCATTGTGGTGGATGTTGGTGCGGGGCTGGTAGCTTTAGGAGCAGGCTGGTCAGAGGAGGTCCAGAGGAGCCAGGGGGGCGAGTGTGTGCACGTAGGCCGGGGTAGGAGTGCCCTGAGCCGGGTAGTGTAAGTGGAGGAGAGGGTGGGTCATTGTGGTGGATGTCGGTGCGGGGCTGGTAGCTTTAGGAGCCGGCTGGGGATCTTAGCCCCAGCCTTGGTGAGTTTTCCCAGGCCTGGTGGCTTTAGGAGCGGGCTGATTGAATTGAATCCCCCTTTTGTTTTTAGATGAAATTCCCATCAGTGCAGATGAGGCCGAAGAGGAGAGTCACAGTGACTCGGGGGACTCTGCTGAGAAACAAGCGGCAACTGTGGTTATAGATGATGACCCGATCGACATAGCTGATGGAGATACCTCTGATTTTGAAGGCAAGTTCTTCTGTTTACTCTTGTAGTAGTCTTGCTCTGACTTATTCACATTGTTTTGTTTAAATTAATTCCTAATTTTCCTTTTCAGAGGCAGCACAGAGGCCTGCAAAGCAACCTGGACCAAAACGCAGAGTGACAAAAAGAGCATGGTCAAAGACTGAAGAAGCAGCTGTAATGCGGCATTTTAAAAAACACATCAAGAGAGGAAAACTGGCCACAAAAAATGAAGTAACTCAGTGTAAGCAAGCAGAAATGGCCTTAAGTCAGAGAACACTGCAGAATATAAGAGACTTTGTGAGAAATCGTGGACTAGCACATAAAAGACAACTAAAGGTAAAAGATGGATAAGCATGGAGTGTATGTATGAAGAACATTAAAACTTTTCCAGCCTCTAATTGTGGTTCATCCATCCATCCATTTTCTCCCACTTGTCCGTTGCCGGGTCGTGGAGGCAGCCGTTGGAGCTGCCCAAATCACATAGCACCAGTCCCCTATGGCTCCTCCTGCAGGTGGTGGGTCCACGGAAGGACGGCCTCATGGTTCCAAACGGGCCTGTTGGTCTCTCATAGGGGAATTGTGGTTCAGTTATGTTTAAAGTCCTCATAATTCATCTTTGGTCCTCATGAACCACCTTCTGGTCGGTGGCTGTGTATAGACAACCGTAGCTGATACAAGGATGTTAAATAGACCTAAATTTTTTTCAGATTTTTTACAGTTAGTCTATCCAGAGCTTATCTCTCTAGGACCTTGGGAAACCATAGTCCTCTTAAACCACACCAGGGTTGGTTTTTCCAAAAGGTCAACATAAACCATAAAACCACGTATGTGTGTGTGTGTGTGTGTGTGTGCGTGTTCTTCTTTCAGAAGAAGAAATGTGTTGGTCTCAAATGGGTTTTTGTTTACTTTAAAAAAGCTGCTTTCTTCAGGATCATTATGGACTCTCCGCAGAAAAAGAAAATCCACCAAACCCCACAAAAACACGGCAAACACGTTGCCAACTAAATATAACCGTGACGCTAAATTGAGAATACATTTATCATTTTGATGGAAATGGCCTATTAACGTTTAGAGCAATTACTCTCAACTGAAGGGTCATGAAAAAAAACGCTGATGGCTCTTGGGAGGCCTCTGGTGCTACACAACCAGCTCGCCTTTTAGCTCGCCCTGTTTCTGAACCGTGGTCCCGGCGTAATCCTTTTCAAACCCGGTGTATGTTGCATGTTCTTTTCTGTCTTACGGGATTCGTAGATGGGGAACTGGAAGACGCGGGGAGTGTAATCCAGCCCTCATCTCCACTGCGCTGTCGTTGCGAGTTTCAGGCTCCAGACGGCATGTGTTTATCAGAAGCTTCCGCGTTTGCTGACAGTAGACGATTTCCAAGGAAAAGGGAACGTCCGGGCTGTGTTGCTTTCGAATTGACAGTGTGCTGGTGTGGTCTCTGTTAGTTTGTTATTCCTTTGAGTCAGAGATTGTGGCCGCAGCGCGGGGATGGCTCACTCTGCACTTCAGTAATCCGAAATATCAGACCCTGCATGATATCTGTCCCAGCTCGTCTTTGGTCATACACTGTAGGACCTGGAATCTGGGCTTTTCAGTTATTAAGATGACCCTGACGACCAGTGATCGTTTGTCTTGGACAGCAAACATCGTGCAGTGTATACACATGGCTTGAGTTGAGTCGAATATGTTTAGACTAGAAATGTGTGAATCATTTGAACAATTTAAAGGAATAGGCCACCGTTTTTACATACTGATATATGTTCTAACCTTGCTTTGACGAGTTCATTTGTACCTGTCTGGTCTCCACGTGTGCCTTCAGTCACGTAAACACAGCACCAACGGCGTTAGCATTTAGCCGTTTGCATTTAGCCTCTCTCTTCTCCTCTATAGCTCCAAACGAGGTGAGGATAGAAGCTACCAAACTCTTCCAATGTTTTCCCTATTTAAATATGGTTACGTGAGATGTTACACTATAAAGTATAATTACACAAAATTAAACAATGTGGATTTTCTAAGCGGATAAAAAGGGAAACTATATTGTAAGGCGTAATAATACCAGGAGTAAATCGGCATCCGCACAGTAAAGTGAAGATATCACTGCGCGGATGCCGAATTACTACTGGTATTATTAGCATTAGTAACCATATTTAAATAGGAAAAAACGTGGAAGAGTTTGGTAGCTTCTATCCTCACCTCGTGTGGAGCTATAGAGGAGAAGAGAGAGGCTAAATGCTAACGTGCTGTGTTTACGTTACTGAAGGCACACGTGGAGACCAGACAGGTACAGATGAACTCGTCAAAGCTCAGGTTAGAACATATCTCAGTATGTAAAAACGGTGGCCTATTCCTTTAAGTGATGTCGTTTACAAAAGGAAATGACGTAGGACTTAAGACTTTGCATTGGATGGTTTAGCCTCTTTAACTTTACTTAGAATGGGGGAACCCTATGGAAACGATACCCAGACATGCTTTACTGATCGATGGTCAAATAGAACACATGTAGAACTCTCCTTTGTACTGTTTCATCATCAGTAATAAACCCAAGGCGTGAGCTAAACAACAGTCACACCCCTCAATATACCAGCGCTTTTCAAACAACGTGCAACAGGGACACCCCATTTCCTCAATTTACTCTGGGGTTTTCTTTGCAACCACAGTCCGCAGCCTGTCACTGGGTAATCTGTCTTCATTAGCGCGCCGTCTTCTTTGGTTTGTTCTCGAGGAGCTGTCAAGACGGCAAAATATAAAAAAGAAAATAAAACTCTAGACACTTGCGTTTAAGTACCCCGTCCTTGAGCGATCCCATGTGCATTCAGGCCCCTTCCCTGTACTTACATGTTACTGCCGTGACGTATGCGCTAAACTGTTTCTCTATAGCAGATTAATACACCTTCTCTGGGCTGCGTGTTGCAAATCCTACTGAGCTACCATTCTAATGCCTCGATTTAGTGCGTCAATACAGCTTATCACGGCATTGGGTGCTTAAGAGTGAATCATTTAGGGTGCATTTATTTTCCCCCCTCCTCGGGGCGGGCAGACAAAGCTATTGGAAGGATATGTTTCTCTCCGGTCGACACGCCTCAGTAGGTCACAGAGTCGGTTATAAGCGTTTCGCGCTCGGATATGGGAGGTTGGGAAAATTGACTTGCTCATTCTGTTCCAATTTCTAAATGAGCGCTGCCCCATTTGTGCGGCGCTTTGTCATTACGGAGGGATATTAAGACATTACGATTCAATATATTGCCGTCTAGTTGTGCAGAGGGGGTGTTAAATATGGCGGTTCGTCCTATCTCTTGTTGCATACTCGCCAGGCCGTTTTTGAGGCATTAGTCAAATGCCTCTCAGCGCTAATGTGTAGCTAATTTGAAAACCTCCAGTGATGGGACGTTCATGACTGGCTGTATTGAACGGCTCTTCAAAGGAACGGGCCTGAGAGCTGTTCTAACCTGAGTTTATAGACGAGTTGATACGCACCTGTCTGGTCTTTGCGTCCGTGGAAGAGCTCGGTCGCTTCTAACTTCACCCCCGTTTGGAGCCATAGGAATATGCTGGGAGAGGCCAAATGCTAACAACATCTTTGGTCGTTTTATTTGACTGAGCGCACGTACAACGACCAGACAGGTACGTATCAACTCATCTAAGCTCGGTATGTAAAAAGGGTGGCCTGTTCTTTTAAAGGTCCTATATCATGCAACATCGACTTTTTGGAGCTTTTAGCCATGTTGTTATGCTATTTCCTTCTCAAAAACACCCTCAGAGCCGTGTTTGGCTTCATTCACGCAGTTCTAAGTAATCCTCCTGAATCCTGCTCTCTAAGCAGCTGCTCCGCCCTCTCCTGGTAAACGACTGAGCTGTGACACTCTGACGTATTTTACGTCATAGTGTCAAACAGGAAGTGCCCGACGTCTGTAATGTAATGCCTTACAGTCTGATTTTAATTTATAAAACAGCTTTTCCATTATTTCTGTTGTAAGAAAGAACAAAGGACTTTATTCAACCTTCCTCCACTCGCCAGAAGTTGGAATTTCTCTCCAGGATTCGGCGACTATCAGCCAAGCGAGTGTTTGTCTGTGACCGTCACGTCACTGATGGATGTTTGGTGAACCTCGGCCAGAATCAAAGTGGATTCACTTTTATAACCAACGCAAGTCCCATAATGGAAACACCCGATCGTCGAGGCCAGAGACAGAGCGTTGTTAAAGCGCGTGTTAGCCATTTATGAAGCTGTGTTGCACATGTTAACTCCTTATAACTGCATTGTGAAGTAACTTCACTTTTTACTGTGATACATACATTTATTTTACTGCTAAAGTTGCATGGGCTGGATCTACTCGGAGAGAGGGGGCGGAGTTAACTGAATCGAAGCGTCTTGTCTTCCGGGTTTGAAAAATACCTCCAGGAAATACTTATATTTCTCACAAAAATGAGTACTCCATAGTGATAGAGGTACAATATATCACATGAATGCCTATAGTTTACTTTGGATTGGCTAAAATAGCACGACACAGATCCTTTAAGGTGAACGTTTCAAACCGGATCTCAATTGTGAAAAGAGACAATATTTTTTTCAGTACATTTTACCCAGAACTCCCCAGACCTGTTCACCACGACTGCCTCTAAAATCCTGCACTGTCGCTCAGAAAGGTGTTAATCCGGGTCCGAAGTGCCGTCATGCACGAGTTTAATATAGAAGCTGCAGTTACACGTTAGACCTGAGGTAGCAGTAGTGAGTATAAAAATGACCAACTTACATCTAGACTCTTTAAATAAAAAGGGGTGCCTTTTATCGATCATGTCTTAGATATTGTGAGTTATCTGGCTGGCGTATGTTAAAATGTTATATTAAAAAGAGCCAGTGTGTTGAATGGATCCCAAGGACTCAGTTCCCAGTAAAGAGCCGTAAATCCCATCACTGAATACTTACTTTTGTACATGCACGGTTTAGTGTCGTGGCAAGATTGGCCCGAGACCACAAATAATGTGTTACTTGATAACACAATCAAATCCTTTCACCTCATCAGTTCATGTAAGTACTCAGTCTTGTGGGTCAGGACCCAAACATGGGTCATAATACTATTTATGTACAGGTTGCAAGTCTAGAAAGACTCGGTTTGGATAGTCAGTCTAAGGACCAATGCTTGAATCAACAGAACTCTGTTAGGAATTACTGTGTTTTACCCATAAAGCTCAAACACAGAAAATGTATTTTCTGGTTAAAGGTGGGTAAAGAAGCTACACTGAGAAAAAACTGTTTAGGCAATTATAGCTGCGAACACACAGTACAATTGAAACGTTTGATATAATTCAAGTTTATTTGTCATATGCGTCAAGTACAAGGTACCAAAGCAATGAAAAAGCTCTCTCTGCTGAACCAGAAACTAATCTATACATAAAAACATCAATACAACACAACACAATTTCCAGCAATAAAAAGGCAAAATCCTCAGGTCTCCTTCAGGCTAATGTTCATGAGCCTCACTGCCTAAGGATAAAAGCTGTCTCTGAAATTAGATTTCTGAGTTTTGAGGCTCCACAGACGTCTCCCTGAAGGGAGGTAGGAGAAGAGGGAATGTGCGGGATGACTCGGGTCCTCCATAATACTGTGAGCCTTTTTCTCACAGCGCTTATTGTACAAGTCCTGTATCTGAGTCAGAGGAGATCCAATAATCCGAGATGCGGTTTTAACTGTCCTTCTCGGGAGGGTGTGGTCATGTGACGTAGCATTGGCAAACCACACCAACAAACTTCCCGTTAATTTACAAACCATATTTATTGAGACACCTTAAAAATAAAGTCTCTGCTGTCAACCAATTGCATGCACTTTTTGCACTAATTAAGATGCAGGATTTCAGTTTGATATTAATATGACATTAACTGGAACCAGACAGATAGATTGTATTCTGTTCAATATAAAACCACGCATATCACCTGTTTATCATGTTTTTGTAATATTCTTATTAGTCTAACTGAGGTGTGCACGTATGTAAACACGCACATGGCGACACGTGGTGTTTGGGCGAAGACACATTAATCATTCCTGTAGAATTAACCTCTTTTCGGAATAATGTCCGGTAAAAAGTAATTTGTCTGGCAGCATTTTTTAAAGAAAGATGAGAAGACAGTGAAGTGTAAACTTTGTTCACAAACCATGTTTTTATTTTCATTCCATTAAATGTGATAGATGTATAAATGCATTTTATATGAATACATTACAGACCCATCCCCAAACCACGAGGGGGAGAGCATTCAGGCTAAACTGGAAATGGTTCAACCTCTCTCCGCTAAAAGAAAAGAGCATATCACCAGGGGACTTGTAGATTTCGTTGTAAGAGACATGAGACTGATGAATATTGTAGAAGGGGAAGGGTTTAAAGTCATGATCAAAATCCTGGAGCCAAAGTTCTGTGACGCTTTGAACAAATGAAAACACAAGTACAGGACTTACCACAGAACTCTGAAGCCTTTGAATGGAGTCCTTCATGACTGTCACGGCTCATTTTATTGATGCTGAAAAGTGTTGTGCTGGAAACCAGACAAAAGAATGAGGCGCACACTGCCGAGAACATCGCTGAAAGACTAAGCGAAGTTGCAGATGGTTATAAAATCCCACCCGAAAAGCGCGTTGCAATCGTTACCGCTGCAAATATGATCCTCTCTGTTGAGAATCTGAAGAGGTCTGGAAGGTTCGGTGCGCGGGCCCGCCTGGTTACGCACTTTAAAAAGGGGCACAAAAGCAAAAGCCTAAAAGACAAACAAAAGCAGCAGACCTGACCACGAACTGATCCAAGATGTTGTCACCAGGAGCGTCTTGTAGACCCGTTGTAGCAGTCTTATCTGATCCCACCTATGCAAAGACGAGCGACAGTGACACATTGGACATGTCCAGTGAGCAGTGGATGACTGCTGAAGACATCGTGGATGTCCTTAAACCTTTTACTACGCTGACTGAGCTGCTGTCATTGGAGATAAATGTCACCCCGTCTGCTTGCGTTCCTATGCACGTAAACGTTAAGAAATGCCATCTGGCTGTCAAGAAGAGGATATCCCTTTAAAGAAAACGATTAGACAAAAGCTTATATATACAATAAGCGCTGGACCCGCGTGTCAAGTACCTGCTATTTCTTGATGCAGAAAAACGAGATGAAGCTTATATAGCAGTCACGCAGCAAACAGACACAAAGCAAACGCTGACAGACACACAGACAGGGTAGAGATTAGTGATGATGATGATGATGATGATGACAGTGATGACATGAGATCCACAGAACGTAACACTGCTTTATCTCACGTGGAAAGAAAACGTACTACACTGTGAGTCCTACATTGACCGGGTAAGGCCTGTGCGCTAATAACCAGGCTCTTCACAAACATCAAAGGCTTACTGGGGATCACGTTTGTAAAAATTAACTAAAACATTTCTAAAAAGGTATAAAAAGTATATATCTCTCATTCTTGTGGTATTTAGTAAATATACATATTTTTCTTTTAAAATTCTAATTGACCTAATAAAAGTTTAAGTTAATTCTGGTTTTAAAAAATGCAAATGTGTCTTTTCATGAAGTGTCTGGTTCCCACTGTACAAATTGCACTGAGAACGGCCTAACAGTCTAGGTTCTTCTTCCGCCGGCATGATCTGTCATGTGATACATTGAATGTATTATAAGACCTTTTCATGAAGACAAATTTGAACAGGTTGATTGATTGATTGATTGAGCTGTTTACATTCATATTTTCACAGTGATCAAACATTTCATCACAGTAAAGCTCAAAAGGAGTAGGCTGAAGCCGAGCTTATGTGTGCCTACCCCTGATGCATCATTATTACTCACCCTCGTGCTATACATATTCAGTGATAACTTTAAGGCTTTTTTTTCTTTTTTCAACAGCAAGACGATTCATTATTACTTTTGTTTCCATATGCAAGGATATACACACAGTAACATGCGAGCACTTACCTATGAATTACATTCAGTTCTTCTTTCAGCGATACATTTTACCGTACATTGTATATTACATAAAGGAAAGCATTGAACCATTCGGGTGCTCAGTGTGTATCAATATGGTGCGAGTATCTGTGTGGTGATTTGTAACATGTATTTCTTTATGCTGTATAATACCAATCATTACTGATGAACCATTAGGCTAGTTGATTTAGTTTTTATGAAAGGTTTTTTTTCTTTCTTTTTTTTATTCCTTGTTGCTTTCTTGTTGACAACTTGACATTTACCAACTCTCATAACTATATCTGGGTAAGCATTATTTCATGGTTGGTGTATGTGCGCCCCCATCCGACTAGTCCCACCCGGCTACCCTATAAAGTTGTCTGTATGTAGCCCTTTCTGTGTGGTGCATTAAAAGACAGGGGTCAATAGGCCTATTGGGAGGGGGCCCCTCTAACCAACAGGTCCATTCACCCCAACGGCCCAAATTCTCTTTGGTTCTTGTGTGTGGCAGTAGTAAAGACCATGGCAACAACAGAGCAGCATCATGATTGTTGAATTGTTTCCATTCTGTTTTTTATTTAGTATGACTTATTTAAAAGGAGTAATGGTTATGTCAGTAATGATTTGATTACACTGTTCCGTTTGTCGATACATTGACTAGTGGTTGTAGTATAATAGACTCCATCATTGGCTTGATCTGTCCCTTAAAGGGGGGGTATTATGTAAAATCGACTTTTTCAAGCTTTATATCATGTTATTATGTCGTTCCCTCATTAAACACATGCCTGGAGTGTTGCCTCGGCTCATTCACATATTTTTGAGTAATCAGTAAAAACTTAGACAACAGCCATTTTAGGTGTAGCTATGCCTCAGTCCTCCTAGGAACGCCCCCACCTCCTGGAGACGCCTCTGGACCTTTCGTCACCAGCCAAGCCCCCAACCACTGCTCCTCAGCTCAGCAGAGCCCCCTCCCCGCACAGTGTTGTTTCAATGCCACAGTAGTGTGCTGAAGGGGGCGTGTCGGAAAGCTTCTTAAAGAGACAGAGGCCTATTTCAAGACGTTCAGTACGGCCATTTTGAGAGAGCAATTTTATTCAAGGCAGTTATTTTAATTTACTGCATATACAGACCAACAGAAGGTTACGTCATCATTGTAGTGTGCTATAGACTGGTGCTATGTGATTGAAAAAAGCATAATACCCCCTCTTTAAAGTATATAGCACTTTCTAACACCCACTAACAATCAAGTACCCATTTCCTCCTTCCTGTACTCTGACCATACCATTTTTTTTTTATATCTCGATTTGAAACGTTGAATATTTGGACATTGCTTGGAGCTCCGTTTGTTCCAGAGTTTAACTCCACATACAGACACGCACATACTTTTTTCTAGCGGCTTGGATCTTAAAGTTATCCCACCCCCTAAGGTTATAGCCCCCTTCTGTGCGTGTAAAAGGCATTTGTATCCTTGCAGTTAGCACACTTTTGTTAGCTTTAAATAGAAGTTTGAGCAGTGGAGAAATCTGTGCAAGTAATATATGGAATGAGCCCATCAGTGTGTTTAATAAGGCCTCTCATGTATCCTCACACGCAGTTGCTCTAAAATCAGCTTTGCGCATAATTTTCTACGCTACAAATCCCCATTTCCATTATCCAAAGTTACAACTCCTTCCAGTGTTCATGTTGATGCATGTGAAATAATGGCTTCTAAGTATGTAAAAGCTAGTTCATTTTATTAGCATAACGCCACCGCTCGCCATTAATCACAGTGCTACGATCGCGCGCCGACTGTGCAATATATCTCGCGCTACACTAGACGTATTTTTAATTTTATGCACTCGCTTTGGCAGTACATCACGCGGCACGGCGTGGTGGAGTTTCGCTGGCGTAAGCGCAATCACACATCACGTCGCCGTAAAAAAAAAAAAAAAAAAAACAACACCGGGGCTTCGGTGACGGGGCGGAAGCGCAGCTGCGGAAGCGTATAACAAGTGCCCGTGTAAAAGTGAACTGAGTGCAAAAGCGCGTCGTTTTGTCTGCATTCAATTTGCATGAGGGCGTGTTCGGAGAGAGCGGGAGAGAGTCACGGGCTCAATTATAGAAGGGCTGAATAATGGGACGGCAAACAGGAACCGGGGGGCAGGTTTGATTCAACGTGTGTATTTATATTTATTCAGGCTTTTAAAATAAGTTAGGTGTCTAGGATATGCACTCTACAAACTACAAATGGTATGTATTTATTTTTTCTGATAACTGGGGGTGGTAGCCCAGAGGTGGGTAGTACTCAGTTACACTCACTCAAGTACATGTACTTTAAGGTGCACTATGCAACTTCTTATAAAGGAAAAAAAAGTTGTGTGTTTTTGACCTTGAAGTGACCCAGCAGCTGTATGGTGGTTATCTGGCTGCTTCCAACATGACCATATATGGGCATATCAAAAGATGCCGCCTGTATCTATTAAGTATTAACCCCTTACCTGCCGTCTCCCCTGATCAGGGGGCTAGGGTTAAGGTTAGTTAACCCTAATCAGGATATAATTAGGGTTAAGAAGTGCAAATGTATGTTGTGTTTCACTCACACGGATCTCACACCTTTTTTTAGAAACTAGAAGGTCTTGGCTTTCAAATTAGGTATCACACTGGCGTATAGACTGTAAGCTCTCCAGTCAATACGCTTTGAGACTTGGATGTAAATAATTGTTAACCCTAATCCTTAACCCTAACCCTAACCCTAGGATGGAAGTTAAGTGGTTAACTACTCAATACAGTTTTAATCTGTCTTGAGACCAATCAGATAAGTTTCCAGATGTCAAAATATTGCCTCTTGTAGCTTAAAACTCAACATTAGCTCCCGTGTAAAAGCGATTGATGCCCTACAGTCCATCACCTCCCCTGGACTGCGCGCTGATGGGCCATGCGGGACTCCTGCCTGCGCTCAGCCCGGGCCTGTAATTGGTATTTATTGGCTTGTGTTGCTTCTTGTTAAAAACGTTTTTTTTTCTTTTTTTTTTTTGTGCAGAAATCTTTCCAAGAAGAAAAAAAAAGAGGAAACAATAGAAAAGGTCTTGTTTTGCTCAAGGCAGATTTTCCGGCCCGTCTGAAAGAGGCGCATGTTAGTCGATGAAACACAGAGCAATTTGAAGAAGTCGTGAGTGGAATCCCGAAACCGCAGTCCAGAAAGATGACGGGAAGGAAATTGACATAGGATTGCATAGTTTTGTGTGTACTTGATTTTTCCGGGTCACAGAAACAAACACAAAAAATAAATAAATAAAGGATACTTTTGCATATTGTTGAGACTTTTAAAACTATTGGACTTCTTTGGTATTGCATTTAAACTTCCTAAAGAGTTAAAGAAAGAGCTTCAGCCTCAGGGCCTCAGATTTCAAAATCTCAACAGTAAAGGGGCGTTGCCTGGCGGACATAGGAGCGCGCGGGAAGGGGGAGGAGTCTTGGTCTGTGATTGACAGGCCTGAGTCATCTGACTTCGACGCTGAACCCGCAGCGCTACTCGTAAACAAAGTCCGCGTGGAGTTCCGACAGCGAGCTAACTTGTTTAGCAACCTGTTTCACAGGGACAACTCAACAGCTCTCTACACAGGACAGAGGCATCGTGGCACATGTACCTGAGATTGCTTTGAGACGCTGGGTTATTTTATTAACAGTGATTCCTCTGTAATTTACGAAGCTAGCTGCTTAGCCTTGAGCTAATGTGGCGCTATGGCTAGCATCGCAGCAGAGGGACCGAACGTACCGAGTGGCCCAGACAAAGCTAACTACTTTCAGAATTTACTGATCTACTTTGGATGTAGATTTATTGATGTAGGCGAGGTGTAGCTGCAGTGTCCCCTGCAGAGAATGTGTGAGGTATAGAGACGTGACTATTATATATTATAAAGCTTTATTTCATTTTTTCTTTCACAGTAAAGTGCACAACACGTGTCACATAAAAGCATTGTCTTAATAAAATATTATTGTGCAGGAACACCTACACTATTTATGTTGTGTAGGTGTTTGTATTTATTTGTTGTAGATTAGACCAGAACTACAACATGTCCAAAACAAACCAGCTCAATCAGCTCATATTTCACTTGAGAAAAAGAGCCACATGTAGCTTTACATAAATAATGTCATCATGAGATATAAGAACATCTGAGCCGTCATTAAGCTGTTGGAACAGTTTCTGGAGGTCCTTCTGTAGTTATGCAGCCAGTCTGAAAAATATCATTTGAATACATGTAATAAGTAAGATACAAAAGCATAGGCTTCTACATCGTTCTTGACTCTTGGGTAGATTTTTACATGCTGTACTTCCTGGAGTACTTTTATAACACTGTACTTTTTTTTTTACCTCTACATGAGTAATTTATTTTACAGTAACAGCTGTTGTGTGTACTCTTAGTTGAGCTTTTTGCAAACAGTACGCAGGGCTTATCTCAGGTATCTGTAGACACGAGCAACAGATCTGGTTGACATTCCTGCTGTCAGCATGCCATGTGCACGCTCCCTCAATGCTTGTGGCATCTATGGCATTTTGCTGTGAGACAAAACTGCACATTTCAGGGTGGCCTTTTATTGTGGGCAGTATAAGGTACACCTGTGAACTAATCATGATGTCAGATCAGCATCTTGATGTGGCACACCTGTGAGGTGGGATGGACTATCTCAGCAAAGCAGAAGTGCTCACTATCACACATTTGGACTGATTTGTGAACAATGTTTGAGAGAAATGGTAATATTGTGTATTTTTTCTGTAGTGGACGATTCTTTGTGTCAAGATTTTCTTAGCTCCATTGATACAAGATACAAGAAGATACAAGATATTTTATTTGTCAAACCATTCACATGGTTAGAAATTATATTTCTCTCATCCTTGATTGCGGGAGGTGGGGGAAGAGGGGTGGGAGGGAGGGCAGAGAGTTCAGCTTCCCGATGGCCTTGTGTATGAAACTGTTCTTAAGTCGACTGGACCTGGCCCGTAGATTCCGCAGTCTCCTCCCAGAAGGCATTACTCTGAAGAGACTGTGTGATGGGTGCGTAGGGTCCCTGGTGATTCTGAGGACTTTGCGGGTGAGACGGGTGGAGTACATGTCCTTAATGGAGGAGAGAGGAGCTCCACAGATCTTCTCCGCTGCTCTCACGATGCGCTGGAGGCTCCTTCGATAGGAGGCAGTTCTGGCGCCGTGCCACACAGTGATGGAGCTGGTCAGGATGCTCTCTATAGTCCCTCTGTAGAAGTGCCACACAGTGATGGAGCTGGTCAGGATGCTCTCTATAGTCCCTCTGTAGAAGTGCCACACAGTGATGGAGCTGGTCAGGATGCCCTCTATAGTCCCTCTGTAGAAGAACCACACAGTGATGGAGCTGGTCAGGATGCTCTCTATAGTCCCTCTGTAGAAGAACCACACAGTGATGGAGCTGGTCAGGATGCTCTCTATAGTCCCTCTGTAGAAGTGCCACACAGTGATGGAGCTGGTCAGGATGCTCTCTATAGTCCCTCTGTAGAAGAGCCACACAGTGATGGAGCTGGTCAGGATGCCCTCTATAGTCCCTCTGTAGAAGTGCCACACAGTGATGGAGCTGGTCAGGATGCCCTCTATAGTCCCTCTGTAGAAGAACCACACAGTGATGGAGCTGGTCAGGATGCTCTCTATAGTCCCTCTGTAGAAGTGCCACACAGTGATGGAGCTGGTCAGGATGCCCTCTATAGTCCCTCTGTAGAAGAACCACACAGTGATGGAGCTGGTCAGGATGCTCTCTATAGTCCCTCTGTAGAAGTTGCACATAACGGAGGCTGGGACTCTAGCTCTTCTTAACTTGCGGAGAAAGTAGAGACACTGATTACTTTTCTTGACCAGTGATGTAGTGTGCATGGTCCAGGAAAGGTTCTCTGTGATGTGCACACCCAGGAACTTAGTGCTGGTCACCCTCTCCACTGCAGCACGGTTGATTGTTAGAGGAACATGCTGGACCCGTGCTCTTCGAAAGTCCACAACAATCTCTTTTGTCTTCTCCACATTTAGAGAGAGATCGTTCTCTCTCTAAATGTGGAGAGAGAACACATTTAGATGTGGAAGTCAATCTTTATAATTTATAATAATTGACTTCCATTATAAAGACATTGATGACCTCCAATTTTCTTTGCTCCCCCGTTGCCGTAGAAAAGTCATATATTTTATAATGTCAGCATTTCATTTTGAAGAACAAGAGTCAGACTTGACATTTTTACTGTAATTTTTCAATTTGGACCTTTCTCCTATTGTCGGCAGATTAATTAAATTGTGGTATTTTCCCATTAGAATATAATGGGACCAATGGCAGAACCTGGGACATTTCTGCGATAAAACTTCAGATTTAAAATCTCACTGCAATACAGGAGAAAAGTAACATATCTGTGATATCAGCATTTCATTTTGAAGAAAAGGAGTTGAATTTGACATTTTCACCGCATTTCATAATTTTAAACTTTCCTAACATTGTAGGCAGATGCATGTATTTTCAGTCAGCTCATTTTGAAGCTGTAGCCGAGGAAAAAACAAAAGGATTTGATTTCCTTTGTGTGTTCTATAAAATATATGTATATTTTTTTAAATAACAAGTGATTTATCAACAACATTTCTAGAGGAATCCACGTCTCAAGCTGCAACACAACCTATATCGCGTAATAGTTTCGTTTTAAAGCAGGCTGGAATAAAACATAATAAGGGACCAAAGGACCGCATGGTTACATAGATCTTTATGGTGACCAGCCTACATAACGGCAAACATGCTAACCTTGAACCCCCGAGCCACCCTTTAATGCCTAAAGTTGGACATTTTAGTTTGTATACTTTCTGTTCGGGCACATATCTCATTTCTGGGGAGTGCTTTATCGGCTCACAGACTGCGGCTTTGAGGGCAAACCTACCGAGGTGGGGGCACTCTGGGTAATGGTCTCTACGTCAGTGCGTTCAAAGGTAATATCAAAGTGTCCGCGGGCCGGCCAGTGTGACAGGTGACCAGGGGCCAGGTGCCAGGACCCGCTGCAGTGTCCGGGGAAAACGCGTGCCAGCTTTTATTAGATTTTTGCAAAGGTGTCATTTGGAGGCTGACCTTGTGGGGGAGGTAGCTGGAAAAAAAAAAAAACAGAGGCTGTGTCCGAATATCCAGTGGTGTCCCAATGTCCGGATAGAAAAATAACGAATCTTTAATATAGACCACGACGCCCTAAACACAATTCAAATGAGTAAACAGCCATTTCAGTCATGTGTTGATCACTTTAACTTGTGCTGTAAAAGGATCCGCTTCCCGTCTTAGTCAAAAGTTGGGCTGGGTACCATTAAACGATACCAGTATGGAATCGTATTAGAAGTTTAGGTACTACCGGTATTGAAAAGTCTAAGTAACGAAAGCAGATGCCAAAAAAAAAAAAAAAAGTTACAAGATTCTGTTTCCTTGTTCAAGGCCAGTGTTTCCCAACCAGAGGAACGGGGATTCAAGCAGAGGGTACTTCCTAAGTACGTCTCAGTCTGATTTCCGACTGAAACGTGCATAACAATGAACAACGGGGAGAGTCTAGCGTATGAGAGCTCGAAACACATTGGGGATGCAGCTCAGGTTATTCTGCCGAGTTTGAAGATGGGGTAATTCCTGTAAGTGTATCAAATGGTGCAGGTGTGAAAGCCACACTCGTCACTGCAGCTAAAAGACACCGTGACTCGTCTCAGCCGCTTTTCAGTGCAATTCTGGCAGAAATGCTTTTAGAACGTTTTGCATGTCAGAGATGCAAGATCATTTGCATGTTGATGTATTTAAAATGACACTTAAAGTTGAGTGGATTAGACAAAGCAATGACTTACATTTTTTTCAGTCCACTGACGTCCACTGCCTGAACAAAAAAACAGTTTCCACCTGGATGTAACTGTTCTGAGCCGGGGTTGCTGCGGTCGGTCAGGTTTATCTACCCTGATGGCACCGGCATATTCCAAGATGACAATGCCAGGATTCATCGGGCTCACGATGTGATAGAGTGGCTCAGTGGGACATCATTTTCACACATGGATTGGCCGGCACAGAGTCCGGATCTTTGGGATGTGCTGGAGATAAACGGGAGACCGGGGCCATTTGTCACACTTTTTATTTCTTCTAGAGTTCGCTGCTCATCAACAGAAAATCCCACAAGAGTCAGAGTCAGTTAAATGAAAGCTTTAGCCCTTGACTTGAAGACCTCGCACTCGTTTTTTTATCCTTGTGAGATTTTTTTTTTTGTGTGCAAAATGCTCTATGAGGTGTAAAATGTACAAATTCACAAAAATGACCCAAACACACGGCCTCTATAAAATATAACGTTAAGATAAAGTGATCAGAAAAACATATTAGACACAAAAGAAAAAAATGTCCCACCATGTTATTCCCCATGTGACAAATAACCGGGAGCGTCCACTTTTCCAACAATGTAAGCTAGCTAACAAACAGCGTTAGCATGTTAGCTCAAAAACGACTCAGATCAAAGCTAACATCTGTGTCTTTCGTTTAAGGCACTAACAAAAGGAAACCTCATTACAAAAATAACCCAGACATCAAAGTTTGGGAAAAGGCATAAAAACTATTCAAATGTGCCCTGTCCTCATGTCTTCAGTCAAGAGAAGAAGAATACCAATACACATATTATATATCAGTACCAGCACACAGCGCCCTCTAGTGTGGCTAGATCTCAACACTGGGTCTCCTGACATCGCAGACTCTTATTGAAACAATGTGTGCTGTAATCAAAGGCGGGGACGAGTTTTCTTTTGGTCGGGCAGTGTAGATCTGGTCATTAAAAGCACTGCTACACAAAGAGAACAACCACATGCACTCATCTGTTTTTGCAAAACAACTATTTGAAAAAGCAGTGCATTGCCTAATCCTCCACTCTTGCTCATTCGCTTGGAAATTAAATCTTCATTTCTCCAACTTTGTAAAATTCTCCCAATACTCCATGTTGAGACACATTTTTTTCACTTGCACATTTTCATTATACCAGATTTCTCAAACAATTTCATTTTAGATGTGCCTCTTCATTTGCTTTCTGTCTCGACAACGTGAATTTCCTTCCGTTGTGCCGGCCGTGTCCTCATTATCGTTTGGACGGATACCTCATCTGTGAGCGCGGTGCTTCGTCGGACTGGCCTCGGTCTTTGAAGCGCGTTCCGTGTAACTACAGAGAAGCAGCCTTACCCAAAGACGTGTTTTCCTGCGGGCTGAGATGGCCAAAACAAAGCATTGTCTTGAACAGGAGTACGGTCCATGCAGAGATAATGAGCTACAGCTAAAGTGAGTGCCTCCTGGGCGACGAGCGAAGCTTCCATTTCCCCAAGGGTCCCAAAACAACAGCTCCACTGGGTCTGTCTGGCAAATACAGTAGAGATTTTGGAGATGTATTCGACCACTGCAGACTTGTAAAAGGTTTTCTCTTGTGGGGGTGTTTTTAGTTTATTTTTTTCATGTCATGTTGGAGTTCTGGGATCTAAGTGTCATCAAAATACAGTAGATCAAAACAGTGGTTCTCAAACTTTTCACAAAGAGTACCACCTTGACCTCACCAGAACCACGAACCTTGAAAACCTTCTAAAAATCAATGTATACATTAAACAAATACAGTCTAAAGGCCAGCACACACCAGATTTAATATCCATTTACTATTGATGAAATAAGACATAGGGTTAGGTCAGTGCTGTGAGAGAGAGCAAAGGTGGACCTTTGTACAGGTCAATAGCGAGTTGGTGACAGGCAGGAGTTCTGACGATGCATTCTCCGTCTCTGCTGTACCTCTCGTTCTATCCAACAAAGTTCGTAGCGGTCTCCCCTGTCTGTCAGGTGTCAGAAGCAAAAAGGCTGTTTCCCGCATTCAACAGATTCAAAGTGTGTCGCAGGGTCAAGTGTCCACGCACATCCTTGCGTCCTTCGATGTGCGTTCTCTTAAGGCTATCTTAAGTGTATTGGTTTATTTGGTAGGGACAGCTTGTTCATTAACATGCACTGTTGGTTGATATTATCCCATTTAGGCCTGAAACGCCTGGAAAAAAGGCCTATGAAAACCTATATGCGATTTCAGAAAAGACCCCGAAAACCTGAAGTTCCAGAAAACCCGAAGTTCCTGAAGTATTCAGCAATTGTGTCAACGCCTACTAAATGATTGATTTCTCAGCCTCTGTAGCAGATAGGAACAAAATTAAACTTGAATTTGAAAGCTTACACTTTTGGCTTTGGAAATTGGATTTATTTAGATACACCTTCACAAAAATGAAATATGTATAAGCAAGGTGAAATAAAGTATATAGCCCTCTTATACTAAAATATAGGCCTATATTTTGTATGTTAAACCTTTGTAATTTGTCTTTTGACACAGCTTCTCTCTAAACCCAAAACAATATCCACTCTTTAAAGAGCAACTAAACACCTAATCAACTTTTTTTCGCTGATAAACTATCTATATGGGTCCTGATGTCCTGATCATTATTTTGACATTTTAGTGCAAACTTGTTCAAAATCCAATTTTTGTGTACAAAACCGTCTGTTCAGCGCCTCTCACGTTTGAACAGCACTTACTACATTTGAATTTAGGGGTTGGCTGATGACGTACCATCATACGTCTCAGAGCCATCATACGTAAAAGCTGACCCCTCCCCTTTTGTGACGTGTGCACAACATGCTTGTCACAGAGCGGCCACGGAGCGGGAGGATGAGGAGAGAAGACCCGAGACGGGATTTGACCTACAGGCTCCGCTCCACTCTGTGAACCACAGCACTCACATCCCCGACCTCTCCTACTAAATAAAGACAAATGTTTCCCCAAAATACCCAGATTCACTTATTTAGTGACATGGCTGGATGTTTTCACGTTGAAACTACAGACACGATAAAGCTGTATCGGGCAGACAGAGCTCATCAGGGCTGTCAGTGTTTATGAGACGGGGCTGAGGGCTTTTTACTGTAATCTCCCCCAGGGAATAAATATAATAATTATTAAGCTATAAAGTAATAAAAAGCTGGTGATGGGGAAGGGCAGAGTATCCTGCTCCAAACAGATTTCTCTAAACACAGCAAGGAGGAGGAGAAAGCCCCTCCCCTCACAGTAAATTTGTCCTCTGCATTTGACCTATCCTTTGATGCTGCTGGGGCAACCCCGTAAGGAGCAGTGGGCGGCGACAGTACCGCGCCTGGGGACCCATCTCCAGATGCGGAGCCATGCTGGTGGGCAGGCTCACCTGGCTGGAGGATTAACCTGTTGTACATGTTTTTAGTGGCAGGTGAGGAAACGTGCGGTGTCATCATTAGCGCCTCCACCTATGTTGTGTACCTGCTGCGCGGTCCGTGTGGACCAGGTCACGTCGGTAAGACCACGCGTGAAATTGAAACGAATAAGCGAACACAAAAGCGCGGCGGGACAAGGACTCGCCCGGTGCTATCCACTTCAACCAACTGGAGCACGAGTTTCCAGTTTTATTTTACGCCTCTTTCTCTGAGTTTTTTGAATTTGGGGAGTGGGTGGAGTAGGCTCTGGAAGGGGTGTTTAGGAGCTATTTAAGTTCCATCACACTGCATTCACACCAACAGCGGCGGTAGCAAAATGAGCGGCCAGTTTCCAGTCATTCCCAATGCTGCCGGGCGACCAGAAAGCGGCCAACGGAAATACACAGGAGAGCGGTGCGATTCGGCCGACCGGAGTAGCGACGACATTTGCATAGCGTTGAACACCAGGGCGACGCGAGGCACCTGGGCTTTGGGAAACAGCAGGATTTTTTCAGTAGCAGGTTCCTGCTGGCATGTTTTAGAAGGCTTTCCACAGCAAACTACTGTGCCCTCCACTAGATGTTTTTCTGAGGATTACACACTTGAACCGAATGATAGAGATGGCTGATCAAGCCAGAATTACAAACAACACATGCATGAAAGCACATTCAATGAAAGGCAGGGACTCAAAGTGTGTTCCACCAAACCGCTGAGAGAAAACTACGAAATGATTATAAAAACAAGAATAAGCTATATTCTGTACAGCAGCTGCATAGCCTTGTGATTATATGGATGGTGTGGGTGGTTTGCTACTTACTTTAGTGCGACCTCTGAGGGCTGGTAATGATGCATAATGTGATGTACGCAGCAGCTAGTGCAGGTCGGAGGCTAACACATGTTTGCTCATAGCTGTACCTTTTTAGCAGCAGGTTTGTTCCAGACCACTAGTTTGGAATATAATATAATATTCCTTTTGTTTTCGTCACACCATTTTGCTCTTTATTGATTCAACTCACAAAGCCAACTGGCTGTTCATAATGTATTAACCTGGACTTTTAAATGTACCACACAACACTGTTGTTAGGAAATAGCCAAAGCATACACTGGAGATAGAAGTTCTCTCAAAGATAAGGCGTTTATTGCCACTGTTCCTAGTTACAAAGAAGTCAAACCAGCTGATGACTTCAGAGAGACAGAAGAAGTGAAGTCCCAAACTCCGTTGATAGTCCCCTTTTATCCTAGTCTCCTCTGCGCAGTGATGATAACTGCCTATCTGTGAGTCAGCTGTTTGTGGCTATGTGTTTGTACTTTGTCTGTACTTCACGTTATGTTCAGAATGATTATTGTGTTGACCGTAATCTCTCACTGATATGGTCTTCATGTTCTGTAGCGTGCAAGCATGAGTCAGTTCAGCTTTAGTTCAACCCTTACATTGTACAATCACCACAACTCAACACAAACATGTCCTGTCAACTTAATGTTTGTCTTGTAATGTCATGTATGTTGTATGTATTCAAGCGTGAAAGAAAAAAAATCAGAAAAATTAATATGTGTGAACAACCATACCATACAGCTACACTTGCTGTTATCATAGACAAGGCGGGCATATTGCAAATTGTAACTGTCATTATAGTCTTTGCTTTTTCTCTTGGCTGGAAGACTAACAATCTAGCATGACAAGCTAGCATACTAGCAGGAAAATTGAGCATTTTTTATGCTTTGAATTCCAGAGCATAACATATTTCTCCAGGACGTATGGTCCGATGAGAGTGAAGCAGTTAAAGTCTAAACATGTCCAATTAGCTACAAGAGGCTAAGTGGTGCAGATAGATAGTACATAATAGATAGTCGATAATAGATAGTAGATAGTACATAGTAGATAATAGATAGTCGAAAATAGATAGTAGATAGTACATAGTAGATAATAGATAGTCGATAATAGATAGTAGATAATAGATAGTAGATAGTACATAGTAGATAATAGATAGTAGATAGTAGATAATAGATAGTAGATAATAGATAGTAGATAATAGATAGTAGATAGTACATAGTAGATAATAGATAGTCGATAATAGATAGTAGATAATAGATAGTAGATAGTACATAGTAGATAATAGATAGTAGATAGTAGATAATAGATAGTAGATAATAGATAGTAGATAATAGATAGTAGATAGTACATAGTAGATAATAGATAGTCGATAATAGATAGTAGATAGTAGTAGGGAAAACCAGTTGGATGCATGAGTGGTGTAGCCATCAAGTTTGAAGTGAATGAATTTGTAGTGATCATGATGAGTCTGGCAAAGCCTCCTATACTCAAAAAACAGACGCACACTGCGATGACACTGGCAAGTGGGGGCAATTGTTTTCGTCACAAACCCACCCTCAGCTTGGCCTGTTGTGCATGTTTTTAGTAACATCTAGTGATTACACGTACAGTGTCTCCCCCGTAGCTACAGTATCTACCATCTCTTTCCCGTCTACACTTGGCCCCGACACAACCCCCCGGAGAACCCTGTCGACATCTGCCTTGGCTCTAATCTGTCTCTATTCTCTGCAAATCCATGGAAAAGATAGTTCATGCTCTCTTATCTCACAGAAATATTTTTTGAACAACTCCAGTCTGCTCCGCGCTGCCCCTGTAATGTAGAAAAATACAATTTGAGCCGAGGAGCGAATGGGACAAGGCCGGATTGAGAGCCCGCTGCTCTAGTTAGGAGACATTGGAAAGATAGAACACAGCTGAAAAGACTTCGTACTTGAGAGGTGCAGATAATACCTTTTGGTTGAACCCTATGTTTGGTAAAGTCAGTTATTTTCTCTGCCCCGTCCTGGTCCTGTGCCCTGTGCCCTGTACTCAAAATTGCATGCTTCACATCCAGGAGAGGAACAAGTTGTCTTTTCACTGCAATGCCGGGACAATGGTTCAAGAAATTGTTATCTCAGGCTGTTTTGCTCATGATTAAAAGCCAAATGCTTCCCATACCCATAGCTGATGGTGTTTCCCCCCATTTTGTAATCAGTAAATATCAGGAAGGTCTCGGGTTCCAGTCCTGGACTGTGTGGGTGCAGTTTGCACGGTCTCACTGAGTCTAGGTGGGTAGCCCTCTCATTCAAAGTTATTATTAATAATAATTAGGGCTGGGACTTTTTTCGATTAATTGCGATTAATTAACTACATGAGGTTTAGTGCGATTAAAAATATTAATCGAAATTAATCGCACTTTGCTTTCCACACTTCAGTTTCCTTTTTTCCTGCAGACGCACGATTAATGGCAATATTGCACTGGTCTGTTGGACTTGGTTGAACAAAAATAAACAATATTTTGTTGGTTAAGCTTATGTATTCAGTCATTATTCAATGGTATACTAAAAATCCTTATGAAAAAACTTCATATTTGACTGTTCTCAGGTCAAATATTTATATGCGATTAATTTTGATTAATTAATTACAAAGCCTCTAATTAATTAGATTAATTTTTTTAATCGAGTCCCGGCCCTAATAATACATTTTATTTTGAGGCACCTTTCAAGACACTCTAGGTCACCGTACAACAAAATACAAACATTAAAATCACAAAATCACAACGCATATAAAAGATAAAAGCCTAAAATACAGTGTAGGGTGTAGATTCACCAGGGGCCATAGGTCTGTCTGAACAGGTATGTTTTCAGTAGGGATGCCCCGATCCGATACTGTTATCGGATATCGGAGCCAATACTGGAAAAAATACGATATCGGGTATCGGCTACAAATATCACAACTTTTACCACCTAAATCTAAGTGAATATAGGCATGCTGCATATCATTGGAAAGCTAAGAACCAGGAGATAGTTTTACAGATGGCGGAGTTAGGTTTAACCTCTGCAAATGTATTTATCGCCGCGCAAAAAAAAGCTCCTCGACGTGATGAAAATCGGCATCACGCTTGGAAATCTAAAATCACTCATCTAATCGCAATTGCAGTACTGGTAAGAGCCATCGAACAATTTTATTTCTCAAAATACTGCAGCCCTAGACATTTTTTTAATGAACTGTGTCATTTGCCTTATAATGACTTGTTCCAGCCTTGTTTTTACCAGCCACTTCCTACGCTTTCAACAATAATGCACCTGTCAAAACATAATTAGAAGTGCTCATGTAACTTCAGCCCGCTGTCAACCTTCAAACTGAACAGAACAGGCGCCCGGGGAGCTGTGACAGCACATTTTTTTGGAGCAGAAAAGGATATTTCCATAGTGCAAAAATCAGTCCGAATCACGGTGGTAGAAGGAGGAAAACCCGGGGTCAAATGCGCCCTTTTGTCAAAGGGCGCATTTGACCCCGGGTTTTCAGTCAAAACAGATTAGACTATGCCACATTCACTCCGCCGCTAAAGGAACATGGCAGTGAAAGTTCCTAAAATGCGAGCCTTGGTGAAGTTGAAATAGATACGGGCAGATTAGACAGATAGCTTAGTTAAAGCCTTGAGCCACGCTCTCCTTAGTATTAAATGTCTTTCTCTACACTGGATATTCTAACACCTCCACACATTATGCGTCGTACAGTACATCCATTAGATCAAGGGTGCCCAAACGTGTTGTCTCCGAGGGCCAAAATGAAAAAGTGCCTGTGGGTCGCGGGCCAAACCCGGCGATGTCAAGCGTGAAACACACATAACTGCAAATAATAATAGTTTCTTTATTTCTGTGTAAGTTCTCAGTCGTACAGGGGTTGTCCATCTTCAATGAAGGTACTTGATTCATCTTCTGTACTCGGTAGTTGAAGTCTTCGGGGCTTGGCCAGCCCAGGGAGATGGCACCTCAGCACGAAGACTTCAACTACCGAGTACAGAAGATGAATCAAGTACCTTCATTGAAGTTTCTTTATTGTATTTTTCGGTATTTGCATTTGATTATATCTATGCAAATAACATGCTATATTAAAACACATGTTAACTATGGCAAAAGCCTAGTTTTAGTAGAACAAAATCAACAATTGTAGCAATATGTAAAAAACAACACCTGTATCTACAGTACGTGCAATGACTTTACCTCATTCATTTGTTAACTCAAAGAAAATGCCATATTAGATCCATTTGAAAGTGTCAGTTCAGCGTCAATTCTTTTATAAGTCAATTTTTAACATATACCTTTGTTGATGTCAACAAACTTTGAAAGTTGGACAACAGGGAAAGTTGATGCTACGACGCTCTGTCTAAACACCAAGACACCACAACAGCGTTTCCTTAACTTTGCGAAAGGAGCGAAACAGTGCCCCCAATTTGACGCTGGTGGCCAGCAAGTGTACTGCATCCATATTTACCATTGAGAATGAATGGGAGAGAGTTAGCATTGTGCGCAAAAGTAAGTCACTCTATGGCGGGCCAAATTTGGCCCACAAACCCCACTTTGGGCACCCCTGCATTAGATGATGACCACGACCAGAAATATTTAGTTTCCAAATACAAAAATCTTTGTAGCTTTTTGTCGGTAGCCTTTCTGTCAAAGATGTGTACAAAACAAGTGATAATTCGAAGCTGGCAAGAGTAAACTTCACAAAAATAAAAAAAAAGCAGAATAAATGTATGAGAAAAAAAGTCTTGTCAGCGAAATTTTGCTTATTTCTGCATAAACCCTATATTTTAAGGTAATGCAGTCAAAATAAATAAATCCAGATGACTTGACATGCCTCAACATTTGTTTTACTGTTCCCCCACCACCATTGTTTACTTACTGCCTACACACATGACAACTGATGAACGTCAACTTAACACGACTCTAGAGATGTGTGTGTGTGTGTGTGTGTGTGTGTGTGTGTGAGATTTCTCTTGAAAATTATAAGGTGACACTTCCCTGGTATAAAACAGGTGATCGTGGACACAGCAGCATGTGCAAAACTACATAAGCACATACAGTATTTGCTCATCGAGCAGAGCAAACACCTCGGGAACACAAGGTCGTAGGATCGAGGCCCACGTTCGTATTTATCATTTGTGAACGGCAGCGTTCAAAATTCTTAGCAGTAATACACTGGTACATGAATAGAAGTAGACTACAAGTGATATTACCAACTTATTTCTGAATAAAGGCATCTGCAATTCATGATGAGCATATTTACATTCTGGAATTCATTCATACACGAGTTAATATGTACAAAAATATTAGACTCAGAATGTTGGGTCCCATCAGGAGCAGATCGTGAACAGAACTGGAGATTTCTTTGTGCGTAAGAGTCCTCCAGCCTGTTCTTCAACTCATCATCACGGCGCTTTAAAGGGCTTTTCTCAAACCGTGTTGCCTTTTATTTGACCATTTATCATTGATCAATACAGGTCAGAGTCCGCAGTCTGAGCAGTACACTGACAGGGTTCACTGCTCAGACTGAAGCGTGAGTCCTGACAATGGTCTCCCGTTCTCCGCTGCACATCTCGTCCCTCCCAACAAAGTGTATAGTGTCTCCCCGTCTGTCACCGGCCAGGGACTCGTCAGTGTCACAGCAGAAGCCCAAAAAGCATGTGATTTTCTTCGCAGCGCCGCGTCCAAATTCAGCAGATTCAGTCAAGCGGCGCAGTGAGTCCTTGCAACCTTGGTGTTTGTGCCGTTATTTGCCGGCTTTTTTCCCACACATCAAAGCATCTCGGTGGGCGCTGGCCTTTCGCTTGGACACCAAGACGACGCACAGGCCAAGACCATGCACAGCCTGAACGAAATTGTCAAATCTTTTCTGAGGATTGATCAAAAAAGGCTTGAGGGCCTAAAAGGTTCAGCATACCCAAGTGTCGTCAACCAAAATGGCACAACAAACATTTTTTTGATTTGATGGACACAACACATGTATCATTAGCCTCCTAGCATAATCGTAACAAACATACAGCATCTTCTAGTATCACTGGCTCAGTCCTCAGTCAATCAGAAATCTTGTTACAAAAAGCAACATGGTCTCTTTCATCCATCTCTCTGAAGATTAGTGTTTTTTTCTCATTCCTGAAAATTAACTAATTAAACTTATTTTGGTGCCTTTGCAAAGCTTGTACACAGAGGCAGTAAGCTTACTACACTCCTATCTTCCTCCTTACAGTGGCATGCTGGGTAATTGGCAGAGTCGGGACAAGGGGGTAGGTGCAAACTAGCTTAAGCTTCTGCCTACTCCTTTTGAGCGTCATATCCACACTATTTATTTATTTAATTGTTTACGTATTTGCCTACGACTGTACCTCTTTTGGCTTTGATTACCGTGCTGAACTTTGTATATAAGTAGAACTGTGTGGAACTCAGATGCTCAAATAAAAAAGATGACTTGAATTGAATTGATTTTCTGACGGGCCGTGCCACTTTTGGGCCACAGAGAAACGCCCAACACTGCGGCACCATTTTGCATTTAAAATAACTTATATTTGAGCAGCATCAGCTTCCTGGTTGTAGCTACGCAGCGGCGGAGTGATCTGCTCGGTGACCGGATCTACAGTAGTTTATTTACCTGCGGCCGGCATTACTACACGTGGAATTCACAAAGGAGCTTTCTACAAATCAGATTTGGCAACGTTTGGAGGACTACCCCATGATTTTGAAGAGGTTTTTAATGCAGGCTACTAGTTACCATAGACATGCACTAGCCTAGCAAAAAAAGCAAATATGAGGCCGGATATTGTGAAATAAAAAAGTTACTAAAAGTTGGAGAAGGGTACAATACATTTATGGATTGGTTTCATGATAAAAGTACTTAATGAGGAGGCGCATTGAACCCGAATTTTTTTTACCTGTGAATGGAGCAGTCCTTGCATCAAAGGCACCTAGCCTAATGTGCATGTTTTAGGTTAATAGAAGAAACCAGGAGGGGGGAAGCCCCACATTGGGATTTGGCACAATTGTTAAACTCACCTCCTTTCTCGCAAGGCAAGAGTGTTAACCATCATGCTGATGCAGTCATGCGATTTTCCTTTTTTCTGTTTTCTTAGCTTACACTCGACTGAAAACTTTGACCCGACTTTGGTAGAAAAACTCCAGCTTTTCATATATTTTTTGTACGGTAAAAGGGAAGAGGTCTATTCACTGTGCAAACACCGCAGTCTCTCTCAGAGGTCTCAGACACGGAAAGTTGCCCCGCAACGCTGCAGCCATCTCTGAGTTTGTTTGGTCTTTGTTTGCTTTCTGTCTGTGCACACTGATAATAAGACGCCATTTTATGAACTGCAAGGGTCCAACTTTATCCTTAAATGAAAAAGTTTTGCCTCGCTTTCAACCCCTACTCAATGGGACATTTTTGGTTTAATGAGACGTTGGACTAATGGGTTGTCGGACTAATGGGCCGCCCCCTGTCAGTCAGCGGGTTGTTACACATGAGTGATGGTGAGAATGGCATTGTCTTGGGTTTTGACAGAGTTGGTTACCTCTTGGGGAGAAAGTGGAAAGTGTTTCAAGTAATTGACCAGATCAATCATCCGTCCATCCATTTTCTTCCACTTGTCCATTGCCGGGTCATGGGGGCAGCCGTTGGAGCTGCCCAAATCACATTGCACCAGCCCCTATGGCTCCTCCTGCAGGTGGTGGGTCCACAGGAGGACGGCCTCATGGTTCTAACCGGGCCTGTTGGTCTTCAGGGGCTTCAGATCAATCAATCAATTTAAATACAAAAACATGTAAATACAGTTTGTCTTTTGTGCCTTATGTGTCTGTTTCTGCTTGCTATGTTTGTGTAGATCTGGCTCCATGAACAACAATTTATCAGTACATTACCATTTGTAAATCAGTACTTTGTGAACAAACCAATAGTTACAAGAGCACTCTCATAACACCCCATTATCGGTTTAGTGTCAGCTCTGCTGCGTGCACTTCCTGTATATTCTTTATCCAGAAGTGCTTCATTCTTTCAAGTCTACTTTCCCATACAATGGTATTTTTTAAAGAAACAGGCCCACCGTTTTTGCATACTGAGATATGTTCTTACCTGAGCTTAGACGAGTTGATGCGTAGCTGTCTGGTCTGTCTGGCATAGCAAAAGCCTCTCCTCCTCCTCTCTATGGACCCAAACGGGAGTGAAGTTGGAAGCGATCGAGCTCTTCCAGGTTTTCCCTATAAGTTAAATAATTCCTTAGGAGCACTTTGACTTTAATGCGCGGACGTCGAAGCACTCCTGGTGTTATTACGCCTCACAATGTAGTTCCCCTTTTTATCCGCGTAGAAAATCGACACGTTTAATTTTGTGTGACTATACTTGGATCGTGTCACTTTTCACGTAGCCGTATTTAAATAGGGGGAAACGTGGAAAAGCTCGGTCGCTTCTAACTTCACTCCCGTTTGAGTCCATAGAGAAGAGGAGGAGAAGACCAGACAGTTACGCATCAACTCGTCTAAGCCCAGGTAAGAACATATCTCAGTATGGAAAAAACGACGGCCTGTTCCTTTAAGCCTTTTCACAAAATGTATGAAGTTTGGCAAGTTTTTAGTCTAATAATCAGCGGAGAATGACTGATCTATTTAACATAGCGCTGAATTGATCTTCATGGCATTACACACAATAATACTGGTTCAGGGTAAGGGTTAAACATCATGACATAAATTAGGTGTGTGACTGGTTTCCATATAATTCCAATAATGTTCATGATATGCTATTTTCATCATAAAATTATTACCACACTATTACTGTGCGGTTAAGCGCTACTGCTTGTTTGCTTTGTAATCATTTTCAAGGTAAGATTGTTTGTCTGTTATGATTGTCAGCGCTTCTTCTTTGCTTTCTTCTTCTATTTTGTTGTTGTCCGATTTGTTTTGTTATCTCGTACATTTGAGCCAGAGATCGTTGGCCAATTTCCTGTTTTGCGATGTCCTTTCCTATCGTTGTCATGATTGTAAACTGGCACTCCAGATTTAAAATGTAATTGAAATGTCACTTTGACTCCTGGTTATAGTCTTTGGCCTGTCTCATAGACGATGGTGCACCTGTGGCTCTCCTTTCCCACCTCTCACACTGCCTCATCGAATCCATCCCACTCTTGGGCTCTGTGGTTAGGTGCTGCTTAGTCACACCAAGAAAGTTCTAGTGGAATTGTATCTTTTTTTTTTAGGTTAAAGGTTTTAAGGAACTTGAAGCTTAAGGAGCTAGTCTAGACAGAATGTAAGGTTGCCTAATTGATGCATATGCACCATATGTGAGGTGGGGCAGTGTCTCAAAGCTGTTGTTTATTGCTTCCCTTTTTACCTCCCATGATGTCATAATTTAGACATAAAGTATGCATTTAATATTAAAGGGATATTTCAGGATTTTTGACATAGGGCCTCATTTCCAAGTTATCCAGAGTGTTGTTGATTTCTGGAGATTTCTTTTTTTTATTCATGCAGTCCTTATATTTGAAGAGTTTAGTGGTGCTAGGCTAGCACATGTCTATAGTAACTAGTAACCTGCATTAAAAACAGTCTGACCTGAGCACAGTGCACCTGAGGGAAATCAATAATGACACCAGACTACCGATATAAATGTTGACTAAATAATTTTTGAAATATAACCATTTAAAATAACTTATATTTGAGCAGCACCAGCTTCCTGGTTGTAAGCTACGCAGCGGCGGAGTGATCTGCTACGTTACCGGATCTACAGTAGTGTTTACCTGCGGCCAGCATTACTACACGTGGAATTCACAAAGGAGCTTTATACAAATCAGATATGGCCACGTTTGGAGGACAACCCCATAATTTAGTTACCATAGACATGCACTAGCCTAGCATCATTAAACTCTTCAAATATAAGGACTGCATGAATTAAAAAACAAAAATGATCTCCGGAAATCAAACACGCAGGGCCTCCATTTCCTAGTTATCCAATGTCAAAAATCCTGAAATATCACTTTAAGGGGAGAACAGGTGAATATAGGGAAACTTATATTCACCTAAATTAAATATCTTAAATTTAGAGATATCAATTTGAAACTTTTGCTGTATAGTAGTGACATAAATATGAGGGGAAAATGTATTGCACGTTTTCTGTCATTTTATGTTTTCACATAAAAGTAAGGCCTTTTTTGCCTAAAAATGCCCAAAATGTACCATATTTTCGGTGGCAAAATTTGAATAATGGATTGAGCCACGTTTATTTGTATGGTTTAATTTTTCTGACATGTTAGTTTCAAAGACGTTTTGAGAGGGGATTTTGGATGTTGTCGTCTTTAGTTGAAAAATCTTAAAATAAAGGAAAATGTTTGCTACTAAAGTGGAGATATGGTCGCACCAATGATAGAAAATGCATTTTGAGAAAATGGTCCTTGAAGTTACAATTTCCCATTTAAATCTATACATGCTGTTCAGTCAGGTGACTTTTGTTGTTATGGCGGCCATTTTGAATACCGAAGTAGAATTATGCAGCACTACATGTAACAATATCTCAACTCGGGATGAAAATTAAAGACAACTGATTGACAGTGGCATTTGTATGTACTCGTAATCATTGCTCAAGAAGATAACAGTTAAACACGGAACCAGAGACGCACATTCATGTGAAGAAACCAGTAAGTCAGTGTTTAAGCTGCTCAAGATGTAAGAATGCTACCAGTTAGCTTTAACAGCTCAGCTCTGACCTCTCCAAGGGAAAGCCCTGAACCACAGACATCTAGCCATGGATACAACATGCGACAGAGGTCCGAGCTGAGCTGTTACTGTAGTATTTCCGAAGTGTTCGTAGATGTGAGCCACACATGTTTATCGTGTTGAAGCCATTGACAGTTGGTTGACAATTGCTAACAGGTAGTATGGCTAACATCTTAAGCAGCTTAAACACTGACTCAGACTGAGACTCTATTGACATGACAAACTGTAAAAATCCCAGAGAAAGGTTTTCTGTTCTCTCTTTGATGAGTTCATTTAGTCTGAGGAGTGAAGCAAACATGTGCATTTGTTTTATTTCCCGTTTACAGCCAAGCCACAAGTCTCCTCCTCCTGCAACGCCCCCTAGCGCAAGATCTGGCTCTATATGTTAAAAGACATAGATTTCTTCAGAAAAAAAGTTTTGCCAGTAGAGATTTAACACCAATGATAAACAGATTGCATCCGGGGGATATTTGGGAAGCTGTTTGTAGGAGTTGCGCTCCTAATCTTGTTAATTACTGCAGAAAGTTCAGGTGGACTTATTATCGGCTCATTTGCACAGCTGTTCACTTCACAGACACTGAAGACGGTTTGGCTGAATAATTAGCGTGATGGCGCTAAATGTCAGACCTATGCAAGGGAAAGTAATATGCAAAAAAACAGCTCTTTTGACAGCTCGAAGCTTGTATGTGCCTTTCAATTTGAAGGGTGTCTTTTGTTATTTCTCAATTTTGAGAACGGGAAACATAATTCAAATGTATCCATCTGAAAATGTGTCCTCAAACCTAATCATTTTTAATCAAACCCATCAACATAGTGCACTGCTTTATGGACCCACCGCACTACTCTCGCTGCATTCACACAGGCAGGCTAGGACACCATTTACCACAAAGTGAGAACAGACAGACTGCTTGAGGACACATTTGCTGCTTTTATAAACCAACTCCCGTACGCCTTCTCTTTTAACACTCATGGGTAATGAGGGATTTATTCCTGGCTTACTGTGGCTTTTGTGAATGATCTCTGGGCCCCATCCAAATAATGATGCCTGTGAAAACTATCCAATATGCTAAAAACGACGATAGATGAAGTGCAAAGTTAACACCTGCACCTCACGTCTGCCGTCGCCAGCTTTAAATCCATCCAAAATAGTCGTCAGTTATATACGTGAAATCCTCATGTTTGTCACGCTCGTGTTCCCGCTTTAGACAACGACAGACCGTGTGGCGCTCAAACGCAAATCACCTCCTCTGATTGGTCCGTTGCGCTGTCATTCACTCTGTCAACCAATCAGTGTCAGTGTAGCTCTTTCTCACTTCCTGAAACAAGTCTCTCCGTGGAAAAAACGGATAAGAGCAGGATCTGAGGGACGCAGCCATAATAAATTAATGACCTCCATTACTTAGACAGAAACGAGAACGCCATTCTCATATAGGAAACATTCATTAATTTGATTACTCATTACTGGGAAATCTAACAGAGTTACTGTAGCCATTATTTATCCATCCAGCCATCCATTTTCTTCCACTTATCCGTTGCCGGGTCGTGGGGGCAGCTGTTGGAGCTGCACCAGCCCCTATGGCTCCTCCTGCAGGTGGTGGGTCTACAGAAGGACGGCCTCACGGTTCTACCTGGGCCTGTTGGTGAGGGAGCTCATGAGGGGCTTCTGAACCGCTCTTTGTCTGACCCTATTTTTATTTATTTATTTATTTATTTGAATTAGGACAGTGCACATTAATCAACACGTCAGCCAAAAGCATCAATGTAAATGTACCAGAATTAGCGTGAGAGCTAAATTGAATCCGTTGTCCTAAGGCAGGTAAAGAAAACATTGACAGAAGGAAAATACAAACATAGTACAAAGAACAGAACAAAGTTATAGTCACAGAGGTCAGTTACAAGGACAGACACAGGTAAGATAACATAACACGCCCAAGAAATTGATTAAGCATTGAACTTTAATTAAACTACCTGTGAGTGCAAGATTGATTTGTTTTTAACCAGATTTTTAGGATTTTTTTTTGCCATGGGAGACCCTACCAGGGGCACGAAGACCCCGACAACAGAGCCCCCAGGATCCTTAGAACCAGGAAATACGACCATATTAGTCCAGTGCTCCGGTCCCTGCACTGGCTTCCTGTCACTCAGAGAATAGAATTTAAAACAGCTCTGCTTGTGTACAAGTCTTTTCATGGTTTAGCACCAAAGTCCATCTCTGACATGTTAGAGCCGTATGAACCATCTCGGGCCCTGAGAACTTCAGGGAGGGGTCCCCTGGTGGTTCCCAGAGTCAATAATAAACACGGTGAGGCTGCGTTTCAGTTTCATGCGGCTAAAATCTGGAACAGTCTTCATGAGGATGTGAGACAGGCCTCAACTCTGACAATGTTCAAATCCAGGCTGAAAACAGCTCTTTTTACCCGAGCATATGAAAACTGAAAGTATTTTATCTGCACTCTTGCCTTTTACTGTCATTGATACATTTTTATGTTGATGTTTTATTGATTGATTTTATCTGTTTTCTTGTAACTTTATGCAACTGTGAAGCACTTTGAATTGCCTTGTGTATGAATAAACTTGCCTTGCCTCTCAAAGTGCTTTATATCCAGGAGCCATCCACCAATTGACCCATTCATAAACCAGTGTACACAGACCCTGTGGGTTGAGTAACTTGCACAGAAAGACTCAGTGATAATAGGCAGTGGCTTTGTTATTGTCATGAGAGATACGGCTCAATACAGACCTTTAATTGGCAGTGACAGCCAAATGTAAAAATATTTAGGTTGTAGTGTCATTAAGTAACACATATCACATTTTTTTTCAAGTTCCACCCTTTTTAATTCCTCGCCTGCCTTCAATTATGAATAAAAACATACCCATAACAAAAGTTGAGCATGCTCCAGATGCTAATGTTCATTCATAATGCATCACCCTGAGTTTGCATCTATATTTTAAATACCACATACCAGGAAGCATCTGTGGCCGCCTTATGCTTAGGAAATGCAATCTGATTTGCAACCCGTAATGACAAACCCTTTCGTTTGTTCTTCTCCCCTCAGGTTCGCTGATGTGGTATGGGCGGTTGGCGCACTTGCTCCTCCCTCTTGTGCTCCTCCTGCGTGCCCCGGCCCTGCAAAGTTTTGGAGCGCGCACGTGCCCCAACAACTGCCGGTGCGAGGGCAAAACCGTGCATTGTGATTCATCGGGCTTGGTGGAAGTCCCGGAAAACATCACGGTAGGATGCCAAGGCCTTTCACTGCGCTACAACGAATTGCACATCTTGCTGCCCTACCAGTTCGCCCATCTCGGCCAGCTCCTTTGGATATACTTGGACCACAACCAGATCTCGGCAGTGGACAGTAGAGCGTTTCAGGGAGTGCGCCGCCTAAAGGAGCTTATTCTTAGCTCCAATAGGATCACGGCACTACACAACTCTACATTCCACGGAATTCCGAACCTACGGAGTCTGGATTTGTCCTACAACAAGCTGGAAATCCTGCAACCAGGGCAATTCCACGGCCTAAGGAAGTTGCAAAATCTCCATCTCCGATCAAATGGCCTGTCAAGCATTCCGCTGCGTGCGTTCTTGGAATGCCGAAGCTTGGAGTTTTTGGATTTGGGTTACAATCGGATCAAAGCGCTCACGCGAACAACCTTTTTGGGCCTCCAGAAGCTCATGGAATTGCATCTGGAGCACAACCAGTTCTCGCGGATCAACTTTTTCCTGTTCCCACGACTTGCCAATTTGAGATCGCTCTATCTGCAGTGGAACCGGATAAAAGTGGTCAACCAAGGCCTTCCGTGGACCTGGTACACCCTACAAAAGTTGGATCTTTCCGGGAATGAAATCCAGACTTTAGACCCTGCCGTGTACCACTGCTTGCCCAACCTTCAAGTTCTCAATTTGGAGTCCAACAAATTGTCCAATGTTTCTCAGGAGGCTGTTTCGGCTTGGATATCCCTGACTTCTATCAGTCTTGCAGGCAACATATGGGATTGCAGCCCTGGGATATGCCCCCTTGTCGCTTGGTTGAGGAATTTCCGTGGAACTAAAGACACCACTATAATGTGCAGCACCCCGAAGTACCTGCAGGGAGAAAAGATTATGGACGCTACGAGGAACCATGGCATCTGCGAGGAAATAGACTACGTTTTGACGGAAACTCCGTCGCCGATGTCAGAAGTTATTTCGGAAGCAACCGCCGAACCGTTCACGCTGACCAGTGGCTCCCCCCTTTTTGTACCTACTGACTTCTATGACGATCTCCCTCCTTACCAGCCGAGACCCATTCCAAACCCCACTCTCCCGGGTCACATGAGCAAGAACCCTAGAGACTCAATGTCCCGTCCGAGATCGACCCACAAGCCGCCTCCGGAATACGAGCACATGACGCTACACAAAGTGGTCGTGGGCAGTGTGGCGCTGTTCTTCACCATGTCGCTCATTTTGACGATTATCTACGTGGCGTGGCGACGGTATCCGGGGGCGACCAGGCTGCTCCAGCAGAGGTCCATGGTCGGACGGAGGCGCCGCAAAAAGAGCGCCGAGCCGGAGCAGAACCTCAGCTCCCAGTTGCAAGAGTATTACATGAGTTACAACCCGGCGGCCAGCCCGGAGGCGCTGGAGGTGCTCGGGAATGGCACTGGATCCTGCACCTGCACACTGTCCAGCTCCCGGGAGTGTGAGGTATGACTCGCCGCATCGCAAAAAAAACATTTAAAAAATGACAATACAAAGATTCAACGATAAGGTAAATGCTTTATTTTGTGAATGACACAGTTAGAGCACATACATTATTAATTTATTTTTTCTGTCTTGCAAATGATTTTGAATGATTTTTGGCAGTTATGCAACTCCTATCATTTAAATGTATTCATTAGCTTTAATATCCGATTAATGATTGAATATGAGACTTGGAAGTTTTGGATAAGTTCAAGTTGGTTGCACAAGTAATTTAGTGAGCAATGAAGTCAGCGTTTAGCGTGAAATAGATCCTTTTCTGCTCACATCATTAGTGACATAAGCTGGAGAAAGAAAGTAAGCAGCGGAAAAAGAAGATTACATTAAAAACTAATGATCAAAAGTGTAAAGTTACAATTTTAAAATGTCGTGGTGTTTAGGTGCAAGAACAGGAGGAACAATATTTTGGGCTCTGACTTGAAGTTTTATCTGACATATCCAGTAAACAAATGTTGACCAACACAATGACAACAATTAAAACATTACTAGTTGTCATATTGTTACCATGACAACTAGTAAGAGGTTTGTGGGCGGGGCACCACCTCCATTGTTTACAAACAATGAAAGGGCTATTGTCTCCTGATTCACGACCATGACAGTCGAAATCCCTTTGTTCTAAATTCTAAATGTTTGACAGTGTAAAAGGAATTCAAATATCCACTATGAGAAATAGGCTGAATGCAGGCTGTGTATGTGTTTAAAGAAGTCATCATAATATACCCACCGTACTTTGTCAATCAAAAGTGATCCTTTAGATATATTTATTGGTTTTAAGAAATAATTGTGTAATCATGGCGATTTCACTTTTCTTGTCCACATTGACTGCTGAACTCTCATAAAACATTGATGTAAAACCTAGACACGAGGTCAGAGCCATTAAAACAAATAGCAAATTGCTAAATTTGTGTTGGCAAGGTTAAATGAGTGAGGCTGAATTCTGATTTGGCCTCATTTTTTTTTTTTTTCTTCTTCTTTTTTTTTTCCAAACTAGTGTGTCTGCCTTTGGCTTTGATTTTATCAACTATGAATAATTAGTTACATATAACTGAAACTTAAATGTGCATGGCTTGACTCACACCTTTTGAAGTTATAAATAGTTGTGAATGGAGCGTTGCTTGTGTATGCAATGTATGCAGTTGCTAATGAGTAATGGATAAATAGCACATGGCGTAGCATGTACCCTCTGGGGATACTTTGTTCGTGTCTTTGAATAGAATAACAGCATCATGTCTAAGACGCTGAGAGTACAAGTCCGTTAAAGCTGGTTTCCTCTTTCAAACAAAAACATCCAGAGGTTTAAAGTTTGTTGTGTCTCTCAAAGCGAGAGTGGTTCGGCCCCAGTTTGGATTCACACTGACCCAAAGGTGCCGCTCTCGGGTCGACCTAACCAAAGCCAGTGTGAAAACGCCCTTAGACGGTATAAATGATCTGACACGTGAACACTTAGCTCCTTGTAAGAGCCATGAATCCGATCACCAGTAACTGAACATATTTGATAGATTCATAGCAACCATAATGCAGAATCCAAGCTGAAGTATGAAGTGGAGAAAGCAAGCTCTGTGTCGGTGTGAAGTTGTTCAGCCAAGCGGGAGCTGTGTTGAGTGCTAAAGCGTTATCAGATCAACCTGCAGGTCAGTGGAAACCAAAGCAACAAGTTTGATGTTTGAAAACTGTGCGAGACGACAAACCTCAGATGGAGTTCATTTTCAGAAAACGTGTTGGCTGGCTGCCTGAAGGTCAGCGTTTCCATTAAGACGAGCATATGTGCGTATCAGGAACTTAGTATGGTTGGATGCTTTGAGACTCTTGCTCATGCAGTTTGAGCTTACCTGTTCTTGACTGCCATGATGTTTAGACACTGGCGGCGTTGGTGAGAGAGAGAGAGCCCTATATGTGAAATGATTGAGAGGTGACTGGTTGAGGGGCGAAAGTGGCACGTTTATGACAAATGGCTGACAGCGACAGACAGAATAGGATACAGGGCTGTGCACCAGGCGCAAATGTGTACACATTACATTCATTTCGCTTTTTGTTTGTTATTTTGGCTATTACCTGAGAAATGTATTTGAGTTGAATTTATTTTATTTTCTCATTTCTAAATATATCAAATAAGAATCAATCAATCCATCAATGTGTATTTGTATAGCACTTTACAACTACACCTTGGCAGACCAGAGTGATTTCCATAAAAACACAAAAAGAAAAACGTCAACATTGACATAATACTAATACTCAGGCCCATGCAGAGGGGGGGGCTTTTGCTCCATGCCCCTGAAGTGCCCTTTTTACTCCATACCTTTTATTTATTTGTATTATATTTTGTTTCTCCAAAGCCTTGCCACGGTCCTTATCATTGGTGTTGCCCCAATAAGCTTAATTAGCTTATATTATTCCAACGATCTCCACACCTTGTGCTTCAGATCGCTCTTTATTTTTTATCAGTCTCGCGCCCAGACTTTCTCAATAGTTTATGTCCTTTTCTTAAGCCCCTGTTTTCAGTCACAGCCCAGTGAAGAGAGTGACATGAGGGAGACAGTTGTGAAAGTCTGTGTTTCTGTGGGGGCGCTGCTAAGACACTCGTGGCCTGGGACAGATGCCCCATGAAAAGTACCCCGCTAGCAAAAGATACTGGCAAAAAATAGTATTAATACACTGAAATAATAATGGCAGTTGGCTTTCCCAAAACAATATATGTTACAGCTCCTTTTACTTTTGTATAAAATAAATCACAAAATGGATTCGAAATAAATGGGGGGGGCCCTTTTGATTTTTGAGCCCCTTCCCCTCTGTAGCTCTCTGCACGGCCCTGCTAATTCTACTAATAATAATCATACAGGTTACGGATTTGGTCAACTGTTTAGGCTTTTCTTGTCAGTATCTTTTACATGTGGGGGGAGGGGGGGGGGGGGGGCGTTTTGCATGTTGAGTTTGTGCCACCCATGCCACAAGTCTCTCTGTCGGTCTCCCTCACTTCACTCTCTTCACTGGGCGTGACCAAAATACATTGCGGGGATGCGGCGGCAAAAGCGGCGCCCGCGTCCGACACAGGTTTATTTTTAGATCGCGCAAAACTGATTTGGGGCCGACTGACGGACACATGGAGAGCGATCTGAAGGCACAAGACGCTGAGACGGTTGATTTGCGTGCAGGAAATGCCTCGTGTGCTCCCTGTCCTGGAGCGCAGCCCTCAGTGCTGCTGAAGGGGCCAGACACGACGAACCAACCAGGGGCGCGTTCATTTCTGATTCCATTGATGAAAAATAGGCACTTGCAAAACGACTTCTTTTCCATCAGACCAGTGTGGTATGCTCATAAAGTGTATTGGAGCAGAACCAATGGTGAGGACCAGGCTATACAGAATATAATATAATAGACAAAAGGCAGAGAGAGAAAAGGGCACTCAGGATATATCGCTAGCGTTCATAAAAACTGGCAGGTAAAAGGTGGCAATTTGGCCGCTAGTGGTTTTACACGTATCGTTTAACTTATTAGCGAGACCGTCCTTCAGTAACCATAGCAACCTACAAAAAGTACCCCCTTTTCACAGAGCAATGTTTCGCAGCCCTGTTAAAAATAAATGAATCAACTGAATGTGGATGCTCCGTATGTTAGTCACAGCGAGTGTGATTATAAAACAAAACCGAAGAGACAAGTACTTCTGACCATTAGAGTGGACTTATCGTGCATAATTGAGGCTTAAACTGGTTTCAAACGGGCCCGGAGCCCCCTCTGCAGGCAGCTGTGGGAATATCACGTTATAAAGCGCTTCAGCCGCAGAGGACGAACTAACAGGATCACTCAAAAATACGTGACTAACGCACAAAAATACTACCATAGGAATGTTTTTGACAAGGGAAAGATGTGAATATGAATCAAAGCTAAAAAGAGTATTAAGAGTATGCATTGCACTTTAAACTCCCCAGGGTCCGCAGGTCCCGTAATGCAGTGGTTTTCAACAGGGTATGGCTTTGGGACCCTCCATCACCAAAACAGGCCATGCCAAAGGTTCGAATCTTGTGTAAAATACAACATTTTCCTACAGATTTTTTTTATTTCATTAAATAAAAGCTGAAAACGTGATTAAAACAACAACTTTTTCAGTAGATAATTGCCACATAGAAAAGGCTAGTGACCCAACAAAAATGGTTCAGTGACCTATCAGTTGAGTTGAACCACAGTGGCTGCGTCTGACACCATCAAATTATAGCCTCTATGTCCTAACCCTAGCTCCTGATCCTTGGGGTCAACTGTTAGACCCAATTCGACCGTCCTTACCCAGGGGAAGGGGAAGTGACATCACCAACAGCTGCTGTTCTTCTTCTTTAAGGTCACTGGTGGACTGCAGGCAAACGAATGCGCATGTCGCCACCTACTGTATTGCATATGCAACAACATAGTGTCCAAATAAAGACGTTTAAGAAAAAACAATGAAGAAAAAAACCAAATGAGCCATCACATTTCCCCTTTAGCATTATTTATCTCAACAGCTGTTTCATAAAGCTACAGTATACAAATTAGCCATACTACTAAATGAAAGCAAAAGCACAAAACCTTTAAAACCTGACATGTGACTGTGCTGATGTATTTTGTCCCTTTTATAAAGTTTGGCTTGTGCAGAATCTTATCTTATCAACGTTGTGCATTAGTCCCTCGGGGGTGGGGGGATTGGCGGCGCGGTGGGTATAGGATGGCACATAGCTCCTAATCGCCGTTAGTTAGCACGAGAGGTCCCTATGCTAAAGTGGCTATGATAGTTAGCATCAAGGCTCCTTTTCCTAACTGACAGCCCAATTCGGAGGCTCCTTATCATGGCGGACACTGATGCACATCCGGTTTGGGGTTAGACCTCTTACCAAATTAAGGGTTCCAGAATCAGCCAGTGTCCTTTGGGGACGATAAAGAACACACCAGCTTATACCTCATTACGAACTATTAGCAAAATGCATATATTCTATTTGCATTTTGGCCGTGTCCAGAAGCACCAAGTCTTACGCTTTTTCCGCTACATACCCCATCTCAAATGGATCCCCCCCCCACCCACCCACCCTCCTGGTCTTAAATATCAACCACCGTAAAAATGTTCCTTATCAAATCTCCTTATAAAGCAGTTTCATTCCCGGCTCTTTGGAGGCGAAATACAAACACATTCAAATGTGATATTTGATTAAATACAAGGCCCGGAGCTGACAGTGCTGCAAGTCATATAAATATTAGCCCATTTACCAAAGTCGGGCCTTTGCTCCCACACATAAATCTACACAGTGCTGATGATTTAGCAGTTTGAGCTTTTACCTTTTTATTCTTTCTTGCCTTTGTGCCAAAGTGCCTCCGTTTTACGCTGCGATCAAATGATAGAAGCAAGAATGCGGGTTGTGCAATTTCAGAAGGAACACTTTAAGTAATGACGGAGAACTTAACAAGCTTCACAGATGTGCAATCTGGAAATGATGACTGTGAATTTAGCAGGTCGAAGATAATCCGGCACTCGTCTCAGCAGGGACTGAATTCATAAGTGCTCTCCAGTGTTTCGTCCGGCAGTGGCGGAATATTGCGTCTTGTCCCTGGCCAATTGCAAAGTTTAGCAGCGCTCTCATTTATTCCGCTCGTTTTTTTTATTTTATAGAAGAAGGAAGAAAAATCAGGACATTGGGGAAAGTGAAAGTAGGGGGAACCAAGTGGAAATGATATCGCTCTTAACATTGGCACAGTTTTTTAAAGAGGCCACACTGTGGGGGGGGGGCTGACTGCGGGCTTTGAAGGATTATCAGGTGTGCCTTGGCAAAATGTCTAATTTTACTCAACCAGTTCACATAATCATTAATAATATTATGCTTCCTTGTGTGTGAGCGTAATCAGGCTTTTCAACCCGGTGATGTAACCCGAACCACCAGAGATGTGGGAAGACATTTTAGTTAGGGGGTGCTGAGGAAAAAACCTACCCCAAAAACGCTTTTTCTGTGCATATTTCCTATTTATTAATATTGCCTGCAGGTCGGAAACTATCCACCACGGGGTGCTGCAGCGCCCTCAGCACCCTGGGTTCCCACGGCCTTGCGAACCACAATAACGGCTTCATTCAATGAGCAGGTAGATTAGGAATGGTAGGATAAACCAATCACTACACAGATTGTCTTACTGCTGCTTAACACAATTATAGTTAAGATTTTGCTAAAGATTTTGCCCAGCTTTCTTTAGTTGGACCATTTTTGTGACGTTTATTGATTCACTTCATTGTTGGACTCTGACAGGAAGTGACATAGAGAGAGGCAAACCATTTTAAGCTGTTGGATGAGTCAAGCTGCTATAGAACTTTACCTCTATCTATGTCTACGTCATAGGGAAACAAAACAGACTCAGCAGCTGTTTTTAACAAACTTTTTAATCGGAATGACTGTCAATCATACATTTAGGCTTCAGCTTTTTCTTTCTAATATACATAAAATAGTTTAAAAAAATGACACCTGCCCCAGCGTTGTCACATGGGTCATAGCAATTTTTAGAAAAATAAAAACTCTTTGGAGCCAGGCTTTTAAGCCGTCCAAACGAGGTCAAAGCGTTCAAGATTCACGATTCAAGATTGTTATTTGTCAAACCATGTGACTGATTTGAAATTATATTTCTCTCATCCTTGATTGTGGAGCGGGGGGTGGGGGAAGAGGGGTGGGAGGGAGGGCAGGGAGTTCAGCTTCCTAATGGCCCTGTGTACGAAGCTGTTCTTAAGTCGACTGGACCTGGCCCGTAGATTCCGCAGTCTCCTCCCAGAAGGCATTACTCTGAAGAGACTGTGTGATGGGTGCGTAGGGTCCCTGGTGATTCTGACGGCTTTGCGGGTGAGACGGGTGGAGTACATGTCCTTAATGGAGGGGAGAGGAGCTCCACAGATCTTCTCCGCTGCTCTCACGATGCGCTGGAGGCTCCTTCGGCAGGAGGCAGAGCTGGCGCCGTGCCACACAGTGATGGAGCTGGTCAGGATGCTCTCTATAGTCCCTCTGTAGAAGTTGCACATAACAGAGGCTGGGACTCTAGCTCTTCTTAACTTGCGGAGAAAGTAGAGACGCTGATTACTTTTCTTGACCAGAGATGTAGTGTGCATGGTCCAGGAAAGGTTCTCTGTGATGTGCACACCCAGGAACTTAGTGCTGGTCACCCTCTCCACTGCAGCACCATTGATTGTTAGAGGAGCATGCTGGACCTGCGCTCTTCAAAAGTCCACAACAATCTCTTTTGTCTTCTCCACATTTAGAGAGAGGTTTTTCTGTGTGCACCACATGGCCAGACTGCTCACCTCACTCCTGTAGTTTGACTCGTCTCTGTTGTTGATGAGACCCACCACTGTTGTGTCGTCTGCAAACTTGATGAAGAGGTTTGAGTCGTACTTTGGAGCGCAGTCATGGGTCAGCAGAGTGAACAGGAGGGGGCTCAGCACACAGCCTTGGGGAGCCCCCGTGTTCAGTGTGATGGTTCTGGAGGACTCTCCGCCGACACGTACAGCCTGTGGTCTCCCCGTCAGAAAGTCCAGCAGCCAGTTGCACAGTGATGTGTTGATCCCCAGGTGGAGCAGTTTGTGTATTAGCTGCTGTGGGATTATAGTGTTGCATGCTGAGCTAAAGTCTAAAAACAGCATTCTAACGTAAGAGTCCTTTGTTTCAAGGTGAGTGAGGGCTGAATGAAGCGCAGTGGAGATGGGTTCATAGAAACGTTGTTTGCCAAGTGTCCTTTGGACTCGCTCCAGACCGGACCAAGGAGAAGCACTTTGTGTCTCACGTACAGGTGCTCATCATATAATTGGAATATCATGAAAAAGTGCATTCACTTCTGTTGTTCAACTTAAACTGTGAAACTAATATATGACCAGTGTTGGGAACGTTACTTTAAAAAAGTAATTAGTTATAGTTACTCACTACTTGTTCCAAAAAGTAACTGAGTTAGTAACTGAATTACTCTATAATGAAAGTAACTCGTTACCAGGGAAAGTAACTATTTGCGTTACTGTTAAAAAAAATTGCGATATATATCAAAGAATTTAGATTTTTTTTTTTTTTTAGCAGTTTTCAAAAGTCATATTAACTGAATGAACTGCATGGGGGGTAGAGTGTTATATATATATATATATATATATATATATATATAATAGAAATATAACACATTTACATTTACAATCACAAAACATGATGGTCATAAAACAACCCTTTTCCCCACTGGAATTAAAACGCTTTCTCAAACAAGTAGGTTTTGAACGGTATTGACCAGTATTTGCGTCGCTGTTTTATTAATGTCGGAATACGGCCGTATTCACAGAGAATGAGGAGGAACAGGAGTAAAAGAAACATGTGCCAACGATCAGGGCAGACTTTTACGCACAGGCATTGTGCATAAAGTCTCTCCGTTCATTCATCAGGCAAAACGTAAAACAATCATCAGCAAATATAAGGTTAATGTCCTAACAGAAACTTAGCGGCCTACAGTCTCTCTGGAGTCGAGAGCGCTGAGAGAGCGAGAGGGAGCGGGGAAAGACGCGTCTCCACCGATTCTGCATCTTTTCGTTAAAAATCACCAACTCGATTCTCCCCCGCGGCCGCCCCGCGCTGTGGGGATGACGAGCCGCGGGTCGGGGACACACGTAGTTTTTGGAGCAGAGAGCATGAGCTCTGCGCACACAGGCAGCGTGAGTCTCCGTGAGACTCTGCCCACCCTCTCCCCTGCTCTCCCCGTGCTGACACCGCGGCGCTCATTCAGTCGAGTAACGAGCCACTTTGTTGACCCAGTAACGATAACGGCGTTGTAACGACGGGGAGAGTAATGTGTACCGGCTAAATCCCATTTAGACCGATGAGGGCAGCAAATCCAGGTGAAGTAAGTGACGCGCTGACTGTGCACTTCAATACAAAGCCGAAGAGTCAAATTGTACAAAATTGCAGCTGCTTTATTGGGTTCAAATTCATATTAAGTTCCAAATATTCGTCATAAAATCCAGTTCGTTATTTCCATAAAAAAGGACTAAAAACACACACAGTGAAGCGGTCAACAAACTGTGCTCTTCTGGATTGCCAACACCTGTGGACTAAGGTGTGGCTCCCCATTTATAGAGCACCACCACAGCTCCTCCTAGTGGTGACACATGGCTCCAACATAATGAATTAGATTACTCCGTTACTGAAAAAATAACGCCGTTACCTAACGCCGTTATTTTAAACGGCGTTATTCCCAACACTGTATATGACAGACTCATTACGTGCAAAGTGAGATATGTCAAGCCTGTATTGTGTTGTCATTTTGATGATTATGGCTCAGTTTGTAAAAAACCCAAATTAAACATAAAATTTGAATATTTTGAAAATGGACTGCAAGCCATAATCATCAAAATGATAACAAAGGCTGTCACTTTGCATGTAATGAGGGGAGGAGTTAGGGTAGGCCAGTCTCCTCCCCGTTGGTCTATATATTCAGCTGCGTCCATAGTGGGACCTTTGTCGCTGACAAAGCCTTTTGGATGAGAGGTGAAACGTTCGAAGACTTCAACTACTGAGTACAGAAGATGAATCAAGTACCTTCATTGAAGATGGACAACTCCTGTACGACTGAGAACTTACACAGATATATCATATATTAGTTTCACATTTTAAGTTGAATTACAGAAATATATGAACTTTTCCCCGCTATTCTAATTATAGGACGAGCACCGTATGTTCATTAACACGCACTGTCCTGACCAAATACACCTTGTTCTCCCTGGGGATGGATTGTGCAGCACAATCACTAAACTTGTCCTTTAGTTGAACGGCGGCATGCATTCTCCCTCCCTCTGTAGAATAACAGCTCTGAAATGAACCGGTGTCAAATGGGACGACGAGGCCATGTTTGATTCGGCTGACGTGTGTCACTTTAATAGGAGCGCGGACCTCTCGGCGCGGATGGGGATGGACAGAGTAAACCTGTCTAATGAACACTGCGTGGGTTGTAGGGATGGGCGAAGCATGTGTGGACTGAGTGTGGATGGGCGCGCGGAGGGCACGGATCATGCGCCGCGGAATAGTAATGAGGTTTGGACAGAAGTGAGTGATTGGACTGGAAAGGACCTGACTTTGTTCATTTGCAGCCGGCGCGCTCTTTACAGATATCGCTCCGCGCGCTTCATGCTAATTTGGTTTAGTTTATTTTGGGGCCAGAGGAGGTTATTGTTTGGGAACTTGCTCTTAGTCACGCTCCTGGCAGCAGCTTTCAGTGTGACTCGATATAATGGCGCTGTTCTGAATCTGTCTCCTCACAATTGGTGTATTGTAGTTTGCTTCAGATTCAGAGCCCCCTTACCACACACAATAATTGGGCTATTTTTGCTATAGCGTTTTCTCTTCGACTCCCCACCTCTCTGATGTCCTTCCCTCCTTTGTTTTCAGTCAGGACTATATGCAGCTTGTGGCACATGGGCATATATCGGTAGATACAATCACCCTAACAATAAAAACAAATCACGTACCTTCAAGATGCACTGGGTTGTGGAAACATGCAAGAGCCCTGGAACAGACTGAAAGAATGCCAGCCTGAACCACCTCAAAACACCATTAATCCCTCTATGGGCATTTAATCCCATTTTAATCTAATCGTGATGAAATCTATGGTCTGTTTTAATTTTCAGATCTGTCTGTGGATGCATCTTTCTCCAGCTAAACTCAAACAAAACTGAAAGCATTGTCTTTGGTCCACAGACACAAAGAGAACGTGTTTCAGTCACCTCGAGTCTTTCTCTCCAAAACCGAAAAATCAATTTACCTGACCTGAATTTAAGCAGTCGCATCCAAGCAACAACACCAGCAGCTTTGTTACCATCTAAAAAACACTGCTAAGATCAAGGTATTCCGTGTAAACCAGACTTAAGCGACTCATCCACACATTTGTCTCCAACAGGTTAGACTACTGTCACGGCTTCTGTTGCCTTGGACTCTGGCTGCGGTGCTGCAGCATTCACTGATGTGTTGTCGAGACGCTTCATAACACAACACTCTTTAAATCTTTGTGCCTGTCTCACTGTACGACCTATGACCTGCCATTTTCAGCTACGACCTAAGATTTTTCTCATGACTAGGGATCGTAAAACAAAATCGCACAGTGTACACCTGCCAATAGACAGCTGCAGTACATCCAAAACGCTGCTGCTTGAGTCCTGTCAAAAACCAGGAAGTACGACCATATTAGTCCAGTGCTCTGGTCTCTGCACTGGCTCCTTGTCGCTCAGAGGCGCTTGTTACAAGTCTTTTCACAGTCTAGCACCAAAGTACATCTGTGACATGTTGGCAGAGTCTCCTGCTGGTTCCCAAAGTCAATTATAAACACGATTAGGCTGCGTTTCAGTTTTGGGAAGATCATCTACACTGCGTTCACAGTAAATATGCAAATGATATTTTACTCCGATTTTCTATATTGTCAGCATAATTTCCAAGTCTTTAACTGTGAGATGTTCATTTTTTCAAAAATAAATATAACAACTTAAAATGTACTGTTCCATATGATTATGCACAGCAGCATTTAAATACATTTTATAGGTTGTAAAGAACTGAAAATGATAATGTGTTGAATTTGCAGAATTATGAGGTCATATTTACTTAAATGAAAAGCTATTTAAACAAAAACATCTTAACGGGTCAAGTTACATTTGAACATAGAACCTCTTATCTGATAGCAGCTTCAAAATGTTTTAATCCATTAAACTTGTGAGTTTTTGGGGAGTTTCTGCTTGGATTTCTTTGCAGGATGTCAGAATAGCCTCCCAGAGCTGCTGTTTGGATTAAAACTGCCTCCCACCATCATAGATGTTTTGCTTGAGGCTCCAAAGGTTCTCAATAGGGTTGAGGTCAGAGTACATCATGAGTTTCTCTCCTTTTATGCCCATTGCAGCCAATGATGCAGAGGTATTCTTTACAGTATGACACGGTGCGTTGTCAAAACATGACTCCGCCCCCTCCTTGCTGATGTCACAGCCTTGTTGGGACACGGTGGCCATTCACCAACCATCCACTACTCCATCCACTACGACCATCCAGGGTTACACGGCCTCAGTGAACAAGACTGTTTGAAAATGAGTCTTCATGTATTTCTGGTCCACTGCAGCCGTTTCTGCTCGTCAGCTTCAATGAACAGTTTAGGGGAGACCGGATAGACGGTTTATGCACAACTGCAGCCTCTGGAGGGTCCTACACCTTGATGTTCGTGAGACTCCAGAGGCACCAGCAGCTTCAAATACCTGTTTGCTGCTTTGTAGCAGCTGTTCTCTTAATCTGATGTATTTGTGACCCGCCGTGAAATCCAACGACACAAGTCGGCAGCTTGCGTTTGGAGAAAAACGTAAACAAAGTTTTTATTTTGAAAATTGGTGATTTTCACTTTTTTCCAGAATCGTTTAGTTGAAGTCACGAAGAAGCCTCTCCATGTTTAAGCTAGCAGTATTGGTATATTTAAAAGCGTAAACTTTTAGGTTCAAACCTGCTTGTTTTTGGGAGATTTGGGAGCCGCTGTAGGGGCGTGCCTTTGTCTGTGTGTATTTACATGCTGAGGAGGAGGAGGGGACACAGCCACACAGCTGCTTGGTTCCACACAGGCTTTAGCAAACAAATGCCACGCAAAAAAGTCAGTTTTATACATACGCCTATTGTCCATCAGTTTTCAGGTTGAAAAAGTCTGGTTTTGTCAGAGAAATAGCGCACGCCGTGGGGGCGTGTGCGGCTTCATGGCTGTAAGCCCCCCTCTCAGAAGCTGCCACTACTACACTGGAAAATGGATTTACCACGAGTTTGCTGAGCAGAAGGCAAAGGTTCAGACGGGTGAGTGAAAGTTTGTCTGTTTTTATCGCTTGCGGGTGCTGTGCCAGTTTTGACGAGTCTATTGTGCTGTTATTAGCTAACGGCTAACGTCTAAGCTAACGGCTAGCGGCTAAGCTAACGTGCAGCTGAACCTGCTATTTACACTGAAACCAAGACCTCTCCCAACTTAAACTACTCCATAAATGTAGTCAGCGCATCCCTAGCTTTCAGCCACTTCTTATTTGAGAGAGATCCGCTTCATATTTTCGGTTTTATGACCAAATAAAGTTACTCTGGATTACTGCAGTGAAATGTAAACAATGGGGAACGCGCGGCGATAAAACGCAAATTCGGCCTTTTCCTCTCGTGTATGTGCATTACAAGTAGTACAGGAGGCTTCTAAAGTTATAAATGTAGTTATAAACGCATCCATAGCTCTCTCTCAGTGTGAGGCGGAGCAGACGCAGACAGAGAAACACGCAGGATTGTGTCTGTAAATTAAAGAGCAGCTACACTATGTCCATTATCGACATCACTATGGCCTAGTAAACATCATCTTGTGTTCATTCTAAAAACACGTACGTTATCTCATGTTTAGTCCATGTTTAGACTTTCTCATACCTATTGTTATTAGCTAGCTCGGACACTCGTGCGTTATAAGGTAAAAGTATTCATCAATGTACAGGATTTTTCCTTTGACTCAAACCAGGGCCAACCACTAACTGAGGTCTAAACCAAGACTAAACCAGGAAGTACAGATACAGACTCTGAGATCTTTTTTTTTCTTCAGGCCGGGTCTAACAGCTCCAGCCCGACCAGATGCAGGAAGAAAATCTTTATGCCAAGTTTCCGCCAGAGACCAGAGGTATGTGTCTATTCTTTTATTCTTATTTTTCTGTTATGTCCCCTCTCTTCCTGTCTCCATCCCTCTCCTCCTCCTCATGCCTCCATCCCTGTTTTATTTATATTTTATGTACATTAATGTTTTGATTTTGCTCAGCAGGTGATCTTTAACACACATTCACTTTACTTTATTAATTTATTAATGTCCCTTAAAGGGTGATTTATTCATGAGAATAAGCAGCCTGATAGTAGCGTGAAATAATGCAGAATAGCATCAATATAGTAATGTTTACCTTTGTTAGACAGTTATGAAAAGGCACACATTTCATTTAATCTAATCCAAGTTCCCTCTCTCCTACAGTTACACTTTCCCGCAAACCCTCTCCAGCCAGGACCAATGTACTTCCTGAAACAGAGGTGGATCTTCATTGTGACAACTGCAGTGGGCCGAACAAGAACAACTTCATGCCTGGCGTGTTGGACACAAGCTTCACGATAAAATTGAAATCAACTTCCTTATTGCTGCCCCGTATGGATGGTCTTCCTGTCCTGGCCCCACCTGGACTAAACATCAGGCCATTCTAAAAGTGGTCAGGACTTTGTGGAGGAGGAGAGTTCACCCACTGCACGGGACTGCAGAGGAGCAGCTCTGCAATGTCACTTTATCAACCAACCACCTGAATTTAGTTTTAGAGACTTGGTGTTACATTCACCCACCACTACCCACACAGAAGAAGCAACGCCTATTCATCTCAGAACATCCTACTAGACCTTTATCAGGAGGAAAAACTGTTGTGCATTATTTTTGGATTTATTTATGTTTTGATTTTTGAGTAAATGCCAAAATATTTATGCTTTAAGAAGTGGACAATGACCACTCACAATGCTTGCCAAAACAGAAAACTTGTATTTATTTTTTCATAAAGTGCAAATGACTGTGCATACTATGTGGTGCAGATTTAGAGGAAAACATTGTTTAAGAACAGATGGTGTTGAGTGTAAAAAAACAGTAAGGTTAAAGCATTGAATAATAAAAACTTGAAGGAATAAAAATCAACCTCCATGTGATGTGGTAAATATTAGGTATTGATCCGTTATTACTGAAATATGGATTCATATTCACTCAATTGGCAATTTTCTATGGCTTAAAGTAAAGTTGTAACTCACTTAAAGTATTTATATTATGAATTTTTTGGGGGGATGATGTGTAGAAACTGTGTGAGGTTTCATGAATCAGAGCATTGCAATAACATTAAAATACCCGAACACCAGATCTCTTCTGTTGTTTTTTAAATATATTGTAAACTTATCTTTCATCATTCTTGTATGAAAAGCGCTCTCTAAGCAATGTTTGAGTGATTTGCTTTATTAATTGATATATACTTTTATTTTCAATAGTATATTGCTTATTATTTATCATTAGCAAAAAACAACAATGGCAATAAAAACGATTCATACTCATACTGTATATAATATATCACTGTTTTTGATTTGAACATTAACATTATTTTTAACATAAAAGTTACATGTGTTACACAACACGTTCTCAAGCCAGTGACAGTTTATCAATTGATATAAAAAAATGTAAGAGAACAATAACAACCTTCTGCTGTGAGGTGAGATCAATAAATGAAACCAAAAATAAAACAGATACACATAATGAAACTGGTAAACAATGGTTTGTTGTGGAAGCAGTAACCTTTGTGCTCCCTCTCTGTGCTTTACTGCTTTGAGGGGGAGTTTGACAGGGGGTATGGCTTATCCAAATGAGATGTAAATGAGCCCTATTGTCCCTCCCAACAGCAGAGAGGTGAGAATGGCCCAAAACTTCAGAGGCCGTTTAAACCCCTTTGGTTTTTTGGGAATTGCCAACTTCAAATCACCGCTACACCTCCAAATATTATCAGATTTCCATGTGTTACACATCATTGGAAAGCTTGGAGACTACACTTTAACAATCTGTTCTTATCTCATAATGCCCCAAAACGACTTGTGTCTTTGGGTTCTGTGACTGGTCACATTTGTCTGGCAGAAACTGTCCTTAAACCTGTGTGCTCTGAATCAGCCACAAATCTCTTAACAGTACGATGATTACGCTTAATATGGAAGGTTTTCATACCTAGTCCAAGGTATTTAACTATTTCACACTTTTCATCAGCAGAGAGATCCGTTTTCTTTCCTATATTGCTTGAAAATGGTGGTCTGCTTAATATTTTTCAGTAGTTTTTCCCTTAACTGAACTCACCTGACAACTAATCATCGTCTGAGATTGAGGTCAGTGATTCAAAGAGCCCTGAGACACAATACCATCCATGAGTTTATTGGAAAAAAATACAATTTGCATAATCATTTGAAACGCAGTGTACCATCATCAATGGGCGAAGGCTAATTGTTCCAGATCTGTTTTCCCCATTATTTTCTGATAATAACAAAGCAACAACTACTTTTGTGGTCATTTTTGTGGTTTCCAACAGAGTCCAAATTGCAGCTCTAAAATAAGGGCATGTTCCCATCTGATGATTTGCTGGACTCGATCCACTTGGTTCATCCGCGTCAGTCATTGGTCTGGATCGCCTTCACAGAACGCAAAAATAGCACTCGTCAGCAGGGGAAAGTATATCAAAGATGGCTAGAAACATGGAAGTAGACTTTTATATTCTCTGCACACTCGCACACGATTTATGCGGAGTCTGTAGTAGTGTTAAAACTACGTTGATGCAATGTTAGCGACATTTAGGCCTACATAATACTTAATCTGCTCTTAATCCTCTCATTTGAAGTGATGTACATGCTCCTGTTAGATGTGCATAATTTGTTTGCCTCCTAGGCCACTAGAAAAAGACCTTACTTTGTTGTCTATGTTTGGTTAATGTGCCTCAGAGTGTGGGTCTTAAAATATAAACTATTGATGGATGTATCTAGCGCCTTTAAGAGAAAAGACACCAGAATTCTGAATGAAAAGGAGACCAGTGCTGAGTTTTCTACAGTTAATGTTTATGTTGCCTCCGTATTTCAGTAAAAATATGTTTTCCCTTGTTTCCATCGTACCATGTTATTAATTTTATTTAAATGTTTCATTATGTCACATTGCACCAGTCCCCTATGGCTCCTCCTGCAGGTGGTGGGTGCACAGAAGGACGGCCTCATGGTTCTAACCGGGTCTGTTGGTCTCTCATGAGGGGCTTCTGAACCGCTCTTTGTCTGACCCGTCACCTATAGGACCTGTTTGCCATGGGAGACCTTACCAGGGCCACCAAGCCCCCGACAACAGAGCTCCCAGGATCATTCGGGCGCTTAAACCCCTCAGGTGGCGGATCCGGGAGGGGATATGGAATACAAAAAAAATGTCTTTACTTAAAGTCACGCCGTGTAAAATTTTACCCCAAAAAGTAAATTGAAATACCAAATATACGAACAAACGTGAGGCTTTGCTGTGAGCGGCTCATGTCTCCTAAAGCATGCCTGTAACTTTACCGCGAGTGGGTACGTCTCCAGCTCGTCTCCATGGAGATGTCGACTAAAGCAGAATTTGAGATTTAAATAGGTTACGTTCTCATCCAGATCCATTCTTTGATTACCCACTGAAGTAATAGTATTTTCTGTGTTGAGCTGGTCATTAGGAGCATGTTTGTATTGGTGGCAACAGTATAGTCCAAAATCAGAATAGGTTTTATTGCCATTGTTTGAGAACAGGTTCACAAGCTAGGAATTTTTCTTAATGCGGACGTGCAACATAAAAACATAAAACACAGAATTTAGATAAAAATAAGCTATAAAACTTTAAACTATAAGGCTTTCGGGGGCATGCATAAGGAACATTAATAAATAAGATACAAAATAAAAAGTAAAATATGGTAAGACGACAACAATGTTACACAGTGTACCATTAAAGTTTCTTGATTTTATATGTGTATAGCTTGTGTAGACATCTAGGTGAATCCTGCTCCTTCAAAATTGCAAATTGTTGTTGCTTGTTTCATATCGTATAATCCGGATTTCATCATCAACACAAAACAATTCCCTTTTCCGCGCCCGTCTTGCTCAGTAAACTCTGGCTGGTGGCGCACTTGAGGTGTTTAATAATGGAACAACCCAGCATCAGGCCTGCTTTGGTTTGATGAAAGTGCCATCACGCCGCAGCTGGCTGTGTCTTTCATTGTGTCCAGCTCGCAGCGACAGCAATCCTCCGGAAAGGGCGGACTGACGGAACAAAAGGCAGCCGAAAACCTTCCACCACTGTGAATATAGGGATCACTGAGGTATTGTTGAGCTCAGAGGGAAAAATCAAGTCCCTCAATTTTAGCAAACTAAATAACAGTTTTGGTTGTTAATGTTTATTTTGGACAATGAAAAAAAAAAAAACAACAACCCACAAACGCTTTTGTCTAGTGGCGCTGTGATTTATTTATTTTCCCCCCTGTGACGCAGTAGAACAAACAGTTCATGCTTCCACTGTTTGGGAGGTTAGTGTTGTGTTCATGTTTCGTTACAACATTATAAAGAACCTATAGTTTAAAACTGAGTCGGTGGTAACTATGGTAACAGTCGACCTGCAACTGTTTCTGTCTTAACTTTTAGGCTAAATATTAGGGCCGGGACTTTTTTCGATTAATTGCGATTAATTAATTACATGAGGTTTAGTGCGATTAAAAATATTATTCGAAATTAATCACACTTTGCTTTCCACACTTCAGTTTCCTTTTTTCCTGCAGACGCACAATTAATGGCAATATTGCACTGGTCTGTTGGACTTGGTTGAACAAAAATAAACAATATTTTGTTGCTTAAGCTCATGTATTCAGTCATTATTCAATGGTATACTAAAAATCCTTATGAAAAAACTTACTTCTCACTGTTCTCAGGTCAAATATTTATATGTGATTAATTTTGATTAATTAATTACAAAGCCTCTAATTAATTAGATTAATTTTTTTAATCGAGTCCCGGCCCTATACTAAATATCTTTGTCGTAACTGGGAGACCCTCCTGGAACCGCCACCTTAACGTGGTGGAGGGGTTTGAGCGCCCGAATGATCCTGGAGCTCTGTTGTCGGGGGCTTCGTGCCCCTGGTAGGGTCTCCCATGGCAAACAGGTCCTAGGTGACGGGTCAGACAGAGCGGTTCAGAAGCCCCTTATGAGAGACCAACAGGCCCGGTTAGAACCATGAGGCCGTCCTTCTGTGGACCCAACACCTGCAGGAGGAGCCATAGGGGCTGGTGCAGCTTCAACAGCTGCCCCCACGACCCGGCAGCGGACGGGTGCTTAACCTATGTTCTCCGGGTCCTATGTTCCCCAGGTCCTATGTTCCCGGGTGCAATGTTTTTTTTTCCCGTAGGTGAGTTGGTACTTTACCCAATCACAAGTCATGAAAGTGAAATGTCATACATATATCAATCAGCTTAACCCTGACCCTGCCCTAGCCACTAACCTTAAGGATAGTGGGCTGGTGCCTAATCTTAATCAATAGAAGTGGGGGAACATAGGTACCGGGGAACATAGGGCTGACCCCCAGCGGACAGGTGGAAGAAAATGGATGGATGGATGGATGTTACTGGGAGAATCTACAGGAAACAAAGTTCATTGGGCCTCATTTAGGAACATCTTCTTAAAAACACTTATTAAAATCCGTACTTACAAAGGTATAGTGTCTGAAAACGGCACCAGATTCTCGACACATTCCCTGTGTTCGGAAGTTGGTGAATGCCGACTTGTAAGCGTGTTAGGCCCAATTAGCTTATGTCACCGCCTCATTCACCATAAAAGCACTAGAAAGGCCGTGTGCAGCCGCGGTGTCATTAAAATCCCCCTCGGCGAGGCCACGCCCCCTTCTATGACGCAATGCCGTCTGTATCTATGCAGGGCACGGGCGAGTACAACTCTATGGGAGTGTTAGCAGAGTCAATTTCCCAGCGTTTCAACGTGGCATAAGACACAGCACGCAACACGTCTTTTCTCTTTGTAGTGTGTTTCACCGCACCCACACCATATTTATTGATGCACGTGTTGCTCATCAGCAATCAGTCAGTCACATGATCAGCTTTGCCACTGACGTTTAACTTGTTAACATAAACAATATTTAGCATACATCAAATATCATAATGAGAGCATATCTCAACACCCCCACTTGCTCACATTTGAAGAGTCCTTTCAACTTTAACATAACTTGGCTTACACACCAAACATAAACATTTCAAATTTCTTTAGTTTTTGTTGAGTTGCAGGCTTGGTCAGTACATCTGCAATCATTTCATTGGTTGGACAGTACAGTAGGCTTGTTTGGTCACCATCCAACGTAGACCTTACAAAGTGATATTTGATATCCACATGTTTACATCGCTGCCGATGAACAGGGTTCTTAGCTAAAGCAATAGTGCCCTGATTGTCCTCATAAACAATAGACTTGTAAGTCTGACCATCAAAACAGTTCAAAAATTGTTTCAAATATAGACACTCTTGCATGGTCGCAGCTAAAGCCATATACTCAGCCTCACAGGTGGATAGTGCGACTGTAGGCTGTCGCTTTGTTTTCCATGATACTATTGGACCATTTTTGTTTATACTGATACAGTAACCTCTAGTGCTTTTTCGATCACCAATATCAGCTGCCCAATCAGAATCACTGTACGCATAGATTAGGTTCTCTTCTTGATATTTTCTGAAACATAGGTCTTTGTTTTGAGTACCTTTCAAATACCTTAAAACATGCTTTACAGTTGTCCATTGTTCAGTAGTTGGTTTGGTAAAATACTGAGACAGTTTGCTCACCACGAAGCTTAAGTCTGGCCTTGTACAGGTTGCCAGGTAGATTAAGCTACCAACTGCCTCTCTGTATTTTCTCACATCATCCATTATTTCAGCATCATCACTGTAGTCAAGTTTTTGTTCACATGGGGTTGCTCTAGGCTTACAGTTTAACATGTCAAATCTTTCCAGTATTGTATGTACATACTTGCATTGTGACATCTTAATACATTCAGCACTTTGGTCAAAGTCAATACCTAGAAAATGTGTCAGTTTACCCATGTCTTTCATCCTGAACTTGGAACTTAGCTTTTCTTTTACACCTTTAATGACATCATCATCATTAGCGGCAATAATCAAGTCATCAACCCATATGAGAATGTGAACTTTGTCATTGTCATCAATTTTGCTGTAGACGCAGTGATCAGCTGGATTTTGCACAAACTGTATTTCACACAAATAATCATGCAACATTTTGTTCCAGTTGCGCCCTGACTGTTTTAATCCGTACAGGGACTTATTCAGTTTACATACCAGTTTGTCTCCATTAGATCTTACTTCATAACCTTCAGGTTGTTCAATATAAATGTCACACTCAATTGGTGCATGTAAATATGCTGTTTTTACATCCATCTGGTGAACAATCAGATTGTCTTGTACTGCTTTCTGTGCTAACAGCCTGATGCTGGTCATACTGGCTGTAGGAGAGAAAGTCTCGTCATAGTTAACACCCTTCTTCTGACTAAATCCTCTGGCAACATATCTCGCCTTGCATCTGTCTGAACCATCATTGTTTTTCTCACTGAAGATCACTGTGGCTCCGCTGGTGGTTGCAGCTTTCACAGAGAAGATATCCTGGGGATATGTTGGGATGTACAGGGCTCTCCTGAGCGTTGTTCGAAATCTCCGCCCCTTGCTGTCGATAAGCCACACCTCCGCGTCACCCCTACGTTTGGCGACACCGTGGCACCTGGATCCGTCCGCCAGTTCCACGCAGTGCGCCTCAGCCTGGAAACTCCCGTCGAACTTCTTGAACCTCGTGATGTCCGTGATGATGTGCGAAGTTGCTCCCGCGTCCACCATCAGTCCCGTTTTCTTGACATCAGGGGACCCCATCTCCACGTCTCTCACCCGGAATGCGTACTCCTTGTTCCCCGACTCCTCAGACGCCATCCGTGCGCCATCGCGCTGCTTCTTCCGTCTGCAGCTTGCACTATTGTGCGTGTTGCTTCTGCATTGATTGCACCATTGTTTGCGTGGACAAGTCCTGGCAATGTGGCCTCTTACACCGCATTTGTGACAAACAATGTCAATGTTTTTACCGTTCATTGCACCTGCGGGCGCGCGCTTTGTGCCAAATTGCGCTCTCGCCCTCATAACCGTATCCTCAGACACAGGTGCGCGCATGTTTTCAACATCTTCGTAACTTCTGAGCTTCGTTTTGAATTCGGCAAAAGTTATTTTATCCTCGCTCTGAGAAACATGTATTGTAAAAGGCTTAAATGTCTCTGGTAGCCCTTTCAACACCATGGCTGTTAAAAGTCCATCACTGAGCGTCTCACCTGCGTTTCTCAAGGCAGTAATCGCAGTCTCCGCTCTGATGACGTATTCAGTGACATTCTCAGTGGGTGACTTTTGCAGTGAAGTCAACCCGGTATACAAGTTTATTACCCTGGGCTTTCCTTTGCCAGCGTAATATCCACGGAGAATCTTGAGCGCTCCGCGTCCATCATCCGCCGCTTCGCGCATCACAAGCGACAGGCTCTTGTCATCCAAAAACTGAATGAGTTCCGCGTAGGCCTCTGCGTTTTTCTCCTCATCCTCCTCGTTATCGGGAGCGGGTTCATTCAGGATAGTGTCTTTCAACCCTTGTAGACAGAGGTGGCCCAAAAACTTTGTCTTCCATAGCTCGTAGTTCTTTTCGTCCCCGTCAAAAACGAGCCTCGCCCAGCGGCTTGTTGGCACCGCGTCTCTGTTTCTTCCACTCATGGTCAGATTACGCCAACTTGCCTCTCAGGTGCACGCAGTAGACTTAACGTCGCGACTTTCACCCGGTAATCAGTTATGACTCTGGGCCCATAACCTGTTAGCAGAGTCAATTTCCCAGCGTTTCAACGTGGCATAAGACACAGCACACAACACGTCTTTTCTCTTTGTAGTGTGTTTCACCGCACCCACACCATATTTATTGATGCACGTGTTGCTCATCAGCAATCAGTCAGTCACATGATCAGCTTTGCCACTGACGTTTAACTTGTTAACATAAACAATATTTAGCATACATCAAATATCATAATGAGAGCATATCTCAACAGGGAGGAAGACAGTTTTTGTAAGAAGGGTTAGGTTACCTCATCCTTATTTGGTAGTGATGGCATTCACAAACCGCCGTATTCATTTGTGGCAGAAAGGCCTTTCTACTGGCCAACACCATGCTCATGTTTTTGAATATCGTCACCACTTTTGGACGCCTTTCGGAGAAATAATTGTGCCCAAGTTTATACGTCCTGACAGAGAAGACAATGAACGTTGAGACTGTTTTGGGTTCATGTGGACTCTCTCAGTAATGACAAAGTTATTAGCCAAAAGCTATGACAAAATAATTGCAGTTACCACAGTTGGCCACCGCCTCAATTGACAATTAACAGAGAAAAACACAATCAATCTCTCAACTGAAAGAAAATTACTATTTATATATCCGGCTCGCCTCAGCTCGGCCCTGGGGGGAAGTAATGGTGAAGTTGCTACGATGATAAAAGCCTTGGGATGTTCATGGACATGTTTTGCCCCATCAGTGATAGCATGGAACATTTCTAAGGTATGTTGTTGGTCAAATGCTAACTTTAGCTCTGCTGCTAGCTATGTCTGAACTTTGAGCTGTTGCTGCTGGGTTATTTGTGAGTCTTTCTAATTATAAAAGTGCTTTTGGGGCGAGTTATGCTTTAAAATCTATTGTTTATCTGCTCACGCTGAAACAAGTGCAAACCTGGCTCTGAAAAGACTGGTTTCTCTTAAACATGCTGCTTAGCTTGCCCTCTTTTTTTTTAATTGTCAACGAATAAAGTCAGCTTGGACATGTGTCTCGATAGTGTTACAGTGGCACTTCAAATGTCTGTATTTAATTATATTCATGTTATGTAGCAAGTACCTGCTGAACTAATGAATGAGACGAGCTGTGTGCTTTTATTCTGGCGTGCTGGATCAGAACCGGAAGTTACTTTTTGGGCCCAGTCAGTCAATTTGAAGGCTTTTTTAGGCTCTTTGTTTGGTCAGTTCAGAAAAAAAAAGTTTTTGTTTTACCAAAAGTTTGTAAAGGCCCTGGTTGTTTGTATTATTTTAACACATGCTCTGAAAAGCTAAATAATTACAGGGCGACCACTATTATAGTGAGGTATTATAGAGCGCAGAGACACAACAACAATCTCCCCATTTAGGAGAACAAAGGGCCCCCCAGAGGCATTTTGCGGAGGGCCTTCAGAAGGCCGGAAACATCCCTGAATAACTGTCTAGAGATTTCTGTCTAAAGTAAAAACATTTATCCTCTGTGGCCAAGGTTCAGTGAGGTGATGCGGAGCCCAGAGACAGTGAGCAGGTGAACCGGGATAAGCAATCACGGTTTCTGATGGTTCCGGGGGCAGCGGACCCCAGAGCGCTGCCAAATGCTATTATCATTTATTCCAGGTGATTAGGCCTCTGCTCGGCTCCGCGCTGGAGGGAAGCCCGATGAGACAATGGTCAGAATGAATGGATGGTCACAATAACCCAGCTTGGGTCTGTGGATGACTGCATGTTCTGGTAAGATATAGTATACAGGTGAAACTCGGAAAATTTGAATATGGTTAAAAAGTATTTACTTCTGTAATTCCACTTACACTGAAACTAATATATGATAGCCTCATTACATGCAAAGGGAGATATGTTTATTAGTTATCATTTTGATTATTATGGCTCAGCTGGTAAAAAACCCAAATTAAAAATCTCATATTAGAATATTTAGTAGAATATTTGAAAATGGGCTATAAGCCATAATCATCCAAATGAAAACAAATAAAGGCTTGACTTATAATATAGACTCATTACATGCAGAGTGACATTTTAGTTTCACATTTTAAGTTGAATTACAGAAATAAATGAACTTAGTTTCTGGTATCTGATCCCAAGTAATTTTTATCATTGTGATTTGATTGAATATGCCAGTGTATAAGGGAATTTTCTGATGAATATTGGGTGAGTAACAGTCCTGACTGAACCTGCTGATTTAGGACAGTGTGCCCCCAGCATGCTTACAAGGAGTACTTTTAGCAGGGGATACTTAATAATATGAGATCAAAGTGGACATTAGGGCTGCACGATATTGAAGTAACTTGCGATGTGCGATACCGCTGTAAAATATCACGATAACGCCATCCATCCATCCATTTTCTCCCACTTGTCCGTTGCCGGGTCGTGGGGGCAGCTGTTGGAGCTGCCCAAGTCACATAGCACCAGTCCCCTATGGCTCCTCCTGCAGGTGGTGGGTCCACGGAAGGACGGCCTCATAGTTCCAAACGGGCCTGTTGGTCTCTCATAGGGGGCCCATTCACTCTCTCATTCATACACCAGTGTACACAGACACTGGAGGCAAGGAGGGTGAAGTGTCTTGCCCAAGGACACATCGACAATGTGCACCTTCAGGAGGCGGGATTCGAACCCCCGACCTTTCGATCATGAGACGACCCGCTCTACCTTCTGCGCCACCGTCGCCCCCATCACGATAACGATATTGCAATATTTAACCATTTCAAAACGATATGTTCCATTCTGATTAAACACAAACTGTAAGTAACTAGTTTTTCAGCAAATTGTGTCAAAACAAGCCTTAAAGGAACAGGCCACCGTTTTGCCATAGTGAGATATGTTCTTACCTGAGCTTAGACGAGTTGATACGCACCTGTCTGGTCTTTGCGTCCGTGGAAGAGCTCGGTCGCTTCTAACTTCACCCCCGTTTGGAGCCGTAGGAATATACTGGGAGAGGCCGAATGCTAACAACATCTTTGGTCTTTTTGCATGACTGAGCACACGCACAAAGACCAGACAGATACGCATCAACTCGTCTAAGCTCAGGTAAGAACATATCTCAGTGTGGAAAAAACAGTGGCCTGTTCCTTTAACAAACACGACATCAGCGCCACAGCAAGCCTAACATTGAACTAAACTAGGACATGATAAACTAAAACGTTCACTAGAACTTTTGGACATTTATAAATTTGTTATTTAAATTTGCCCCCAAAAAATGTGTCCATCTCAGTCCGATGAAGACTTTAGTGATGTTGCGATATATTGTGGCTGGTACGGATATTGCATCACCTAATATCGCGATATGATATCTTTTTTGCGATATATTGTGCAGCCCTAGTGGACATATCCTGATTATTGTGGCCTATAACCTGCTTTTGGCCACCTCGGCATTGATCAAGACGACACGTCATGAACCACGTGACGGCACAAGGTGAAAAGAAGTGCAGAGCCCCATCGACAATTTAACGCTTTATACAACTAAAAATAGGACGGACAAATGGCGTACGACCTCCGGAAACAGTTGGCAAGCCGGCCACCCTGGGGATCTTTGAGAATTCTGTATTTTAGTCAATTTAATGTACCTATGTCCGTTAGCATTTAGCCATCAAACATCGCAAATTATAAACATTCAGCTGCATCATCTAATCATTTGTTGCTTATGGAGACGTTATTTAAATGCCATGAAACGGCCATTCTTGCCTCGCACTGGCTTCACCATTCCAGACGATGTGCGGAGAAAAAGCTCTATTTACGGGCCCGTGAAGCCGTTTACTATCGCCAGTGCGTTTGTAGGAACAGGCTCAGAAATGAACACTGTTTATGCATTTATTTATTTTATTAATTTTTTTATGTGCAACCTGCTCCACGACACCTGTTTGGCATGTCTGCTGTGTAGACACCCATACAAAAATCCTCGAACAGGTCGAGGGAAGAGAATAACCAGGCGTCTTTAGGAGAGACTCGGCCCATTTTGTTAACTTTACATCGAGTTTTGTCCTTTTTAAAGCCTATTTAAAACCGATTTAGCCCTGATTTACCCCATAGCTATTGTACTGGTTTAGTCTCAGTGAATGCTTTTAAACTTTGGATTTAGATCTGTATGGATTTAAACCTGGTTCATTTAAGGTAAAAACCAAAAAACTCCCGATACTTTAAGCCGATAGTTTGTCCTCTGTTGAGAAAGTTTGAAAAGAATCCATTGTACACCCCCAACACGTGTGTAGAAAGGCTATTAAGTCGGAGCACATTCTTGATGCATTTCACTGTTGTTTAAAGCTGTAATTAAAAAGATAAGATAGCTTTTAGGTACTATTTGTTCCACAGAAAAGACAAAGCTGTTAAGATGTGGCTGATTCTGCCGCACCTAGGTGAATGGCGCTGCAGTGTCTCCCAAAGTGCAGTTCTAGTGGGCCGCTCACGAAGCTAATTAGAATCCCATTGAAGTTGGCCCCCTCTTGTGAAGTCTTTAATGTCTGATAGCTCCCAATGCGATGCGTGTCTCAAGAAATGATTCATCACTGACTGTAAAATAATCAGGGCAGCTCAATAGAGAAACAAAATTGTGATTAGTGGTATGCCACGTGCAACGGGATTTATATAATCGTCCCACAAAAAAAAGCAAACAGTACCTTTAGTTGTCAAGTTTGGTCATCATTTTTCAAACCTTGTGGGCAGAGCTGAAAGTCTTTACCAGGATTTAGTTGTCAAGTTGTTCCATGAAGCTGAAGTGAGATCCACATCCGTACCGATCTGTCACTGTTCGTCAATCAAAGGCTGATACCTTGGCCTCTCACCGATCACTCCTGAAGAGTTTCATTTACAGCGCCTCTCGAAAGTACTAATACACCTTGCACTTTTGCACATTTTGTCATGTTTACAACCCTAAACGTAAAGATTTAATTTTTAATTGTTTTACTGAAAGTCCACACACAAGTAACAGACAACTGTGAAGTGAAAGCAAAATGATACATGATTCTGTTATTTTTCAAAAAATAGAAAAGTGAAAAGTGGGGCGTGCATAAGTATTGATACAGCATGACTTAATACTTTGTGGAACCCCATTTTGCTGCAATAACAGCAGCAAGTCTTCTGGGGTTTGACTCTACAAGGTTTGTACATGTAGAGACTGACATTTTAGCCCATTCCTCTTTACAAAACAACTCAAGCTCTGTCACATTAGAAGGAGAGCGTTTGTGAACAGCAGTTTTCAGGTCTTTCCACAGATGTTCAATAGGATTTAGGTCAGGACTTTGACTGGGCCATTCTAACACATTAATATGTTTGTTTTTAAACCATTCCATTGTAGATGTAGTTTTGTGTTTAGGGTCATTGTCCTGCTGGAAGGTGAATCTCCGCCCCAGCCTCAATTCTCTTGCTGACTCCAGCAGGTTTTCCTCCAAAATGTCTCTGTATTTGGCTCCATCCATCTTCCCAACTATTCTTACAATCTTCCCAGTCCCCGCTGAGGAAAAGCAGCCCCATAGCATGATGCCCCCCCCACCATATTTGACACTGGGAATGGTGCACTCAGGACGATGAGCAGTGTTAGGTTTGCTCCATAAATAACGTTTTGCATTTGGGTCAAAAAGTTCAATATTTGTCTCATCTGACCAAAGCACCTTCTTCCACATGGTAGCTGTGTCCTTCATATGACTTCTAGCCAACTTCAAACGGGATTTCTTATGGCCTCCTTTCAATAATGGCTTTCTTCTTGCCACTCGTCCATGAAGGCCAGATTTGTGTAGAGTACGACTTATAGTTGTCCCATGTACAGATTCCCCCAGCTCAGCGGCAGGACCTCCCAGCTCCTCCAGAGTTATCTTGGAGCACTTGGTTGCATTTCTGACCAGTGCTCTCCTTGTTCGGTCTGTTAGTTTAGGTGGACGGCCGTGTCTTGGTAAATTTGCAGTGGTGCTATACTCTTTCCATTTCCGAATGATGGATTGAACAGTGCTCCGTGAGATGTTCAAATCTTGGGAAATCTTTGTATAACTTAACGCTGCTTTAAACTTCTCCACAGCTTTATCCCTGACCTCTCTGGTGAGCTCCTTGGCCTTCATGATGTTTAGTGACCAATACACTCTGACCATAGCTCTGAGGCCCTCACAGAACAGCTGGGATTATACTGAGAGTAGATTATACACAGGTGGCCTCTATTTAATGGTTAGGGCAAGGTGTGAACTTTCTGCAGTCATTAGGAATGTTATAAAGGCAATTTAATGTACTCAGAAAAAGGCTGTATGAATACTTATGCATGCCCCACTTTTCACTTTTCTATTTTTTGAAAAATAACAGAATCATGTATCATTTTGCTTTCACTTCACAGTTGTCTGTTACTTGTGTGTGAACTTTCAGTAAAAAAATCAAAATAAAATCTTTACGTTTAGGGTTGTAAACATGACAAAAAGTGCAAAAGTTCAAGGTGTATTAGTACTTTCGAGAGGCACTGTATATGCACTCTCTCTGGTCCATCATCCTGTCGTGTCAGCCGTGGTTCGTCAGCTCCACCACACCAGCAAAAACCACCGGCCTTGTCAGCCTCCGTGTCTTTTCGGCAGAGAGTGCAGGTATTGTATGTGGTCCACTAAAAAACTTGGAATAATACTTGAACTGCTACTAATACTATAGCACCTTTCACAGACAAAGGCCACAAAGTGCTTCACAACACAGTTACAAATCGGACATTACATGCAATATAAAAAGGGTCAAAACAACACAGATATCATACCAGCCCAAAAGTAGCTTATTAAAGGCTTGAACAAATAAATGCGTCTTAAGGTTGGTTTTAAAAGTATCAACAGAGTCAGTAGAGCGTAAAGAGGGCGGAAGATCGTTCCAAAGCCTGGGAGCAACAGCCTGGAAGGATCGGTCACCTCTAGTACGAAAACAAGTGCGTGGAACCTTTAGCAGATTTTGATCCACAGACCTCAGAGCCCGAGCAGGGGTGTAAGGCTGGATCAGATCGCTGAAGTAAGAAGGAGCCTGACCATGCAAGGCTCTGAAAGCTAGAACTAACATTTTAAACTCGATCCCATCGGACACTGGCAGCCAATGAAGTTGTTTTAAAATAGGAGATATGTGGGTCCTCCTGTCAGTGCGGGTCACAATTCTCGCTGCAGAGTTTTGCACTAGTAGTAGAGAGAGCTCCTTCTTGTTAAGACATGAAAATAAACCATTACAATAGTCTAAACGTGAAGACACAAACGCATGAATGATAAGCTCCAAATCATTACGTGCGACCAAGTTTAGAGATGTTCCTTAGTTGAAGTTTCGAAGACTTCGCTGACTGGCCGAAGTCACCCAGGTACCGTTTAATCCCAGGAATTGCATCATCAGGTGCGATAACCAGTGTTGTCTGCATTTAGCTGCAGAGAGTAATCGCTGAGCCATTGTTTTTTTTTCCACTAGACCAGTGGTTCCCAAACTTTTTGGAGCCGTGTACCCCCTGAAGCTTTGGGTGACGAGTCGCGTACACCCTACTTTGACACTATTGAAAACACTGAGAATATTGCATCTAATATTATGTTTATTTCCTCCATTATTACAGTGAACTCAAGGTTTTCTACATTCAATATTTTTGTTGCTCGTCTTGGGTAATTAAGGGTATTAAGAATATGTAAATACAAAAACATTAAATTAATATGCCAGTTTTTGATTATTTTGAAAACAGGCTGTTGGTGTGAATGTATAAAGCTGAGTGTTTAGCTTTGTCCCAGTGGACCAGGACTCTGCTGCTTTTGTCACTCATTCTGATCATCAGACTCTGCGCTCTGGCCCTGCCCCCTCTGCGTCTCCCTCAGTCGTACTGTCAAACCACCGGTACAGATTCAAATGCCCTGGTTTAAGCTTTTGTTAAAGCGAAGATAATACGCAGGACATAACCATCTATGCACGAGCCACGGCACATCAGCTCGTAAACTTAAATGTATTTGTCAGACACACATCCACGCGTTTAGCGGCCGAGGAGAGACAGCCACAGACGCTTCTCCTCCTCCCCTCGCTCCTCGGATCAGAATGAGAGGAAAACTCCTGATGCAAATCCAAGTCACCTGATGGTGATGGTCTGACGGCGCACAGGCTCCTCTGTCTTTAGGACAGATATTGCAGAAATTGCTGATCGAAAGGTGTTCTTAAAGGCGCTGCTGTTGTAGCGAGGGCCGACGCAGCCTTAGCCGCGCTCCCGGTCTCCGCAGAGTTTTACGCACTCGGGTCTCTTGAGGTTCGGTTCTGGAGAGACACATTTAGGTCCTGAACAAGCTCATCCACATCTGAATTATAAGACTATTTCAACATCGATCAAATTGTCATTTTTTCTCCAACATGTCTTTGCGTACCTCCGGGGACGTCCTGCGTACCCCCGAGGGTACACGTACCACAGTTTGGGAACCCCTGCACTAGACAATGGAGCAGAGAGTTTAGCTTCTGGTAAAGCTGGATATCGTCAGCAAATAGGTGGAAGAAACATCACTGAACCTTTGGATGAAAATGTTGAAGAGAATTTATCTAGACTTCAGGATGGAATGTTATGAATTTGACTTTACCTGAGAAACCGGCCATTTTAAGGGTTACTTGTGAATAGGGCTGGGTACCGTTTTTTTTATTATTATTTTTTATACCACTACTTTAACGATACCGGCTTTTCAGTACCGGTGCCTTAACGGTACTTTTTTCGAACACAGGCCGCAGCAGCGTCCCATGTAACTTCAGTTTTTGAGCAGAATTCCCACTTCAGCAGCGATAAGAAGAGAGAAAGGACATTATTACCTCCTGAGCTGCAGGGACAGGTCAGATCCACAGCAGGACACCGTTTTCTTTTAGCCAAACTTTTCTAAACACACTGTGGAAGCACTTCCGGTGTCGCCTCGGGGTCCCCCCAGAACAGCTGGAGGAGGTGTGCGTGGATCGGGAAGTCTGGGCATCTCTGCTGAGACTGCTGCCCCCGCGACCCGGCCCCGGATAAATCGGAAGAAACTGGATGGATGGATGGATGGATATTCCAAAAATGGCTAATGCAAAGTGAGCGCTCACTTTTTTCACAAACAATCTTTGATCTCCTCCTCCGGTGCAGCTGGAGTTTAGTAACAAAAGCAGTAACTTCAGGCTCTCCGTGTCTTTGGCTAAAGGTAAAGCTGATGTGTTTCTTGTTGTCACTGCTTTTCTCTTTGTCTAAGAACTTTAGTTTCTTATTCAGTCCTGGTTTAGTCCTAGTTTTTAACCAGTTTAGTTGTTAAGTCCTGGCTCAGACCGCGGCTCTGCCATAATGACTAAGTGTTAGTAAGTTATAGCTTTGCTTCGCTTTAAGAATAACATCTGCATTTGCGCTGAAGCTGCTCATGAGTTCAGGTTACTTTTTTAGACTCACTATGGATCGTTTTTTGACATTTGGAGAGAAAAAGTACAAAAAATTAACACCAAAAACAATACGTTTTTTGATACCGCCCCCTAGTGGAGCTTTTCGGTCGGTACCAAGTAGGTACCATTTAACGGTACCCAGCCCTACATGTAAATATTGCACAAACAATACAAAACAAAATAAAAATAGGAGATGTAGAAAAAGTCCTTCAGCTGCTGGGTTACCACTTGTAAATACATATAACTTTCAGGGTTCTTTTGGTCAGACACTAGGGTTGGAGGTGATTCCAGGTGTGGGACACCCTCCCCAGTGATTACGCCCCCTGTCGCCCCGAGTCCACCAGATGGCAGCAAGACCGACGGACCCGTTGGGACCAATGGCCGCTGACTGCTCTGCTTTTTGACTACGACACTGGAGGCCGCCATTGCTCCACCTTTGCTGTAGTACCTCCATATGACCGCTATTCCCCCATTGGAATGCATGGGACTTTAGACACGTTAAAAACAACTTTAATGCCCGGTGCTTAATGGTTTAGAAGTGGCTAGAGCTAGATATTCCTCCTGTGATTACGCTGGGTTAAAAACAATGTGGGGCACCAGGGTTTTTATCGTAGATACAAATTTTTGAAATCTTGCATAATTAATGAGGGCCTGACTTTGATTGACAGGCCGTTTACGTTGCTGCCTGGCCATGGGCGCGATTACAACAGAAATACACGCCCATTACACGCCCCGCGAGGGCCAAACAGGGCCGGGTCTACAGTCAAGATCCCGCCCTTATGCCCTTTTTAGGAACATGCTTCGTCAGAGCTGGAGAGGAGGAGCCTGTAAATCCGCCATGATTTCCCCCTCGAACGTGGTCATTGTGGTAAACGGGGAGGAGTGAGGAGGAGCTGTCTATTCTTTATACAGTCTATGGTTGGGACCGTCGGGCTGGTCACACCTCGGAAGTAAGAGCAGCTGATCAAGTGACACCGCACGCCGTCATTAGTGATACTTCTGATGACGGCGTGCTGATGGCGGCTTCAACATGTAAAGGTAAAAGATTTCAACATCTCTAACCCTAGTGTCTGACAAAATGAACCCTGAAAGTTATACTGAAACACAAGTAAACACAATGAACGTTGCGAAGTCCCACACAATCCCACGCTCTCACTAGGTCAATGTTATGTATTTGGTAGAGGACTCATTTTAACCATTGCTGAATTAAAAAGCAAAGTTCAGGCAAAACATCCACCAGCAAAAATTACCTTTGTATTTCTGGCGTTCGACTCGAGTCTTGGCGGTAGTGTTGAGAGCATTTCAGTCCAAATAAAACCTGGCTCAGTACACAAACCTTTGGGCAATAAAACTGTGTTGTCGAAGCATATTCCGATCAAGAGGATGCGACTCTTTGGGCACCTGGCGCAACAACAGCGTTGCTCAAGACGAAGTTGGAATCTTGCGTACAAACAGAGAGATAAAAGGTGTCGGCTAGGGCGATGTGCAACACTTTCCATGTCCCGAACATATCGATGGTCCCGGTCTAATGATTAAGTATTAAAGAGCCGGTAAGATCGGGCCCGATGTCCAGTATGGAGATAGTGATGGTTGTACTGCAAGCATCGATGCTGTCTGTTCATACATAAAAAGTTCAACCCTACTTATACAATGAATAAAAACGCACACACAAATACACGTCCTCAACACAGACCAGTGTGAATACTTCGTCCATGCCAGCCTAATCTGCATACATGTGTGGTGGCGGCAGAAAGGATCACAGTAAATGTCTTTTAGATGCACTGAACTTGAATGATTTACTGACCTCTAAAACTAAAAAGAGTTGCTCAATTTGAATGTTTCTGTTCCGTGCCCGAGATAGGACCGTTTTTTTATTTAATTTTTATAACTGAGTGGGAATCCATCTGTGGTCTTTCCCTTAAAGCGCTCCCTGCTCCAAAGAGATATCCCCACCGCACCCCTGCCCCCTACCTCTTTCCCCCCCTCCATCCAACCCACTCTCCCCACAGCCTCACAGCTTTTGAAGACAGAGGAGGTTGTCACGCGGCCTCCAGTCTCCAGTCATGATGCTTCCCCCCCCCCCCCCCCCCCCCCGCGGCCTCGTTCCACTCAAAAACCGCTCGAGCCGAAACCGTTTAAAATGAACCCTTTGATTTTCTGCTCCTTCTTCTGCCTCACCCGATGCGTTTCTTTTCAAACCCATTAGCTGCTCAAATAGATTTAGATTTAACATCCAGGATATTATGCAAAATCAGCTTGTGCAAGTGTAAGGGCAATGCGGTTTCCTCATCACCGTGGGATCGCCCGTATGTGGTCATGTTTGAAGCAGCTGAGCGGGAAAAACAAAGAGGAGAAAAATCTAAACTTTCTATAATGACTCCAACACGACTTCAATATAGTTTTCCACTCAATAAAGATACAAAGACACGGTGAGGAGCAAAGTAGTTCAACAGGCCATGAATACATAACTAACAGAGAATGCTAACATAATGCTTCATCATGCTACATGCTAACGTTAGCTATGACTGCCGTTTATTTATTTATTTGTATTCTACTGATCAATCTGCTGTGAGAAAACATCCATGTGGGCCTGAAAAAAAATAGAAATAATAATAATGTTTTTCCCAAAACATACTGCCCTCCCCCTCGGCAAGGCCACGCCTCCTTGTATGACGCGATGTCGTCTGTAGCTATTTAGTGTGTCGACTTTTATAAACGTCCGATGTGATAATCAGAGATTCTTCAAAGCACCATTGAACCCCTTAGCATTTGCGTTAAGTTTGAGTGTGTACAGTATCTCAGGACATCAGCTGGTGGAGTGTTGCAGGTTGAAAATGCACACGCACGAATGAAAAACAAACACTAATACAATGACACCATTATAACCACCAAAAGGCAGCCGGGGGCCCTGTTCTGGCTCCCGGAGCTCCCATCTCCCATCACACCAAGTTTTTAATTGATCACATTCTTTGGTCTCACGTGATGATGTTCCTGCTCTCAGGCTGAACGCAGAAGTATTATGTTAATGTATTTATATACCAGATGCATTTTTGCTATAGTGTCTGTCTAGACATAAAACGTGGCTCTCTTGCTAATGTAATTTGGTGACCACTGTCATACACCTTTCCTTGACTGACATCTATGTGCTGTATTATCATCTTCAAGCAACTACAGAACTAGTTGCTTGACATCATCTAGGATGTTGCCATGGCAATCTTGTGGAACCAATGTCCAACTATAGAGCCACATTATGATTGTCAATTTTAATCAAGAACTCGTGTCAATGAGTTATTGTGAGTTATTGTGGTTGTCTTTTAAATGACTTTGTTAGCTTGACTTTTATATAGCTGTGCTTTATTTAGCGTCCGGACAGTCTATTGTGAAAGTATCTTAAAGGTGGGGTACTGTGTTTTTTTTCAGGCACATAGTACCTTTCTATAGCATACTCAAATAACTATGCTGCCCACATTTTTTGGGAAAATGCAGCAAATATAAACAAAAAACAAAAATCATAAAACTATTTTCCCTCTTAGCGACACTGTTCCTGACGCTGCAATTTTGCCGCTGTCTCTTTAAGAAACTCTGCGCCTGTTTGGCACGCCCATGAGCCCTTCAGTACGTTGTTGATTTTTACACTTCTTCTTTTATACGTATATAAATGAGTACAGACAACATAAGCCAGGGGTTTCTTACACAAGTATTTAAAATAGGTCAATTAAAAGCTGGCTGCTGGCAGGAGATTCAAAGATTACTCATAAATACTTGAATCAATCTGAACAACACTGAAGGCATGTTTTACAGGATGGAATGACACACTAACGTGATAAAACCATTTTATTAGCCTTGTTATATCCCATCCAGATCAGAGTTTCTTTATAGATATATCATTAGACCCCTCAGTAACCAGAGGTAAGTAGCAAAGTAAATACATGTATAACACTAATGCCGAACGCTCCAAAAGTATGTTTAAGCCGAGGAAAAGCATAACATCTCAGATTTAAGTGCACACTTTTGAAATTTCCATGACCACCCCCTTTAAATCTTGATAGAATTTAAATCATTTGCCCTCTCTGCTATTTAAATTTCAGCAGGTTGGAGATTCAGGGAGCCTTCAGCGAATCCTCTGTGGGCCTAAATTATTAAACCTATCATTTCGAAGATCAGGCAAGACTAGGTCAAAGTGGCTAAATATTTTATAGGTAATTTTCTTTTCAATGCATACTCCCGGCGTGCCATGGCAGACTGTTAGCGGGATCAAAATGCCCCCGGAGCCAATAAACCCCGGCCATTAGCAACCTAACAAGCGCTAATAGTCAGAGATAGATGGTGCTTTCTGTTGGCGGGCTATTTTCCGTTTCATAAAACATTTCTGGGTGATGGTCTGAGGAGAGCAGACGGTGAGACTAGCAGCTGGAGTAGAGCTCGGCACACTTATTCACTGCAACGCGCTCTTAACTATCTCCAAGGGCCAATTTCACGCGCTCTTCCCGCAATTGCTGGGTCATACTCACAAGAGCTTGTCCCGCCGAGGCCTCGTTGAGGAGATGATGCATGTGCTTGAAGGCTTGAAGTTCATTTTACCTGCTGCCTTTAAACAGCTACATGAAATACACCGGACTAGCCCGCTTCAATTTGGGAATCCTATCTCGTCGTCCACGGGAGTGACGTGCACGAGAGTTTTAGAGCGCTGTTGCTCAAGTCAAGAGGGCACTGTAGTTTATTGTGATTAGCCCGGAAAAATCAACTTGATTTTTTAACAGCGTAACGTACACAAGCAAACAGGAAGCGGAGTAAACCGATCAGCGAAGGGCAGTCAGTGGCGCTGTTACCGGTTTTGCGTTAATATTCAAAGACAATTCTGAATCACAAAACTCACCTCCTGCTGATGTGTTTTTAGTCATTTACCGCTGATTAAAAATAAAACCTCTCCCGGGCCACCTGTAGATTGTCATCGAGGGAACTTCCGCATCCCGAGCGTGACGCTGCTCGGGAACAACACGTGACCGCAAATAAACGATTGGAATTGCACGGACCCGTTTGAGTTTGGCAGAAGCAGCGAGCTCCCTGCCCAGACTGTATCAAATATAGAGAGGGGTATCATTCTGGATGCCAGGCTACATTGTGATAGCTTGCAGTCTGGGTTTGATTCTAGCACATGCTTTTCATATTGTTCCCCATATTGTGAGTATGAAAACATTGTAGGCAACAATATGGGTTTTGTTTGATTGTAACAAATATCCTAAACAAGCCCCAAAGGGCCATGGGCCAAAATTGGCCCGCCGATCAGTTTAATGGAATGAAACGGCGTTTTATCATATTTGATTGTCATTTTGTCGTGACACACAATCACTTGGAGAGACGCATTGTTTGTGCAGGAGCCAGCTGCTCGATAAGCCATGGGAAAAACACTTTATTTAGCAGGCAATTTATGATCCAAAACATGGTCCATGATTACACGAGCTTCTCATTGATTAAAAGTGGAAACGATTTGGTAAAGACGGCCATTGTAACGATTGGTGATTAGCGCCGCACAGGGAGGAAGCGTATCATTTTGATCAAAGAGCAGATGCAGTCTAACATTGAGAGTCTTTGTAGGGAAATATATCCTCTGCATTTGACCCATCCTTCAATGCCAACATAAGTTCATCCGTTCCATCAACTAAAGCAATACTTTAGTGCTGAAAACTGTCAAGAAACAAAAAGTCAAAAACATGACCAAAGCTATTCTGAAGTGTATTTTGGACTTGCTGCATAAGGAGACCGTGGAACAGGGGGTTTAAATAGATTTCACCGTATGAAAAATGCATGCAGCTTCTGAGGAGTTGGTTGTGGTTGCGGCTCGTGTCTTTTTGCCTCCAGTATCCCACAGTTATGTAAACAGTAAGTGGTAGCGCAGGCTGCGAGGGTCAAACTGTGGCAAACCTTTCCACCACCCATTCAAGTTGCTTTCTTCTTCCTTTGCTAATACAAAAATACATCTGCATTCCAGGAAACGGCTAAATCTGGTGTTTAAAGCTTTTAGTCATGTTGTTCCCTTGTCAACAACAGGAGTATTTCGAAACACCTTTTTATTTCTTTACCATGTTGCAATGTTGTTCCCAATACATGTAATCAGAGCCATTCTTTTACATTTTCTTCTTTCTTTGAAACTTCTGCGGTTTTAACTAGAACCGATCATTGGCTACTGCTGCTGTCTAGATAGCGAAATAAATAAATTGCAGAAATAAGTGCCTTTAACCTCTTAACCCCCACCTGAACCGAGCGCGTTTTCTCCAGTTGGGCTGACCTCCAGTTTCCTGACTGGAGAGCTATAGGCCAGTGTAACATCTCATTTGAAAGCTAAGGCCAGTAAAACTGCACTAAAGGATCTTTGTCCTTGCGTTGCTGCCGTGTTGTTCCTTTTTTTTTTTTAAGTAGCTTTTTTTATCACTTTTTTGCAGCTTTTTTTGCTCTTTAGTGGCTTTTTGTTGCATTTTTGTCAAATTTTTGCCACTTTTTCCATCGCTTTCTTGTCAGTTTTTGTGACTTTTTTGTCTTGGGTGAGTAGTTTTTCTGTGCATTTTTGTCACTTTTTTTGCTCTTTTATGGCTTTTTTGTTGCATTTTTTCACTTTTCTGATGGATTTTTGTCACATTTTTGTTGCTCTTTTGTTGCATTTTTGACACCTTTTTGTTGCATTTTTGTCTCTTTTTTGTTGCTCTTTTGTCTCTTTTTTGTTGCTCTTTTGTCTCTTTTTTGTTGCTCTTTTGTCACTTTTTTGTTGCTCTTTTGTTGCATTTTTGTCACTTTTTTGTTGCTCTTTTGCCTCTGTTTTGTTGCATCTTTGTCACTTTTTGTGTTTTTTTTTATCATGTTTTTGTGGCTTTTTTGTCGTGATTTTGTTGCTGTTTCTGTTGCGCTTTCGTCCTCGTGTTTGTGTCATCTTGATCACGATGCTTTTTTTCCCCAAGAAGCTTTCAGATTTGGGTCATGACAAACTGGAGAAAATGTGCTCTGTTCAGCTGGGGGTTAAGAGGTTAATCTGTCACAAATGTGTAAAAAAAAAAAACGACACACAAACGAATGAAGGAATACTGTTTCTGTGCGTGAGAATCCAGTCCTCCCTTCAGCTACAGGTCGCTTAGTCTCCTCGTCTCCCCCTCCGCTCTAAACAAAGCAATGAAGTGGCAAATTGCTACTCTTAGCAGCATTCGGAGCTTGTCTTAGCCCGAGGCCATCTCCAATAGGGAGTCACTTTAGCGCCGGTTGTCTAAAAAAAAAAAAAAAAAAAAGATAAAACACAGAACAATCCTATAGATGAGTCAAAATATCCGCAGCCAAAAACGGTATAGCGTCTCTGTGCCAACTTATATAAAAGATCCACCCCCTCGATTGCCCTAAATTGAATTCCGTCTTCTGGTACCTGCCCCCTCTCTCTCGTCTCCTCCTCACTGCGGGCTGTTTGGCGGTTGCTGCACTTCTTCCCAAGATAACAGTAACATCATCCCACCCACCTTCACTGGTTCTGACGCAGACATCTTAGTTTCCAAGCCCCCTCCCAACCCGCCGTCCATCTCTCTCTCCCCCCCTCCCTCCCTCCGTCGCTCACACTCTTTGTCTCTAAGTAACAGCTGCACTGCATCCTTTTTGGCAACAATTAAAGCGACTATCAAACCTATCCCACACAGATGAACGCTGATCATTTCAGGGAGTTAGTATAAATAGCAGGGCAGCATAAAATATAACGCCCGGGATAATAACAATTTTGAAAGGGCTATGTGTGGGAACGAAATAATAGCCTAAATTGAGGATTTGAGTCATTGTCCCTGGCTGGAAATCCATTTGCTGTGAGTGAAAACCTACTCAAAGACGACATGTTCCCCCACAAATCTGGCTTTACTGTATGAATATATAAACAGATGGGGACACAAAGCAGGCTCGTTTGTGTTTGTGTTGTTTTTAACTTTAGTTACCGTAATTGACAAGAGAGTCCCTCTGCTCAGACATAGGTATACTAAACAAAATCAGGTACGCCCCTGCGCCAACACAAGGATCAGAGCACTCTTTTACAAAAGCACTGCAGACATATTGTCATCGTTTTGTCCACCCCTCACGGGTATAGACTATTACTACCCGTATTATTAAAGAGGGGGTATTATGCTTTTTTCAATCACATAGCACCAGTCTATAGCACACTACAATGATGACGTAACCTTCCGTTGGTCTGTATATGCAGTAAATTAAAATAACTGCCTTGAATAAAATTGCTCTCTCAAAATGGCCGTACTGAACGTCTTGAAATAGGCCTCTGTCTCTTTAAGAAGCTTTCCGACACGCCCCCTTCAGCACACTACTGTGGCATTGAAACAACACTGTGCGGGGAGGGGGCTCTGCTGAGCTGAGGAGCAGTGGTTGGGGGCTTGGCTGGTGACGAAAGGTCCAGAGGCGTCTCCAGGAGGTGGGGGCGTTCCTAGGAGGACTGAGGCATAGCTACACCTAAAATGGCCGCCGTCTAAGTTTTTACTGATTACTCAAAAATATGTGAATGAGCCAAGGCAACACTCCAGGCATGTGTTTAATGAGGGAACGACATAATAACATGATATAAAGCTTGAAAAAGTCGAGTTTACATAATACCCCCCATTTAATAGACCGTCATTCCTCTCTCCTCCCCGTTACCATAATGACGATGATCTTCGCTGTAGACTCGGGCCTTGCGTGACGTGTAGTTCCTGTCATAGCCGCTCCAATGCTAATGCTAACAGTCCGGCCCTCCTTAGTGTGAGATTTCTAAAATGCTTCTTACGAAAACCAGCCTGGTTTCTTTAGTTGTAACTAACCCAGCGTTATCACAGGAGGAATATCTAGCTGTAGAAAGTTCCAAAAAGGTTCCAGGCTTTAAAGTTGTTTTTAACCTGTCTAAAGTGCAATGCATTCCAATGGGGAACTTTTATTTATTTATTTATTTTTGAAGAGGGACAGTGTACAACATACATTAGCATTGTACATGTTTTTAGTGGTAGGGGAAACCGGAGTACCCGGAGGAAACCTACGCAGACACGGGGAGAACATGCAAACTCCACACAGAAAGGCCCCGTCCAGGTGGGAATCGAACCCGGGACCTTCTAGCTGTGAAGCACGAGCGCTAACCGCTGTGCTACCGTGCTACTAGCGGCTATATGGAGGTACTACAGCAATGGCAGCCCGCAGTGTTTTTTGTCCAATGTTAAACATCTATTTTTAACCCATTTTGCGCACACACTTAAAAACATTTGGCGCTACGTTAGCTCAACCAGCGCCACATGCAGTTGGTGTGTGCTCGTGCCAGACACGTCATCCACCAACTTTGCTTTGCAGTACGGTTTTGCCCGCACAGATGGCGTGAGGCGAAGCCAGCCAATAAACGCACTGAGTGGACATAAAAGAGAATGTTATGCGTCGTCGGGGTTTAAAATATACTTTTGGACCCCTGTGAATTGTTATTGTACGTGTCAAAAACATCAAGTAATGCCTGCGATGTCGACAGCTCATTAGCAAGGACGCTGGTACGTTATTGATGGAGCTGGTGCAGATTGATGGCGCTGTTATTAATAATTGATTGTATGTGCAGAGCTGGAATTTAAACTCATGAAACGTCGGCCCACACTCCTGTGCACGTCACACGGAGGTTTCAACAATGTTTTATGCTATGAAGTCTAGACAAATTCACAAAGCTTTTACCTGATTCTTCCCCGCGGGCTTATGAGCATGTTTGCTGATGTTTGTTTTCCCTATGGCTCTGGTCACCAGTGTACAAAAGGAGGAAGTGTGCACTCTGCTGACCCAAAGTATAACTGCATTTTAACATATGCACCATTGAACACAAGCATATCATTTAGACCAGTGGTTCTCAACTGGACCAACGATCACCCTGGGATGACAGGCCACGACCCAAATATGACTTAGACTTGTAAAATATAAGGTAAAATGTTGTTGTTGAGTAAGCATTAAACTAGCCAAAAACGTCATTTAACAGACTCAAGTAGTGATTCTATACTTTTTCTGTACATAAATATTAAAGCAGTACTAAGTAACTTGGTCACCTTAATAAATCCTTTCCGTAGTCCCTCTGGGGGTAATACAAGTGTTAATGGGATGATTGGGGGGTCTTTCGTCTCCCCCTGGTGTCTCTGGCCAGAAAACCACAATTGCAACTTGACTGCCACCGGACCGGAGCAACCAATACACACTAATGAAATCACAAAGAAGAAGCTAACAGGCTAACGGGCAAAGCTAACTGCGGGCTAGCGCCACTTTAAAAGTACTTACAGCCAAAAATGATCTCCATTGTGTAATTGGATGTACAATAACCCTCTCTCCCTTCGTCTTTTCTGTCAGCGTAGTATTTACTCTCAGGGACAATTATTACGTAAAAAAATCGCAACATGCTGCAGTTGCGCTTATGGCCTCTAGGGGCATGAGTTACTTAGTACTGCTTTAAAAGAAATGTGTTCCGGGAAAGGGTTGCAACCTTACCTTACATTAACATGTGTATCATACCTGTATGCACCTGTTGCTCAAATAAATAATAATAATAAAAAAAAACACTGACACCGGTTCGCCGATATATGGTCATGTTTGAAAACAGTCAAGGGGAAAGCAATTTGGAGAAAAATCTAAACTATCTCTAATTATTCAAAAACAACTTTAACAAATGCAGAATTATTTATATACTTTTTTACCCAATAAAGATACAAAGACATGGGGAGGCGCAAAGTGGCTTAACAGCCCATAAATACATAAATAACGGAGAATGCTTACATGAGGCTTCATGTTAGCAGCATGCTAATGCTAGCACTAGTGCTAGCTACGACTGCCGTTTTTCGCTTCTACTGAACAATCTACTGTGAAAAAATATCCATATGGACCGGATTTAGACTTGACTATATTTATATGTGATAAATAAGCTCATATTCCACCAGAAAATGGCTAAAAAGAGTGACACATTTTCTTTCCCAAAAGATTCTGTTTTCCCCCTCGGCAAAGCCATGCCCCCTTGTATCAATCAATCAATCAATGGTTTTGTATAGCCCAATATCACAACAGGAGTTTCCTCATAGGGCTGTAACAAACATTAAGGCAATAAAACAGAGCAGTAAATAAGATAATGTAAAGTTCCGGTGAATCAAATATCCAGGCAAACATAATGTCCAAATAAGCGTCAGCAGTGGGTGGGACGAGCAGCTCGGGTGTCCCCTGTCCTTAGACTCTCCAGCACGGCAAGGAAAAACTCAAAAACCCAGTGGGAGAAACGAGAAACCTTGAGGAGAACCACAGAAGGAGAGATCCACTCCCATGGACGGACAGGCTATAGAGACCCAGGGCCGAAGGAGTCCCTCAGCAGACGGGCCAAGATCACAGACCGTCCAGTCCTTGTTGTCAGTAGGCAGGGTTCCTCCGTTCAGCCGGGTTCCTCCGTTTGATCTAGACAGGCACTCCCGAGGGGGAGTGGGACAGGAGACACCATGTGAATAGTAATGAACAGACTACAGATAAAATAAATATTGTATCATAATAAGACAAGGTTTGCAGTAAGAAGAAGAATGAATTCTATGACGCGTTGCCATCTGTATCTATTAGCAAAATCTGACTCTTTTCAATCCGTCTCATGTTTAAAGAAATGCTTTTTTGTGATGACCGAAGCCCAGCCGACAGACAGACTGCAAAACGACTCTAGTTCTAGATACTTCTACTTGCTGAGTGGCCAACCTGCGTAAGTGACACATTTGCTACATACAAGCTGACAGCACACTGTGCAGCGCGGTGCAGATTATATAATAGCTTGAGGGTATGGCATAAAATGATGTCTTGTTATGATGTGATTTAATCAGCATTACTTTGAATAATGATATTAATAATAATTAAAGCCGCAAGCGGCATTGGGAGGCCCTCGCGGGCCGCGGTGGCCGGTTGACGCCGGTTCCCGCACGCCGCCGCAATAACCGGGAGGCGCTGCCGCGCCCTACCTGCTTATAATGTCGCAGCCACCCTCGGTGGAGTGTATAAAAGAGCATAGGCAAGAAATGGCGCCTTCGGCGCCGATTGTTCCAAAATGGCCGACCTCCTGTTGGTCACCTAGCAACCATGTAATGTACAATAACCGGGGGGCGCTGCCGCGCCCTACCTGCTTATAATGTCGCTGCCACCTTCGGTGGAGTTTATAAAAGAGCTGGCAAAAGAAATGGCGCCTTCGGCGCTTATTTTTCCCAAAATGGCCGACCTCCTGTTGGTCACCTAGCAACCATGTAATGTACTTTTTTGTTCGGACAGTCATGACGCACGCGTGTACCAATTTTGGTTTGGCTACGACAAAGTTGACATTGGGTCGTTGCCATGGCAACACGGTGGGAAAAGGGGCGGGGCATCAATATATATTTTGTTCGGGATCACGTGACGGATGTGTGTACCAAATTTCATGAATCTACGACAAAGTTTAATTTTTGTCTTCATTCATTTTTATTTTGTGCTCTGCAGGGGGCGCTATTGCGGCAATTTTCTAATTTCCTATATCAAAACATCCGGGGTCGACGACTCGACCAACTATTCAAGTTTCGCTCAAATCGGCCAAAGTATGTGCGAGTTACGGCTGTTTGAACGCGGCGGCGAGCGCCAAAAACGGACGCGGAATTCATGGCGTTGCCACGGCAACACCGTTAATCCTATTAAAAAGTTTTTAATAACTTTTAATCTCCCACATGTGGAGATGATCTGGAGCGAACGGGGAGTCGCTGCGTTCAATGGCCTAGGACGAGTTCGTTCAAATGTGTGGGCATAAAATGGCGCCTTTGGCGCCAAGTCTCTCTTCGGGCCAATATGGCCGCCATACTGTTGGTTGCCTAGCAACCATGTAATGTACAATAACCGGGGGGCGCTGCCGCGCCCTACCTGCTTATAATGTCGCTGCCACCCTCGGTGGAGTTTATAAAAGAGCTGGCAAAAGAAATGGCGCCTTCGGCGCTGATTTTCCCAAAATGGCCGACCTCCTGGTGGTCACCTAGCAACCATGTAATGTACTTTTTTGTTCGGACAGTCATGACGCACGCGTGTACCAATTTTGGTTTGGCTGCAGCAAAGTTGACATTGGGTCGTTGCCATGGCAACACGGTGGGAAAAGGGGCGGGGCATCAATATATTTTTTGTTTGGGATCACGTGACGGATGTCTGTACCAAATTTCATGCATCTACGGCAAAGTTTAATTTTTGGCTCCATTCATTTATATTTTGTGCTCTGCAGGGGGCGCTATTGCGGCAATTTTCAAAATTCCTATATCAAAACATCCGGGGTCAACGACTCGACCAACGATTCAAGTTTCGCTCAAATCGGCCAAAGTATGTGCGAGTTATGACTGTTTGAACGCGGCGGCGAGCGGCGAAAACGGACGCCAAATTCATGGCGTTGCCACGGCAAAACCAAAAATCCTATTAAAAAGTTTTTAATAACTTTTGATGTCCCACATGTGGAGATGATCTGGAGCGAACGGGGAGTCGCTGCGTTCAACGGCCTAGGACGAGTTCGTTCAAATGCGAGGGCATGAAATGGCGCCTTCGGCGCCAATTCCCTCTTCTGGCCAATATGGCCGCCATACTGTTGGTTGCCTAGCAACCGCGTAATGTGTTTTTTTGTTTGGCTTCACGTGACCAATAACTGTGCCGAATTTTTTTCGTCTACGACAAACTAAAATTTTCGGGGTTTTCGGGTCTTGTCATAGGGCGCAATGTAAACTTGATTTTCCAGGGGGCGCTGACGCGCCATCTTTGAGATTTTTTTTTTTTTCTAAATGTGAAAAATGTTTTTTTCATGTGCTTGAATTTTGTGCAAAAATTCAGGACTTTTCGTCAGTGGGAAAGTGGACTTTTTTCGGAGAAGAAAAATAATAATAATTAAAGCCGCAAGCGGCATTGGGAGGCCCTCGCGGGCCGCGGTGGCCGATTGACGCCGGTTCCCGCACGCCGCCGCAATAACCGGGAGGCGCTGCCGCGCCCTACCTGCTTATAATGTCGCTGCCACCCTTGGTGGAGTTTATAAAAGAGCACAGGCAAGAAATGGCGCCTTCGGCGCCGATTGTCCCAAAATGGCCGACCTCCTGTTGGTAACCTAGCAACCATGTAATTTACAATAACCGGGGGGCGCTGCCGCGCCCTACCAGCTCATAATGTCGCTGCCACCCTCGGTGAAGTTTATAAAAGAGCTGGCAAAAGAAATGGTGCCTTCGGCGCTGATTTTCCCAAAATGGCCGACCTCCTGTTGGTCACCTAGCAACCATGTAATGTACTTTTTTGTTCGGACAGTCATGACGCACGCCTGTACCGATTTTGGTGTGTCTGCGGCAAAGTTGACATTGGGTCGTTGCCATGGCAACACGGTGGGAAAAGGGGCGGGGCATCAATATATTTTTTGTTCGGGATCACGTGACGGATGTCTGTACCAAATTTCATGCATCTACGACAAAGTTTAATTTTTGGCTCCATTCATTTTTATTTTGTGCTCTGCAGGGGGCGCTATTGCGGCAATTTTCAAAATTCCTATATCAAAACATCCGGGGTCGACGACTCGACCAACGGTTAAAATTTTGTTCAAATCGGCCAAAGTATGTGTGAGTTATGACTGTTTGAACACGGCGGCGAGCGGCGAAAACGGACGCCAAATTCATGGCGTTGCCACGGCAAAACCAAAAATCCTATTAAAAAGTTTTTAACAACTTTTAATCTCCCACATGTGGAGATGATCTGGAGCGAACGGGGAGTCGCTGCGTTCAACGGCCTAGGACGAGTTCGTTCAAATGCGTGGGCATGAAATGGCGCCTTCGGCGCCAAGTCCCTCTTCGGGCCAATATGGCCGCCATACTGTTGGTTGCCTAGCAACCGCGTAATGTGTTTTTTTGTTCGGCTTCACGTGACCAATCACTGTGCCGAATTTTTTTCGTCTACGACGAAGTAAGTTTTTCGGGTTTTGCGGCATTTTGGGGGTGTTTAACATGGGGCGCAATGTTAACGTGGTTTTTCCAGGGGGCGCTGACGCGCCATTTTTTTGAATTTTTACATTTTCTAAATGTGAAAGATCTTAGATTTACGTGCTTGAATTTTGTGCAAAAATTCAGGACTTTTCGTCGGTGGGAAAGTGGATTTAGGGGGGGAGAAGAAAAATAATAATAATAATTAAAGCCGCAAGCGGCATTGGGAGGCCCTCGCGGGCCGCGGTGGCCGGTTGACGCCGGTTCCCGCACGCCGCCGCAATAACCGGGGGGCGCTGCCGCGCCCTACGTGCTTATAATGTCGCTGCCACCCTCGGTGAAGTGTATAAAAGAGCAGGCAAAAGAAATGGCGTCTTCGGCGCTGATTTTCCCAAAATGGCCGACCTCCTGTTGGTCGCCTAGCAACCATGTAATGTACTTTTTTGTTCGGACAGTCATGACGCACGTGTGTACCAATTTTGGTTCGGCTGCGGCAAAGTTGACATTGGGCCGTTGCCATGGCAACACGGTGGGAAAAGGGGCGGGGCATCAATATATTTTTTGTTCGGGATCACGTGACGGATGTCTGTACCAAATTTCATGCATCTACGACAAAGTTGAATTTTTGGCTCCATTCATTTTTATTTTCTGCTCTGCAGGGGGCGCTATTGCGGCAATTTTCAAATTTCCTATATCAGAACATCCGGGGTCAACGACTCGACCAACGATTCAAGTTTCGCTCAAATCGGCCAAAGTATGTGTGAGTTACGGCTGTTTGAACACGGCGGCGAGCGGCGAAAACGGACGCCAAATTCATGACGTTGCCACGGCAAAACCAAAAATCCTATTAAAAAGTTTTTAATAACTTTTGATCTCCCACATGTGGAGATGATCTGGAGCGAACGGGGAGTCGCTGCGTTCAACGGCCTAGGACGAGTTCGTTCAAATGCGTGGGCATGAAATGGCGCCTTCGGCGCCAAGTCCCTCTTCGGGCCAATATGGCCGCCATACTGTTGGTTGCCTAGCAACCGCGTAATGTGTTTTTTTTTTTGGCTTCACGTGACCAATAACTGTGCCGAATTTTTTTCGTCTACGACGAAGTACGTTTTTCGGGTTTTGCGGTTTTTTGGGGCGTCCTGCCATAGGGCGCAATGTTAACGCCGTTTTTCCAGGGGGCGCTGACGCGCCATTTTTTTGAATTTTTACAATTTGGAGATGTGAAGTTTTTTTTTTTCACCTAATTGAATTTTGGGCAAAAATTCAGGAGTTTTCGTCGGTGGGAAAGTGCCGAAACTGGCGTTTTGGGGGAGAGGAAAAAAAATAATAATAATTAAAGCCGCAAGCGGCATTGGGAGGCCCTCGCGGGCCGCGGTGGCCGATTGACGCCGGTTCCCGCACGCCGCCGCAATAACCGGGAGGCGCTGCCGCGCCCTACCTGCTTATAATGTCGCTGCCACCCTCGGTGGAGTTTATAAAAGAGCAAAGGCAAGGATTGGCGCCTTCGGCGCCGATAGTCCCAAAATGGCCGACCTCCTGTTGGTCACCTAGCAACCATGTAATGTACAATAGCCGGGGGGCGCTGCCGCGCCCTACCTATTTATAATGTCGCCGCCACCCTCGGTGGAGTTTATAAAAGAGCTGGCAAAAGAAATGGCGCCTTCGGCGCCTTTTTTCCCAAAATGGCCGACCTCCTGTTGGTTGCCTAGCAACCGTGTAATGTACTTTTTTGTTGGGACAGTCATGACGCACGAGTGTACCAATTTTGGTTTGGCTACGACAAAGTTGACATTGGGTCGTTGCCATGGCAACACGGTGGGAAAAGGGGCGGGGCATCAATATATTTTTTGTTCGGGATCACGTGACGGATGTCTGTACCAAATTTCAAGCATCTACGACAAAGTTTAATTTTTGGCTCCATTCATTTTTATTTTGTGCTCTGCAGGGGGCGCTATTGCGGCAATTTTCAAATTTCCTATATCAAAACATCCGGGGTCGACGACTCGACCAACGATTCAAGTTTTGTTCAAATCGGCCAAAGTATGTGTGAGTTACGGCTGTTTGAACACGGCGGCGAGCGGCGAAAACGGACGCCAAATTCATGGCGTTGCCACGGCAAAACCAAAAATCCTATTAAAAAGTTTTTAATAACTTTTGATGTCCCACATGTGGAGATGATCTGGAGCGAACGGGGAGTCGCTGCGTTTAACGGCCTAGGACGAGTTCGTTCAAATGCGTGGGCATGAAATGGCGCCTTCGGCGCCAAGTCCCTCTTCGGGCCAATATGGCCGCCATACTGTTGGTTGCCTAGCAACCGCGTAATGTGTTTTTTTGTTTGGCTTCACGTGACCAATAACTGTGCCGAATTTTTTTCGTCTACGTCAAACTAAAATTTTCGGGGTTTTCGGGTCTTGTCATAGGGCGCAATGTAAACTTGATTTTCCAGGGGGCGCTGACGCGCCATCTTTGAGATTTTTTTTTTTTTCTAAATGTGAAAAATGTTTTTTTCATGTGCTTGAATTTTGTGCAAAAATTCAGGACTTTTCGTCAGTGGGAAAGTGGACTTTTTTCGGAGAAGAAAAATAATAATAATAATTAAAGCCGCAAGCGGCATTGGGAGGCCCTCGCGGGCCGCGGTGGCCGATTGACGCCGGTTCCCGCACGCCGCCGCAATAACCGGGAGGCGCTGCCACGCCATACCTGCTTATAATGTCGCTGCCACCCTCGGTGGAGTTTATAAAAGAGCAAAGGCAAGGATTGGCGCCTTCGGCGCCGATAGTCCCAAAATGGCCGACCTCCTGTTGGTCACCTAGCAACCATGTAATTTACAATAGCCGGGGGGCGCTGCCGCGCCCTACCTATTTATAATGTCGGCGCCACCCTCGGTGGAGTTTATAAAAGAGCTGGCAAAAGAAATGGCGCCTTCGGCGCCTTTTTTCACAAAATGGCCGACCTCCTGTTGGTTGCCTAGCAACCGTGTAATGTACTTTTTTGTTGGGACAGTCATCACGCACGAGTGTACCAATTTTGGTTTGGCTACGACAAAGTTGACATTGGGTCGTTGCCATGGCAACACGGTGGGAAAAGGGGCGGGGCATCAATATATTTTTTGTTCGGGATCACGTGACGGATGTCTTTACCAAATTTCATGCATCTACGACAAAGTTAAATTTTTGGCTCCATTAATTTTTATTTTGTGCTCTGCAGGGGGCGCTATTGCGGCAATTTTCAAATTTCCTATATCAAAACATCCGGGGTCAACGACTCGACCAACGGTTAAAATTTTGTTCAAATCGGCCAAAGTATGTGTGAGTTATGACTGTTTGAACACGGCGGCGAGCGGCGAAAACGGACGCCAAATTCATGGCGTTGCCACGGCAAAACCAAAAATGCTATTAAAAAGTTTTTAATAACTTTTGATGTCCCACATGTGGAGATGATCTGGAGCGAACGGGGAGTCGCTGCGTTCAACGGCCTAGGACGAGTTCGTTCAAATGCGTGGGCATGAAATGGCGCCTTCGGCGCCAAGTCCCTCTTCTGGCCAATATGGCCGCCATACTGTTGGTTGCCTAGCAACCGCGTAATGTGTTTTTTTGTTTGGCTTCACGTGACCAATCACTGTGCCGAATTTTTTTCGTCTATGACGAACTAAAATTTTCAGATTTTTCGGTGTCTCTCCATAGGCGCAATGTAATCTTGATTTTCCAGGGGGCGCTGACGCGCCATTTTTGTGATTTTTGTAACGAAACTTTTTGACACTGTGTATCGCCGTGATTTCTAATTTTGGGCAAAAAATTGGGAGTTTTCGTCGAAGATTGGGCGATTTATTCCCAAAAAACACGGATAGAAGAAAAATAATAATAATTAAAGCCGCAAGCGGCATTGGGAGGCCCTCGCGGGCCGCGGTGGCCGGTTGACGCCGGTTCCCGCACGCCGCCGCAATAACCGGGAGGCGCTGCCGCGCCCTACCTGCTTATAATGTCGCAGCCACCCTCGGTGGAGTGTATAAAAGAGCATAGGCAAGAAATGGCGCCTTCGGCGCCGATTGTTCCAAAATGGCCGACCTCCTGTTGGTCACCTAGCAACCATGTAATGTACAATAACCGGGGGGCGCTGCCGCGCCCTACCTGCTTATAATGTCGCTGCCACCTTCGGTGGAGTTTATAAAAGAGCTGGCAAAAGAAATGGCGCCTTCGGCGCTTATTTTTCCCAAAATGGCCGACCTCCTGTTGGTCACCTAGCAACCATGTAATGTACTTTTTTGTTCGGACAGTCATGACGCACGCGTGTACCAATTTTAGTTTGGCTACGACAAAGTTGACATTGGGTCGTTGCCATGGCAACACGGTGGGAAAAGGGGCGGGGCATCAATATATATTTTGTTCGGGATCACGTGACGGATGTCTGTACCAAATTTCATGAATCTACGACAAAGTTTAATTTTTGTCCTCATTCATTTTTATTTTGTGCTCTGCAGGGGGCGCTATTGCGGCAATTTTCTAATTTCCTATATCAAAACATCCGGGGTCGACGACTCGACCAACTATTCAAGTTTCGCTCAAATCGGCCAAAGTATGTGCGAGTTACGGCTGTTTGAACGCGGCGGCGAGCGCCAAAAACGGACGCGGAATTCATGGCGTTGCCACGGCAACACCGTTAATCCTATTAAAAAGTTTTTAATAACTTTTAATCTCCCACATGTGGAGATGATCTGGAGCGAACGGGGAGTCGCTGCGTTCAATGGCCTAGGACGAGTTCGTTCAAATGTGTGGGCATAAAATGGCGCCTTTGGCGCCAAGTCTCTCTTCGGGCCAATATGGCCGCCATACTGTTGGTTGCCTAGCAACCATGTAATGTACAATAACCGGGGGGCGCTGCCGCGCCCTACCTGCTTATAATGTCGCTGCCACCCTCGGTGGAGTTTATAAAAGAGCTGGCAAAAGAAATGGCGCCTTCGGCGCTGATTTTCCCAAAATGGCCGACCTCCTGGTGGTCACCTAGCAACCATGTAATGTACTTTTTTGTTCGGACAGTCATGACGCACGCGTGTACCAATTTTGGTTTGGCTGCAGCAAAGTTGACATTGGGTCGTTGCCATGGCAACACGGTGGGAAAAGGGGCGGGGCATCAATATATTTTTTGTTTGGGATCACGTGACGGATGTCTGTACCAAATTTCATGCATCTACGGCAAAGTTTAATTTTTGGCTCCATTCATTTATATTTTGTGCTCTGCAGGGGGCGCTATTGCGGCAATTTTCAAAATTCCTATATCAAAACATCCGGGGTCAACGACTCGACCAACGATTCAAGTTTCGCTCAAATCGGCCAAAGTATGTGCGAGTTATGACTGTTTGAACGCGGCGGCGAGCGGCGAAAACGGACGCCAAATTCATGGCGTTGCCACGGCAAAACCAAAAATCCTATTAAAAAGTTTTTAATAACTTTTGATGTCCCACATGTGGAGATGATCTGGAGCGAACGGGGAGTCGCTGCGTTCAACGGCCTAGGACGAGTTCGTTCAAATGCGAGGGCATGAAATGGCGCCTTCGGCGCCAATTCCCTCTTCTGGCCAATATGGCCGCCATACTGTTGGTTGCCTAGCAACCGCGTAATGTGTTTTTTTGTTTGGCTTCACGTGACCAATAACTGTGCCGAATTTTTTTCGTCTACGACAAACTAAAATTTTCGGGGTTTTCGGGTCTTGTCATAGGGCGCAATGTAAACTTGATTTTCCAGGGGGCGCTGACGCGCCATCTTTGAGATTTTTTTTTTTTTCTAAATGTGAAAAATGTTTTTTTCATGTGCTTGAATTTTGTGCAAAAATTCAGGACTTTTCGTCAGTGGGAAAGTGGACTTTTTTCGGAGAAGAAAAATAATAATAATAATAATTAAAGCCGCAAGCGGCATTGGGAGGCCCTCGCGGGCCGCGGTGGCCGATTGACGCCGGTTCCCGCACGCCGCCGCAATAACCGGGAGGCGCTGCCGCGCCCTACCTGCTTATAATGTCGCTGCCACCCTCGGTGGAGTTTATAAAAGAGCTGGCAAAAGAAATGGCGCCTTCGGCGCTGATTTTTCCCAAAATGGCCGACCTCCTGTTGGTCACCTAGCAACCATGTAATGTACTTTTTTGTTCGGACAGTCATGACGCACGCGTGTACCAATTTTGGTTTGGCTGCGGCAAAGTTGACATTGGGTCGTTGCCATGGCAACACGGTGGGAAAAGGGGCGGGGCATCAATATATTTTTTATTCGGGATCACGTGACGGATGTCTGTACCAAATTTCATGCATCTACGACAAAGTTTAATTTTTGGCTCCATTCATTTTTATTTTGTGCTCTGCAGGGGGCGCTATTGCGGCAATTTTCAAAATTCCTATATCAAAACATCCGGGGTCGACGACTCGACCAACGATTCAAGTTTTGTTCAAATCGGCCAAAGTATGTGTGAGTTACGGCTGTTTGAACACGGCGGCGAGCGGCGAAAACGGACGCCAAATTCATGGCGTTGCCACGGCAAAACCAAAAATGCTATTAAAAAGTTTTTAATAACTTTTAATCTCCCACATGTGGAGATGATCTGGAGCGAACGGGGAGTCGCTGCGTTAAAAGCCCTAGGACGAGTTCGTTCAAATGCGTGGGCATGAAATGGCGCCTTCGGCGCCAAGTCCCTCTTCGGGCCAATATGGCCGCCATACTGTTGGTTGCCTAGCAACCGCGTAATGTGTTTTTTTGTTTGGCTTCACGTGACCAATCACTGTGCCGAATTTTTTTCGTCTACGACAAAGTACGTTTTTCAGGTTTTGCGGTATTTTGGGGGTGTTTTACATAGGGCGCAATGTTAACGTGGTTTTTCCAGGGGGCGCTGACGCGCCATTTTTTTGAATTTTTCAATTTTCTAAATGTGAAAGTTCTTAGAATCACGTGCTTGAATTTTGAGCAAAAATTCAGGACTTTTCGTCAGTGGGAAAGTGGATTTAGGGGGGGAGAAGAAAAATAATAATAATAATAAGAAAAACCCATACAATAACAATATGGGGCCGCCTCCGGCGGCAAACCTTATATATTCGGAAAGGTCTCACGTCCAGTAATCCAACCGTAAGGTTTATTATCCAATACGAGCGCGTTGCGCTCGTCTTTTACCTCCTCTTTCTCAATGTTTCTCTATCCGTTTTTTTTTTTGTATTTTTGTGAGTACAAGAACAAATTTGCCGCTTTCGCGGCAAATACTTATATCACCGGATAGGGCTCGATGCCCTGATTCACTGTATCAGTGTTTTGGGCTTTGGTGAGTGGCCATGGTCGATGACGAGCTTCGCTCGTCATCGACCACTTTCTTGTCCATGTTGCGCCTTGACTGTGGTTTTCACCTCTTTTTTTTTAAAAGCAGCAACAAATGTGCCGCTTTCGCGGCACACGCCTATATCATCGGACAGGTGTTGGTGCCGGGAGCCCCCTGATTACTGTCTCATACATGGGTTTTGAGCGCTCCGCGCTCTTTTCCCGTGGGACGTGCGCTACGCGCACGTCTTTCTTTAGTGCGCTCCGCGCACTGCTTGTACAATTACAAGAGGCCCGAGACCTGCCAGGTCCGCTCGGGCCTAATTAAAGCCGCAAGCGGCATTGGGAGGCCCTCGCGGGCCGCGGTGGCCGATTGACGCCGGTTCCCGCACGCCGCCGCAATAACCGGGAGGCGCTGCCGCGCCCTACCTGCTTATAATTTCGCTGCCACCCTCGGTGGAGTTTATAAAAGAGCATAGACAAGAAATGGCGCCTTTGGCGCTTATTTTTCCCAAAATGGCCGACCTCCTGTTGGTCGCCTAGCAACCATGTAATGTACTTTTTTGTTCGGACAGTCATGACGCACGAGTGTACCAATTTTGGTTTGGCTACGACAAAGTTGATATTGGGTCGTTGCCATTGCAACACGGTGGGAAAAGGGGCGGGGCTTCAATGTATTTTTTGTTCGGGATCACGTGACGGATGTCTGTACCAAATTTCATGAATCTACGAAAAAGTTTAATTTTTGGCTCCATTCATTTTTATTTTGTGCTCTGCAGGGGGCGCTATTGCGGCAATTTTCAAATTTCCTATATCAAAACATCCGGGGTCGACGACTCGACCAACGATTCAAGTTTCGCTCAAATCGGCCAAAGTATGTGCGAGTTACGGCTGTTTGAAAACGGCGGCGAGCGGCGAAAACGGACGCCAAATTCATGGCGTTGCCACGGCAAAACCAAAAATCCTATTAAAAAGTTTTTAATAACTTTTAATCTCCCACATGTGGAGATGATCTGGAGCGAACGGGGAGTCGCTGCGTTCAACAGCCTAGGACGAGTTCGTTCAAATGCGTTGGCATGAAATGGCGCCTTCGGCGCCAAGTCCCTCTTCGGGCCAATATGGCCGCCATACTGTTGGTTGCCTAGCAACCGCGTAATGTATTTTTTTGTTGGGCTTCACGTGACCAATAACTGTGCCGAATTTTTTTCGTCTACGACGAAGTACGTTTTTCGGGTCTCGCCATACGTGCAATGTAATCTAGTTTTCCAGGGGGCGCTGACGCGCAATTTTTTTGAAATGTAAAATTTCGAAATTGCACGATTCGAGCGGTGAACATTTTAGAATGATGTGCCAAAATTCAGGACTTTTCATCACAAGATAAAGGAGTTAAGGTGGGGAGAGGAAAAATAATAATAATAAGAAAAACTCATACAAAAACAATATGGGGCCGCCTCCGGCGGCTAACCTTATATATTCGGAAAGGTCTCACGTCCAGTAATCCAACCGTGGGGTTTATAGTCCAATACGAGCGCGTTGCGCTCGTCTTTTACCTCTTCTTTGTCAATGTTTCTCTATGGGATTTTTTTTTCAAATTTTTGTGAGTACAAGAACAAATGTGCCGCTTTCGCGGCAAATACTTATATCACCGGATAGGGCTCGATGCTCTGAGTCACTGTATCAGTGTTTTGAGCTTTGGTGAGTGGCCATGGTCGATGACGAGCTTCGCTCGTCATCGACCACTTTCTTGTCCATGTTGCGCCTTCACTGTGGTTTTCACCTCTTTTTTTTTACGAGCAGCAACAAATGTGCCGCTTTCGCGGCACACGCCTATATCATCGGACAGGTGTTGGTGCCGGGAGCCCCCTGATTACTGTCTCATACATGGGTTTTGAGCGCTCCGCGCTCTTTTCCCGTGGGACGTGCGCTACGCGCACGTCTTTCTTTAGTGCGCTCCGCGCACTGCTTGTACAATTACAAGAGGCCCGAGACCTGCCAGGTCCGCTCGGGCCTAATTAAAGCCGCAAGCGGCATTGGGAGGCCCTCGCGGGCCGCGGTGGCCGGTTGACGCCGGTTCCCGCACGCCGCCGCAATAACCGGGAGGCTCTGCCGCGCCCTACCTGCTTATAATGTTGCTGCCACCCTCGGTGGAGTTATAAAAGAGCCAAGGCAGGAAATGGCGCCTTCGGCGCTTATTTTTCCCAAAATGGCCGACCTCCTGTTGGTCACCTAGCAACCATGTAATGTACAATAACCGGGGGGCGCTGCCGCGCCCTACCTGCTTATAATGTCGCTGCCACCCTCGGTGGAGTTTATAAAAGAGCTGGCAAAAGAAATGGAGCCTTCGGCGCTGATTGTCCCAAAATGGCCGACCTCCTGTTGGTCGCCTAGCAACCATGTAATGTACTTTTTTGTTCGGACAGTCATGACGCACGTGTGTACCAATTTTGGTTAGGCTGCGTCAAAGTTGACATTGGGTCGTTGCCATGGCAACACGGTGGGAAAAGGGGCGGGGCATCAATTAATTTTTTGTTCGGGATCACGTGACTGATATCTGTACCAACTTTCATGAATCTACGACAAAGTTTAATTTTTGGCTCCATTCATTTTTATTTTGTGCTCTGCAGGGGGCGCTATTGCGGCAATTTTCAAATTTCCTATATCAAAACATCCGGGGTCGACGACTCGACCAACGATTCAATTTTCGTTCAAATCGGCCAAAGTATGTGCGAGTTACGGCTGTTTGAAAACGGCGGCGAGCGGCGAAAACGGACGCCAAATTCATGGCGTTGCCACGGCAAAACCAAAAGTCCTATTAAAAAGTTTTTAACAACTTTTAATCTCCCACATGTGGAGATGATCTGGAGCGAACGGGGAGTCGCTGCGTTCAACGGCCTAGGACGAGTTCGTTCAAATGCGTGGGCATGAAATGGCGCCTTCGGCGCCAAGTCCCTCTTCTGGCCAATATGGCCGCCATACTGTTGGTTGCCTAGCAACCGCGTAATGTGTTTTTTTGTTTGGCTTCACGTGACCAATCACTGTGCCGAATTTTTTTCGTCTACGACGAACTAAAATTTTCGTTTTTTTCGGTGTCTCTCCATAGGCGCAATGTAATCTTGATTTTCCAGGGGGCGCTGACGCGCCATTTTTGTGATTTTTTTAACGAAACTTTTTGACACTGTGTATCGCCGTGATTTCTAATTTTGGGCAAAAAATTGGGAGTTTTCGTCGAAGATTGGGCGATTTATTCCCAAAAAACACGGATAGAAGAAAAATAATAATAAGAATTAAAGCCGCAAGCGGCATTGGGAGGCCCTCGCGGGCCGCGGTGGCCGATTGACGCCGGTTCTCGCACGCCGCCGCAATAACCGGGAGGCGCTGCCGCGCCCTACCGGCTTATAATGTCGCTGCCACCCTCGGTGGAGTTTATAAAAGAGCATAGGCAAGAAATGGCGCCTTCGGCGCCGATTGTCCCAAAATGGCCGACCTCCTGTTGGTCGCCTAGCAACCATGTAATGTACTTTTTTGTTCGGACAGTCATGACGCACATGTGTACCAATTTTGGTTTGGCTGCGGCAAAGTTGACATTGGGTGGTTGCCATGGCAACACGGTGGGAAAAGGGGCGGGGCATCAATATATTTTTTGTTCGGGATCACGTGACGGATGTCTGTACCAAATTTCATGAATCTACGACAAAGTTTAATTTTTGGCTCCATTCATTTTTATTTTGTGCTCTGCAGGGGGCGCTATTGCGGCAATTTTCAAAATTCCTATATCAAAACATCCGGGGTCACCGACTCGACCAACGATTAAAATTACGCGCAAATCGGCCAAAGTATGTGCGAGTTATGACTGTTTGAACACGGCGGCGAGCGCCAAAAACGGACGCGGAATTCATGGCGTTGCCATGGCAAAACCAAAAATCCTATTAAAAAGTTTTTAATAACTTTTGATGTCCCACATGTGGAGATGATCTGGAGCGAACGGGGAGTCGCTGCGTTCAACGGCCTAGGACGAGTTCGTTCAAATGCGTGGGCATGAAATGGCGCCTTCGGCGCCAAGTCCCTCTTCTGGCCAATATTGACGCCATACTGTTGGTTGCCTAGCAACCGCGTAATGTGTTTTTTTGTTTGGCTTCACGTGACCGATAACTGTGCCGAATTTTTTTCGTGTACGACGAACTAAAATTTTAGGGGTTTTCGGGTCTTGTCATAGGGCGCAATGTAAACTTGATTTTCCAGGGGGCGCTGACGCGCCATATTTGAGATTTTTTATATTTTCTAAATGTGAAGAATGTTTTTTTCACGTGCTTGAATTTTGTGCAAAAATTCAGGACTTTTCGTCAGTGGGAAAGTGGACTTTTTTCGGAGAAGAAAAATAATAATAATAATAATTAAAGCCGCAAGCGGCATTGGGAGGCCCTCGCGGGCCGCGGTGGCCGATTGACGCCGGTTCCCGCACGCCGCCGCAATAACCGGGAGGCGCTGCCGCGCCCTACCTGCTTATAATGTCGCTGCCACCCTCGGTGGAGTTTATAAAAGAGCTGGCAAAAGAAATGGCGCCTTCGGCGCTGATTTTTCCCAAAATGGCCGACCTCCTGTTGGTCACCTAGCAACCATGTAATGTACTTTTTTGTTCGGACAGTCATGACGCACGCGTGTACCAATTTTGGTTTGGCTGCGGCAAAGTTGACATTGGGTCGTTGCCATGGCAACACGGTGGGAAAAGGGGCGGGGCATCAATATATTTTTTATTCGGGATCACGTGACGGATGTCTGTACCAAATTTCATGCATCTACGACAAAGTTTAATTTTTGGCTCCATTCATTTTTATTTTGTGCTCTGCAGGGGGCGCTATTGCGGCAATTTTCAAAATTCCTATATCAAAACATCCGGGGTCGACGACTCGACCAACGATTCAAGTTTTGTTCAAATCGGCCAAAGTATGTGTGAGTTATGACTGTTTGAACACGGCGGCGAGCGGCGAAAACGGACGCCAAATTCATGGCGTTGCCACGGCAAAACCAAAAATGCTATTAAAAAGTTTTTAATAACTTTTAATCTCCCACATGTGGAGATGATCTGGAGCGAACGGGGAGTCGCTGCGTTAAAAGCCCTAGGACGAGTTCGTTCAAATGCGTGGGCATGAAATGGCGCCTTCGGCGCCAAGTCCCTCTTCGGGCCAATATGGCCGCCATACTGTTGGTTGCCTAGCAACCGCGTAATGTGTTTTTTTGTTTGGCTTCACGTGACCAATCACTGTGCCGAATTTTTTTCGTCTACGACAAAGTACGTTTTTCAGGTTTTGCGGTATTTTGGGGGTGTTTTACATAGGGCGCAATGTTAACGTGGTTTTTCCAGGGGGCGCTGACGCGCCATTTTTTTGAATTTTTCAATTTTCTAAATGTGAAAGTTCTTAGAATCACGTGCTTGAATTTTGAGCAAAAATTCAGGACTTTTCGTCAGTGGGAAAGTGGATTTAGGGGGGGAGAAGAAAAATAATAATAATAATTAAAGCCGCAAGCGGCATTGGGAGGCCCTCGCGGGCCGCGGTGGCCGATTGACGCCGGTTCCCGCACGCCGCCGCAATAACCGGGAGGCGCTGCCGCGCCCTACCGGCTTATAATGTCGCTGCCACCCTCGGTGGAGTTTATAAAAGAGCATAGGCAAGAAATGGCGCCTTCGGCGCCGATTGTCCCAAAATGGCCGACCTCCTGTTGGTCACCTAGCAACCATGTAATGTACTTTTTTGTTCGGACAGTCATGACGCACGCGTGTACCAATTTTGGTTAGGCTACGACAAAGTTGACATTGGGTCGTTGCCATGGCAACACGGTGGGAAAAGGGGCGGGGCATCAATATATTTTTTGTTCGGGATCACGTGACGGATGTCTGTACCAAATTTCATGCATCTACGACAAAGTTTAATTTTTGGCTCCATTCATTTTTATTTTGTGCTCTGCAGGGGGCGCTATTGCGGCAATTTTCAAATTTCCTATATCAAAACATCCGGGGTCAACGACTCGACCAACGATTCAAGTTTCGCTCAAATCGGCCAAAGTATGTGCGAGTTATGACTGTTTGAACGCGGCGGCGAGCGGCAAAAACGGACGCTGAATTCATGGCGTTGCCACGGCAACACCGTTAAACCTATTAAAAAGTTTTTAACAACTTTTAATCTCCCACATGTGGAGATGATCTGGAGCGAACGGGAAGTCGCTGCGTTAAAAGCCCTAGGACGAGTTCGTTCAAATGCGTGGGCATGAAATGGCGCCTTCGGCGCCAATTCCCTCTTCGAGCCAATATGGCCGCCATACTGTTGGTTGCCTAGCAACCGCGTAATGTGTTTTTTTGTTTGGCTTCACGTGACCAATAACTGTGCCGAATTTTTTTCGTCTACGACGAAGTACGTTTTTCGGGTCTCGCCATACGTGCAATGTAATCTAGTTTTCCAGGGGGCGCTGACGCGCCATTTTTTTGAAATGTAAAATTTCGAAATTGCACGATTCGAGCGGTTAACATTTTAGAATTATGTGCCAAAATTCAGGACTTTTCATCACAAGATAAAGGAGTTAAGGTGGGGAGAGGAAAAATAATAATAATTAAAGCCGCAAGCGGCATTGGGAGGCCCTCGCGGGCCGTGGTGGCCGATTGACGCCGGTTCGCGCACGCCGCCGCAATAACCGGGAGGCGCTGCCGCGCCCTACCTCCGTATAATGTCGCTGCCACCCTCGATGGAGTTTATAAAAGAGCAAAGGCAAGAAATGGCGCCTTCGGCGCCGATTGTCCCAAAATGGCCGACCTCCTGTCGGTCACCTAGCAACCATGTAATGTACAATAACCGGGAGGCGCTGCCGCGCCCTACCTGCTTATAATGTCGCTGCCACCCTCGGTGGAGTTTATAAAAGAGCAGGCAAAAGAAATGGCGCCTTCGGCGCTGATTTTCCCAAAATGGCCGACCTCCTGTTGGTCGCCTAGCAACCATGTAATGTACTTTTTTGTTCGGACAGTCATGACGCACGTGTGTACCAATTTTGGTTTGGCTAGGACAAAGTTGACATTGGGTCGTTGCCATGGCAACACGGTGGAAAAAGGGGCGGGGCATCAATATATTTTTTGTTCGGGATCACGTGACGGATGTCTGTACCAAATTTCATGCATCTACGACAAAGTTTAATTTTTGGCTCCATTCATTTTTATTTTGTGCTCTGCAGGGGGCGCTATTGCGGCAATTTTCAAAATTCCTATATCAAAACATCCGGGGTCGACGACTCGACCAACGATTCAATTTTTTTTCAAATCGGCCAAAGTATGTGTGAGTTACGGCTGTTTGAACACGGCGGCGAGCAGCGAAAACGGACGCCAAATTCATGGCGTTGCCACGGCAACACCGTTAAACCTATTAAAAAGTTTTTAATAACTTTTAATCTCCCACATGTGGAGATGATCTGGAGCGAACGGGGAGTCGCTGCGTTCAACGGCCTAGGACGAGTTCGTTCAAATGCGTGGGCATGAAATGGCGCCTTCGGCGCCAATTCCCTCTTCGGGCCAATATGGCCGCCATACTGTTGGTTGCCTAGCAACCGCGTAATGTGTTTTTTTGTTGGGCTTCACGTGACCAATCACTGTGCCGAATTTTTTTCGTCTACGACGAAGTACGTTTTTCGGGTCTCGCCATACGTGCAATGTAATCTAGTTTTCCAGGGGGCGCTGACGCGCCATTTTTTTGAAATGTAAAATTTCGAAATTGCACGATTCGAGCGGTTAACATTTTAGAATTATGTGCCAAAATTCAGGACTTTTCATCACAAGATAAAGGAGTTAAGGTGGGGAGAGGAAAAATAATAATAATAATAAGAAAAACTCATACAATAACAATATGGGGCCGCCTCCGGCGGCTAACCTTATATATTCGGAAAGGTCTCATGTCCAGTAATCCACCTATGGGGTTTATTATCCAATACGAGCGCGTTGCGCTCGTCTTTTACCTCTACTATTTCAATGTTTCTCTATGGAATTTTTTTTGCGTATTTTTGTGAGTACAAGAACAAATTTGCCGCTTTCGCGGCAAATACTTATATCACCGGATAGAGCTCGATGCCCCGAGTCACTGTATCAGTGTTTTGGGCTTTGGTGAGTGGCCATGGTCGATGACGAGCTTCGCTCGTCATCGACCACTTTCTTGTCCATGTTGCGCCTTCACTGTGGTTTTCACCTTTTTTTTTTTAAAAGCAGCAACAAATGTGCCGCTTTCGCGGCACACGCCTATATCATCGGACAGGTGTTGGTGCCGGGAGTCCCCTGATTACTGTCTCATACATGGGCCTTGAGCGCTCCGCGCTCTTTTCCCGTGGGACGTGCGCTACGCGCACGTCTTTCTTCAGTGCGCTCCGCGCACTGCTTGTACAATTACAAGAGGCCCGAGACCTGCCAGGTCCGCTCGGGCCTAATAATAATAATAATAAGAAAAACTCATACAAAAACAATATGGGGCCACCTCCGGCGGCTAACCTTATATATTCGGAAAGGTCTCACGTCCAGTAATCCAGCTATGGTGTTTATTATCCAATACGAGCGCGTTGCGCTCGTCTTTTACCTCTACTATTTCAATGTTTCTCTATGGAATTTTTTTTCCGTATTTTTGTGAGTACAAGAACAAATTTGCCGCTTTCGCGGCAAATACTTATATCACCGGATAGGGCTCGATGCCCCGAGTCACTGTATCAGTGTTTTGGGCTTTGGTGAGTGGCCATGGTCGATGACGAGCTTCGCTCGTCATCGACCACTTTCTTGTCCATGTTGCGCCTTCACTGTGGTTTTCACCTTTTTTTTTTTAAAAGCAGCAACAAATGTGCCGCTTTCGCGGCACACGCCTATATCATCGGACAGGTGTTGGTGCCGGGAGCCCACTGATTACTGTCTCATACATGGGTTTTGAGCGCTCCGCGCTCTTTTCCCGTGGGACGTGCGCTACGCGCACGTCTTTCTTCAGTGCGCTCCGCGCACTGCTTGTACAATTACAAGAGGCCCGAGACCTGCCAGGTCCGCTCGGGCCTAATAAGAAAAACCCATACAATAACAATATGGGGCCGCCTCCGGCGGCAAACCTTATATATTCGGAAAGGTCTCACGTCCAGTAATCCACCTATGGGGTTTATTATCCAATACGAGCGCGTTGCGCTCGTCTTTTACCTCCTCTTTCTCAATGTTTCTCTATCCGTTTTTTTTTTCGTATTTTTGTGAGTACAAGAACAAATGTGCCGCTTTCGCGGCAAATACTTATATCACCGGAAAGGGCTCGATGCCCTGATTCACTGTATCAGTGTTTTGGGCTTTGGTGAGGGGCCATGGTCGATGACGAGCTTCGCTCGTCATCGACCACTTTCTTTTCCATGTTGCGCCTTCACTGAGGTTTTCACCTTTTTTTTTTACGAGCAGCAACAAATGTGCCGCTTTCGCGGCACACGCCTATATCATCGGACAGGTGTTGGTGCCGGGATCCCCCTGATTACTGTCTCATACATGGGTTTTGAGCGCTCCGCGCTCTTTTCCCGTGGGACGTGCGCTACGCGCACGTCTTTCTTTAGTGCGCTCCGCGCACTGCTTGTACAATTACAAGAGGCCCGAGACCTGCCAGGTCCGCTCGGGCCTAATAAGAAAAACCCATACAATAACAATATGGGGCCGCCTCCGGCGGCAAACCTTATATATTCGGAAAGGTCTCACGTCCAGTAATCCACCCGTAAGGTTTATAGTCCAATACGAGCGCGTTGCGCTCGTCTTTAACCTCCTCTTTCTCAATGTTTCTCTATCCGTTTTTTTTTCCGTATTTTTGTGAGTACAAGAACAAATTTGCCGCTTTCGCGGCAAATACTTATATCACCGGATAGGGCTCGATGCCCTGAGTCACTGTATCAGTGTTTTAGTGAGTGGCCATGGTCGATGACGAGCTTCGCTCGTCATCGACCACTTTCTTTTCCATGTTGCGCCTTCACTGTGGTTTTCACCTTTTTTTTTTACGAGCAGCAACAAATGTGCCGCTTTCGCGGCACACGCCTATATCATCGGACAGGTGTTGGTGCCGGGAGTCCCCTGATTACTGTCTCATACATGGGTTTTGAGCGCTCCGCGCTCTTTTCCCGTGGGACGTGCGCTACGCGCACGTCTTTCTTTAGTGCGCTCCGCGCACTGCTTGTACAATTACAAGAGGCCCGAGACCTGCCAGGTCCGCTCGGGCCTAACGAGACCTGCCAGGTCCGCTCGGGCCTAATAAAAAGAAAAACTCATACAATAACAATATGGGGCCGCCTCCGGCGGCAAACCTTATATATTCGGAAAGGTCTCACGTCCAGTAATCCAACCGTAAGGTTTATTATCCAATACGAGCGCGTTGCGCTCGTCTTTTACCTCCTCTTTCTCAATGTTTCTCTATCCGTTTTTTTTTTGTATTTTTGTGAGTACAAGAACAAATTTGCCGCTTTCGCGGCAAATACTTATATCACCGGATAGGGCTCGATGCCCTGAGTCACTGTATCAGTGTTTTGGGCTTTGGTGAGTGGCCATGGTCGATGACGAGCTTCGCTCGTCATCGACCACTTTCTTTTCCATGTTGCGCCTTCACTGTGGTTTTCACCTGTTTTTTTTTACGAGCAGCAACAAATGTGCCGCTTTCGCGGCACACGCCTATATCATCGGACAGGTGTTGGTGCCGGGAGTCCCCTGATTACTGTCTCTTACATGGGTTTTGAGCGCTCCGCGCTCTTTTCCCGTGGGACGTGCGCTACGCGCACGTCTTTCTTTAGTGCGCTCCGCGCACTGCTTGTACAATTACAAGAGGCCCGAGACCTGCCAGGTCCGCTCGGGCCTAATAATTAAAGCCGCAAGCGGCATTGGGAGGCCCTCGCGGGCCGCGGTGGCCGATTGACGCCGGTTCCCGCACGCCGCCGCAATAACCGGGAGGCGCTGCCGCGCCCTACCTGCTTATAATGTCGCTGCCACCCTCGGTGGAGTTTATAAAAGAGCTGGCAAAAGAAATGGCGCCTTCGGCGCTGATTTTTCCCAAAATGGCCGACCTCCTGTTGGTCACCTAGCAACCATGTAATGTACTTTTTTGTTCGGACAGTCATGACGCACGCGTGTACCAATTTTGGTTTGGCTGCGGCAAAGTTGACATTGGGTCGTTGCCATGGCAACACGGTGGGAAAAGGGGCGGGGCATCAATATATTTTTTATTCGGGATCACGTGACGGATGTCTGTACCAAATTTCATGCATCTACGACAAAGTTTAATTTTTGGCTCCATTCATTTTTATTTTGTGCTCTGCAGGGGGCGCTATTGCGGCAATTTTCAAAATTCCTATATCAAAACATCCGGGGTCAAGGACTCGACCAACGATTGAAGTTTTGTTCAAATCGGCCAAAGTATGTGTGAGTTACGGCTGTTTGAACACGGCGGCGAGCGGCGAAAACGGACGCCAAATTCATGGCGTTGCCACGGCAACACCGTTAAACCTATTAAAAAGTTTTTAATAACTTTTAATCTCCCACATGTGGAGATGATCTGGAGCGAACGGGGAGTCGCTGCGTTCAACGGCCTAGGACGAGTTCGTTCAAATGCGTGGGCATGAAATGGCGCCTTCGGCGCCAATTCCCTCTTCGGGCCAATATGGCCGCCATACTGTTGGTTGCCTAGCAACCGCGTAATGTGTTTTTTTGTTGGGCTTCATGTGACCAATCACTGTGCCGAATTTTTTTTGTCTACGACGAACTAAAATTTGCGGGTTTTTCGGGTCTTGTCATAGGGCGCAATGTAAACGTGATTTTCCAGGGGGCGCTGACGCGCCATATTTGAGATTTTTTATATTTTCTAAATGTGAAGAATGTTTTTTTCACGTGCTTGAATTTTGTGCAAAAATTCAGGACTTTTCGTCGGTGGGAAAGTGGACTTTTTTCGGAGAATAAAAATAATAATAATAATAATTAAAGCCGCAAGCGGCATTGGGAGGCCCTCGCGGGCCGCGGTGGCCGATTGACGCCGGTTCCCGCACGCCGCCGCAATAACCGGGAGGCGCTGCCGCGCCCTACCTGCGTATAATGTCGCTGCCACCCTCGGTGGAGTTTATAAAAGAGCTGGCAAAAGAAATGGCGCCTTCGGCGCTTATTTTTCCCAAAATGGCCGACCTCCTGTTGGTCGCCTAGCAACCGTGTAATGTACTTTTTTGTTCGGACAGTCATGACGCACGCGTGTACCAATTTTGGTTTGGCTGCGGCAAAGTTGACATTGGGTCGTTGCCATGGCAACACGGTGGGAAAAGGGGCGGGGCATCAATATATTTTTTGTTCGGGATCACGTGACGGATGTCTGTACCAAATTTCATGCATCTACGACAAAGTTTAATTTTTGGCTCCATTCATTTTTATTGTGTGCTCTGCAGGGGGCGCTATTGCGGCAATTTTCAAATTTCCTATATCAAAACATCCGGGGTCGACGACTCGACCAACGGTTAAAATTTTGTTCAAATCGGCCAAAGTATGTGTGAGTTATGACTGTTTGAACACGGCGGCGAGCGGCGAAAACGGACGCGGAATTCATGGCGTTGCCACGGCAACACCGTTAAACCTATTAAAAAGTTTTTAACAACTTTTAATCTCCCACATGTGGAGATGATCTGGAGCGAACGGGGAGTCGCTGCGTTCAACGGCCTAGGACTAGTTCGTTCAAATGCGTGGGCATGAAATGGCGCCTTCGGCGCCAAGTCCCTCTTCGGGCCAATATGGCCGCCATACTGTTGGTTGCCTAGCAACCGCGTAATGTGTTTTTTTGTTTGGCTTCACGTGACCAATCACTGTGCCGAATTTTTTTCGTCTACGACGAAGTAAAATTTTCATTTTTTTCGGTGTCTCTCCATAGGCGCAATGTAATCTTGATTTTCCAGGGGGCGCTGACGCGCCTTTTTTGTGATTTTTTGAACGAAACTTTTTGACACTGTGTATCGCCGTGATTTCTAATTTTGGGCAAAAAATGGGGAGTTTTCGTCGAAGTTTGGGCGATTTATTCCAAAAAAACACGGATAGAAGAAAAATAATAAGAATTAAAGCCGCAAGCGGCATTGGGAGGCCCTCGCGGGCCGCGGTGGCCGATTGACGCCGGTTCCCGCACGCCGCCGCAATAACCGGGAGGCGCTGCCGCGCCCTACCTGCTTATAATGTCGCTGCCACCCTCGGTGGAGTTTATAAAAGAGCAAAGGCAAGGATTGGCGCCTTCGGCGCCGATAGTCCCAAAATGGCCGACCTCCTGTTGGTCACCTAGCAACCATGTAATGTACAATAGCCGGGGGGCGCTGCCGCGCCCTACCTATTTATAATGTCGCCGCCACCCTCGGTGGAGTTTATAAAAGAGCTGGCAAAAGAAATGGCGCCTTCGGCGCCTTTTTTCCCAAAATGGCCGACCTCCTGTTGGTTGCCTAGCAACCGTGTAATGTACTTTTTTGTTGGGACAGTCATGACGCACGAGTGTACCAATTTTGGTTTGGCTACGACAAAGTTGACATTGGGTCGTTGCCATGGCAACACGGTGGGAAAAGGGGCGGGGCATCAATATATTTTTTGTTCGGGATCACGTGACGGATGTCTGTACCAAATTTCATGCATGTACGACAAAGTTTAATTTTTGGCTCCATTCATTTTTATTTTGTGCTCTGCAGGGGGCGCTATTGCAGCAATTTTCAAAATTCCTATATCAGAACATCCGGGGTCGACGACTCGACCAACGATTCAAGTTTTGTTCAAATCGGCCAAAGTATGTGTGAGTTACGGCTGTTTGAACACGGCGGCGAGCGGCGAAAACGGACGCCAAATTCATGGCGTTGCCACGGCAAAACCAAAAATGCTATTAAAAAGTTTTTAATAACTTTTAATCTCCCACATGTGGAGATGATCTGGAGCGAACGGGGAGTCGCTGCGTTAAAAGCCCTAGGACGAGTTCGTTCAAATGCGTGGGCATGAAATGGCGCCTTCGGCGCCAAGTCCCTCTTCGGGCCAATATGGCCGCCATACTGTTGGTTGCCTAGCAACCGCGTAATGTGTTTTTTTGTTGGGCTTCACGTGACCAATCACTGTGCCGAATTTTTTTCGTCTACGACGAACTAAAATTTTCAGATTTTTCGGTGTCTCTCCATAGGCGCAATGTAATCTTGATTTTCCAGGGGGCGCTGACGCGCCATTTTTGTGATTTTTTTAACGAAACTTTTTGACACTGTGTATCGCCGTGATTTCTAATTTTGGGCAAAAAATGGGGAGTTTTCGTCAAAGTTTGGGCGATTTATTCCAAAAAAACACGGATAGAAGAAAAATAATAATAAGAATAAGAAAAACCCATACAATAACAATATAGCGCCGCCTCCGGCGGCCAACCTTATATTTTCGGAAAGGTCTCACGTCCAGTAATCCACCCGTAAGGTTTATTATCCAATACGAGCGCGTTGCGCTCGTCTTTTACCTCTTCTTTCTCAATGTTTCTCTACCCGTTTTTTTTTCCGTATTTTTGTGAGTACAAGAACAAATGTGCCGCTTTCGCGGCAAACACTTATATCACCGGATAGGGCTCGATGCCCTGAGTCACTGTATCAGTGTTTTGGGCTTTGGTGAGTGGCCATGGTCGATGACGAGCTTCGCTCGTCATCGACCACTTTCTTGTCCATGTTGCGCCTTCACTGTGGTTTTCACCTTTTTTTTTTACGAGCAGCAACAAATGTGCCGCTTTCGCGGCACACGCCTATATCATCGGACAGGTGTTGGTGCCGGGAGTCCCCTGATTACTGTCTCATACATGGGTTTTGAGCGCTCCGCGCTCTTTTCCCGTGGGACGTGCGCTACGCGCACGTCTTTCTTTAGTGCGCTCCGCGCACTGCTTGTACAATTACAAGAGGCCCGAGACCTGCCAGGTCCGCTCGGGCCTAATAAATAATAATAAGAATAAGAAAAACCCATACAATAACAATATGGGGCCGCCTCCGGCGGCAAACCTTATATATTCGGAAAGGTCTCACGTCCAGTAATCCACCTATGGGGTTTATTATCCAATACGAGCGCGTTGCGCTCGTCTTTTACCTCTTCTTTCTCAATGTTTCTCTACCCGTTTTTTTTTCCGTATTTTTGTGAGTACAAGAACAAATTTGCCGCTTTCGCGGCAAATACTTATATCACCGGATAGGGCTCGATGCCCTGATTCACTGTATCAGTGTTTTGGTGAGTGGCCATGGTCGATGACGAGCTTCGCTCGTCATCGACCACTTTCTTGTCCATGTTGCGCCTTCACTGTGGTTTTCACCTTTTTTTTTTAAAAAGCAGCAACAAATGTGCCGCTTTCGCGGCACATGCCTATATCATCGGACAGGTGTTGGTGCCGGGAGCCCCCTGATTACTGTCTCATACATGGGTTTTGAGCGCTCCGCGCTCTTTTCCCGTGGGACGTGCGCTACGCGCACGTCTTTCTTCAGTGCGCTCCGCGCACTGCTTGTACAATTACAAGAGGCCCGAGACCTGCCAGGTCCGCTCGGGCCTAATAATTAAAGCCGCAAGCGGCATTGGGAGGCCCTCGCGGGCCGCGGTGGCCGGTTGACGCCGGTTCCCGCACGCCGCCGCAATAACCGGGAGGCTCTGCCGCGCCCTACCTGCTTATAATGTTGCTGCCACCCTCGGTGGAGTTATAAAAGAGCCAAGGCAGGAAATGGCGCCTTCGGCGCTTATTTTTCCCAAAATGGCCGACCTCCTGTTGGTCACCTAGCAACCATGTAATGTACAATAACCGGGGGGCGCTGCCGCGCCCTACCTGCTTATAATGTCGCTGCCACCCTCGGTGGAGTTTATAAAAGAGCTGGCAAAAGAAATGGAGCCTTCGGCGCTGATTGTCCCAAAATGGCCGACCTCCTGTTGGTCGCCTAGCAACCATGTAATGTACTTTTTTGTTCGGACAGTCATGACGCACGTGTGTACCAATTTTGGTTAGGCTGCGTCAAAGTTGACATTGGGTCGTTGCCATGGCAACACGGTGGGAAAAGGGGCGGGGCATCAATTAATTTTTTGTTCGGGATCACGTGACTGATATCTGTACCAACTTTCATGAATCTACGACAAAGTTTAATTTTTGGCTCCATTCATTTTTATTTTGTGCTCTGCAGGGGGCGCTATTGCGGCAATTTTCAAATTTCCTATATCAAAACATCCGGGGTCGACGACTCGACCAACGATTCAATTTTCGTTCAAATCGGCCAAAGTATGTGCGAGTTACGGCTGTTTGAAAACGGCGGCGAGCGGCGAAAACGGACGCCAAATTCATGGCGTTGCCACGGCAAAACCAAAAGTCCTATTAAAAAGTTTTTAACAACTTTTAATCTCCCACATGTGGAGATGATCTGGAGCGAACGGGGAGTCGCTGCGTTCAACGGCCTAGGACGAGTTCGTTCAAATGCGTGGGCATGAAATGGCGCCTTCGGCGCCAAGTCCCTCTTCTGGCCAATATGGCCGCCATACTGTTGGTTGCCTAGCAACCGCGTAATGTGTTTTTTTGTTTGGCTTCACGTGACCAATCACTGTGCCGAATTTTTTTCGTCTACGACGAACTAAAATTTTCGTTTTTTTCGGTGTCTCTCCATAGGCGCAATGTAATCTTGATTTTCCAGGGGGCGCTGACGCGCCATTTTTGTGATTTTTTTAACGAAACTTTTTGACACTGTGTATCGCCGTGATTTCTAATTTTGGGCAAAAAATTGGGAGTTTTCGTCGAAGATTGGGCGATTTATTCCCAAAAAACACGGATAGAAGAAAAATAATAATAAGAATAAGAAAAACCCATACAATAACAATATGGGGCCGCCTCCGGCGGCAAACCTTATATATTCGGAAAGGTCTCACGTCCAGTAATCCACCTATGGGGTTTATTATCCAATACGAGCGCGTTGCGCTCGTCTTTTACCTCTTCTTTCTCAATGTTTCTCTACCCGTTTTTTTTTCCGTATTTTTGTGAGTACAAGAACAAATTTGCCGCTTTCGCGGCAAATACTTATATCACCGGATAGGGCTCGATGCCCTGATTCACTGTATCAGTGTTTTGGTGAGTGGCCATGGTCGATGACGAGCTTCGCTCGTCATCGACCACTTTCTTGTCCATGTTGCGCCTTCACTGTGGTTTTCACCTTTTTTTTTTAAAAAGCAGCAACAAATGTGCCGCTTTCGCGGCACATGCCTATATCATCGGACAGGTGTTGGTGCCGGGAGCCCCCTGATTACTGTCTCATACATGGGTTTTGAGCGCTCCGCGCTCTTTTCCCGTGGGACGTGCGCTACGCGCACGTCTTTCTTCAGTGCGCTCCGCGCACTGCTTGTACAATTACAAGAGGCCCGAGACCTGCCAGGTCCGCTCGGGCCTAATAATTAAAGCCGCAAGCGGCATTGGGAGGCCCTCGCGGGCCGCGGTGGCCGGTTGACGCCGGTTCCCGCACGCCGCCGCAATAACCGGGAGGCTCTGCCGCGCCCTACCTGCTTATAATGTTGCTGCCACCCTCGGTGGAGTTATAAAAGAGCCAAGGCAGGAAATGGCGCCTTCGGCGCTTATTTTTCCCAAAATGGCCGACCTCCTGTTGGTCACCTAGCAACCATGTAATGTACAATAACCGGGGGGCGCTGCCGCGCCCTACCTGCTTATAATGTCGCTGCCACCCTCGGTGGAGTTTATAAAAGAGCTGGCAAAAGAAATGGAGCCTTCGGCGCTGATTGTCCCAAAATGGCCGACCTCCTGTTGGTCGCCTAGCAACCATGTAATGTACTTTTTTGTTCGGACAGTCATGACGCACGTGTGTACCAATTTTGGTTAGGCTGCGTCAAAGTTGACATTGGGTCGTTGCCATGGCAACACGGTGGGAAAAGGGGCGGGGCATCAATTAATTTTTTGTTCGGGATCACGTGACTGATATCTGTACCAACTTTCATGAATCTACGACAAAGTTTAATTTTTGGCTCCATTCATTTTTATTTTGTGCTCTGCAGGGGGCGCTATTGCGGCAATTTTCAAATTTCCTATATCAAAACATCCGGGGTCGACGACTCGACCAACGATTCAATTTTCGTTCAAATCGGCCAAAGTATGTGCGAGTTACGGCTGTTTGAAAACGGCGGCGAGCGGCGAAAACGGACGCCAAATTCATGGCGTTGCCACGGCAAAACCAAAAGTCCTATTAAAAAGTTTTTAACAACTTTTAATCTCCCACATGTGGAGATGATCTGGAGCGAACGGGGAGTCGCTGCGTTCAACGGCCTAGGACGAGTTCGTTCAAATGCGTGGGCATGAAATGGCGCCTTCGGCGCCAAGTCCCTCTTCTGGCCAATATGGCCGCCATACTGTTGGTTGCCTAGCAACCGCGTAATGTGTTTTTTTGTTTGGCTTCACGTGACCAATCACTGTGCCGAATTTTTTTCGTCTACGACGAACTAAAATTTTCGTTTTTTTCGGTGTCTCTCCATAGGCGCAATGTAATCTTGATTTTCCAGGGGGCGCTGACGCGCCATTTTTGTGATTTTTTTAACGAAACTTTTTGACACTGTGTATCGCCGTGATTTCTAATTTTGGGCAAAAAATTGGGAGTTTTCGTCGAAGATTGGGCGATTTATTCCCAAAAAACACGGATAGAAGAAAAATAATAATAAGAATAAGAAAAACCCATACAATAACAATATGGGGCCGCCTCCGGCGGCAAACCTTATATATTCGGAAAGGTCTCACGTCCAGTAATCCACCCGTAAGGTTTATAGTCCAATACGAGCGCGTTGCGCTCGTCTTTAACCTCCTCTTTCTCAATGTTTCTCTATCCGTTTTTTTTTCCGTATTTTTGTGAGTACAAGAACAAATTTGCCGCTTTCGCGGCAAATACTTATATCACCGGATAGGGCTCGATGCCCTGAGTCACTGTATCAGTGTTTTAGTGAGTGGCCATGGTCGATGACGAGCTTCGCTCGTCATCGACCACTTTCTTTTCCATGTTGCGCCTTCACTGTGGTTTTCACCTTTTTTTTTTACGAGCAGCAACAAATGTGCCGCTTTCGCGGCACACGCCTATATCATCGGACAGGTGTTGGTGCCGGGAGTCCCCTGATTACTGTCTCATACATGGGTTTTGAGCGCTCCGCGCTCTTTTCCCGTGGGACGTGCGCTACGCGCACGTCTTTCTTTAGTGCGCTCCGCGCACTGCTTGTACAATTACAAGAGGCCCGAGACCTGCCAGGTCCGCTCGGGCCTAATAATAAGAAAAACCAGTACAATAACAATATAGCGCCGCCTCCGGCGGCCAACCTTATATATTCGGAAAGGTCTCACGTCCAGTAATCCACCCGTAAGGTTTATTATCAAATACGAGCGCGTTGCGCTCGTATTTTACCTCTTCTTTGTCAATGTTTCTCTATGGGATTTTTTTTGCGTATTTTTGTGAGTACAAGAACAAATTTGCCGCTTTCGCGGCAAATACTTATATCACCAGATAGGGCTCGATGCCCCGAGTCACTGTATCAGTGTTTTGGGCTTTGGTGAGTGGCCTTGGTCGATGACGAGCTTCGCTCGTCATCGACCACTTTCTTGTCCATGTTGCGCCTTCACTGTGGTTTTCACCTTTTTTTTTTTAAAAGCAGCAACAAATGTGCCGCTTTCGCGGCACACGCCTATATCATCGGACAGGTGTTGGTGCCGGGAGTCCCCTGATTACTGTCTCATACATGGGTTTTGAGCGCTCCGCGCTCTTTTCCCGTGGGACGTGCGCTACGCGCACGTCTTTCTTCAGTGCGCTCCGCGCACTGCTTGTACAATTACAAGAGGCCCGAGACCTGCCAGGTCCGCTCGGGCCTAATTAAAGCCGCAAGCGGCATTGGGAGGCCCTCGCGGGCCGCGGTGGCCGATTGACGCCGGTTCCCGCACGCCGCCGCAATAACCGGGAGGCGCTGCCGCGCCCTACCTGCTTATAATGTCGCTGCCACCCTCGGTGGAGTTTATAAAAGAGCTGGCAAAAGAAATGGCGCCTTCGGCGCTGATTTTTCCCAAAATGGCCGACCTCCTGTTGGTCACCTAGCAACCATGTAATGTACTTTTTTGTTCGGACAGTCATGACGCACGCGTGTACCAATTTTGGTTTGGCTGCGGCAAAGTTGACATTGGGTCGTTGCCATGGCAACACGGTGGGAAAAGGGGCGGGGCATCAATATATTTTTTATTCGGGATCACGTGACGGATGTCTGTACCAAATTTCATGCATCTACGACAAAGTTTAATTTTTGGCTCCATTCATTTTTATTTTGTGCTCTGCAGGGGGCGCTATTGCGGCAATTTTCAAAATTCCTATATCAAAACATCCGGGGTCGACGACTCGACCAACGATTCAAGTTTTGTTCAAATCGGCCAAAGTATGTGTGAGTTACGGCTGTTTGAACACGGCGGCGAGCGGCGAAAACGGACGCCAAATTCATGGCGTTGCCACGGCAAAACCAAAAATGCTATTAAAAAGTTTTTAATAACTTTTAATCTCCCACATGTGGAGATGATCTGGAGCGAACGGGGAGTCGCTGCGTTAAAAGCCCTAGGACGAGTTCGTTCAAATGCGTGGGCATGAAATGGCGCCTTCGGCGCCAAGTCCCTCTTCGGGCCAATATGGCCGCCATACTGTTGGTTGCCTAGCAACCGCGTAATGTGTTTTTTTGTTTGGCTTCACGTGACCAATCACTGTGCCGAATTTTTTTCGTCTACGACAAAGTACGTTTTTCAGGTTTTGCGGTATTTTGGGGGTGTTTTACATAGGGCGCAATGTTAACGTGGTTTTTCCAGGGGGCGCTGACGCGCCATTTTTTTGAATTTTTCAATTTTCTAAATGTGAAAGTTCTTAGAATCACGTGCTTGAATTTTGAGCAAAAATTCAGGACTTTTCGTCAGTGGGAAAGTGGATTTAGGGGGGGAGAAGAAAAATAATAATAATTAAAGCCGCAAGCGGCATTGGGAGGCCCTCGCGGGCCGCGGTGGCCGATTGACGCCGGTTCCCGCACGCCGCCGCAATAACCGGGAGGCGCTGCCGCGCCCTACCTGCTTATAATGTCGCTGCCACCCTTGGTGGAGTTTATAAAAGAGCACAGGCAAGAAATGGCGCCTTCGGCGCCGATTGTCCCAAAATGGCCGACCTCCTGTTGGTAACCTAGCAACCATGTAATTTACAATAACCGGGGGGCGCTGCCGCGCCCTACCAGCTCATAATGTCGCTGCCACCCTCGGTGAAGTTTATAAAAGAGCTGGCAAAAGAAATGGTGCCTTCGGCGCTGATTTTCCCAAAATGGCCGACCTCCTGTTGGTCACCTAGCAACCATGTAATGTACTTTTTTGTTCGGACAGTCATGACGCACGCCTGTACCGATTTTGGTGTGTCTGCGGCAAAGTTGACATTGGGTCGTTGCCATGGCAACACGGTGGGAAAAGGGGCGGGGCATCAATATATTTTTTGTTCGGGATCACGTGACGGATGTCTGTACCAAATTTCATGCATCTACGACAAAGTTTAATTTTTGGCTCCATTCATTTTTATTTTGTGCTCTGCAGGGGGCGCTATTGCGGCAATTTTCAAAATTCCTATATCAAAACATCCGGGGTCGACGACTCGACCAACGGTTAAAATTTTGTTCAAATCGGCCAAAGTATGTGTGAGTTATGACTGTTTGAACACGGCGGCGAGCGGCGAAAACGGACGCCAAATTCATGGCGTTGCCACGGCAAAACCAAAAATCCTATTAAAAAGTTTTTAACAACTTTTAATCTCCCACATGTGGAGATGATCTGGAGCGAACGGGGAGTCGCTGCGTTCAACGGCCTAGGACGAGTTCGTTCAAATGCGTGGGCATGAAATGGCGCCTTCGGCGCCAAGTCCCTCTTCGGGCCAATATGGCCGCCATACTGTTGGTTGCCTAGCAACCGCGTAATGTGTTTTTTTGTTCGGCTTCACGTGACCAATCACTGTGCCGAATTTTTTTCGTCTACGACGAAGTAAGTTTTTCGGGTTTTGCGGCATTTTGGGGGTGTTTAACATGGGGCGCAATGTTAACGTGGTTTTTCCAGGGGGCGCTGACGCGCCATTTTTTTGAATTTTAACATTTTGTAAATGTGAAAGATCTTAGATTTACGTGCTTGAATTTTGTGCAAAAATTCAGGACTTTTCGTCGGTGGGAAAGTGGATTTAGGGGGGGAGAAGAAAAATAATAATAATTAAAGCCGCAAGCGGCATTGGGAGGCCCTCGCGGGCCGCGGTGGCCGATTGACGCCGGTTCCCGCACGCCGCCGCAATAACCGGGAGGCGCTGCCGCGCCCTACCTGCGTATAATGTCGCTGCCACCCTCGGTGGAGTTTATAAAAGAGCACAGGCAAGAAATGGCGCCTTCGGCGCTGATTTTCCCAAAATGGCCGACCTCCTGTTGGTCACCTAGCAACCGTGTAATGTACTTTTTTGTTCGGACAGTCATGACGCACGCGTGTACCGATTTTGGTTAGGCTGCGGCAAAGTTGACATTGGGTCGTTGCCATGGCAACACGGTGGGAAAAGGGGCGGGGCATCAATATATTTTTTGTTCGGGATCACGTGACGAATGTCTGTACCAAATTTCATGCATCTACGACAAAGTTTAATTTTTGGCTCCATTCATTTTTATTTTGTGCTCTGCAGGGGGCGCTATTGCGGCAATTTTCAAAATTCCTATATCAGAACATCCGGGGTCGACGACTCAACCAACGATTCAATTTTTGTTCAAATCGGCCAAAGTATGTGTGAGTTACGGCTGTTTGAACACGGCGGCGAGCGGCGAAAACGGACGCCAAATTCATGGCGTTGCCACGGCAAAACCAAAAATCCTATTAAAAAGTTTTTAATAACTTTTAATCTCCCACATGTGGAGATGATCTGGAGCGAACGGGGAGTCGCTGCGTTAAAAGCCCTAGGACGAGTTCGTTCAAATGCGTGGGCATGAAATGGCGCCTTCGGCGCCAAGTCCCTCTTCGGGCCAATATGGCCGCCATACTGTTGGTTGCCTAGCAACCGCGTAATGTGTTTTTTTGTTGGGCTTCACGTGACCAATCACTGTGCCGAATTTTTTTCGTCTACGACGAACTAAAATTTTCAGATTTTTCGGTGTCTCTCCATAGGCGCAATGTAATCTTGATTTTCCAGGGGGCGCTGACGCGCCATTTTTGTGATTTTTTTAACGAAACTTTTTGACACTGTGTATCGCCGTGATTTCTAATTTTGGGCAAAAAATGGGGAGTTTTCGTCAAAGTTTGGGCGATTTATTCCAAAAAAACACGGATAGAAGAAAAATAATAATAAGAATAAGAAAAACCCATACAATAACAATATAGCGCCGCCTCCGGCGGCCAACCTTATATTTTCGGAAAGGTCTCACGTCCAGTAATCCACCCGTAAGGTTTATTATCCAATACGAGCGCGTTGCGCTCGTCTTTTACCTCTTCTTTCTCAATGTTTCTCTACCCGTTTTTTTTTCCGTATTTTTGTGAGTACAAGAACAAATGTGCCGCTTTCGCGGCAAACACTTATATCACCGGATAGGGCTCGATGCCCTGAGTCACTGTATCAGTGTTTTGGGCTTTGGTGAGTGGCCATGGTCGATGACGAGCTTCGCTCGTCATCGACCACTTTCTTGTCCATGTTGCGCCTTCACTGTGGTTTTCACCTTTTTTTTTTACGAGCAGCAACAAATGTGCCGCTTTCGCGGCACACGCCTATATCATCGGACAGGTGTTGGTGCCGGGAGTCCCCTGATTACTGTCTCATACATGGGTTTTGAGCGCTCCGCGCTCTTTTCCCGTGGGACGTGCGCTACGCGCACGTCTTTCTTTAGTGCGCTCCGCGCACTGCTTGTACAATTACAAGAGGCCCGAGACCTGCCAGGTCCGCTCGGGCCTAATTAAAGCCGCAAGCGGCATTGGGAGGCCCTCGCGGGCCGCGGTGGCCGATTGACGCCGGTTCCCGCACGCCGCCGCAATAACCGGGAGGCGCTGCCGCGCCCTACCTGCTTATAATGTCGCTGCCACCCTTGGTGGAGTTTATAAAAGAGCACAGGCAAGAAATGGCGCCTTCGGCGCCGATTGTCCCAAAATGGCCGACCTCCTGTTGGTAACCTAGCAACCATGTAATTTACAATAACCGGGGGGCGCTGCCGCGCCCTACCAGCTCATAATGTCGCTGCCACCCTCGGTGAAGTTTATAAAAGAGCTGGCAAAAGAAATGGTGCCTTCGGCGCTGATTTTCCCAAAATGGCCGACCTCCTGTTGGTCACCTAGCAACCATGTAATGTACTTTTTTGTTCGGACAGTCATGACGCACGCCTGTACCGATTTTGGTGTGTCTGCGGCAAAGTTGACATTGGGTCGTTGCCATGGCAACACGGTGGGAAAAGGGGCGGGGCATCAATATATTTTTTGTTCGGGATCACGTGACGGATGTCTGTACCAAATTTCATGCATCTACGACAAAGTTTAATTTTTGGCTCCATTCATTTTTATTTTGTGCTCTGCAGGGGGCGCTATTGCGGCAATTTTCAAAATTCCTATATCAAAACATCCGGGGTCGACGACTCGACCAACGGTTAAAATTTTGTTCAAATCGGCCAAAGTATGTGTGAGTTATGACTGTTTGAACACGGCGGCGAGCGGCGAAAACGGACGCCAAATTCATGGCGTTGCCACGGCAAAACCAAAAATCCTATTAAAAAGTTTTTAACAACTTTTAATCTCCCACATGTGGAGATGATCTGGAGCGAACGGGGAGTCGCTGCGTTCAACGGCCTAGGACGAGTTCGTTCAAATGCGTGGGCATGAAATGGCGCCTTCGGCGCCAAGTCCCTCTTCGGGCCAATATGGCCGCCATACTGTTGGTTGCCTAGCAACCGCGTAATGTGTTTTTTTGTTCGGCTTCACGTGACCAATCACTGTGCCGAATTTTTTTCGTCTACGACGAAGTAAGTTTTTCGGGTTTTGCGGCATTTTGGGGGTGTTTAACATGGGGCGCAATGTTAACGTGGTTTTTCCAGGGGGCGCTGACGCGCCATTTTTTTGAATTTTAACATTTTCTAAATGTGAAAGATCTTAGATTTACGTGCTTAAATTTTGTGCAAAAATTCAGGACTTTTCGTTGGTGGGAAAGTGGATTTAGGGGGGGAGAAGAAAAATAATAATAATAATAATTAAAGCCGCAAGCGGCATTGGGAGGCCCTCGCGGGCCGTGGTGGCCGATTGACGCCGGTTCGCGCACGCCGCCGCAATAACCGGGAGGCGCTGCCGCGCCCTACCTGCGTATAATGTCGCTGCCACCCTCGATGGAGTTTATAAAAGAGCAAAGGCAAGAAATGGCGCCTTCGGCGCCGATTGTCCCAAAATGGCCGACCTCCTGTCGGTCACCTAGCAACCATGTAATGTACAATAACCGGGAGGCGCTGCCGCGCCCTACCTGCTTATAATGTCGCTGCCACCCTCGGTGGAGTTTATAAAAGAGCTGGCAAAAGAAATGGCGCCTTCGGCGCTGATTTTCCCAAAATGGCCGACCTCCTGTTGGTCGCCTAGCAACCACATAATGTACTTTTTTGTTCGGACAGTCATGACGCACGCGTGTACCAATTTTGGTTTGGCTGCGGCAAAGTTGACATTGGGCCGTTGCCATGGCAACACGATGGAAAAAGGGGCGGGGCATCAATATATTTTTTGTTCGGGATCACGTGACGGATGTCTGTACCAAATTTCATGCATCTACGGCAAAGTTTAATTTTTGGCTCCATTCATTTATATTTTGTGCTCTGCAGGGGGCGCTATTGCGGCAATTTTCAAAATTCCTATATCAAAACATCCGGGGTCAACGACTCGACCAACGATTCAAGTTTCGCTCAAATCGGCCAAAGTATGTGCGAGTTATGACTGTTTGAACGCGGCGGCGAGCGGCGAAAACGGACGCCAAATTCATGGCGTTGCCACGGCAAAACCAAAAATCCTATTAAAAAGTTTTTAATAACTTTTGATGTCCCACATGTGGAGATGATCTGGAGCGAACGGGGAGTCGCTGCGTTCAACGGCCTAGGACGAGTTCGTTCAAATGCGAGGGCATGAAATGGCGCCTTCGGCGCCAATTCCCTCTTCTGGCCAATATGGCCGCCATACTGTTGGTTGCCTAGCAACCGCGTAATGTGTTTTTTTGTTTGGCTTCACGTGACCAATAACTGTGCCGAATTTTTTTCGTCTACGACAAACTAAAATTTTCGGGGTTTTCGGGTCTTGTCATAGGGCGCAATGTAAACTTGATTTTCCAGGGGGCGCTGACGCGCCATCTTTGAGATTTTTTTTTTTTTCTAAATGTGAAAAATGTTTTTTTCATGTGCTTGAATTTTGTGCAAAAATTCAGGACTTTTCGTCAGTGGGAAAGTGGACTTTTTTCGGAGAAGAAAAATAATAATAATTAAAGCCGCAAGCGGCATTGGGAGGCCCTCGCGGGCCGCGGTGGCCGATTGACGCCGGTTCCCGCACGCCGCCGCAATAACCGGGAGGCGCTGCCGCGCCCTACCTGCTTATAATGTCGCTGCCACCCTTGGTGGAGTTTATAAAAGAGCACAGGCAAGAAATGGCGCCTTCGGCGCCGATTGTCCCAAAATGGCCGACCTCCTGTTGGTAACCTAGCAACCATGTAATTTACAATAACCGGGGGGCGCTGCCGCGCCCTACCAGCTCATAATGTCGCTGCCACCCTCGGTGAAGTTTATAAAAGAGCTGGCAAAAGAAATGGTGCCTTCGGCGCTGATTTTCCCAAAATGGCCGACCTCCTGTTGGTCACCTAGCAACCATGTAATGTACTTTTTTGTTCGGACAGTCATGACGCACGCCTGTACCGATTTTGGTGTGTCTGCGGCAAAGTTGACATTGGGTCGTTGCCATGGCAACACGGTGGGAAAAGGGGCGGGGCATCAATATATTTTTTGTTCGGGATCACGTGACGGATGTCTGTACCAAATTTCATGCATCTACGACAAAGTTTAATTTTTGGCTCCATTCATTTTTATTTTGTGCTCTGCAGGGGGCGCTATTGCGGCAATTTTCAAAATTCCTATATCAAAACATCCGGGGTCGACGACTCGACCAACGGTTAAAATTTTGTTCAAATCGGCCAAAGTATGTGTGAGTTATGACTGTTTGAACACGGCGGCGAGCGGCGAAAACGGACGCCAAATTCATGGCGTTGCCACGGCAAAACCAAAAATCCTATTAAAAAGTTTTTAACAACTTTTAATCTCCCACATGTGGAGATGATCTGGAGCGAACGGGGAGTCGCTGCGTTCAACGGCCTAGGACGAGTTCGTTCAAATGCGTGGGCATGAAATGGCGCCTTCGGCGCCAAGTCCCTCTTCGGGCCAATATGGCCGCCATACTGTTGGTTGCCTAGCAACCGCGTAATGTGTTTTTTTGTTCGGCTTCACGTGACCAATCACTGTGCCGAATTTTTTTCGTCTACGACGAAGTAAGTTTTTCGGGTTTTGCGGCATTTTGGGGGTGTTTAACATGGGGCGCAATGTTAACGTGGTTTTTCCAGGGGGCGCTGACGCGCCATTTTTTTGAATTTTTACATTTTCTAAATGTGAAAGATCTTAGATTTACGTGCTTGAATTTTGTGCAAAAATTCAGGACTTTTCGTCGGTGGGAAAGTGGATTTAGGGGGGGAGAAGAAAAATAATAATTAAAGCCGCAAGCGGCATTGGGAGGCCCTCGCGGGCCGCGGTGGCCGATTGACGCCGGTTCCCGCACGCCGCCGCAATAACCGGGAGGCGCTGCCGCGCCCTACCTGCTTATAATGTCGCTGCCACCCTTGGTGGAGTTTATAAAAGAGCACAGGCAAGAAATGGCGCCTTCGGCGCCGATTGTCCCAAAATGGCCGACCTCCTGTTGGTAACCTAGCAACCATGTAATTTACAATAACCGGGGGGCGCTGCCGCGCCCTACCAGCTCATAATGTCGCTGCCACCCTCGGTGAAGTTTATAAAAGAGCTGGCAAAAGAAATGGTGCCTTCGGCGCTGATTTTCCCAAAATGGCCGACCTCCTGTTGGTCACCTAGCAACCATGTAATGTACTTTTTTGTTCGGACAGTCATGACGCACGCCTGTACCGATTTTGGTGTGTCTGCGGCAAAGTTGACATTGGGTCGTTGCCATGGCAACACGGTGGGAAAAGGGGCGGGGCATCAATATATTTTTTGTTCGGGATCACGTGACGGATGTCTGTACCAAATTTCATGCATCTACGACAAAGTTTAATTTTTGGCTCCATTCATTTTTATTTTGTGCTCTGCAGGGGGCGCTATTGCGGCAATTTTCAAAATTCCTATATCAAAACATCCGGGGTCGACGACTCGACCAACGGTTAAAATTTTGTTCAAATCGGCCAAAGTATGTGTGAGTTATGACTGTTTGAACACGGCGGCGAGCGGCGAAAACGGACGCCAAATTCATGGCGTTGCCACGGCAAAACCAAAAATCCTATTAAAAAGTTTTTAACAACTTTTAATCTCCCACATGTGGAGATGATCTGGAGCGAACGGGGAGTCGCTGCGTTCAACGGCCTAGGACGAGTTCGTTCAAATGCGTGGGCATGAAATGGCGCCTTCGGCGCCAAGTCCCTCTTCGGGCCAATATGGCCGCCATACTGTTGGTTGCCTAGCAACCGCGTAATGTGTTTTTTTGTTCGGCTTCACGTGACCAATCACTGTGCCGAATTTTTTTCGTCTACGACGAAGTAAGTTTTTCGGGTTTTGCGGCATTTTGGGGGTGTTTAACATGGGGCGCAATGTTAACGTGGTTTTTCCAGGGGGCGCTGACGCGCCATTTTTTTGAATTTTAACATTTTCTAAATGTGAAAGATCTTAGATTTACGTGCTTGAATTTTGTGCAAAAATTCAGGACTTTTCGTCGGTGGGAAAGTGGATTTAGGGGGGGAGAAGAAAAATAATAATAATAATAATAAGAAAAACCAGTACAATAACAATATAGCGCCGCCTCCGGCGGCCAACCTTATATATTCGGAAAGGTCTCACGTCCAGTAATCCACCCGTAAGGTTTATTATCAAATACGAGCGCGTTGCGCTCGTATTTTACCTCTTCTTTGTCAATGTTTCTCTATGGGATTTTTTTTGCGTATTTTTGTGAGTACAAGAACAAATTTGCCACTTTCGCGGCAAATACTTATATCACCAGATAGGGCTCGATGCCCCGAGTCACTGTATCAGTGTTTTGGGCTTTGGTGAGTGGCCATGGTCGATGACGAGCTTCGCTCGTCATCGACCACTTTCTTGTCCATGTTGCGCCTTCACTGTGGTTTTCACCTTTTTTTTTTTAAAAGCAGCAACAAATGTGCCGCTTTCGCGGCACACGCCTATATCATCGGACAGGTGTTGGTGCCGGGAGTCCCCTGATTACTGTCTCATACATGGGTTTTGAGCGCTCCGCGCTCTTTTCCCGTGGGACGTGCGCTACGCGCACGTCTTTCTTCAGTGCGCTCCGCGCACTGCTTGTACAATTACAAGAGGCCCGAGACCTGCCAGGTCCGCTCGGGCCTAATAATAATAAAAAGAAAAACTCATACAATAACAATATGGGGCCGCCTCCGGCGGCAAACCTTATATATTCGGAAAGGTCTCACGTCCAGTAATCCAACCGTAAGGTTTATTATCCAATACGAGCGCGTTGCGCTCGTCTTTTACCTCCTCTTTCTCAATGTTTCTCTATCCGTTTTTTTTTTCGTATTTTTGTGAGTACAAGAACAAATTTGCCGCTTTCGCGGCAAATACTTATATCACCGGATAGGGCTCGATGCCCTGAGTCACTGTATCAGTGTTTTGGGCTTTGGTGAGTGGCCATGGTCGATGACGAGCTTCGCTCGTCATCGACCACTTTCTTGTCCATGTTGCGCCTTCACTGTGGTTTTCACCTCTTTTTTTTTACGAGCAGCAACAAATGTGCCGCTTTCGCGGCACACGCCTATATCATCGGACAGGTGTTGGTGCCGGGAGCCCCCTGATTACTGTCTCATACATGGGTTTTGAGCGCTCCGCGCTCTTTTCCCGTGGGACGTGCGCTACGCGCACGTCTTTCTTTAGTGCGCTCCGCGCACTGCTTGTACAATTACAAGAGGCCCGAGACCTGCCAGGTCCGCTCGGGCCTAATAAGAAAAACCAGTACAATAACAATATAGCGCCGCCTCCGGCGGCCAACCTTATATATTCGGAAAGGTCTCACGTCCAGTAATCCACCCGTAAGGTTTATTATCAAATACGAGCGCGTTGCGCTCGTATTTTACCTCTTCTTTGTCAATGTTTCTCTATGGGATTTTTTTTGCTTATTTTTGTGAGTACAAGAACAAATTTGCCGCTTTCGCGGCAAATACTTATATCACCAGATAGGGCTCGATGCCCCGAGTCACTGTATCAGTGTTTTGGGCTTTGGTGAGTGGCCTTGGTCGATGACGAGCTTCGCTCGTCATCGACCACTTTCTTGTCCATGTTGCGCCTTCACTGTGGTTTTCACCTTTTTTTTTTTAAAAGCAGCAACAAATGTGCCGCTTTCGCGGCACACGCCTATATCATCGGACAGGTGTTGGTGCCGGGAGTCCCCTGATTACTGTCTCATACATGGGTTTTGAGCGCTCCGCGCTCTTTTCCCGTGGGACGTGCGCTACGCGCACGTCTTTCTTTAGTGCGCTCCGCGCACTGCTTGTACAATTACAAGAGGCCCGAGACCTGCCAGGTCCGCTCGGGCCTAATAAGAAAAACCCATACAATAACAATATAGCGCCGCCTCCGGCGGCAAACCTTATATATTCGGAAAGGTCTCACGTCCAGTAATCCACCTATGGGGTTTATAGTCCAATACGAGCGCGTTGCGCTCGTCTTTTACCTCTTCTTTGTCAATGTTTCTCTATGGGATTTTTTTTTCGTATTTTTGTGAGTACAAGAACAAATTTGCCGCTTTCGCAGCAAAGACTTATATCACCGGATAGGGCTCGATGCCCTGAGTCACTGTATCAGTGTTTTGGGCTTTGGTGAGTGGCCATGGTCGATGACGAGCTTCGCTCGTCATCGACCACTTTCTTTTCCATGTTGCGCCTTCACTGTGGTTTTCACCTCTTTTTTTTTACGAGCAGCAACAAATGTGCCGCTTTCGCGGCACACGCCTATATCATCGGACAGGTGTTGGTGCCGGGAGCCCCCTGATTACTGTCTCATACATGGGTCTTGAGCGCTACGCGCTCTTTTCCCGTGGGACGTGCGCTACGCGCACGTCTTTCTTTAGTGCGCTCCGCGCACTGCTTGTACAATTACAAGAGGCCCGAGACCCGCCAGGTCCGCTCGGGCCTAATAATAAAAAGAAAAACTCATACAATAACAATATATATATAGCGCTTTTCTGGACACTCAAAGACGCTTTACATTGCACTATTCATTCATTCCATACTTGGTGGTGGTAAGCTACTATTGTAGCCACAGCTGCCCTGGGGTAGACTGACGGAAGCGAGGCAGCCAATCTGCGCCATCGGCCCCTCCGACCACCACCAACCACTCACTCACTCACATCATTCATCCCGGCCTATTGTACATGTTTTTGGTGGTAGGGGAAACCGGAGTACCCGGAGGAAACCTACGCAGACACGGGGAGAACATGCAAACTCCACACAGAAAGGCCCTGTCCAGGTGGGAATCGAACCCGGGACCTTCTAGCTGTGAAGCACGAGCGCTAACCGCTGTGCTACCGTGCCGCCCATTTTACAATGCCTAAGCAGCATTGTAAAACATTGATCTCTTGTGATTTGGGTCGGCCGTCAGTCAAGGCAACCTTTTTCAGAAGCTGTGTTGTCATGGTTTAATGAATTGTGTGCTTTTCAATTGGGTAAAACGTATTCCAGCCGAGAGCTACTGTCTGTCTGCAGTCACACTTCGTAACGACAGTTCTGTTTTTGTATCCATCCTCACAGTCTCATTTGCAAGAGAGACCTGTTTCAAACATATCAATTATGTATTAATAAAAAGACAAAAGTTTGTCATGTTTCAGTTTCAGTCATGGAATATGGACAAAACAAAAAGCTTACAGCTGCCAGCGAGAGGCGGATCAACTAAAACACGACACAAGTTATATTTTATGGTACTATATGTAACACAAACCTTCTGATTTGCTGGGAGCACCGATTACATAGAAGCAGCATTGTTTGGAGCGTATAATGAAACTAAAATTTGGCCCCAAAAAAATGACTGGTATATTAACAAGGCAGCGATATGCAAAGTCTAAGTGCGCAAATGAACTTGATTAAATAACACTGCAGGCATTTTCTGGACGAGGAAAAACATAATGATTTTAACTTCCACTGTTCAACATTGTATCCAGATCAATCCTTTTGTTCACGCTGCCTGCAGTGTTGGAGCTCAATGGAGAGTTCGGATGGCTGGCAGAAAATATTCCAGGCTAATACGGTCTGAGGACAGGGTCACTAACACGTACGGAAAACAGAGGCTTGTACTTACAGTGGGAGGAAAAAGTGAGTACACCGTTTGGTTTTTCTCACATTTCTGCCTAAATTGGTCATAAAATGTCGTCTGATCTTTATTAAAATCACAGGAATGATTAAACAGTGTCTGCTCAAACTAATACCACCCAAATGTTTACATTTGATCATATTTTTCCAGTAGTGCTGTGGAGCGTCCAAGAGCTCTTTCGCAAACCAAAGTTGAATAGTTTGGGAGGAACACACAACGTCATGTGTGGAGGAAAAATGGATCAGCACCAACATCAAAACCCTCTCCTCACTGTGAAGTCTGGGGCAGGAGAATCAGGGTGTGGGGCTGTTTTGTTTCCTCAGGGCCTGGACAACGTGATATCATCAATAGAAAAATGAATTCACAAGTTTATCAAGATATTTTGCAGATAAACCTGAGACATTCACAACAGCGAGAAAAAGTAAGTGAACCCCTGTATTAAATATCTGGCTGATCCTTCTTTTGCAGCAATAACTGCTTTTCTGTCGTTGCAGATTCGATTTTCACAACGATCAGGATGAATCTTGGACCGTTCCTCTTTACAAAACTGCTGCAGTTCAGCGAGATTCGGGGGTGTACTTACTTATTCCACGCTGTCCTGTCAATGTTTACATGTTATGGCCAATAAAAATATGATAAAATGTAAATGTTCAGGTGATATTAGTTCAAGCAGACACTGTTTAATCGTACTTGTGATTTTAATAAAGATCTGACCACATTTTATGACCAATCTAGGCAGAAATATAAGAAATTCCACACGGTGTACTCACTTTGTCCTCCCGCTGTAAATAATCTTTGCTCTGTCCCAAACAAACCATGTGGTATTCGTAGTGGTAGTTTATTTCGTAAAGCTTTGATTTATGAAAACAAGAGAACATGTAAAATAGCTGAAACAAAAACCGCCATCCGAGTCTAATGGTCCTTTTGACAGTAGTAGGTATTTCTCCATTAAAAAGGATTGGTGGGTGCCGTCATGCAGCTTTAAGACACTGTGAGTGGACCAGACGCTGTTAAATCCTCTAGCCGATTTGCATAATAATTTGTCAGGATTGGCTTTTGTGAGGATACAAGCGACGATTTCTTGTGGATTATGTGGATATGAAATGTTAAAGGGAAAATGTTAACAACCCTTTTTCTTTTTCTTTTTTACCGTTCCGTGATCTTTCATTTTATAACAGCGCTAAGTGAAAGCCGTGAAAGAGCTGGATATCAGTTAGATTTAGCTTCAGGCCTTTTTCTCTCTGACCGGCGCGTGTGCTGGGTTGTTCCCAGTGGAATGATGGTGCACCCGGGGGAGCGGAGGTGCGCAAGTCTTTAATGAGACAAATATACTGTGTCTGCAGACTGAGCAGCCGGAGCACGCGGAGCCTCCCAGGAGCAACACCGAGCGAAGCTCGTCATCGACCATGGCCACTCACCAAAGCCCAAAACACTGATACAGTGACTCAGGGCATCGAGCCCTATCCGGTGATATAAGTATTTGCCGCGAAAGCGGCAAATTTGTTCTTGTACTCACAAAAATACGAAAAAAAAAACGGATAGAGAAACATTGACAAAGAGGAGGTAAAAGACGAGCGCAACGCGCTCGTATTGGATAATAAACCTTACGGTTGGATTACTGGACGTGAGACCTTTCCGAATATATAAGGTTTGCCGCCGGAGGCGGCCCCATATTGTTATTGTATGAGTTTTTCTTTTTATTAGGCCCGAGCGGACCTGGCAGGTCTCGGGCCTCTTGTAATTGTACAAGCAGTGCGCGGAGCGCACTGAAGAAAGACGTGCGCGTAGCGCACGTCCCACGGGAAAAGAGCGCGGAGCGCTCAAAACCCATGTATGAGACAGTAATCAGGGGACTCCCGGCACCAACACCTGTCCGATGATATAGGCGTGTGCCGCGAAAGCGGCACATTTGTTGCTGCTTTTAAAAAAAAAAAGGTGAAAACCACAGTGAAGGCGCAACATGGACAAGAAAGTGGTCGATGACGAGCGAAGCTCGTCATCGACCAAGGCCACTCACCAAAGCCCAAAACACTGATACAGTGACTCGGGGCATCGAGCCCTATCTGGTGATATAAGTATTTGCCGCGAAAGCGGCAAATTTGTTCTTGTACTCACAAAAATACGCAAAAAAAATCCCATAGAGAAACATTGACAAAGAAGAGGTAAAATACGAGCGCAACGCGCTCGTATTTGATAATAAACCTTACGGGTGGATTACTGGACGTGAGACCTTTCCGAATATATAAGGTTGGCCGCCGGAGGCGGCGCTATATTGTTATTGTACTGGTTTTTCTTATTATTATTAGGCCCGAGCGGACCTGGCAGGTCTCGGGCCTCTTGTAATTGTACAAGCAGTGCGCGGAGCGCACTAAAAAAAGACGTGCGCGTAGCGCACGTCCCACGGGAAAAGAGCGCGGAGCGCTCAAGACCCATGTATGAGACAGTAATCAGGGGGCTCCCGGCACCAACACCTGTCCGATGATATAGGCGTGTGCCGCGAAAGCGGCACATTTGTTGCTGCTTTTAAAAAAAAAAAGGTGAAAACCACAGTGAAGGCGCAACATGGACAAGAAAGTGGTCGATGACGAGCGAAGCTCGTCATCGACCATGGCCACTCACTAAAACACTGATACAGTGACTCAGGGCATCGAGCCCTATCCGGTGATATAAGTATTTGCCGCGAAAGCGGCAAATTTGTTCTTGTACTCACAAAAATACCGAAAAAAAAACGGATAGAGAAACATTGAGAAAGAGGAGGTAAAAGACGAGCGCAACGCGCTCGTATTGGATAATAAACCCCATAGGTGGATTACTGGACGTGAGACCTTTCCGAATATATAAGGTTTGCCGCCGGAGGCGGCGCTATATTGTTATTGTATGGGTTTTTCTTATTAGGCCCGAGCGGACCTGGCAGGTCTCGGGCCTCTTGTAATTGTACAAGCAGTGCGCGGAGCGCACTAAAGAAAGACGTGCGCGTAGCGCACGTCCCACGGGAAAAGAGCGCGGAGCGCTCAAAACCCATGTATGAGACAGTAATCAGGGGGCTCCCGGCACCAACACCTGTCCGATGATATAGGCGTGTGCCGCGAAAGCGGCACATTTGTTGCTGCTTTTAAAAAAAAAGAGGTGAAAACCACAGTCAAGGCGCAACATGGACAAGAAAGTGGTCGATGACGAGCGAAGCTCGTCATCGACCATGGCCACTCACCAAAGCCCAAAACACTGATACAGTGAATCAGGGCATCGAGCCCTATCCGGTGATATAAGTATTTGCCGCGAAAGCGGCAAATTTGTTCTTGTACTCACAAAAATACAAAAAAAAAAACGGATAGAGAAACATTGAGAAAGAGGAGGTAAAAGACGAGCGCAACGCGCTCGTATTGGATAATAAACCTTACGGTTGGATTACTGGACGTGAGACCTTTCCGAATATATAAGGTTTGCCGCCGGAGGCGGCCCCATATTGTTATTGTATGGGTTTTTCTTATTATTATTATTATTTTTCTTCTCCCCCCCTAAATCCACTTTCCCACTGACGAAAAGTCCTGAATTTTTGCTCAAAATTCAAGCACGTGATTCTAAGAACTTTCACATTTAGAAAATTGAAAAATTCAAAAAAATGGCGCGTCAGCGCCCCCTGGAAAAACCACGTTAACATTGCGCCCTATGTAAAACACCCCCAAAATACCGCAAAACCTGAAAAACGTACTTTGTCGTAGACGAAAAAAATTCGGCACAGTGATTGGTCACGTGAAGCCAAACAAAAAAACACATTACGCGGTTGCTAGGCAACCAACAGTATGGCGGCCATATTGGCCCGAAGAGGGACTTGGCGCCGAAGGCGCCATTTCATGCCCACGCATTTGAACGAACTCGTCCTAGGGCTTTTAACGCAGCGACTCCCCGTTCGCTCCAGATCATCTCCACATGTGGGAGATTAAAAGTTATTAAAAACTTTTTAATAGCATTTTTGGTTTTGCCGTGGCAACGCCATGAATTTGGCGTCCGTTTTCGCCGCTCGCCGCCGTGTTCAAACAGCCGTAACTCACACATACTTTGGCCGATTTGAACAAAACTTGAATCGTTGGTCGAGTCGTCGACCCCGGATGTTTTGATATAGGAATTTTGAAAATTGCCGCAATAGCGCCCCCTGCAGAGCACAAAATAAAAATGAATGGAGCCAAAAATTAAACTTTGTCGTAGATGCATGAAATTTGGTACAGACATCCGTCACGTGATCCCGAATAAAAAATATATTGATGCCCCGCCCCTTTTCCCACCGTGTTGCCATGGCAACGACCCAATGTCAACTTTGCCGCAGCCAAACCAAAATTGGTACACGCGTGCGTCACGACTGTCCGAACAAAAAAGTACATTACATGGTTGCTAGGTGACCAACAGGAGGTCGGCCATTTTGGAAAAAATCAGCGCCGAAGGCGCCATTTCTTTTGCCAGCTCTTTTATAAACTCCACCGAGGGTGGCAGCGACATTATAAGCAGGTAGGGCGCGGCAGCGCCTCCCGGTTATTGCGGCGGCGTGCGGGAACCGGCGTCAATCGGCCACCGCGGCCCGCGAGGGCCTCCCAATGCCGCTTGCGGCTTTAATTAGGCCCGAGCGGACCTGGCAGGTCTCGGGCCTCTTGTAATTGTACAAGCAGTGCGCGGAGCGCACTAAAGAAAGACGTGCGCGTAGCGCACGTCCCACGGGAAAAGAGCGCGGAGCGCTCAAAACCCATGTATGAGACAGTAATCAGGGGACTCCCGGCACCAACACCTGTCCGATGATATAGGCGTGTGCCGCGAAAGCGGCACATTTGTTGCTGCTCGTAAAAAAAAAAGGTGAAAACCACAGTGAAGGCGCAACATGGAAAAGAAAGTGGTCGATGACGAGCGAAGCTCGTCATCGACCATGGCCACTCACTAAAACACTGATACAGTGACTCAGGGCATCGAGCCCTATCCGGTGATATAAGTATTTGCCGCGAAAGCGGCAAATTTGTTCTTGTACTCACAAAAATACGGAAAAAAAAACGGATAGAGAAACATTGAGAAAGAGGAGGTTAAAGACGAGCGCAACGCGCTCGTATTGGACTATAAACCTTACGGGTGGATTACTGGACGTGAGACCTTTCCGAATATATAAGGTTTGCCGCCGGAGGCGGCCCCATATTGTTATTGTATGGGTTTTTCTTATTCTTATTATTATTTTTCTTCTATCCGTGTTTTTTGGGAATAAATCGCCCAATCTTCGACGAAAACTCCCAATTTTTTGCCCAAAATTAGAAATCACGGCGATACACAGTGTCAAAAAGTTTCGTTAAAAAAATCACAAAAATGGCGCGTCAGCGCCCCCTGGAAAATCAAGATTACATTGCGCCTATGGAGAGACACCGAAAAAAACGAAAATTTTAGTTCGTCGTAGACGAAAAAAATTCGGCACAGTGATTGGTCACGTGAAGCCAAACAAAAAAACACATTACGCGGTTGCTAGGCAACCAACAGTATGGCGGCCATATTGGCCAGAAGAGGGACTTGGCGCCGAAGGCGCCATTTCATGCCCACGCATTTGAACGAACTCGTCCTAGGCCGTTGAACGCAGCGACTCCCCGTTCGCTCCAGATCATCTCCACATGTGGGAGATTAAAAGTTGTTAAAAACTTTTTAATAGGACTTTTGGTTTTGCCGTGGCAACGCCATGAATTTGGCGTCCGTTTTCGCCGCTCGCCGCCGTTTTCAAACAGCCGTAACTCGCACATACTTTGGCCGATTTGAACGAAAATTGAATCGTTGGTCGAGTCGTCGACCCCGGATGTTTTGATATAGGAAATTTGAAAATTGCCGCAATAGCGCCCCCTGCAGAGCACAAAATAAAAATGAATGGAGCCAAAAATTAAACTTTGTCGTAGATTCATGAAAGTTGGTACAGATATCAGTCACGTGATCCCGAACAAAAAATTAATTGATGCCCCGCCCCTTTTCCCACCGTGTTGCCATGGCAACGACCCAATGTCAACTTTGACGCAGCCTAACCAAAATTGGTACACACGTGCGTCATGACTGTCCGAACAAAAAAGTACATTACATGGTTGCTAGGCGACCAACAGGAGGTCGGCCATTTTGGGACAATCAGCGCCGAAGGCTCCATTTCTTTTGCCAGCTCTTTTATAAACTCCACCGAGGGTGGCAGCGACATTATAAGCAGGTAGGGCGCGGTAGCGCCCCCCGGTTATTGTACATTACATGGTTGCTAGGTGACCAACAGGAGGTCGGCCATTTTGGGAAAAATAAGCGCCGAAGGCGCCATTTCCTGCCTTGGCTCTTTTATAACTCCACCGAGGGTGGCAGCAACATTATAAGCAGGTAGGGCGCGGCAGAGCCTCCCGGTTATTGCGGCGGCGTGCGGGAACCGGCGTCAACCGGCCACCGCGGCCCGCGAGGGCCTCCCAATGCCGCTTGCGGCTTTAATTCTTATTATTATTTTTCTTCTATCCGTGTTTTTTTGGAATAAATCGCCCAAACTTCGACGAAAACTCCCCATTTTTTGCCCAAAATTAGAAATCACGGCGATACACAGTGTCAAAAAGTTTCGTTACAAAAATCACAAAAATGGCGCGTCAGCGCCCCCTGGAAAATCAAGATTACATTGCGCCTATGGAGAGACACCGAAAAATCTGAAAATTTTAGTTCGTCGTAGACGAAAAAAATTCGGCACAGTGATTGGTCACGTGAAGCCCAACAAAAAAACACATTACGCGGTTGCTAGGCAACCAACAGTATGGCGGCCATATTGGCCAGAAGAGGGACTTGGCGCCGAAGGCGCCATTTCATGCCCACGCATTTGAACGAACTCGTCCTAGGCCGTTGAACGCAGCGACTCCCCGTTCGCTCCAGATCATCTCCACATGTGGGAGATTAAAAGTTATTAAAAACTTTTTAATAGGATTAACGGTGTTGCCGTGGCAACGCCATGAAATTGGCGTCTGTTTTCGCCGCTCGCCGCCGTGTTCAAACAACCGTAACTCACACATACTTTGGCCGATTTGAAAAAAAATTTAATCGTTGGTCGAGTCGTCGGCCCCGGATGTTCTGATATAGGCATTTTGAAAATTGCCGCAATAGCGCCCCCTGCAGAGCACAAAATAAAAATGAATGGAGCCAAAAATTTAACTTTGTCGTAGATGCATGAAATTTGGCACAGACATCCGTCACGTGATCCCGAACAAAAAATATATTGATGCCCCGCCCCTTGTCCCACCGTGTTGCCATGGCAACGACCCAATGTCAACTTTGCCGCAGCCAAACCAAAATCGGTACACGCGTGCGTCATGACTGTCCGAACAAAAAAGTACATTACATGGTTGCTAGGTGACCAACAGGAGGTCGGCCATTTTGGGAAAATCAGCGCCGAAGGCGCCATTTCTTTTGCCAGCTCTTTTATAAACTTCACCGAGGGTGGCAGCGACAATATACGCAGGTAGGGCGCGGCAGCGCCCCCCGGTTATTGTACATTACATGGTTGCTAGGCGACCAACAGGAGGTCGGCCATTTTGGGAAAATCAGCGCCGAAGGCGCCATTTCCTGCCTTTGCTCTTTTATAAACTCCACCGAGGGTGGCAGCGACATTATACGCAGGTAGGGCGCGGCAGCGCCTCCCGGTTATTGCGGCGGCGTGCGGGAACCGGCGTCAATCGGCCACCGCGGCCCGCGAGGGCCTCCCAATGCCGCTTGCGGCTTTAATTATTATTATTTTTCTTCTCCCCCCCTAAATCCACTTTCCCACCGACGAAAAGTCCTGAATTTTTGCACAAAATTCAAGCACGTAAATCTAAGATCTTTCACATTTAGAAAATGTAAAAATTCAAAAAAATGGCGCGGCAGCGCCCCCTGGAAAAACCACGTTAACATTGCGCCCCATGTTAAACACCCCCAAAATGCCGCAAAACCCGAAAAACTTACTTCGTCGTAGACGAAAAAAATTCGGCACAGTGATTGGTCACGTGAAGCCGAACAAAAAAACACATTACGCGGTTGCTAGGCAACCAACAGTATGGCGGCCATATTGGCCCGAAGAGGGACTTGGCGCCGAAGGCGCCATTTCATGCCCACGCATTTGAACGAACTCGTCCTAGGCCGTTGAACGCAGCGACTCCCCGTTCGCTCCAGATCATCTCCACATGTGGGAGATTAAAAGTTGTTAAAAACTTTTTAATAGGATTTTTGGTTTTGCCGTGGCAACGCCATGAATTTGGCGTCCGTTTTCGCCGCTCGCCGCCGTGTTCAAACAGTCATAACTCACACATACTTTGGCCGATTTGAACAAAATTTTAACCGTTGGTCGAGTCGTCGACCCCGGATGTTTTGATATAGGAATTTTGAAAATTGCCGCAATAGCGCCCCCTGCAGAGCACAAAATAAAAATGAATGGAGCCAAAAATTAAACTTTGTCGTAGATGCATGAAATTTGGTACAGACATCCGTCACGTGATCCCGAACAAAAAATATATTGATGCCCCGCCCCTTTTCCCACCGTGTTGCCATGGCAACGACCCAATGTCAACTTTGCCGCAGACACACCAAAATCGGTACAGGCGTGCGTCATGACTGTCCGAACAAAAAAGTACATTACATGGTTGCTAGGTGACCAACAGGAGGTCGGCCATTTTGGGAAAATCAGCGCCGAAGGCACCATTTCTTTTGCCAGCTCTTTTATAAACTTCACCGAGGGTGGCAGCGACATTATGAGCTGGTAGGGCGCGGCAGCGCCCCCCGGTTATTGTAAATTACATGGTTGCTAGGTTACCAACAGGAGGTCGGCCATTTTGGGACAATCGGCGCCGAAGGCGCCATTTCTTGCCTGTGCTCTTTTATAAACTCCACCAAGGGTGGCAGCGACATTATAAGCAGGTAGGGCGCGGCAGCGCCTCCCGGTTATTGCGGCGGCGTGCGTGTTTACATGTTATTGACCATAACATGTAAACATTCACAGGACAGGGAGGAATAAGTAAGTACACCGCCTGAATCTCACTGAACTGCAGCAGTTTTGTAAAGAGGAACGGTCCAAGATTCATCCTGATCGTTGAGCGTCTAATCTGCAACTACAGAAAAAGCAGTTACTAATGAAAAAGAAGGATCAGACAGATATTTAATACAGGGGTTCACTTACTTATTCCACGCTGTTGTGAATGTCTCAGGTTTTTCTGCTGTTTAATTCATTTTTCTATTGATGATAGAACGTTGTCTAGGCCCACACCATGATTCTCCTGCTCCAGACTTAAAGTGGGGATAGGGTTTTGATGTTGCTGTGCTGTTTAGTCCAGTTTGTTACAGCAGCAACTTGTGGCTCTGTATCTCTGTGGTGTCCAAGCGTCCGCTCCACTTTGTTTAAACTTAGTAAAAACATGCTTTCTTTTGGAGACGTGTGAATTTATGCTGGAGTGTCTTTATTTTTAGGAGCCACTGTTTATTTCAGAAATTTTGTATAAACTGTTGCCCCAGTCAGGTCAGTGCAGGCCGTCTACACTGCTGCTGCATTCAAGTGCGCTACGACATTACATTGAATTGCCTTGTGTACGAAATGTGCGGTATAAATGAAGTTGCCTTGCCATTACGGCGCAGTAAATAATGAACAGAAAAAAATATCGACAAATGACAAATATCGCCCATTTTTCCTCCACACGTGACGTTGTGTGTTCCTCCCAAACTGTTCAACTTTGGGTCCGACAGTCCACTGACTATGTTTCCAGTAGTGCTGTGGAGCGTCCAAGAGCTCTTTCACAAACCAAAGTTAAACAGTTTGGGAGGAACACACAACGTCATGTGTGGAGGAAAAATGTAACAGCACAACAACATCAAAACCCTCTCCTCACTGTGAAGTCTGGAGCAGGAGAATCATGGTGTGGGGCTGTTTTGTTTCCTCAGGGCCTGGCCAACGTGCTGTCATCAATGAAAAATGAATTCACAGATTTATCAAGATATTTAGCAGAAAAACCTGAGACGTTCAAATCGTGCATGGAATAAGTAAGTGAACCCCTGTATTAAATAGCTGGCTGATCCTTCTTCTGCAGCAATAACTGTACCAGTAAAATATGATCAAATGTGAATGTTTGGGTGGTATTAGTTTAAGCAGACACCGTTTAATCATTCCTGTAATTTTGATGAAGATCAGACCACATTTTATGACAGAAATGTGAGGAATTCCAATCTATCTATCTATCTGTCTATATGTCAGTCTAAAAACATGTCAGATTCCAGATTTGGTTTAATGAGCCTGGCGACGCAGCATTGTTGACACTCATCATTTTTCTGCCTAATGGTGTGAGGCTGTCTCATGCTATTTCTGTCCACCTCATAATTGCCTCATAATTAGTTTGTTTGAGGACATTTGACGCACCACTGGGAACAAAACAGCATTATGTGCGTCGGTACTGTGTGTTTTTGTTCGAGCCTATACACCGTCTGATGAAGGATTCGAACTGTCGCCGATACAAACCAAAACAGAATGAACCGGAACACGTAAGGTTAGAGAAACTCTTGTAACTATTTTTATTTTTTTTAAACATATCAACAGCTCTGACCTTGCGGGGAAGTGTCCGTAAAGCTCACTTTGTTGGCTTCGAAAGAGCTGACAGGCACTCCCATCTTGTCATCATTTAACTCCCTAATGGTGTGAAACTGTCTCAGCTTTTTTATATCTAATTGTCTTATGTTTGGTGACATTTGACACACGGCTAAGAATGCACTGGAAGGAGAAACTTCAGCATCTTGTTTCATTATGTAAACACAACAGTCTGTTCAAAAGAAGAAGAAAAAAGCATGAAGGTGATTCATGAAATGTTATATATTATTCCCCAACATTATGTTCTTATTATTTACCACGGCCGTGTTAATTTTGACACATATTTTAATTGAGTTTTTAATTATTGTTTTAGTCAAGATTTAGTAAAATAATCCTCTTAAATCTTACTCAAGTTTTAGTTGACTAAAATTGCATGTAAATTTAGTCGGCTTTACATTTAAAATATGTTTTATAATCATACTTAATCAACTTCCTTTGTTTCATGTTTGTTCTCCACAGGAACAAAGCACACAGCTGTTCCTTTGGCAGTGAAATTAAATGAGGCTCCAGGGCTGGACTGGGAGAAATAATTGGCCCGGGACTTTTGGGCCAAGACCGGCCCGCAAAAAAAAAAAACTAATAATAATGCAATAATCGAGCCCATTAGCGATAAAGCCTTGAACTAAACCAGGACAATAGCTGCGTGTTGTTTCTGCAGAATTCAATCTAACGCCTCAGAGCACTCGCCACTTTAATCTTGTTGTTTACAACTTGCTGGAACATTCGTAAAATTACAAAACAATCTTAAAATTGGCGTTCCGTTAAAGAGGTTCCTCTCGTGACTGCGACACGAAGAAACTTCACAAAACCGACGGCGAGGGGCAGGAGGGCGAGTCACCTGACAACTCCCGACATGCACTTCTTTCATACATTTGTCTAAAATGTATAAAAATGGAGGCCTTAGGGTCCTGGAGGATGTTACAATGAACTATTTTCACTTACATTGGCTAATATGATGTAAGTGGTTATAGTATCCAAATATGTCAAGTTTGTCTGATCTTACCGGCACCAGGTACGTCAGCCCACCCAGCCCATCTATTTAGTCTTATTTTAGTTCACGACAATGACAGGACATTTTTGTCATAGTTTTAGTCTCATAAACAACGTTTAATTTAGTTATGATAGAGCTATGATAGAGCTATGATTGACCATATTTCCATAAAATACATTTGGTGTGTGTGTCATGTCTCCATGCAGGTACCATGTGTGACGTGTACATTTATACAGTATCATGCTTTTTCCATGGTATTACTCTGCTGCAGTGTTAAGTGCCACAGGGAAGTCTGCGTTCCTGTATAATCTTTTAAGTATTGTATAATCCCGAGGCGACACCAGGCCAGCTCAGAGACATGGTCCCTTTTGCGTGTCCAGGGTCTTCCCGGGGGCCTCCTCCCAATAGGACATGCCCGGAACACCTCCCCAGTGAGGTGACCATGACACATGCCTGAGCCATCTCAGCTGGCTCCTCTGGATGTGAAGGAGCAGCGGCTCTACTCCAAGTTGACTGCGCTCCTCACCCTATCTCTAAGGAAAGGAAACTCATTTCAGCCGCTTGTATCTGCGATCTTGTCCTTTCAAAAACCTGTGCAAAACCTTCTCAAATAATAATTAAAAAAATAAATAATTCCCCCACTCTATATATTTTTTAGGTGGCAGCCAGTTGGAAGACTTAAGCTCTAGCAAGTTAGCCGATGTCAATGAAAACTATCATCTGCATGGATTAAGCAACTATAAGTCCGGACTTTTTCATCTTGAAATATACAAGTTCAGATCAGACGTGACTCCATTTTGATGGGTTGTCCGGACTGGGAGGCTGTTTGACATGAGCCAGAGGGTGCAAACAGTGCAGTTATCACTCTCAGCTTCTGCTGACAGTGTGGCGCAGGGGTAATGTGAAGTAGCACGCGTCATGTGACATTTACGCTGGACGGCGCTACAAGAATGAGAGCTGTGATCTTTGCGAAATCCTCTCGTGATAGACCCCCTCAAATTAACTCGGAGCACATTACAAAACCCTTTTTTTCAATTTTGTTGTAGTGTTGGCAGCGTGCGGCCATCAATACATTCTCCCTGTTGCATTCAGCAACTCGTCAGGAGTCATTACGGAAGACACGGCTTTGCACTCTGTCCCTGTCAATAAACATTGCTATTTGTGCTTCATCTGACTGGACTGCAGTCAACTTTACCAACAATAAAACGTGATTACATCGTTCAATCACAGCTGTCACGGGAGACATTTTTTAAAAGCTTTCCATAATCACGGCGACATTGTCAAAGCCACAATTTTCATCTCCATCTTCTTTGTTGTTGCCAGAAAAAAAAAAGAGGCATATATAATATCTGCGGCCAAAAAGCTGCCTGGCTCCAATCACCCAAAACAATAAACGTGCAAATCATAACTGAATCTGATTACGTTTTATTTGGAGAGTATTTAATGGGTAGTTTGGGAATCAAAAGATCAGCAATCCATGCGCCAGCTCGTCACCGCCTCTTTTATAGATTATGATTCAACCTTTTTAAAGAATAGGTTTGTCTCTTTCAAATATCTCATGAGTTCACATCATAAATTACACAAACACAGTGACTTTATTGGCTAAATACATATTTAATTAAACAAATTCACACCATGCTTATTTGCAACTACTGTTTTGGTGATTAATGTCGACTAGTCAACTTCAGAATTAATGAATTAGCGGTTCATTAGCATTTGTGACCAGTCACAGGAACCAAAGACACAAGTCGTTTTGGGACATTATGAGATAATAACAGATTGTTAAAGTGTAGTCTCCAAGCTTTCCAATGATGTGTAACACATGGACATCTGATAATATTTGGAGGTGTAGCGGTGATTTGAAGTTGGCAATTCCCAAAAAACCAAAGGGGTTTAAACGGCCTCTGAAGTTTTGGGCCATTCTCACCTCTCTGCTGTTGGGAGGGACAATAGGGCTCATTTACATCTCATTTGGATAAGCCACACCCCCTGTCAAACTCCCCCTCAAAGCACTAAAGCACAGAAGGTTATTGCTTCCACAACAAACCATTGTTTACCAGTTTCATTATGTGTATCTGTTTTATTTTTGGTTTCATTTATTGATCTCACCTCACAGCAGAAGGTTGTTATTGTTCTCTTACATTTTTTTATATCAATTGATAAACTGTCACTGGCTTGAGAACGTGTTGTGTAATACATGTAACTTTTATGTTAAAAATAATGTTAATGTTCAGATCAAAAACAGTGATCTATTATATACAGTATGAGTATGAATCGTTTTTATTGCCATTGTTGTTTTTTGCTAATGATAAATAATAAGCAATAAACTATTGAAAATAAAAGTATATATCAATCAATAAAGCAAATCACTCAAACATTGCTTAGAGAGCGCTTTTCATACAAGAATGATGAAAGATAAGTTTACAATATATTTAAAAAACAACAGAAGAGATCTGGTGTTTGGGTATTTTAATGTTATTGCAATGCTCTGATTCATGAAACCTCACAGTTTCTACACATCACCCCCCCAAAAAATTCATAATATAAATACTTTGAGTTACAACTTTACTTTAAGCCATAGAAAATTGCCAATTGAGTGAATATGAATCAATATTTCAGTAATAACGGATCAATACCTAATATTTACCACATCACATGGAGGTTGATTTTTATTCCTTCAAGTTTTTATTATTCAATGCTTTAACCTTACTGTTTTTTTACACTCAACACCATCTGTTCTTAAACAATGTTTTCCTCTAAATCTGCACCACATAGTATGCACAGTCATTTGCACTTTATGAAAAAAGAAATAAAAGTTTTCTGTTTTGGCAAGCATTGTGAGTGGTCATTGTCCACTTCTTAAAGCATAAATATTTTGGCATTTACTCAAAAATCAAAACATAAATAAATCAAAAAATCATGCCAAAAGGATGTTCTGAGATGAATCTGCGTTGCTTCTTCTGGAGTGTGGGTAGTGGTGGGTGAATGTAACACAAAGTCTCTAAAACTAAATTCAGGTGGTTGGTTGATAAAGTGACATTGCAGAGCTGCTCCTCTGCAGTCCCGTGCAGTGGGTGAACTCTCCTCCTCCACAAAGTCCTGACCACTTTGAGAATGGCCTGATGTTTCCATACAGATAGGTCTGTCTGTGGATGTTTAGTCCAGGTGGGGCCAGGACAGGAAGACCATCCATACGGGGCAGAAGAAGAAAAAAAGATCTTCAGTTAAATGTTTCATTGAAGCAAATCAGAAAACTGCACTGAAGTCGGTAAAGTGAAAGTACCTCAGCGAGAGGGATGGAGACAGGAAGAGAGGGGACATAACAGAAAAATAAGAATAAAAGAATGTACACATACCTCTTGTAACTGGAGCACAGTAACCAGATGATCTTTAAACTGGATCAGCAGGCTGGTCTCTGGCGGAAACTTGGCATAAAGATTTTCTTCCTGCATCTGGTCGGGCTGGAGCTGTTAGACCCGGCCTGAAGAAAAAAAAGATCTCAGAGTCTGTATCTGTACTTCCTGGTTTAGTCTTGGTTTAGACCTCAGTTAGTGGATAGCCCTGGTTTGAGTCAAAGGATAAAAAAAAAATCCTGTACATTGATGAATATTTTTACTTTTGACTTATAACTCATGAGTGTCCGAGCTAGCTAATAACAATAGGTATGAGAAAGTCTAAACATGGACTAAACATGAGATAACATACGTGTTTTTAGAATGAACACAAGATGACAAACCTTGATGTTTACTAGGCCATAGTGATGTAGATAATGGACATAGTGTAGCTGCTCTTTAATTTACGGACATGTGGATATTAAGAATACGTGAGATAGTCGTCCGTCCAGACCCCTCGTTGATGGAAAAACAGGCAGAGAGAAAAGTGTCGTTCTTCAGGCATTTTATTGCAGGAGAGTGGTCACATTACAGATGTCCTACATAGTGAAGCATTTCACAGAAGTCTCAAAGAAGTCTGAGAGCGTCTCTACAGAACTTTCCTTATAATATCCAAGTTTAGCCCATCCCCTGATCACATCACACATGCATCCCAGCACACAAAGAACATTCCTTAGCTTAGATAACATCCAGAGACTATATGCTAAAATACAGACGAAAGCTTTTTATTACACCTAAGACAGGATGCATCCCAAGGCAGGATGCCCCCACTATTTACCCCTCAAGCACAGATGGCTTTTGATCTCCTCGGCCCCAGTAGAACTAAAGATGCTTGACCAGTTTGCAACAGTAATACACATTTATTGGGGGCTATCAAACCAATCATTTTTTATCTCTACAGACACAACCCTGCGTGTTTCTCTGTCTGCGTCTGCTCCGCCTCACACTGAGAGAGAGCTATGGATGCGTTTATAACTACATTTATAACTTTAGAAAGTCTCCTGTACTACTTGTAATGCACATACACGAGAGGAAAAGGCCGAATTTGCGTTTTATCGCGGCGCGTTCCCAATTGTTTACATTTCACTGCAGTAATGTAGCGTAACTTTCCCTGGTCATAAAACCGAAAATATGAAGCGGATCTCTCTCAAATAAGAAGTGGCTGAAAGCTAGGGGTGCACTGACTACATTTATGGAGTAGTTTAAGTTGGGAGAGGTTTTGGTTTTGTGTAAATAGCAGGTTCAGCTGCACGTTAGCTTAGACGTTAGCCGTTAGCTTAGCCGTTAGCTTCCAAAAGCACAATAGACTCGTCAAAAAACTACTGGACAGCACCCGCAAGCGATAAAAACAGACAAACTTTCACTCACCCGTCTGAACCTTTGCCTTCTGCTCAGCAAACTCGTGGTAAATCCATTTTCCAGTGTAGTAGTGGCAGCTTCTGAGAGGGGGGCTTACAGCCATGAAGCCGCACACGCCCCCACGGCGTGCGCTATTTCTCTGACAAAACCAGACTTTTTCAACCTGAAAACTGATCGACAATAGGCATATGTATAAAACTGCCTTTTTGCGTGGCATTTGTTTGCTAAAGCCTGTGTGGACTAGGCAAACCAAGCAGCTGTGTGGCTGTGTCCCCTCCTCCTCCTCAGCATGTAAATACACACAGACAAAGGCACGCCCCTACAGCGGCTCCCAAATCTCCCAAAAACAAGCAGGTTTGAACCTAAAAGTTTACACTTTTAAATATACCAATACTGCTAGCTTAAACATGGAGAGGCTTCTTCGTGACTTCAACTGAACGATTCTGCAAAAAAGTGAAAATCACCAATTTTCAAAAAAAATACTTTGTTTACATTTTTCTCCAGTCGCAAGCTGCCGACTTGTGTCGTTGGATTCCACGGCGGGTCACATTTGTTAGCATGCCATGCTAACAAATGCGGCACATGGGCAAGCACACAAAAGTATTCTATCTGTTAAACAACCCAATCTAGGGAAACTGAATCCACAATAAGACAACAAGATTAGTCAGAACTGCAATAATGAAGCAAAAACACTGGAGGTATATTTTTGATGAGGGGAACAGCGCCATGACATGGTTCAGACAATACACCTCCTCTCCAGAACCAAATGCGTGACTACTTTCCCACCTCTGAAGGGCAAACTTCAGACCTAATAAATATCACGCGACAGAGATTTGTTTGTGCGCTGAGGCATTTAGTCCAGTATTGAGCCATAATATGAGACTGTAACATCTCCCGAGGCAGCTGGTCATGCCTATAAAACTCTGATGGATGAAGCCGAGTGTGGGCACGGTCTAATTCGGGCTGACTTTTAACTCCCCTCATTAATAATTATTGGGTGATTTCATATGGCGAGACTCAGCCGCCTGTCTTACACTGATCAGCGTAATTACACCTGTACAAAGTCAATGTCTGATAATGAGAAAATGGACTTCTGGAGCCTGTGAGTAAACATGCTTGTTTGGGATTATGAACGAGGTCATTTCAACAAAAGCAAGAGATTGGAGTGTAGTGCTCTCTGCATCTGGGCTTTTAAAGACTTTTAAAGGTGGAATAGGGTAAAAGAGGACGTTATGGGTGAGTGAACCCAAAAGAGGCCAGAATGTGCTGTTGGCAAAGTTGTGTTGACGTCAATTGTTAAGTGGGAGCGGAACCGAATGTCTCCACATACTGTATGGACACTGTCTCACTGTGCGTATTGAGATGGCAAAAAATGTTTCTCCTGCCCACAGCTGCCTTAAGGGCCTGTCAGGAGGCGCACTGCTCCGGGGGAGAAAATCCTACACGGAGCTCATGGCGACAGTATCCACCCCGTGACAGGGTTACAGGGACATCTCCAAGGTTCTGACCAGGTGTTACCTCCACATCGAACATTAGTGACCATGTAAATTGGTAGTTAATATACTGTAAAAAAGAAAATAAATATATGATGTTAATGTTTTAAAATAGCTAATGGGGGTGTGATGCAAAACTGACTTTTTAGAGCTTTTTTTTTTTTTTCATATTACAATGGTTTTATCTCAGCAAACACATACCTGGAATTTGTTTTCGAGGCACTTACCTCTCGATCTCTTGCAAAACCTAATCCATTTATTGCAGAGTAAAAATGTTTGCTCAGTACACAACAACTTTAAGAGCCGCACCGGGAAGTGAATCTATTCCGTTTTAGATCAATATGACATGTTCTAACCAACTGGTGATAAAGATGTGTTTGGCATTATTACCAAAATACATTATTTCCTGATACCGGCGAAAAAGCTTAATACCCCTTCTTTAATTTCAATCCCGTAGTCTTGTTTTTGTATTTTTATATTTGTAAGTGCTATACCTGATTGCCTGTGTTGGCAATTGGCTCAACAAACTTACAATGTCAAATTCAGTTTAGAGACATATTATCAAGCCTTTTACGGCAACACAAATTATCATTTTGCTATTACATAAGCATAAAACACAGTGCAAAGACTTACCTTGCACTGACAGCTGGATTTATTGTTATATCTGAGTTCCTCATGATAATCCATCTTGTCAGGCCCCGCTGCAGTCTGTACTGAGCCAGTCGCATGGCAGAAGTTTGCGACGGGGTAGAACAAGAACAAGCACTTTTACTGCTACTTGTTCACAGTGTTGGAGGTAACGCGCTACTCCGTAACTCAGTAGAGCGCCCAGATTACGTTTTACAGAGTACCGAGTAAAGTAACCAGTTTTTTTTTTTTTCATTTGCGGCGAATCTCGTACTAGTTTCTTTTTTCGAATCAATAACGCCGTTAGTTTGGGTGCTGATCTCTCCCTCGTCCCACTGGTGGTGGTAGGACGTCGCCGGTTGGCGACGACGAGCAGAGCCGAGGAGAGGCCAGGCGGAGGAGGGTCACAGCACGGCTGGGAAACGGGATACTGGGCGATGGTTGGCTGACGCGAAGGTGCGGCTTGAGCCGGGGCCGTGATTGGATGATCGGTAAAGGCTGCTGTTGATGAGGCGATGAATGAAGTCCAGCGATCTTTGTTTAATGTTTTTTACATGAGTTTATTCATATATATAATTGATAATGTATATGTAACACCTCATTTGGAAGAAAAGACACTTTATCTATTCACTTTTTCACTCAAAGAAAGCCACTTTTGAGGAAGTCTCTAGGTATCGGTTAACATCAGATATTGGCAGATTAGCTGAATCGTGCGTCTCTAATGAATGCAGTCAAGACGATCCACTTTACGGATTATTGTCTTGAAACAATTACGTTTGGCGTTGCATGGCATTAACTGGGTAGATGCACTGCTCAGTTCTTATCGTGGCGTGTCGGCAGAGGTGGATAAACAGAACGGAAGGAAAACCTTTGAAATCATGGTTGGAAACGCTTCTCAGAAAGCGCTAATGCAGGTGAATCACCTTGGGAAGCTGTTAGCTGAAAAGAAGGCCAACTCTACAGTGCTAATGGCTGGCAGGTTGGATTTTCTGGTGCAAATGTAAAAGTGCAGCAACCAAACAACTCAGACTACAACATAATGGTGCCAATCCTTCTACGTCTAGCTCCTGAATAAGAGTGGCTCTTTTTAATCTATGACAATGAGCAACAAATCATAGGCTGTCACATGACATGTTGTTGCATGAGTTTAATCTTAGCGATGGTCAGCAGACAGTGGGGGTCACATCAAACTAAAACACGCACACTAGGCTACACCTTCGGCTCACGCCATAGCACCAACCCATGCAGTGCCTTGCCAAACATTTTTAACAAATAAACAACTGAAAAATTGGGCGTGCAAAATTATTCAGCCCCCTTAAGTGCTGCGATTACTGCTGTAAGTCCTTGGGGTTTGTCTCTATCAGTTTTGCACATTGAGAGACTGAAATATTTGCCCATTCCTCCTTGCAAAACAGCTGGAGCTCAGTGAAGTTGGATGGACAGCGTTTGTGAACAGCAGTTTTCAGTTCTTTCCACAGATTCTCGATTGGATTCAGGTCTGGACTTTGACTTGGCCATTCTAACACCTGGATATGTTTATTTGTGAACCACTCTATTGTAGATTTTGTTTTATGTTTTGGATCATTGTCTTGTTGGAAGACAAATCTCCGTCCCAGTCTCAGGTCTTTTGCAGACTCCATCAGGTTTTCTTCCAGAATGGTCCTGTATTTGGCTCCATCCATCTTCCCATCAATTTTAACCATCTTCCCTGTCCCTGCTGAAGAAAAGCCCAAACCATGATGCTGCCACCACCATGTTTGACAGTGGGGATGGTGTGTTCAGGGTGATGAGCTGTGTTGCTTTTACGCCAAACATAACGTTTTGCATTGTTGCCAAAAAGTTGGATTTTGGTTTCATCTGACCAGAGCACCTTCTTCCACATGTTTGGTGTGTCTCCCAGGTGGCTTGTGGCAAACTTTAAACGACACTTTTTATGGATATCTTTAAGAAATGACTTTCTTCTTGCCACTCTTCCATAAAGGCCAGAGTTGTGCAGTATACGACTGATTGTTGTCCTATGGACAGAGTCTCCCACCTCAGCTGTACATTTCTGCAGTTCATCCAGAGTGATCATGGGCCTCTTGGCAGCATCTCTGATCAGTTTTCTCCTTGTATGAGCTGATAGTTTAGAGGGACGGCCGGGTCTTTGTAGATTTGCAGTGGTCTGATACTCCTTCCATTTCAATATTGTCGCTTGCACAGTGCTCCTTGGGATGTTTAAAGCTTGGGAAATCTTTTTGTATCCAAATCCGGCTTTAAACTTCTCCACAACAGTATCTCGGACCTGCCTGGTGTGTTCCTTGTTCTTCATGATGCTCTCTGCGCTTTAAACTGACCTCTGAGACTATCACAGAGCAGGTGCATTTATACGGAGACTTGTTTACACACAGGTGGATTCTATTTATCATCATTAGTCATTTAGGTCAACATTGACCACAAAAAACACAAAAAAAAATACAGTTTTATATCTTTATGTTTGAAGCCTGAAATGTGTCTCCGCCTTCGCAGCCCGTTCCTTAAAAGGAAAAAAAGGCGGGAAGCTCTGCGCTCGCGGGGCGGGCGGCGCCTCCACAGAGCCAGTCAGTGCACTGAAAAGGCTTCCACAGTTTAGAGCTGCTGTGCAAAAACCGGCGTGGGTAAAAATATTTCACCTACCCAAGCGTTGTCACATGGGTCATAGCGATTTTTAGAAAAAGCAAAACATCTTTGGAGCCAGGCTTTTAAGCAGTGCTAGGGAGGTCTGAAATCCCATTAGAATCCTGTCTATCAAGTGTCTTTTGCAGGGAGCCATGCCATTTCTCAGTATTCCGAAAATGTACCATTGAGCGTTAGTCCGACATCTCTAACCCAGTTGTGTTGTGGATTAGAGCCATACACAACCATTGGATCTAACCTTAAGGTCCGTGGACTCTCGCCTGAACCTAATTTTATTTTTCAGCCCATACTCAATGGGACAATTTTGGACTAATGGGTTGTCGAACCCTTTTGGAGTCGCCCCCGACCACAAGGGGGTGGTATTACAGCAATGTCCGCTCTGTGCCAACCTTTTTAGAGCCGAGAGCGACTTCAAGAGCAATACGCTGTTCGAGGGCTACCAGTTAAAAATAACATCCCGAAGACTTGAAGTTAAACTGTTTAATTATTGACTATTAAGCATATTATATGACAAATTCATGCTTTAAAACAAATACTCAAGGACATACCTGTATTATTAACATCAAGATGCAAGTAATTGAACTGTCATGTCTCTCAAGGGCTTCTGGGGATGCCCCAAAGAGAACCTGGGTGTCTGTGTCTTTATTAATACATCTGTAGCTCATCATGTGTTCATCAGAAGAACAACATATTTTTGGTCAAATAGATTTGGCATTTAACTCCCAGTGTACTTTCCGTTTGCTGAGTTTTGTTTATCAAAGCTAATTACAGCCTTAAGTGATCAGAATTCCCCATAAAAGCCTTGCCTCTCCGTCTGACCTTAGATTATCAACAACAAAGCCGTGTGATTTGCATGCATTTGAAGACTAAACATGTGAATAAAATGTTAAATAGCTCTTTGTTTATCCTCTGGTGGATGTATTTCTAAATAGCTATCACTAAGTGCATTTGGGAGCATACGAGGCAGCAAAAGATTTGAATAGGTGAATCTGCGAAAGGAGAGAGAAAGGTTATTCCAAAGGTAAGATGAAATAAATACTTTTGTCAGAAGCCATTGAAAAACTTCCTGCTTACACATATATGTTGGATATTATTACCCACTAACAACTAGTACTAGGGGTAGGCAGTGGTGGAAACAAAGAAATAAAAAATGAAAAGATAATTGCTTTAAATATTGTCCTGACATGGAAAACGGTGTGTTTAGTTACTATATGTAGTAAAGAAAACATGGCAGATTTAACTTGGCATCATTTGTGTGTATGCGCATTATGTCAACATGACGCATCACACAATCCGTGCCTCGGTGCAGATACACAAACTTGATTTTGCTGAGAAAGCCCCGAAAATATTACCAGGCGTCGAGTTAAAGAACGTGACCTTTTGACAAAATTCCACAGCACCAAACTAGGAAGTAGAATTCTTAAAGGAGACGCGTTATGCTTTTTTCCATGGCATTTTGTGATCAGCTTTTACACACGGACAACGTTATTTAACACTTTCCAAAAACGACCTACACATAGAAATGAGTGAATGAGAATTTTTTTCCTGCCCTTATGTCACTATCGTTGTTACGTCGTCAAGGCTAAAACATTTCGTTTTTTTAGTTTAGTTCATTTTGAGCAATTTCACATTCATTTTGTATTTCAATTCATAGTTGTGGATGCTCAAAATAGAGTAGGCTGACGCAATAAGCTTATAAGTGCCTACCCCATATTCAATTCAATTACATTTACATAAAATTATAAATTATAAGGTTTATATTACATTGACTTTAGATGCACATTTGTTTTTATTTGTTTTTTAAGTTTATTTTATTTTAAAGGACAGTGTGCAGTTACATTAAAAAAGATGGCTGCACCAGATTTTGCACTATGCTAATTTGCATCTGTAGTCCTACACAATTAAAATTGCATAACAAAAGGCAATTTACAATTACAAGTGCAAGTTACAAGGTGCAATATTGGCAAGTTACAAATCATAAAGTGCAGAATTATAAAGTGCAACAGTATATACAACATATACACTTAAAATAACATTATTACACTAGTAATCTAGTAGCCATCAGACATTTCATCAAATAAGTCCTTCCTGAGCGGAACATATTATCAATGATGCAATCATCTGTTTAAACTTAGACTTAGCAACATTTACCAAGAAGAGCATTTAAATCCATAACACTCACAATCCATCACTACGACGTTAATCTTACTTTTGAAGATGCAATTAGAGATTAATCCCAGGTTTACACTGTAGTTCTTTCAGGTAGGTTCTTTCAGTCCTGTTATGTTGTCTCTCTCAAACCAAACCAAAAAATAAATAAATCGCACAGCCAGTCACAGTGAATGTTAAAGGAACGGGCCTGAGATATGTTCTTACCTGAGCTTATAGACGAGTTGATACGCACCTGTCTGGTCTTTGTGCCCGTGGAAGAGCTCGTTCGCTTCTAACTTCCCCCCCCCCCGTCTGGAGCCATAGGAATATACTGCGAGAGGCCAAATGCTAACAACATCTTTGGTCTTTTCGCGTGACTGAGCGCACGCACAACGACCAGACAGTTACGCATAAACTCCTCTAAGCTCAGGTAAGAACATATCTCAGTCTGGAAAAACGGTGGCCTGCTCCTTTAAACATAAAGAAAATGCATCATAGTGAAAAGCACCGCCCTGTTTCTGACACAAACATGTGGAAAACCAGCTCAAAAGCTCACAACATTTTACATAGATTTTACATAATATGTTGCCTTTAAAAGTTGTACTACCTTGAACTTGACATTTACGAGAGCGAATTTCAGCTCGTGCTCGTGCCTGAGCCCAGGGCTGATTCACATTCAGTTTGCCATTTCAGAAGTCATCCAGTGTCAAAAATCTGCTTTTGACAGCCGTGAACACCGGGGGTTCTTCATGAGGTTTTAGGGCGTTTGCGGTGTTTTTGGTTTCCTCATGAGAACCTCCTAAAAACCTCCCCAACTAATGAAAGGTATGAATCCAAATAATTACATGAAAGCACACTATGGGGCGGTTATGGCTATATTTGGAGATTGTTTGTGGAAAATCAAGATTCAGCTCACACTGTGCGTTGTAACTTTAGAGACGAATGAAAGGTTCATTTTCTGCGTGAGATCCTCTACAATGCCCGGAGGAAAACCAAACCAAAATTAAACTTAAAAGCTGTTCTTGAACCCCCTGCCTGGTTCGGAATATGAAAGTGTGGGATCTTTGTAAAGTGGAAACTCCATCGTAGGCTTTTCGTCTGCAGCCAGATTCAGCCCAAGTGTAAATAGTCCAAAGTTTACATTTTGGAATACAGATAAAAATCCACATTTCTATTGCCATGTGATATTTTAAAAGAAATATTTATGCTCTTCCTCCATCTGAAGGCTGCTCCTCGCGCTGAGCAGTGAGGAGGAGACACAGGCTCAGACAACTCTAAAGGCTAAACCAGGATTCCTGACTTTTCCGTTGCTTTTATACCGGACAGATTCAGAAGATCAGATCAGAGGAAACATTGTGCCGTAACTGCGCGCCGTATTCCTGCACCGTTTATTCGCCTTTTCTCTTCATTATGCCTCTTGAATTCATCTGTAGAACCGTAAATATAAGGCCGATTGATGTGAAATATAAATAAATTGGGCAAAAGCTTGGGAAGTGTAGAGTTCACGATCCGTCCATCCATTTTATTCTGCTTTATCCGGGGCCAGGTCACGGAGGCAGCCGTCTGAGCAGAGATACCCAGACTGTATACAAGCCAAAACTGCTCGCTGTTCCATTTGCCCGTACAGAACTGGGGAAAAGTGCTGTATAATATATATATATATATAAATATATATATATATATATATATACATATATCTTCATCAAAGGAAAGTGGAGCAAAGGAAGTGCATCTGAGTGCAATCTAAAAATGATTGCACACTTGATCTCTTTTTTAAAACATGCTTTAGTTGGTTTTTAAAAGCCCCCAGATCTAATCCTGTTTCAGCTCAGGAGACAAGAAGTTCCAGAGTTTAGCCGACTGTCCAAAGGCCTTTTTTTCTAACGGGCACTTTCACATTTCCATTAGCAGCTCCTCGTGTGATGGAGCCCACAAATCGAAGTGGGACTATGAGCCGTCTGAGAACGTCAGGGGCTCGGTTGTGCAAACATGTATGCATTAATTTTAAATCACAAAATAATATAGCATTTTCAAAGTTAAGGAGGTTTAACCTCTGCAATACTCCACAATGGTGCGTTCTGACAGATGTGTTTTAATGCTCTGTTGCTAATCACTTGTAAAGGCCTGACTGTTGTGGTTGTTCCCTGTGACCTAAACAATGCAAAAGAAGTGATCTGTTGCTTCACACCCCATTAGCTTGTGTAACTTTTCCGTTTTGGTTCGTAATGGCTGTCATTATAGCCACTGCTTTTATTTTGTCTCTTTTCTATTGCTATTAAATTAAATGTTTGCAGCCAACGCTGTGCTTTTCTAGATTGTGAACAAAATACACTGGTTCATTCAGCAGCTGATCTTCCAGCTGCTATAGCTACGTTAATGTGTGTTTATTAATCAATTATTAATCATTAACACTGAGCATGTTTAATAAGCCTGAATATTTACTGATTAAAGAAGCCACAAAGGGCACACGGCCACCGTGTGAATCTATTTCCCCAATAATGAGCCCTGATATGGCAATCAATAAGTCATATACTATACCATAGGAAATAACACAGCTCCAGATTGTCTTCAGACATATTGATCTCACACTCACAAACACACATCGTTCATCCTGGCTTATTGCACATGTTTGTAGAGGCAGGGGTAACCGGAGCATGCACAGGGAAAACACACAAACTCTGCAGAGAACAAAGAAGTGTTTTTTTTTTTTTCTTGCTGTGAAGTTCGAGAGCTAATCACTGTGCCATTGTGACGACTTAACTCGTAGACTCGGCGGTCTCCTCCCTGAAGGCAGCACACTGAAGAAGTACTACTTACACATTTGCAGCCTTTGTAATTTGCCAATTGCCGCCATTCAAAGTGAGATTTACATAATTGGTCTTAACCATGTTGCTCTAGTCCTTAGTGCCCCCATCTGCAGTCTTACTTTACCCCACGCTGAAATCTGTGTCCAGAAACATATGTGACCAGTCACAGAAACCAAAGACACAAGTCGTTTTGGGACATTATGAGATAATAACAGATTGTGAAAGTGTAGTCTCCAAGCTTTCCAATGATGTGTAACACATGGAAATCTGATAATATTTGGAGGCGTAGCGGTGATTTGAAGTTGGCAATTCCCAAAAAACCAAAGGGGATTAAACGGCCTATGAAGTTTTGGGCCATTCTCACCTCTCTGCTGTTGGGAGGGACAATAGGGCTCATTTACATCTCATTTGGATAAGCCTGTCAAACTCCCCCTCAAAGCAGTAAAGCACAGAGAGGAGCGCAAAGGTTATTGCTTCCACAACAAACCATTGTTTACCAGTTTCATTATGTGTATCTGTTTTATTTTTGGTTTTATTTATTGATCTCACCTCACAGCAGAAGGTTGTTATTGTTCTTTTACATTTTTTAATATCAACTGATAAACTGTCACTGGCTTGAGAACGTGTTGTTCAACATCTGTAACGTTTATATTCAAATAAAAAAGTGATATATTATATACAGTATTAGTATGGATCCAAGTATGAATCAGTATCGATTTTATTGCCATTGTCGTTTTTTGCTAATGATAAATAATCAATAAACTAGGGGAAATTAAAAGGATCTCAACCAATAAGGCAAATCCCTCAAACATTGCTTAGAGAGCGCTTTTCACACCAGAATGACAAGATAGGTTTACAATATATTTAAAAAACAACAGAGATCTGGTGTTTGGGTATTTTAATGTTATTGCAGTGCTCTGATTCTGTACACTGTTTCTACACATCATCCCCCCAAAAAATGCATAATTTACACATAATGTGAATACTTTGAGTTACAACTTTACTTTAAGCCATAGAAAAAAGCCAATTGAGTGAATATGATTCAATTTTTCTGTAATAAAGGATCAATACCTAACATTTACCCCATTTACTACATCACATTTGCTGCATGAGGTTTGTACTGTCGCCGAATGGAGGTTGATTTTTATTCAGTGCTTTAACCTTACTGCTTTTTTTACACTCAACACCATCTGTTCTTAAACAATATTTTCCTCCAAATAGTATGCACAGTGTCATTTGCACTTCATGAAAACATAAAAAAATCATGTCAAAATAATCCATCCATCCATCCATTTTCTCCCACTTGTCCGTTGCCGGGTCGTGGGGGCAGCTGTTGGAGCTGCCCAAGTCACATAGCACCATGCCCCTATGGCTCCTCCTGCAGGTGGTGGGTCCACGGGAGGACGGCCTCATGGTTCCAAACGGTTCCAAACGGGCCTGTTGGTCTCTCATAGGGGGCCCATTCACACTCTCATTCATACACCAGTGTACGCAGACACTGGAGGCAAGGAGGGTGAAGTGTCTTGCCCAAGGACACAACGACAATGTGCACCTTCAGGAGGCGGGATTCGAACCCCCGACCTTCCGATCATGAGCCGACCCGCTCTACCATCTGCGCCACCGTCGCCACAAGTTTATTTTGCTTCAATCTGTTTACACAAGTTACATTGCAGGTGTTTTAAACAGAGCTGAACTCTCCTCCTCCACAACGTCCTGACCACTTTTAGATGTGGTCTTTGTGACACAGTCCAATGAGATCACATTCGCATCCTTTTCTGGGTTGTGACTCTTGGTGCTGGGCATGTGACGTCTCCAGCCTCGTCAGCACAGAATGGCCTGATTTTTACATACAGATAGGTCTGTCTGTCCATGTTTAGTCCAGGTGGGGCCAGGACAGGAAGACCGTCCATAGGGGGAAGATCTGCTCCGTCGCGCAACAGTAGATTTTTGACAGGTTGCGCATCACAGTGAGTTTTTGCAATAACCAAACCTGGTCTCTTGGCGTCAAAGCTGTGACAGAATAAGCACATAAGACACTTAAAACATGGCAAAGTATTTTATCATATAAAACTGTCATAATGTATGTAGTTGCTATGCTTTAATAATGTACACAATGTGAAAGTTTGAATACAAGTACCTGAAGTGCTGATAACTCTTGATCTGTGAGAGTCTACGGAAATGGCGAGTCAAATGCTGCTGCCAGTCGTAGATCTGGACTAAAACTTTGCCCTCTGCTGTTCCAACAAGCTGTGGTATATTGAGGTGACTCACAGGAGAGCTGTTTTCCACAACCTGATGACAAAAAAAGAGACAGGAAGAAGAAAAATATATCTTTAGTTAAATGTTTTACTGAAGCAAATCAGAAAACAGCACTGAAGTCAGTAAAGTAAAGTGAATGTACCTCAACATTTCCGTGGGGTCAGGAAGTACATTGGTCCTGGCAGGAGAGGGTTTGAGGGAAAGTGTAACTGTAGGAGACAGGGAAGAGAGGGAACTTGGATTAGATTAAATGAAATGTGTCTTTTCATGCTATTCTGCATTAATTTGCGCTACTATCAGGTGTCTTATTCTCATGCATACATCGCCATTTAAGGGACATTAATAAAGTAAGGTGAATGTGTGTGAAATATTACCTGCTGGGCAAAATCAAAACTGCACTTCGTATCAGCTGCTCGTTATTGCTTTGGCACTGCCAGCGGAGATCTGTGCGTGGCCGGCAACTTTTGATGTGTGGGAGAAGTTGGTTCCACAGAGCTTTGAAGCTGGTTTTACCAACTGCACGCTCACCTAAAAACAGGTATTGCTTATGATTAATTGTATTGTAATTGCTAATACTGCATTAATACTGCACTAACGTCTAAATAAATGTTTACACATACCAAGGTCTTTAGCAGTCGCCACGTAGAGACGCCACACTGAGGCCTTGAACACATGAGTTGGCAGCAACTTCACATGCCAAAGTTTATGCCCAGGCTGTCGGCAACATGATTGCATTGTCTTCTGCATAGTTTTTTTATGAAGTCCACAACTCTATTGAACTCCACAGGACTGATGAACCCGGCTGGTGGACGCAGTGAGAGCCTCTTCCTCAAACGTGGTTTTGCTCCATTCTCCTCATAGTGTTGAACTATCTCCGCCAGTGTGTTGTTGCCAATGCTGAAAAAGAACACACACAAAAAGAGTAGGAATTACTTTAACGTTATTAAATCCGTGGTAAGAAAAGTAAGTAGTTCTTCCTCCACCACTGGCTAAAATTATTAGCATCACATTCAATTCAAGAATGCTGACAGGGGTTTGAGCTGTTAGATTGATTTGAGTTTGGACTGGATACTTTTGTTGAGGAGTCTCTGCTTGACATTTTGATATATAATAAGTGTGTTTGGGTGGAAGCGAAAGCCTGTGGTGATGCTAACTAGGGTCCCGAGTGACTCGTAACAACATTAGGTATGAGAAAGTCTAAACATGATAGCTAGCACAGAACGAGTGTCCTGTGCTAGCTAATAACAATAGGTATGCGAAAGTCTAAACATGAGAACGTATTGTGTTTTTAGAATGAACACAAAACTTTGATGTTTACTAGGCCATAGTGATGGACATAGTGTAGCCTACTCTTTACAGACAAAATCCTGCGTGATTCTCCCCAGGTTGCCTGTGTCAGCTCTGCCTCAATCTAGCGTAACTTTTTCTGGCCATAAAACCGAAAATATGAAGCGGATCTCTCTCAAATAAGAAGTGGCTGAAAGCTAGGGATGCGCTGACTACATTTATGGAGTAGTTTAAGTTGGGAGAGGTATTGATTTTGTGTAAATAGCAGGTTCAGCTGCACGTTAGCTTAGACGTTAGCCGTTAGCTTAGATGTTAGCCGTTAGCTTCCAACAGCACAATAGACTCGTCAAAAACGAGTGCACAGCAGCCACACGCGATAAAAAAACAAACTTTCACTCACCCGTCTGAAGTATACTTTGCCTTCTGCTCAGCAAACTCGTAGTAAATCCATTTTCCAGTGCAAGTAGCGATAGCCTGCGTGAGACACAGGGGAAGCCTGTGCCTCCTCGGAGGAGGTGTGTACGTGTCTGTGTGTATGTAAATACACACAGACAAAGTCACGCCCCTACAGCGCGCTCCAAAATCTCCCAAAACAAGCAGGTTTGAACCTAAAAGTTTACGCTTTTAAATATACCAATACTGGTAGCTTAAACGTGGAGAGGCTTCTTCGTGACTTCAACTGAACGATTCTGCAAAAAAGTGAAAATCACCAATTTTCAAAATAAAAACTTTGTTTACGTTTTTCTCCAAACGCAAGCTGCCGACTTGTGTCGTTGGATTCCACGGCGGGGTCACAATTATGTGATGGACAGGTGCGCTAATGGAGAGGACAGCTTTTCATAACGTGTGTGAAAGTGCTGAGGCGGACACTGGGTGACTTAAGCAGAGAAGAGCCCACAGTTCAGGGGTTCAGGCTGAAAGAATCGACTGGGCTGCAGAGGGAACCAGGCAGATTAAAGTCCTGCATTTAGAGGCTGCTACGAGATACATATCTACGGTTACACCCCGCCATTCCGACACACCGCTAATCCGACATTGAGTTCTAATTGTCGGAATTGCGGTGTTTCCATTTATTATCAAACGTCCCGCCACTCCGACAATTTTTTTCACCCTTTGTCGGAGTGGTGACACCTTTATCTTTTATGCAACGTGCCGCTATTCCGACACAAGATAATTATCAACAATTATTATTGTTTTACGTTTTGCCTGATGAATGAAGAGACAATGCCTGTGCGTCTCCCCTGATCGTTGGTACGTGTTTTTTTTTTTTTTCTACTTGTCTTTCGCATCATTCTCATAACTGCAATGAGGAAACAGTGGCACAAACACGGTTTACTTATTTAAAAAAGCTCTTCTTAATTCCATTCAGTCACTGTTATATAATTATTTGTCCCGAATTTCCGCGCGTTTGTGGACAAAAAAAGGGAGAGTGAATGCATCTCCCACGCCGCCTTGGCTATAACATGGATAAGTGTTAAGGCTTATTTACAACTTTGACATGTAAAACAAGCGCTGATGAGCGCAGCAGGTGGAGACAGACCTGTTGTTGTGGATTACGAAAAATAAGTTTTGCCAAATGGAGCTAATGATGGACCAGACGAGTGAGAGTCATGGATAAAGAGGTGAAGAGTTCTACGACAGACGATGGAGTGCACAGTGAGTGTTTTTATGCTGATTCTGTGGAGTAAAGTCTGGCTGAATGTGCCGCTGTTGCACAGACTCATGTGACATAAAGCGCGTGTGTTTATTGCTATTGTTTGTCTTGATAGATTCAGTGTTTGCCCGAGTCACACAGTAGCTGGAGCATATGACTTAGTTTAGGGTTAAACTGGTGCGCCTGCACCCCCCCAAATACGCACACCCATGCGCGCTGCTTTGTGGAGAAGGCCTTGTTTTCGGACAGTGTTTTGAACGAAGGGGAGCGCGTGGCTCGGTCATCCGCTTGTCAGTCTCTTAAAGCCTTGAGCGACAGCTCCAGTGTCTGAGTGGAAAACGCCCAACAGTGCGCGGCGTATTAACCGCGGACTTCAGCGCTTTGTTGTAAAATACAGACTAGCTGCACCTGTCACTGCCTTTGCCCAAAACCATCTCACGAGCCTCTGCACCCCTGGGCCCACAGCGGGATGAACAGGGAAGGTGGCGTTGACAGAAGGCAAACAGATACGCTCAAAATGATTGTCGGAATAGCGGTACCAAAAAGTGTCGGATTGGCGGGGTGTCGTAATGACAGTGTGTCGGGATGGCGGGGTGTCGGGATAGCGGGGTGTCGGAATGGTGGGGTGTCGGAATGACGGTCCGTCCCCCATATCTACTGCTAAGAGCCACTCAATATCCGGCCTTGCACAATATTATTCAGTACGGTCCAATAATGTCGGACTCAAGAGGTGAAGGCTGGGATAGCTGAATATAAAGTTGTTCATTACATTGCAGATTTTTAAAATTGTCATAAGTACACCTGAAGATTATTTATATGAAAACAGCGCGACGTTGTTCTTCTACTACAGGGGTCTGCAACCTTTTGGATCCAAAGAGCTGATTCAGTTTTTATCCTTGAAGAGCGACAGTTTGGATCAGAATCAGAATCAGAATAGGTTTTATTGCCATTGTTATGAACAGGTTCACAACTAGGAATTTTACACGGTACGTTCGCGCAGATGCGCTAAACGCACCAGGGCAGCCGTTACATGGCGCCCCTCATTGTTGCAGGAAAATAAATCACAATAATAGCAAAGCACATACATAGACAATATTACACAAGATTTATGATGATACACATTACGAGCGGAAAACTCGATGGAATTTTTTCATTGATACATTAGGGAGGGAGGGACTTTAGGTAAGATAACGATGTGAGAGACGGACAGAGTGAGGGGGGGGTAGGTCAGGGCAGGACATGTATGGTGTTGTGTCGGAGGCTCCTGGCCTTGAAGTGTTGTGTATGTCTAATCGCCGTAGCGTGTCCTTGTGGGGGGAGTTTACATTGCACAGGAGAGATAACGGCACAGCTGCAGACTGGAGTCCTTGGAGAATTACATTCTTCGACTTATTAATTAATGTCCGCTTTGATTTAGAATTTAAAAAATCACTTTGCTTTTCGCTGGTTCTCAACTTATCCAGACATTCGCCGCGGCCTTAGTCCATCAACAGTTCTGCCCAGCCCGGAGATCTGTCCCGTGACCTCACGAAACATTTCTCCAGAGCGAGCCACGGTGTAATCCATCTTCCTTATACCTTCCTCGTACCGAGCAGAAAGGACTTTAAAGAGTTCCTCACTTTTCACTACGTTCCGTTGTAATTCCATCAGGTGCGCGCTGAATTTTCCGAAATGTTCTTTGATCTCAACCGACAGGACCGGGGTCTCCTTACTCGCTGCCAGCTTGCCAACTTTACGATAGACCAGGGCAACTCCTACATATGTAAGAAGGAGCCCTGCTATCATGAGCCCAAAAAGATAGATATCTTCGATGTCTTCCACAGATAGCACTGACAAACATATCACTCTCCACTTGTTCCAAGAGTCGAGCGAGTAGCCCGCAGGGAAGGTTCCATCTGGGCATTGCTGATCCCCAGCAGCACCGCTTCTTTTAGAAAAAATCGTGTCAATTGCAGAGAGAGACCAACTAATCAATTCCATGGTTAATCCGGTTTAAGACTTCAGTGAGCAGCAACAGTACGAACAATGGAATCCAAGCAAGTAATGACTCGCCAGGACTAACACATATCCAAACCAGAACTGATCAGAGCTTTACCAGGCCATCGGTCACCAGACAGTGAACGAGCCAAAAGAGCAAAAGATGGTAAAGCCACAAGGAATAAAAATAAATAAATAAAAAACTTTCATAATAACTAATGGTTCATCAGTAATGATTGGTATTATACAGCATAAGGAAATACTCCATGTTACGAATCACCACACAGATACTCGCACCATATCGATGCACACTGACAACCTGAATAGTTCAATGCTTTCCTTTATGTAATATACAATGTACGGTAAAATGTCATTATGCTCTTGTTGTATTGCTGAAAAAAGAACTGAATGTAATTCATAGGCAAGTTCTCGCATGTTACCGTGTGTATATACTTGAATCGTCTTGCTGTTGGAAAAAACAAAAGAAAAAAAAAACTAAAAGTTACTACTGAATATGTATAGCACGAGGGTGATTAATAATGATGAATGAGGGGTAGGCACACATAAGCTCGGCTTCAGCCTACTCCTTTTGAGCCTCATTGTGATGAAATGTTTGCTTACTGTGAAGATATGAATGTAAACGGCTCAATCAATCAATAAATCAATCAATCAGTATCTAGGCCTGCTCATTTATGAGTGCTTTAATAAAGGGCCACATTCTAAATTTTCCTGACCGTATCTTTGGAAGGTTACCAATTTCAAGAACTAATTAGGTGAATTTGAATATATACAATAAATCATCATCTGAGCAAGAACAGTCACGTAACTTAAAAAAAAACGTCTTAAAAGCCGTACTGATAAATTGTAATAAAAAAATAATAAAAAAAAATCCAACTGTTTCTGGGGAACTACAGCAAGTCAATGCACATTTCGATTTATAAGAAAACATATGTTACCAACTTGTGTCTTAGGGTATTCTGAATAAACAGGATATTCAGTATGTAATTTATTTTAATTATACTTACATGTTTCCTGTTATGTACAAATATATATGACTCAGAATTTTGGGTTCCATCACAAGCATGACTGTCTACAGAACAACAGGACATGTTTCTCTTGTTTGCCCTCACCGTCACAAGACAGATGGATAGGTGAACACTCATCCCATCTCGCAAATCTAAACATAACCTTGCCCTCGACAACATCTGATGCACGTCACATTAGCCATCTTAGAGATCTTGATGAGTTTGTTCGGGCGCACACGAAACCATTCCCACATGACCCAGTGAGCTCAGCATGTTTATCTAGGCCTGCGGATTTACGAGGGAGTAGATTTATAGCCCTAATGGATGGCCGCTTTATGAAGTGTCGGGAATGCTAAACTTACGTTGTGCATCCTCATACCTTTGGACGTCACAATTCTATTAATGGAGGTACAGATGCACCGATCCAGCTTTTTTGCTACCGATATCTGCCAATATCTGATATTTACAGATACCAAGAGACTTTCTTAAAAGTGTCTTTCTCTGAGTGAAAAATATAAATGACTCTTTTCTCCATTTTAAGATCAATAGGTTTTTTGGAGACCATGCTGAACTGAGCATGCGCAGCAGCTGAGAACACGGTGAGAACGCCAAGCTCTGACAATTTGTTAAAATTGTGGCGCTCAGTTAATATACAGTGTTTAAAAGTTGGCGGATTTAGCACATCAAACGATTGGCAGTGTCATGCCCCCCAAAAAGCCAAAAGTGCAGTCCAAACAAGACGATAACAACGAGGATGCGCGGGTGGAGCAAAGCAGCATGGCAGGTGTGCGAGATAACATTAAGGAGATGTCAGACTTGATACGCTCTATCATAAGAGAGGAAATAAGCGTGGTGATTACAAAACTTACTACTATCACGGATAACATTTCTGCCTGTACGCGGAGACTTGACGAAGTTGACGAAACTTTGTCGGGAATTGACAGTCGGATCACAAAGCTAGAGACGGAGTGCGTGACCCTGCGTAAAACCAATGTGGAACTGACGGAGAAAGCTGAGCAGCTCGAAAAGCATAGCCGTAAATACAACGTTCGCGTTTTTGGTTTACCAGATAACATCGAAAATGGTAATCCGACCAACTATATGAACATGTTGTTCAAAGAACTATTCAAAGACAAACTGAAGTCGGAGCCAGAAGTGGAAATAGCGCACCGGATTGGACCAGTGCGTAAAGAAGGCGGAAAAGCGATGATTGTGCGCCTCCAAAAGTTTGCGGTAAAAGAGGAGATCGTGAAAGTGGTGAAAAATGAACGCATGATGCAAATTCGCGGAATGAAGCTGAAGATTTTCCCGGATCTGACCAAGGAGACGGCGAAGAAACGAGCCAGCTTCTGGGAGTTACGAGCCAAGTTGAAGAGCTCTGATGTGAGACACGGCATCATTCATCCAGCAACGCTGATATTGACTTTCAAAGGTGAGACTAAAAAGTTCACAGAGCGAAGTGAGGCTGAGGCGTATTACGAAACTGTGATTATGCCTGGACTAAAGAACAAGGGATAAATAAGACAATAAACTGAATGACAGCTGGATGGATATGAAGAAATGAATAAGACTGAAGAAAGGGCTGTATTTTTGTTTATTGTATATTGGAACGCAAGCCCACATAATGTGTAATATTTATGTTGAAAAGGATAATGTCATGAGCAGGCGCAGCTCAGGTGATCTCTCATTTCTTATTTCATTACAATGTTAAAGATTTTTGTGTGTGTGGATGTGTGTATGAATGTGTTTAGTAATGTGAGGTTTTTGGTGGAGGCTCAATGGAAAACTAAAAGAATAAATTCAGAACAAATATCAGATGATTAAAGACCATATTCTGTTGCAAAAAGGTTTTTTTAAAATAGCTCATTTGAACGTGTGCAGCTTAAGAAATAAAATATGTGATATTCAGAATACTTTACAAAAATACAATTTTCAGGTATTAGCAATATCAGAAACGCATCTGGATGCAACAATAAATAGCCCTTTATTACATATAGATGGCTATAATATTTTTAGGCTGGACAGAAATTTACATGGTGGAGGTGTAGCTTGTTATGTCCAAAATCACATCCCAGTCACAGTAAGATCAGATCTTAACATCGCAGGCGTCGAAGTACTCTGGTTACAGTTACAGTTACCTCATTTGAGGCCTGTTGTCATTGGATGTTGTTACAGACCACCGAATGCCGCTATAATGTACCTTGATCAAATATGTGAAATGCTGGACATTGTATGTGATACAGGAGGCGAAATTTATTTTTTAGGAGATTTAAATATTGATTGGAAATTGGAAAGTTGTGCATTAAGAAGCAAATTAATTTCATTTGCTAATACTTGTAATTTGTCACAACTTGTCAGTGAATTCACGAGAATACATTTAAAGACCGATGGTACATGTTCAGCAACTATTATCGATTTAATTTTTACTAATGTGGCAGAGTTATGCTCTGAGGCAGTATCTATTCCAGTTGGCTACAGTGACCACAATTTAATTGCAGTTATGAGGAAGACAAAGGTACCTACACAGGGACAACAATTTATTTGTAAAAGGACTTTTAAACATTTCAAAGAAAATGATTTTATAGCAGAAGTAAGCAACATAGATTGGTCAGAGGTACTACAAGAACAAGATCCAGATAAGGCAGTGGTGGTCTTTAACAATCTGATAACAAAGGTGATTGATAAACATGCTCCAATGAGGAAACAAGCAGTGAGAAATGTCTCTGCTCCATGGCTGGACAAAGACCTGAAGCAATACATGAAGCTCAGGGATAAAGTCAGAACAGAGGCCATAAAAACAAATCAATTGGCAAAATGGAATGAATATCGAAAATTACGAAATTTTGTCACCAAATTAAATAAAAATAAGAAACGCCTATATTATCATAAAAAGATTAATGAGGTTAAATCGGATAGTACGAAATTATGGAATACATTAAATGAACTTATGGGCAAGAAAACAAGATTTACTCCTACTTTTTTGGAGGGAGACGGAATATATCTTACTAAACCAAGGGAAATTGCTAATTACCTGAGCCAGTCTTTCACTAACAAAATAAAAACAATTAGAAATGACATGGCAGTGAGACAGGAAGAAAATATTACTTACCAATTAATAACAAAATATATAATGCAAACCAAAAATATTACATTCAAATTTGCTGAGGTGACAGAGGATGATGTCAAAAAATTGTTGAAAGAAAGTAAAGAAAAACCCTCTGGTGCTGACAATATTGAGGTCAGACTATTAAAGATGGTAGTAGATTTTATTCTGTTGCCTGTTTCTCATATAATCAATTTAAGTTTAAGGAAAAACATATTTCCATCACCATGGAAGATGGCAAAATTGATCCCTTTAATTAAGAATAATAAAGAACCATTGTCAGGTCAAAATAGCAGACCAATAAGTTTGTTACCTGCATTAAGCAAAATTATGGAAAAAGTAGCATATGACCAAATGCAGGAATATTTTACAGCTCAGGGATTAAATACAATTTATCAGCATGCATATAAAATGGGTCACTCCACAACTACTGCACTTACTCAGATTACCGATCATTGGTTACAGGAAATTGATAATAAAAAGATGGTTGGCACAATATTTTTAGATTTAAGTGCGGCTTTTGATCTTTTAGATCATACAATTTTACTAAATAAGTTGAAATGTTATGGATTTCAGTTGCCTGCCTTAAAGTGGTTAGAAAGTTATCTAAGTAATCGGGAGTATAAAGTTTATTTTAATGGACATTATTCTGAGATTGGACATATGGATTGTGGAGTGCCCCAGGGAAGTTGTTTGGGACCCCTTTTATTTTCGATTTTTACAAATGATCTTCCCCTGGTATTAAAACAGGCAACCATGGCTATATATGCAGATGACACAACATTGTCTGCGTCTGCACAAACAGACTGCCAACTTAATAACATTCTACAGGAGGAACTGACTTTAGTAACTCAATGGATTAGAACTAACAAATTAGTGGTTAATGTCGAAAAAACTAAATGCATGGTAGTTGGTTCAAAACACCTATTGAAAACAACACCGATGTTACATCTGACTTCAGGAAATACGAGAATTGAACAAGTAGATCAAGTAAAATTGTTGGGAGTGATTGTAGATTCTAGACTGTCGTGGACCAGTCAAATTAATTGTGTATTACAGAAAATGGGGAGGAGTATGGGCATAATTAAATATTGTAGAAAGTGTATTCCTCGGTGGTTGACCAAACAACTAGTTCAATCACTTGTACTTTCATACTTAGACTATGCATCAGTTGTTTGGTCAAACACAAGTGAAAATAATTTACATAAGTTACAAGTAGCTCAAAATAAAGCAGCACGGATTGTTTTAGGTTGCCCGTACAGAACCAATGTGAGGACAATGCATGATAGTTTGGCGTGGTTAACAGTCAAATGTAGATTAAAGTATTTCCTAATAACATTTATTAGGAACATTATTATGACAAAAATACCTAAAGTCATACATAATAAATTGTCATTTTTCTCAGATAATCATGGTTATGGAACACGTCAGACCAGTGCAACAAGGTGTGCGCTACCCTGTTGTAAAACTAATCAGATGCAGCGAACTGTTTGTTACAGAGCCATGGTTACCTGGAATTCTTTACCAGGATTTTTGTTATTAGAAAACAGCAAAAGATGTTTTAAAAATAAACTAAAGGTGTTTTTGTTTACACAAGAATGATTTTGGATTAATACGGTAACTAACCATGTGATAGGCAAGTTCCAAGCTGGTGCTGTAATGGGATCCGTGGGCAGTCGAGTTGTTAGGTTGAGATTTATGTTTCATACAAAACTTCAAATGTTTTGATTACTGTAAATGTTTTACTTTTGTTTAGGTAATGGATTATTCGTTTTACTTTGTTAAATGGAAATGGTAAAAATGCTGTTATTGCTGTTTTAGGTCGACTCTACTTATCTATTTTTGGTTTTATGTGATATCGTTGGCTGTATGGCATAATTGTTTAGGTCATTTTGTATTGTTGAAATGGTAATGAGGAAAAACAATGTGTTTCCTATAAAATGTCTTTTACATGTTTTACGGGCAAAGATGAGTCGGGCGGTTGTGCTGTGTGGCTAGCGACATGTTTTGTTTGGTTTCACATTGAGCTCCCACGGTTGGTTTGTGTGTATGTGTGTGTGTTGTGGTTTTGTTTGTTTTGTTATGTTGTAAACATTTGTAATGAAAATGAAGGAGACCCCAGGTAGAATAGCTCCTGCAATAAGTCAGGAGCTAATGGGGCTCTCAATAAAATGAAATGAAAAAAAAATGAAATAAAGTCATATTTTATTGTCATGATGTTAGAGATCAATAATCAATTATATCTATTGATAAACTAATAGATAAACATTAAGCAAGGTTAAATTAATATAAACAACTCGCATAAGGTGATCTGATCATTACAAATATGTCAGATCAGTTATTTCTTAAACTAAAATAAAAACACCTAGCCGACTTTAGGTATTTCTATCATCGTTTCTGTCCCAGCCCTTGATTATTTGACTTTAGCATTAGCATGCTCCCCCTAGCTTTAGCATACTGTTGCTAACCACGCCATTTAGCAGCAATAAAAAATGAATTCACGGAGATTAAAACTAACTCAGTGATTGAATTGTCCATGTTCTTAGCTTCAAAATGATATACAGTACTTAGAGTGAAGCACTACATCACCTAGATTTAGGTGGTAAAAGTTGTGTTTTTAAGGCGGTGAGAGCCAACTGGTGTCGGTTTCAGTATCGGATATTTGTAGCCGATACCGGATATATTTTTTTCCAATGGCCACTTGTTGCGCTGCTTTACGGCCACGACGCTAGGGCCCGACATGCTACAGTACCTCCATATAGGGGCGGCAGCAACAAGCTAGTTTTCCATAAGCAAGCATTGCACTTAAGACACGTAAAAAACATCTTTAAAGCCTGGTGACCAATTTTCCTAAACTTTTTTACAGCTAGATATTCCTCCTGTGATAACGCTGGGTTAGGCACAATTACAGGAACCAGGCGGGTTTTTGTAAGAAACATTTTAGAAATCTCGTATACTAATGAGGGCCGGACTTCGATTGGCAGGCTGTTAGCATTAGAGCTAATGGCGCGGGCGTGGCTACAACCGACTGATTTTTTTTCCAGTATTGGCTACGATATCCGATACCAGTATTGGATTGGTGCATTCCTATTTTTTGTTTTCATTTTATTATTTATTTCATTCATTTAAAAACAAATGCAACAGCAGCATTTAACATGAATGAAAAGGAGCAGAAAGAAGTAAATACTTAATGTCTGCCCCCTATCAACACAAAATCATTTACAGTTCCAGTTCATTTGAGCTGACTCATGCAGCCGTCTTTAATTTTCTTTCCAAGACATAAAAACACAAAACACATAAAGTTGATCTACTCCGCAGTGTCATATTTCTGTAGCATTGATAATTTAACATACTTCTTAAACACATAAATGGACTCAGAAGTTTTAATTTTACAATCAAGACTGTTTGAGCGACTCCTTTGAGACTTCAACAAAGACATAAAAAAGAGAAAAAGATTGCAGCCTTGTGTTGCTTTTGTGAAGGTAAGGTGAGTGTTTTTTACTCCACGATTAATTAATTAAGCTTTGTGAGAGATCGAGAGGTGAGGAAAGCATTTCTTTAAATTCTGCCCGTAAACTCGGAGCTGATCAGACAGCAACAGCGGCCCGCAGAAGTGTAGCTACTTATTTCATTAAAATGCTATGTAGCTTGTTTTGAATTATATAGTGTAGTGGAACATTCGTGTGAAGTCAGCATCTTGCCTGGAATGCAGCATTAGAAAAGCCACTGGGAGATCCAAAGATTACTCAAAGGTGTGCTAGTGGCTCCAAACACAACTCCAGGCATAGTTTTTATGAGAGAACAACATTGCAACATGCCTTTAAACAATAAAATCAATATATAACAAAGTCCTTCATTCATTACATCCTCAAAATCAGTTAAAGGAACAGGCCCCCCGTTTTTAACATACTGAGATATTACCTGAGCTGAGACGAGTTGATGCGTAGCTGTCTGGTCTTTGTGCGTGTGCTCAGTCACGCAAAAAGACCAAAGATGTTGTTTGGCATTTGGCCTCTCCCAGTATCATTCCTCTGGCTCCAAACGTGGCGAAGTTAGAAGCGACCACACTCTTCCACGGGCATGCTCAGGTAAGAACATATCTTAGCATGGAAAAACGGTGGCCTGTTCCTTTAAACAACGCCAGACCTGTTATTGGAATTCAGACAGATATTATGATCATTATTTTGCTTTTTAGAAACAAAAAGACATTATTACACTTGTCTGTTTTTAATTGTTAAATCCTTTGTCATGGAAAGTCAATAGTGTGGTGTCAACAACAAAAACGACCTTGTGGTGATCATTTGTTTGTATTGTGTCATAAGGCAGATGGCTACCTACGAATATGCATCGCATCTCGCGTATCTAAACATGACCTTGCCCTTCACCGCATCTGCTTCGTCTGGCAGTACCCCTCTTAGAATTCCCCTGTCGGCGTCTCCGGCCGGTGAGTTGAAAATCGGGTGCACGGAAGCATTCCCCTGTGACTTCATCTGAACCATGTCCATGCAGTCTAAGCGTGTTTATGCAGGTCTCAGGGCGACAGAAAAACACCATTGTTTCTATCAAAACTAAGCTGTTGTTCTGCTATTTTTTCCCCCTTGAGCACTGCGATACTTTGTGCTTCTGACAGTCTTTAAGATATTTTGGGAATTGTTTTGTGGTTTGTCACATTTTTTTGTGTTGACTGAAGAGCACCTACGTGTCACGGAGCGCAAGGGGGGTGCGTACCTATGTTCCCCGGGTCCTTTGTTCCCCGGGTGCAATGTTTTTTTTTCCGTAGGTGAGTTGGTACTTCACCCAATCACAAGTCATGAGAGCGAAATGTCAGACATATATCAATCGGCTTAACCCTGACCCTGCCCTAGCCACTAACCTTAAGGATAGTGGGCTGGTGCCTAATATTAATCAATAGAAGTGGGGGAACATAGGTACTGGGGAACATAGTACCTATGGCTGACCCCCTTTAGCGCTTGTGCTTCACAGCAAGAAGCTTCCAGGTTCAATCACCAGGCTGGAGGGGGCCTTTCCGTGTGGAGTTTGCATGTTCTCCCCGTGTCTGCGTGGTTTCCTCACGCAGGGTTTTCCCTACCACTAAAACAGTTACAACTGGCCAGAGTGAAAGAGAGTGACTGTTCATGTTCCCGTGCTCCTCCCCCAGAGGCACCTCTCCTCCTCACCCTTCTGTCTCCTCAGCTCCGGCCCTGGTCCACGCCCAGCCCTAACACAGCTCCTTTTATAGCGCAACAAACAGAATCGCTAAAGTTCCTGACTTCTTACCGCTGACGTGGTCCGGACAGTCTCGAAACGCGCCGCGGACATCCTCGCCCGATCGGACCTTTCGCTTTCTATTCCCCATAATCATCCAGTCTTGATCTGAGCTCAGCAGAATAACAACATAAATAAATAATGCACTAAGCGGATCCACAGCTGAGTCATTTATGCATTTTTTACTCACGCAACAATTGTCTTATTTTGTCGTCATCAAGATCTGGGGCCCTAATACTGTGATAAGGCAACATCAAATGGTAAGTCAAGTGCAACATGGCAACACAATAGTATATTTTATTCTGCAGCTTGCACCTGCAATTTAGCACTTGCCTTGATAACTGACCTCCTTACTGTGATCTTCTCCAGATTTCAACTACAGTGTAAAAAAAAAAAAGAGCAGAGACATTTAAGCTAATTTAGAAGCTAATTCACAAGTTTCTTGTCCCAAATTGTAGGGAGCATGCTTGTTGAAGCTGGACCACACTTTTTTCAATGGACTGTGTACCACTGTTGTTTTGGCCAGTGGGCGAGGAAAGCACTCTTTGTTCCTCATGGCAAGGTCTCCCCAAAACAGCTTAAAAGCCTAGCTCCGAAGAATATTATTTTTCTAATGAGTGTGTTTCCTCCTGTGACATCTCTGAGTAGTTTCATAGTTTTAACCATGCTGGTTTTAGTTCTGTGTGCTTCTGATTTTGATTGACAGAGGACTTGTTGCCGCTCCTTTGCCCGTTTGAGGAACATGCTCTATAGGCGCAGACTAAGATGCCATCATGGATCATCTCTCAATTCTCTTCATTAATGCTAATGGTGAGGAGTGAGGACTAGAGGTTGTTATAAATTATGTCTATGGCTTTGGTGCAAAGACAATGTTCTGGACAGTGCTCTCTCCAAAGGCTGTCCTGCAGCAGAGCAGACACTTGACAGAGTTATCTCAGAGGGCCATCGCTGAGGCCATCAGGAAGCTGATGAAAGGATAGCGTCATCCAAATGGAACTTTCCTTTCCCTCCCTCTGTGGCTCCTCTGAACACTAACTGAACTCTGATTTGTGGGTGTGTAGGCTTTATGGATGACTACGTTAGGCAGTTAAGGGAATGCTACGCTTCTTTTGTGCATTGTTAAAGTGTGACTTTAGCAGATGAGGGCATAAACCCATCCCCACTGCTGTTAGACGGTACAACAAGACTCTAAAGCAACATGTGCAATAGCCCCCCTTTGCAAAACTACATGCAGTATTATTTTTGCAGCGCCACTTTATTCCCTGTACCAACGTCACTTATTCACTTAAGGACAACCTGCACTAGGACTGTAAACTTTGCATTGCCGACCTTGATATTCTACTCTTTATAGTCTGTTCTCACATAGAAAACTATATAGCATTCGTCATTACTGAACTCGACTTACTGAAGTTTACAACTATTAAGATCTACAGGAAACATAACAGATGGATCAGATCTGTCAGTACCTCCTACAGCATGAGAACGACAGTCTCTGGATTCGTAAGTTCTAATATGTCTGGGGTTTTCTAACAAAACAGAAGATCCACAATAGCTGACCATCCGCCACGTCTTCAGTTTCTCCTCAGAGTTAGGAACTTTACCAAAACATGCATGCCAGGTGTCAAGGATGTAGGGCTTGGGACATCAGCGTCTTCTGTGCGGCCCAATGCTCCCCACAACGTTTGACCCAGCACTCCCCAGTTGGCCATTTTAGATGTTTTCACCTCCAGCCAAAAAACACATGGCATTAGGTCAATGATTAAAGGAACAGGCCACCGTATTTCCATACAGAGATATGTTCTTACCTGAGCTTAGATGAGTTGCTGTGTACCTGTCTGGTCTTTACGCGTGCGCTCAGTCACGCAAAAACACCAAACATGTTGTTAGCGTTTAGCCTCTCCTCCTCTATGGGGCCAAATGGGGATGAAGTTAGAAGCGACCAAGCTCTTCCATGTTTTCCCTATTTAAATACGATTTTCTAATCGGATAAAAAGGGGAACTATACTGTAAGGCGTAATAATACCTTAGGAGCACTTTGACGTCCGCACAGTAAACCCGAAGTGCTCCTAAGGTATTATTACGCCTTACAATAAGCGACATGTTTAATTTTGTATGACTAGACTTGGGTTGGGTAACTTTTCACGTAACCGTATTTAAATAGGGAAAACGTGGACGAGCTTGGTCGCTTCTAACTTCACCCCCGTTTGGCCCCATAGAGGAGAGGTGGAGAGGCTAAATGCTATAACAACATGTTCGGTCTTTTTGCATGACTGAGCGCACGCGTAAAGACCAGACAGTTATGCATCAACTCGTCTAAGCTCAGGTAAGAACATATCTCAGTATGAAAAAACGTTGCCTGTTCCTTTAAGAACCTAATTCGTCTTTAGATTTTGCCAAATCATCCTGGAAATGATGATAAATTAAAGTTAAGTACACAAGTTTAGTTTTTTGTTGTTGCTCTGGTTTACTCGCCTTTCAGCCAGCTCATTTACAAAGCGTTTTAACATGTACAAACATGGCAGAGTGTACTGAAGTGGAGCTAAAGGCAAATGCAGTTTATATTTACGTTTCTAAAAAAAAAGCCGAAGAGCAAACTTAGCGTATGTGTCGTCATGAATGTGCAAATGAAGGCAATTTGCCACGATGTGCAAAATCTGAGGCAGGGAAAATGCAATTGATTGGGTTTAGCGATTAGTGTTGTATTTATCTCGACTATGTAAAGTAAAACTGCACGAAATGAGTACACTGGAGAAGCAGATGTAAACTTTAGCGCAGAACAATATAATGCCGTGTGGCATTCTCGACATTTCCAAATGTTCATCTGGTTCATTTACAAAGATAAATTCATAACTGTGTTGTTTTGAAGCAATGCAGAGTTAAAAAGAAAGGACACATTACCTGTGACCTCGTTTCCATTGGCTCCACTATGAACTGCTGTTTACAGCCGCTGTCCGTTAAAAAGGCTCCACGATGACCTCTCAGTTTAACCTGATCTCTCTTATTAGCTCTAAAACACTGAACGACCCAACGCTTCCGACGGCCCAACCCTCCCCGCTCTCCCCTACTGGTAAACACTATGACGTCAGTTTGATAAGGCTATCAGGAAGCTGAACTCCCTCCCTTCCCTGCGCTTCCACCCCCACACCAAGGACTTGAGAGAAATACATATTTTGATTCTGATGAGAATTGACAATAAATCTTTTGAAATGAATTGAACAATTCCATACGCTGGGTTGGGACAGGTGTAACCTTCCTCCTATGTGTCCCTGCAATCGTTAAACGTCTTCGCTCGGTAATATTCCTAAACTCTTCACCTCCCACTGGTTTGTCTGGTGCTTCTCGGGTGCAAACGCTGCATTTTCACTGAAGCGCTTACACCCTCGAGGCGTCCTGCCTTACTATTCCAATATGCTATGTATTTTACTCCACTCATGCTTGGAGCACTGTCTGGGGACTATTCACTTCTAAGCTATTTAAAAGTACATACAGCTGAAAGGCTGAGACATGCCTGGATTCTGTGTTTATACAGAAATCTTGAAAAGAATTTGAACGCAGAGCTGTGTACTACCTATCGCTCCAGAGCCTCCACTCATCGCAATGGATCTCGCTCCTGCTGTAGCTTAGAAAGCGAAATCCTGTTCAGATGTTAAAGCTAAAGGCCGATCAGCTCTTTGACCATTACATGATTATTTTAAAGAAAAATGTAACTGAAGAAAAGTTTAATGAAAGAAAACATCTAAATAAATACAATTAAAAACAAATAAACAGTAACTTTGTGGTTAATACAATCTCCATTATTAGATTTTTTTTCCCTCAAATGCAAAGACACTTCCTGAAACATGGCGCACATCTTCCTAAACAATAGTAATGTAATGATTCACTTTTGTCACGATTCTACACACATTTCGATATGAAGGTCATGATTTCTATTCAGTGCACTGAAAAAGAAATGCAAGTCCTATTTATTTATTTTTATATGATTTTAAAGCAAAAATTCCTCAAAGCCGAATTACACTAACTGCTGTATTGTATTTGCTTACATTCTTTTTCTCTTTGAGATTTGACATCATTACACAAAAGGAGTAGGCTGAAGCAAGGACGCTTATGTGCGCTGACTCAATATTCAATATTCAATAGTCTCGACTGGTGCATTTTATAGTAACACACGCAGCTGCTTCTTTCCCCATAAAGGAGAACTCGTAATAATAATAACATTATCAGCATCTCACATACAATTGACATTACTTTGACATTTGATACAGCTTAATCCCTCCTGAGTTTCCCGGAGTCGAATATGTCGCAACCTCAGACTTCAGCGCTTTGACAACAAATGTTCCAACAGCACAAGTGATTTTGTTATTTAAACTATAAATAACAATACGGCGACAATGCAGCATTTTTACCTTGTCTGTCCCGCTCGCTGTCAGCTGTCCGAGGCATGACGCCGTAGAAGGCCGCTCATGTTGGTTGTTTCCGGACACCATTATCTTCCCCTGGTCATAATGATCGCTAGCAAAATCCTGCCACAGTTAGTCTGTGTGTGAAAGTGTCGTTGCTCGCCGAAATGGCCGTGTCCCGGCGTCTGCTAGCAGCTAATGCTATGCTACAAACAAACAGCAGCAGCTAACATGTGTTTCTCGGTGAACGCGCACAGCAGAAGATAGTATTAGCACATCTACTTTGATTCATATCGAACATATTTGCGTATTGAATCGAAGATGACGCCAATCCAGCCGTCCAGTTTCTTCCACTTGTCCGTTGCCGGGTCGTATCACATCGCACCAGCCCCTATGGCTCCTCCTGCAGGTGGTGGGTCCACGGAAGGACGGCCTCATGGTTCTAACCGGGCCTGTTGGTCTCCCTGTTGACAGAGCACAGGAAAACACTTAACACTATTCAGCCTATGTGTTTGTATTATGTGTGTACAGACATAAATAAACTGAAAAATAACAAAAGATTACAACCCAAACTGTTCCGCCTCAGAACCAATAAAAATTACATATTATGAATATGATAGGTCTGAATGGACAATAGCTTTAATCCCGTCTGAAAAGGTATCTTAAAACAAGATGCAAATTTATAAGAGGAAGCAATGAGGTATTATAAGGAGTTGTTGGGGAAAAATAATGAAGACACATTTTTGGTTTTAATCATTCCCAATGGCGAGCGGCCTTTTTGAACTGCCCCACAATCAAATGATAATTTCCTCAGCCGAACCCATATTAAACTGTGGTAAATGGTAAATTGTCTCAACTTATATAGCACTTTTCTACCTTCATTAGGCACTCAAAGCGCTTTACAGCAAGGAACCTATCACCCATTCACTCTCTCATTCATACACCAGTGTACGCAGACTGTGGCTGTGTTTGCAAGGTTATAGAGACGTAACCCCTCCTGGAACCGCCACCTTAACGTGGTGGAGGGGTTTGACCCTAGGAGCTAAGTTGTCGGGGGCTTCGTGCCCCTGGTAGGGTCTCCCATGGCAAACAGGTCCTAGGTGACGGGTCAGACAAAGAGCGGTTCAGAAGCCCCTTATGAGAGACCAACAGGCCCGGTTAGAACCATGAGGCCGTCCTTCTGTGGACCCACCACCTGCAGGAGGAGCCATAGGGGCTGGTGCAGCTCCAACAGCTGCCCCCACGACCCGGCAACGGACAAGTGGAAGAAGATGGATGGATGGATTGAGATGTAAGATAAGTGTTAGTCATTGAGTTGAGAACCGAGAATTTGTGATTGCATTAAACTGAATTAAATTTGAGTACAGGTGCCCGCCAGAAATGCACCAGTGCCTTTCCATATTGCTAAAATGACTGCAGAATAAAACCAATCTGGGTTTTGCCAGGTTACCGAGTAATGTCTTTGCTCAAGAAAGATGAATGAAACTGAAACTAGGTCAGACCGAGATTGGCAGCCTTCACACGACAGACACCACCCCAGAGTGCGCCAGAGCCCGCTTCAAGACCACCCTCTTTTACACGGAACCCAGCGTGCAGCGACTTGGTTCAGACTGGCTCAAACGCACCTCTCTCGGATAGACAGCCCTTTTACGTCGACCTAACCAAGGCCTCGTCCCACTCAGATCCCAGGTTCAATCCCCAGACGGTGCAGGCCTCTCTGTGTGGAGTCTGGATGTGGCTCTGTGTGTCTGGGTGCGTTACCTCCGGCTGCTCCGGGGAATAGGTTAAACCTCCAGCCAGGTCATTCTGACAAATAGTCTGTCTCGAAAGCCAGATGTGTCAAATGCAAAGGACAGATTTGAATCTGGGCAATACAATGCACCTTAAACCTTAATATGATAATGCATTTGTAGTGTGATTGGCAGAAATGCATTTCATACAAAGAAGGCACGTTAAATGAGCCAGGTTTTCCCCATTGTTTTGGAAAACAATGGGGGAAATTCTTCTACGACCCCAGAGCTTACACTAAACTCTCACAAAAGGCTGCACAGTTGTCTTAAAACCAGTAGGATTGCAGTTAGATCCCAGCTTCTAATTAGGATCCAGTTGTCAGGAGGGGTGCTACAGTTGTGACAGACTAGGACAAAACACTGCTCTAAAAATACTCTTCAGACGTGGTTAGTCTTTGACATTCCAGGCTTTTAATGATTTTATAATGAGGAGGGCCCGTCAAAGAAATCTTCCTTCACTCACTCCAAGCCCAATCTCAATTCTCTTTTCTACCCCTACCCCTTGCCCTTGCCCTACACCATGAAACCGAGAGCTAAGGGTGAGGGTTGAAAAGACCGCCCTAAGAACCTAGGGACAGTCCTCCATTTGACTGCATTTTACAACTAACACAGATGATTAAGGTTTTGTGAGTTTGGAATGGACTCTTATTTGTATATATATATTTTTTACAATTTAATCTTATTGAAGGCCGAATGTGACAATTGAATTTCTCCATTGTGAGATCAATAAAGGATAATCTTATTTTATCTCTTATCTTAGCCTCTACTTGTCTCTATAGCATGTTTCTACTGAACCAGTTCATCAGTAACTTGTGACAGACTGATGCTGTTTTGTAACACCTAAACAACAGGACTCGGTCTCAGCCCAAACCCTACAGGAGCGTTCGCAGCAGCAAAGAAACGAAAACCTAACATTGTCACGTTTATAGCAATGGACTAATTGTTGCACAATGCGAATAAAGTCACGAACAAAGAGTTGTATACTACAACTTGGGCATCTAAATTCACAGTCAAATTCAGCTTCAAATGTCAGCTTACAAATTTCAAAGGCACTTATTATACTTTTCACATCATCTGTAGTTAGGATCTTTAACTATACCCCCATGGTCTACGACAGCATCGCCCCAGTATTTAAGCTCATACGCTTGAAGGGTCATATGTTGTGCCGGTGGCTAAGCTAGGTTAGCCCGGTTAGCTTGTTACCATCGCCTACAGCTCATTGTTGATAAAAAAGTGTGCAATAAACCACAAATGCGTCAAGCCCGGCTCAGTGTGTGATCATCATCAAGGCTGCATCATGTAGTTACCGGCTTTATTGGCGTTATTAATACATAATAGTTGTTTTCACGGGGTCCATGCGAGCTAGCTGTTTGCTGCTAAGCGGCTAGCATAGAAATTATTATTATTATGAGCAGCTAACGCCAGGAGAAAACAGATAGACTACGACACGTTCAAAATCAACACGCCCGGCTCAGTGTGTGATCATTGTTAAACGGTTGCTTTATGTAGATGGGGCTTAATTGACTTTATTCATGCATATTTCTTGTTTTCACATCGACCGGAGCTTTAGCTCGTAGCATTAGCTTTCGCTGAGGTATGCTTCGGGCATCATCAAGGCCAAAACACATTCCCAGCACAGATCCAGCCACTACAAACGTTTTCACCTCATTCACACAGATGAATATTTTGTCCGGTCAGGTCCTAGAAAGACAAAGACAGAAGGCTGACAGTGGACACTTAACTCCAGCTCAGTGTAGATCTGCCTCTGAAGGTAAGGCTTTGCTAACCTGTCATTATCTTCACAGAGGAAGGTCTTTTTTACTGATTCAGTGCAGACTTTCCACATCAGTGCACTTGAGACAGTGTGGGAAAGGGCCTCTGCTAACACTTTTTTGACTTATATTATTCTTAACTGAGGGATAGTGGTTGTTGAAATGTAGTCTGGTAAATAGTATACGATATTTAAACATAGGTCTATTATTCAAACAGACTGCCCCAGGTCTGATATAAACTGGGACTGATGTAACAAAAGGCTCACTTTTGTTGTATGATATTTTATGTATTTATGTAAGTAATATGTGCAACGATCATTCTTGTTAGAGATAAACGATTTAGACCAGTTCACTATGAAGAGTTAAGTTACTAATATTTTAATAATAATAATGCATCGGTTTCATATAGCGCTTTTCTGGACACTCAAAGACGCTTTACATTGCATTATTCATTCATGCCATACTTGGTGGTGGTAAGCTACTATTGTAGCCCCAGCTGCCCTGGGGTAGACGGAAGCGAGGCAGCCAGTTTGCGCCATCGACCCCTCCATCGACCAACACCAACCACTCCCTCACTACATTCACTAGGCTTCCTGATGTTCCCAATCCAAGTACCGACCAGGCCCTTCCCTGCTTAGCTTCCAAGGTCTGACGGGATTGGGCAGAGCAAAGGCGGTATGGCCACAACTTTACTCGACTTGCAATTGTAATTGAGTAATATGTAACTGTACCTTTACTTGAGTACACATTTTCTGTCCTCTTTCCACCACTGGACATTAACCACTAAGTAACTGACTACTTAAAGAAAAACTCCATCACAAGGTTATGTCCAATTTCGCTGTACAAGGGTATTTTGTGTCTTGGGTTAGATGTGAAGGGCGTCACTGCGTATGAGCAAAAGGGCCGAAATGTCCAGGTTTTTTGTCAGACATAGGTGGCAACCCTACCAGCCACTCAAATACGTTTTTTTCCCCCGCCCCTTTTAATCCTGGGTGTTTAGGTTAAAGAGACACTGATGTGTGTCTTTCTAAAAGTCATAGAGCTGCTGTAGCTCCGGTTCACACCACAATGAAGCTAATCCGAATCAGAATCCGAATCAGAATAGGTTTTATTGCCATTGTCTGAGAACAGGTTCACAAACTAGGAATTTTTCTTGATGCGGACGTGCAACATAAAACATATAACACCGAATTTAGATAAAATAAGCTGTACAACTTTAAACTATAAGGCTTTAGGGGGCATGCATAAGGAATATTAATAAATAAGATACAAAATAAGATCCTCCATGTTTACCTCTGCAGCATAGCATAGGATCTGCGTCGCCAGTGGTGACGTTGAACTTTTCTCCAAAAAGTTCAACAATTCCAACTGTCTAAGGCTTCCCACGCGCCAAAAGCTTCAAAGCGCGCTGCACAGGAGTGATTTCTCATGTATCTCCCATGTATTTCCAATGTAAACCCGAGGCTTTGGAGGCTTTGGCCGCGTTTGGTGTGAACTGGCCATAAAGCTTGGCGCAACTTGAATTTGAGACTTTGAAGGCGCACACACTTTAAAAACGGTCCAGGCGAACATAGGCCAGGCTTTAGATTATCGTTGACCTCTTTGGAATGGACACATGCAAACAGAAGAATGCGAGCACTTTGTGAGTCTTTTGTCTTCCCCATATTATATTTGCCTTTAGTATCGCGTGGCTCCTCGTGGCTCACACATATGCCAGGAGCCTCCTTGGGTTTTGTTCACACCTGCGGGAGACTCGGGTCCAGCAGTGCATCGCAGCGAGGTGTGAAGACGCGCTGACACCTCGCTCTCCAGGGATCCACCACGAACTCTGTAAGATAGGGACGAGAACAAAGTGTGACACATACGCCCGAGGAGCCGCTCTGGGCAATTACACTTTTACCTCAGTTAATAAGATACGGTTCTTGACTCGTACCACTCATTCCCCTTAAAACATATCTGGGATGAGCTTTTTTTTTTTGTGTCATTAATTAATCTGTCAGTATATGCATTCTAGGTGTTTAAACATATACTGCGGATGGAAAAAGTGAGTACACCGTGAGGAATTTCTCACATTTCTGCCTGAATTTGGTCACAAAATGTTGGTCGGATCTTCATCAGAATCATAAGAATAAATAAACAGTGTCTGCCTGAACTAATACCACCCACACATTTACATTTTATAATATTTGTATTGGCCATAACATGTAAACATTCACAGGACAGTTTGGAATAAGTAAGTACACCGCCTGAATCTCACTGAACTGCAGCAGTTTTGTAAAGAGGAACGGTCCAAGATTCATCCTGATCGTTGTGAGCGTCTAATCTGCAACTACAGAAAAGCAGTTCTTGCTGCAAAATAAGGATCAGCCAGATATTTAATACAGGGGTTCACTTACTTATTCCACGCTGTTGTGAATGTCTCAGGTCTTTCTGCAAAATATCTTGATAAACTTGTGAATTAATTTTTCTATTGATGATATCACGTTGTCCAGGCCCTGAGGAAACAAAACAGCCCCACACCGTGATGCTCCTGCTCCAGACTTCACAGTGAGGAGGGGGTTTTGATGTTAATGTGCTGTTACATGTTTCCTCCACACATGACGTCGTGTGTTCCTCCCAAACTATTCAACTTTGGGTCCATCAGTCCACTAAATATTTTTTTTCCAGCAGGGCTGTGGAGCATCCAAGAGCTCTTTTGCAAACCAAAGTTGAGTTAGTTTCAGACCACATTTGATGACCAATTTAGGCAGAAATGTGAGAAATTCCACATGGTGTACTCACTTTTTCCTCCCACTGTTCCTATTATTTAGTAGGAAAAAAACAAAGATTGTGCGCCAGATCTTGTGGGCTGGCTTCTAGCGAATTGGGGTTTTCCGAGTGGCGGAGCTGTTATGCGCCTTCGCCACTTGCGAGAGGCCCGTCGCTTATAAAAGGAGGTCGACTGAGGCGTGGTTTATTACAAGCAGCATTCGCTAGAATCCAGCCTCACATTCATTTCCTCGTTTACATCGTGCTGCCATGTGTTCTTCCTTAAAGGGACTGGAATCAAGTTGGTCATTTTTATACTCACTACTGCCACCTCAGTTCTTAGGCGTAACTGCAGTCTCTATATTAAACTCGTCCATGACGGCACTTTGAAATCCTGCACTGTCACTCATAAAGGTGTCCAGAGGCAGTCCTGGTGAACAGAACTGGGCTCATTCGACACATTAGGACATTACTGGAACATGTGGGGGGGGAAGAAAATACATAATATTAACATTTTTAAACTCCGTATAGTCCCTTTAAGCATCGAAGCATCGGCCCTCGCTCGGCAGTAAACGTGAACAACACTAATGCACATGTTCACCCCTCCTCCGCTCCTCCAGAGTGTGGTTGGAGGAAACGGCTGCTGTACACAACACCGCCATGGGCCATGAATATCTATATATGTTTCTCTATATGCGCTAAGTCTGGAGTGGCAAGATCTCAAAGGATTAAGCATTAATTCACTGTTAAAAATGCAAATATGAGCTCGATAATTGGCATTTCCTCAATGTCAACTGCATGTTCCAGAAACACCGCGGACAGTTGCTTTGAATCCTGCGTCTCTGTAAACACTCGCCCGCCTCGCTTCTCGATGTCCTTCGGGTTTTCGTGATTGAAGTCAACGCGCGCTCCCTCCTCGTGGCGCACGCGTGTGCGGGGAAACATCGCAGCACAGACGTCCGCGATGAAATCAAAGTGCGAAGCGAAACCACGTGGCCGCTCGCCATGGCGTCGCTGAGTCACTTTGGGCCCAATCCAGAAGGTCAGAGACGGAGGAGTGCGCCGCTTTTGTGGTTTGATTTTCAGCCCGTTCAAAAGGGAAAGCCTTCGAAATTCACCGTCAACAGCTAAACATATTCAACACATAAAGGAGAGTTTGTGTTTAATGGTAGGTGGCTTTACCCGAACCTCCTACCTGGAGAAGTGTTTTGTGTCAGTCATGTATGTCCTGCATCTTAAAGGCCAAGGCCGTGGGAACCCAGGGTGCTGAGGGCGCTGCAGCACCCCCTGGTGGATAGTTTGAAAACTGCAGGCAATATTATTAAATAGGAAATATGCACAGATTAAGTAGTTTTGGGATAAACTTTAATAATAATAATAATGCCTTACACTTGTATTGCGCTTTACAAGTCTGTATTACCAAGTTTTTCTCAAAGCGCTACACTGTCGTCATTATTCATTCACTCCATACTCGGTGGTGCTAAGCTACTGTTGTAGCCACAGCTGCCCTGAGGTAGACTGACGGAAACGAGGCAGCCAATCTGCGCCATCGGCCCCTCTGACCACCAACCACTCACTCACATCATTCATCCCGGCCTATTGTACATGGTTTTAGTGGTAGGTGAAACCGGAGTACCCGGAGGAAACCTACGCAGACACGGGGAGAACATGCAAACTCCACACAGAAAGGCCCCGTCCAGGTGGGAATCGAACCCGGGACCTTCTAGCTGTGAAGCACGAGCGCTAACCGCTGTGCTACCGTGCCGCCCTTATCCCTCTGCACCCCCTAACTAAAATGTCTTCCCACGGCTCTGAATCCGTCCCCCTCCCCAGACCTCGAAACACTCTGTTCCACCAGTTGAAAATAATAGGTGGTTCATAGGTGGGTTTGCTGGCAGCTGTCAGCAAAAGTAATGCATATAATAAATGAATGTATAATGACTTTTAAAGATGAGACATTGTGCTTTTCATTACTTTTCTAAAATAATGTCGGGCACATTTTCTTCTGGTGGTTGGCATTTCATAACAAACGTCGTGAGAACAGGTTGATTTTCCTTGTTGAAAAAATGTGGACGTATTGGAAACACCATATCAATTCAGCAAGTTATTGTCACGAGGCCTGGGTGGATAGTGACACTTACAATGTATCTGTGTGATCGTAATAAAACAATATGTTATTGGAGTGGGAGGCCGTGAGCACAGATGCCAAGACAAGAAAGACAGGCTTATGAAAACTGCACCTCGAGAAGAAGGAAAAGGCAGAATATATTCTGCCTTTTCCTTCTTCTCGAACAATATATTTCCTTTTTACCAAATAAAAACAATACATATTGATAAACTATTTCAAAATAGTTTAAAAGAGTTATCACCATTTTTCAAGGATGCATTGAAAGCTTGGTTGAACTTCCAGTACCACCCTCCAGATACAGCTCAAGGTATTCAGACACAGTTGCTATGGATGAATTCAAACATTACTGTTGGAGACAAACCATTGATGTGGGAGGAATGTGTTAAAAATGGGTTAATTTTTGTCAATGACCTTTTAGATTTATCCGGAGATTTGATTTCTTATGAAAACTTGAAAAGATCTTTTAACATTTCTCTCGATGAGTTACAATACAACCAGCTGATTTCTGCAATTCCTAAAACTTGGAAAAGAAAATTGCTAAATTGTGGGAAGAATAAGTTAATGGTTTGTCTCCCACAAATAAGATGCCCAAAATGGCTGTCTGGTGCAAAGATAAACAAAATAATATATATGTGGAATGTAAATATCACAGGCACCGCACTTTTTCCACACAGAATCTGCCAGTTTTGGGAAGATGAATTTAATGATCCAATTTTGTGGAAAGATTACTTTAGAACAATTCATAGAACTACAATAGATTCATATTCCAGGATATTTCAACTTAAAACCTTTTATAAAATTATTGCAACAAAAAAATCTCTGTTCAAATGGAAGATAGAAAAGGATCCCTGTTGTAGATTCTGTGGGGAGGAGGAGGAGGACCTGATGCATTTGTTTTATTTTTGTCCATATGTGGCTAAGTTTTGGGTCAGTGTACAATTATGGTTAAGGTCTATGGATATTGTTTTGCAAATTACACCTCAGAATATTGTGCTTTTTGTTTTTGAGGGTAAATGCACATGCCTTTTGAATATGATTATTCTGATGGGTAAAATGTTTATTTTTAAAGCTAAAACGTTATCAAATTTATGTATAAAACACTTTAAGAATAGAGTTTATCATCAGTATATGTTGGAAACAATTATAGCAACAAATAACAACAGAATAATTGAACATGAAAAGAAATGGAATGTCTGCTTATTTGAATTAGAGATATAAAAATTGGTTGTACTTGCTATGCCATTTGTAATGTCATAAATGTTTTGCCAATTATATGGCATTTTGTTTTTTGATTGGTATTAGTGATTTCATCTTATTCTTTTATTTTATTTATTTGATATATATATATATATATATATATATATATATATATATATATATTTTTTTTTTTGCATGATTTTATTTGTGTTTGCTTTGTGCTTCCTTTCTGTTTATAGTCTGTGTTCCTGTCAAAATACTATGAATGTGTGGATGATTGTGGTTGTGATTGTGGTATGAATGCAAGGAGGAGTGGCTGGGGTTGGGTGGGGGGGATTAAAGTTTTGTCTTATTTTATTATGTAAATAAAAAAAAAAAATAAAAAAAAAAAAAAAAAACTGCACCTCCAGGACCGGAGTAATCGCTCGGATATCATTTTACATAACGTGCACCTAGAAAGCATTTACAAGCATGAACTAATACTAATACTGAACTAATTATGGATACATGTTTTTGATAGGAAAGACTTAATGTCATAGGCCTTAAGTTATATGTCATTTATAAACCTCTTTTTTGTGTGTGTGTTTAAGATTAGGCAATATTTACAGTATGTACCTAGACCCTCAAACCCTACGAAGAATCTCTAACAGTAACAACCTTATTATTATAAAATATCTACAAGCAAACTTTGAATGATGTATATTTTATATGGTGTGTCACACAATCTTCAGTAAATAATGAACAGGGACTTTTGTAAAGCTTTTGTCATATTCAAGTAAGCTAAGTATCTACAAATGAATTAACTAAGCATTTAAACAGACAGCTTAAAGGGATTAGATGTAAGTTGGTCATTTTTATACTCACTACTGCCACCTCAGGTCTTACTGGTAACTGCAGTCTCTATATTAAGCTTGTGCATGACGGCAATTCGGACCCGAAGTCACACCTTTTTGAGCGACAGTGCATTTAAACATTTTTTAAACTCCCTATAGTCACTTTAATCTTAAACTAATAATTGCTTTACATATCTGTCTGTCCATAAAGGTTTGATCAATGAAGCTGCATGGACACACATACACATACTTGCCGACTCTCCCGATTTTTAACCCTATCTCCCGCGATGCTCTCGGTCAGTCTTTTTTTTTTTTTTAGAGTGAAGGAAACAAGTATGATAGTGGGGGACATATTTGCATGAACTGGCAACCCTGACCCGGAGAAGAAGTGCCTCTGCCTCTCTGTCATTGCTTTATATCCGACTCAGCGCTGTTTGCGTAACTATTCATTTAGACTGGACAACATCCACTTTGGCTTCGCACGTTGTGCCTTCACCGTGAGCGGCCCGACAGGACGGCCCGACAGGACGGCCCTACACACTCACACTCGGGGGGAGGAGACAGGTATCACTTTCACGCTCTGTTTGTGTTTGTACTTTATTAGCACTTGAACCAAACGAGAGTTGGCTGGTCAGCCCCTCCCCTCAGCGTTACCATGGAGACGTGTTACTCACACCACACCATGTGACTGAATAAAGCTTATAGACCTGTGTAGACCTTACAATCGTCAGATGATAACACGTAAATTCTTTATTTAATTTAATCTAAGATTCTTTTAAATATAGCCTATTTTCCACAGGTTTTTTACCCTCAAGTGTCCAGCTTTTCACTGGTCTCTCTACTTCTGGTACTCTTTTCAACGATTTGTTCTCAATAGAAAACAGAATAATTTATGGAATATAAAATAAACAATATTTTCAGAACAAGTTTCCTTCATTAGGCAAGGCAAGAAACATTTAATTACCAGGCAAAGGAACGTTGTTCCTTGGGCCGACAAACCGATCTCCCTATTGTTTCTCATCCCAATGTTGGCAAGTATGCTAAACAATTATAAAGCTGTACTGTACAACCTCAAGCTGAGCTGAGCTTCAGCATCCAGTCACTGACCTTCAACTTCAGAGACCTGCACTGAAACCAATAACTTGATTGGAAAAAAGTGCTGGAACAGTGAGAAAGAGACATTCAATCCGAGGAAAACTCCAAAAATCTGTCAGTCCGTCGAAACGATAAGCATCATGTTCCCTTAGTTTAGCCCTTTTACACCGATACTGATGATGCCTAATCCACATTGCACGTCTCCTTGCCTCTTTCTCGTCTCTTTCTGTACAAAATACAGACGGGTCTCAGCTCTGGCATCGACACAGAGACCGCTGTAAACTTTGAGGAGAGAGCACCAGAGGTTAAAACTCGGCCCGTCTCTCATTTATAGCCTGCTAACACAGCCTCCCATCCTCTAGGCCCACACACATCCCGCGCTATATCTGGATGTGTCAGGAGATGCTGAAGTGGTCAGCCTCCACTCACCATGACATAAGCTCGGTGACAGTAAACCTTCTATGGGTCTAAGGCCTCATTCTGTTGTCTTTATATTAAAAAAGAAGACTATTCATTACAATCAATCATTATAATGCACAGGCATGATCTAAGGACAGATTCCTGCTTTTGTGGTTTGGACGTTGATGTTTCCTAATGACGATGTATTGAGAACCCTGGAGAAAGTACCCATCTGATTTGTTTTCAGTCTCTGTTAGACCCACAGCAGTCGGCTCGCAAATCCAAAACTCACCCTATTTCCTGCCGTCTTGGAACGAATCATTGGAACTTATGAAGGTTTCGGGCGGACGGATTGTAAATGGGCTTTCTAAACACTCGCTTTGAGACAATAAGGAGCAAAGTCTCAGGCCCAGTGTTGAATTATTTAGAGCAAGATGGGAGGGGATCGCGAGAGGGACAAACAACACAATGAAAAGAAAGTTGGTCAAAAGTGATTTTGTTTTCGATGATGGAGTGAAGCTCATGATATTCTCTTTTCTTCATCGCAGCCCTGCACGAACCTGGACCCACATTGTCCGTTTGTGTGCATACAGGATTTATTTAGACTTTTGACTGTTAAATTCTTTTTTGAGTGTTAAAATTCATTAATTGAATAATCTCTAGGGTGAAATGTTGGCTAAGCCCCGCATCAGCAACGAAGCCAAGTCCAAACAGTAGCTACGACCCTAACAGGGTTTCAACTGGAACGATACAAAACACCAGGGTTTTTCTTTACACTCTTGCGACAGCATCTCCACTTTAGCTGCTCCTACAGACTCCACACATCCTCCTGTACTTTACAATATTTAATATCTCCCCCCTGGACTGATTTATTGAGCTTTCAAATGCAAAAAGCAAAGGCAACATTTAATTGATTGTTTCCCCCCACTTATAAATAGCTTATTAAAAAACTAAGCAGATATTCAAAATCCCTTCTGAAAAAAAAGTGTTGCCACAGAATACTTTAAATAGTGATGCTACTACTCACAACTGATTACTCATTTAAAAAAGTTACTTAGTTACTTTGCTGATTACTTGGTTTTGAAGGTAACTATATTATAGCGAGTTTATTGTGGTGATTATATTCTGTTATTTATATTCAGATGAACCTACGGTAGTTTGGGTATCTGACCACTACGTCACTCCTTGCGACGCAAAAAGAAAGCAAATATATATTTTCACAAAGGAAAATGACAAAATAATGACGCACTGTGACTTGGAAAAAGTAACTTAAATCTGATCACTGGCTAGGAAATAGTAGAAATGCGTTAGATTACCCGTTACTGAAAAAAGTAGTCATTTCAATGTAGCATCCCTGTTTGTGAATGTTTTTTGGCGATTCAACTATGGCCAATTGTGTCTGTTTATGCTTCAGATGCCTTCAAACTTTCACATTGAAGTCTCTCTCATTTTTGTCGCTATTCGCCTGCAGTGCCTCGCCTTCAGACCCGGCCTCTGTAATGAACTCTACATGGTCGGAGATTTAGGGTTTCTCACTCGATATGCACTAGTTCCAGTCCGTCGGAGGATTTTTCGCTAAGCTAACCATTGTCCTGATCCAAAGGGCAGCCCTGGGAGATGAAATCCAGCTGAACGGATAAAAACGACGAAATTAATCAGCGGCCTCTGCCATTTAAGGACTTTCGCGTCCAAGCAGCGCTAATACAGGCTGAACTTTGGACTGAAACATTGCAGGAGTTGAGAAAGTGGTTGGTGTTCCCCATTAGAAGCGAGTGACAGGGCCAACCCAGCAGGAGCGCTTGTTATCACTCTCTAATAAGGCCGGCCGCTGTGGTCGCAAAAGCGCAGGTCGGCCAACGCGGCTTTGCTCTAAATTGGTGTCATTTCAAGCGCAATCCACATAAACACTCAGCTTTCCGAGGTCTGGCAATGAAGAAACATCCCGGTCATTCCAAATAAGTATACATTTAAAGCTGGGTTGTTTAGACTTATTCTCAGTGAAAAAGTACTCAAATGTACATTTCTTGATCTTGTGTTGTGTCGTACCCTGTACCCAAAGCCTCGCATGGTTTATCCAATTTGGATTGAGCTTTGCAAGGTCAGCAGGACTCTCTGTGAGATTCACCTCTTTAGTTGAATTGTATTTTTTCATTTCAGACAACTGTTTCTAGTTGTCTGAAATGAAAAATGTCAGTTACAAATTAAATCAGTTGTGTCAACTTAAATACTTTATTCAGTATAGGTCTGTTTCCTCTAATCACTAAACCAAGTAGAATAACAACTCATAGTGCAACCTTGATTGAAAATGTTTTTTCTCAAATGAAATTGAAAGTGATACAGTCAGCGGGTTAATTATAAATGATATTAGTGATCACCTTCCAGTTTTCGTTATGTATAAAAATGGATATGTAAAAGATGAAGAGGAAAACAAGTATTGGTTTAGAAGGGTAAAAACAGAGAAAACTATTGATGCATTTAAAAAGGAGCTTTTAGCTCAAGACTGGAGTATTGTGTACAGAGAGAATGACACGAATATGGCTTATGATGAGTTTACGCGAGTATTTCAAAAGGTATACGACAAAAACTGCCCAATGAAGAAATACAGTAAAAACAGAAAGTGTAAAGAAACACCATGGATGTCTAAAGGTTTACTAAATGCTTGCAAGAAAAAAAAAAATCTTTACAAAAACTTTATAAGTAACCGAACAAAAGAAGCTGAGGATAAATATAAGAAATATAAAAATAAACTGACAGGTATCATTAGAAAATGTAAACAGGATTATTATAATAAGTTGTTGGATACTAATAAGAATAATATTAAAGGTTTATGGAACATCTTAAATAGTATAATTAGAAATAAACCAAGAACGATTAATTATCCAAAATATTTCAAAGATGAGGATAACACTTTAAATAATATGAATGAAGTAGTCGAAACATTTAATAAATTCTTTGTAGATGTTGGACCGAACCTTGCTGCAAAAATTGTAAACGTTGAGAATTATAATTGTGATCTGATAGAAGCAAATCCTATGTCCCTGTTCCTCAAACCTGTGGAGGAAAAGGAGATACTGGACATTGTTAAAGGGTGTAAAAATAAAACTTCGACCGATTACCATGACATGGACATGAAAACTTTAAAAACTGTTATTGAAAGTATCTCTAAGCCGTTAACTTACATCTGTAACTTATCGTTGCAAACTGGACAATTTCCTGATAGTATGAAAGTAGCAAAAGTGATTCCTCTGTTCAAAGCAGGAGATAAACATCTCTTTACAAACTATAGGCCTGTTTCCCTTTTACCGCAATTCTCTAAAATCTTAGAAAAGGTTTTTAACTCTAGACTCGACAGCTTTATTGAAAAGTGTAATTTACTCTCGGACAATCAGTTTGGTTTTAGGAACAATCACTCAACCTCACACGCGCTCTTTGATATAACTGAAGAAATAACTAATGCTGTAGATAACAAGAAATGTGCAATAGGGTTATTTATTGACCTGAGTAAAGCGTTTGATACAATAAACTATGATATATTAATTAATAAACTAGAACTTTATGGAATTAGGGGGGTAGCTCTACAGTGGGTTACCAGTTACTTAAAAAATAGAAAACAATGTGTGAAAATCGGTGATTATCAGTCGAGTTGTCGACAAATTGTCTGTGGTTTACCTCAAGGTTCTATTCTGGGCCCAAAATTGTTTAATATGTATATTAACGACATTTGTAAAACGTCTGAAATACTTAAATTTATCTTGTTTGCTGACGATACAAATATTTTTGCATCAGGAGACGACTTACAGCAGCTGTGTCGGATTGTTAACTTGGAACTCAAAAGTGTCAACAAGTGGTTCAAACAAAATAAATTATCTTTAAATTTGAGTAAAAGCAAAATGATGATATTTGGCAACTGTAACTCCAATGCTCAGGAAGCAATTCAGATAGAAGGTGTTGTTATCGAGCGAGTGCATGAAATCAAATTCCTTGGTGTGATTATTGATGACAGAATTACTTGGAAATCTCATATTAAATATATATCTACGAAAATTTCTAGAAGCATTTCAGTAATTGCAAAAGCAAAGCACATTTTAAACATCAAAGCTCTACATACCTTATACTGTTCTCTGATTTTGCCCTACTTATATTATTGTACTGTGGTTTGGGGTAGTACTTACAAAAACACAGTTAAACCAATAATATTGTTGCAAAAAAGAGCTATCCGAGTAATTCATAAAGTTGGGTTTTTGGACCACACAAACTCATTATTTTTAAAATCAAAGATCATGAAGTTTTGTGACATTGTTGAGTTCCAAACTGTTCAAATGTTATTCAAAGCAAGGTATAAATTGTTACCAAACCAATTACAAAGAAGGTTCCAAGAACGTACTGGTCGTTATGAATTACGTGATGAATTAAACTTTAGGATTTAGAAACATAGCACAACTTTGAAAAGTTTTAGTCCAACAGTTAATGGTGTTCAATTGTGGAATAAACTGGAGATGGATTTGAAACGATGTCCAAACATCAACCTGTTCAAATTTAAATACAAACAAAAGACTTTTGAAATATACAGACAAGAAGAAATGTGTTGCCACTAGGGGGAGCAGTAGGATGGATTATGTGTATTGTTCCTCTATAATCTGGAAGAGTGTTGCTGCTTGGAACGGTTGTCATTCTATTGCTCAAATTCACAAATGGAGAATTAGGGTTGGCAGGTTATGGATCTGTTGAGAGGAATCCTCCCAACGGGCTCTAAACCTTGTCTTTTAATGCACCACTCAGCATAGGAACATATTCTACAAAATCAGCTGTTAGGGCAGCCATGTGGGGGTTTGTTGATTGGGAGTTACTGCCCTCTTCATCTGGCCCGCTCTACACTTTGGCTTTTTAATGCACCACACTATGCAGGGCTTGCAGCATACTTCACATATAACTCAATTAAATAAATATATAATAATAATGATTATGGAAATTACACCCAAATTAAAATTATACTGAGAATGGTAATGACAACTGGAAAGTATCAAGATCTCAGATTATAATATCTATTAATGTACCTTCATAACATAAAAGTAACTCTCGGTTATCAAGGGTAAAAATCTGGAAGAAATATATTAAGGATCACATTTTTTTTTTTTTTTTTTGACTGCTTTGTTCTAGACATCGTACATGAAACGGGATTGTTGTTGTAGCTGTGCGTTGCTTCAATTAATTGTATAAACAGTTCATATATTATTATTTTTTTTGGTAAGTTTGTAAGTTGGTCTGTATGAATGTAGCTGCTTGAAATGTTCTTTTTTTATTTATTTTATTGCACTTGGGGGTGGGCAATCATAAGCTTTTGCTTCAGCCCACTCCTTTTGAGCACTATGTGTACTGCTCAAATAAACAAATAAACATAACTTGAGAATACAATTCAACTAAAGAGGTGAATCTGAAATGTCAAATCGATTACATTGTAAGTTGGTTATTGGCTAAACATACAATTTCTTGGCAGCCCTTGGACTTAGTTTTTTGAGTTGAAACAATTTTACATTTTACAGTGTAGTAGTAGTTTATTTTCTTCACATACAGAGTCAAGGAGTGATGGGTTAAGGTGAAAAATATGAAATGTAGAGTTGTAGAGTTAAACCTTTCCAGTAGATTTCTTGCACACATATGAGAAAAATATATTGCAGGTTTTCTTTAATTTATTGTTTCATATATATATATATTTAAAAAAAAAGGATAGAAATGGCTAATGCCCGAATGATCCTGGGGGCTCTGTTGTCGGGGGCTTCGTGCCCCTGGTAGGGTCTCCCATGGCAAACAGGTCCTAGGTCAGACAAAGAGCGGTTCAGAAGCCCCTTATGAGAGACCAACAGGCCCGGTTAGAACCATGAGGCCATCCTTCTGTGGACCCACCACCTGCAGGGGGCGCTATAGCTGCCCCCACAACCCGGCAACGGACAAGTGGAAGGAAATGGATGGCTGGATGGATGGATGGCTAAAGCTTTTGGCAAAAAACAAAACAAAATCTGAACAATGCTCATCGGGTTTAAATTTAGCAGCTTCTGGCGGCTCCGTGTGAAAAAGCAAAACAACAAAGCAAAAACACTTTGCAGATTCAAACTAGGAAGACTTGCACCACAGTGACCAAGTGACCCTCAGTTGTTACATCCGTGTTTGAGTGACATGTGGAGCCCCAGAAGCTACAGCACTGACTGGAGGTTAGCTCCACGGTATTCAGCCCCATCTGCAGATCGCCTCACATCAGCCCATGGACTATCTAATGCCTGTCCGTCCAAGACCTCTCCTTCTGTTTGGTTCTCCTCGAGGTTTCTCTTTTCCCCTACTGGGTTTATGAGATTATCCTTGCGGACAAGGAGGGTCTAAGGGCACATGACATCTGCTGCATCTCTGCTGATGGTTCATTTTTCATTTCCGTTGCCAGGTCGTGGGGGCAGCTGTTGGAGCTGCCCAAATCACATTGCTCCAGCCCCTATGGCTCCTCCTGCAGGTGTTGGGTCCACAGAAGGACGGCCTCACGGTTCTAACCGGGCCTGTTGGTCTCTCATAAGGGGCTTCTGAACCGCTCTTTGTCTGACCCGTCACCTAGGACCTGTTTGCCCTAGGAGACCCTACCAGGGGAACGAAGCCCCCGACAACAGAGCTCAAACCCCTCCACCATGTTAAGGTGGCGATTCCAGAAGGAGATCATTAATATTTAGATTGATAATATAACCTACAATTAGGCCCATTCAAAAATGTTTCTCTGTTTTAAATATCCCTTGTCCGCTCTCAAAAGTAAAACTTCTTAATAAGCCATGGAGTTTTCAAAGGCGTTTTAGTTTGATCATACTCATGCCTTGAGCTCTGCTTTGATTGACAGCCGTCTCCATGGAGATCAAAGGGTAAGGGGCGGAGTTAAATGGTGTTGTATTTCGGCTCCCAGTGGCAACGGCAGAGGATCAGACCGGGGGAAACTCTGTTTTAGTGGCAGAAAAGTCCATCGCGCACTGCGAAAACACAACACGCAGCCTTTGTAAAGCAGCAGAGCTCGCCAGAAAGACGCTGGGGCCCACTGGTGTCATTTCGGAAATCCGTCCCATGCGGATGTGACGCCCACTATGTGTGGTCACATAGTTTTATTTTGATCATAATACATTTTATATATTAGGGTAAGTTTTGGTATTTGAAAAATGAAGGCAGTATCGACGCCTACCGCTAGAGGGCAGCGCTTATTTGGGAGACAGTTTTAGAGCGTTCACTCCTGCTTCTCGTCAGTTGGCGAGCAGAGGACGCAGCACTGATATTTGACTCCGTCTCCTTATTTATTTATTTATTTGCTGGTTTGTACAGTCGCACGAAACATAACTGTTGGCTCATATGAAGCCTGTTAAACATAGCTCATGCTATATTGTGTGCTAGTCGATGTTAGCCCGCTTTTTATTGTTGTTAAAGGTAATTAGTTTTATGCTAACATTCGCGCGCTAGCCGTTAGCCTACATACCTTTTAGAAATTGGCTCACCGTCATTTTGTTTTTCCTTTTAGGCATTGTTAAATATTTGAAATAGTTATTTTGTTTCACTGAAATGTACAAGTACAAAAAAGTGAAGTCTCAGTGCCAAAGCTACGACAATGTCAAGTTGACATTTATGTGTGTAATGTAGTAAAAAGCTAATTTTGGAGAATTTGTACTCAACTGTATGTTTGGATTTCTGTATACCAAATTGCGAATTCAATCATAAGTGATATTGTGTTTTATATTGTGCAAGAGAACACAAGTAAATGTTGGCAAGCAGAGAGCCTGAACGCAGCACTGATATTTGACTCCGTCTCCTTATTTATTTATTTGCAGAAAAAACCACCCAGTCCTTCCCCACAAATATTATAAACTGTCAGCGGTGATCGTACCGGCCGATACCTGCTGCACGGAGCGGTCGGAAACGCGATTTTATGATTCTACATCGTCTGTTTTTAAAAGCATGAACTAATCGTATTAATTAAATGTATCGCCCAGCCCTAGTAAGGAAAATCTTAAAGGGGGGGTATTATGTAAAATCGACTTTGTCAAGCTTTATATCCTGTTATTATGTCATTCCCTCATTAAACACATGCCTGGAGTGTTGCCTCGGCTCATTCACATATTTTTGAGTAATCAGTAAAAACTTAGACGGCGGCCATTTTAGGTGTAGCTATGCCTCAGTCCTCCTAGGAACGCCCCCACCTCCTGGAGACGCCTCTGGACCTTTCGTCACCAGCCAAGCCCCCAACCACTGCTCCTCAGCTCAGCAGAGCCCCCTCCCCGCACAGTGTTGTTGTTTAAATGCCACAGTAGTGTGCTGAAGGGGGCGTGTCGGAAAGCTTCTTAAAGGGACAGAGGCCTATTTCAAGACGTTCAGTACAGCCATTTTGAGAGAGCAATTTTATTCAAGGCAGTTATTTTAATTGACTGCATATACAGACCAACAGAAGGTTAAGCCATCATTGTAGTGCTATAGACTGGTGCTATGTGATTGAAAAAAGCATAATACTTAAGTAAAGCAATGATCAAAACATGAGAGCCCTGACTACAAAAGGCTTTCTGACTCTCCCTTCAGCAGCGCATACGGGACGCTGCAGATGCCATAGGAACCATCTTTATAGATTAATTTGAAAGTACAGCACGGATCTGCCTTGTCACTCACACTTTTGTGCGAGCTAACATGTTTGCACTCAGACCAGATTTCCCTTTGAGCATGTTTAATACTTTCTCACCCATCTGACAATTTCTGCCGGCAGCTTCAAAATCCACCTGAGAGTGAGATAAAGCGCTGAGTGGAGACGTGTCAGTGTGGCTTGATAGCGCTGAAATCAAAGTTCTGCTTTGGGCACAAGCGTAAGCCATGATGTGTTTTTCCCCCATCCCCCCCCCCCTCCCCTTCTTCAAACGCTGACGACAATAGGCAACTCGACAAGCAGAGCAGTCGAGCCAGGAGCATTTTGAGCACACTCTGAAAGGCACGGTGTGGAAAGAAAAATGTTAAGACTGACAGAACTATTGTATGAAAATAGTCTTCTTCTTTTCAAAACAGCAATCATTTCCAAAGGCCAGACCCCCCCAAATGTGTTACAGGGCGGCTGGAGGGCAGATTAAAGTTGGTCGCCAATGCAATAGATTCACTCTCGCCGCATTATTATGAATTTAACAATGATTACTGTCTGACGGCATTTTCCCAAATCTGCAGAGCGAAAGCAAACTGGAAGGACACAAACTGAGAACAATATTCCTGATATAGAGGGTTTATCTAGTTACAAAAATTCTAACACGGTTCTGGCGCTATAAATAGTGCATGTAATACCCTCCAAACGATTAACAATTCATAGTTATAGTTCCTTTACTTTGATGTGAAAAGTTGATATGGCTTTGTCTGTATTTTTTAAATATAACAAACACTGTTACACTTTTTTTTAAACTATTTCACTTTGTGTAGGACTATCAATGCTTTCTGAACTTATTAACGCACATGAAAAAAAATACCGCGATAATACCGAAAACCGTGATCATTTTGGTCACAATAACCGTGAGGTAAAATGTTCCTACCGTGACACCCCTATAATATACAGGTGTTCGCCATATAATTAGAATATCGTGAAAAAGTGCATTCACTTCTGTTATGCAACTTAAACTGTGAAACTAATATTACATGCAAAGTGAGATATGTATAGCCTTTATTTGTTATCATTTTGATGATTATGGCTCAGCTTGTAAAAAAGCCAAATTAAAAATCTCATAAAATGTCTGTATTTTGAAAATGGACTGTGAGCCATAATCATCAAAATATTATGTCACTTTGCATGTAATGAGTCTATATCATATATTAGTTTCACATTTTCAGTTGAATTACAGGAATAAATGAACTTTTGAGCGATATTCTAATTTGCCTAATTTGGGGCTTAAGAGGGGAATCCTGGGCAAAGATGTGGTTAAAGCAGGACCGTGCTGCTGCGGTGAAAGGCTGGCCCGGAGGTGGGGCTTCAGATGGAGCGATGATCGGCGAGGTGTAATCGGAGATGAGGCGATGAATGGTCTACTAAAGGTACAGCCATTATAAAAGATTATAAAGATTGAATATGAGCTTTGTAATTGCGATATTTTAGGGGAAAGGAATTGTATGTGTTTTGCACTTCAGGGAACGTTTTTTTATTCATGCCGTACTGGGTGACGGTGAGAGTTTTTTTTATTATGTTTTTATTTATTTATTTATAAATTCACAACAAATAAGCTTAGAGGCTTACAATTTCCAAATATTCAAATGCATAATGAGCAGAGGAAGTAAAAATGAATAAAAAATATACAACAAACAAAATGATACATTTAGAAAGCCAACATTAAGGTACAATAGGGGTAAAAGACATGTCCACCATATCATTATATAGCCATACTGCCTTCTTGGAGTTACAGAGTTTTAAAGCATCCTTCGGAGACACTAAAACACTAAAAACAGGGTTAGTGTTATCAAATGTACAATTGTGAATAAAAAATGTCGCTAAAATGAGAACATTGTGAATAGTTTTTTCTTGTCCTCCAGGATAGTTCAGAATTTAATATCAGCATAAGTCAGACATATTATTCCTACATTATTATATGAGGCCCATAAACAAAAACTGTCCCAGAAAATATTTGTAAAAACACAATTAAAAAAAGATGTTCTACAGTTTCTATATTATTAGTACAAAAAACACAATCATTTTCACCAATATTACATTTGGAAGGCGATGGTGGGAGGTATCAATGCTTCCTGATCCCACTGCTTGTCCCTTTTATGCCCCGCTTACAGATGAACTCCTCAGATCTCGGGAAACCCTCTTAAAAATGCAACTCCTCGCTAGACTAGGGGTAATCTTTTCTTATCTGAGATTGTTTCAAAATGAGGCAAGTATTGCATCTTGAAGTATAAACTTTGGTAAACTGAAGCCCTGGGATCTCTCCGCCTATCAAGGGGAGAGTCACTGGGGTGCTGTTGCTGCAAAATTACAATATGCTATTTTCACCAACAATGGGAGAGGAGACGGCTCGTTTTTCTGTATTGTCTCTGTGGAGGGAATAACGTTTGTGTTCAAATTGAGACCAGAGGGCCACTTAACTCGGTACATTTTTTTTTAACTCTTCTCTCTCCAGTTGGTGTGCAAGACTCAATCCAACACATAAACTAGTAACACATTATCATCGTCACATTAACAACTCTTTGGTTTCTCTTGCTTAATGTTATGTTTGGCAGCTCACTCCAGTCTTTGAAAACATCTTTCTCCGTAGCTCCATATCGCTCTATCTCTCTCATTGTAGTTTGCTATAGTGTTGTTTAGATAAAAGTACTAGTAGAATTTTTACAGCCATTGAAAGTGATGGAGTGAATGTGGTCTTTTCCTTTTTTAACAAGGGCAGGGGAACCAGACTGAGCTGGTGCGAGAGCTTCCCCTTGAAACACCCCCAGTTCAAAACCACAGTACCCACAAATGCATCAAAAAAAAAAAAAAATCAAATAAACTGAAATGTGTCTTTACATACTCTTTTTGTTCATCTATCATCAAGAAATAAGAGCTCCGTCAAGGTGTCATGGGCGTTTTTTTTTTTACGTTTTTACTCCTGACAACCATTAAAAATGACACATTATAAATATGGTGAGAGACCAACAGGCCCGGTTAGAACCATGAGGCCGTCCTTCTGTGGACCCACCACCTGCAGGAGGAGCCATAGGGGACTGGTGCAATGTGATTTGGGCAGCTCCAACAGCTGCCCCCACGACCCGGCAACGGACAAGTGGGAGAAAATGGATGGATGGATTTTGGATATATTGTTTAGTTTTTCAATAAACTAATAAGGGGGAAAATGTGTAAAAACTCAAATTCCACCTTGTATTTTTTTTAGTTCAAAGCTGAATAAATCATTAAATCAATTAGATATTTAAAACATCCCTCTGAAAAAATCGTAAAAATCTGGTTAAGTCCAAGACTGGAAAGTTTGAAGTCTGTATTGAGCGACTATAAGGGCTGACCCGCTGCCCGAGTGGGGCCTTATCCTCATTCAGAGAAATCAAGCCCTGGACGTCTTGTACCGAGCGGAACCTTCTTTGGCTCTTCCGCACCAGGCGAGAGGAGGAAAAACACCATATTTGGGTGATCGCGTCATCACGGGGACCCTTCACAGCACATGTGAATGTAAAATCTGTAAATACTTTTTAATGAATACCCGTGGGAAAGACGGTCTTTGCGAAGCGGCGCAGCTGCTACTTCAGGGTTACCTCCGTCTCACTCACGGACTAAACATCGTGCGGGATAAGTCTGGTCATTTTTATTCTCTGACATGAAAACTAGGATGTAAAGGTAGGAAACTAGATAGAAATCTCCACTTCGACCACAGCGTGACAAATCAATACTTTCACCTGCCGTGTCTCGCCTTAAGCTCAGGACATCTGTGCTTAAGTCTGCAAACAAATTTAGTATGTTTGTATGATCGGGCCATGCGTGAAGTCTCCTCCCAAGGCTCTCATAACGCCACATGCTCCGAGGAGCACCACATTGAGGCCAATGTGACTTAACGCCATTGTACAGTATTTGCACCGCAGTTTTATTAACGCAGCTGACAAAAACGGTCCGAATTCAATCAGAACGATGAGAAAGAAGAGTTATGTATACATGCCCTTCAGTCATGTGACTTTTGTTGTTATGGTGGCCATTTTGAATACCGAAGTAGAATTATGCAGTAGCACATGTAACGATATCTCTACTGTGAAGCACTTTGAATTACCTTGTGTATGAATTGTGCTCTACAAATAAACTTCCTTGCCTTGCCTACTCAGGATGAAAATGAAAGACAACTGATTGACAGTGGCATTTGTATGTACTCGTAATTATTACTCAAGAAGATAACAGTAAAAACACGGCCCCAGAGACGCACGTTTATGTGAAGAAACCAATGAGTCAGTGTTTAAGATGCCATCGGTTAGCATTTAGCTTCAAACTCAGCTCCGGCCTCTCCAAGAGAAAGCCCTGAACCACAAACATCTAGCCTTGGATACAACATGTGACAGAGGTCAGAGCTGAGCTGTGGCTGTAGTATTTCCTCAGTGTTCGTAGATGTGAGCCACACGTGTGTTTATCGTGTTGTAGCCACTGACAGTTGGTTGATAGTTGCTAACCGGTAGCATGCTAACGTCTTGAGCAGCTCAAACACTGACTCAGACTGAGACTCTATCAACATGACAAACTGTAAAAATCACAGAGAAAGGTTTTCTGTTTCCTCTTTGTTGGGGTAATTTAGCCGAGGAGTGAAGCAGATCTTCAGTAAATCCTGCTGTAGCTCGACAGACAGAGCTGCTATGTCTGTGCCACATTTGCTGCTTAAATCACATAAACGTGCGTCTCCGGGGCCGTGTTTTAACTGTTATCTTCTTGAACAACGATTACGAGGACATAAAAATGCCACTGTCAGTCAGTTGTCTTTCATTAGAGTAGAGATATTGTTACATGTTGTACTACTGCATAATTCTACTTCGGCATTCAAAATGGCCGCCGGAACTCTGCGTGATGCCATTGGAAATGCATGTACACAAACGCGACCGCACGTAGCAATCACGGGGGTGCGCGAGGAGACTTTCACTCATGATCCGGGAAGAGCGGAAGGCACAGCGAGGGAAGACACGTCTGCGCTGAAGTTCGCTGTAGCTCTAAGGACGGAGCAGAGAAACTCGGGCTCTGGAGGGAATATTATTTTGGGAAGTGTGTTTAATTGTAATGAGCTACAGCTGCGTTAATAAAATACTGGCACACATAATGTACAATGCCCCTCTGAGACTCCATGCCCGACATACAGTACGGAGCATTATGAGCACATAGGAAGCAGCGGCAGTGGAATAGGACGTGCTTTGAGGGAATCCATTATGCAGGGGCGCTATAGTGGCGGAGCGGTTTGCACTAGGTTCGACCGGAGGGCCAGGTGGCTCTTTTCTACACCCAAGGGACACAGGAAGCACTGCACGGCGCAAGACTCCCAAATCGCTAGTGTACAGTAATTGCGTTTGGCTGCGAATCGTTTTCTCCCACTCACTGGCTGCTCCTTTCTTTGCAGCCCTCGTTCCAAACAGCCCTTGACTCGAGCTGTAGGAGGGCCCCGTTTAACGAAGACATTTATGCCATTTTATTATTCCACTTTTAATTAACATGGCGCAGTTGTAGGAGGCGCCGCTTTTAATCTTCGTTCCCACAATTGGAAAACCCGCGGCCTCCACCGCGGCCCCTCTGAGCCGTCTGTGTGCACACGGGACTCTATCATCTGCCTAATTGCTTGGCCTAATTTGCTTTGCACACACTGTCACAAAGTCATTGTGCTCTTATCAAGGCGGTGGGCCCCGCAATTAACTTTACATTGTAAGGACCACCTTCGTGAAGTGGCCAACACTGGTTGGTAAATGTGCCAGCGCAAATTAAAATGTCTAAAAGCAGAAATAATGAATGCAATGGAACGGCCGTCGTGACTCTACATCTGTTGTTCACGACTTCATTGGGTGTTTGTGCTGTTCTTTTGCTCACTTCTTTGCATCATCAGAATCTGTATTGCTAGCTTGTGCGAACCCGGTCAGTCATAAGGGGACAGAAACAGTAAGAATAAGTCAGAGATAAGTCGGTCTGACCCGCCAGATGACACGCTTTTACTCGATGGACATGATTGGATCTTCTAAAAACACTTAAAATTGGTGTGGCTTCGTAATGGTCATCTGTCCCCCAGGCTGTGGGGAACGATAGATCCAGTGCGCCGCGCATAGTCAGGGGTCTGAGATTTAGCTTAAGATCCAACAAAAATCCTCAAAAGCTTAATGTTGTCCAGGAACAGGCCATACATGCCCCTCAAATCGAATGCGCCGCTCTGTGCCTGTTTCAACCGTTGCGTATCGAAAGCGAAACTGAAACTTAACATTTAACGCGCAAATGGCCTACACTGCGCTTTTCTTTATTTAATTTTTTTATATTTACCTTTTTCACTTTCAACCAGTAATTCTTAAAGTATGGTTTAGTGGTCCGCCATCGAACCCCTTTTGTCCCGACGCCTCCACAGCGCACGTTGCACAGGGAGTTTTGGTCAACCAACGCAGTGTGTCCCAGGGCAACGTCTTTCCTTTTGAGGGACGGAGCTGGAAAGCACATGGATTCCACTGTATTCAGCCACGACTCGTTGTATCATCTCTACAGCAGGTGTTCGACGTCAGTATGTGGCGGATTTTCATAGAATGAGCAGCGTTTTGTTGCTTGTGATCCAGAGAACGCTTTGCTGGAGCCCAATGTCTCCTATGCACGGCATGTGCGTCTGTGCACGAGTTCACGTTACCAAACATCCAAAGCTCGCAGAGTCTGCCCTCAAACTGCTCATGCCCTTCCCAACACTGCATAACTGTGAACTTGGGTTTTCCACACTGGTTGGTTTGAAAACAAAACAGTGCAACAGGCTAAATGTGGACCCTATGAGACTGAAACTCTCCTCTTTGGAGCCACACATTAAGAAACTGATGTGCGATAACCAGCACCACTCGTCTCCACATTCATGTCGAGTTTTTGATGGAAATCTCAAAAATGTAAAATTCACAAATCTATAAGTTTTTTAATGTACTAGTTTCTGTTTCATTTGTAAAAAAGGGTTATCCGATCTTAAATTCCCAGTAGTCTCAGTGACATTAAGGGGACATTTTTTCCCCCAGCATTTTATTGTTACCATACTTATAACCATAGACTTCCTAAACCCACCACCTCATTTTTAAACTATTGGCTTTTTTTCACATGTGCAGTTGCAGCAGCTCATTTCACATTTACTTTTTCGCATGAAATGATATAAGTATCAATGCGTTTGTATTTGAATAATTAGTTTTTTACTTGAAACGGTTGTATTTTAAACATACATTTAGCTTATCTTCCCTACTTTGTTGTTTTTTGGGGGCGTGTTAGAGTGGGATTCTGTTTGGTGGCCCTCAGAAGAAGTAAAAAAGGGAAGATAAAGTGGTCCTTGGGCTGAAAGGGTTTGAGAAACACCACTACAATTTTGTTTAGTGTTTTCTGTTGCGAGCCCAGAGGCACAATTCATTATACAGCAGCTTTGAAAAATTCGAAAGCGCTGACTATTTTGAAATCATAAATACTGTCTAACAATGATTCAAAACCAACTTATTATGTTTTATGGGCAACAAAAGGAAAAAAATGGCCAAGGCACTCATCTATGAAATATAAAAAGCCTTTATTAAATCACATGGCTAGAAAAGGTAAAAAAGTGCTCCAACGCGTTTCGGCTAGGGGCCTTCGTCAGGGAGTGTTACACTCCCTGACCTTTTCTAGCCATGTGATTTAATAAAGGCTTTTTATATTTCATAGATGAGTGCCTTGGCCATTTTTTTCCTTTTGTTGCCTATGGACTTTGCCCTTTACCAAAGAGCACCATCGTTTAACAAGAAATAAGATAAGTAAAACAGTTCCAAGCAGCACTCCTACCTTCTGTTTTTTCACTTATTATGTTTTATATTCTTCTTGCACTGTGCTGGGTCCTAGCCTGGGAATCTCCAATGTTCTTTGGAAATCGTGTAACAAATGTGCAATTACCAGTTAAAATTGGCAACGAAACCATTGAAAGAGTCTATGAACATACATTTCTGAACACTCGATCATATAATCAGCTGGAAAACCTCACATCATAACAATTAAAACTAAAGTTGCAAAGATTTCAGCCCTAATGAATGTAAATATATCATTAACAACAAAGCTCTATATACTATATACTGTTCACTTATCCTTCCCCATTTAACATATTGTGTAGAGATCTGGGGAAATGCGTATACAAGTAATCTTGGCCCATTGTTTAAAGTTCAGAATAAGTCCATAAGAATAACCCATTTAGCTGGATACCGTGATCACACACATCCATTATTCTTTAAATCAAAAACAATGACATTTGAGGACCTTACTGAATTTAAGATGGCTCAAATCCTGTTCAAAGCCTCACTAAAGTAGCTTCCTGAGAGTATACAAAAAAAACTTGAGAGGTAAAATTTGTTTCGATAAACAGTACTCCAGAACAACCTTGAAAAGGTTGTTCTGGAGTACTGGAGTCTTGTCCCACAAGACGTGGTGTAGAAATTTGGAAAAATCTAGATCAAAGCATCAAACTATTCCTCAAATATGAACAAACATTGTGAGTGTTGTTGTATATTCGTTTGCTGTTGTTTCTTTATTTTGCTGTTGTTGTTTTTTTTATTACTGTTCTTTATTATTTGCTGTTACCTTGCCATATGTTCCCTTGTTTATGATTTGTTTATAATTTGTTAAATGCAATGTTATTGTTTTTACTTTTGGGGTGGGCGCTTATTAGCCTTTGGCTTCGGCCCACTCCTTTTGAGCAGATAAACTGCTCAAATAAATAAATAAAATTAAATAAACTATATGATGATACGATTGGCTATGGCCACGTGCAGACGCATACAGGTGCTCGTCATATAATTAGAATATCATGAAAAAGTTCTTTTAATTCTGTGATTCAACTTAAACTGTGAAACTAATAAATGATAGACTCATTATATGTATGGCCTTTATGTATTACAATTTTGATTATTCTGACTCATAATCTGATCAAATTTGAATAGTTTGAAAATGGACTGTAAGCCATAATCAAATTATAACACTGCAGTCCCCTAGACTAAACTAACCAGGATTCATGACTCTATAGTTATTTGTAAACCGCGGACAGATTCAGAGGATCAGATCAGAGGAAATACTTTGTGAAAAAGGCCGACATATCACGCTTCCTAAAATAATCCCTAAAACCGAAAATATGTGGCTGAAGCTTGGGAAGAGTAGACTCCGTTTATGTCCATAAAGTTCATGATTTTGTGATAAATGCTGTTATATTAAACCCGCGCGCATGAGGAGCGGACTGACCTGCTGCTGATCCTGTGATTATTTCTCCAGTTTCTCTCTGAAGAGTGGACTTTTAGCCAGCGCAGCTTCAGCAAATTAACAATAAAACTAACCCAAGGTGCCGGAAAACACTGATCTGGCCCGACCTAGTATTTTTTATTGCATTGATTTATCTCACAGGCAGACCTTTGTATGTGTGCGAAAATGTGTGCTTAAAATGTCTTCATCTAAATGACCAAGTTGCATGCAGGAAAACGGCACGGAGAGCGGTGATTTGAAAAATGTCGAATGGTTTGGATTTTTTGGAGGGGGAAAATTTACTCTCTTAACTTCTTTTCTCTCTCTTTTTTTCTGTCATTGCAGACCGGGTACACGTGTCCACGCCCTCTACCCGGTGCGTGGCTCAACGAACTGGCCACCATCCACTAGCCCGAAATGGAACTGAGTTTTGTGGACCACTGTGTTGAACCTCAACGGACCAAAAAAAATAAAAAAATAAAAAAGGACCGAGGACGACAACAAATGCGGAAATCAGGAATTTTACGGACGTGGAAAAAACTCAATCTTTTTTGTTTTGTTTTTCTACCGGGTCTCTTTTCTTTTATTGGCTTTTGGTCTTTCGTCGTCAGCTCTCCTGCGATCCATCCCGCTTAGCCGCACCATAAATTGCAGACGCGCAGCTGTGGCGGATAGTGAGGCCCCGGGCGAACTATCTCATAAACACTTCATATGAATAATTACATCCAAAATTAGCGCCATGGAAGTGAAACACAGGGAGAGAACCCTCGAAAGACGCTTTCCAAAGGGAGCCATGAATCATTAAGGACTACGTCGTGGTAGCCGTCGCCTCTTTGCTAACAACTGCTTGTATAATTTAAAAGATGTTTGGGTTGTATACATGCCGCTTCTTTTGTATCCTCTTATTATCTTAGTGCGAGACTTATCAAAGGCTTGGATATAATGTGCCTCAGCAACGTGGACATGTGAATAATATGGAGGGAGGGTTGACGCCTGTGGAGATGTCAAGACTTCACTCTGAAAATGTTTTTTATGTGTCTTTTTTCTGTGTGCATCTTTTATGCTGTTTTTCTAAGTTGTTTCTAAGTGTAATCGAGCCCTGACTATCCAGATAGATTTTTGGAGGAGCGCTGGAGAAAAACTAACCGGGGTTATTTGTATTTTTTGGGGTTCATGTTGTTAATGTTGTGCATTAAGCATATGTGTTTCAGCATTTTAACAGGTACCAAAGAGCCAAGTGGGTTGCATTGGCTTTTGGATTACCCCACTGGAACAGTTTGCTCTGTGAACTCAGGCCAAGTCCACTGCATACTGTATATGGATATTCTTAGGGGAGATTGTAGGGTACAAACCAAAAGCAGTCCAGTAACTGGGGCATATCAAATGTAAAGCCTCGACAGTTTGTCCACAGCTGCCCGTAGCCCGTCCCTCCTATCAAATAGAAGGGGGGACTTTATTTGTATCGCGCCAGACATGGTCACAAAACACTATACATGGTCCAATTTGTATTCACTCCACACTCCACATGGGCCTACGGCTACCCTTTGGGGCAGACTGACAGAACGGACCCTCCGACCACCACTATTCATCCCCTCACACGTCATTCATTCTGGCCAATGGTTTTTAGTGCTACCGGAGCACCCGCAGGAAACATACGCAGGCACGGGGAGGACATGCATTAGTCCATTAGTCCAACGTCTCATTATTCCGGAAATGTACCATTGAGCAGAGGTGCCATTAGTCCGACATCTCTAACCCAGTTGTGTTGTGGATTAGAGAGCTGTATACAACCACTGGCCCAAACCTTAAGGTCAGTGGACTCTCGCCTGAACCTAATTTTATTTTTCAACCCCTACTCAATGGGACATTTTCGGAATAATGAGACGTCGGACTAATGGCCTGGCACCCTGTCGCCCCCCACACACCCTTCACACCGAAAACATGCAACCTTCACAATTGGTTGTTTCCAGGTTCTAGAAAGTGATGATGCCCCATTGACCAGTGGGGGGCAGGAGGCAGTTTTTCCTATTAAAGTCTATTAAAGGGACTAGATGCAAGTTGGTCATTTTTATACTCACTACTGCCACCTCAGGTCTTACGCGTAACCGCAGTTTCTATATTAAGCTCGTGCATGACGGCACTTCGGACCCGAATCAACACCTTTTTGAGTGAGTGCAGGATTTTAGAGGCTGGAACACGTAGGGGGAGGAAAATACTTACTTTTAACATTTTTAAACTCCATATAGTCCCTTTAACTGCATTAGACGTTCACAAGTTGTATCATTAATATCATTGACTGGGTCCATGATCTCTCTGTACAAGACCAAAAATCTCCTCAAAAACAAAATCATTTTACCTGCCCCCCACCTCATTAAATATTATAGGCCTTTAGAATGGTGTGATGTCACCTGAAACCCAGCAATTGATAGTATGGCTGTAGCATTAGAGCAGTGGTTCCCAAACTGGTGTGTTATAAGTGAGAACATTTTGGAGAAAAAATAAATAACAAATTATATTTAGGTTTATGCAGGCTCATTTCCGAAATACGGAAGTCCGGCCGCAGGTTGGGATAAACGTCTGTCAAAACATCATCGTGAATGAGCCAGAGCTGTCGAAATATCTGCGTGACAGAGAAATCAAAGTCTAAAAGCACCGTAATTTGGGTCACGCTGCGGCCATACTGCCTCTGTAAAAACAGCCATAACCTCGATTTCATGACAAATAAAAAGGCTAATCGCAACGCACTCGCTAACGCTAACATCCACAGCAGTTTATAAATACTTGCACTGAGGAGGCTCTGGGTTTGACAAAGTATAAATTTTTGTAAGGAAAGACGATGTCATTTAAGTCCTATTTGCCGTACAAAGCTCCTCCCAGGTCTATTGGATTACTTTGAAAGGTCGAGACGCACCCGAAAAACAAAGCACGCACTTCAGCACTCCCGATCACTGCTCTTGGATTCGAGTTCTGACTCTACTCTAAAGGCTAGCGTACATGGAAGCGGTGCAAAGGTCTGTTTTTGTTTTAGCAGTTGCAGACCCTACTACACTAGCATTAGCGAGTGTATTAGCGAGCGTATTAGCCTACTTGTTAGTCATGGGGGTCGGCGCATTAGTCCGACGTCTCATTATTCCGAAAATGTCCCATTGAGTAGGGGTTGAAAAATCAAATGAGGTTCAGGCGAGAGTCCACTGACCTTAAGGTTAGGGCCAGTGGTTTTATATGGCTTTCTAATCCACAACACAACTGGGTTAGAGATGTCGGACTAATGGCACCTCTGCTCAATGGGACATTTTCGGAATGAGACGTCGGACTAATGGGCTGTCGGTTACAGAGATGGTATGGCCGTACAGCATGACGCCAATATGATAAATTACAATCAGTTCAGGCACATTTACAATAATGTTTTCCTGACAATTTATCCCTAACTGCGGCCGTTCTCATTTGCATAGCTTGCCTCAGCTGTAACCGAGCACGCATTTCGGAAATGAGGAATATAGACGGGCCAAACCCTTGAGCCAACACACGCACACACACACACGCACACACACGCACACACACGTCTCCTTTTCCATTAATGGTCGCTCCGGTAGAGCAGCAGAAAATCCACTTGGACACAGAAAAGTTTCTGTCGTGAAGCGGCAAAGGACCTACTACTTTCACACATATATTTTGTGGAAATGTTCTGTTTCAAAGCCATGGACTTCTCCATGGCTTGTCTCTTTTTGAAATTTACTATCGGCTCAGAAAGTCACTTTTATGACCTAGATGCTCCAGTGGCGTGCGTTCTTCAGATCTCGCATGAGGGAAACGGTGCACCCAATTCCGCTACAAAAACAACAACACAGAAGTAACGCGGAAGTGCCCTGAAGCGGAGATTATAATTTTGAGCATAGGTAACGGAACTCTCTATGCCGCCATCTTGGATAGCCGGGGCTTGGACTGAGGCCTGTGAATGTCCCATCGTTTTAGAGTCGCCGTTGCAGGGCTGCACAAAGAGCGTGGGAGTTTGATCACAACGTCTTTAATAGAATCCGACTTCGATTTGCAACACCAGTTTTCCACTCGTTTTCGTCCAAGGAGCAAAGTGGACTGAATCAAATCACGGGAGAAGAAGAAAAGAAAAGGTGCAATAACTAGAACATGTCACATAGAAAACACCAACCGCTTTTGCCCCTGGTTTGCGTACAGGGTTAGCCAGGGGGTTAGCCACGCTGTAGCCCGGGAGCTAGCTCTCCGCAACGTACGAACGAGCTCGCCAAAGACTCTGTGCATGTTTGCATTCAAGCATATCGGGCCTCACTCGTGAACATCTTCAACGTTGCAGAGATATAACTTCGAAATCATGTTTTCCTCCTCCTCTCACGTGGGTCGCCCCAAAAGAGTGTCCGACTGATTAACACAAGTTTAAATGATGACAAGGTTAAATAATGTCAATGTACTGCCCATTTAGTCCTATTTATAATCAGTTATCCGTTACTACCTTACTTGCTGTTAATAAGACTTCAAGTCATATTACTAACTTATGACTTTATGATTAAACACAGGGTATATGCAATTTATTATAATTACATTTACACGTTTCCTGGAAGTAATCAAGACGGCACTTGTTCTATCAAATTATACACATGTACAAATAAATATATCTCCGTGTATGAATTGTGGATTCCACCAGGGGCATGATCATGTACAGAACTGTTTCTTCTGTGCTGACTGTTCTCCCAGCGGGACATTTTCGGCAAAGAACACATTTAGTGAATGCCAAAAACCTTGTCAACCTTGCCAAATGTGTGTGTCGGGAAACGTGTCGTGGATGAGGCCCCCTTGTTATCTTGGCCTGGGTGTACTCCATCTAAAGTCTGACTCGAGTATCCTCAAAGCTCAAGTAGCTCTCGCTCTTTTTTTAAATTGTTATGTTTAAGTAGCGTACAGGAGACAAAAAGGCTGGGGAACAGTTGGTAGCGTAAAAGAAACGACCACATTATTTTTGTCGAGATGTCACTCGCAGCCAAAGCTCTTTTACAGACGAGACAGAGAAAAAGAAAACAACCAAGACAGTGTCGATGGTGAACAACATCTACCTAAATGTTCAGGCAAATGTTGCGTATAAGCCATAAAAAAAAAAAAAAAAGACAATGGAATCCCTGGTTATTGGAGAAGAGATAATATACAGATATCGCTGGCCATTATATCACAGATTTTGTTTTCTCCTCTTCATTAAGTGTAGCTTACCAGTTTAATTAAATTGTTAGAATGCGCAACGCTGTTTAAAAGTTTTTACTCACGCTATACGTGGACTTGGCCTGGAGCAATGCTAGGGTCCCAGCTGGCTTTCTTTGTGTGTAATGTGTTCATATCTTTGTAATTTAGGTGATCTTGGAAATCAGACTCGGAGGCTCAGCTGTTGTTCAGTTTGGTTATTCTGGTCTAGTCCTGTTTTCTTTGAAACGGAATAGTGCTCGGTTTGGCGAGAATTCTACCGGTTCAGACGGGGCTCTGACATTAAAAAGGCCCTGTACTTAAAGATAACAAATCAAGTATGCTGACAAAAAGGGTAATAATCATCAAATTATCTTAGTATGAGCCTTTAGACTTAATTATTCGATGTGCCACCTTTGAAACAGCGAGCTCCCACAACACACCCCTCACCTGACCCCGTATCATGTTTGAAGCAGCAGAAGCCGCCACAGTTAGCGGCTAACACAGTCAGAGTTTAGCATTATGACAGAAGTTACAAAATTGTGAACTGATAAACATCTGAGCGACCTGTTCTGATGCAGCTGCTCATTAAAATGTCCATTTGTTTAATAATGCAATATCTACATAGCTGTCAAAGCATTTCCTTTCGAATGGTTACCGAGCACCGTGGGAGAGTGTGAGGCATTGAAGGGTTGCGGGAAATTAAACATCTGCACTGTAAACTTAGTTCTCAATGGAAGTATTATGTGCAGTCTAGCAAATAATCATAATAGTAACAATTATGAGCTGAGCGGAACTTTAATCCGCTGACAAAGCCTTTTGGATGAGAGGCGAAACGTTCGAGACTTCAACTATTGAGTACAGAAGACGACTCAAGTACCTTCATTGAAAATAATAACAATAATGCATCGGTTTTATATAGCGCTTTTCTGGACACTCAAAGACGCTTTACATTGCACTATTCATTCACTCCATACCTGGTGCTGGTAAACTACTATTGTAGACATCGGCCCCTCCAACCACCACCACCAACCGCCCACTCACTTACTACATTCATCCAGGCTTCCTGGTGTTCCCAAACGGTCTCCCATCCAAATACCGACCAGGCCCTTCCCTGCCTAGCTTACAAGGTCTGACAGGATCGGGCAGGCGGTGTGGCCACAAACAGTGCCTTGCGAAAGTACTAATACACCTTGAACCTTTGCACATTTTGTCATGTTTACAACCTGAAACGTAAAGATTTTATTTAGAATTTTTTACTGAAAGTTCACACACGAGTAACTGTGAAGTGAAAGCAAAATGATGATTGTTATTTTTCAAAAAATAGAAAAGTGAAAAGTGGGGCGCGCATAAGTATTCATACAGCATTTTCTGAGTGCATTAAATTGCCTTTATAACATTCCTAATGACTGCAGAATGTTCACACCTGGCCCTAACCATTAAATAGAGGCCACCTGTGTGTAATCTACTCTCAGTATAATTCCAGCTGTTCTGTGAGGGCCTCAGAGCTATGGTCAGAGTGTATTGGTCACTAAACATCATGAAGGCCAAGGAGCTCACCAGAGAGGTCAGGGATAAAGCTGTGGAGACGTTTAAAGCAGCGTTAAGTTATACAAAGATTTCCCAAGATTTGAACATCTCACGGAGCACTGTTCAATGCATCATTCGGAAATGGAAATAGTATAGCACCACTGTGAACTTACCAAGACACGGCCGTCCACCTAAACTAACAGACCGAACAAGGCGAGCACTGGTCAGAAATGCAACCAAGTGCCCCAAGATAACTCTGGAGGAGCTGCGACGTCCTGCCGCTGAGCTGGGGGAATCTGTACATGGGACAACTATAAGTCGTACTCTACACAAATCTGGCCTTCATGGACGAGTGGCAAGAAGAAAGCCATTATTGAAAGGAGGCCATAAGAAATCCTGTTTGAAGTTTGCTAGAAGTCATATGGAGGACGCAGCTACCATGTGGAAGAAGGTGCTTTGGTCAGATGAGACAAAAATTGAACTTTTTGGCCCAAATGCAAAACGTTATGTATGGAGCAAACCTAACACTGCTCATCGTCCTGAGTGCACCATCCCCAGTGTCAAATATGGTGGGGGGAGAATTGAGGCTGGGGCGGAGATTCACCTTCCAGCAGGACAATGACCCTAAACACAAAGCTAAATCTACAATGGAATGGTTTAAAAACAAACATATTAATGTGTTAGAATGGCCCAGTCAAAGTCCTGACCTAAATCCTATTGAAAATCTGTGGAAAGACCTGAAAACTGCTGTTCACAAACGCTCTCCTTCTAATGTGACAGAGCTTGAGTTGTTTTGTAAAGAGGAATGGGCTAAAATGTCAGTCTCTACATGTTCAAACCTTGTAGAGTCAAACCCCAGAAGACTTGCTGCTGTTATTGCAGCAAAAAGGGGGTTCCACAAAGTATTAAGTCATGCTGTATGAATACTTATGCACGCCCCACTTTTCACTTTTCAATGTTTTGAAAAATAACAGAATCATGTATCATTTTGCTTTCAGTTCACATATGTCTGTTACTTGTGTGTGAAGTTTCAGTAAAAATTTAAAAATTAAATCTTTACGTTTAGGATTGTAAACATGACAAAATGTGCAAAAGTTCAAGGTGTATTAGTACTTTCGAGAGGCACTGTAAATATATCCAAATGCTTACTCTTCTACATATCTTATTTTTTCTGATAAATGTGTATTGCACATAAGATTAACGAGATGTAGTTTTCTCATGGGATCCATCATCAGTGCAGCGTGTGCAGGGGAAGTGAGGGGCGTCGGGGGGGGGGGGGGGGGGGAAGCCGGGTGAGGGGGAGGAAGGCGGGCAGAGCAGCGTGCACTACTCCACCTACTGACAAAACTATTTCCACATCGCCGACGGCAGCTTTGGAGAAAAAAATAAAAAAGGCTTCATGAAATATTTGAAAACAATGAGTGCCTAGACTTGATCTCTTTGTGGTTTATCGCTTTGTGGCTATTGCAATGTCCCTCTCATATTGTTTATTGATAAAAGTCTATGTAATAACGGAGCCTATCCACACGACACAAACAAACTGGCACGAAGTTCAATGCGTCTGTCAGCACAAAAATAACTATGTTTAAATATTTCTGTTATTATTGTATTGAGATTTTGTGACATGTTTTAATCAAGCACTTCAGTTGAAAGGGCCTGACGCCAAAATAACAATGTGGAAGGTTTGCCGAACCAGACACGGGAAATAGGAAGTGTTTTGGAGTTTCTCTTTGGATAGGTCCTTCAAAAATCGAGAATCGCCCGTGGAGTCATCTGAAGTTGTGAAGCTGTGAAAACTGAATTCATGGACTTTGGGATCGAATGTTGTGAATTGTCCGCCTCTCGTGTGACGGCGTACGTCAATACACATGTCACGGTGTGGTTTCTCGCACCAAAAAACACGGCCGGAGTTGTGTTTTCTTATTTTTGCTCGCCCAGGCGACCGGGAAGCAGATCTACTGTTTCGTTTCAGCCGTTTTAAATCAATATTTGCGTTTTCTCACCAACAAAGTGATAAATATAGTGATAAAGATATTGCCAAAACACACTCACACAAAAATGATGACTGAGAAAGAATGTTTGTCTGTGTTTTGTGTGTTTGGTCGTAAAAACAAACCTTCTGATTGAGAGTTGAATGACACACAAATCTAGTGGAAATCTGCCATGTTCGCGGGTACTAGCAAACACGGGGGCCTCATTCACGAACGTTCTTGCGCACACATTTTTTCTTAAAGGGATATTTCAGGATTTTTGACAGTGGGCCTCATTTCCTAGTTACCCAGAGTGTTGTTGATGTCTGGAGATATTTTTTTCTTAAATTCATGCAGTTCTTATATTTGAAGAGCTTAGTGGTGCTAGGCTAGCGCATTTCTACGGTAACAGCTAGCCTGCCCGTCTGACCCGCTCCTCAGTGCACCTGAGGTAAATCACTTATAACGCCAGACTAACTATATAAATGTCTGTGTCGATAGAATATTTTTTTAAATATAACTGACCTCGTATCACATGAATTACCGCATTTTGAGGGACTATTTTCTCGCACTATTCACTCCGCCGCTGCGTAGCTTACAACCACAAAGCTGCTGCTGCTCAAATATAAGTTCTTTTAAATGCAAAATGGTTACAATTATTCTGTCGACACAAATGTATATCGTTCGTCTGGCATTATAAGTGATTTACCGCAGGTGCACTGTGGAGCGGGTCAGACTGTTTTTAATGCAGGCTAGCTGATACCATAGTAATACGTTAGCCTAGCATTAGCCTAGCGCCACTAAGCTCTTGAAAATAAGAACTGCATGAATTTAAGAAAAAAATATCTCCAGACATCAACAACACTCTGGGTAACTAGGAAATGAGGCCCAATGTCAAACATCCTGAAATATCCCTTTAAGGCCGTCTTAGGAAGATTTTTGGCATTCACAAAAACGTTCCTCTGTAAGTCATATATATTTATAAATATTAAACCATGTATTAATTCATTCCAGAATCTCAAAATCTTTTAATATATTACAGATGCCTTTATACAGAAACAAGTTGGTTCTATCACTCGTAGCCTACTTTTATTAATGGCAACTACCAATGTAATACTGCTAAAACTTTTGAATGCTGCCGTTCACAAATAATCCAGCTGCATAAGCGTTACTTGATAAAGACAAACGTGGTCCTCGCTCCTGCGACCTCGTGTTCTTGAGGACCACAAGGACGGGGAGCTAAGCGGGCGGAGTGTTAATCCGCCGCATCCATTTAAAGGACTGACCCGCGGGAAGAGAAGGAAAACCCTCTCGCGATTTACTGGTTATATCTATTTAAACAAATGAGAACCACTTCGCGTGCCCAAAGGTCTAGGCGGGTTCTTTCTTTTGGGGTTTTGTTGGTTATTATTCGTTTTTGGATTCGTGTTTGGTCATTCATTTCCTCCTCTGGCGGCCCTTTTTTTGTCCTTATACGGTAAATCACAGGCGGAGACATTATGCTAATTAGTCCTCACAAGTTGGGATTTGCCAAACTCAGAACACACGTGCGAAGTATTTTCCCAATTTAAGAACGTATCATGAATCTGGCGCAGTTTCCTGACACCGCCTTCGTAAGAATGGATTTTAAGAAGTTTCTGAAGAAGATGTTCATGAATGAGGCCCAATGTCCACAGATAGGTCAGGGTGAGACACTACAGATTAACCTGGGGGAGGGAATTGGAAAATAGAAATAGAAATTTTTATATATATATAAAAAAAAAGAAAATTGCCTTTATATTCTGACACTAAATCTAAATAATACATCGGTTTAAATGTATGGTTTAATTGTGTGTGGATTGTGGACGTATGTTGGATATGTTAAATGCAAAAGTGGATAATCTGGTGTCTGTGGGTGCTACCAAAGTGGACACGTTGCTAGTAATAAAAAAAATTATAATAATATTTTTTTAGAAAACAGGCTGACAATATTTGGATGCCATAGCATTGTTCAGGAAGTTAACAGCTTTACAACGGTCTCTTATGTTAGATTATGTTTTTGGGTGTGACGTGGGAGACAGCGGGATGCAGCAAACGTTTCAATTTCCTGGCCCTGACAAAATAAAATGGGAAAGTGGTGAGTTTGTTCTTTTCTAAGATATTAAAGCAGAATGCATCCAACACTATCGTCCAGAGGCTTTTATGTGTTTGAATTGATGTCATCTCCATTGGTTTATACTCTGGTAAGTGGCAGGAATCGTGCATATAAGTATAAGTCATGCATATCATATTATGTTTCCAGGTATGTGTCCAGGTAACCCTGACTGCACATTCCTGAACTCTCTTTCATGACACCACTCCAGCGCAAATGAGGTTTTGCCATTTCAATACGTTTCTCGAGTCCTGTCTGAATCAGTCGTAAACAGAATGCAGCGTTGTGTTTTTTTTTTTTTATTATGTACTTCTTACTTTATTCGATTCCTTACACTTTCTACACCCGAGCCAGTGAGTTCTGAAATAAACCATATTTTCTATTGTGTAAGGTCCTTGCTTTCCCCTCCACGGGAACTGTTGATATTGCGGCTGTATACTTTGTTTCTGTTCACATTCGATGGTATGTTTTATAATAAAAAGAATATATTTGTGAGGAATATGGTTGAATTAAAACATCTGTGAATCACCCTGTGTTCCCTTTTGCCTCCAGCCTTTTGTTTCATTTACCAAACTCGGAACGGTTCAATCCTGTTCGGTTGAACACGTCCTATCCTTTTTCACATCAACAACAGCCTCATTAATTTGGAGCGCTGAACATTTATTAGCTTTCGACCGCGATGTCCCCTGGATGCCACAGACTAATGAGTCATTTTTTTGGAAGAAATTGTACTTCTAATAGTAGTTCTTTTGACAGTACCTTTTACTTCACTCAGGGTTTACACGGCCCCTCCTGGAACCGCCACCTTAACGTGGTGCCCCAGTAGGGTCTCCCAGGGCAAACAGGTCCTCGGTGACGGGTCAGACAAAGAGCGATTCAGAAGCCCCTTATGAGAGACCAACAGGCCCGGTTAGAACCATGAGGCCGTCCTTCTGTGGACCCACCACCTGCAGGGGGCGCTATAGGGGCTGGTGCAGCTCCAACAGCTGCCCCCACGACCCGGAAACGGACAAGTGGAAGAAGATAGATGGAAGGTTTACACGAGAAGCAGCAAGTCACATTTAAAGCCACACTGCGTAACATTTTGCCATCGGTGGGTAATCAAACAATTGATTTGGATGAGGATCTCATATCTCCACGGAAACAAGCTTGAGAAATAAAACAGAGCATTCGATCCCCAACAGTTTACAATTTAGGTGAGGTCAAAGCCTTGTTAAAAATCCTGATGATTATCATTAATGAACGTACAGGCCTTCTGAGATTTTACTTAAGATACAGATGAGTGTATAAAGGTGTCCTCTGAGCTAAATGCTAACTCCAACTCAGTTTCTGCTTTTTGTAGGGTGTGATACAAATAAAGAAACCACAGAAGTTATATAAATGTCATGAAAAGGACAAAACATACCTCCCCATAGGTTAGTATAGACGCGGGGCTTTGAACGTTCAATTCACATCTGCTCCAGGAGCCGTTGGCTAATAAATGTGCACAGTTGTAGGAACAGGCACAGATAGCTCAAGGCATTTCTGGGATCTTATGATCTCTGCTCCCAGCAAAGTTACAGTCAGGTCTGAGGAGACGCTCACAACCAAGACACGTTCCTTCATTTCTTAACAGGTTAAAAAGTAAACACTTGGATTGTTATTGTATCTTTAATAGCTTTAACCCATTTAAGCCCAATTTTTTTTTATATATGAAAATATCCAAATCATGTGTCATTGAGAACCCTTTGACATAATCAATAACTGTTTTGTTTTTTTAATATTGGAAAGTAGGTGAAAATGTCTGTTTTATGACCGGTCACAATTGTGACCGGTGGGATAATGTGTTGTATGCTCAATCGAAGGTGCTGAAAGTGCAAGAGTGAGTGATATGTCTCTGTATTCAAACAGCAATGACTGATCAGGAATTTGGGCCTTACAAGACTGATATGAAGACTAAGACCAACATACCAAATATTTTCACATTGTTTCTTTATTCAAATGTAACTTGCAACAGCATTACTTTAGTGATATAGCTGGCCTCTTTGATCGTTTGAAGACTGTCTTTATTTTTGACCATCTCTAGTTGTGCCTTTGGCCCTTCTGACATGTCCTTATGGCTTTTCAAGGACATTGTAGGTTCCTCAGACTGGCCCCTCCGGCGGCTAGAGGACTAGAGAGGTTCTTTAGACTTGTTCTTCTGGTGGCTGGAAAACCTTGATTCTTCAGCAGTCGAGGGTGATGGAGAAGGGGTGGTGGGAAGAGTTTGGCCATCAGCACTGGTGTTGTCTAGATCTTTATGTTTGATGATCTCTAGTTGTGCCCTTTGCTCTTCTGACATGTACCTCTGGCTGCTAAAGGACCTTTGATTTGTAGCCTTGCCTGTCCGGCGGCTAGAGGACCTTGGAGGTTCCTCTGACTGGCCCCTCTAGCGGCTAGAGGACCTCAGAGGTTCTTTAGACTTGTTCCTGGAGCACCTTAGCCCTTCAGCAGTTGAGGGTGGAAGAGAAGGCAAGTCAAGGCAAGTTTATTTGTAGAGCACAATCATTAAAACATCAACATTAAAATGTATCAATTACAGTAAAAGGCCAGAGTGCAGATAAAGTACTTTCAGTTTCCATCTGCTCGGGTAAAAAGAGCTGTTTTCAGCCTGGATTTGAACATTGTCAGAGTTGAGGCCTGTCTCACATCCTCATGAAGACTGTTCCAGATTTTAGCTGCATGAAACTGAAACGCAGCCTCAGCGTGTTTAGTCCTGACTCTGGGAACCACCAGGAGACCCCTCCCTGAAGTTCTCAGGGCCCGAGATGGTTCATACGGCTCTAACATGTCAGAGATGTACTTTGGTGCTAAACCATGAAAAGACTTGTACACAAGCAGAGCTGTTTTAAATTCTATTCTCTGAGTGACAGGAAGCCAGTGCAGGGACCGGAGCACTGGACTAATATGGTCATATCTCCTGGTTCTTGTCAGTACTCGAGCAGCAGCGTTCTGGATGTACTGCAGCTGTCAGAAGGGGTGGTGGGGAGGCCATTAGTACTGATGTTGTTTTTGTCTTGAGCTTTCTTTTTGATCATCTGTATTTTTGCCATTGGTCCCCGTCCACTCCGCACTCAACAGTGCCAGGTGGTAAGGGAGGGCTAGTGCAGGGGGGGAAGGGGAGGCCATCAATGTTGTTCTTGCATTTAACATCCAGGTTGGCAAATGACCTATCTCGCCTTCATAGTCCATATCTGATCCATCACTATCACAATCACTGAAGATGGCATCTTTCTCATTTTGAGGTATAACTGCAATGTTGCATGCCTTGTCCGGACCATCACCTAGATCCAACATATCCAGACCTTCACTTAAAGTTAATCTAAAAGAAAGAAACAAGTAAAAGTTAGACACAACAAGAAGAGTATGTATAGAGGTATGTGTGTACATGTTTTCCCATCGGTCACTATTGTGACCGTTAACACATTTACTCATTCTGTGAACACACCAAACCAATTTGAGTAATTGTAAATGCAAAAGTCATTACTAGACACCCTAAACATCATGTGTACAAAAAAGCTTTGTCCTATATTTATTTTAACATACTTTACTAACCTTTTGTTTGGAAGCTTTCTGGAAGCAATCTTCCTCTCGAGGTGCAACCAGGAAGTAAACAGCTCTGGTCATGTGACAATATTGACAAAAAAATGTAACACTGCACACATTTCATCCAAACATTCTATTATTTCAATATTCAAGGAAAATACTTTGAGAAATTACTCAATAAATTTTTTAGAGCCTTATAATTAGAAAAAAAAATTACGGTCACTATTGTGACCGATGGGATTAAATGGGTTAATGCCCATATACTATATCTTTAATAAAACAAAAATAAAACCTGTGCATATTTCTTTCCTTGTGATTTGCAAACGTTCCAGAAGAATGGCAACTTTTGAGCAATGAAGACTTCCATTGAAATATTGTGTGATCTTCTTTAAGGTGAACTAGTACTTTTGGTGCTTAGCACGTTCTGTGCCAGCGTTAGTAACTCTGTTAGAGTTTTCTATAATGAGTAATTTCTATTTCCTCTGTGAGAATGGTTTTCCGTTAAGTAACGGAGGTAATGAATATATTATGGCTGGCAGAAAAGCTGCGTCCCTCAGATCCCGCTCTCGTCTGTTTTTCCAAACAGACGAGAGCGGGATCTGAGGTCCATAAACAGTGGCGTTTATTATGGCTGATCGAGTGATTGACTGCACAATGGACCAATCAGAGTTGAGAACATGTAAAGTCCAAACAGAAAGGCCTCGTCCAGTCTAACCCGGGAAGCCCGGGTGCTAACTGCTGAACCACTGTAAAAAAGATAACATTCACTTGAAAAGCTACCGTAACGGAGCCAACACGAGCCCTGAGTAACTGTAACCGAGGAAATTATGATTTCTGTCTTTGTGTTGAATGTTGTGATGGGACAAACAAAACAATTAGATATTTACAAAGAATAGGAAAGGCAAGTTTATTTGTAGACACACAAAGCAATTCAAAGTGCTTTACAGACCAGCGATGTATCAAAAGTTGACTACGTATAATTTTACTTTAAGGTAATACACGGAATTGAAGAGAACATATGAACAGCCAAACCGTTTTCAGCCATGGATTTAAACACTGTCAGAAAGACTGTTCCTGATTTTAGCAGCATGAAACTGAATTAGCCTCTTCATGTTTAGTCCTGACTCTGTAACTACTACTACTACTACTACTACTACTTGTAAGACATCCGACTAACTGTGTCTTCAAGTGAAATCTAAATCTCTTAGGGTTAGGGTTAACTTAGGGTTAAATGAAAATGAGAAGATTTGGAATGACTTAGTGACAGTAGATTGAGACTTGGAGCTGTGAGAAGATGAGCTGAAGGTTGAGTGTTAGAAAAGAACAGTGGAGGTTCAGAAGAGGAAGCGTCGGCAGGTCTGGGTCTGAGATGAAGCTCTCGTGTCCATTATGGGGGAAGAACTCAGGGTTATTAAGAAAAGTGGTTTGTGTGGTTCTGAGCCATCACAGCTCTGTAACAGACTCACATCCCAAACACACGTCACACCAGTCAGCGTCACTATGCATTCATTTACCTGCATGTATTAAAGAAACTCCAAACCGTAATGTTCATAACTATAGAGGTTATTTTGACTGGAAATGATATCTTTATGTAACCTTTAATATATTAACTCTCATAAATGATATTGATGAATGTGACATTTATCAATACTGTACAAAATACAGTTATGATTACATAATGTCACCTGTATCAGCCTCGTGGCCTCTATAATGGACACATCATTAAAAATAAATAAACGAAATTGTGACATTTTTATCTTAACCCTTTCACTCAAATTAAGTCAAAGAAATCAAAATACATAAACCTCTTTTTTATTCAGGTCCCAGGAGGATTTGGTGCTTGCATGTCTTGTATCACTAAAATGGTTAATATATATATATATATATATATTTTTTTTTTAAGATAATAATAATAATAATGCCTTACACTTATATTGCGCTTTACAAGCCTGTATTACCAAGTTTCTCAAAGCGCTACACTGTCGTCATTATTCATTCACTCCATACTTGGTGGTGAGCTGCTGTTGCAGCCACAGCTGCCCTGGGGCAGCCCGTCTGCGCCATCGGCCCACCACCTGCCACTCACTCATACACCAGTGTACGCAGACACTGGAGGCAAGGAGGGTGAAGTGTCTTGCCCAAGGACACAACGACAATGTGCACCTTCAGGAGGCAGGATTCGAACCCCCGACCTTCCGATCATGAGACAACCCGCTCTACCATCTGCGCCACCGTCGCCCTATAAGGTAGAAAAGATAAAGATAAGATACACGTAAGGTACACGTAAATTAAACAGTAACTTAGTAAATGAAACCTTTTATAAACTATTTACTCAGGTAAGCAGTGTTGGTCAAAGCTCATTATTTGAGAAGTCGATATCCCCCTCGTCAACTTTTAATCCAAGTTACACGTAAAAGTTGCTCAGCCAAACAATAATGTGTAATTGTTGACAACACTTTAGTATTACAAGTAGAAGGTACTGTACAAGTACAACACATTTAAATATATGTTGTGAATAATTAACTTGCGGTTTGAAAATGTTTAAGAAGTATTTTCACCACATTTAGCAAATGCAACAGTTTTCCAAATGATATTAATCCTTGTCTTAAGTAACTGTTCTGCAGTGTGCATCAACATGACAAATCAGACAAAACATTTTGCAAACTATATATGTAGCAGGGACAGGTCTGGTCATGTGATCACATCACATGACAGTCTATAAAGGAAGGAGCTACACATGCCCACGTTCAGGCCTGTGCACATGCTGCTTTCTGGTGAGCTGAAGAAATGTTTCGGTTTTAAGACTTTTCTATATTATCATTATTGTAAACAAAACACTGATGTTGTACGTTATTTTATATTCTTTAAGGGTCCTAACAGTCCAGGTTAAAGGTAAGCTTTTATCTTGTTAATATTGTTCTGTTTGCTATTGACTAATCGCACTGGGCTTTCATAGGCTCAAGGCTGGTTGCCGTTTATTTTTGAGTTAGTTTAATGTGTTTTGTTAATTTAAACAATATCCCTCTAGTTGGTGTTGGCCCTATCTGCCGGCAGATGGGGGTGATAGGGGTTCACTTCAGGTGGTGATTTGATTTGTAGTTTTGGTGGTGGTGGCGGCACATGTGTATATGGGTGATTTCTGTCTTTATTTGTGTTTGACCTTGTGTTTGTTTTTTCACTAACGGTATACCTCTCTCACCCCAGCTCGAGGCCACACCACCACAGTTCAAATTCAACAACTACTTTTAGTATGTTTGTTTAATTGTAAATAAACTCTGCCTTAGGGCTGTTGGACGCACACTGACTGTCTGGCCTTGCTAGTGTTGCATATATATTCAATGTAGTGGAGTAGGACAAATTCCATTTATATTTCACATGGAGTCTCTACAAAATAATAAGTACAGGTAAACATTTCCAAATAACAAAATTAAGTACATTTACTTTGCTAAGCATCTCTCCAACCGACGTCCCTGAAAACTCTGAATTAAAAAGGCTTGTTCACAGCTCGGTCAAGAACCTCCACGGAGTTGTCACGTCAACGTTAGCCTCATTAATTTAGAGCGCAGAACATCGATCTGCTTTCGATCTGCCTGTTAGCCGGGCAGCGGCCTGCAGCCGTGTTGCGCGTCTGCTGTAATGTGTTGCGTGGGTCTCCAGGGGCATGTTCACTGGGGTTGGAGCGTGTCAGTCTGTCGGCGCAGAGGTCCAGATGGCTGATACCGGTGCTAATTTCACATCATGGGCTACATCTTGCCACATGTCGCCCCCGGTGAGCCACTCTTTCACTCAAGTTTTACTGCCCTCACAGCACCACATGTAGTTTCAGAGGGTTCATTGTGAGAAGAATGTTTTATTTACCAGGCCGACGCTATCATGGCCTTAATCTTTTCGCAACAAAGACCTAAACCTATAGGTACTTGCATCCGCCGTAACAGGCCGCAAATGCAACCGATTGCAAAAACATTAAAAAATTGAAATGTTCTTTCTTGTAAGTCTTAACGGTGCATCTGCCTTTGATTCACAGGCTACACTGTGTAGGAGGCAGATTGAAGGACCACTGACCCATCGCTGAAACGTTCCCAAATGCAACAAAACACAACCTCAGCTATGTCTCTTCAGGACACACATTACAAATGACAACCTCATGAAAAGAATAGAAAAGCTAATTTTGCATAACGTTGCGCCATACCAACTAGAGCAACGGTTCCCAACTTTTTTTTTTTTCCAGAAGCCCTCCCGGCTATGACTGAGACAAACCGAGCCCCCCTGTCTGCAAAGCGACTCCTGATTTCATCACAGAGCAGGGTCATGTGGCGCACAAACTCCATGCGTAAAAGGCGCGCGCACCGTCCCGCCCGACTCGTGCAGTAGCGGCGGAAAATGCTGTAAATCCCCCTTCGACATTTTAGTGATTCTGTATTTGCATTGTGTAGCAGAGTGGGGGTGATGCGAAATAGTTGGCTTAAAATAACAACTTAAGCAAGGTTTTAACTTAAGGCACACAGGTTTGCTAAAAAGGACCGGGCAGAGGTAGCCTGGTTTTACCAGACCCTCGTACTTGTTTCGTACAGAGGGTCTGGACTTTCTCAATTGAGCTCCGTTTACAAGTGGGAGGAGTGAACTCTGTTTAAAGTTTGAAACGATTGGGTCTGATTTTACCCAATCGCTAGCGTTTGGTTGTGAAGTAATGCGCCCGGCCGAGTCAAGCTATGCTTGACGTCACCTACAACACCCGCCTCCCCCGCTCGCTGAATGGTAGGATGAAATTCAACCGATTGAATCGCAGCCATTGAGATCAAACCCAGACGTACATGCAGGGAAAAATATTTGACCGGAGTTTACGGATGGCAAAGGCCAGGCTAGGGCAGAGGCAAATGATTTACAAAATGTTTAGCTTTTTTATAAGTTAAGTTTGGTTTCATAATGGGTAATTTCATGTTTCACTTGAGTCCTTCGTTTAAAAGTCCAGAACACATTTACAGGTGAAGCGCAACAAGACCAACTGCTTACAGACAGACAGAGGCATAATGGTGCTGCCAGGACCCTCAATACAGGGTAAACATGAGTACAATTGAAATACATGTAACCGGGCACAAAGACAACAAAGATCCTACCAGTTGGCGAAAGAAAGCGCGACCCCCTACGAGCCCGGACCGCGTCCAGCTATACGGCGCCACTCGGACCGGCATCGGCGCTGTCTGAACAGTAGGAACTTCAAAATGCACACGCATTGATAGTACTCAAACTACGCTTACCAACGAGGCATGGAAGATGCATTCAAAAGTTGTTGGCCTTAAGCCTACGTCGCCGGCTTGACGCTCCCGACACAACAACCAGACGACTCCAGACCAGCCGCTAGCCACGCTGTGTCCCGCAGCAGGTGTGACGTCAGAGAGGCGAGAGGGCAGGTGATACGGAAAAGGCCCTTTGTATAGCGCGCCCCCTACATTTGTCTAAATGCAGGGACAGCTACCCCACCTCACTACACTTGCATCACGTTTGAATCAAGTCCCTGCATCCGCTTGTTTGTTTTTTTTTATTGAAAAGAGAGAATGTGTCAGCCAGGTTTGAGCCGAAACTCATGAGTCACCTGCTCATAGAGCGGCCGACTGTGATCTCGCAAGAATTCGTTTTCTTGCAGTTCCATGAAACGCAAGAGCCCCCTCGACAACCATCGTACTCCAGTGTGAAGCAGTAATGTTTGATGCGCTTCATCTTCACACAGCTCTGCAAAAAGCCTCTTATTAGTGGGGCGCGCTTTGATGAAGTTTACGATTTTAACAACTCTTGACAGGGTCTTTGCTCAGGTCCTCTGAAATGTGTTTTCCTGCCAAAGCTCGTCGACGGAACATGCAGTGAAAAATCCCGCATTCTGGAGCCTTTTCCTTCAGGGGCGTGTTAAAGCCTTTATTTTCCCCCATCATTTCCCCGTCAGTGCAGCACGCAACCAGATTTTCATATGGGAGATTGTGGGACGAAAAATAGGAATCCACTGCCATAAATATATCCGCTGCTGTAGTAGTAGTCGGTAGAGAGGTAGACATGAGAATGTCTTGTTTCAAGTCAGTTTTCAATATATTGAACATACACCACAAGCACTGTCTCGTCTGCCACTGTGGTCGTTTCGTCCCGTTAAATGGAAAAGGGAATTTGGCAGCCGGTTTTGCAATCTTCAGCCCTTTTATCGATTCTGTCTTTGACAGTATTGTCAGAGAGGGGACAGTCAGATGCCTTTTCCTCTCAAAAAAACTCAACTTTTTCCAATAGTTTGCCGGTGTCTTGTCTCCTGATGCCGCAATAATTTGCCGGGCTTCATGCTGTCATTAGCAAGCTATTCGAGTGTCTTGCGCCTGGATAAAGCCATAGTTCATATAACTGTCCACATATTGCTTTATTTTCTTTTTTGCTTGGTCATGAACACCTTTTCCTTTCTCAGCCATTCTCAGTATGGGTAGGTAAGGCTAAATTAGCCCCTCGCATAATGTTCCGCTAGCGTGTTTGCTGTGTCAGTTTGCAGGTCAGGGGTCACGCAGATGTTGGTTAAATGATTTATTATTTAATTTTAATTGATAACACATTTTATTAGTATTGCTTTGGCTGTAGCGTTTTCACTAAACTGACTACGGTGCCATGCCATTAGTCCGACATCTCTAACCCAGTTGTGTTGTGGATTAGAGAGCCATGTACAACCACTGCCCTAACCTTAAGGTCAGTGGACTCTCGCCTGAACGTCATTTTATTTTTCAACCCCTACTCAATGGGACATTTTCGGAATAATGAGACGTCGGACTAATGGGCCGACCCTGCTGACTAGAGACGTCGGACTAATGGGCCGACCCTGCTGACTACAAGGCTCTAGTAAAACATCTGACGGTAAAGAAACATTCTTTTGCTGTGTTTGTCTAAGGAACTCTTAGCTTGGTTATTGTGTGTGATGTCACACTTAACAAATAGCAGACCTGCCAACCTGTACCCATGAAATAAAATGTAAAAAATACATACATTGCCACATATTCAGCCAATCAGAAGTCCGTATGGAGTTTGTGAAATCCTCCGGAGCTAAACCTCACATGGCTACGATGGCAGTCCCGTCGTTGTGGACGCACTAGATCCATGTCGAGGACGCACTGTTAGGGGAAGTATAATTTTGCAAGTGAGGCAATGAAGTAGGCTGAAGTTCGCCACAAGTCTTGCTCTCCCCTCCTCCTATTGGGAGGAGGCCTCGTGGAAGGCCCAGGACACACTGGAGGGACAATGTCTCTGAGCTGGCCTGGTGTTGCCTTGGGGTTCCCCTAGAACAGCTGGAAGAGGCCTGCGAGGGTTGGGAAGTCTGGGCATCTCTGCTGAGACTGCTGCCCCCGCGACCCGGCCTCGGATAGAGCGGAAGAAAATGGATGGATGGTTTATGTAAATTAATAATTGTATTAAAAAAGGTCCCTTATTAAGCGTTTTCATGACCCGTCTATGAAATGTGTCACACATTAATTCTCTTCCCCTATTTCAAGCACTACAGGCTCTGTTTCCACCGATTAATTAACCGTCTATTCTCAGTGTCACATATGTCGCTCGAATGACTCTGCCATAATGCTCCTTTTGGCGTGGGATGGTGGTGGCAGCACAGACAGGGACAGGCCTGTATGCCCCAAAGCAGACGAGTTGAATTATTCATGTCCTCTGAGGCGGTCTTTTAGACCCTTGTCCAAGCCGTTGGCAATCCAAGTCCAGTCCCTAGCAGACGAGCCTGGGAAAGAAGACGTTATCCCTTTTAGGCGAAAAAAATAAAAATAATTCTCCCCCAAAAAAACATAGTCGTATGATTCATCAAACCTTGGCAACGACCGCGTAAACAACTTAACTTTCAGACGCTCACCGAGTCTGTCCATTCGCAATAATTCATAAGAGCGACAAGCTGAAGGGTCGGAGCATGGATAAAGTGGAGACAAACACGCCAAACGGGGCAATGCATCACAGTGGGGGAACAACAGCAGAGACATGAAGTTACTGAGCCCAGGCTGCAGGAAAACGAGAAAATCATGTACTTTAACAAGGCACCATGGGCATGTCGGGTAGAGAGGGCTAGCAGGGCAGGCAAAGCTTAAACGGATAGTAGCAGTACAGCAAAATTACATTTTCTCTGTGAAAATGGATGACTATTTCAAGCTAAGTGTGTTGCATATAGGGCTTTACCACTGAGCCGTGCAAGAATATATCTTTCATACTTTTTCTTTTAACCCAATTTAACTACATGACATATACTGGAAATTCAATTACAGGCATAATGGTTTTCTGACGCCCCAAATAAAGCACTAAAACTGAACCTTTCAAAGTGACCTTTTATTGTAGGCAGCCACACCTGTGAGGTGGGATGGATTCTCTCGACAAAGGATATCTGAAGGTCCAACAAGAGCTGGACGTTCTTCCGCGGTCTTTGCCCGTTTGTTGAGGGACTCCCATTGGCCCTGGACTCCCTCTGGTTCCCCCCCCCAAGGTGATTTTTTTTTCGCCAACCGGGTGTCCCGACTTGCTGCCGACGCTTATTTGTACATTATGTTTGGCGGGACACTACATTTGCATTTGCCTGAACTTTACATTGTCTTGTTTCACTGTTTTAATGTGTGTGCAGTCCTGTGAGGCGACTCGTGTTGTGATATTGGGATATACAAAACGATTGGATGGATGGATGTTGTTTGGTTGGTTGGTTGAAATGCTCAGTTTATGTCTTTGAGTTCACCCCAGGAAAATTAAGGGCAAAATCAAAAGTGTTGCGTTTGAATTTTTGTTGAGTGCATTTATGTTCCTTCAACTCCCACCTATGACATATACTCATAATTAAGGCTGCTCCACATACCCGAGGTTAAATTCTGACCCTGGATTATGGGCCGACCTTACAGCCTGCTACGTCTTCTAATTCCCAAAAAATCAGGTTAGAAATCTAGGAGTAATCATGGACTCAGACCTGAACTTAAACAGCCACATCAAAGCAATAACATCACCAGCTTTTTACCATCTGAAAAACATTAAGATCAGAGGAATAGTGTCAAAACCAGACTTGGAGACACTCATCCATGCGTTTGTCTCCAGCAGGTTAGACGACTGTAACGGCTGCTCACTGGCCTTTCTAAACGAGCTGTTAGAGCTGCAGAACATCCAGAACGCTGCTGCTCAAGTCCTGACAAGAACCAGGAAATATGACCATATTAGTCCAGTGCTCCGGTCTCTGCACTGGCTTCCTGTCGCTCAGAGAATAGAATTTAAAAAAGCTCTGCTTGTGTACAAGTCTTTTCATGGTTTAGCACCAAAGTCCATCTCTGACATGTTAGAGCCGTATGAACCATCTCGGGCCCTGAGAACTTCAGGGAGGGGTCTCCTGGTGGTTCCCAGAGTCAGGACTAAACACGGTGAGGCTGCGTTTCAGTTTCATGCAGCTAAAATCTGGAACAGTCTTCATGAGGATGTGAGACAGGCCTCAACTCTGACAATGTTCAAATCCAGGCTGAAAACAGCTCTTTTTACCCGAGCAGATGAAAACTGAAAGTATTTATCTGCACTCTTGCCTTTTACTGTAATCGATTAATTTTTATGTTGATGTTTTATTGATTGATTTGATCTGTTTTCTTGTAATTTTATGCAACTGTGAAGCACTTTGAATTGCCTTGTGTATGAATTGTGCTCTACAAATAAACTTGCCTTGCCTTGCCTAATTCGTATAAGTGCCTGTGTTTATTCTGGATATAAACCCTGTCCAGTCCCAAAGTCCCGAATCTCACATTCAAACCCTGAAGACGGGACAACAAAGCCCCATTTTGGACGGCATATCAGAATGATCCGCAACACAGTATTATTACACAGATTATTACACCTTTAAATGTGTGGTATGAATGCTTGAGTTAGCTCAGCTTCTACATGAAACAAGTAGTAGTTTCTAATATAAAATCAGTTCAGAAATGAAACCCAGACATGACATAAAGCGTTTGCTAAGGTAGGCGCACAATTGCATGTCTGGTTTCACAATAAATACTTTTCCGTGTGTCATTGCTGTGTAAAACTTCACAGCGTTCTCCCATAGTCTGAGAGGCAGCGGTGAGCTCCGGTATCTTTGATGTGCGCCGTTTCATCGCTGCGAGGGGTTTGGTGATTGGCGTGGACGTGAAGGGAAACAGCAAAAAAAAAACACAAGGCCTTTGATTTCCTCTTCCTTCTTCGGCTTCAGCTTCAAACAAATATATCACTAATTATTTCGCCAGGCACCTCGACAACCGGCTTAGACATGCTTCCCTTGCTCTTTCGTAACACACTTGATTTGGCAAATGTGCAGAAGTCATGTATAGGTCGTGGTTTTCTTGTTTTGTTAATGAAGGACATTTGCTCATTTGCGTCAACAGCATTTATCACGGTTATGTGCGATGTGTGTTTCATGTGACTTTTCCCCCCGCACAGTAAGCAATGACATAGTTATTTCCCAAAAGGATGACGTTCCAATCGGCGCGGCCCACCCTTTTTACACATTGCCTGCCTGGCCCATCTGCTCCCACTCGCCGGCTTCACACTTTGCCTTGGACCGACTCGGACACAGTTAGAGCCAAAATGCAGCTTCCAGGCTCTCCGCGGCTTCCTCACAATCTTCTCTCAATATGGGTGCGCAAACGGTGGCACAGAGAGCGCGGGAATGTGTGGTTTTCTTCCAAGCAGTATTTAAGAATGAGATCACAGGCCGGAACTCGTATGGCCGTTTTTCAAAAGTTCCAATCAATGTGCTTCCTTTTTTATTTTTTTAGTCTTTTTATTTGGGATCATAGAGCATATACCATTAAAGTACAATACTTTTCAGCCCCCTTTTTTCCTTACATTAACAAAGAACAAATAAAATAAAACAAGTGGCTAGCAACAATGCAAACGGGAGAAAGCAAAATACAAAGCAAAAAAAATAAAAGAAAATAAAAAATAAAAAAAAATTATACAGTAACGAAATAAAATGAGTCGTGTTTCACATACAAGTGTCATCACCACCATTGAAGTATTGAAGTTCCATTTTCAAAACGATCCACACAATCACAGGAACACTGTGAGCAATTATGTGGTCACGCGAGGTTAGTTTTATGAAGAACCGGCCCCCAGATGTCCAGAAATCCGTCGGTGTTGTCATGTAGAAAATATGCAAGTCTCTCCAGAGGGAGTAGCCTCAAGACCTCTGTGTACCAGTCCTCAATTGTAGGACAGTCACTGGAAATCCCAAATTTCAAAATAGTCTTTCTTGCCACATAAAGAAGAATTTCCGTCGGTTTGGCGTTATGCTTGTCCCTTTTGTTGTCCACTTTAGCAGCAAGGACACAGTGAAACGGTGAAAGTTCTGGATTATATCCCAATAGTGTGCCCACTTCATTTTTAACATCAATCCAATATTTTTGAATTTTAACACACTTCCAAAACATAATGTGCATATGTCCCCATTTCAATATTGCATTTACAGCAGTATGGTGAACTCAGGCCCAGCTTGCCTCTTAACAAAGGTGTAAAGTGGAGTCTGTGTAATATTTTAAATTGTGTTTCTCGGTCAGAGTTGCTTCTCAAAATTTTGAGTGTGTTCTTTATCAGCAAAGTCCATCTCTCTTCATTTATTTCTATCCCTAAATCAGTTTGCCATTGCCTTTTCAGATGATCTGTTGTAAATGTAATATGTGAAGAAAATGTTTTATATATGTGACATGACGAGTGGTATAGTAAATTAAATAAATAAAAGCCTGACAACGCCATCCAGTAAAACTGGAAAAATGTGCTTTACGGCACACAGGTTCGACCAGAAGGACAGAAGCAGCATGTTTCTTGTACATATAGTTTAGTTTATTTCTACGTTTCTCTTTTCTTTGTCTTTCTGTTCAGATCTCATACTTTCAGACATTTCATTTCACAGCATTCAGTCGATTCATTGTTTGCAAACATTAGCTTTTCAGTTGAACACTCTGTTCACATTTGTTCGTCGTTCAGTTTGTACAAAACAAGATCGAGGAAGCAAGACAGCAGCGCGGTTCCACCTCAACGTAAATAAAGAGGTTAGCTACGGATCTGTTCTGGTAAAACCACGAGGCAAGGCCAATCCTACCGTCGTACGCCCTCATCTAGCCTTACTCGGCCGGCACGGTGCTTCGATAGCCCCGGTTACGCAGCGGCTCCAGCAGACCCCGAACCGAACCGAGAGACCAGGGGACGCCATGGAGTGGTGCGCGTTAAGCTCCCAACCACCCACGACGCTAAAATAAAACTTGCGTTAACAGCTAAACCAAATTAAAAGATATGAGTGCACCATAGCTACCTGGACCCGTGGGACAACACGCACAACCCTGGGCCCAGCCCAACCAGGCTGGAAGACGGGAAGTGCGTGTGAACCACGGTGGCTTTTATACTAGCGCTAGCGCCATCTGCTGGTTGTTTAGATATTTAAAATACAAGTTTAATAAAATGGCATTTAGTAAAACTGGTAATGCCACATATATAAGGGAAATAAATCTCTTTGGTTTATTATCTGTAAGAATGCGTTCCAAGAATGTCAGATTTGGGGGTTGTATTGATTTTGGGATATAATGTCTAATTTGTAAGTAACGGAAGAAATGAGACGAGTGTAATGAGTACCTGTTCTTTAAAGCCTCAAATGACTCCAATGACTCTCCTTCATACAGTTTGACAAGCTGGTCCAAGCCAATGAATGTGCTTCCTAATGCAACACCGGGGCAACTAGAATAGGGTTCAGCAAGTTATTAGTTGTTAGCTTTGTCATCAAACCTCTAATGCATTCGACTCATGTGCCAGTGCTGCTGGGAATACCTGTCAGGAACAGTTGGCAACCACAACAGTACCAAGGATGATTATGCCGTATCACATTTTCAACAAAAAATAAAACAATGAGCAAATAGTCTTTGCTTGGTGCATGTGCAGAACAAATCCTAGATAAAGCTGCTGGTGATGTTCTATGCAAAGCAAGAGCCATCTTTCTACTGGAAGAAGCCTACAACAAGTAGCTCCTTCAGTCAGTAAACACTGAATTGTATTCAGCAATGAGGTCGGCCCATTAGTCCGACGTCTCATTATTCTGAAAATGTCCCATTGAGTAGTGGTAAAATTAGGCATTTTCATCTTTGTTTGTGTCTCATTTTCGCCGCTATTTTGACCCTCTTTTAAAGAAGCTTTTAGATTTGGGTAATCCGTGGTTACCTGGATAATAACTGGATAGAATGTTTTCAGTTAAGGTGGGGGTTAAGAGGTTAACAAAGGAGGTAGTGGTGATGGCAATAGTACTTTGATAAGAAATTACTATTTTGTTTACAGCAGGGGCCTCCACACTTTTTCACTCAATGCCTATCGTGTCCAATTGTGCCGATGTTCCGAACAAAAAGAAAATGCATCTAAAATTTGAACGTCTGGGGAAATGTAAGTGTTTGGCGAGCTACCTACAAAGGGCGGGAGAGCTACTGGTTGGATCATTATTTCTCTACTGTACCAACTTCATTTGGTGTCTATGACGCTTCTGTACTACATTCTGGAACTGTACTGTCCCATTTTCCAAAACAAAAGCACAAGTGAACTCTTTATCGAGTAGAGCGTGGGCAAATGGAGTTCAATTTCAACTTAAATGGACCTCTCCTTCGGTCAGTTGGACCTGGCCCGGAGACTCCTTGAAGGCAGCCTCCATCACCCGCAATGCTGAGGACTTTGCAGATTAGATAGCCTGTCCAGAATGTATCCTCATTATCACAAGGATACAGTTTACATAAAACTATGCTTTTAATATTTTATTTTTTTCGCTCTTTGCTAAGACTATAAAGCACAAGATTAATATGCCAAATTTTGGGCCCAGTCTCTTAAAAAAAAAAAGATTCGATTAAGGTGAGGTAAAACAGGCGAACACTTCTTTTTTTGACTTGTTTTCCCCCCTTGTAGTTGAAAATGAATACCAACTGAACTAACTCACAAAATCCACATGTGTTTGGTTCTCTCGCTTTTTTTGCTGACTTCCTTCCCAGTATGTTTCCGAGGCCAGCTCATATTAGCTTTGCCACTTCCAGAGCTCTCCCCTCTGCCACCACTGAGAAGCAGCGAAAAATGGCCAGAGATATTCCCGTCAGTGTCTGTGTGGCCGGACCTCTCCATAAGCACCCGGAAACGAGTCACCGGGGACCAAGAATGTGATTAGGCTGTAAGAGCGGGACGAGACGCCTCCACGTCAACACTGGGAGCGACTGCCCACGCTCTACTCGATAAAGAGTTCACTTGTGCTTTTGGAACATGGGACAGTACTGTTACAGCATGTAGTACAGAAGCATCACAAACATAAACGACACACAGCACACAGCTTTGAAAGCAAATGAAGTTGAAATAATGATCCAACCAGTAGCTCTCCAGCCCTTTGTAGGGATTTGTTCGAACACTTGAACTCAAATTTTAGATGCATTTTCTTTTTGTTCTGAACATCGGCACAATTGGACACAATAGGCATTGTGGGGTGGGGGGGATACTCTCCCCCTGCAGTGAACAAAATAGTAATTTCTTATCAAAGTACTATTGCCATCCCCACTACCTCCTTTGTTAACCTCTTAACCCCCACCTTAACCAATACCATTTTATCCAGTTATTATCCAGGTAACCACGGATTACCCAAATCTAAAAGCTTCTTTAAAAGAGGGTCAAAATAGTGGCGAAAACGAGACATAAACAAAAATGCAACCAAAACATTTACAAAAATGTTACAAAAACATGAAAAGCGACAACAAAGTAAAAAAAAAATGCATCAAAAAAGATGACAAAAAAGTGATGAAAATATAACAAAAATGCAACAAAAGTGAGACAAAAAGTGACAACAACGCGATGGAGGAAAAACCTTAGATCAGTTTTGTTGGCCGTAGCTTTCTAATGAGGCATTACGCTGTAAGAAGCTTATGAAGCATAATTCAAATTCATGCATCCATTGCCTCATCACAGCAGCTGCTCATTCCTGCTTCAGCCATTCTTCACCCAGGATCCCCGTCTGAAGACCTAGTCATACTCCACAAGACGCGAGAACTTTGTTCTCCCAGAGCTCCTGTTCGGCAGCTCACTGACACTTCGGTTCAGCAGAACTATTTCGGCAAGTCTGCGAGAACTCTCGCTGTGATTGGCTGGATTTTTTGTGGGCGGGGTTAATTTGCGCAGATGGTAGAGCGGGTCGTCTCATGATCGGAAGGTCGGGGGTTCGAATCCTGCCTCCTGAAGGTGCACATTGTCGTTGTGTCCTTGGGCAAGACACTTCACCCTCCTTGCCTCCAGTGTCTGCGTGCACTGGTGTATGAATGAGAGAGTGACTGTGCCCCCTATGAGAGACCAACAGGCCCGGTTAGAACCATGAGGCCGTCCTTCTGTGGACCCACCACCTGCAGGAGGAGCCATAGGAGCCTGGTGCAATGTGATTTGGGCAGCTCCAACAGCTGCCCCCACGACCCGGCAACGGACAAGTGGAAGAAAATGGATGGATGGGTTAATTTGCCAGAACCGGGAAGCGAGAATCCAATGTTTACTTCCTAACACCGGTGCGGAAAACAGGCGACAACATGGATAGTTTTGAGGCACCGCTCGTGGCAGTAAAACACTTCGCTGAAGGATTACGAGGACACGCAAATGGCAAAAAACTCCTGGTGAGAAACATGCGGATGCTTTGGGCAAGGACGAAGAGGAAAACAGAAGAGCCTGGCGCTACCTGAAATAAGCGAGTGATCAAAAAAAGTGGTCAGGCTCGGGGACAGAGGGACCAAGCTTGTAAACTTTAGACCCTTCATCAAACACAACATGTTCAATGAAGGTTCTGGATGGACAACGCCTGTACGACTGAGAGCCTACCCAGACGTCAAACAAGTGACCCGGAGGTAAGCTTTTAACGTTAACGTTTTCTAACGTAATATACCAGCGGGAGATGTGTGCTAAACATGAAGTCAGTCTTCAGAATGTTTGCAATACTGTGACTGATGCATTTTGTAATAGTTTAAACTCAAATGGCTCGTTTTATTTCTGTAATTCCTTGATTGTTTTGGCTGCTGAAAAAGGGGGCGTGGCAGTTCGGCAGCAACACGTCTTGTATGTATGTATGAAATGTCAGCGCTTTGTTCTTGAGGCAAAAAGAACATACTTGTGGAGTATTAATAGGCCTTTAAGCTTCCTCGTCCATCACTGTGCTGCGGCCCTCCTCCGCCCCTCCTCCGCCTGGCCTCTTCTCGGCTCTGCTCATTGATGATCATTGATCATCGCCATGTATTTCATATCGGTTGTTCAATCTTCCGCCGGGGTCTGACTTAACATATTTTTTGTGTGGAAAGGTGTAGCACAGCGCCCCCTTTGCACCAACAGTAGCAGTACTCAATGCTCGCCTCACCTTGAGTCTTATAAAACGTATAAATCAAATTTAAAACTACACGTGAAAAGTACTGTGTATGTATTTCTTTCCAGGTAAAAGTTTCTAAGAGACTGAGACCAAACTGGCCAGAAACCTGAATAAAACTAAAAAAGGCACCATCTATGCAACTGTGCTCATGTGGTTTGAATCTCAGCCATGGACACTTTTATTGTTGTATCCCAGGGTAACATGCTTCCCTTAAATCCAGTTACAGTGGAGTGGTGAGCATGGTGACAGAAAGAGCAGCGTAATAATTTGCCAATTTCCTTCTGCAATTAGCTGCGATGACCTGAGCAGACAAAATTACAACCTAATTAGAAGATAAATTGGACGTAGTTGTTGGTAAGCTCAGTTGCTAAGCGCTGAAAGGATAAAGGATTGTAAAATTATTGTACAAAACAATTGGTTGACCAGCTCATTACATTATTACATACATTATTATCTAAAACCAAGCTTTAAGGCACTTCCTGTCCTGACTAAGCTGTCTAAATATAATCTTGTCTACGTATAAGTGTGCAGCATCATCGATCAAGCAATCTTTTTAAATAAAGCGCTTTTCATACATTTCATATGCTGTAACACAAAAGGCTTTACAGATTTAAAAACATCCTCTCGGACCCACCTTGTCACATTCACACTCACTCCATCCACCTCCATAGGAGACAAGCACACACAGACACATCCTTGTAACTCTACCTTAGTGAGGACACTCATAGACATAATGTATTACCCAGACCCTAACCCTGAACCCAAAGCCCCTAACCCTAATCCTAAAACCACATCTTGACTCTCAAACAGTCCTTCAAATAAGTGAGGACCACCCAAAATGTTACAGTAGTCTAACCTGCTGGAGACAAATGCATGGATGAGTGTCTCTAAGTCTGGTTTTGACTCTATTCCTCTGATCTTAGCAATGTTTTTCAGATGGTAAAAAGCTGATGATGTTATTGCTTTGATGTGGCTGTTTATACAGACATTGCTACTTTGTTGCCATAGCTACCTGGGTCTGTCTGACACAAACGTGGCTGCCAATATGAGTCAATGGCTGCACACAACCTGAGCCTGTAATGATTCATATTTACAAAAAACAAAACAAGCCCTTTTCCTCTTTTTTTTTCTAGCCATAGTGCTGTTCGAGACTAATGGAAAATGGCAACAGTATTATCTAAGCAAGCTTCAAAATGGCTCCCTGATGTCACCCTGTAGAGCAATGGAGGTTTTGAGACATCCAGACAGTTCAAAACTACATGGGAATGTTTAAAATAGGTCTTAGTTTGTGCTTGTAAAAGAAATGATAACTCTGAAAGGAAACGGCTATCGTCAACATGATTTTCCTGGAACACTGGGTTCAAATTTATAAAAATGTACTTTATCTTCGTGGAAGTATTTCCCTTGACACTCCCATTCACTTCTTTGCTGTGAGCCATGATATATTATTGACTAGACTGACAAAGGCGCAGAATGAAATTTGCATGGAGTCTCTCAAAAAGGCATAAGACATTACTTATTCAAGACAGCTAAATCAGTTCCTTTCTGAAGAAAATAGAAAGCGTCGGAAAACAGCAAATCAACATGGCAATTAATGAAGCAGACATTCAATCGAAATGAGGAAACTGTGTTAAACAAGGCGAGTGCACCTTCATGGATGCAGAAGGAGAGAAATCATCACACACGAAAGCAGTTTTAGATTTAATTGGGAGTTCGTCCGTGCAGACGGCGAGAGGCGGAAACGTGGAGCTTTCTGGGATGTTGAGCTCACAAGCCTGGGAGCATCTGCTTCACGTGAACCTCCAGAGTAAGTGCGGCCGACCTCGGCACACAAAGATTGCAGGATGAGGCAAAATGAGGCAAGTTTAAAGCTGAATGCTACTTCTCAGTGTGGCAGTATGAATGGTGCATGGTTGCCTTAAATAGGACAGCATTTAAGGCCCACAGCTGCCCCGGGGTAGACTCTGGGTCTCTATAGCCTGTCCATCCAAGGTTTCTCGTTTCTCCCACCGGGTTTTTGAGTTTTTCCTTGCCGTGCTGGAGAGTCCAAGGACAGGGGACACCCGCGCCGCTCGTCGCCACCCACTGCTGACGCTTATTTGGACTTTATGTTTGCCTGGATACTTGATTCGCCTGAACTTTACATTGTCTTATTTGCTGCTCTGTTTTATTGCCTTAATGTCCGGTGCAGCCCTATGAGGCAACTCCTGTTGTGATATTGGGCGATACAAAACCATTGATTGATTGATTGATTGATAGACTGATGGAAGCGAGGCAACCAGTCTGCGCCATCGGCCCCTTCGACCACCACCAACCACTCACTCACTACATTCGCTAGGCTTCCTGGTGTTACCAAACGGTCTCCCATCCAAGTACCGACCAGGCCCTTCCCTGCTTAGCTTCCAAGGTCTGACGGGACTGGGCAGAGCAAAGGCGGGATGGCCACTAGGCTGTAGCCTTAGCCTGTGTGTATATGGGAGTCCGGATGGCTTCATGGGCCACCTGGTATGTACACGTTTAGTGTTTACCTGTAAACTGCTAATATGTATTGTAGACTTATATTATTGTAACCTCCTAGGCTGCTGGAGAGTCTCCCTTTCTCTTTGTTTTCATTTCACCTGGTCCGTGATTGTGGGCCACGGGGCGTCTCGTGTGGTGGTCGAGACTCGTGTCGAGTGCCTACATGGACTGGTAACAGGACTTTACACTCACTTGGACATTTGAGTGACTACATGAAATGGTAACCGGTTCAATTTATTAAAATGGTCACTGTGGACGCGAATGAATTAAAATAGTTTGTTTATAATCTGACTGCAAACTATATTTTAAATACAAAGAAACCAATTCTTATTAATACATTAAGAAAACTATATTACTGTCTCCCCTCCTGGAACCGCCACCTTAACGTGGTGGAGTAACGTGGTGGAGGGGTTTGAGTGCCCGAATGATCCTGGGGGCTCTGTTGTCGGGGGCTTCGTGCCCCTGGTAGGGTCTCCCAGGGCAAACAGGTCCTAGGTGACGGGTCAGACAAAGAGCGGTTCAGAAGCCCCTTATGAGAGACCAACAGGCCCGGTTAGAACCATGAGGCCGTCCTTCTGTGGACCCACCACCTGCAGGGGGCGCCATAGGGACTGGTGCAGCTCCAACCAGTATAATTCTGGGCTGGACGTTGTTGACAACATTTTAATGACAACTCGAGTTAGTCAAAGTGATAATGGGGCTAAATGGTAACATCGTGGTACTTCGACGATATTACTGCGCGGACGTCGAATTACTCCAGGTGTTATTACGCCTCACAATATAGTCCTTTTTATCCACTTAGAAAATCGAAATTTGTGTGTGTAATTTGTGTAACTATACTTGGATTTTAACTGTATTTAAATCGGGAAAACATGGAACAGCTCGGTCGCTTCTAACTCCACCCCAGTTTGGAGCTATGCCTGAGAGCGGCTAAATGCAAACCAACATGTGCGTGACTGAGCGCACGCACAAAGACCAGACAGGTGCACATCAACTCGTCTAAGCTCAGGCAAGAACATAATTATCTCAGTATGTAAAAACGGTGGCCCGTTCCTTTAAAGCACTGGTACAATGTGACTGTGTTGAAAGGCTGCCCTCTCTTAGTGGTGTTATGATGTGCAGATGTGGGACACAGTGTTCCGCCTGGCCTTTACTTAAATGTCCGAGCGCAAAATTTATATAACATTAACATTTTCCAATCCTTTATTCATACCAAACCAGGGACGATCGATGGCAACACCCGGCGCACACTAAGAGCCTCTATTGAGCATGTGTCTGACTCGACCTTTTTAGCACAATATTTCTGTCTCCAGAACATGAACACAAACCGGGGATTAGGCACAACTGATTATCTGGTATTGTCCAAGTGGCAGGGACATGATACTCACAGCTCAGAAATCAATGAACAGGTGTCTTAAGCCTTAAGGGATAGTATGGATACAGTGCGGGCGACAAGATAAATGTCTTTAGGCTTAAAGGCATTTTTTCATTCATTTAAGACGTGTTTATTTATATCTAATTTTCAGAGATATTCCATTTGTTTTCTTTTTTTTTTTTACTATTCTAATCCAGTGTTTCTCAAACTTTTCCAACCAAGTATCACCTCGTAAATATTTTCAAGATCAAGACCAAATCAGGGCTAAACCGGGTCTAAGGGTGCAATCATAACTGACATCTGAGTCGTGCCACAGCCGATAATGTCATCAGAACTCACGAGGCGTTGTTTGTTTCCATGAAGCACTATCATGTTTAACGTAGAGTGGAAGAAAAAAAGCCAGCAGCGGTAAACAATGTGGGTCTACTCTGAGAACAGCTACAACAGTTTTAACCAAAGGAATAAGATAAGAAAGACCATGGCCCAATTCTTTTATTTATGGATCCAACATAGCAGCAGCGATGCCATCTTTCCATCAAGCTTTTGACCGTGTTCTAAATAGTTTAGCTCGAAAATTTACAGCGGGTACGTCATAGGATACGATTGCCAGGCTAGTGTGGCTATGCTTTGATGTGCACAGGATGCCGTAAGCCTTTATTTTAAATCAAGTGTTATCATCTGGGACATGCTTATCCAGTCGCGTCTGAACAGTGACGAGTAATCTAACATATTACTGTTTCCTATCCAGTAATCAGATTAAAGTTCCTTTTCTAAGTCACAGTGTGTTACTATTTTGTCATTTTACTGCTACAGAGACTTAATACTGACTTTGGTATTTCTGGAACTGTCCTTAAATGGCCTGGTGTCGTCTCGGGGTCCCCCCAGAACAGCTGGAGGAGGTGTGCGTGGATCGGGAAGTCTGGGCATCACTGCTGAGACTGCTGCCCCCGCGACTTCGTGAAAACTGCTTTCAGTTGAATTCTAAGAAGACTGAGACTTTGATAATTACTCCTGAGCAAAAAAAAACCTCAATTGTAAACCACCTTGGTTCTCTGGGCTCCTCGGTTCAGTTGAGCATCAGAAATCTTCGTTTGACCAGTCTCTGTCTCTTGACATCCACTTGAGACACTTGGCCAAAAACAGTTTTTTCCATTTGAGAAACATTGCCAAGTTGAGTCCAATTTTATCCAACTCTGCTCTAGAATTGGTGATTCATGCGTTTATCTCGTCTCGTTCAGATTATTGTAACTTCCTTTTTACTTGTTTTAAAAAATCTGCTTTGAATCGTCTTCAAATGGTTCAAAATGCTGCAGCGCGGCTTTTAACAGGCTCTAGCAGACGGTCACACATTACTCCCATTTTATCCTCTCTTGTTTTGACTTTTAGAGTGTTGCATGGTCAGGCTCCCAAATACGTGTCCGACCTGCTGTGCCCTTACTCCTCCGGTCGCACCCTTAGGTCCTCGGGCTAGAACCTCCTCACTGTCCCAAGGACCCACTTTAAAACCAGAGGTGACTTGTCCTTTGAAGCTGTTGCTCCTAAACCGTGGAATGACCTTCCTCTGTCGCTACGTGTGACCGACACTGTCGATTCAGAAACAGCTGAAGACATGGCTGTTTGGACGAGCTTTTAGCTGATAAGGCTGTGATTGTAATTTCTTTTAATGCATTTCTCTGTAACCTTTGTTATTGTTGTGCCCCTGTGAGCCTTTCTGTGTCGAGTTTGCATTTTCTGCGTAGGTTTCCTCTGGGTACTCCGGTTTCCCCTACCACTAAAAACATGTACAACAGGCCAGGATGAAGTGTGTGTGTGTGTGTGTGTGTGTGTGTGTGTGTGTGTGTGTGTCTGTATATATGGTTTATGGAGCCAATTGACCTGACTACTCACCAGCACTTTTAATGCTCAATGATAATATATCATGCACATATCAAGTTTTTTTAAATTCTTAGCTTTTAAAGACCATAAATTGAAAGTTTATTTGACGTCCATATAATACCCCAACCTGACTTCTTGTGTATGGAGTGTATGATGTGCTCCCCCTACCCTACTCTGGCGGTATTGAAGGCTCCATTGTGATTGGTTCTTTATGGGGACACGTGCGGGATATGTGTCCGGGCATGTTGAGTGATTTCGGAAGACATCTAATGGTAATGCGAAGAAGAAGGACCAAGAGAAAGTTCACTCCAAAGAAGACAAGAAAATATATTGGTAAGTATCTAGTCCTTGTTAAATATACGTTATCAAGTATTTTCTGAATGGAACTTAGCCCCGGCCTGGAGGATTTATCCCCGGGCTGGATGATTTGGGGACCGGGCTATTGGGTTTTGGAGCTGGCTGTGGAACTTAGCCCCAGCCTTGGTGAGTTTTCCCCGGCCTGGATGAGTTGGGGGGTGTAGTCCGAGGAGGGGTGCTTAAGAGTGGGTCCGAGATGTGGGCTGTGTGTCCCCGGAGGTCCAGAGGAGTCAGGGGGGCGAGGGTGTGCGTGTAGGGCCGGGGTAGGAGTGCCCTGAGCCGGGTAGTGTAAGTGGAGGAGAGGGTGGGTCATTGTGGTGGATGTTGGTGCGGGGCTGGTAGCTTTAGGAGCAGGCTGGTCAGAGGAGGTCCAGAGGAGTCAGGGGGGCGAGGGTGTGGGTGTAGGGCCGGGGTAGGAGTGCCCTGAGCTGGGTAGTGTAAGTGGAGGAGAGGGTGGGTCATTGTGGTGGATGTTGGTGCGGGGCTGGTAGCTTTAGGAGCAGGCTGGTCAGAGGAGGTCCAGAGGAGTCAGGGGGGCGAGGGTGTGCGTGTAGGCCGGGGTTGGAGTGCCCTGAGCCGGGTAGTGAAAGTGGAGGAGAGGGTGGGTCATTGTGGTGGATGTTGGTGCGGGGCTGGTAGCTTTAGGAGCAGGCTGGTCAGAGGAGGTCCAGAGGAGTCAGGGGGGCGAGGGTGTGGGTGTAGGGCCGGGGTAGGAGTGCCCTGAGCTGGGTAGTGTAAGTGGAGGAGAGGGTGGGTCATTGTGGTGGATGTTGGTGCGGGGCTGGTAGCTTTAGGAGCAGGCTGGTCAGAGGAGGTCCAGAGGAGTCAGGGGGGCGAGGGTGTGCGTGTAGGCCGGGGTTGGAGTGCCCTGAGCCGGGTAGTGTTAGTGGAGGAGAGGGTGGGTCATTGTGGTGGATGTTGGTGCGGGGCTGGTAGCTTTAGGAGCCGGCTGGGGATCTTAGCCCCAGCCTTGGTGAGTTTTCCCAGGCCTGGTGGCTTTAGGAGCGGGCTGATTGAATTGAATCCCCCTTTTGTTTTTAGATGAAATTCCCATCAGTGCAGATGAGGCCGAAGAGGAGAGTCACAGTGACTCGGGGGACTCTGCTGAGAAACAAGCGGCAACTGTGGTTATAGATGATGACCCGATCGACATAGCTGATGGAGATACCTCTGATTTTGAAGGCAAGTTCTTCTGTTTACTCTTGTAGTAGTCTTGCTCTGACTTATTCACATTGTTTTGTTTAAATTAATTCCTAATTTTCCTTTTCAGAGGCAGCACAGAGGCCTGCAAAGCAACCTGGACCAAAACGCAGAGTGACAAAAAGAGCATGGTCAAAGACTGAAGAAGCAGCTGTAATGCGGCATTTTAAAAAACACATCAAGAGAGGAAAACTGGCCACAAAAAATGAAGTAACTCAGTGTAAGCAAGCAGAAATGGCCTTAAGTCAGAGAACACTGCAGAATATAAGAGACTTTGTGAGAAATCGTGGACTAGCACATAAAAGACAACTAAAGGTAAAAGATGGATAAGCATGGAGTGTATGTATGAAGAACATTAAAACTTTTCCAGCCTCTAATTGTGGTTCATCCATCCATCCATTTTCTCCCACTTGTCCGTTGCCGGGTCGTGGAGGCAGCCGTTGGAGCTGCCCAAATCACATAGCACCAGTCCCCTATGGCTCCTCCTGCAGGTGGTGGGTCCATGGAAGGACGGCCTCATGGTTCCAAACGGGCCTGTTGGTCTCTCATAGGGGAATTGTGGTTCAGTTATGTTTAAAGTCCTCATAATTCATCTTTGGTCCTCATGAACCACCTTCTGGTCGGTGGCTGTGTATAGACAACCGTAGCTGATACAAGGATGTTAAATAGACCTACATTTTTTTCAGATTTTTTACAGTTAGTCTATCCAGAGCTTATCTCTCTAGGACCTTGGGAAACCATAGTCCTCTTAAACCACACCAGGGTTGGTTTTTCCAAAAGGTCAACATAAACCATAAAAACACGTATGTGTGTGTGTGTGTGTGTGTGTGTGTGTGTGTGTGTGTGTGTGTGTGTGGTCAGAGGGGCCGTTTGGCGCAGATATGTGCCGTTTCTGTCAGCCTCCCCCTGGAGATGCAAAGTAAACAGGGGGAGGCGGTTATTGCCAGTGTCAGGATGTGAGATAAGACGTAATCTTCGTAGAAATGCATGGATTTTTAGCCGCAGCACGAGGTGAACAGCAGCGCATTGAAGAGAATCAATCAATAGCAGTAAAGTAGTGCGGCAACACTGTGTCTGAATGACTGCTTCTTTCTGTGGCTGTCCTGAGTATTGTGCTAGCTACCGCCTTGGAGACGGGCAACCAAAGACTCTCACCATACCGGAGTGACACGCTGTGATCATTGGAGCTGATCCAGTCATCTCTGACAAACAGAGCCCGCTGAAGACCGGTTCATTTCAGTAAAGAGTATACAAAGGCATCGGACAACCAACACAGACGGCCTCCAACTGGATTTGTTCAGTCCAAATGTAATGCTTTATGTTAAGAGGCGCTTGATAAGTATTAATAAGCATTAGTAATTGAACCCTAACCCGTAACATTAAGCAGATGACTAATGCTAATAGTTTCCTATAACTAGAAGTTGCTTGCAGCTTAGACAACGATACGGCTAATTTATAGATCTTTATTTGGGGCATGCAATAACAATGTTGTTCTTACAAAAGAATATATGCGAAATTACAATCAGGTTAAGATAAGGCAAAGGCAAATAGAAACATCAAGACATGGGAAATACACAATGACCGGCCATTGACTAGGGGGTGGGGCTGAAGAAACGTGTTGAGGCAGACGCAGAACGGCGGGGGCGTGGTTAGGGAGGGGGTATGTGTGTGCGGTTATTTACGGTCTGAAAGTCAGTGTTATGCAAAATATGACCCAGAAAGCTCAGTCCTTATTCAATTCAAGTTTATTTGTATAGCACATTTAAAACAACTGCAGTTGCGGTTGACCAAAGTGCTTCACAGTGATAGCAGGTCACATAGAAATAAAATACAAGTAAAATAACATGCCAAGATACACTCAACTAGCTCGTATTGAAGGCCAGGGAGAAGAGGTGTGTTTTCAGCCTGGATTTGAACTGTTCCACAGACTGAGAGGACCTGATAGACGAAGGAAGACTATTCCATAGTCGGGGCGCTGCCACAGAGAAGGCTCGATCACCTCTCGTTTTTTTCTTAGTTTTAGGAACATCCAATAGGAGCTGGTCAGCCGACCTCAAAGCTCTGGATGGAGTATAAAGTCACAAGAGATCACTCAAATAGAGCGGGCCCAGGGAGTGGAGACATTTAAAAACAATCAACAAAACTTTAAATTGAACACGAAAGCTGAGCCAGTGTAAGGAGCACAGAACAGGAGTGATGTGCTCACGCCTCTTTCAATTGGTCAACAACACAATTCTTATCAAATGTTGACGGCGTAGGAGAGATAAGCGGTCCAGCTGCTTCAAACCTCCTCTCTCAGGAGGAAGAATTTTTCCAGAATAGTTCATAAATGTATAATTAATTAGCTTGTTAACAATAACGGCTCAAAATCCAAACATTTGCGCTTTCGGACGTACCCGACTGATCTGTATGACTCGGACAGGTGGAAAACCCTACAGATGTCTTCCGAGACCCCCATCCTCTAGAGAGGCTGGAGGATGCCTTCCCGCTGCAGTATTGTGGCTGAAATATTTAGCACGGGACAAAGCGCAGCACGGGCTTTTTGAATTCATCAAAAGTCAGCCTCGAGCAATTCACACAACGGACCCAGCTCTGCCAAAGTCCGAGCGGCTTCGAACGCCAGACCACTCCCGGGTCCGTGTGCGCAGACATGCCGAGGAGGGGCGGCTCTAAACTGTGCTACCCTCCCGGGAAGAGCCGCTGTGCAGGCAACGCTTTAGTCTGACTCGACACACGTGGAATAATATAATCACATTTATAAACTTGTAAGTTCTTAATGCACTTTTATGAAAGTAAATGTACCTGTAGGCCGCCGTTCTGGCTGAATAACTGACAGCGAGAAAGGTTCTGTATTTCCAGTGCACTAATGGTGCGTTCAACTGTGCTTTGGAACAACCTAGACACCTGCGTATCCCTATTATGTAAAAGAAAAACACAATTCTTAAAGTACGGCACTTAACAAGCACTTCTTCATATAAAGCAGTACCCTTCTTTTTTGCGAGGTTGTTCATTAAACTGTGTCTGCATTCAAAAGGTTCCTAAAAGGGTCTGAAATGTTTCAATAGAGAAGTATTTTCTCTATTGAGTATTTTTTTTGGTCAGATTCATGTTTGACAGTGGGCTCCTTTTTTTCATTCGGGCTCACCACACCGAACTAGACACATGATAATTTGACAGGTGGCTCAGCGAAAAGACAAAACAAAACATGTACAATACAGCTGTAATAACCTGATTATTTTGTATCAGGATACTTTGTTTATAATTCATTAGTAATAACAATGTTTAATTTCATGAGATTATTGATTTCATATTTGCTAAAGTTAAAATATGCAATTTGCATTAAGGTTTAAAAACGTTCGTAAATACAGATAATTTCATTATTTATAAGTTAAAACCCCAGTATATTTTATTCAGTTATTGTTTTGACTGCGCTGGCGTCAACCACGCACGTAGCTACGCACAGCGAGTGAGTGAGCGAGAGAGAGAGAACAACACACGAGGAGCACGAAGCAATGGCGACGCTCGCAGAAGTTTTGTGCTTGATAAAAACACTAAAAAGGGAATAGAGCTGTGCGTCTGTCGGCCTGGATTACTTCCCCTTGCTCCGGAGGACCGTGGAGGACTCGTGGACGACCAAGGGGGTGAGTTTAAATGCTTTTTCCAGCCCGTAGCTGGAGGAGCTTAGAGCTAAGCTAAAGTTGCTATCGCCGTGTCTGCTTACCTCAGACCCAGACGGGGGAGAGACGGTGTGGCCGCTGAGATCTGCACTGCGGTGAGGACGACAGCCAGGAGAGTGGATTCCGTGGCGTGTTTTGCTCCTTTGACTGTGTGGACCCGAACGTGAGGAAGATCGGTAGGATTAAACCTAAAACCTTCCCAATATGAGCTCCAACCCGCGCCAACAAATGCAAGCTTGCTACTAAAGCGAGTGCGTTTTTTAAGGGGAATTCATTTTTTTTACTGTATAATTATTATAAATTGTTCAATACAATCACTTTTGAACTATTTACTCTCTGTGTTTTTCATTACTACACTGTCATATTCACTTGGTCATTTTTATTTAAAGGTATATATTTCAAGTTATTTAATAGATTTTATATCTGGGAAGCCTCATTTTAATCATTTAAGGTGAGGATCATACTATAAACCTAGATTAGTTTTTTTTACATTGGAATGTCTCATTTACCACAGTTGTGATACAACGAGCCGGGTGGTAAAAGCTAAATATAGATCCGAGGATGAAACTGGCTCAAGATTAGCAGCCAGATGAATGCGAAGACGCCTCTGAGAGGAGAAGCGGTATGTCCGTTATTCAAACAAGCCGGTCCAGTCGATGACTCTGAAGTAAATCCACTATGATGAAAGTCTCTCTTTGTCCCACAATGCCCTTGAAGTCCTTGATTTGTGTGCACATGTGTGGCTGGCACATTTTCCACCTTTGCAATGGGTCAACATGGCTATTTTTGTGAATTGAAATGACAGTGACAGCAGTGAGAAGGTTTTTTTTTTTTATTATTGTACTTTGCCCAACAATACATCCATTACATCCACCCAGACACATTCTTTAAAAGCGAGGTGATTACATAACTAAAAAATGATATATTTCTAACCTTTTTCTTGCTGCCCCGAGCAAGAGCCAGATTGTTTAGCTGGATGCTCCTCTTATCGGGAAAAAATGTGACAGAGGAGTGAACGTCGTGCACTGTAAACCCGAACAATTTAGCAGTAATTAAAAAATTGGAGGTAAACGGTTGCCTAAAATCTAATTTTACAGACTCAAAAATTTAAATATGCGAAAATTATATTTTTGTAATTTTGTAATTCAAGATTTTAAGTACCATGTGTTTGCTTCAGCAATCACAAAAAAAAAAGACTATAAACTCAAAAAAAGCTAGGCAACCGTTTACCTAATTTTTTTTAATTACTATTTAATTAAAGATATATTCATCAATTCTTCAGTTTTACAAAGCACTTCAAATTTGTAATTCAACTTTCAATAAGTGAAAAAGACTTTAAACTTAATTTTTTATTTGTACCAACACACTTTGTTTGGTAACACTTTTTTACGTGACAGTTCGTGAAAAACAAAAGTCAGCAGACAGTTTTTGTTCTTTTTCAAAAGGTAAAATGAAGAACACAATTTGGAACACAAAACTGTCAGATGACATTAGGTCATCTTAGCATCGTTACATTGTCAACTCGTTTCGTAAAGTCTACAGTCTGGGGGAAAGCTTTACCATCCTCGAGCCCCAGAAATATTTTCTGCACAAACTCAAAGGTAAGCTTCAGCTGTTTGGGATAGCTAAGGTGTAATGCGTACATCAGTCCAAACATTACCAGGAAGGCTTCTGGAAAGTTTCCTAATGTTCCAATCTCTTCACCCTCCAAGACTACAGAGACCTTGTTTCCGTAGTTCACTGGACAGCCGTCTCCACCATTGACTTTGGACAGTAGAGCCACAGGTGTAGCGGATAGATGCGGCCCCTCCACATCCTCCTGTGACAATCAACAGACACACTTAAGGAAACACATACATGCAACTTCAACATGGACTGAAAAACAAAGGCACAATTTCAAGTTCAGCTTTAAGTATTATGAGTGTTTTTCACACTGGCACTTATGATGATGAAAGACCCTGAAGTTTCTTCATGTGGGTATGCAGGAAGAGTATGGTGCACGGTTTTGCGTCGTGTGTGGACATGTTGAATCTGGGGTCGAGGAAAAGATGTTAGGGGGGGGGGGGGAGGTCAGAAAAATTTGAGTGACAGTGAGGAGAGAGGGCAGAGTGAGAGTGTTGAGAGTGATAGGACAGAGTTAGTTGAGAGCAGTGAGGTGTGAGGAAAAAGATCAGAGTGAGGGTTAGGGGAAAGTAATAGGAGAGAGTGAGGAGAGAGAAATAGAAGTGAACAGAGTGAGAGTTAGGAGAAATAGAAGAAAGCAGAGTGTGTTGGGGAGAGAAAAAGCAGAGCAGAGAGTTAGGTGAGAGCAGGGAGAGTGTTAGGGCAGAGTTGGGAGAGAGAGCCGAGTGAGGAGGTTTCGGGAGAGCAAGGAGAGAGCAGACAAGATGAAAACCGTTCACAAGTGTAATACATTCAGCCAATAATGTAATAATACATGAATTTGAATGTATTTTTAAAAAAATCTAAAAACTCTTTAAACAGTAGTTGTGCTGTTTTTTCATTAGTTTTTGTATTTTCTGCTGTTTGTTTGTTTTTTATCAAATTATTATAATTTTTTTTGTTTTTAAGTATCTTGCAGCTCATATGCATCTTACCATGACGGTAGCCCAGAAAGTAAAGCGGGTCATTGTATGACAAAGGTATTGCTTGTGTATGACTGTGGTGCCTGTGAGAATGAGCGGTGTGTGGTTGTTCCAAATGGCTGATGGGAATCATAGGAAAGCTGCTCCTGTATCTGAATCTGTATCCTGTATCTGAGGACTTCTTCTACCGCTGACTAAAACACAGTTAGTAATGAGAATAGGATAAGGGTAAAAAAAAAAGGGTAGTTCTCTTGTCAAAATATTTCCTTTTCTGCTACAGACTACTATTGTAGCCACAGGTGCCCCGGGTAGCCTTGGCTTCTCCGACCACTACCAAACACTCATTCACACATTCTTTTGTCAGAGCAGGGGCTTGAACCGGCCTCCTTTCCGTCATAAGAACCCCGCTGTACTCTCTGGGCTACCGTCGTTAGTTACTTGAAGTGGGAAAAAAATAAAAAAAACACAGTAAAATACAAACATTGATGAAAAAGCCACAAAACAAAAGGCCATCTAACAATTTAGAGAAAACAGCAAAAAAAATAAAAATAATGTTTTATGTGTTCCAAATTGATGTATTCATTATTCACTGAATTTATTGCATTACTGAATGATTGTCGGGCCAATAATGTAACAAATCGTTATTACGTTATTGGCTTAACAGAGTTATCACATTATCAGTTCCTACACACCCTTTGCTGTCCTGTCTAATTAAGCTTACAGGTAAAAAATAAATAAAAAATAAACTAATGTTTGATACTTTAGACTTGTTTTATTTGTGGAAATTACATATAAATATAACTGCTTTTAATCGATTAAAAAGGTATGAAGATGATGAAAAAAACAGTGTCCTCTTGTATTTCTGCATTTTACTCACTGTTCTCATCTGAGGTCGCTGCAGGTGGTCAGGTCACCATGAGCCCAAAGAAGGAGATCAGCAGACGACCTGGACGTCCTGAATGACCACGTTATTCAATTTCATCTTCCCTGAGGGCATGTTCCAAGATCACAGTGCCGGGATTCACTGGGCTCACGTTGTGAAAGAGTAGTTCAGGGAGCACAGAGTCCAGGTCTCGGGGACAAAATTGGGGATAAATTATTAGTCTGGCTTGTTTTGTTTTTTGGGCCAGGCAGTGTAAAATGAAAACGGTACAAACTATTCTATATCTTTTACTGAAGAAAGTGAATGTCCCGAGACAAATAATAAATGCCTAACAGAACATTCCTCACAAAGACACTCAAATGTCCAAGGTCTTTTGTCCAGTGTTGAAGTTCCATTAAACCGTACGTGGACGGCACACTTTAGAAAAGGGTGCTAGAAAATGTTTACCTGGTTCAATAAAGGTCAGATTTACTTTACTTTTACCTTGTACCACCCGTATATAAAGGACAAAGACCATGGACGTTTGAGTTTCTTTAATCTATAGTATAAGAAATGTTCTGTTCCCACTTATCCCTGGTGTCCACTTAAAAGTCGGCTGAATGGTTAGTGCTTCTTCTATAACTAGTGAAGGTTTTTTCAAATATTCAGGACATTTTGAACATTTTGTCACTGCATAGCTTTAAAGAATTCACTCGACAATAAATGAAAGAATTTCAGGAAAAAGGAAAGCGTAACCCTGCTGTAGGTCGGTGCATACATTGGCTGCTCTTTGCTGATGCAACACCGGCGTTCGTGATTCCACACAACCTCTTCGATAATGGCTGTGAGAGACTGGCTGTGATTACCCTCGTGTCTGATGCAACGCGCCGTGACAGAGGCGGCGTCTTAAACATGGCTGCCCTCTGCGCGCTCTCCTTATTCCGCACCTTTTCAAAACCGTTCAGGCATGTTCATGGACATGGATGAAAATGGATATGCAGATCTCTCAAACTAGTAATCACTTGGTTGGTTTGTAGACACTGAAAGGGATAATCGCCCACAGACATGTGATCATATTGAATGCCATGATCTCAATACGTGATTTTGTTTCCCTGTACACCATTAGTTTATAATTTAGTGAGACCTATAGGGCTCGATCTTGTGTTTCTAAACGCAGACGGTAGGCTAGATTGGGAAGCGTTCTGTGAAATCTTCAGCTCCTGTACACGAGCTGGACAGACACCCATGGGGAATGGAGATGTTATGTACAATCAGGGGATTCATTTATAAGGTTTGTTACAAACAAAATGAGGCCAAAACTTTGCAAAGACATTCCTCTGCGTCAAAGGTGGCATTCATAGAAAACAAACTGAACATGAAACATTGTGCATCGACCATGCAAACTATATAGCTGCAGTACAAAGTTTATTTGTAGAACGCAATTCATACACAAGGCAATTCAGTGCTTCGCGGTTGCATAAAATTACAAGAAAACAGATCAAATCAATCAAATCAAACAAAACATCAACATAAAATTGGTACAACATTGGTGTTTTGGCTCAGACTGAAGCCTTTTGAACGGGAAGCAGGAACAATCCTGCTGTACCAACTTTGGACTTACTGTAAGTCTGACCAACTCCTGCAGTGACCCATATGGGGTTATGTCTGCAGCAGGGGTGGGAAATGCCCTTCAGAGACGAAGCACCTCCCTCCTCACACACCACACGGACCGTTGACCTTCCTCACTCACACCACTCGGATCAAAAAGGATTTATTTCAGTGCAATGCATATTCATCAAAAAAATAAATTATACAAATGATCCAACGCCTACCCCACCAAGCCCTCCCAAACCTCAGCAAACAGATATTGATACTGGCCATCATTGAGTTCAATTCCAGTTCAAATTCCAGCAAAAAAAATTAATAATTAATTAAATTTAAGAAGCAAAACAGAACATGACACCATCACAAAGAAAAAAGAGAGATGACAGTTGCTTTCATTTCATATTGTTACAATAAGCTCTTATTTAAAACAGAGAGACTTGAGTACTTTGCTCCTGATCTGTACTGCGTAGCTCCTCTGCTGCCGATGAGCAGCGTGTCAGCGTCAAATAGAGATCGGTAGGGACAGAGAAAGAGAAAAAGGGATGAGATGCCGTTCCCCTCTCTCGTTTTCAGGGGAGGAAATAGCTACCTGTTGTGAAGCTTGTGCTGGTCTCTAATCGGACAGAAAGCGGAAAAATATCCATCCATCCATCCATTTTCTCCCACCTGTCCATTGCTGGGTTGTGGGAGCAGCTGTTGGAGCTGCCCAAGTCACATAGCACCAGGCTCTTATGGCTCCTTCTGCAGGTGGTGGGTCCACAGAAGGACGGCCTCATGGTTCCAAACGGGCCTGTTGGTCTCTCATAAGGGGCGGAAAAATATCACTGCGCAAATGAGTGATACGTATCTTTGCCCAATTTTTAGTGGGTACGTATGGTTATAGGCGAATCCGAACCTCAATCTACTTGGCAAATACAGCCGACACAATCAGCCATCTTATAATAAGGTTCTTCTTTACGTTCTAAACGTGTGTTTCCAAAGGTTTTGCTGATGGACTAGACAGTGAGATGCTCGTGCGCGTGACCAGAGAAGCGGCGTTCACTTTGGAATACAGGTCCTCCAGCGTCTTCCCCCACCCTCTGTGCCCCCCGCACTCGGCAAAACCCACTCATTACTGCCTCACGTTTAGGGAAATCTCATTCATAAGTTACTTTGCTTTTTTTACTTTACTTTGTACATAGCTCACTCAAAAACAAAATCACAAACTGAGCCCGATACCACAAACATATGTGGTTTTCCGTGCCTCTAAATATACATATGTACACATTTTTAAATCAAGAGACATTTGTTTAATTTTCATGAACCATATTTGAGTATTATTCAGTTCATCCATTCTCTAGTCTAAAAGCAGCGCCGGCAGCCATTGCACCAAACTGTGACGGACTTTCTGTTTCGCTATAATGAGTGGAAAGATGTTATCCCACTCCGCCCCGTGCAGACAGCAGCAGCCTCGGGCCAATTTAATGGGGACTAATGCTTTTTTATAAATCTCCCTGAGCTCTCGCTGCGCTGCCAAATAATTCGTACACGGGTCACAAGCACATGACCGATTCCCTTTGTTGTTCCGACACTGTCACGGGGCCCTATGCTGATTTGTGGATGTAATAAGTTGCTAGCGTTGGGGCGGAGGTCCGTTCAGCAGTTCGGGTCAGGGATGATGTTGCCGGGTTGCCCTGAATGGGAATGGGTCATCAGCCCAATGGCACACCACCCACGGCTATATCTCCCATTTAATCACATGGGGTCCTATAGGTTAGACCAGCTGGATGGTTTCAGAGACAGCGAGTGCCAGCGGAGGGATATTTTTCCCATTTATTTTAAGTAACTAAGATTGGGATGGACTTTTTACATGTATTTACAGTTTATAGTATTGCACTACTAGTTTATTTTTCAATTGCACCGAAATGCATGATGATTATCAGCTGTTGTTTCCAGGCGTGGCCATACTGAACGTTGTATTGCTTCTGTCAGGGTGGCGGTTACTGGAAACAACAACTGATAAAAGGCACATTGTGCACGCCAGAAGATATAGGTATATTCACACCGTCTAAACAGGTAAGGTATAAATTAACCATCCATCCATTTTCTTCCACTTGTCCGTTGCCGGGTCGTGGGGGCAGCTGTTGGAGCTGCACCAGCCCCTATGGCTCCTCCTGCAGGTGGTGGGTCCACAGAAGGACGGCCTCATGGTTCTAACCGGGCCTGTTGGTCTCTCATAAGGGGCGTCTGAACCGCTCTTTGTCTGACCCGTCACCTAGGACCTGTTTGCCATGGGAGACCCTACCAGGGACACGAAGCCCCCGACAACAGAGCTCCCAGGTAGAGCCCTGCATTTGAGCCCGAGGGGCCCGAAGGCCCGCGGGCCGGGCTTCGGGCCCATTACCGCATCATTGCGTCGGACGCGGGCCGGGCTCGGGCTTGGTTTTTTCCCCCCTGCCAATGCGTTGTGCTGCTATTTTTTAACCAACTTAAATGGCGACATTAAATGCAGCACCCGCTCTCTTCTCTCCCTGCCCACCTGCTCTCTTGACCCGCCAACTCAACACAAACATGTACCTGCCTTCCCCGTGGACCGTGGCGTGGGAGTTTTCCTCGCCGTGCGTACAGCTCTGCAAAGCGGTCGTATTGAGAGAGAGGACCGGGCGGTTCGCGTGCGGATGTGCTTCTATCGATGTCCTCTCGCCCCGTCGTTAATTATAATACATCCATGGTCTTGACCCGCCACCTCTTGCCACAAACATGTAACTGCCTTCCCCGTGGACCGTGGCGTGGGAGTTTTCCTCGCCCTCTGCAAAGCGGTCGTATTGAGAGAGAGGACCGGGCGGTTCGCGTGCGGATGTGCGGATGTCCTCTCGCCCCGTCGTTAATTATAATACATCCATGGTCTTGACCCGCCACCTCTTGCCACAAACATGTACCTGCCGTCCATGTGGGCTGTGGCGTGGGTTTCCCCGCGTGGGCAAACCTCTGCAAAGCGGTATGGAGAGAGAGGACGGACCGGTTCGCGTGCGGAGTGCTTCTATCGACGGTATGTGTTCGCGGGAAACAAATGCATGTGTGTTCCTCCCAACAATAACAAATAAACACTGTGCTTTATGTTACGTTTAGATAGAAGTGTTTATTTATTCATACAATACAGGTCAACTGTTGCAGCGCTGTTTAATCACGCATTTGGAAAATATTGGAAAGGGAGCAAGAGAGAGAGAGTGAGAGGGAAGAGCCGGGCCGCGGGCCGGGCTCGGGCCTGATAATTCTGAAAGTCTGTCGGGCCGGGCCGGGCCGGGCTCGGGCCCGAACCTCACGGGCCCGGGCCGGGCTCGGGCCCAGAAATCAGGCCCGTGCAGGGCTCTACTCCCAGGGTCATTCAGGCGCTCAAACCCCTCCACCACGTTAAGGTGGCGGTTCCAGGAGGGGAGTATATATTAACAATTGTGTTCAATCCAATGTCTTTCTAGAAGAACCCCTTAAGCATATTGTAACAAGGAGACATAGTGAATGTAATAATAGAACAGGAGTTTGTTTTTATTTTCATATCAACATTTCCTTCTCAGGGACCCCAGAGGAGAACCTCTTGCATTTTGAGTTGTAGCGGAAACCGGAGCACCTGGAGAAAACCTACACAGACACAGGGAGAACATAGAAACCTCCCACAGAATGGCCCCGCCTGACCTGGAATCAAACCCAAGACCTTCATACATGTTTCTATGCACACAAAAAATGAAAGACGGTTTGTGGTTCAAAAGAAACCATTTTAACAGGGTTGAAACCTAAGAAATGTGAGTTCCACTATTATGAAGGCTTTAATGACTTGCCTCTGTTGAACATGAAAAGCCAGCAGCATGGACAGACCTTCGCGAAGCTTTAATTACAAGAACGATGCTATCCACGCTCTGCTTCTTTCTGCATTTTATAGTGTGATCCCAGGGCCATTCTTACTGTGACAGCTCCATTAAACGATTCTACTGGTTTCAATTTGAGTGTTAGGCTTATGCATCTGAATAATATTGTCTGATATTATTATCGTCTTTGGAGGAGAGTTGTGATTAGTTAGAGATCTGGTATATTTCTCATTAGTGTTCAAAGCATTAGCCCAATGGCCCTCATTTATCTGTGTGCAGAGAATGTCTTATGGTATCAGTTTGGTCTGGTTAAATAAAACAGGGAAATCTTGAAACGGGAGATTTCAGTAATGGTTTTGTAGGTCTCGCTTTCAAATGCGGCGTTCAAGGCAGTCAAGAAGCTTTATTAAGATTTGGGTAAAGCCGAAAAGGAGAAAATGCGCTTGGGTAAGAGGTTAAAAGGGCAGGAAAAATAGAATAAACATGGTAATGAATAGTAAAAAACATATTGAAGCTTGACACCGCCGTGCGTGGAATGAATGTAAAATTGTCCCATGTTAAAGCGCTTTGTAACCACGGGGCTATACAAGTAAAGCCTTTCCTTCTTCTGCGTTCTTTATATGATTGTCTGCTAATCACTTGTTGTAATGTTTGTGATCTATTGAGGTTTCAAAACAAAATTAAACCTTCCTACATAAATACATAATAGGTTTTCAACTTGTATGTTACAATCCTTTTCAGATAAAGTACATCAGTCGTCCAAATCCACATTGTTCCTGTATCCACTAACCTGGCCGTGAGATCAGATCTGACCCAGAGCGCTGGACTGGATTTCAGGGGGAACACAGAGGGAGAGACGGCTCAGAGATGAGGTGACACTCTTGTTGCGAGACACTGATAACAAAGACTGATAGTGCAGGTTGTGGTGCTGAGCTGTGTCCGCTGTGTAGGGTCTGTCAGGGAGAAGAGCCTCTGGAGAGGAACACAAAGCCAACATCTCTGCTGCGCTCAGGTGTTGTGAGAGTTCATCCTTCAGATGGAAGTATAGCTACATGACTGTTCTAAGGTCTAACACAAATCTGTCACCTGAGGTGAATCATGTGGTCTCATAGATAGATAGACAGAGCGGGAACCATAGTTCATGTATGATTTGACTATTTTGAAAAATGACTCTACAGTAGGGATGGGAATCTTAGGCCTCTGTCCGATACGATTTGCATCTCGATACACCTGCCACGATCCGATTCATTTAAGATACATCTTGCGACACCAGAGCTGCGATGCGATTCGATTTAGGACAATTATCACGATGCATCTCGATCCACACATCTGTGACCACCACCAGCCCGATACGATTCGATTTAGGACAATTATCACGATGCATCTGGATCCACACATCTGTGACCACCACCAGCCCGATGCGATTCGATTTAGGACAATTATCACGATGCATCTCGATGTTTCGCCATCCACTCCATGCTTGATGCAATGACTCAATAGAACCAGCTCAAATAAATTAAGATTTGACAAATAGTCACAATTATTGAGGCCTTGAATTGATACCTTTTTTTAATGTTTTGTATCCTATATATTCTATGAGTTTATCCACCTTAAGATTGTTTTTAGTTTTTTCAACATTTTTGGAGGGACAATTATTATTAATCTATGAACAGTCTTGTTAAAATTAAAAAGGCGATTGTGTGAATTATTTCCACATTAATAACACACTCAGAAAAGCTCACATGGTTATGCTAATGAATGGGCGGGGCTTCCCTTGCCTCTCAGCGCAGTCGCACGTGTACTCCCACCTGGCTCAAATACAGTGCAGTAAAGTGGATTTTTTAACTCTTTCTGGACTCTTTACGCTTGTAAGTGGACACAATGATGTGGGCAGTCAGATCATGGCGATGTTTGGAATATTTATCCGCGTTTGGCCTCCTGCTACTTTTCATCGCGTTCTGCACACAAGACGTCCTTGATTCAACACAGCGCTGCGGCCAACCCAACTCCACACCGCCGCGGAGGTGTTTCTGTCGCTCTCAGCCTGAAGTTAACCGGTAAAACACACGCGCTCCACACACGCACGTAAATGACGCGCGCAGTGGCAAGAGGGGCTTTGCAGCCGTAACGTAACGAGATTAAATCGATATGAGTGCGTAAAATCCGATGCATCTTGTGTTTATGCTCTGAACTGCATCGATCTGTGGCTTCTCTGCCGATGCACTCGCATCTCTCGTGCGCAAATCCGTGTATCGATACAAATCGGTTATTTGTCCCATCCCTACTCTACAGGATAAGCTTTTATGTGAATGGGACGAGTTAGTGCTAAAAAAAACAATGTCTTTACAAAAGACTGAGCTCATCTATTGCTGCAGCCCATTTGGAAGTTAAATCAGAAATAGCTGCACTTTTGGTTCGGAAAGCTGCATTAAAGCAAAAGCGTGAGCTTCAAGAGCAAATGGCAGTTCTTAAAGAGGAAATGGGAACAACTTGAGTTTAAAAACCAAGTGGCTGATGTTAATGTTAAACTTGCTTCACTAAGGTCTAACAGAAGAAATAAAGGAAGTGAGCATAAAAGAAAAGGAAGCAAAACTCACTATAGTAAAAGAGAAAGCAGATACCCCAGTTGTTCCACTGTGTCTTCTACCTGCCCCACAGATGCTCTCCTGCCACGCCTTGTGACAATGACAGCCTCTGTCAAAGAAACTACTCCAGTTATTGTTGATCAGCTCTCCAGCGTTCCTACTCCATCTCAGGAACACATGTTTACATACATACACTTTGTAAAAAGACACATTTGCATTTTTGTCTCACTGTCTGACATGAAACCAGAATTAACTTCTTTTTTTTTTATCAATTAGAATTCTAAACATGATTTCTTTGTGTCCAATTCCAGGATAATGAGAGATAGAACAAAATTGTGTAGAAAACACAATTTTGTATAACTTTTTACAAAACCAAAAGTTTACATACACTAACATTACTTTACCTTTTACCTATTTGGGAAAGCCCAGATGACGATGTCATGTCCTTGGAAGCACAAGTCTGGTTCATCCTTGGGTGGAATTTCTCGACACTTGAAGGTGCCAGGTTCAGATCAGAAAGATGGCAGGTTCTGTGTCCCAGAGATGAATGTGCTGTGATCTAAAATGTGAATATCAACCCAATAACAAATGCAAAAGACATGGTGAAGATGCTGAACCTGGTAAGAGGAAGAGCCTGAGAGCAGCCAGACAGGTTTCCGCCGGGTGCTGCGGTTTCCCCCACCTTCGGGTCAGGTCGGCCGCTGCGACTGAGCAGCGGCTCAGGACTAACACCTGAACACTATTTTGTTGAACGCTTGTACAATGACAAATAAAGCACTTGCTTACTTATCCAAAGTGAAACAAGTACTGTACCGATATGGGCTGCCAGGAAGAAGTTCTTAGTCAAAAAGAAACATTATGGGAGCTATATCATGCAAAATCACCCCAGAGCCGTTTTTGGCTTCATTCACGCAGTTCTAAGCAATCCTCCTGAATCCTGCTCTCTAAGCAGCTGCTCCGCCCTCTCCTGGAAAACGAGTTGTGACACTCTGACGTATTTTACGTCATAGTGTCAAACAGGAAGTGCCCGACGTCTGTAATGTAACGCTTTACGGCCTGCTTTTAATTTATAAAACAGCTTTTTCATTATTTCTGTAGAAAGAAAGAAAAAAGAAAAGACGACGCGTCTGTGCTGTCCCGGGAGAGTAAACAAACGCACAGGATCCGAACAACCTGTTCTTTTTTCTTACCCAACGATCATGTCACGGATGCGCGTTCGGCTACGAGAGGAACAGGACTATTCAACCTTCCTAAAGAAGAGTGCACTCGCCAGAAGTTGGAATTTATTTCCAGGATTCAGCGACTAAATCAACCAACCTGATGGATGCTTGGTGAACCTTGGCCAGATCAAAGTGGATTAGCTTTTATATCCAACTCGAGTCCCATAACGTAAACACCCGAGGCCAGAGCGGTGAGTCAATCAAAACGTGTGTTAGCCATTTATGAAACTGTGTTGCACATGTCAACTCCTTATAACTGCACTGTGTGAACTTCCTTCACTTTTTGCACAACGATATTTATATTTGTGACCAGTCACAGGAACCAAAAACACAAGTCGGTTTTGGGACATTATGAGATAATAACAGATTGTTAAAGTGTAGTCTCCAAGCTTTCCAATGATGTGTAACACATGGACATCTGATAATATTTGGAGGTGCAGCGGTGATTTGAAGTTGGCAATTCCCAAAAAACCAAAGGGGATTAAACGGCCTCTGAAGTTTTGGGCCATTCTCACCTCTCTGCTGTTGGGAGGGACAATAGGGCTCATTTACATCTCATTTGGATAAGCCACACCCCCTGTCAAACTCCCCCTCAAAGCAGTAAAGCACAGAGAGGGAGCACAAAGGTTATTGCTTCCACAACAAACCATTGTTTACCAGTTTCATTATGTGTATCTGTTTTATTTTTGGTTTCATTTATTGATCTCACCTCACAGCAGAAGGTTGTTATTGTTCTCTTACATTTTTTTATATCAATTGATAAACTGTCACTGGCTTGAGAACGTGTTGTGTAACACATGTAACTTTTATGTTAAAAATAATGTTAATGTTCAAATCAAAAACAGTGATATATTATATACAGTATGAGTATGAATCGTTTTTATTGATATTGTTGTTTTTTGCTAATGATAAATAATAAGCAATAAACTATTGAACATAAAAGTATATATCAATCAATAAAGCAAATCACTCAAACATTGCTTAGAGAGCGCTTTTCATACAAGAATGATGAAAGATAAGTTTACAATATATTTAAAAAACAACAGAAGAGATCTGGTGTTTGGGTATTTTAATGTTATTGCAATGCTCTGATTCATGAAACCTCACACGGTTTCTACACATCATCCCCCCTAAAAATTCATAATATAAATACTTTAAGTGAGTTACAACTTTACTTTAAGCCATAGAAAATTGCCAATTGAGTGAATATGAATCCATATTTCAGTAATAACGGATCAATACCTAATATTTACCACATCACATGGAGGTTGATTTTTATTCCTTCAAGTTTTTATTATTCAATGCTTTAACCTTACTGTTTTTTTACACTCAACGCCATCTGTTCTTAAACAATGTTTTCCTCTAAATCTGCACCACATTGTATGCACAGTCATTTGCACTTTATGAAAAAATAAATAAAAGTTTTCTGTTTTGGCAAGCATTGTGAGTGGTCATTGTCCACTTCTTAAAGCATAAATATTTTGGCATTTACTCAAAAATCAAAACATAAATGAATCAAAAAATCATGCCAAAATAATGCACAACAGTTTTTCTTCCTGATAAAGGTCTAGTAGGATGTTCTGAGATGAATAGGCGTTGCTTCTTCTGGAGTGTGGGTAGTGGTGGGTGAATGTAACACAAAGTCTTTAAAACTAAATTCAGGTGGTTGGTTGATAAAGTGACATTGCAGAGCTGCTCCTCTGCAGTCCCGTGCAGTGGGTGAACTCTCCTCCTCCACAAAGTCCTGACCACTTTTAGAATGGCCTGATGTTTCCATACAGATAGGTCTGTGGATGTTTAGTCCAGGTGGGGCCAGGACAGGAAGACCATCCATACGGGGCAGAAGAAGAAAAAAATATCTTCAGTTCAGGCGCATTGAGTTGCCTTGCGCGGTATAAATAAAGTTGCCTTGCCTTGCCTAGTTAAATGTTTCATTGAAGCAAATCAGAAAACTGCACTGAAGTCGGTAAAGTGAAAGTACCTCAGCGATCTCTGCCAAAGTGTTGACTCCTGTCTTCATGTAGGCTTGGTCAGTCAAAGCCACAGTCAGGGGAAAACAGTGTGGCAGCAATAAGGAAGTTGATTTCAATGTTATCGTGAAGCTTGTGTCCAACACGCCAGGCATGAAGTTGTTCTTGTTCGGCCCACTGCAGTTGTCACAATGAAGATCCACCTCTGTTTCAGGAAGTACATTGGTCCTGGCTGGAGAGGGTTTGCGGGAAAGTGTAACTGTAGGAGAGAGGGAACTTGGATTAGATTAAATGAAATGTGTGTCTTTTCATAACTTTACAAAGGTAAAAATTACTATATTGATGCTATTCTGCATTATTTCACGCTACTATCAGGCTGCTTATTCTCATGAATAAATCGCCCTTTAAGGGACATTAATAAAGTAAAGTGAATGTGTGTTAAAGATCACCTGCTGAGCAAAATCAAAACATTAATGTACATAAAATAGGGATGGAGGCATGAGGAGGAGGAGAGGGATGGAGACAGGAAGAGAGAGGAAATAACAGAAAAATAAGAATAAAAGAATAGACACATACCTCTTGCTGGCAGTTTGGTAACCAGATGATCTTTAAACTGGATCAGCGGGCTGGTCTCTGGCGGAAACTTGGCATAAAGATTTTCTTCCTGCATCTGGTCGGGCTGGAGCTGTTAGACCCGGCCTGAAGAAAAAAAAAGATCTCAGAGTGTGTATCTGTACTTCCTGGTTTAGTCTTGGTTTAGACCTCAGTTAGTGGTTAGCCCTGGTTTGAGTCAAAGGATTAAAAAAAATCCTGTACATTGATGAATATTTTGACTTTTGACTTATAACGCACGAGTGTCCGAGCTAGCTAATAACAATAGGTATGAGAAAGTCTAAACATGGACTAAACATGAGATAACGTACGTGTTTTTAGAATGAACACAAGATGATGTTTACTAGGCCATAGTGATGTAGATAATGGACATAGTGTAGCTGCTCTTTAATTTACAGACACAATCCTGCTGCTTCTCTGCCTGTGTCTGCTCCGCCTCACACTGAGAGAGAGCTATGGATGCACTGACTACATTTATAACTTTAGAAGCCTCCTGTACTACTAGTAATGCACATACACTAGAGGAAAAGGCAGATTTTGCGTTTTATCGCCGCGCGCGTTGCCTATTGTTTACATTTCACTGCAGTAATTCAGCGTAACTTTATTTGGTCATAAAACCGAAAATATGAAGCGGATCTCTCTCAAATAAGAAGTGGCTGAAAGCTAGGGATGCGCTGACTACATTTATGGAGTAGTTTAAGTTGGGAGAGGTCTTGGTTTTGTGTAAATAGCAGGTTCAGCTGCACGTTAGCTTAGCCGTTAGCCGTTAGCTTAGACGTTAGCCGTTAGCTAACAACAGCACAATAGACTCATCAAAAAACTACTGGCACAGCAGCCGCAAGCGATAAAAACAGACAAACTTTCACTCACCCGTCTGAACCTTTGCCTTCTGCTCATCAATTTTGTGGTAAATCCATTTTCCAGTGTAGTAGTGGCAGCTTCTGAGAGGGGGGGTTACAGCCATGAAGCCGCACACGCCCCCACGGCGTGCGCTATTTCTCTGACAAAACCAGACTTTTTCAACCTGAAAACTGATGGACAATAGGCGTATGTATAAAACTGCCTTTTTTGCGTGGCATTTGTTTGCTAAAGCATGTGTCAACAACGCAAACCAAGCAGCTGTGTGGCTGTGTCCCCTCCTCCTCCTCAGCATGTAAATACACACAGACAAAGGCACGCCCCTACAGCGGCTCCCAAATCTCCCAAAAACAAGCAGGTTTGAACCTAAAAGTTTACGCTTTTAAATATACCAATACTGGTAGCTTAAACATGGAGAGGCTTCTTCGTGACTTCAACTGAACGATTCTGCAAAAAAGTGAAAATCACCAATTTTCAAAATAAAACGCAAGCTGCCGACTTGTGTCTTTGGATTCCACGGCGGGTCACATTTATAATACTGAAAATGTGGAATGAGCGGAGTTAACTGAATCTAGGCGCCTTGTCTTCCAGGTTTGAAAAAGACCTCCAGAAAATACTTAGATTTCTCTCAAAAATGTGTACGCCATAGTGATAGAGGTACAATAAATCATATAAATGCCTATACTTTACTTTGGAATGGCTAAAATAGCAGGATACAGATCCTTTAAAAGTATGGAGGATTGAAAGTGCCACAATTAAATAAATAAATACACCATTAAATAATTAAATACATGTGTCATTAATTAATTAAATGTGTCATTAATTAAATTACCAATGATTCTGTGTAAAAAAATATATATAATTATTTATCTATTTAATTAATTATTTCATGGTCCTGTGTTGCAGTGTTTCATGAATTAATTTTATCTGTCAAACTCGCCCATCAAAGTTGGAGGGGTGGGTCCTAACACCTGATTGGTCATCCTGCTCATCGAGTCAAGGCAAATCAATTCCAGAATAATGGATTGATGCAGACTAGTGAACATACTCCGATACGCTGGGTGGCGCTATTACGTAGGCTCCCTTACGTAGGTTTGAATACTCAAGCAAAAACAACTAAACACAAGCCTCGATCACTCCATCAAGGGATGTCAAGAAATAACTTTTTTTAAATTAATATCTGCTGTTTCTCAATAATCGTAAAGAGCACTCATCCGCCTGGTAGGTGGCGGTAAAACCAATGGATGCGGTACATTGCGACCGGGGCATTGAGGCAACGGCACATTCCGACTAGCACCCCTGTAGAGTACTTCTTCTAAAATTTCGGTCACTCTACGGTCAATGCCTTGGTCAGAAAGTGCGGAAATAACTCCAAGAACTTCAATAAATTCCTCCGCTTTATTCTGTATATGCTCGGGGTCTGCAGGTCCTGCTTCCACATACTCAGCAAGGTCTAAAATATCTCGCACCAACTCCCTTGAAACCTCATGAAGGTCCTCCATCAGCGTAGCCGCCATGTTTCCAAAAAACACTTCAGGCCAAAGCAATGGATTGGACAAGATTTGAGTTAACCAGGCTTTAGCCCGCCCACAACTTTTGATGGGCGAGTTTGACAGATAAAATTAATTCATGAAACACTGCAACACAGGACCATGAAATAATTAATTAAATAGATAAATAATTATATATATATTTTTACACAGAATCATTGGTAATTTAATTAATTAATGACACATTTATTTAATTAATGACACATTTATTTAATTAATGACACATTTATTTAATTATTTAATGGTGCATTTATTTATTTAATTGTGGCACTTTCAATCCTCCATATAAAAGAAGCCAGTTTGGAGTTGTCAAATTAAAAAAAGGATAAAGACTTACATTTTTATCCTGTGGTCTGACGAAAAAAATACATATATTTTGGAGGATGTTTGGAGGAAAAAGGGAGAATCTTGCAAACTTGAGAACACCATCCCAACTGTGAAATACGGGGGTGGCAGCATCATGCTGTGGGGTTGTTTTGCTGTGGGAGGGACTGGTGCACTTCACAAAATAAATGACATCATGAATTAAGTGGAAATATTGTAGAAATATTGGAGCAACATCTCAAGACTTCAGCCAGGAAGTTAAAGCTTGGCCCAGATGGGTTTTCCAAATGGACAATGACCCAAAAAGTCAATGTTTTGAAGTGGTCATCACAAAGTCCTGATCTTAGTCCAGTTGAAAATGTATGGGCAGAGCTGAAAAGGCATAAATCCAAAATGTTTGACCCAAAATATACAGTTTAAAGAAAATGCTACAAAATATTAATGAAATGTATGTAAACCTTTGGTTTTGTAAAAAGTTTTAAAAAATAGTGTAGAAAATGCTATCTCTCATTCTTCTGGAATTTAGCAAAAAGTAATATATTTTTTTAAATTCTAATTGACCTAAAAAAAAAAAAAAGAAGTTAATTCTGGTTTCATATCTACGGAAGCGTATTGGGTTCACTTGCGTGTGTGATATTTTTTCGCTGGTATCACATTATTTCAAGATAATTTCATGTTCGTACAACATACAGATCACGTTATTTCAAGAAATTAAATGATCACGTTATTTCATGATTCCAATTTTATCATGAAATAACAACATACTGTAGCAGACGCCAGACGCAGGGAGGTGCGCCGAGAGGCAGGTCTGCAGAATGGCTGTGAGATGAAGGGTCCGCTTTACACCTTCCTACGACCACGATGAGTGTCAGAAGGACGTTTATCGTGGATGCAAGAAGATGCGTCCACAGTATCACGTTATTTCATAATAAATTGGTATCATGAAATAACGTGATAATTTCATATCTTGAAATAACGTGATAATTATCTTGTTATTTCATGATAAATGGGTATCATGAAATAACGTGATAATTTAATTTCTTGAAATAACGTGATCTGTATGTTGTACGAACATGAAATTATCTTGAAATAACGTGAAATTATCTTGAAATAACGTGATACCAGCGAAGAAATAACACACACAAGTGAACCCAATAAGCTTCCGTACATATCAGACAGTGAGAAAAAATGCAAATGTGTCTTTTTTTATAAAGTGTATGTAAACATATGGTTCCTGCTGTATATCTTTGCGATGAATGTTTTTGAAATGCTTATTTATTTAAGAAGTTATTTTTATGTAAATGTTTTTGTCTGTTTTGTGCCCCTGGCAATCCCAGTAAAAATGTGTGGCTGTTCCACAAATCTTTTAAAGCTCACGGCTGGAAAGGCTATGACTGTGATCACAATGAATGGTAGGAATCAATGTACAGCTGTAATAACATATCGCACTCTGCTATTAACCCTAAAATTAGTTGTGACCAGATGATGGAATCTACTGTAATATAATTACCCATAATACCACAGTAATAAGAAAGAGAGGTGAGGATTTTGTTATTCTTTTCAAGGACGACATGATCTCTGATTGCCAGATCTTGAGTGCGAAAACTGCAGGGCAACATGGAATGCCGATCTAAATGAAATTCTAGAAAGTGACTTTTAGCCAGCGACAATGCATGCGTCCACAGTTTTTGCCACAGATGCATTTCTCAGTTTCTAAGACATGAAAGTGATGGCACCTGTCTTGTCCTGCCAGGCATTTTTAAGAATGCATGACCTAAGAACTGTCCACTTTGGCCGTGTAAGTGCCAACACAAATTGTGTTAAATTATTATATAATTTATTTAAAATAATGTTCTGTTCTGTCGTTAACGAGTACTTTGGAGCAGGGAGTGATGGAATTACACCGGAAAGTAAAGCACAACAACAATGGACTGTTGTATTTGACCTGGGAGTTCGCTGTGGAGACGGACAATAGATGGACTATATTTCTGGGAGGAAAAGGGATGGACTGTGAAGGGAACTACCTGCTCTGGAGAACTGAACTGAGCTCAGACCAAGTAAAAAGCTCATTCATTATTAATTTATTAACTATTACTGGAATAATTCTCCCCCTCCTGAGAGAGGAGGTTTGAAGCAGTTTATCTCTCCTACGCCGTCAACACTTCCCTTCAAGGCCAAGCCACAGAGCTAAACCTGATGAGGACTGAGCTCCAGGCCCATATTTTTGCATAACACTGACTTTCAGGATTGTAAACAACTGCACGCACATACCCCCTCCCTACTCACGCCCCCGTCGTTCTGCGTCTGCCTCAACACGTTTCCTCAGCCCCGCCCTCCGGTCAATGGCCGGTCGTCCTTCCCTTCCCCAACAAAAAATTCTGCATGTGACCTCGTGTGTTGTGTATTTCCCATGTCTTGATGTTTTTATGTATATGCTTTGCCTTAACTTAACCCAATTGTAATTTTGCATATCTTCTTTTGTAAGGCGCATTGAGTTGCCTTGTGTACAAAATGCGCGGTATAAATAAAGTTGCCTTCCCTTTTTGAATAAGCTCCTCCCAAATTATATATATATATATATATATATTTTTTTTTTTATAATGTTTTACATTAGATTGGGAAGATTTCAGCTGACAGGTTCCTGCAAAGTTTCTTTGAGTGGGAGGCTGTGAAATATGAAATGGAGTCTTACAGCAAAGAGGAGCCTTTCATGTGTCCTGCGTGCAGTCCAGAAATGCTTACAGTTTCTGTTGATGGAAATTGCACTATACTATACTAATTACACTATAGCTTTAAAAATGCAGCTAGGTAAAATGGAAGGCCAAATCAAGACTTAAGTACTGGTGTTATGTGAAGTCATAGACTGATTCCGAAACCCTTAAATGATAGCCTCTATGTCCTACCCTAGCTCCTGTGCATTAACCTTTCATGGGGTCAACTGTTAGAGCCCTATGCCGTAAGTGAACTAGAGCTTCAGCAGCATTGGCATTGGCGGCGCGGTGGCTTATGGGATGGCACATGGCTCCTAATCGCCAGTGAGTTAGCATCAGAGATCCCTATGCTAAAGTGGCTATGATTTTCCTAACTCCTTCCTAACTAACAGCGCAATTTGTACACTTCTTATCATGACGCACATCCGGTTTGGCGTTAGACCTTTTACCAATTTAAGGGTTTCGGAATCAGCCATACACATTAGCGTATATCTAGCTATGGTATTTTATTAATGTGAAGGGGTAGAGGAGGAAACAGGAAGTTGGTGGGAGGGGACAGAGGTTTGAAATGGGACCGAGTGAGCTTACAGCACTGAATGACCTGTGTGCAGATTGCATCTAACTAAAAAGGTAATTATAATTTGGTAATTCCACCAAATAAAACTGAAGAACCGTAAAGAAAACACAATCTAACATACATGCCATTGTCCACCCAGGTCTTAGTCACCTGCAGGCCTTATCAAGGAAAAAGGTGCATGCATTGTGATTTCAGAACCAGGGTAATTATCTCTATTGTTAAATAAAAGCCACTATTTGTCCATTTCTAAAGTCTCTAAGTCTCATTACCTAAAGGTCACATTAAGATCTGAAGAACGAGCCATTTTTGATGTTGTCTTCATTGCTAAGGACAAAGATGTCTCCAGATTTGTTGAGTATGTTCCTAACAACATGTAAGTAGCAGAAAATAATTGAAAAAAATGTTGCAATTAGTTTATAACAGGTTAAGACTTTTTTACTAGGTTTCTCTTTGTGGTAGCTCACGGTATGAAAACTTTACCTCACGGTTATTGTGACCAAAATTATCACGCTTTTCGGTATTATCGCAGTATTTTTTTTCATGTGTGTTAATAAGTTCAGAAAGCATTGATAGTCCTACAAACTGAAATAGTTTCAAAAAAGTGTAACAGTGTTTGTTATATTTAAAAAATACAGACAAAGCCATATCAGAAGTGCAAGTTTTCACATCAAAGTAAAGGAACTATAACTGCGGCTGCACTATGGGGCGACTCGTTACCTTGTCCCTCAACCCAAAGTCCCCACATTAGCATTTCAGCTAAAACGCTAACGTTAGCTTACTTGCATCGGCTATAGAGATGTGGTGACGGTCACACAGGTGAGTCATGAGGTTTGAAGTATCGCTGCCTTTAGCAGACACTTTTTTCTTGCACGTTCCGCAAACAGGACAACTGTCCCTCGGCTTTCTTTAAATACCCAAAATATGCTGTCGTGTTCTTAAATGGATGAAAAGAATACAAAGGCTCAATTAATTAAAATCAATCAAAAGTTTATTCCCTGAGCGATACAATTCTAACACAATTTATCTGAGCAGTACGCTGTCCCTATCACACACACACCGGCTTACATCGGGCAGTCCGAACGCGGGTCATCTCCCTATGCTCAGAGAATATATAGGACACACAATCAATATGCATGCAATGACGAGCCAATCGAAGTCCCTGGTTCATCCTTCCTCGTCTGTAATCTGACTCCATGGTGCTGCCCCCAGGGCTAAAAACAGAAGGAACAAAGGGCCATAAACCCCCCAAAAGAATGTCACACCTAGTTGTAAAAAGGCACAGAGTTTGAAACCACCAGTATCAGCTAAAACGGAACACATGATCAATACACCGCACAGATATATAAATCACTAAAGTCTAACATAATAAAATATATAGAAATACTTCCACATTATATAAAAATAGTTCCACAATGCCCAGACTTCAGATTTGGTCCTGTTTGAAGGCTGATGGACGTCCCGACCGCTGTCGTCTCGAACATGATTCCAGCTTCGAGAAAGTTTTGTTTTGGTTGTAAGCTTTGGAATGTGCCTGCGCTACAACTTTAGCAGACGAGACGGCGGCCGGTGAGGCTCACTTTGCCGACACCGCGGGTACGGTAATCCACCGAGATAATATAGTTTTTCAAAAACAAGACGGTAATTATTACCATCAACATTTTTCCCGGGGTTTACCGCCACACTGGTAACCGTGACATCCCTAGTGGTGGCAAGTGGTCTGTTGCCAGACAGACCTCACGCAAATCCACCAGCAAGCTGGATGAGGAGGGGCTCGAGGGTTCTGTGTGCAGGCATGGAGTGCTCCTTAGTGCTCTGAACATGTATAGGGGGGAAATATTTGCCTATACCCCGTGTACCTGCAACAACAGGACAACAATTGCAGTATTTATTATTTTTTTGCATGGATGTGACCTGTAAATATTGGACGTATCAAGTCATGAAAAGCTGTCCAGAACTCCAGCCACTGCTAAACATGAAGCCTTTTCTGTCAGTGTTTCATGCCAAATGACTTGGAAATTAATATTGGACGCTCCAATGAGGCCCTTGAGCAACATTTCTGTCCGTTTGCCACATGACAGCTGTGGCTCTGCAGTACTGCCGTACCGTCACCCAGTGTGGAAAAGAATGCATTGTTTTGGTTTTGATCCATTATTTATTGTGTTTTTGAGTACTATTATGACATATCGTATTCATGTTTAGTGATTTAAGTGATTTGAGTGTGAGCCGGTAAAAAATGTTGCATCTCAAAATGTCAGTCTATTAAACCTTTCCCTCCATAAATAACTGAAAGCATAATGGCTGTGTAAAGCACTGAAGGTGACTGCTGTTACCCGTGTCTGAAGGCTCGTCACGCCGGCGCCGGCTCACTTAGACGTGTTTGTCGGCGTATTATCGAACAGCGCTTTCATCCCGATAGACTGCACCATTTAGCCTTTAATGGAGCGGGACGCACGCAGCAGCCAAGTCGGCCGTGAACCCGATCGGCAATTTTGTCATAATATTATTAGTCTGTCATACAGCAGAAAGGGCAGTGTATTTTTCACGTCGAAAAATATCTTGACCATATGGGCCCAAAGGTTCAACGCTGATGCTTCTATCCCATTCTGTGCTCGGGTGAGACACTTCACCCACCTTGACCCCAGTGGGTGGATAATTTGTTTTCCGGGTTGCTAGTGGAGATGGAAAAGTGTGACCCTGCCTCTGATTTGTGGACTGGTTCTGTTCGTTGTCTGGTGTGGTATTTGTTTTATTTCTAATGAATGCCATCATTTCGGTGTATTATGACTAACGCAAAAAGATACTGAATAATGGCTCAATCATTTCATTTCATTATTTTTATTGCTGTTTTCCCAGGGTCATTCCGATACTCGTTGGCTCATCCGTGCACGCCGTGGTCTTTCATGAGTTGGACAAAATTGTACAGTCTAGAAAAATCAGCCAGTCGGTGAAAAATGTAGTGTATTTGAGATAGATTTGAAACAGGCCTCAGGCACAAATGCATAATCACTACCACCTTAACTTCAGGGCTGTTTGTGAAGGCTCTCATTTGTCCAGGAAGTCTTGATCACAGTGAGGCTAAATGTGTAAAATCGCAGGGAAAACTGCATTGGTCCACAGTGCATGTGAACGCCACTAACCACACTTTTGAGGATAAAGAAGTGAAAATACTAGCTAGACAGAAAAGATGGTTTGAGAGCTAGAGTTAAGGAGGCTTTCTTTATGAGACAACCAAAACCCAGTCTCAACAGGGGTGGGGTACTGAGGCACGCCTTGTCCCCTGTCTATAATCTTGGGCCAGTTGTTCAAAACATTTGGAAATCCCATTTTTTACTATCCAGGGTCAGGTAATCCGTTTTACTTTTATGCCGGTTTTTCAAAGCAGACATTAGACATAGAAGAGCCAACATGGGGTCCAAGTGTTTTTCATTTCGACTGACTGGACGTGAAGTAAGGGATGCAATTGTTAGAAAGGATTTTTGACAGGTTCATCTCTGATGATTGTTTTGTTGAAATCAATATACAGTGACAAATGACAGAAATATTGAATACGTCATTTCTGTTTGTTATTCAAATCTGTTTGGGGGTTTATTTCATAGGGACAATATTATTTTATTTTTACTTTACTATACGGTACTGAAAGGCTTAATTTGTAGCCTATGTCTACTTTATCTACTTCATAGATACTTCAATACGCGCATTGTGTTCTGCGTCCAGATTGGCTAGTCGTAGAGTGATGTAGCACAATTAGTGAGCAGTGCTGGATAAAAAATGTAAAGACAAAAAAAATCGCTCAACGTACACCAGGCACGAGGGAGAACCCGTGTGAACTAGTGAGAAAAGTGTACAAAGTGTGTGGTGACGGGTTTTACTGCCTTAAAACATATATAATAATTAAAAAATAAAGCTGACTACTTCGCGGATTCCGCCTATTGCGGGTGTTAAAGAATACAATTACATTGCTATCTGTCCCTGTAGATTAAGCTGTGCAGGACTATCGCTGTCGTAGCCTTAACTGTGCTGCTCACCACAGGGACAGGGAGTGATTTGATTGTTTTCTCTAACAGCGGGTTAATTTTAGAACGTAACCCCCGCGATAAACGAGGGACCACTGTATACACAAATGGATTATGTGACCAATTTTAAAATGTCTTGAAAACCACCTTGAAATCCCACCCCATGTTGGGATCAGGATAATCCTTTTGGATCAATGTTTTGAACAACACAAGGTAAAGGTTTGGATTACACTATCTAATCAGATTTCCCTTTTAAACAACTCATTTTCAAGATTTTATCAAATCCGATAACCAAAATCCTATCAGATTACCATGGAACAACTGGCCGATTGAGATCAGGTGAACTACCCCCCCTAATGGGTCGTCTGGGCCTATTGGCTCAGCAGCAGAACAAAGACTTTTTAAGTGATAATGTAAACAACTGAAATAAGTGGGTGTTGGCAGTGTTGCTTGGTGTTATACAGTATAAGGCCGTTCCAGCTTCGGGTACAGTGTCACATTCTGACCACAAGAGCGAGGAAGAAGCTTGTGTGAATAGAGGCAAAGCATCCTCAACTCTATCAAACCCAGTCCAGTCGACGATTTAGCCTCACTAAGATTAAATACAGGTTCCACTTGGCATACAGCTAAGTTTGATTCATCAATATCGAAAAGGGAAAAAAAGCTACGGTTAATCACAAGCTCATCAGAAGCTCTCTCTAAGAAGACACATTTGTAAAGTACAGCTTGACTTTGTCCACAATTTCAGGACACTGGCTGATGAGAAGAGCAGCACTTAAAACCAAAGCTGCTCCCACAACAGTTCGGACCCCCAGAGGAGCGCGTTTGGCCGAAGCGCTCGGCTGCGGAGGGCTCTTGACAGAATAGCTGCTCTTCACCTCCCCTGCCTCCTCCTCGGTCAGGACGTAGGGGCAGAGCTCATGCAGGACTTCCAGGGCGGCTCTCTGTCCGGACTGCACCGCCCCGCTCATGTAGCCGCACCAGCGGGTCGCCGTCTCCGTGCCGGCCCAGTGGACCCTGGAGAGGACAGAACTTTAAATATGGTCTGTGTTAGGCTCTCAGCCGTGCAATCTTCAATGAAGGTCCTTGAGTCGTCTTCTGTACTCTGTAGTGGACGTGTTGAACGTTTCGCCTCTTCATCCAAAAGGCTTTGTCGGAGCACTAGTTTCAGCTCAGCTCGCAGGCCACGTAAAATGGAGAACCTCAACTTCAGGAGAACTTCAACTACGGAGTACAGAAGACGACTCGGGAACCTTCATTGAAGATGGACAACTCCTGTACTAAGACAACATCATGGATGGATGGATTGTCCTGTTGTGTATATTCATTAATCAGTAGGTCCTAAATGTATGAGCTTAATTTGCCCTGCGGCCTTTTAAGCTGAGGACACACTATGCAATTTTACCGATTTTGTCCCGGCGAGCGTTCCAGTTGTGTGCCATCGCTGCGGCTCGCGTCTCGTGTCCCGTAGTGCGTGAGGCCAAATAAGTCAACTCGCATTCGGATTGTGTAATGTGGGCAGCAGAAAGACCCGACACATCCCCGTCACAGTAGAGTGTCTGAACTTTTAAACTGATCTTGGATGCACAGGAGAAGCGTGGATGATTTTTACCGACCCAGAATGAACGCACAAAGTCCAGCAGCCTATAACACACCAGAGTAAACACAGGGAATAGCATAGCCTTAGCTCCCATCTCTCACTGCCCTATCACAACAGCACGATAAACAACTAAATACCGGCCATGGCAAGCCTCGCGCAAGACCAGGCCAAAAAAGGCACAAAATCATAACACGCTTTCAGGTTTCCGCGGTCTCAGGGCAGATGTATGCTCAGCAGTCAAACACTTTCTTCTTATTAATCCACTGGAAACACGTCCCACTTCTTCGCCCTCTTTAATTTCCATTTGAAAGAACAGAACACTCGTACTGAATGCCATAAACAGTGGTTAGCGTTGGCACGAACTCGTGACACTGCTAACCAATCCGGACACAGGTGTTTCCTCTGGCGGCGGTGTTTACTGACCAGCTCGACCAGCTTTTCGCTCCGCTGTTAGGAGCAACGTCCCCAACTTTCGCATCAGCTTAAATAAGATTAGTCACAACAAAGCGCTGCAGCCTCTCTAAAGTCATTTGCCTGCCCGTCTTCAGCAATTTATTACTTCCCGCATGTCCAATTTACTTCCAACTTAAACAGTCCTATCACGCGTGTACTTTTTAATCTGTCAGCTCACAGTGATCTAGAGTGACTGTTGATAATGGAGCAGGCAGACAATGACTGAGTGCACACTTGGTTGACCTCTCCAGGGATTTCAATGTTAAAATAAATCCTTAAAGTCAATTTAAAAGGGCACGGCGGCTCCTGGTTAATAATAAGACAAATTATTGTTTGGTCTTCTTTGAAGGGCAAAATTAACTGTCTATGGCAGGGGTGTCAAACGTACGGCCCGCGGGCCAGAACCGGCCCGCCAGTGGGTTCAGTCCGGCCCACGGGATAAATATGCATTATTAAAGAAGAATAAACTTCATTTTCTTTCAAATTTGCAGTTCTTATATTGTCCGCTAGGGGCGCTGTGTTTAAGTCAGTTCTATCGCTTTACCTGCTTTTTCTGTTGACTCTGGCACCCTCTTCAGTGAAATGTCTTGTGGACAAAGAGTGTCGGATTTTTCAAGAAAAATGTATCTCTTCCTATATGTATACAGTGATCCTTGTTGAATGTTTTTACATTATTTTATCGATTGATATAATTGATAAATGTTGACATCTCTTTTGCACGAAAGAAAACAGGCTGTTGAAAAGAGGACCATTCACTCTAATGAACACTATGTAGCACTTTGAGAAACTTGTAAAGTGTAAGCTGTAATGTTTTATTTTCCTGTTTACGTTATATGTGGCCCGCGACCCACCGTGGCAGCTGAATTTCGGCCCACGACCCAAAATGAGTTTGACACCCCTGGTCTATGGCATTATTTTTGTCTGAAATAGTGGTGTCCCAAATGTTTTGCTTAGAGGGCCAAAACGGGTTAGTGTTGTCGGACGCAATAGGGCTCAGCGTGTAAACATCTTATTTGCAAGAAGTAGATTCTGTTTCTCTTAATTGTGCTTGAAAAGACAAGCTTGCTCGCCTTACCGACCACTGACCAGGGACCCATCTCCAGATGTGGAGCCAGGCTGATGGTCAGAATCACCTGGCCGGAGGATTCACCTATTGTACATGTTTTTTAGAGGTAGTGGAAACCGGAGTACCAGGAGGAAACCTACGCAGACACGGGGAGAACATTTCAAGGACTCATGTTGGCCCGTCTGCTGAGGGACTCCTTCGGCCCTGGGTCTCTATAGCCTGTCCGTCCATGGGAGTGGATCTCTCCTTCTGTGGTTCTCCTCAAGGTTTCTCGTTTCTCCCACCGGGTTTTTGAGTTTTTCCTTGCCGTGCTGGAGAGTCTAAGGACAGGGGTTGCCCGAGCCGCTCGTCGCCACCCACTGCTGACGCTTATTTGGACTTTATGTTTGCCTGGATATTTGATTCGCCTGAACTTAACATTGTCTTATTTACTGCTCTGTTTTATTGCCTTAATGTTCGGTGCAGTCCTATGAGGCAACTCCTGTTGTGATATTGGGCGATACAAAACCATTGATTGATTAATTGATATTAATTAATATACACTGTCCCATCTTAATATGCCCCTTTTGTTTAAACTGCTGTAAAATGCTAAGAAAAGCGGGCCGTTCGGGGCATCCACGCTGTTCCTCTAACGGGCCAGGGCAGCTGTCAAGTGTGAGCGCACCCTAAGACAAAAACATCCAGACACGAACGGACGAAAAAGCTGCGTTGCCGCATTTAGCGCGATTAAAATGTTTCTTTGGCGGCACAGGGCACAATAAAAAGTGAATTCCTGGAGCGTGACTGGTGCTCTTATGTCCTGCCTTTGTGCAGTGATTCGGGCCTAATTGGATTCTCGTTCTCAAGTTCTAAAGCAGCTTACACCAAACACAATGGCCAATGGCTTTGTTAAAGCAAATTTTTATAGAGGTGTTACGTGCCCTCATACACATCTTGATCATAATATATTTAGTTAGGAAGAAAATTCTACATTTATCTATAAAGTTTAAACATTCCCCTTCATTTAAGATAGAAGGTACAAGAATGCTTACACGTTCCATTGTTTTTGCACACCATGGGCTCCTGACAAACAATAAAATGGCCAAACCGCTCTGTACTTGATCAAGACAACCATCCTGTTTGGTATTCATCTTTGATCACAGTAGCCTGACTCAATTTGACATTTCCCAGAATCTGAAAAGCAGTCTCTCCCTCTCTCTGTGATCTCCTCATTTCCACCTGGGACTCTGACAGAGTGAGACCTCGTGCCCAGTCAAAGATCAACCCCGCGGTGCGCTGTTCCCCACTGCGCCAGGGCGTTGTGTGGTGTCCACGGGCAGCTTTTGAAGTCTGTTGTGCAGACACACGTAATCTAGTCCTCTCGGACCCACTGCGGATGTTAGGATGCAGGAGCTGTGGATTCTTTTATTGTAAACATGGTTCACCCAGGGTCACCGTTGAAATGAGGGGCTTTCGCATGAGATGGGGTGCATAGCAGAAGATGTTCTCATGGTAAGAACGGAACAGAAATGCAGCTGGATAAGGAACCACAATTTTCATCACACCTTGCATTTACTTGTACTTGAGTTACATTATCTCGTAACAATATTAAATATTTGACATGTCCATGGTTTGAGAATTAAGCTGTTGGTTGTTGACACATTAGAAGATTTTGAAATGTGTTCCTTGTATGATATGAATATTGAATTTGGGAGGGTTTAAGTTATAATTATGAAATTATGATAGTTGCAGTTGAAAAGATTAGACCAATGCCGGGGTCAGCCCGTCATTCCGACACCTCTCCATTACGACATCCTGTCAATCCGACACTTTTCGACACCGCTATTCCGACAATAGGTCCTTAAGGTTAGGGCTAAGGTAAGGTTGGGGTCAGCTTGTAAACTCCACTATCCTTAAAGGGATATTTCAGGATTTTTGACAGTGGGCCTCATTTCCTAGTTATCCAGAGTGTTGTTGATGTCTGGAGATATTTTTTTCTTAAATCCATGCAGTTCTTATATTTGAAGAGCTTAGTGGCGCTAGGCTAGGGCAAGGCTAAGCATTTCTACGGTAACAACTAGCCTGCATTAAAAACAGTCTGAGGCAAAGCACTTATAACGCCAGACTAACGATATAAATGCCTGTGTCGATAGAATAATTTAACTGTTAAATATAACTGACCTCGTATCACATTAATTACCACATTTTGAGGGACTATTTTCTTGCAGATCACTCCGCCGCTGCGTAGCTTACAACCACGAAGCTGATGCTGCACAAATATAAGTTATTTTAAATGCAAAATGGTTAAAATGACTCTATCGACACAGACATTTATATGGTTAGTCTGGCGTTATAGTGATTTACCTCAGGGGCACTGTGGAGTGGGTCAGGTAAGGTTCGTAAACTAACGAACTAACGTGTGTCGGAATGGCGGGACGTTGCGCAAAAGATCAAAGTGTCACCACTCCGACAAATTGGGGGAAAAAAGTCGGACAATTAGACCTCAATGTCGGAATGGCGGGGTGTAACCAGCAATGCCAATCCCACACTTGAATGCCTTTTAAAGTTTGTATTGTTCATTGTACACAAGATACAACTATTTTACTATTAAAAATGTACTATTGTTTGCTTTGATGGCACATCACACATTGACTGTTTGAGATCATTGAAATTCTATTTTATCTTATCTTACAACTCTCTGCACTGCTTCCTGACAGCAATCTCTCGGGTGGCACGTGGGCGTTGTGCAAAATCGGAATTGAGAATTGAACACTTGGTTGCAAGACTTAGTGCATAGGTGTGTGTTTTTATTTAACCATTTTTATTTAACCATTTGGGGGCGACGGTGGCGCAGATGGTAGAGCGGATCGTCTCATGATCGGAAGATCAGGGGTTCGAATCCCGCCTCCTGAAGGTGCACATTGTCGTTGTGTCCTTGGGCAAGACACTTCACCCTCCTTGCCTCCAGTGTCTGCGTACACTGGCGTATGAATGAGAGAGTGAATGGGCCCCCTATGAGAGACCAACAGGCCCGTTTGGAACCATGAGGCCGTCCTTCTGTGGACCCACCACCTGCAGAAGGAGCCATAGGGGACTGGTGCAATGTGACTTGGGCAGCTCCAACAGCTGCCCCCACGACCCGGCAACGGACAAGTGGGAGAAAATGGATGGATGGATGGATGCATTTCCCAATAGTTTGGTGAGGAAACTGATTTAACTTGCCTCAGCCCCTCTTGAATGGAATTATTTCAGGACTATTATCTGAGCAAAATGTTTTTCTTGGGGTGGTGTTCATCAGGGCTTTTCTACTTATATTTGTCATTGTTTATTTTTTTTTTCTGTTGAGACACTGATATTGCAGATTGCCTGTTTAAAACATAATCCCTGCTTTATGCTACATGACTACAATTACAATTTTCTTTCACACTTCAGCTTAATATGTGTCAAAATCCCCTGTTAACAGTCACTAGAACCTGCTAATCCTGTTTTGTTTTTGTCCAATCAATGAGAAATCTTTTGTTTTGAAAAATGTCACTGCTCGATGTGGCGTTTAAGGTCCATGATTTGAGTGGTACAGCAGAGGTCCACAGGAGGTCACATTATTCATTATTCTGACCCTGGTTTCTTTCAGGTTGTGGGAAATTGAGTTCCTCAAGTTTGATGAGAAAACCTGCACGCACTGATGCGAAACCTCCGAGGGAGATAATTGCGTGAATTTAAAAAGCACAGAAAGATCAGTGTAAAATGTTTTTCTGTTCCTGCTTTTTGATGTTCACCATGTGAGAAAGAAAGGAGATAATGGGGGACCACAGTGCAAGGTTATGCTTTTTGTCTTTAGAGACACTCTATTGTAATGGAGGCAAACACAGTCTGACATGTATAGATATCACGAGTTTTTAACAATGTGTCAGATTTTGTTTTTTGTTCAAAAAAAGATTGAGATGAATTTAGCACACATTCTAAAACATGTCACTCAAGGAGCAAACACTGACCTCACATTGGTATTTTTTAGTTTAGTGTATATGTTTATTTTAGCAGTGAGTCTGCTCAAAAGAAATGGGCCGAAGCAAAAGGGTTATAAGCGCCCACCCCCAAAATGACTCTACAGTATGTCTAGAAAGTAAAGTATAAAGAGGAAACTTAAGTCAGTTTCTTGTAATGTGTTGAAATACTGTATTGGCTAAAACTCTTCAGGGCAAGTTTGACCAACCGTAAATAGAGCGGCAGGGGCTGGCGTGTGAAAACAGCCGGCTGTGAGTCGTGTCTTACTATTGCTCCTATGCTATAGATTGAGCTTATATGAGATATTTGGCATTATGAATCGATTGTGTACTGCTGTATCTCTTAATAAATTATGTTATGTGTTTTAATGATAAAATGAGAGTGGATCTGTGCCATGGGTCGTTCTGAGCAGTGACTCTGGACGTGGGTCGTGACTCTCAGCCCGTGGGTCGTGACTCACAGTCCGTGGGTCGTGACTCATAGGCTGTGAGTCATGCCTCATCATTAGCATAGGGTGGGATAGGAGCCTGTAGGTCAAATCCCGTCTCGGGTCTTCTCTCCTCATCCTCCCGCTCCCTGGCCGCTCTGTGACAAGCATGTTGTGCACACGTCACAAAAGGGGAGGGGTCAGCTTTTATACCACAGCGACAGATTTGGTGACGTATGATGGCTCTGAGACGTATGATGGTACGTCATCAGCCAACCCCTAAATTCAAATGTAGTAAGTGCTGTTCAAACGTGAGAGGCGCTGAACAGACGGTTTTGTACAAAAATTGGATATTGAACAAGTTTGCACTAAAATGTCAAAATAATGATAAGGACATGTAGATAACTGTGTTAGTGACCCATATAGATAGTTTATCAGCGAAAAAAAGTTGATTAGGTGTTTAACGCGACATGGATTGTTGACGATCAGCGCTCCATAAGGCTACTAGCTACGTTAGCTACCGCTTACGAGGGGTCCCGACTGACCAGTTTCCGCTTATATTTAACAAATAGCGATGCGGTCCGAGTTATTAACCCAGCCAAATTAAAGGCCAAACCTTTAGCATCTGGTGGAGTTAGCTTGTAAACACCACAATCCTTAATGTTAGGGCTAAGGTAAGGTTAGGGTTCGTAAACTAACAAACTAACGGCTGGACGTTGCACTAGAGACCTGCACGGGACGGGAAATCCCGCGGAACTTGCAGGACCTGACACAAATCTTGCGGGAGCAGGCGGGATACAAACTGCCTCGGGCGGGAGTGGGCGGTCAGACTAAAACACGTCGGGTCCCGACATGTCCCGTAAAAGAAAACAACAGGGTGTTAGACACACGTGGACGCATCACCGCCAGTGAACACCGGGATGATGCAGACTCAATCCCCAGACTCAATCCCCAGACTCGATCCTCAGACTCGATCCTCAGACTCGATCCTCAGACTCGATCCCCAGACTCGATCCCCAGACTCGATCCTCAGACTCGATCCCCAGACTCGATCCCCAGACTCGATCCCCAGACTCGATCCCCAGACTCGATCCCCAGACTCGATCCTCAGACTCGATCCCCAGACTCGATCCCCAGACTCGATCCCCAGACTCGATCCTCAGACTCGATCCCCAGACTCAATCCCCAGACTCAGTCCCCAGACTCGATCCTCAGACTCGATCCCCAGACTCGATCCCCAGACTCGATCCCCAGACTCGATCCCCAGACTCGATCCCCAGACTCGATCCTCAGACTCGATCCCCAGACTCGATCCCCAGACTCGATCCTCAGACTCGATCCCCAGACTCGATCCCCAGACTCGATCCCCAGACTCAGTCCCCAGACTCAATCCCCAGACTCAATCCCCAGACTCAGTCCCCAGACTCAATCCCCAGACTCAATCCCCAGACTCAGTCCTCAGACTCAATCCCCAGACTCGATCCTCACAGCACCTTCACTGGCTGGTTTGCTCCACACTGACCAACCGGATTTACAGCTGAACTAAACTCAAACCCGCCGTTATCTCCTAGCGCAGGTGAATTCAATACTTGTCCAAACCTCCCTCTGTCCGTGCGCTTTGGATAAGCCATTAAAGCTGACGCACACAGAGACGCTTTGAAACGCAGTTTCATCACATTCTATAGAGCGGTGATGCTCCGTCGAGGAAAACACTGAATTTTACCTCCTGCATCAACACAGACGACTCTATGGCCTGTGACAAACAGGGAAACTGATCTAAACTTTGTTGGGAGTTACGAGAGCAGAAGCGGAAAACGACAAACCATCGTCAGAACTCCACTCTGGGAAGGAAAGTGTTCCGTCGCCAACTCGCTGTTAACCTGCAAAAAAAGAGCCACGTTTGCCTCTCTGTTACAACACTGAGCTACGCTTTGCATTTAATGTTTGATAATGTGTTTGATAATGTGTTTAAAACACTGCACGGTTTGAGAAAAGCCTTTGAACTGCCGTTACGCAGCTCCAGTGTGTTGGCATTTGGCACATTTGGCTGCGTAATGGTGCGCACTCGCCGCTGGCCTTTAAAAAAACTTGGGACTTGCCGGGACCAGTGAGATTACCCCCGGCGGACAGGGGAGGACACTCCCGCGGGCAGGGGGGGCGTCGGGAGCGGGCGGGAACGGGATTGAAATCCGTTCCCGTGCAGGTCTCTACGTTGCACAAAAGACAAAAGTGTCACCACTCTGACAAAGAAAAAAACAAAACAAAAAAACAATTAGACCTCAATGTCGGAATGTCAGTGTGTAACCGCTCAGATTAACAGTAAGAGAAAGTCCTACATTTTTTCAATTCGGACCTTGGTGAAATTTAATGTGACCCTGGCCTATATACAGTATTTCGTCTTTGGATACAGAGAAGGGGCATGTTTGGGCAGTATGACACACTTTTCCGGGAGTTGGAGAGAGAAAGCCATGGTGAGTACTCTCCCAGTCTGCCACCCTTTCTCTCTGTTCTCGCTCTGACACCTGTTCTCTCCTCGCCTTCCCTCTTCCCCTCGGCATATTGCAGAAACTTTGTACTTGGCCACAGGCACCAGTGAAGCTTTGTATATTGGAGTTTTCGTGCGATTGAGGCACTCTCGCCGAACGGGCAATTCACGAACGACTTCCGCGACATGTATAGCGGACGTATGAAAAAACGCAGAAAACAATATTTTCAATATTGTTTACCAGTAAACGAGCCCATGTGCCCCCACGATGATGAGAAACCACCCCTTTATCTCTCTCTTATTGAAACAGCAGTCATTCGTAGTAGTGTTTTTGATCAGAAAATAAGAAAGAAATAGACAATTTTACATTGAAAACAGAGGAAGAAGATCTTTATTTATATAGTGACTTTCACAGACATGGTCACAAAGCGCTTTACATGAGAGCATTTCACATTCACTCCATACTTGGTAGTGATAAGCTACGTTTGTAGCTACAGTTTCCCCTGGGGGAGACTGACAGAAGCGCTGTCGCGACTGCACACATCAGCGCCAACGGTGCCTCTGACCACCACCTCCATACATTCACACACACATCATTTATCCTGGCCTATTGGAGATGTGTGTTTTTTTTATGGGTCGGGGAAACCGGAGTACCCGGAGGAAACCTACACAGACACGGGGAGAACATGCAAACTCCACACAGATAGGCCCCGTCCAGGTGGGAATCGAACCCGGGACCTTCCAGCTGTGAAGCGAGAGCACTAACCACTGCGCTACCGTGCCGCCAGGTATAACCGTGGACCTGGCAACCCTGCCGTAGAGTTTGTTTGACATGCCAAAGAACCTCTGCGGCTCCAAAATAAGCACTCGCACTGGTCACCTACTCCATCCCTTTCCTCCTGCGCAGCTCCCTCCGCTCCACTCCTCCTTCTCCCTTTTGTGTTTCCTGTAGCCAGTTGTGCTGCTTTCACTGTGTGGGTGAGTCTGGTCGCTGCTGCGTCGCTTCCATTTCGTTTTGCTTTAAAATTTGCTTCGGATAATGAATCATGAAACTCACCTACTGTCAATGTGTTTTTAGTCATTTACCATTGATTGGAGACACGCTCTTTCTCTCTCGTGCGCCGTTCGTAGATTGTTATTGAGGGACTTCCACGTCCCTGCTCCCTGCACAACACGTGACGCAAACAAACTGGAGCGATTTGAGTTTGCAGATACCGCCACTGGGGGCGGGGGGTCCAGATTGATTCCCTGATGTATACAAAAAATCATTCTGGTCTCACCAGGCTAGGCTCTTGGTGCCCCTTGAGTTTTTCAGACGAAATGTGTGTAGGTCTCAAATATCGAAGGCAAGAAGTGGGAATTACAAACACAAAAACAGAATGAACTGTGATCAAATGGCCAAAACTTCTATTGCGCTTTCAGTCATCTTTATTATTCTGTAATACAAGGTTCCAAACTTCCAGTCTTTTACTTGTATCTGTATTTGTCTCTACACATACATTTTTAATCTTTTGTTTTTCTTCATAAAGTAACACGATGTTCCTGCACTACAGAACTTGCCTTGTATCTACACGGAGAAAAGGGCCGTCTCCCTCTACCATTAGTTTAGAAGCACTATGGTATTCGTGTCAAGGTCGCTGTGTCCTCTCGAATCCATTTCCTCTACGGTGTTCGGACGTGTACAGTGCGTGGGGGTTTTAGCGCTCCTGGTTAAGCCACGTTATGCAGCGAGCCAGCTTCCGTCCGCCTGGCTCCCCGTGGACTTAATGCCATTATGGAAATCGTGCACTACTCGGCTCGGTGTACGGTGAAACAGGACGTCAGAAATGGATTATGTGGAGTTTTTTTTCCATGAGAAAAACAGCCCCGCCATTTCTTTACTGCCAGACTAATACGAACCAGTCAAAGGCATAATCACTTCACTTAGCCGGGTCAATAATCTGCAGGCACCGGCGGCTAGCGAGGCGTACCAGGTTAACAACTCAGGAGAGGACCTTTCCATTGAGTGCGTTTACAAGGGCTGGAAATTCCCGATTATTCGCTATATTCCGGTTATGGCAGTTTTTGGAATATGGTGTTTTTATGACACTGAGAAATCGGGAAACTCAAATTCCTTGTTTACATGATCAAATAAGGAAACCCGGCTTTTTCGAAATTTAAGCTCTGTCCGGCCAGCCGGTCCATTGATAAAAAATACATTTATTCATGCATGGATATTCAATACTACTACGGCTCAGTAGCACAGCGGTTAGCGCTCGTGCTTCACAGCTAGAAGGTCCGGGTTCGATTCCCACCTGGACGGGGCCTTTCTGTGTGGAGTTTGCATGTTCTCCCCGTGTCTGCGTAGGTTTCCTCCGGGTACTCCGGTTTCCCCTACCACTAAAAACATGTACAATAGGCCCTGCAGGTGGAAATTAGCACAAGTGCTATAACCTGGTACAATGCATCCCTCCTTTCTAAGGCTAATGTATATTGTACACTGTCCCTGTTCAAATAAATACAGATAACCCCAAACTATAAATATTTTTAATTTAAAAATAAAATATTGTTTGAAACAATACTATCCCCGAGTCTGTCGGATGTTCGTGGGTTACACAGCACTAGCAAAAAATAAAGTTAGCATCACAAACATGTCGCTTTCCAAAAGACAAAAAGAAAAGTGGACAGTGCAAACAGGAGTTCCAGGGAGGAACGGCGACAAACACATGGTTTCATCCTACCTGGATATGTGAATGCCAAACCTCTGCCTCATCTGCAACGAGGTCATCTCCGTTTGCAAAGAGTCCAATATTCTGCGACATCACGAAACGAAACATGGGTCATTCAGTGCGTCCTTTCCACTTCAGTCTGAGTCAAGGCATCTCAAAGTCGATGCTCTTTATGACAGTTATATCCGGAGCAGCAGGTCCTAGTTCGAGGACTGACCACACAGGAAAAGGTATCCAGTGCCTCGCTTAAAGCGTCCTGGATTTTGGCCCGGCATGGGAAGCCTTTTACTGACGCGGAGGTTATGAAGGATGTGATGGTGTCCATGTTGCAGGAGCTGTCCACGGACAAAACTGCTGATTCACTAATCGCTTCGGTAAAACAGATGCCACTCTCCGCGTGCACTGCTGTACGGCGTATCGAAGCACTGTCCTCATACGTACATGGGGAAATAACGCACGCAATGACGTTGCCGACCACTGCTCTACATCCTGAGGTACGGCAGATTGTGGATAATTCCTGACCTTTACCCGTCCTGGGTCTGTCGTTATCACCAAGTGGACCAGAGAGCTTTGGGAGAAGGTTTGAAGCCGGAGGAAAACCAGCCGCCTTGAAACGGCGACAGTTTCGCATTAATCCACAGTACGATGCTTCTTTCCATCTTAAATATTCACTCATATTCTTTCATGGTTAAAATATAAAACTCCGTCTCCTCTTGACTCCAGAAACAGGAGCTCTTCAGACTCACCGCCGCCATGTTTGTTTATGATTAACTGAAAACCGGAAAATAGCGTTTATCATGAAGTTATATCCCGGTTACTGACGGAAAATCCCAGCCAGAAAATCCGGGTTTCTCAAAATCGGGAAACTGTTATTTTCGGTTTTTATAATCGGAAAACTGCGTTTATATGATCAAAAACAAATCTGGAATATTAAAAACTCCTGATAATAGAATTTCCAGCCCTTGTAAAGGCACTCATTGATAAAGATAGCTCAGTGCCTCGAGAAAATGTTACTAACGTGATATCTTGGAAATCAGTTTGTATAAGGTTCGTGATCCCTTTTGTGTTTGAATTCAATCTGAAGGACGACAATAGTAAATGTTGCTTGATGTTTGAGCATTTGAGAGTACTGCAACAACCACAGTATCATTTGTTTTGCCGATTTTATTTCATTTAATTTATTTTAATCTTAAATTCTGCTATATTTCTCAAAACAGTGTAGAAAATAATCTCGTGGTTCCTTTACTATATTCATATGTGGCATGGGAGAAAGTCGGTGAGAACGTCTCTGTATATCTTGGCTAAACACGCATCCACAGAGACAGTCAGCTGAGTCCTGACAGAGTACACGTAAAACTATGTTTCCATTGTGTCAGTTGGACCAATATTTAGACACCCAGAGCTTTCTAATGATGTGTAATGTGTTGGGGTGGCTCCAACAGAGCATTTGAAACTCTGAGACTGTTAGGGTTAGTTTTTTGCAAACCAGATAAAGAACCACATCAATCGTATTAATTCTTGTAGAAAGGGTATGTTGTTTTATAAGAGAATGTTTACCAATATTCTTTTTTACATTGAAGATGTTTTTAATAAACAGTATCTTTCTTTGTACTTTATAATCAGGACTAAATGTGTCTTCATGTGAAATCTAAATCACTATGAGAAACTTTTGGTTAAATGAAGATGAGGAGATGTTGAATTGATTAGTCACAGGAGATTCAGATTTGGGGCTGTGAGAAGACGAGCTGAAGGCCCAGTGTCAGAACAGAACAGTGGAGGTTCAGAAGAGGAAACATCAGCAGGTCTGGGTCTGTGCTGTAGCACTAGTGCCCATTATGGAGGAAGAACTCAAGGGTTATGTGTGAGCACTTTCTGTGGCTCTTGTTTTCTAAATCAGACCCCATCACTGCTCTGTAACACACTCACATCCCAAACACATGTCACACTTGAGCAATCAGCGGCAAAGAAACGCCAAATCATAATCACTACAGAGGTGATTTAAACCTGGAATCAAACCTTAAAGGGACTAGATCCACCCATCCATCCATTTTCTTCCGCTTTATCCGGGGCCGGGTCGCGGGGGCAGCAGTCTCAGCAGAGATGCCCAGACTTCCCGATCCACGCACACCTCCTCCAGCTGTTCTGGGGGGACCCCGAGGCGACACCAGGCCAGCTCGGAGACATAGTCCCACCAGCGTGTCCTGGGCCTTCCACGAGGCCTCCTCCCAGCGGGACATGCCTGGAGAACCTCCCGAGGGAGGCGACCAGGAGGCATCCAGAACAGATGCCCTAGCCACCTCAGCTGGCTCCTTTCGACGTGGAGGAGCAGCGACTCTACTCCGAGCTCCTCCCGGGTAACTGAGCTCCTCACCCGATCTCGGAGGGTGCGCCCAGCCACCCTGCGAAGGAAACTCATTTCGGCCGCTTGCATTCGCGATCTTGTCCTTTCGGTCATTACCCAAATCTCATGACCATAGGTGAGGGTGGGAACGTAGATCGATCGGTAAATCGAGAGCTTTGCCTCAGACTCAGCTCTCTCTTCACCACAACAGTCCGATACAGCGACCGCATCACTGCTGACGCCGCACCGATCCGTCTATCGATCTCACGTTCAAGCTGTCCCCCACTCGTGAACAGGACCCCGAGATACTTGAGGCAAGGACTCCCCACCAGCCTGAAGCGGGGAAACCACCTTTTTCCGGTGGGACTGGACAGAGTTTGAAAATGTAAAATTATCTATTTTCTACCCCCTCCATGATTCAGCAATGTCCCAATGTGACCCAAGGCCTGTTCCCCACGACTGCTGCTAAAATCCTGCACTGTCACTCAAAAAGGTGGTCCGAAGTACCGTCATGCACGCGCTTAATACAGAGACTGGAGTCTCTCAAATTAAGTCAAAATAAATCATAATACAAAAACCTTTTTTTTCATCCAGTTGCCTATTTGACCTTTTACTAAGCGCAGCTGTATAGGCAAGGCAGATATACTTTCCATCACAGTGTCCTCCATAAAACCATAAACTTGTTTTTCAAGGTTTCTGGTAGGTGAAACCCTGGCTGCCCCGCTCCCTCTGCTTTACGTGAGCGTCTCCCTCACTGTCAGACTGTGAGTAGCTGGCGGCACATCCCGCCACGCCTCAACTTGTAACTTAAACATGACGGATACAAAGCCCCCTCCTCCCCGAGAGCACAGCAGGCGTTTCTTATTCCGCTCACTTCTCAGATCACAATGAGCGATGTTTTATAGGTATGCCTTATTATAGGGTGACCCAAGAATCTATTACCTGCCACAGGGCATCCTCAGACTGGGATGGTAGTACGTGAGCAGACCAGGTGCCATGACATTCACAGGGCAGCCCCCACTGTACTCCTCCTGGGCCCAGTCCTGAAACAACAAGGGGGATGTTGAAATTGATTGATTTGACTTTAAGCTCAGCAGAAATACACAGCAGAAAGAGTCAATAATTGTGAAAAGCGAGGCAGAAGTGGCCCAGCGAGGGGTTGGAAAGGTTGGTGGCTGAATCCAAATTCTGGTCAGTGCATTGTACTAGTGATGGGTTAATGATAGTGTCACACTGTATCACACTGTGTTGGTAAACTTACAGTCGCCACCTAGTGGTGAAAAAGCATTGCAGCAGTGAGCCTAAAAAAAGCGAACTCAACACTGAGCTCATTTATTATTCCCGTTCCGAAATGTGAACCGAATCGTCAGGAGCTGTTTTACCAGCCGAGGGATCATTTAGAAAAAGGAAACTGCAGCACCCACGGGATCAGCGCTCAGTGCATAAAACCCAAATAAGCCAGGTGTTGCTCTTGTGCACCTGGCGCCCCCTGCTGCTCGCTGCTGCTGCACGTTACGTATGACACTACATGATACAAAATGACACAGTGGAAGTGTTGGTCGAGTGACTTTTCTCGAAACGATACGCTCGTGATACTTGATATGTGTCCCGATACCTCGGCTCATTTAGCCCATCGCTACATTGTACCATTGTGGGCAACACACTTCATTCAACTTGACGTCTCATTCACCCTAGTAGACCAGTCCACATGTCATATTTTATTTATTTATTGGTTTATTTGGTTGGGACAGTGCATGTTCAGGGCCTGTCACAATTGGCGCACGGGGCATCTGCACGAGCGACCGTTATTGAGCGCATGAACAGGTGTGAATCGCAGTTGGATCCTCAGTCGCAGCTGAATGTCATGCATGCACAAAATTCAGTGGAGGTCCGATTGCGACTATATTCCGATTACAGGGTCGCGAGAATGGTGAGAGATAAATTGTCTCAGTCGCGCAGTTGGTGAGCGACTGGTGTGCGACTGGTGAGAGACTGGTGAGCGACTGGTGAACGACTGGTGAGAGACTGGTGGGAGACTGGTGAGCGCCGGGATCAGTCTTGTGCGATTCCTGCTGTAGGTATATAGAGGCTAGACGCTGTTTCCTCTTCCCCCACTTGGTCTTCACTGTGGCTTTGGCGAGTACCTATACTTTCACGGCGTTGGTCTTCCTGGGTGGCATCTTGTCGACTTGTCCCTTCGAAGTGTAGCATGGAAGACGAAGAGGACGCACTTTGACGCATAACCGGCAGCAGTGACGCACGGATGTCCTCTACCACTGCCCGCAATCAATATCTGTGGCCCGTGAAGCACTCGCTCACCAGTCGCTCACCAGCCGCTCACCAGCCGCACACCAGCCGCTCACCAGCCTCTCACCAGCCTCTCACCAGCCTCTCACCAGCCGCTCACCAGCCGCTCACCAGCCGCTCACCAGCCTCTCACCAGCCTCTCACCAGCCTCTCACCAGCCGCTCACCAGCCGCTCACCAGCCTCTCACCAGCCTCTCACCAGCCGCTCACCAGCCGCTCACCAGCCGCTCACCAGCCTCTCACCAGCCGCTCACCAGCCGCTCACCAGCCTCTCACCAGCCTCTCACCAGCCGCTCACCAGCCGCTCACCAGCCTCTCACCAGCCGCTCACCAGCCGCTCACCAGCCTCTCACCAGCCGCTCACCAGCCGCTCACCAGCCTCTCACCAGCCGCTCACCAGCCGCTCACCAGCCGCTCACCAGCCTCTCACCAGCCGCTCACCAGCCGCTCACCAGCCTCTCACCAGCCTCTCACCAGCCGCTCTTTTGGCGCAGAACACATGGGGGACAAAATCTCTGCGGTCAATGCACCAATTGTGACAGGCCCTTTGATGAACATACATGGGTCTCATGCATGTAAACAAGCCACACAGGATTGTAGTCATAGTGGTATGGGAAACCTTAATACCCGGAGGAATCCTACACAGGCATGGGGAGAACATGAAAACTCCACACAGAAAGGCCCCGTCCAGGTGGGAATCGAACCCGGGACCTTCTAGCTGTGAAGAACGAGTGCAAACTGCTATGCTGCTGTGTGTACGTTTTTTTTTTTACCAAGATAAGATTCTATTTATTATTTTAGCTCTTGAACGTGCCATTGTGTTTTGGGCACCTTCAAAACTTGGAGTTGTCAGTGAAAAGACTACCAGCCCAAAAATGCATCTGTGAATCCTTTCAGTTTTAACTGCAATTGCTGTCGAAACAGTCCAAAGTTATTTGATTAATCTTCTGTACTCAGTAGTTGAAGTACAGAAGATGAATCAAGTACCTTCACTGAAGATGGACAACTCCTGTACGACTGAGAACTTACACAGACAGTCCAAAGTTAGATTTAAAATATTATTCGCCCTCGCCCATGGACATACTTGGTCTTTAAACAGACCCCATTGTCGACAGGCCTTCATATGTAGAAGCACTTGAATAGGCGCATGCAGCAACAAAGCAGACTTTTACTGTTTTAGCATATGAGACTATGCTATGAGACAAGGACACAAGGGTGACATTGTTTGTTGTTGACATTGGTTGCATTGTGCCACTAATGGACATTGTGTATTTATTTATTTATTTTTTTACACTGCCACGGGCCGGGATTTCATTTCCAAATATAGCAGCTCATTCCTTTAAACTGTCTACAACGGAAAGCATAGAAACAAATAGAATACATTAGCATATTCCCCTCGGGAAGCCTGCCCGGAGGAAGGTGGAAGGTGGTGCCATTGCTCGGTAATGAAGGTGCAATCATCCGTTATTCCAAGAACCATCTTACACGGGGACGACTCAAGATGCAAGTGTGCAGTTTTTTATTTTTTATTTTATTTTGCTTTCTTATAATTCGTATTGTATATTTAGAATCTATGTTCCGGTGTAGCTGCGAGGCACACTGAGTTGCCTTTTTTTTTTATGTGCCATATGTGTCTTGCCTTATCGCCAACAGAGGAGCATGGACTGGAGGGACACAGTTTGAAATGGGGCTAAAAAACAAGAGTGGCTCCCTATATGCTTGTCGGTGAAAGGTGTGAAGGTGCATATGGACAACACAAACATAGCAGATTCCAACAGACATACTCAATAAGCAGGGAATATGCCTCCCAATAAACACAAATATAGGCAAACACCTGTCCTGCAGCAGTAATGTAAGAGTTTCCCTTATCATGACACATTTATCTGATGCCGTTGCTGCAGCCACAGTGTGCTTTCAGGCTCGGGTTAAACCGGTCCCCGTCTTTTAAAGTGTTGTGTGTTATGTTGACTTCAAGGTACCATGACAAACTGCGGACCAAATTTCAAATTGCGTTTTTCCTCGCCGAGTTGACGCGAGCCGCAGGCATTAATTGCAAGGCTTACAATCGAAAACTGTAAAATCACTTTGTCAACACATTCTGTTTTAACAACAACCACAACGGCCCACTGGATCAGATGACACATGAGATTAATTTGAATATCTTGTACACTATAGTATACCAGTTCACTAAATATATTTAGTATAAAATCTCCCAAAATGATTGCAACAAACCAGATTAGAAAATTGGGGGTCACGCGAAATGTTTTCTTCTTCCTAAGTAACAGGAAATCATTGAGAAGCACTGGTTTCGTTGGTCCCTTTGGAACAATATTGGCCAGATCCTCGAGGTAGGGGGGGGGGGGCTCCGAGTATAAATGAATGACTAAAGGGGTACGCGAAACAAAAAAGGTTGGGAACCACTAGTTAAAGGTAGAGATGCACCGATCCAGCTTTTTTGCTACCTATACCGATACCAGGGTTTGAGTATTTGCCGATACCCGATATTTACCGATACGATTTCTCTAAGTGAAAAATATCATTGACTCTTTTCTCCATTTTAAGATCAAAGTCATACTTTATTGTCATGATGTTACAGATCAATTATCAATTATAGCTATTGATAAACTAATGGATAAACATTAAACAAGGATCACTGAACTTTTCTACAAAAAAATATCTTTGGGTAAATGACAGGCTTTAGGTTACATTAATATTAACAACTCACATGAAGTGATCTGATCATTACAAATATGTTAGATCAGTTATTTCTTGAACTAAACTAAAAACACTTGGCCTCAGCAGTGGTTATTTTAATGTATTAGGCTTCTTTAGGTATTTCTATCATAGTTTCTGACCCAGCCTTGATTAGTTTTAGTTAGCATTAGCTAACCTGCTATTGCTAGCGCGGCAGTTTACGCAGCGATCAAAAATACATTTGCGGAGGTTAAAGCTAAATAACCTTTAAAATTAAATACAGCATGGCCGTATTCGCTTAGATTTAGGTGGTTAAAGTTGTGGTTTTAAGGTAGTGGGAGCCAAAACTGGTATCGGATATGTGCAGCCGATACCCGATATCGTATTTTTCCCAGTATCGGCTCCGATATCGGATCGGTGCATCCCTAGTCTAAGGCACTAAAGTTACTCCCAGACCCAATAGCCTATACTGCAAAAGCTGAAAAAGTTACTTTACATCAAATGGCCCTTTACATATTAGACTGCTAAACAAAGTATTTACCATCGATGTCAAGTTTCATTTCAATGAGTGTTTATATCCATTTCATGGACTCTTCATCGCCAACCTGACGGCATCACCTCAAACTCTTGATGCAAGTGTCAGCTGCTATCGTCTGCCCCGTGCAGGCTCTATGCCTCTATAAAATGTTAGCACTACTTTGTGTCAAATTATGTTGGCGCAAACATTATCTACATGAATATCTGAATATCTGAATATTATGGTAAATGGTCTCAACTTATATAGCGCTTTCCACCTACATTAGGCACTCAAAGCGCTTTACAGCAAGGAACCTCTCACCCATTCATACACCAATGTACGCAGACACTGGAGGCAAGGTGGGTGACGTGTCTTGCCCAAGGACACAACGACAGCATGCACCTTCAGGAGGAGGGATTCGAACCCCTGACCTTCCGATCATGAGACGACCCGCTCTACCATCTGCGCCACCGTCGCCCCATCTATCTACACTGAAATAAAAATGAATGATTAATATATTGAATATATTGAAAATCCCCACACTGCTTGGAAATCAAGGCGTTTAGTAATCCAGAAAGCGCTAAAAGAGGAAAAAGAAAGAGTTTTGTCTGTCTGTCCTTAAGTGACACTGTTGTTTGTAGTGCTTGATGCATGGCATGGCATTAGTGCAACATAAAACACGTTTGTCATGCAGATTTATGATTTGAGTCCCCAAACAGCCCTTCCAATCTGGTATGTTCAGGTAAGCTGCCTGGAAAGATTGCCCTGGGCCGTGTTTGCAGCAGATCAGTGAAGGAGACATTACAATCTAACTGCATTGTGAGCATTAGGGAGACATTATATTACAATTCAGAGCAATGGGGAACACGTGTAGACATTCCAATTAAAAATGAGTCTAACCTGATTTGACTATAGTCTAATGTGTTTCTGAAAAGCATTGTGTGCAAAATTAAATTGGACGGGGACAAGGTAAAGCCCACAGATACAGTTGATACAGAGGAGTTTTCTATTTTTTGTATTCCACTGAAAGCCAATTTAACATTTTGAAAAGGTTATAACGTTGTCATGTCCAACTCAATATCTAAAGATGGTATGTTGGCCAAGGCTGAGGACAGAATGGATGGTGAATCTGAGCCCATCCAGCCCCCACAGTCCTGTCATTTTTCTATATTTTTTTAGCAGTTATACTATATGCTCCAAGCAAAGTCTAAAAAGTAAAGTTTCTATTCTCAAGTCTTAGTTGCTTGTGTGTTCAAACAGTATTCTCTCAGATTTGAGGCGCAAAAGCCTCAAACCATGTGCTCTGCTTTTACTCACTTTGTCTTCGTAGTGGATAAAAGACTCAGCTTCGGGTCCTAGGTAGAGCACCAAGCTGGAAATCACTGCTTGTCTTCGCTCTGCTGTCTGCAAAACACAACAGCATACTCCAGTCACAATGAGCAGCGTCTTTGAAGGCCACATATGCCAGTCATGCAATTTGGATAACAAGCAGACGCTGTATGTTTGTGACGGTCGGGATGTTTCAGGTATGTTGTTTGTTTAATTTTGGCACTTGACTCAACTTAGCTGCCAACTACCATTGTGTCTAAAAACAAGATGGCCGACACATTCGGATCGTATAGTTTGCATCCAGTCTATTAAACAATTAAACATGATGCATTACTGTTTTCAATCAATAATCATCTATGTCACGTAAGTAGAACGTAAACAAGCAACACACCACACAGGAGAACGGGTTCAGCTTGAGACCATTTTGTTTACTGAACGCTTGAATCAGAGTCAGTAGATTGAGAACCTGGATGAGCACGAAACATCCACATGTACACCGGGGCGCACCGGGACACACACCCGGCCGTGAGTGTCTATTGACGGGCAGACTCTGGCGAAGCACTCGGCATTTTACCTCGTCGTCAAATAGCAACTTTCAAACTATAACTTAAAAGTCCATTACATATACATCTAACTAACATATTCCAACACATTTCAGAATTTTGACAGGCGTATATATTCTTACATTTGTAATTGTCGTTTCCACCGGTAGCCGCCATCTTTATACTCCCTCGGCGGCAAGTCTGCTCCGGAGCTGACTTGCTGCCGAGGGGCCTTTTCAAGGGGAGATAGCCACTTCCTCTTGCTCCCTAAAGTATTGGGACACCCTACCCCTCCACGGGAACGCACAAAATCTAGGGGAAGGGCTCAAATCTAGGGCCAGGGTTTGAATTGGGACATGGCCTTTGACTCGTTCGCTTGCCCTTGGAGGGCTCCGTGTGCTCATGTTCTTTGGGTTCAGCCATGCACACGTCGCTTCATCAAAGGTGCACAATGATAACTGTAACTGTTTCACACACATTAAAACGGTCTGTGACGTCCCAGGAATGTTTGTAGAAAGAACTAGTCGTCCCATGATTTAGTGGCGCCGCCGCCCCTGGTAACCTCGGTAACTGTTGTCATCACCCCACACTCACAGTGGCAGTTACTGAGTCAGCCTCGTGTTAGTACTGGCCGAAGGTTGAATTGTACCTTCACAGTGAGTTATGACCAGTGGAGAGAACCATAAAACAGAATGACAGACAAAAACCCTCTTCTCTGTGGGCTTCATGGCACCGTGCAAAATTCAGGAACTTGACGTGCACTTTTTTAACTCCATATATAAATATTTTTTACCTTAAGTAACTTCTGACATTTTACTAAAAAGGCCACACTATGCCGCTCGCGCTACACAAACCTGGAGTTGGTTGGACTGAAGAAACACTGAGCGATAGTGATAGTTTGACTTTATCTCTTTGCGTGTGCCTTTTCTTTGAGCACATCTGATGGTTTATCGTTAGTGGCACGTTCTCGGACAGATGAATTTGCCGTTTCAAAGTTGGACACTCCAGTGATGAGTTATACCTCTACAGGTCTCCTTATACGTCCCGCATGGCAATTACGTGCAGAGTTTAGACGCACAGACGGACGCTAGTGGCCTTTCGCCGTCTACCCCTTATTCTGACAACCCTCCCTTTAGACCCTGTCACTCCGACAACCCTCCATTGCGACGTCCCTTCAATCCGACACTTTTTGATACCCCCAATAGTTATGGTTGTATATGGCTCTCTAATCCACAACACAACTGGGTTACAGATGTCTGACTAATGGGTTGACGGATCAATGGCATGGCACCGTTAGGGTCACCTGCTCCTTGTACTCGTGTGATATTTCATTTTCAAAATCTTCTGTCTCGTGTGAGTGGATGTGAGCATAAATATAGGTCTTTCTAGTAGGCCCACACATTTTTAATAATTATCGTGTGTGTCGGAATGGCAGGACGTTGCCATTTAAGGGGAGGGAAAAAAATGGAAATGCCCCCACTCCGACAATTAGACCTCAATGTCGGAGTGGGGGTGCGGGGTTGAAATGGCAACGTGTAACCTGGCCTTTCATACTCAGTTTCGGTTTAAGTAGGTATTCTCCATTTCATTATGTATTCTCCCAAATTGCAGGGCCAGCGCAAAGTATCTACGCCATGCGTACTATACCAGATGACAGTCGAAGTAGAAAACATAGTTTAAAAAAATCACGGCAACTCAACTTCAAAGTTTTTCTTTATTCAACCGATGTAACGCGGCCACTGGGGTCTGGCCCAGACGTACATGTAGGAAAATTATAATGAACTGGAGTTTACGGATGGCTAAGGTAAGACCAGGCTAATCACAATAATCTTTGTGTCCTGAATAATTTAAATGGCGATACCTTTGTATTTCTGCCACAAGTCGTTGTCCTCCACCAATGTTTTCTGCGCGGACCGTCCACGTAGTGTTTTTCTCAGGACGCCGTTGCGGAGAACTGAGCGAAGGGGTGTCTGACAAAATGAGGCAATTTTTCATGTATAATCCCACCTTAACTCTTGATATGGTTTCGTTTTGTTCCCTATCGCACTACTCAACTTGCCCCAACTAGTGTAGTGTTGACACCAATGGCCGCTGACTGCTCTGCTTTTTGACTACGACACTGGAGGCCGCCATTGCTCCACCTTTGCTGTAGTACCTCCATATGGCCGCTATTCCCCCATTGGAATGCATTGGACTTTAGACATGTTAAAAACAACTTTAATGCTCGGTGCCTAATGTTTTAGAAGTGGCTAGAGCTAGATATTCCTCCTGTGATTACGCTGAGTTAAAAACAATCTGGGGCACCGGGCTGGTTTTTTAGAAATCTTAATAATTAATGAGGGCCTGACTTTGATTGACAGGCCGTTTACGTCGCTGCCTGGCTATGGGCGTGATTACAACAGAAATACACGCCCATTACACGCCCCGCGAGGGCCAAGCAGGGATCTACAGTCAAGATCCCGCCCTTATGCCCTTTTTAGGAACATGCTTCGTCAGAGCTGGAGAGGAGGAGCCTGTAAATCCGCCATGATTTCTCCTTCGAACGTGGTCATTGTGGTAAACGGGGAGGAGTGAGGAGGAGCTGTCTATTCTTTATACAGTCTATGATTGACACAGTGAGAAATGTCAGCTGGAGGTGATGATACTTAAAAAAACTGCGATCTCAATGTAAAGAACAGGAGGGCGAAAGGGGAGGCGGCGAAGAGCTCGTCGTAAGTCAGCGTTTTTTTGTAGCACACCACGCCTCAGCCGACCCCCGAACAAAGCTAAGTAACCAGCATTTGGCTACTGTTCATGTCAAGCCATTGTCTTGTGTTAAATCAGTATTTTGCTTACACTCGAATGAAAGAACAAAGTATAGCTTACAACCGAGGAATGCTTTTAGGTCCCGACCCCCACACTGTCAGAACGATACGTCTGCCTAACCTCAAAGTTCAGTGCTCCTGCATGCTGCAACATTTTTTCTCTCGGTTTAGGGCCATGCGGCGCATCATAATTATTTAGAACTAGATGCAGCCCAGCACAGCGTGAAGAAAACAACAGAGCGAACGGGATAAGGTCAGCAATGGCACAAGAACAACAGAGGAATGGTGGATATTATTGTTTTAAAGTGAGCAAACACGGAAAAACAGAGGTCACTCGGGGATAGAGAGGAATATTCATGGTGTTTGTTCTGTAAAGCAGATGGCAATTATGTTTGCAAATTACTATTTTTAAATTCTAAGGAGTGAGATTTATTCATGATTTCTTTTCCCTTCCCCCCCCTTTTTTTTGCCATTGTCAGTAAAACGCGTTCACAATGTAGGAGGAAGATTTGCCAAGAATGTGGAATAGACCAATCTGAAATCTGAAAACAATGGTATGAACAAACTGGGGGTGGGGGGGAATAAAAAGTCAAGCCAACAAGCCAGACATTGTAATGGAAAACAAGAAGAACTGTGCGCATTGATTGACGTCGCAATAACTTCTGAAAGCAACACTTTAGTTAAAGGTTAGGAAAAACTGTCCAAATCTTGAAATCACGTTACATTGTGGGGAATGAAGACACACACTGTACCTGGGGTCATTGCTGGCTTGTTCGAAATCCCAGAGACATGATGTATGCTCAGAAAACCACCTGTTTATCTATAATGGACCTAAGGTATAAAACAGTAAACCTTTAGAAGAAAAACAATGAAAACGCTTGGTTGTTCAAACTAAAGCAATCAAAATGACTTTGTTGTGACATTCAAAATGTCGCTGGGTCAGTGTGGCCGAGTTTGTAAGTAGTACCTCACTGTACTGCTTTATCTAATGCTTGGCCAAGTGTGGAGTCTATAATGCAGTGCGGGCTGTGGATGTAAATGAAAACAATACATCAGCATTGCACTGAAAACACCTGCACCTGCACCAGCGACATGAAATAGTGCAGCGCCGTGAGTGGAATTCACAAAAAGGAAAAACCTTTTACCTTGGTGGACCCTTCTAGGAGAGACGGGGTGTTCACACTGCTGCAAGAGCAACCCCCTAGCGTCTCACAACATGGGATCCTATGGGGACTTTGCACCTGCCAAAACCAAACTTTTAAGCCTGGTTCCAAAGAATAATAGAGTTTCTACAAATATATTCTGAGGAGGGTTATTGTTGATGTTCTGCTCTGTTGGGAGGAGTCAGATCTGCCATCGTGATTTCTTGAATTTGAAACTGGATGAGTACATTTGGGATCTATCTAATAGCAATAATTTAACTTGTCTTACCAACAGCGAGCAGGTAATGTTTTAAAGCCTGCTTTTAACTCCTTTATCCCTGTCAACATGTCATGTGATTGCAACAAATGGTATTCAAAATCTTGTTGTTCCTTTAAGTATACCCGGAGCATTCTCTGGGATGCACATTCAGTCTTTCTTCTTTTAGCCAATGGATAACCAAACAATGTTGCCATCTCGGGTTAAGGGCTTTCAAAATGTGGTTGACACTTCCGAGTGTTTAAAAGCTCCAAAAAGGTGATCTATTGTCGAAATGTGGTCCTTCGATGACAATGCTTGTACCTCTTTGGTGGTCCAGTATGTCGCCTGCTGTCCAGAGATGAAGCCCACCAGAGCAGGGTTCCCGTTGGAGCTGGTGGCATCGAAGGTGACACAGAAAGGACAGCCGGTATACGCGCCGGTGACGATCTCCCCTGAGAATCCCCGGGCTTTCCAGAAGGCCTGCAGACGGGAGCGCCAGATTCACACAGACAGTTTAAGTTAACAGAGTCGGTTGCACAGCTAACACTGCACACAATCACCCCACACCTGAAGACATTCCAGCCTGGGCGGAAGAAAACACACCCGGGCTTTATTCAGAGTTAATGGAGTGTAGCGTAATCACCTGAAATTAAACCATACCACGGTGAAGGTGATCGTGAATGTCATGCATTTCCATTCTCTAGGAAAGGGAGCAAATTAAGTAGAAAGTGTGTCCTACATTAATAAAGTGAATGTAGGACAATTAATCTGAAGTTTTTTCAGTCGATTAGTGATATGGGGGAAGACATTAAAATTTTCTACCATTTTATTCTTTTATTTCATCAGGTTTAAATTCATGCTTTTACTTTTATCCGACATATTAGATACAAAGATTTATTCCGAAATAAGTTGGATAGCTTATTAATTTATTTTATCTTTTATTATATATAATTTCTACAGCGTCTAGATTTTGTCTCTAAAGTGTGAGGAAAAAAATATTTTAGGAAAACAGCTTAAGAAACACACACACACACACACAATCTCTTTCTCACCCTCCGCGGGCGGTCTCTTTTTTCCTCCGAGCTCGGGTCCTCTACCAGAGGCCTGGGAGCTTGAGGGTTTTGCGCAGCTTTGCTGTTTCTAGAACTACGCCTTCACCCTCCAGGCCTTCTCCAGCTCTTCTCTAAGATCCTTGTATTTCTCTTGTCTCTTTTTCCTGACGTTGCCACCACAACGCCCTTCCTCTGCTCTCTGTCCACCATCACAATGTCCGGTTGGTTCGCTATTACCATCCTGTCCGTCTGTATCTGGAAGTCCCACAGGATCTTCGCCCCCCTTTGATCTTGGGGTTTTCAGCCCATACTCTGCACAGATGCTCCTGTACACTATGGCACTTGGCTCCGTGTAAGCGTTCCCTACCAGCGTCTTGCACCCTGCTGCAATGTGCTGGACGGCCTCAGGGGCCTCTCAGCCCACACCTCGCCTGATGTGGTAGATCTGGGCGTCTACATATGCTCAAAGCCTGCTCCTGTACAGCCAGGATGAGAGCCTCTGTGCTGCCGTTCAGTCCAGCTCTTCGTAGGATATCTTGACACCAGCCCCTTCAGTTTTGTTTCGGTGGTACGTCCCCCCCCCCAGCACCTCATCCCCTGTTCCCCATTGTCTGAGACATTCATTGAGCACGCTGAGGCCTGTTGAGCATGTTGAGGCCTTTTCCTTGTGTCAAACTCAAGGCCCATGGGCCAGATGTGGCACGCCATGTCATTTTATGTGGCCCGCGAGAGCTTAAAAGTTTTGAGTGTCTAAAAATAAATACTAACAAATAAATTAAGACCAAAAACTACATTTCCCACAATGCCTTTCGACTACGCTAGCCGCGGCAGTGTCCATGCCAACGAGTGGAATTGAGATATAAATAATGATCCCAAAATGTCCAGAAAGAGAAAAGTTGTTGCAGACGGAAGACTGTTTCAAGAAAGATGGGAAGGCAAATACTTGTTTGTGCTTCAAGGAGAAAGACCGCTATGTCTTTTGTGTTACGAGGCGGTGTCGGTTGTCAAAGAGTACAATCTGCGTCGACATTTTGACACCAAACACGGAGCTAAGTACGCTAAAGCTAGCCTTCAAGAAAAGCAACAAATTGCCCAAGAATTAAAAGGCAAACTGCGGTCGCAGCAGAGTTTGTTCATGAAATCCACAGCCAAAAACGAGGCTGCGGTGAAAGCTAGCTTCATTGTGGCTGAAGTAATCGCCCACGCTTCCAAGTCTTTTTCAGAGGGAGTGTTTTAGAATCAGTGCTGAAGGTCTGTGAGCAGGTGTGTCCCCACCAGTTACAGACTTTTAAAAATGTCAGTTTATCAAGAAACGCCATCGCCGGCCGAGTGAAGGAACTAGCAGAAAATCTTACAACACAGCTGGCCGAGGAGACACGCAGCTACACCGCTTTTTCATTAGCTGTTGATGAAAGCACAGATAACACGGACACAGCGCAGTTATCAATTTGTATTAGAGGCGTAAAGTCGGACCTCTCTATCACTGAGAAGCTGTTGGATGTGGCTGCAATGCATGGGACCACGAAGGGACAGGACATTTTTGATGCGGTGAAGAAGTCCGTAAATAAATCCCATTGCAGTGGGAAAACTTGGTAGGATTAACTACAGACGGTGCACCGGCAATGTGTGGAGGAAAAGTGGGCTTGGTTGGACTAATGATGGGGAAAATGCAAAAAATGAACTGTCACACACCTCTGATAACGTATCATTGCATTATCCATCAAGAAGCTTTGTGTGGGAAGGTGCTGGGGACGGAGGACATTGTGACCACAGTCATGAAAACAGTGAACTTCATTCGGGCGCGTGGCCTGAATCACCGTCAGTTCCAGCAGTTTTTGCTGGAGATGGGCTCGGAACACGGGGATGTGCTGTACCATACAGAAGTGCGGTGGCAGAGTAGGAGCAAAGTCCTCAAGCTCTTTTTATGCAGAGTAAAGGAAAACTCATGTCTGAACTATCAGATCCAAAGTGGATGTGTGACTTTGCTGTGTTGTGTGACATAACCGACCATCTCGCCCAGCTGAATCAGAAACTGCAGGGACGCAAACAAGTCATCACGCAGATGTCCGACACGATCACGGCTTTCCAGCGTAAATTGGACTTATGGATGTGGCAAGTGAAACAGGACAATCTTGTCCACTTTCCTGTTTGTCGGAGCATGTCAGCCTCATTTCCCGAGACTTTTTCATGTGCTCAGTTGGCTACCAAACTGAGCTGGTTAAAGACTATGAGTATGATCTGTGCTTCTCTGACTTCAGAGCACAACAGTCTGGCTTTGACATCTTTGCCAATCCTTTCACCACCGATGTCTGCACTGCACCCCAACACCTTCAGATGGAGCTAAATGAGCTTCAAAGCGACAGCAAAGTTCCAGGATGCTGCAATCCAGGACTTTTAGCGTCTGCTGCCCCCTGGTTTGATGCCACAGCTTCGACTTCATGCTGCCCGTGTTCTGTCCATGTTTGGGAGCACCTATCTGAACAGTTTTTTTCCATAATGAATCTGAACAAAAACAAGCACAGATCACGCCTCACGGATGACAACCTCCATTGCCTCAGCACAGGACCTACAACCAGACATTGACACACTGGCAACGGGAAAACAGTGTCAGACATCTGGTCAGAAAACACACAGGTAAGCAACTTAATTAAAATATAATAAAATGTAATTCAACCAAGAAGAAGAACAGTTAAACCGTGTGCAATTTATTGATTGTGCTTGCATTTTGTTTTGTGTTTATCATTTTCAGAACATGATCAATCGATAGTAGAGAGAGAATCCACTTGGTGTGTTCAAGACGGGCAGCATCTCCTCATCAAAGTCTAACCGAAAAACTTGACCAGTATAGTTGAGTCAACCTTTATTTTGGTCTTTTTAGTTGATTACATATTATTTATGTGTAGCTGCTGTTGTAATTGTTTGCAGGTCTCATGTGTGTATGCAGACAAATTGTTGTCATCAAACCATCAGTTGGATGTGTGCAGCCTTTTTTTGTAAAATGCTACATGTGTCATACATGTTCTTTGCAGCTCAGCTTTATGTTATTTTTCTTTATTCACTTGGACAGTTTGATCCTTCATTAATGGAGTTATGTGGGTTTTCATAAGCGGACAAAATTTAAAAGGATTTATGTTAGAGCAACAAGCAAACATGTTTTCTATGCAACTGTAATTGTCACTTGAATAAGTTATAATAAATAATTCGTTATTTAACATTAAGGAGTAGTTACATTTATTTTACATTACATTCGATTACATTTAGTTACATTTATAAGTTACATCTGGCCCTTTGAGGACAGCCATTATGCTGATGTGGCCCTCGGTGAAAATGAGTTCGACACCCCTGTACTAATGGATCTTGGGTGTTCCCTCCATAGTGGCTCTTGCGCTCACGGACCTTCCTTACAAACTCAGAATACAGGATATTGGGTGAAACTTTTGTGTCTTAAATCTGCCTTTGTTAGTGATTTGTTGGAGTTGTCATTAAAGTTAACTCTGCAGGCGGAAATTTGTAAAAATGGCCATACCGCCTTTGCTCCGCCCAGTCCCGTCAGACCTTGGAAGCTAAGCAGGGAAGGGCCGGGTCAGTACTGGGATGGGAGACCGTTTGGTAACACCAGGAAGCCTAGCGAATGTAGTGAGTGAGTGGTTGGTGGTGGTCGGAGGGGCCGATGGCACAGACTGGTTGCCTCTCTTCCGTCAGTCTACCCCAGGGCAGCTGTGGCTACAACAGTAGCTTACCACCACCGAGTATGGAGTGAATGAATAATGACGACGGTGTAGCGCTTTGAGAAACTTGGTAATATAGGCTTGTAAAGCGCAATACAAGTGTAAGCCATTATTATTATTATTAAATTGACTGAGAGCGTACACACACTTGGATTTGTTGATGTTTTGCTGCATAGATACAATTACGATTGAAAATATTAAACATTATTTATGTAGAGCCACGAGCCCCGCTGATACTGTCCTCAAGAAGGCCATTCATAAATTCAGCTAAGTGTTAAATTCTTGACTCTGCTCATCCCGAGCCTCCCACCTGTCCTGTGTCCTGATCTCCTCCTCAAACAACCACTCCAAACAACTTCCGCTGCTCTCCATCTGCACCCAGGGGTCCAGGCGAGGCCATTACACTGTGTCCACACCACTCGTAATGGCAGCTGAGATGAGAATGGCAGGGCCGTGGAGAGTGTGGCGCAGTCACAGGTGAGTAGAGCAGCAGATGTGGGAAAAGCACCCCCTCAGGGCTCTGGATCTGAGCGGGACAGGCTGCCGTTGCCCCGCTGAACGCAGAGCGGCCGACACATGGATCACAACGCAGGCATTTTGCTGAACACGCAAGCGCCGAAGCACATGGGGGAATGATGGTCCACTAAACTCTGCCTGCACCCAGCTTAGACCGCACATATGCTGGCAGCCATCTGCTCTGGCAACTCCTCAGTTTGCTGCAGTATCACGCTGGGGTGGAGTGATTCTGGTGTTAAGAAGATGTGTAAATCTAATTAGGGGTGCACTATTGGCAGAGCGGTTAGCGCTGTAATCTCAAACATGAGATTGTAGGTTCAGCGCCGGGCTATCCAACTATAAAAATACTAACAACAGCTTGGCGTTAACACAAATTAAAACCTTTGAACGCATAAAACGCTTCAGTAGGCCATTATCCATCGTCTTACCAGGGACAAGTGTTTTAACCAAAGACACAACTCAACACACTGATGAAGCTGCGATCAGACAGCACACTTTTTCATTTTTAGTACGTAGTTGGCAGTGATGCCAGTAACGCGTTACTATTTCCAAACAAGTAATCAGATTTAAGTTACTTTTCCAAATCACTGTGGGTTACTATTTTGTCATTTTCCTTTGGAAAAAAATACATTTATTTTTGCATCTCGACGAGCGACGTAACAAAGTCACGTTTTTAGCCTAAAAACACTAACACTGGGGGAGAGAGATGGAAATACTTTTTACTTTTCTGAGTCTGCGTCGCTTTGTTGATGTTATTGTTAAAACACAATTCCAATAAAGTGAGTGTTGGTAAAAGGGTTTGTCATTAGTGTGTTGAGGCGGTGGAGATTTTGTCGGCCGTAGCTGATTGTAACTAATAAAGTAACTTGTAATGTAACTTAGTTATTTTTAAAACTAAGTAATCAGTAAAGTAACTAAGTTACTTTTCAAAGGAGTAATCAGTAATATATTACTTTTTCAAGTAATCTGTGGCAACACTGGTAGTTGGTTTAATGTTACAATTGCAGGCTTGAGGTCTCCGTTTAGTCAGATTGTATCGTTTGCTCATGTTTTTCCTCGTCCTATTGTGGTCATCTGTGAAAATAAACGTATCCACAGTTCATTGCCCGGGGACCCTTCTCTAGACACTCCTCTTTAGGAGTACCTGGAGCAGGTATTTTATGATCGAGAGCGTGGTGTCCCGCACTGCTCGGCTTCTCCTCCCCGTCCTCCTTCCTCTTCCTCCTGCGCAGCTCCCTCCGCTCCACAACAGTCTTTTACCGTTTTCTCCTCGTTTGTCCTTGTTTTGTTTCCTGTAGCGCCTCCACTGTGCTGCAGGTGTGTGTGTGTGTGTGGGGGGGGGGGCTTTTGGTGCCGCTTCAGTGTTTCAGAAGAAGAAATGTGTAGGTCTCAAATGTGTTTAGCTTATAAGCTAGCTGGGTCCCTCGTGGCTAGTTCGGACAGTAAATATTCGGGGCAGTAAAAAAAAAAAATGCAATGTTTACGTGCAAAGTAGGAGCATAAAAAGCATAAAAATACTTTGTTATGCGAATGCTTTTTTGGCCACATTGGCCATCTGAGACGGAAATTGCCTCAGTGCTAATCATTTGATAACATTTAAAGCAAAATAACTCATGACATTAATGTTTTTACATTTAATTGCCGTATTTGGTACAGTATAGGCCTACAAGTAATCCATTTTCTACATGACAGCTGTGAGTATGAAGGTTTTAATAAAGATAAAGTGAAGATAGAGTCAACAAATGCGGTAACATTTTTGGAATGCCTGGTGTGTTTCTCCTTTGTTTTTCTCGATTGATGAGATACTAAATTCCACTGACTGCGCCCAGCCGCCACCTGACTGCACACATTTCTCAAAAACAGGACTCTGCTGCCCAAACCAAAACTCACATTTTTTCTTTTTTCTTTTCAGAGACTGGACAATTTGCTAATTTGACCATACTCTTCACTCATGGCACATACGATCCAAAAACTGAACACCACGAGGCAGAATTAGGACACGTCTCAACAGAACTCTCACACAGACCTCAAACACAATCCTTTTGATGATATTGAGTGTATGTATTCTCATTTGCAAACATTCATTCAGTGCATTACATTATCATAGTGTATCGTAATCTCTCCACCAAAGCCCACAGAATGAACATGTTTTCATTTTCATTCTGCTACTTTCCTTACTTCGATTGTGGCTCTTTGTGGAAAAAGAACTCCAAAACGTGCAAAAGAATTCAGTGATTCTAATCTATGGCTTCTCGTGTTGTACACCATGACTTGTTAAATTCAATTTAGATTCTCAGCAGCCAGCAGTTGCAAATAAGGAGCATGCGAGAAACAGCACTAGGGCACTGCTCCTCCATGCCTTGTTATTTTTATTTTTAATTGGTCCATAAACTTGACTGGAAACATCACAATAAGGCATCTTTTGACTTGTCCTCTAGCAGCCATAGTTTTAGCCCAATTTAAACTGAAAAATGGTGGTCCTTTGGCCTGTATAATCAGAATCTTTGAATGTGAATATGACTATAATACCAGTTAGCATTTCAGTAGACCATCTAAAAAGGCCCCTTCTCTTCTCTGAGTGCCAAGAACGTGCTTACAGTACCGGTACCCCAAGCGTGTCTGCATTAATCCTTCTTCACACTTCACCTCACGCTTGCCGCTTCCTTCTGCCAAGACTCTATTAGCCAAAAACTGCTGTGTTTTATGAGAAAGGTCTGCCTGACTCAAGGATGGGCCTGACTCTTCTCACACATTCAAACAGGATCAATAAGATTGATTTTATTTGTACAAGGAGGGATGCTGACAGCTGGAGCCTCTGAATACACAAAGCCTGAAGATAAGAAGTCGCCACCTGGGTGTAACTAACTGCTCTGATCTGGGGTTACTGCAGTGGGTCAGGTCTAGGTTCATCAACACCATGTGCCCATAGAATGAGATCAGCAGACTGAGTGAACGTCCAACATGATCAGGTTATTCCACCGATGGGGTTCTTCTTCTTCCCATATGTGACCCGTCTCTAGAACGGGGATCACTTTCTCGCAAATGCAGATTATTTTAGTTGAGACCACGAAAGAAGCCTCCCCATGTTTGAGAACCCAGTTTTGATACATTTAAAAGCGCACCATTTTAGGTAGAAATCTCCTTGTCTTTCCTTCAGATTCTGGGGGCGTGTGTGTATTTGCATACCGGTAAGCGGCTCTTGTCTCCTTCTCTTTGCCCTCGCCCTCCAGGGCCCAGCGTGGCTACTTGTTATGCACGCTCTATCCGAAAGAGGCGATATGAAGTGGATTTACACTTTTTAATCAATTTGTCGCCGCCATAGAACCTCACAAAGAAGAAGAATGGTGGCTTTATTAATCACGGATATTTGGCGCCGCTTCCTCATGAAGAGCCTCGATAGCAAAGCAGCGACAGCGGGACAGAGACATTTTGCTTCCCAGACGGGACAAGACTTTTCCCGCGGCAGCTTCACCGTTAAAAAAAAGCTTCCCAAAAAGCACCGAACTGTAAGTCTTTTTATTACGGTGGATTTTGCCTTTGACTATTTCTCACGTTTGAGATAATGAGTTCCCACATTCAAATTTCCACGTCTTCTCCAAATATGATCAGATTTCCATGTGCTACACATTGTTGGAAACTTTGGAGACTACACGTTCATAATCTATGTCCAACTCAACATGCCCCCAAACCGAGCTGTGTCCTCCGTTCTCGTGTTCTAAGGTTCTAATGCCAGGATTCATTGGGCTCACATTGTGAAAGAGTGGATCAGGGAGCACGAGATCGATCGGCCATCACAGAGTCCAGCTCTTAACCGCATTGAGAATCTTTGGGATGTGCTGGAGAAGGCTTTGCGCGGTGGTCACATTCTCTCATCATCGATACAAGATCTTGGTGAAGAAAAAATAATGCCACACTGGATCTTTTGACGCTGCAGAAGCTCATTGAAACAATGCCAGAACAAATGTGTGCTATAATTAAACTAAATGTGGTCCAACAAAACAACAAAAGATGTTGCTTTTTTTTTTGTGTATTTATTTCTTGGGGAGTCAAGCAGTGTACTGTGGCAGAGGTGAAAAGAAAGTGCAGTTTCAAACTTTGTACCGGAAGATGAGATGAATCCAAATGAGCTTCACTTTTAACTTCGCACCTGTTGGGTTGTTACCACATGTGATCCCGCACAGAATCTGCAAAACATTCTACTCACGTTGTGGTACGTGACGATGAATTTGATCATGTGACCCACGGGCATCCTCTGGGTCAGATACTCTCTCTGGCTCGGCAGGGGGGGCTTGTACTCGATCTTAGCTGTAGACAAAAACAATCCAAACACTTTATGTCATTTTAATGGTGCATTAAAAACATTTCTTGCAGTAAACCGTAAGTATGAAGAAAAAACAGCTGATCTTTCCATAGCCACAATCGAGAGCAATTCATCGTTGCTGGTTTAACCCCTTAACTGCCGTAAGTTGTAACGGCAAATGTAACGTAAGTTGTGTTTCACTCACACAGATCTCACACATATTTTTTAGAAAATAGAAGGTCTTGGCTTTCAAATTAGGTCTCACACTGGCATATAGACTGTAAGCTCTCCAGTCAATACACTTTGAGACTTGGATGTAAATAATTGTTAACCCTAACCCTAGGGTGGCAGTTAAGTGGTTAATAAAGCGGCCCTTTATGAACGCAGAAGAACCACATAACATTTAAAAAAAAAATATTCAAGGCTTAGGTCGTGTCCGCAGCACGTAGGTATGTAATTTCAGAAAAAAAAATACAGTAGAGCCATGCGGTGCTACTAGCTAGCATCGGATTATTCAATCGACTTTGCTGCCTGGTAAAGATGACAAACTTTAAGAAAGCTTCTGACTGAAGCATGTTTAAATGTTATGTTCCTTAGTCTGTAGCTTTTCAAACGATGCAGGCGGTTGTGTTTCAGATCAGGGTGCAATAGCGTTAGCTCTCAGTGCAGAAAGTTTTCTTTTGCACGCCACAGATTTGACTTTGTCCCGGGGAGGGTAAAGTGTGGAGTTATTCAGATCCACCTCGTTCACCTGTTCACTTGCCATGACAGCGGCGCTCCTCATACTCACTCATTCTGCCAAAAGCTTGCAATGATTAGGGGAGCGGGGACCCCTTGTGGTGTAAAACCATAAATGAACAGAGGCACGTTAAGAATGACCGGTGGTGGTTTGCTGGTGTATTTTGTGATTATCTTCTAGCGCCATAACCACGATTATTAAACAGTGTGGCGTTGATTAATTGCTGCAGTTTTTATTGGCGATTAACAATATGATTGCATATGTCCCATCCCTAGGCAGGAGGCAGGGGATAACACAGGTTTACTCATGGTAGCCTTATAGATAAAGATAAGCCTGAGCCTCTGTCTCCTGAAGTTGCACTGCGATAAAGTGTGTCCAGACCTTTATAAATCCAACTCTTGTCGCTTAAGAAATGGGTGAAATGTGTGTATTTGGAGCTTTATTTATTGTTCTATATCTTGTTCTATTTTATTATCCTCAATTTTGATTTGCCTTCTCTTATAACGTTGTTATTATTATTGCAAATCTGTTCCACCATCGCATCGCTCTGGCAGTTGCGAACCCTTTTTTTTCCTGACAAGGGCAATAAAAATGATTCTGATTCTATTTGTCAGTCTCTCTGTCAGTGAAAATGTCAGAGGAAAAAAACAAGACTTCAAAAGGTCTATTTGAACATAATCTCAATGCTTCAACTTGTCAGCAATGTGTCCTGTGAGAATGATGATCTGAAAATGTGTCTAAGGTGAAATCGGGCCTGTGATTGTAAAAGAGGAGAGGCCTACAAACTGCAAGTTTGAGGTTGATGGGGGAAACTGCTATGCTACTTTACAGTACGGCCACTATATGAAAATGTTGAAAAAAAGATAACAATGGGTTCAGTGATGTAGTATTTATTTATCTAATTAAAATATAATGCAATTTCCAACACCAAATAAAATATGTTTATTTCTCTCCAGGGCTGCCCTTTGTCACCGGTTCTGTTCATTACCTTTATGGACAGAATTTCTTGGGGAACCAGGAGCTCATCTCTGCTGTTTGCAGATGATGTTTTTTCTGTTGGCTTCATTAAATCAGGACCTTCAGTGTGCACTGAGGTGCTTTGCAGCCAAGTGTCAAACGGCTGAGAAGAGAATCTGCACCTCCAAATCCGAGGCCATGGTTCTCCACCGGAAAAAGCTCGGTGGACAGTCCTTTCCTGAAGTGGAGGAGTATCTCGGGGTCTTATTCCCGAGTGGGGCGTCTGCAGTGTTGGGTGACTGTATCGGACTGTTGTGGTGAAGAGGGAGCTGAGTCTGAGGCAAAGCTCTCAATTGACCGATCGATCTACGTTCCCACCCTCACCTATGGTCATGAGATCTGGGTAATGACCAAAAGGACAAGATCGCGAATACAAGCGGCCGGAATGAGTGTCCTTCCGCAGGGTGGCTGGGCGCACCCTTCGAGATCGGGTGAGGAGCTCAGTTACCCGGGAGGAGCTCGGAATAGAGCTGCTGCTCTTTCACGTTGAAAGACGCAGCTGAGGTGGCTTAGGCATCTTTTTTGGGTGTCCCCTGGTCGCCTCCATGTTCCGGGCATGTCCTATTGGGAGGAGGCCTTGCGGAAGACCCAGGACACACTGGAGGGACTATGTCTCTAAGCTGGAGAGGCAAGTCTGGGCATCTCTGCTCAGGCTGCTGCCCCCACGACCCAGCCAGCAGAAGAAAATAGATGGATGGATATTTCTTTCCTTCTGAAAAAGACCAGAAAGATCATTCTAAATGTGCTTTAAAGTTCTAATTTTGTTCAGTTCAACCTCATTTTAAGTGTGGCCACATTTATACCTACTAAAAAGAGTATCCGTTTCATTATTTTTGACAACTCTTCCAACTATATGTGCAAAATACCCCTTGCTGTGAGGCCTGCCCAATGTTGGGGACCACACATAACACACATACACATTTATTCTACACACCAATGACTGGCTCTTTGCCCAGCGTTTTAACAAACGAACGAGATGGACACATCATTTACAGACTGTAAATGGCAGAATGTCAGTCAGCTAAAAATAATCCCCTTAATGCTGAAATTAATGAGCGCTCAAAGTAGGGGGGGAACTCGCCAACAATACATGGATAAGTGTAATTAATTTCGACGTGGACTCTCCGACTTTCCAATGACGACTTGGCGCATGGATTGCTTGTCAACTGAGGCCCATTGCTTTTGACGCGGGAATGAGCCAAGGTTAAAAACTTGAAAGCGTTTCACCTCATTATTTGTCGAGTCAAATTTTGGAGGATGGTTAAATCAAGTAAAAGCTGGCACCGGGGGCCTTGAAACAATAAACACGTCGACGCTGACACGCTTGTTATTCGGGCAAATGTGGCGTGACAAGTCGCGGCAGCTCGACGTCGACGCTAAATCATTTGGATGTGAACAAACATGTCATTCTGCAGACGGATGAGATGGACGGGCAGGACGAGGGTGAGGGAAATGTTTTGGAACTTGGAGCATATGACCTTTTGTCAAATTTGAGTCAGGCAGGCCTTGAAATGTTAAAAGAAAGAAGAAAACAACAAAAAATAATAATAATAATTCAATTCAATGGAAGCGACCTCGGTCTCTCCTTGTGCAGCCGAGTTTTTTTCCTTTTTCTGCGAACTGTATTTGTGGTTTCTGTGTTCCACATTGTTTTCTGGATACTTTTGTACGTCTTTGACGAGTTTTTGTGGAGGTTTGGTGGATTTGTTTACTTTGAGAGTCCCAAATGGTCCTGAAGAAAGCAGCTTTTTAAAGGTAAACAAAATGCTAGCTTTTCAGCTAAACCCATTTGAGACCTACACATTTCTTCTTCTGAGACACTGAAAAGGCACCAAGAGCCCCCCCTGCAGCACAGTCACAAGAGGATCTACAGGAAACAAAAAAGGACAAACGAGAGGTGGTGAAAGACTGTTGTGAAGTGGAGGGAGGAAGAGAAAGGAGGAGGTCGAGCTGACCAGTGCAGGACACCACGCTCTGAAATAGGGACAAACCCAGGAGGCGCGGCACTATTTCAGAGGATCAGAGGAGACAGAGGGCAGCCAGCCAGGTTTCTCCCGAGTGCTACAGTTCCCCCGACCTCCAAGGTCATGCGGGTCAGGTTGACACACAGTGGCAGCTCAGGACTAACACCTGAACACTATTTTGTTGTACACGTGTACAACGACAATAAAGCACTTACTTACTTACTTATTTACTTACTTAAATCTGAAAGTACTATGCGAGTGGTGAGTAACTGACAAATTAAGACACATTAATTGTTCAGCATATGGAATCTGACAATATCTATGCCCAATGACTGCACATTTGGTATAGAACTATGCAATTAATCACAATTAAATTATCTTTCCATAATCACAATTTTTATTTAAACTACAGCTCAATGTCCATTTCATCACCTGTCACTGTCACACAGTGTTTTTCATGACCAAATAGGATATACGAAAGTGGTACAGGAATGTCAACAACTCTGTCCTGTCTTCTGTCCTGTGTCCTTTTTGCTTCTCTGCAGCCTGCTGATCCTCTCTGTGTTTATTATAGTAATGAATGCCACATCTAAATCTAAATGTCTCTTGTAGTCTTTCCTCTATCCAGAAAATGTTTAATTTACACAATGCTGTCTAGTATTTTTTGTATTTATTTTGATCTCCATTACAAAAAATAATTGTTAAAGTGATTGGCTATGTCCAGTGGCTTTGTAAAAAAAAGAACCCCCTGAATTTCTTCCCATCATAATATTTAGGATACTCCATCATTTCTTGCTATCATGTTTCTCATTTATGATCAGATTTTTATAATACAATTTCCTTTTGTTTTTGTTTAATTTAGTTGCGTAATTTCTCAGTTTTCGGTATACCTGCCAATTTGATTCATAAATAGAGATAGTTGCCACTTTTTTGGCCTCATCTCTTTGTACCATGCAGTACGTTTAAGTTCAGCATCAATCCAACCCACTCTTACTTTTTTTTTACTTCTCTTTTTTAGAGGAGCATGTTTATCACTTACTTGTGAAAACATTTTATTAAAGGTTTCTACTGCATCAGCTAGATTATTAGTCATCAATACATCATCCCGACAAATGTTACGGACATCCTCAATAAAATTACCTTCAGTAAAGTGTTTGTATGACCTTTTTACAATTATTTTATGTCCTCCTGAACTCTGGTTTTCCTCACCATTGCTGTTAGGTTATGATCATTACAGCCAACTGGGACGGATATAGCTGTGGTGCAAAGGTCGCCAGAGTTAGTGAAGATATGGTCGATCAAAGTAGATGTTTTTGTTCCATCAGTTCTACAGCATATCCGAGTTGGTTTGGTCACGAGCTGTGTTAGACCGCATGCCTCAGTAATGGATTGAAGTTTGTTCCTCAAAGGACACTTGGTTTTGTCGCCTTACTCCGGAGAGCTCCAATACGGGGCGCTCTCATGATCTCCAGTGGCACGTCTTTTAGCGTGGGGAACCACAGTGGGAGCTAATGCTTTATATATTATATATTATATCTCTTTTCCACTCACAGAGCCCATGCACAACAATGTTATTTCGTCTGCTCCGATCCTCTAGTTCAGCCAACTTTGTCTCCATTGTTGTCACAGTTTTGGACAAGGCTTTAGACGTCTGCTCCACTCTTGCCGTGGGTGGAGTGAGAAGTCTCAGGGAAAGCTTTTAAAAACAGAAAATGCTCCTGTGTGTTGCGTAAACAAAGACGAGATAAAAGCGTGAATCACCAATTCAAGATCACAGTTGAACGAAATTGGCCTTCACTTGGCAAGTGGTACAAACAGGTTTTGACCAAATGTCTAGGATGACTGTCCAGATACAAAGACAAAGAACTAAGGTGATTCACGATCAACTGAACTGTCTTGAGCAAAGCTGTTGTTAAGCCAGGCGGAAGATCACATACTGGACTCGTATTTACCGGTTGGGATCATATTCCATTCCAAACTCTATCAACAGATCATATAGCGATTAATTTTGTCAGTTAGCTTTTATAAATCTCAACAACCCTCTTGGAGACCCCTCTAGAAACACCACTGCTTTATGGTCCAAACTTGGAGAACCACTGCTATATCTTAAAAGTACACAGCAGTCTAAACTTCCCTCTCATTAACATAGAAGTCATACTGGTTTGTCCTCGGCAAACTGTCAGTCCATTGCTTTGTCACAGTGAGCTGAAGGAACAGCAGGCTGTCCTTACTAACGTCTTCCCTGTCAGAATGAGAGGCGAACACAGAATGGCACTCAGATCAAGTCAGCACGTCACAGCCACCGTCCCGGGATGCCACCTCTCCAAGGGGCGTCACAAAAAGACCAATAAACCAAAGCGTCAAGAGAGATCACAGTCTTCCAAACTGTCTGCAATTCTGCTTTCAGTTCAAGTTATTTTCTGTATATAGACACTAGGCCAGAATGTACAATACGGCTGTGCAATATCGCGATAATTATATTATTGTGATATTTCACTAAACCATTTTGATATGTTCCATTCTACTTTGAAAAAGTAGAAAACTATTAGATATTAGATTAATTAGACTATTACATTAAACTGGTTGTTTTTTTTTAGTAAGACATAAGATTTGTTTACCTGCTTTTCTAGTTTCACTTCCTTTCTTGGTGTAACACTCGATCATAAAATCGTCTGGAATCCTCACATTACAAAAATTAAAACTAATGAATAAATCAAAATATATCATTGACAGCAAAGCTCTATATACTGTTCACTTATCCTCCCTGAGATCTGGGGAAATGTGTATAAAAGTAATCTTGACCCATTGTTTAAAGTTCAGAAAAAGGTAATAAGAATAATCCATTTAGCTGGATACCGTGAACACACACATCCATTATTCCTTCAATGAAAAACAATGACATTTGTGGACCTAACTGAATTCGAGATGGCTCAAATCATGTCCAAAGCCTCACAAAAGTCGCCTCCTGAAAGTATACAAAATATGTTCTGCAAACGAGAAGAATGAGTTTTGATATAGAGCACTCCAGAACTACCTTGAAAAGCATGTGTGCCACAAGAAATATGGAAAAATCTAGATGAAAACATCAAACGTAAAAACCTGGCTAGATGCTTGCTAGAATGCTTGGTAACAGTTTTGCATTTCTCTTTCTATACTTATCATCTGTTTGATCATAAAGCTAAAATCGCTGGTATTGTAAACCTGTCAAAGGATTGAGAAAATGCTTGGTAAATGTTTTTGTATTTCTTTTTTCCTTCTATAATGTGTACAATCATAACAGACACATTCCAACACGCGTTGGAACCAATACAAGTTGATCTTGCAACCTGAAAAAAACATAAGCGCCCGCAGAGTTTGTTTGACATGATAAAGAACTTCTGCGGTGGGTCTGCGGCTCAATATTAAGCAAGTCACACGCGTGCTCTCTGTGCGTTTCTTGCAGTGAGGCTTCACTCATCCGAAATGCCAGCTGGATCTCTCTCTGCATTTCTGTCTTCCCTTTCTTTAACCTCCCAGACCAAGGAGCCAAACAGACTTGCTTGATGCCCCAATTACCAAAGAAGAAATTCTGAAAGTCATTAAGAGCCTTCCAACTGGTAAAGCACCGGGCCCTGACAGATTCACTGTGAGTGTGTGTGTGTGTGTGTGTGTGTGTGTGCGTGTGTGTGTAGGGCCTGTTTCGATGAGCTCGCTCCTTTACGCTTAGAAATATTTGTCGAATCTCTGGATCAAGGCCGTTTACCTCCTTCTTTAACTGAGGCTTTAATCTAACTTATATTAAAAAGCAATAAAGACCCTTTTAACTGCAATAATTATATACCAATTAGCCTAATAAATTGATTTGTTTGTTTATTTGAGCAATCACCATTCACATTAGCACCGTTGCATTGCCGAAATAAAATAAAATAACAAAAAAACTCAAAAGGTGTAGGCCGAAGCAAGAAAGCCTGCTGCCCTAACTAGATGTTGTTGTAAGACATTTCTGAGACCTATACTGGGTGGGGGGGGGGGCCCTCCACCAGGTCCATCTCTCGCCAGCCCTCATTCTATTTTGTTTAATTGTGACCAGTGGAAACAGGCTGTTACAGCATAGTTGTTGTTTTTTTGCTTATTCATTTCTCTCAAGTTCATAACAACTTAAACATTAGAGGCTGGTGACGTTGGTTCTATCAGCAATAATGTGGTTAAACAGATTCACAATAATACAACATTCCTTGTTGATAATAAGAACAAGGTCACATGTCTTTAGCATATTTCTCAAACACACTTCTCTTATACTGTTTTTTAAATTGCTGTAGACTATCAGCACATTTTAAGGGTTCCTCTAGATTATTCCACAGGTTTACACCTCTCCGGGTGATACAATTACTTTTTAGGGTAGAATGAATACTTTGTACTTTCAGATTATGAGTACCCCTTAGATCGTATCTTCCCTCTCTTTTACCAAACATTTGTTGTATATTGCTAGGGAGCTGATTGTTTACTGTTTTATAAGGTCATCAAGTTTCATGGTGTTGGATTTTAAAAACAGAATATTTGTATGGTCCCTATATCCGACATTGTGAACAATTCTAATAGCCTTCTTTTGGAGTCTATATAAAACCTGTAAATGACTATTGAAAGTGTTTCCCCAGACCTCTGAGCAATAGTTTATGTACGGTAGAATTAAGGAACAGTACAGGGTGAAGAGAGCCTTGTGGTAAAAAAAAAATCTACACTTGCCAATAATGGCCACATTTTTCGCCATTTTCTCACGAATGTTATCTATTTGAGGTTTCCAGCTGACCTTTTGACTGAAGATCACACCCAGAAATGTATATTCCTTTACTTACCTTTACGAGTATTGTCAATATTAATTTGAATCTGAACGTCACTATTCCGTTTACCAAATAAAATTATTTTTGTTTGATATGTTCAGCGATTGTAACTGTAAAATCCCTAAATTGTAACTGTAAAATTCTTTCTTAAGTATTGACAAAGTTATGAATTTTCTAAAACACCCTGATCAGGTGGGCTTTATACAGACATGTGGCACATCAGACAATATCAGGCGGTTTATTGATGTGGTCTGTCCAAAATGATCCAACACTTAAACACCATCTAGCAGCGACTCTCTCTCACCCTTTGACAGGGTTGAGTGGCCATAACCTTTACTTTGGAGACCATTGGCTTTGGTGCAAAGTTTCTTTCCTGGCTCAAGCTACTATACAATACGCCTAAAGCCTTAGTGACATCAAATCGTACCGTATCAAAAGCTTTCCGACTCTATAGGGTCACATGCCAGGGTTGCCCGCTAAGCCCCTTGCTTTTTGCCTTGGCGTTGGAACCACTAGCGGCCACTATTCGTAAGGATTGCAGCTTTTCAGGTATCGAAGTCCATGGCAGCTGTACGTGCAGGGCTTTCTGTTTGTGACTTGCTGTGCCGTGTGGAAGCAAGTGGCCCCTGCTCACCAGCTGAGATCAGCCAATCAGATAACAAGCTTTAACCTGTCACTGGCCTGTGGTATTGACGGCGCACCTGAGTAATTTGACCTGTCCAGGTGTCCTACTTCCAGACATCTTATTATTATTTATCTGTGCCAAATGTGTTCAACATGTAATTACTTAAAAACACAATAATATTCCAATCAGGGAAAAAGGTCACAAATATTGTGTTGTAGCGGGTCAGGCAGTGTAACGTTGACAAAGTTTAAACACCACCAACAAAACGCAGATGTCATATAAATCTCTGGAGAGTGTCTGTATACCAATATCGGTATTCAACTTGCAAAATTAAAAGTCATTTGTGAAAGTTTTAAACCCCACTTTTGTATATTCATCCAACATTGACATACTGCCCACTTTTGGCTATTGCTTTTACTTGCTAATAAACCAAGCTAAATAGGTCTGGCAGCCCAACAAATGTTCAGTCTTTCTCAAACCTATCACCTTCATAAATTTCACCACTTCCGTAACTATACTGTAATTTTGCAACAGCTTCCAGCTCACAATTTCTTCCAATCTATTACACCAGAGAAGGCACAGATCAATTGTAATCGACCTACTCCGTGGAGCGCTTGCTTGAAACATGTGTTGTAGAAACCATTGTGGATAGCCACTAATACCATATAGATTTGATAAGAGGGCCCCACAGATGCATAAATCCTATAGTCCCATCAGGGGTGGCAGAGCCTGCACTTAACCCAAATGTGGGGGAGGAGCAGGCCATGCATCACAAGGCTTTCATTGAATTATACAGCGGCCCCCGCACAACATTCATCTCCACTGAAAGCCCTATCGAGGGAGTCGGTAGTGAGTTGCATCCCCCATTTGCAGAGATAAGTGGCGTATGACAGTAGGCCACACCAATGCAAAAAAAAATTGAGGGACATAGTTATTAGGGTAAACGGTCAGTCCCTGCCAAACACATTTTGCGATTGGATTTGCAATGGTTTTATCCCAGATTTAGCTCACGGCGCAAGATTTAAACTGTGGAATTGAGAGAAGACGCTAAACTAACGCCACTGGTTTCCAACTGACGAATCGAGGGTATGAGGGTATCAAATACGTTCTCAAACATGCACTGGCTCGTTACACAATGTGGATACGCTAGTTACAAAACCTCAAGTTGTGAGCACCAGTACAGTCTACTACTTATATTGTATTGTATTTTTATTTTTATTTTTATTGTGTGCAGCGCTTTGGTCAACTTTGGTTGTTGTAAGGCGCTTTAGAAATAAAACTTGATTGATTGATTGATACTTATACGGGTGAAACTCTGTAATTCAACTTAAAATGTGAAACTAATATTACTGTATGTCTTGCCTGTCTCTTTGCCCTTGTAGTATGTCCCGTCTGATGTCTAGTCTTTCGAGTTTGTTTTGTGTTGATTCATTTAATAAAATGTTAATAAAAAATAAGGCACGGTAACTTTATTTATACCGCGCATTTCGTACACAAGGCAACTCAATGCGCAATGAGCAATTCTTTATTTAACCCGGGTTCCATTGTAATTATACCTGTAAGATTGTTTTCCTCAACGGAGACTATAATGAGGTCATAATGTTGCGGCATCTTTTTTAATAGTGACAGTGATAAGTCAAAATAGCTCTTTGGTGACTGAAACGTGACAAAACTATTCACGTTGACGAGACGAAAATGTGAGACTCGGGCGTTTGAAACCGGGGCTTGAGCTGGAGCGGAGAACAAACCTGCTACACGTGACACCGTCGGGTCATGGCCTCGCTTGCAACACGCTGCGCTCTCCTTTCTGACTCCCGCATGCTCCTGTTTGCGCCCACTGCTCCAGAGTCTGAGCACGACTGACCTCGATCATAGAGGGACTTTATGAGGGTCTTTCCACAGTCAGGCGCGTATCAGCCCAGTGGCCTGGTCAACCCGGTTAGGCGAGCTTTTCCACTGCGGAGGCCAGGGTCAAACCGGTCTAACCAGGCATAGGGTCCGGGGCCGGCCTCTCGCTGTGAACCGTACCAGCGTGACGTGAACAGACTGCTGGCGGCTGATAGGCAAACGGGAGAGTGAACAACCCTCACTAGTAACACGCACGTCATACGGATTTAATATTTCACAACATCATACCGCTGTTCTAAAAGAGGATTTTGCCGATATTAGCATTTAGCGGCTGTTAGCGCAACTTTAGCTGGTATAACATTTGCAAGATGCTTAAACTTTTAAAGTTCGTAGTTTAGCGGTTTCTTTTTTGTTTTATTACAGCTTGGCACCACTGAAGGATTCCACAACCCCCACCAGAAGGCAGCATTTGTCCACATTTGTTCTCATCGCGGCTTACAAAACTTTTAATGACGATCTGCATGCTCCTCTGGGGTGCATACCTATGTTCCCCGGGTCCTATGTTCCCCGGGTGCGATTTTTTTTTTCCCGTAGGTGAGTTGGTACTTCAACCAATCACAAGTCATGAGAGTGAAATGTCAGACATATATCAAGCAGCTTAACCCTAACCCTAACCTTAAGGATAGTGGGCTGGTGCCTAATCTTAATCAAAAGAAGTGGGGGAACATAGGTACCGGGGAACATAGGTACCGGGGAACATAGGGCTGACCCCCTCCTCTGTGGGGGTGCCGCCCACAACAACTGCTGCTGTGTGTGTGGTGAAAACTTAAGCGTGTCCTGGGTAGAGTCGATAACCATTTCGACCCCCCCCCCCCACTCCATTGAGGTCTAATTGTGAGAGAGGAGGTGTTTCCATTTTTTATCAAACGTCCCGGCACTCCGACATTTATTTTTCAAACCTTTGTCGGAGTGGTGACACTTTTATCTTTTGTGCAACGTCCCGCCATTCCGACACACAAGGTAATAATATAAAAAAATATGTGGGTCTACTAGAACTAACCCTAACCTTACCTCAGCCCTAACCTTAAAGCAGTACTAAGTAACTCTTGCCCCTAGAGGCCATAAGCGCAACTGCAGGTGTCGTAGCAAGATTTTTTAACTTATTAAATATCTTGGAGTAAATACTACGCTGACAGAAAAGGTGAAGGGAGAGAGGGATGTTAGCTTTGCCCGTTAGCCTGTTAGCTTCTTCTTCGTGGTTGCTCCGACAAGTTGCACGCATGGTTTTCTGGCCAGAGACACCAGGGGGAGATGAAAGACCCCCCAATCATCCCATTAACACTTGTATTACCCCCAGAGGGACTACGGAAAGGATTTATTTAGGTAAACACGTTACTTAGTACTGCTTTAAGGATAGTGGAGTTTACAAACTGAACAGGCTCAAAACTTGTCGGAATAGCGGTGTCAAAAATTGTTGGATTGGCGGCATGTCGCAATGACCGGTCGACCCCGTGGAATAGCAGCTTATCTTTCCTCAGGACATTTTTTCCACAATTGAACACAGTAGCGCATGAACGCAGAAAGCATGTTGATTGCATGTGTTTATAAAAAAAAAAATCTCAAAGCAATGATCAAAGGATGAGGAAGCTTGAGGTCAAAGCTCAATACAGCCTGTCAACCTTCATGCCGATTTCCAATACTTATTTCCAAAACTTATCAACTTACAGTAAATGCGTTCTTGCGTTCTTGTGGACTAAAAGTAGACTAAAACACATTTAGAAATGACTCAAACTAAGAGCTGGCAAAAACAACACTGCTACACACCCCGACTTTTGATATCGTCATTACACACTAAATGCTCTCTTCATAACCAGCATAAAACACATAGGCGAGACAGATCTATTACAATGTGTTTACATCAACACAAGGACATGACTTTATGGTGGTGGGGGTTGGAGCTGGATTATTTATCAAATTGTTAATACCTCAATAAATGATGTATTTGTATTCTAATGATATGGATCAACTGCAGTGCACAGCGGATTCCTGCAGCGTAATCTCGGAAGGTGGAGAAGTCGCGGGTATTTTCAGCTTGAAAGAACATAATCCCATCTTTCTCCTAAATTGCTTAGCCCTACAAAACAATCCACACATTTAGCGAAATGTACTAATCTGAATGGATGTATGAAACTCTTTTCCCCTTCATTTAAAAGGTCCAACATTAACTGGTGAGTGTGAAAATGCTCCGTTCTATAAAGTTCCCAAACCACTTTCCAGCTTTCGCAATAATGTGTCTAACTTTCATCTACTTTCCGTGTTATATAAAAGACTTTTTTTTCCCCCTCTCGCTCCCAAGAACAAAGAGCGCCTTCCTTTCCCGGCCCGGCCTGCTAATCAGCACCTGTTCCAGATTTTCTCGCGCTCGTAGATAACCACATTCATTTCTGCAAAAGTTGAAACCGATAGATAAAAATCACGCAGCGTTTCTTATCGCCGCAATCACACAGTCTCCTACTTCATGGTTAATCTGCAAATTAAGGGCTATTAGTTGCGTTCACGGCCCGGGCTCTCATAGTGTCAGCCGGCAAATCAACGCTAATGGAGTGCTTACCTGTTTCCTATTAGAGTAAATAAGACTTAAGTGTATCTGGCGGCTGGAGCAGCAGCTCACCACCACCCGAGGGATTATCTGTAAGTACGGACAAAGAGCAGAATTAGGTAGTGATGAGTTGCATTTGAGATATGGGTATTTCAACCTGGATAGACTCAACAGACGAAAAACAGACAAAAGCAGCGATTGGGACGATTCATCGACATGAGTTTTAGTTTTGGCGATCAGACCCCGGCGGTAGACATCGATGTATAGGGCTGGAAAGTCTCGTACCAGAAGCACTTCCGGTTCTTCGCTCGGATACAAACAAACAACCAGCTGTTCGAGGAGGCGGCTGAATTGAATCGTGCAAAATGCTTTCATGACACAGCGAGTGATTAGCCTTAGCAGTTAAACACAAAATGACCATCAACGCCGGCTGGAGACGACCAGCACCGGCACATTAAGGCACGTTGTTGATAAAATAGTTTACAGAGGCAATTTATACCAAAGACTTGAGTTTATTTCACTTTTTCTTTTAGTTAAAACCTCTTAACCCCCACCTTAACCGAGCACATTTTCACCAGTTCGGCAACAAGCATAACACATAACAAAAAGCGACAAAGACGTGACAAAAAAAAAGTTATAAAAACATGATAAAAAACCGACAACAAAGTGAAAATGTACTTGTTTAAAGTGAGGGTTCAGAGGTTATGACCATATTTAGCTCGTGGTTTGTTTCACAGTTCTGTGTTGAGTCCTTAGAGGCTTCAGTCGCCGTAAATGACCACAGTCCGTCAGTAGAGGTGTTGCTCTCACACACGGAGCTCCACATGTCCAGTGACAGGGGAATAACAACAACAACAAAAAAGCCAATCTACGGCAGAGGAAAAGGCAGGCGTGCGTGTCGACCCTCCTTGACCAAGGCGTCTACAGATATAAAAAGGCGCATGTCACTACGAGTACAACTTACTCGAGTATTATCACTAAATGAGACCATGCTACAAACCTGAGCGGGGCATGTGCCGATCCACTCAGCGACTAGCATGGCTGTATACGAAATGTGTCCAAAATAACACAGAAAAAGCCATCAGAGCGTATGAAGTCTGCGATATCAGTACAGGACGACCGGCGTGTGTTGTTTGTTTGTATCCGTGGACGGGAATCTCGCAAATTCTCGTACTTCCGCTTTCCAGCCCTATTAAGTGTGAGTGAACAGTTTGGAGTTAGGGATGTCTTCCCCTGGAGCCTGGACACTGGTGGTGGCACAGAAGAACCGTAAAGATGCAGCAGGTAGAAGCCATGGACGGAAAAGGCGGAGGTGGGGTGGGTCGCAGCACAGCTGATAAATAGAATCCACCTGTGTGTAAACAAGTCTCCGTATAAATGCACCTGCTCTGTGATAGTCTCAGAGGTCAGTTTAAAGCACAGAGAGCATCATGAAGAACAAGGAACACACCAGGCAGGTCCGAGATACTGTTGTGGAGAAGTTTAAAGCCGGATTTGGATACAAAAAGATTTACCAAGCTTTAAACATCCCAAGGAGCACTGTGCCAGCGATAATATTGAAATGGAAGGAGTATCAGACCACTGCAAATCTACAAAGACCCGGCCGTCCCTCTAAACTTTCAGCTCATACAAGGAGAAAACTGATCAGAGATGCTGCCAAGAGGCCCATGATCACTCTGGATGAACTGCAGAAATGTACAGCTGAGGTGGGAGACTCTGTCCATAGGACAACAATCAGTCGTATACTGCACAACTCTGGCCTTTATGGAAAAGTGGCAAGAAGAAAGCCATTTCTTAAAGATATCCATAAAAAGTGTTGTTTAAAGTTTGCCACAAGCCACCTGGGAGACGCACCAAACATGTGGAAGAAGGTGCTCTGGTCAGATGAAACCAAAATTGAACTTTTTGGCAACAATGCAAAACGTTATGTTTGGCGTAAAAGCAACACAGCTCATCACCCTGAACACACCATCCCCACTGTCAAACATGGTGGTGGCAGCATCATGGTTTGGGCCTGCTTTTCTCCACAGGGACAGGGAAGATGGTTAAAATTGATGGGAAGATGGATGGAGCCAAATACAGGACCATTCTGGAAGAAAACCTGATGGAGTCTGCAAAAGACCTGAGACTGGGACGGAGATTTGTCTTCCAACAAGACAATGATCCAAAACATAAAACAAAATCTACAATAGAGTGGTTCACAAATAAACATATCCAGGTGTTAGAATGGCCAAGTCAAAGTCCAGACCTGAATCCAATCGAGAATCTGTGGAAAGAACTGAAAACTGCTGTTCACAAACGCTGTCCATCCAACTTCACTGAGCTCCAGCTGTTTTGAAAGGAGGAATGGGCAAATATTTCAGTCTCTCAATGTGCAAAACTGATAGAGACAAACCCCAAGGACTTACAGCAGTAATCACAGCAAAAGGTGGCGCTACAAAGTATTAACTTTAAGGGGCTGAATAATTTTGCACGCCCAATTTTTCAGTTTTTTATTTGTTAAAAATGTTTTAAATATCCAATAAATTTCGTTTCACTTCATGATTGTGTCCCACTTGTTGTTGGTTCTTCACAAAAAAATACAGTTTTATATCTTTATGTTTGAAGCCTGAAATGTGGCAAAAGGTCGAAAAGTTAAAGGGAGCCGAATACTTTCGCAAGGCACTGTAAGTTAAAAACAAACTTTTTTTTTTTACTGATGAAAGTAGATAGTGTATTCTTGCTTAATCTAAAACGCCTGGCAATATGGGGTTGGCTGTTCTGAAATTGACTGGCAACCAATGAGTTAAGAGGCCACTGTTTCTCAATTCATTCACCATTACCAAAACATACATTTCATTTGAGTTTAACCCCTTAACTGCCTCACCCCTGATCAGGGGGTTAGTTAACTCTAATCGGGATATAATTAGGGTTAAGAACAGCAAATGTAACCTAAGTTGTGTTCCACTCACACGGATCTCACACATATTTTTAGAAACTAGAAGGTCTTGGCTTTCAAATTAGGAATCACACTGGCATATAGACTGTAAGGTCTCCAGTCAATACGCTTTGAGACTTGGATGTAAATAATTGTTAACCCTAACCCTAATCCTTAACCCTAACCCTAACCCTAGGGTGGCAGTTAGGTGGTTAAATCTGAAACCAATTTTGAAAAGGCAGGACAGCTAGAAAACTGGGCCAGTACTGTACAACTAAGTAGCCTAAAAGTCGAAGAGGTTAGAGTTATACCTTACAGAGTGCATGGCACTACCGGGTCATGGATTATGAATGTAATGTACCATTTCACCCGCGATGCCCAGTGCCCACAACAAACCAGACATCTAGCACGCCATGCCCTGTAGCCAGCTAGGATGGACGATTCTCCAGTGTTGTGACTTTACGTCCAACAACCGGCGACACCAAAAGACCCCGGCTCCCCAGAACTAGCAGGAACTGAAGACGAGCCTGACCATGGAATGGCTACAAAGAAAATTGCGTTAGCGGACACTAATCTTGATATATTTTGAGAAGCAAAATGAAAACTCATTACCTGGCCCAGTAGAGGACAACCTGGGACAGAGCCAAGACGAACAGAGCGGGGGAAGAGAGAGCGATCAAAGGAAGGAGGGAAGTAGTTCGAGGACCCCTGATCTAAATGCTTTTCGTGCACTTATGACTGTGGTACTGATGATGATGATGATGCCTTACACTTGTATTGCGCTTTACAAGTCTGTATTACCAAGTTTTTCTCAAAGCGCCACATTGTCGTCATTAATCATTCACTCCATACTCGGTGGTGCTAAGCTACTGTTGTAGCCACAGCTGCCCTGGGGTAGACTGACGGAAGCGAGGCAGCCAATCTGCTGTACGGTACTGTACGGTGATTATGCGACCTCGAACGGTAAACAGATTTCTTGGGAGACCAATAAATGAAACCAACTAAATAGGATGCATGTTTTGATAACTATTAGTTGGAGCCCTTAGCGATCAATACTAACATAACTGTTTCATCACTCAGACGGGGCATTTAATACCTCATCTGCTCCCTTAACTAGAGTCACTCGTTTCTGTGTGGCTCATCTGTGCATTAGATTGGGGACATAATGACGGCACCGTGACTAAGAGGTATAGAGCTCGTCTCTTTGTGTCCTTTATGTGTTCAACGAAGATAAATCCATGTAAAAAAAATAATAAAAAAAAAGGAAAACACAACGACGGTAAAGTGGAGAATTATTTATAATTTTATTAAGAGTTTTATTTCACTAACTTTGCACGGCCTGCAGCCCGGCGGTGAGGACCGGGGCGGACGGGAGTGAATGTAGTGGGCGTTAATGTGGCTGTCTTTCGGAGCGGGCCTGGAGCGGCGTGAAGCTGAGCGAACAGGCGGAAGATGCGGAATCTGGAAGTTAGACAAACTCACCATAGGCAGTATTAGGAGTAAAAAATAATAATAATAATTAAAATGAAGCCTTCGGGGAACAAAAAGATGCCCAAGAAAAATCTGAGAAAGAGCCAATGATTGCAATGACATTTTGGCAAGAGCAGAGTTAAAGATTTGGTTTGCGAAGTTCTGCAGTAGACTGGGGCTAAAAAGGGACGGAGTATTCACAAAGCATCAGTGTCAATTCTGTTTTTTGGTGCAGCACCTATTGACCCAGTGGGATTTGATATTGATGAAAACTTTGCTTTGCAGTCTTAAAGGCACGTAGATGCGATGAGAACACAGTCCGGGAATTGCGAGATAGAAACATAAGGCTCAAATGAATTCTGTGGGCTGTACATTGGCAAATATATAAAAGAATATAGCCGTATTAAAATTGCTGTAGAAAGTCTCTTCCAGGGCAATGAACCTGAACCAAAGAGTGGAGATTGCAGAAGATTACAGTATGTGTGTGTGACAAAAAAGGAGAGTCAACTGCTTTTGCTTTTCTTTATCATGGAAAAAGAGGGAGAGCCTTATGTGGTGAGCAAAGCAGGGAGTAAGGTCAAAAATGGCATCTGATAAGGTGAGGGGCAATCGGAGGAGTGGTGTGAGTGGTTGAGACAAATTAAAGGGATATTTCAGGATTGTTGCCTCATTTCCTAGTTATCCAGAGTGTTGTTGATTTCTGGAGATTGTTTTATTTTTTATTCATGCAGTCCTTATATTTGAAGAGTTTAGTGGTGCTAGGCTAGTGCTAGGCTAGCGCATGTCTATGGTAACTAGTAGCCTGCATTAAAAACAGTCTGACCCGCTCCACAGTGCACCTGAGGCAAATCACTTATAACACCAGACAACCGATGTAAATGTCTGGATTGACTGAATCATCTTTTAAACATAACCATTATGCATTTAAAATAACTTAAATTTGATCAGCATCAGCTTCCTGATTGTAAGCTACGCAGAGGCGGAGTGATCTGCTCGGTTACCGGATCTACTTTTATCTTTCTACAAATCAGATATGGCAACGTTTGGAGGACTACCCGATGGTTTTGAAAGCAGGCTACTAGTTACCATAGCCTAGCACTAGCACTATAAGGACTGCATGAATTAAGAAAAAATACAAATAAAACATCTCCAGAAATCAACAACACTCTGGATAACAGAGAACTGAGGCCCTATGTCAAAAATCCTGAAATATCCCTTTAAAGGCAATTCCCTATACCACTTTTTTTTTCTTTTACCTCTATTTCCACACACATTTCCAATAGTAATTGAAAACTAATGGCAAGATGCACACACAAAAAAACTCTGAACAAAGGACACGGGTTGCAGCCATTTCTAATTGTATTGTGATTAAACATTTCATCACAATTGAATCAGGTGGGGGAATTTATAGTCTTAAGATGTAACTCCTTAGATCCGCACTTCCGAAACTCAAACTATCATTTTGAGACCGTGACTGGTCCCAGCAGGGTGTCTTCTTTAAACAATTTATGATTAAAAACTCTGCAGATCTGCCAACACTAAAAGCCCTCGCTCTCAAATGAACTCACCAGGTCAGACAGCCTGCTCCACCAGGGACAGCACTTGATAAGAACCCGCATAACACACTCAAATTAAATGGTAATTCAGAAACAGGGAGGCTGCCTGTCTTGCTGCTGCCTGATTTTAGACTGTGTGCCCGGAAGCTCAGATGCATGAGTATTATATTTTTAATTGGTTTTCTGAACCAATTGTAGGCCTCTCCAGGACAGCCTTGTACATTAAAAACATGTTTCATGAGCAAAAGATCGATTACATAATTTATTTCAAACTACATCATATACAAGATAAAAAAAACAATACTGTAATTCCAAAAAACCAACAACAAAATTTCAAAGTGGCCTTAAATGATCTTGATTGGAATGCAATATTTTCTTCGGAAGACTTAGATTTTTGTACTAGGGATTTTTGGGCCTAATGGCGAGATTTTCCAGAAGGGGGAGACCAAAGAAAATAAAACAAGTGTATTCAGCTAATGAAAAAAAGAGATAATCTTCTTAAAATTACATTAAAATCGGGTTTGATGGTTGATAAACAAAATTTTACATCAGTAAGAAACAAAGTCACCCGGACAATACGTAGGGCCAAGGCAAATTTTTTTGCCAACATTATTGAGAATGCGAAAGGGAATAGCAAAAAAATCTGGAACAGTGTCGTGCCAATTCCCAAAGAAGAGGAGCTTCCCCTCTAATTCTTATTTTCTCTTTCTTTCTTACCTGTCCTCCCCTCTTTACCTAGTGTCGATTAGATGCATTCCCTTTCAATCGTACTAGATGGAGGCAGAAACACTCCCACAGCTGGGCTCAATACAGGTGTGACTGGAAAACACCCAGTCAAGGAAATCAGATGGCAGAGCACAGGGACATTGTTGTCTGCGTAATTAATGAATGTTTAGGTTCATATTCACATTAAGGACGTTCCCAATTGGCGTCACGAGAACAGGATTCCACGTGTGATCGTTCCAGAAGGGACCCGGTAGGCCGGCCGACCTGGGGGAGAGCCTCCACCTCTGTACCTCGCTCTAAAAGTCAGCTGGAGAAGGGAGGGCTGGGTAACTCTTCTGGGACCACCACCGATGGGATTCGAGAGGAAAACAGAACCTGAGTTATGGTGAGTGTTAGGGTTAGGGTTAGTGTCTGAGATCAAGTGTGTTTTAAACCAGGTCTGTGTGTTATGTTAAACATCTAAACGATAACAAGGGCAGCTGTGGCCACAGTCCTCGCTCAGGCAGCCGGTTGTGTGTGTTTTTTGTTTTGTGTTTCTCCTTTCGCTCATAGACGGTACAAAGGAGGGGAGAGTACGATTTTGGGGCTAGGTCAGGTGATCTAGAGAAATCTAAACATGGGTTGTTTAGTGTTGGACTACTGAAGTACTGAACTTTTTTAGTGTAAAAGCATGACAGAAAAGAAGGTTCTTTTTTAAAAACACACCTTAAAATTGTTCTCAGCTACTCCATTTGGCCAGACCGGAACTGTTGCATTCCCACATTGCATCACTAGATGCGCCACCTTCGAAACAGCACGCGAACTTTGTCCCGCAGAACCAGACAAGCGTCGCACCTCCCTCACCCTCACTTGCCCCCCTGCATCGCCCCCCTGTCCCCCCTCATGTTTTTGACAGAGACATGGTTACGTCCTGGTGAGTCTTCAGCTTTCTCTGAACTTCTACCTCCTGGCGGTTCGTTTTTTAGCTCTCCCCGTACCTCTGGAAAGGGTGGAGGGCTAGCCTCTGTGTTTAAATCCAGTCTTAAATGCCGACAATGTCCAGCAACAACTTTCTCAAGCTTTGAATTGCAGTTGATTGAAATACAGAGCACTGTGCCCGTCCTGTGCGCGCTGGTATATCGACCTCCAAAGTTTAACAAAGACTTCATTGCAGACTTTTCTGACTTTGTAGCAGGAACTGTTCTTAAATATGATCATTTTTTAATAGTGGGTGATTTTAACATACATGTTTGCTGTAACTCAAAACCCCTGGTAAAGGACTTTTTAAGTGCCATCGATTCTTTTAATCTTACACAGTGGGTTAATGGCCCTACTCATGAAAAGGGCCATACACTTGATCTCGTGTTGTCTCATGGTTTAAATGTAGGCATTGATAATCTTTGTAGTACGCAGATATCGGACCATTTGCCAGTTTTGTTTTCACTAACACTTCCGTGCGCTCCAGCTAAACCGTGCGCCTTGGCGCGTATGCGGCGCGTCATGAGCCAGTCGACAGCAGAAGAATTCTCAAATGCTTTTACTCATCTTGTGCCCACACTGGACTTATCACCTTGTTCTGTTGAAGAGGCCACTAGCATGTTTAATTCTACATGCTCCTCCATTTTAGACCTGCTTGCTCCTTTGAAAATGGTTAAATCTAAGTCTGTGTCTGAGCCATGGTTGAATGACTCTACTCGTGCTCTTAGGCGTGAATGTAGACGCGCAGAGAGGAGGTGGAAAAAGGACAGGCTTCACGTTTCTTTGGGCTTTTTGCGAGACTGTTTATCAAATTATCAGAAAGCTGTGAAGTGTGCTAAAGCTGAGTACGTCAAACTTGATTTCAACAAATCGTAACAGACCCCAAGTTCTGTTTAATGTCTTAAATAGACTTGTGAATCCTATTGACTCAGACTATGCTGTACATTCACAAACATTGTGTGAACATTTTCTGACATTTTTTGTTGACAAGATAACTGCTATTAGGGACTCAACCTCTTCTTTCAAAGTGGTTGATCCCTCTGTAACTTCTGTGTGTTCTGTGGTTTTTGAGCATTTTGAACCTGTGTCCCTTAGCGACCTCTCTGATGTTGTGCATAAATTAAGAGCTTCTAATTGTCCGCTCGATTGTCTCCCTCCTAAACTGCTCAAAGATGCTTTGGGCGCGATTGGGCCTCAAATACTGGCAATTATAAATTCATCACTGACATCAGGCTGCGTTCCAAGTTCCTTTAAACATGCTGTTGTTCAGCCTCTGCTTAAGAAGCAAAACCTTGACTCGGAAGTCCTGGCAAACTACAGACCAATTTCTAAATTGCCTTTCTTATCAAAAATCTTGGAAAAACTGTTTTTTGCACAAATACAAACTTATCTGGATGCAAATGGCATTTTAGAAAAATTTCAATCTGGCTTTAAGTTACGTCACAGCACTGAGACTGCACTCTTAAGAGTTTTTAATGACCTTATTTTAACTGTTGATTCAGGCTGCTCCACTGTTTTAGTGCTTTTAGATTTAACTGCAGCATTTGACACTGTCAACCATGAAATATTGCTTTCACGCCTCAAAAATCACGTTGGCATTATAGGTACTGCCTTAAGTTGGTTTAGATCGTACCTTGAAAATCGATCTTTTGCCGTCCACCTGGGTCCTTACGCTTCTGGAGCTACCCCACTAAGTTGTGGTGTGCCGCAGGGCTCCATTTTGGGCCCCCTATTGTTTTCAATGTATATGCTGCCCATTGGGTCAATTTTTAGAAAATATAAAATTGACTTTCATTGTTTTGCAGATCCATCCATCCATTTTCTTCCGCTTTATCCGGGGCCGGGTCGCGGGGGCAGCAGTCTCAGCAGAGATGCCCAGACTTCCCGATCCACGCACACCTCCTCCAGCTGTTCTGGGGGGACCCCGAGACGACACCAGGCCAGCTCGGAGACATAGTCCCACCAGCGTGTCCTGGGCCTTCCACGAGGCCTCTTCCCAGTGGGACATGCCTGGAACACCTCCCGAGGGAGGCGACCAGGAGGCATCCGGAACAGATGCCCTAGCCACCTCAGCTGGCTCCTTTCGACGTGGAGGAGTAGCGGCTCGAGTCCGAGCTCCTCCCGGGTAACTGAGCTCCTCACCCGATCTCGGAGGGTGCGCCCAGCCACCCTGCGGAGGAAACTCATTTCGGCCGCTTGTATTCGCGATCTTGTCCTTTCGGTCATTACCCAAATCTCATGACCATAGGTGAGGGTGGGAACGTAGATCGATCGGTAAATCGAGAGCTTCGCCCCCTGACTCAGCTCCCTCTTCACCACAACGGTCCGATACAGCGACCGCATCACTGCTGACGCCGCACCGATCCGTCTACCGATCTCACGCTCCATCCGTCCCTCACTCGTGAACATGACCCCGAGATACTTGAACTCCTCCACTTGGGGCAAGGACTCCCCACCGACCTGAAGCGGGAGAACCACCTTTTTCCGGTGGAGAACCATGGCCTCAGATTTGGAGGTGCTGATCCTCATCCCGCCCGCTTCACACTCGGCTGCAAACCGCCCCAGTGCGCGCTGGAGGTCCTGATTTGATGAAGCCAACAGAACAACATCGTCTGCAAAGAGCAGAGATGATATTCTGAGGTTCCCAAACCGGACACCCTCCGGCCCCTGGCTGCGCCTAGAAATTCTGTCCATATAGGTAATGAACAGAACCGGTGACAAAGGGCAGCCCTGCCGGAGACCAACACGCACCGGGAACAGGTCTGACTTACTGCCGGCAATGCGAACCAAGCTCCTGCTGCAGTCATACAGGGAACGGACAGCCCTTAGTAGAGGGCCCCGGACCCCATACTCCCGGAGCACCCCCCACAGGGCACCACGAGGGACACGGTCGAACGCTTTCTCCAGATCCACAAAACACATGTGGACTGGTTGGGCGAACTCCCACAAACCCTCGAGCACCCGATGAAGGGTATAGAGCTGGTCCAGTGTTCCACGACCGGGACGAAAACCGCATTGTTCCTCCTGGATCCGAGGTTCGACTATCGGCCGAATCCTCCTCTCCAGCACCCTGGAATAGACCTTACCAGGGAGGCTGAGGAGTGTGATCCCTCTGTAATTGGAGCACACCCTCCGACCCCCCTTCTTGAAGAGAGGGACCACCACCCCGGTCTGCCAATCCAGAGGCACTGTCCCCGACCGCCACGCGATGTTGCAGAGACGTGTCAGCCAAGACAGCCCTACAACATCCAGAGACTTAAGGTACTCAGGACGAATCTCATCCACCCCTGGGGCCTTGCCACCGAGGAGCTTTCTAACCACCTCGGTGACTTCAGCCTGGGTGATGGACGAGCCCCCCTCCGAGTCCCCAGCCTCTGCTTCCTCATCGGAAGACGTAACGGTGGGATTGAGGAGATCCTCGAAGTACTCCTTCCACCGCCCGACCACATCCCCAGTCGAGGTCAGCAGCCCCCCACCCACACTGTAAACAGTGTTGGTGGAGCACTGCTTCCCCTTCCTGAGGCGCCGGATGGTTTGCCAGAATCTCTTCGAGGCCGACCGATAGTCCTCCTCCATGGCTTCTCCAAACTCCTCCCAAACCCGAGTTTTTGCCTCTGCGACTGCACGAGCTGCAGCACGCTTGGCCTGCCGGTACCTCTCAGCTGCCTCCGGAGTCCCACAAGCCAACAAGGCCAGATAGGACTCCTTCTTCAGCTTGACGGCATCCCTTACCTCCGGGCGCCACCACCGGGTTCGGGGATTGCCGCCGCGACAGGCACCAGAGACCTTACGGCCACAACTACGAGCAGCCGCATCGACAATGGAGGAGGAGAACATGGTCCACTCGGACTCCATGTCCCCTACCTCCCTCGGAATCTGGTTGAAGCTCTTCCGGAGGTGGGAGTTGAAGACCCTACTGACAGAGGGATCCACCAGACGTTCCCAACAGACCCTCACAACACGTTTGGGCCTGCCAGGCCTGACCGGCTTCTTCCCCTGCCAGCGGATCCAGCTCACCACCAGGTGGTGATCGGTTGACAGCTCAGCCCCTCTCTTCACCCGAGTGTCCGAGACACGCGGCCAGAGATCGGATGACACAACTACAAAGTCGATCATCGACCTCCTGCCTAGGGTGTCCTGGTGCCACGTGCACTTATGGACATCCTTGTGCTCGAACATGGTGTTCGTTATGGACAAACCGTAACTAGCACAGAAGTCCAATAACAGAACACCACTCGGGTTCCGATCGGGGAGGCCGTTCTTCCCCATCACCCCCACCCAGGTCTCACTGTCGTTACCCACGTGGGCGTTGAAGTCCCCCAGTAGAACAATGGAGTCCCCAGCCGGAGCACCATCTAGTACCCCTCCCAGGGACTCCAAGAAGGCCGGGTACTCTGCACCGATGTTGGGCCCGTAGGCCGAGACAACGGTGAGAGACCTGTCCCCGACCCGAAGGCGTAGGGACGCGACCCTCTCGTTCACCGGGGTGAACTCCAACACGTGACGGCTGAGCTGGGGGGCTATGAGCAAACCCACCCCAGCCCGCCGCCTCTCCCCGCGGGCAACTCCAGAAAAATGGAGCGTCCAGCCCCTCTCCAGGAGTTGGGATCCGGAACCCAGGCTGTGCGTGGAGGTGAGCCCGACTATATCTAGCCGGTACCTCTCAACCTCCCGCACAAGCTCAGGCTCCTTCCCCCTCAGCGAAGTGACGTTCCATGTCCCGAACGCCAGAAGCTGCGCACGCGGACCAGGTCGTCGAGGCACCTGCCTTCGACTGCCACCCAGTCCTCTCTGCACCCGACCCCTACGGATCCCTCTGCGGGTGGTGGGTCCACAGGAGGGCGGGCCCACGTCGTCCTTTCGGGCTGTGCCCGGCCGGGCCCCGTAGGCAGAGGCCCGACCACCAGACGCTCGCATTCGAGCCCCAACCCCAGGCCTGGCTCCAGGGTGGGGCCCCGGCTGCGCCATACCGGGCGACGTCACGGTCCTTGATATTAAACTGTCCATAGGTGTCTTCGAACTGCTCTTTGTCTGACCCGTCACCTAAGACCTGTTTGCCATGGGAGACCCTACCAGGGGCATGAAGCCCCAGACAACATAGCTCCTCGGATCATTCGGGTGCTCAAACAACCCCACCACGTTAAGGTGGCAGTTCACGGGGTTGTGTTTTGCAGATGATCTGCAAATTTATCTGCCTTTGAAGGCAGGCACAAACAATGTTCAAGTTTTGTTTGATTGCTTACAGGAAGTGAAGGACTGGATGGCTCAAAATTGTTTAAAGCTTAATGACTCCAAAACTGAAATTGTTGTATTTGGTAACTCATGTGATGCCACTGCTCTAGGCCCTTTGAATTTTTATCGTCACGAGTCTGCTAGGAATCTTGGGGTTGTTTTGGACAGTTCGTTTAAATTTGACAGACAAATACGTTCAGTCGTCAAAAATAGCTTTTTTCAGCTGCGTTTGCTCAGCAAAATCAAACCCTATTTGCCTCATGGTGACTTGGAGCGTGTCATTCATGCTTTTATTACGTGTCGCTTAGATTATTGTAACTCTCTGTACTGTGGGCTCGATCAAAAGTCCATTCGTCGTCTGCAGTTGGTTCAAAACGCAGCGGCGCGTTTGCTCACAGGAACAAGGAAACGTGAGCACATAACTCCTGTGTTGGCCTCTCTGCACTGGCTTCCAGTCAGCTTTAGGATTCAATTCAAGATACTGTTGATGGTTTTTAAATGCTTAAATGGGTTGGCTCCATCTTACCTTTCGGAGCTTTTGTTGACCCGTGATCCAGGTCGTACATTGAGATCCTCCAACCAAATGACTCTGGAGGTGCCAAAAGCGAAGCGTAAAACCAGAGGAGACCGGGCTTTTGCCGTAGCGGCTCCGAGACTCTGGAACAGCCTTCCGCTGAATGTCAAAATGGCCCAGTCCATTCATGTTTTTAAGTCGTTGTTGAAAACCCATTTTTTTGCTTTGGCCTTCAACACAAGCTGAGCAGATCCCATGTATTTTATTATTATTGTCTCATGTTGTATATTTTGTGACTGTTTTACTCTTCAATTGTATTTACTCTTCAATTGTATTTTATAATGTTTGTTGTACAGCACTTTGGGCGGTTGTGGCTGTTTTAAGTGTGCTATATAAATAAAATTGACATTGACATTGACATTGACCTTCGAAACAGCACGCGAACTTTGTCCCGCAGAACCAGAAAAGCGTCGCACCTCCCTCACCCTCACTTGCCCCCCTGCATCGCCCCCCTGGATCGCAAATGTTAGCGGCTAACACAGAGTGTAGCATTATGACAGAAGTTTATAAAAGATCATGAACTGATAAACATCTGCGTGACCTGCTCTGATGCCGCTGAAATCCTCAAGAAATGTCCATGTCGTTTGTTTAAAAATCCAATATCTACAGGGAGCCGTGAGGGCTTTTATTTTTTTTTATTTTTTTAAAGCATGCACAGAAGTGTACGAGGCATTCAAGGAATTATTAGCTCTGCACTGTAAATTTAGTTCTAAATGGAACATTCATGTTTTAAATACCAGAAAAAAACAGTCTTAAAAGTTGCTGTTCAAGTCTCAAAATGTTTTTTTATATTATATTTTATTTATTCTGCTGATAATGTGTGTTGGGCTGAGCACTACTTACACCTACTGACAAAATTAAATTCCAAAGCAAAATAAATATGTCATACATGTAAGAAACACAAGATACAAGACAAGCAAACTAATATATAATTTTTTTTATACGTCAACATGAAGCTTTAGTTACTTTATACGTTCCTCACTGTGGGACGAGGAACAACTTTTTAGTACAATACAATTTCTGACGTACATGCACTTGAGTAAACAATTTGGACCCTCATTAGTATGTAAAATAAAGACATTTTAACTGTTTTTATCGCGTCTACATCAGAATAAAAAAGCTGCATGCATATCACAAGAAATGACCTCACAATCCTCCGAGCATCTCCGACCTAATCACCAGGCCATCAGCGAGCTCGCACCACAATCAGAAACTTTCATTCAGAAACTGCTGGGCCTCATCTCCGTAGGAACCAATCTACTCGCGTGGAGACTCGGCATGTGCGCAGTGCCTCACGCTGCTTCTCTTCGTGCATCCAGTCCTTATACTCAAATTCCAAATCTAAACGTTCCATAAATCACGGAACGCGGCGGGAAAATGACACCCCTCGTTATGGAAGACGGATGGACGGGTGTGCAGATAAATTTGGGATCCAGGAACAGGTGATGGATGACAGAACGTGTGGCTCATATCCAGGATTAGCATTTCTGCTCGTGGATGCTCACCGCGTGTGTCGTTTAATGCCAAAGCCCCGCGCTTCGCCGGTTTTATGCCTGCGATCACTCATTCATAGAGAGGACAGTGACGGGAGAATTAGCCAGCCAAATCACAGCAAACAAGTATGAGCTTCAAACGGTGCATTATCTTAAAGTTTTTACTCTTAATGTGGCAATAACAAAAATTATACAAGATTTTTTTTCATTTTTTTTTTTAATGTATTTAAAATAAATCTGCTTTCCTTTTTCCCCAAATCATGACTATTGTATACTGGTCACGGCACAACCATTAAACTGATCATATTTGTATAAGCCGAATGCCCATCTCGGGTCACCCGTTGCATTATGGGTAATCTTTTAGCGTAAAGCAACAAAGAAAGCTCTGATTTGGACCGTTTTAACCGCTGGAAAGTTGATTATTTATTGTGTTTTGCCGTCGCCATGGAGCCTTTTACAATATGAACTTAAAGTCTATTTTTACAACTAGGGCTGCGTACGGAGAGACAGAAACAAAACTGCCATTCATACAAAGAGATGCTGTCAGAAGTGACGACCAGTGATTGTTCATACAGTTGGAATCAAGGCGAGTGTTGGACAGGGTCTGAAACTGTGGCCTCATGTCGCCGATATTCACAACATTTAAACTGAAATGAGAAATAAAAACATAGAATCCCTCTTTTTTTTGTCAATAAGGAGGTGGACAGTAGACGAAATCTTTTTCTTAATTGTGACCAGAGAGATCCACATACACACTTAGGCTATGCCATAGCGTAGTGAGTGATCTGTCGGTGAACAACAGAGCTAATCGGTCGCTAATTTGACAGACAAATGAATCACAGGGAAAAGTTTCAAAACGTTGTTTTGAAACTTTTCCCTGTGATTTTCAAAACTATTCCAAGACAAATTCCATTTAAAAAGTGAGGGTGTCTGTGTCGGGCTGATCCCAGGTCCTGTCGTTCCCCTCTCCACGATGGTCCGCTCCTGCCTACGGAGCCGCCGTCCTGACGGTTCCCTCGCTTTCAAGATATTGACAACTTAAATATTTGCAAGAAATGTCACTTGAGACTTAAAGTCTGTAAACCAGTGCCCGTGAGCCTTATAGTTCACGGTTATGGCTCAATATACTTCAGCGCTCACGCTCCGCCACCTGAACTCGTTCACACATTTCAATGGTGGTGTGGTTTGTTTGTTTTGAGCCTGATTGACTCACAAATATTACATTTTCTTTGACATTTTTTGTAATCATTATCCACATTTATCAGAGCGCCGATACCAGGATCAAAGGGATAACATAATATGTTTATATCCAAACTTCATGACCACTGCTGCGATGAGGTCCAAAAGAGGCTCGTGTTTGGGACGTTCTCTTTTTTTCTCTGCACATTCCTTCGTGACAGTGATTCCAACAGTATTTATTTGTGTCTAATGGCCCATCATCACAGGGACTGGCGGCTCACTGGCTCCTTCTCTCTGGACATGCCGTTCCTCTATCGGGGATAGAGGAATGGCATTCACACTTTCACAATAATGGCCAATTCTCGGAAATATTTACTATGTCTTGACCTGGTAAATTACAGAAGCTGTATTTACACATACCCCTTTTTGGCAAAATGCAAGAGTTAAGCTGCAATTGTGAATGGGGCTGAAGTCCTTCAAAGTTTTGTGATAGTGATGAAAACAGACTTCATTCATATTAAAAAAAGTTTGTTACTGTAACTCAAGAAACGTGGACCAGGATGCATATAGTAAAGTAAAGTGTAGCAAGGTAATGGTAGCACAAGTACTACATCTGAAATGATTTGACTTATTGAAACATTATTGTACCTTGTGGACTTTAATAGAAAGGGACATTGCAGCACTTTGGAGATTGTTTCCCCCCGTTTTTCATTTCAATTTGAAATATTTGGAACTGACATGGAACACAGTAAAAAAGGAAGGTGTCAAATAAAATAAAAATGTAAGGTGTGAAGGAAGTGGAGGCGTTGGGGAATCAATTCACCAAAATCATATCGGACAATAAAAATAATACAAAAGTTATTTTTTCAACCATTGACAACCTTCTTCATCATAATCCCAAAGCTTTCCGTGAAACTCCCTCAGATTCCCTTTGCGAGGCGTTTGTCATTGGCTGCTGGGCTGCTGTCCTGTGGGTGTCTGGATGGAGGTGTGGTGTTTCTACCGCGCCTCCTCTGGGTGCCCTGTGGCTATAGCCGAGGTGCTGCTTCCGATGCAGACGGCTCCTTGGATGGTGTTTCCTTACCTGGTTTATCTGTACCCAGCCATATCTCAGCCTTATGTCCATTGCGTCCATTGTTTTACCTTGAGTGTGTGTGGTGCGTCTCTGGGAAGGTGGAGGAGAATGTTTTAAATCTGTAAAGCACTTTGTGTTACAGGAAATGTATGAAAAGCGCTATATATAAATAAAAGATTGACTGATTGACTGAATTGCAGCAAGGCAGTCTGTGAAGGTAGAATGTATTCACCAAAAAAATAAAAACATAAAATGCCTAATCAAGGCTATTTACGAAGCCAAATCCACTTAGCCATTTTGTATGGGACTCTTGAAACTTCAACAAAGTGCACGTTATCAAAAGCTTTTAAAAGCAAATATGTAAGGTCTTCTTTGAACTAAGTGGGTCTTCACATGGGAAAGATGATGAGCAAAAACATCTATTATTTCCATCGTTGAAAGCAACATGACCAGCAGCAGCAGCTGTGGGCTACAAAATGGTTTGAGAAGATGACTAAATGAAGAAAGAGAAAAGAAAAAGCAAAGGAAAAATATGCGCGGGTTAGACGCAACATTCAGTTCTGAAAACATTCCACACACAGCGGGGAATAGCGACAATTTACTGTCTTCATTTTTGCTTGTTTTTTCACTGACTTTTCTCTTGACACACCGTGCAATATGTGTTTGTAGTTTTATTTTGTTTCCACATTTAACATAGCGCACAAACTAGAACAAACAAACAAAACAAAAACCTTGCACCTTGAGCCTTGCACTCAAAAAATCCCTAAAATGTATTAATAATACTGACCATTTAATTTACAATGGTCTCAGGAATAAAGTCACTAGTGTGACTGTGCAAAGCTAAAACTAAATAGTTTATAAAAATGATAGAAAAAGCAAATGGAAGTAACTCCAAACTATGGCAACATACAGTGAGAACCATATGTTTACATACACTTAAAAATACACTTTTTTTTTTCTCACTGTCAGACATGAAACCAGAATTAACTTCTTTATATATTTTTTTAGGTCAATCGGATTTTTAAATATATTTCTATTAGTCAAATGCCGGAAGAATGAGAGACAGATGTGTGCGCAAGGTGGTCACTCTAAAGTTTTGGACGAACTGCGTTGGCGTGAAGTTTGGCACGATGGTATCCCACCAATAGCGGGAGCGGGGATATGTCCTAACAGCCTGCGTCCTCTAGCCCTCAGCCACAATACAATCTGCACACGCAACTCTAAATGTAACGTTTTATGTCCATTTAGCAAGAGGCGAAAGTGAAAGAGAAGCACCCTCCTTCTTCTGCCGCTGCGAAGCACAGCAAATGCACGTCTCTCGATGTTCGATGTATTTATTTGTGCAGCCAGAAGCGCCAGAAGTAAGATGTTATGGTTATCCATGTTTTATGTGACAGCTGGCTTTCCGGTGCGTTGCTATGGCAATGGGGGTATGCACGTAAGTGTCACTACGCAGCACCGCGCTGGCTCTTATCTTGGTGGAAAACCAAGCTAACGCAGCACCGAACCGGCTCCGAACCAGCCCGGAACCGGCACCTTGGTGGAAAAGTGGACCATTGCATCTTATCGCATAAATTACAACAATTTCAATTTTCATCTGCAGCTTTGCAATGGTTGAAGTCGTTCCTGGAGAGTAGAGAACAATGTGTGACAGTAGGAAGCGTTAAATCTACCCTGAGTCCAAATGACTTGGGAGTGCCTCAAGGGTCAGTTCTAGGACCGTTGCTGTTTTCAATGTATATAAATGCAGATGACATAGTTATCTGAGTGCTACAGTTTCCCGGACCTCCAAGGTCATGCGGGTCAGGTTGACACAGTAACACAGCCTGAAGTAAAGCTGCTTTAGGAGAAACTCTGCTGTGGGAAGTACGGTACACTGAGCGCTATCCTCTTCTTCTTCTTACTGCAACCTTTGTCTTACTATGATACAATATTTATTTCATCTGTAGTCTGTTCATTACTACTCACATGGTGTCTCCTGTCCCACTCCCCCTTGGGAGTGCCTGTCTAGATCGAACGGAGGGACCCGGCTGAACGGAGGGACCCGGCTGAACGGAGGAACCCTGCCTACTGACAACAAGGACTGGACGGTCTGTGATCTTGGCCCGTCTACTGAGGGACTCCTTCGGCCCTGGGTCTCTATAGCCTGTCCGTCCATGGGAGTGGATCTCTCCTTCTGTGGTTCTCCTCAAGGTTTCTCGTTTCTCCCACTGGGTTTTTGAGTTTTTCCTTGCCGGGCTGGAGAGTCTAAGGACAGGGGACACCCGAGCTGCTCGTCGCCACCCACTGCTCGTCGCCACCCACTGCTGACGCTTATTTGGACATTATGTTTGCCTGGATATTTGATTCACCGGAACTTTACATTATCTTATTTACTGTTCTGTTTTATTGCCTTAATGTTTGTTACAGCCCTATGAGGCAACTCCTGTTGTGATATTGGGCTATACAAAACCATTGATTGATTGACTATTTCGTTGTACGCTTGTACAATGACAATAAAGTACTTACTTACTTATCCATGTGTCAGCAAAAACATGTGCACTAGGCAGCAGTTAACACAGCTTTACATAACCTCCCAAGATGGCTTCAGCTGTCCCACTTAAATGTAAAGAAAACCTTCTTAATTTGTTTGTCTATCAACTGGATGTCGCCTGACAGCACCTTTTCAACTAGAACATGAACCCAGTCCGGAAAAAATACAAAATAAAATAAAAAGCCAGCACAGTCAATTAGACTACAAAAAAAAAAAAACATGTGCGTCCCTCAAATTCAGGGGCAGATGATCCAGAAGGGACCCTCCATATTGAGCAAAAAGCATCAGTTAGTTGAAGGCTACTTTATTTGTGCCCAGAAGGTGAATCTGTTTGCCAAAAGAAACTACAGCAGTCCAAATAAAAATAACCCCCGACTTTGTCCAATGCCAGAGCACTGAGGTGCCCTATAGGGGTGAAAATACCAACAAAACAGCTCTGCACACAGATTTCTCACTTCTTCTTTTTTTACACATGGTTGCGTTGTTTAGATTAAATACACACTGCTGCCTGTATTATCATAACAGTCGATTCCCAAATATCAAAAGTTTCGATCCTGGTAAATGGTCGCTTTTCCATCTACTTTGGACACTCGAGCAGGGATTCAAACCGCCAACCTCTCGGGTATAGGACGACTCGCCCTACCACCTGAGCGACTGTCATGTTTCAATATTAATCCTTCAGTTTCTTTAAGATTGTACATTTTGATTACTTTGTTTTCTACTCTCTTTGAAATAATTGAATCACTTGTTTTTAATTAAACTTCTTTTCCCAACATGTTTTCATTAAGTTTTAATCAAAGTTATCAGGAAAATACATATTTTTTTGGGAAACTTTGTAAAGCTGTCAATGTTAAGCCAAGTGAGCATCGCTTGACAAACTTGACGAGGGGCATCGCCTCACGCTCGTGAGGAAAAACATTAGCTATCCTGGACTGTATTAAATGTTGTGGGATACATGAGCTTGTGTTTTTCTCAACTCGGTCGGTCACTTTTCACTCTTGGATAGCCAGCGAACCACCTTTCAAACACGCAGGTAAAACAAGTCAAAACTATGCTTGATTGTATTTTTGATGCTTATGAAAAGGCAAGACAGGAAGAAATTTCAGTGTTATTGTGCTTAGGTACATCACCAACACATTTGGAAAAACAATTCTAAAAGAGAAGCTCCAGCCATATGAACTGGAAACTGAAAGCTCAAACAAACAGTGGGGCAGCTGTAATGAGCGTAATGGCCGTTAGCATTTAGCCTCTCTCTTCTCTATACCTCCAAACAAGGTGAAGATAGAAGCTACCAAACACTTCCACGTTTCCCCTATTTAAATATGGTCACGTGAAGTGTTACACTATAAAGTATAATTACACAAAAGCGGATAAAAAGGGGAACTATATTGTAAGGTGTAATAATACGAGAAGTAATTCGGCATCCGCGTAGTGATATCTTCACTTTACTGAGCGGTTGCCGAATTACTCCTGGTATTATTACGCCTTACAATATAGTTCCCCTTTTTAATCCGCTTAGAAAATCCACATTGTTTAATTTTGTGTAATTACACTTTATAATGTAACACTTCACGTAACCATATTTAAATAGGGAAAAGAAGAGAGAGGCTAAATGCTAACGGCTAAATGCTAACGCCGTCTGTGCTGTGTTTACGTTACTGAAGGCACACGTGGAGACCAGACAGGTACAGATGAGCTCGTCTAAGCTAAGGTTAGAACATATCTCAGTGTGTAAAAACGGTGCTTAAAGGAGACATTTCCACACACGCACTTTGTCCACTTTGCTTGAGGAGGATTCCTGGATCATGACGAAGGAGGTGGAACTTTAAAAGTCGCACTGTCCACTGTCCTTGAGCAGCAAGACAACTTTAAAATAATATCCAAATAGACACACAGTGCTTTGGAAAGCCCGACACCTAACTGCATTTGAACTCAAGAACAACCTTCAGCGTGTGTTTTCGGAGACATTCAAAGACAAACAAACAGCCATCACAACTCTATTGGCTGAAGCAGCAGAGGCGCTTTAGAGGATCAAATCATTTCAAGAGGATCAAATCATTTCGTTTGAACCCGTTGGCTGCGCTGTCAATTCAGCGAGACTTTACACAGAAAATTCCGGACTTTGAGGACAAAGTGATCGACCCCTTTGCCTCAAAAAAACAGCGTGAGCTTCACTTCAAACCAGGTTGCACTGCCTCCGAAAGACCCACAAGGCAGACGAGTGTGTTTATTTAGGTTGCCGTTTTTTTAATCATAAATCACAACTCTATCCGTTCTGGCTTTTAAATAGAGACTTGATTGTGTTACCGCAAAACTTTGCCAGTGTTCGAAGTGCGCTTAACTTTTGGAGATTTTGGAGAGAAGCTGCCAAACATCTTGGCCCCCCGAGAGCCTGTTTGCAATCAGCCTGATGATGACATGGTTGGCACCGAGCACTTCCCACTGCCCCGACCCAAACCAGTGTCCGACTCCAGGACTCCTCACTCGCTCTTCGCTCTCAAACGGACTTCATTACAAATAGTTGCTCGGCCCGGGGGACAACATGTGGTTTCAACCGAGTGACTGCCACCATGTCCGTGATTTATTATTATTTTTTTGGACAGGCCACGAGCAGAGCGGGGTAACGTGTGACCGGACTAACTTGTCACGCGTCTGAGTAGCTTCGACAATTATACCTAAAGCGTGAACTCGCTTTCTGGCCTGCAGGGCTGCATTTGGACGGCATGACAAATGGGGTGAAGATTTAGCAGAGAGACATTCAGCAAATCGGGGGTTGCCGGGAGTTGCTGAGTCGGGGACAGTGCATGGCGTATTTGCCATAACTCCCAGGCTTTCCACGCTCTATAGACTTCTGCGGAGAAGAGTTTCGAGAGTAGTTCTTTTTTTTTTTTTTACTCTATGAAAAAAAGGACCTTTAAGAATTGCTTAGGGATTTTCACTTGCGCTCTTCCGTCCTCCATACACAGGCAGGCGAGGAAGATAAGCAATGAAATTGATAAAACACAAGAAAATGAAAAAAAAAATACATTTGAAATCATGTGGACAAGATGTGCTTCTTCCTCACCGAGTGAAGGTGTGAGGTCTGATTGGTGGCGATGGGGTGGCTATTTGGATTCGGAGGCTTCCCTTAGTGGGAGACGTTCACTGACCTGCCAAATGAGGGGGGCAGGAGACGATCACCGCTCTGCACAGGAGGGTTCCACCAGTGGAGGTGAGCACGCGAGCCCACTCTGAGTCCTAGACACACAAACACAGCAGAGAGAGCGTTATATTTAAATCAATTATTATTAAATTGACCTATCAGAACTGTTATAATGCTGGATTTGGGCTTTCTTTCATTCAGTATGTTTTTGTAAATGTAAAGTTGCAGTGTTGTACACTTGGTGCCATCTTGGTTACATGATTTGACTTTAGTTTTTCTCAATAAGACATTGCAATAGAACTGCTTTAAAACTAGACGCACCGCACACAAAGTGTGTCTGTTCTGTTTGTTGTTCCCTGGGTGGTTGAGGCTTCCTGACCCACATGGCAGGGAAAGACCGCTGCTGTCCTTCAGCAGAGTGGAGGGTTAAATTGCCCGTGAGCTGAGAGTGAGAATGTCTGTCAGAATGTGCCAGACCTCCTGTCACCATTCACCAAGCAGCTAAAGTATCAGGGGTGAGAGCTTTTGCACACACACAAAAAAAGCCTCATGTGACTGTTATATTTCAAGCTGAAAAGACTCACAGAGACAGACTGCATTAGAAAGTTTTATTGAACTTGGATCATGATTGAGGCTCAGGCCCCGGCGGAAGATTGCAGTAACGATATGGAACACATGGTATTGATAGATGATGGCCAGAATCTTCCCCCGGAGCCGGGACACTGGTGGTGGTAGGACGAGACCCGACGCGCGGTGGATGCGACGGGCAGAGCCTGAGGAGGAGGGGCGGAGGAGGGTCACAGCACGGCTGGGAAACGGCCGCGTGATTGACCAGGGAGCTTAAGTAGGGGACGATGAATGGCTGAGCGGAATAGGCGGCTGCGATGGGGCCGTGATTGGTGAAGGCTGCCGTTGAGGCGATGAGTGAAGGCTGCAGGGACGTCTCCAGGTTGAATTTGCGCTGAAGCTTCATAAGTCATTGGGATTTAACACTAAGTAAGCTAAAACCTTCCCTTTGATTTGAGTGATTCTTTACATTATTTACATTAGCATTGTTGCAGTGCAGAAAATAGAATAAATAAAGTAACAAAAACTCAAAAGGAGTAGGCCAAAGCAAGAAAGCTTAGAAGTGCCTACCTCCATATTCCAAATTAACTTACATCCTGGTTACAGTGATACAAGCAGCGACTCACGCCTTCATACAATACAACACTTTACATGACAAATTCCTGAATTACACAATTGCGATTGTCCGCTTTAACCCTACGAAACAGCAGCATTGCTAAAGAAAAGCATTCATGCCTCACAAGAAGAAAACCACATGAGGTCCACAAGACCTCCAAAGCAAGAAGAAATCACACTAAGATATAAATGTGTGCAGTTTAACAATATATAAACATTTATTTTTATTTTCAATTTGTACTTTTCTTTTTCCTTCTTTCCCATTCACATAATAACCATATCCAATCATTACTTATAAACTTCCCTTATAAACTTGCAAATACTTGGAGAGGGTGGGCATTATGGTGACCATACGTCCCGAATGTAAAGCTTTTGTCCCGGATCAGCAGCAGTAACTGCCTAAAGACCAATACGCACCAAACAGCTCTGTTGAGGCTGGTTATTATTGTCTGAGAGACGTGGGTGCAGGGTGACGCTCCTGGCCGCACCCCAGTCTGCAAAGAGACGGGTCTTTAGGGCAGATAATACATCAGTCTGGGACCAGTGTTGGGCAGTGTTGTTACTCAAAATGTGTTATACTTTCTAAATGACTAGTTACAGCTTAAAAGAATATAACACGTTTGTATTACATATTGCCGTCTAAAAAATTTAACTGACACAAAATAAACTGCATTTTCCCCACTGTTTTATTATTATTATATTTATTTATTTATTTGAACAGGGACAGTGTACAATATACATTAGCCTCAGAAAGGAGAGATGCCTAACCTTCAAGTGGTTATCAAAAGTAGTGTGGCATTACCAGTTTTATTGTTAAATATAGGCTAGTAGATTCTATTAATTAATATTCATTATTATTATTATTATATAGCATCGGAACATCACCAGATAGCGCCCAACCCCTTAAAATGGTATAAACGCCCCTCCCTCTGCTATTCTTCGTACTTCCGCCTTGGGTCCGGGCTGGGCCGGGAGCGCCCAGGGTGTGTTTACGTCTCCTGTCAGGTAAATATTGCTGATATTTGTCATTAATGTATCTTCTTACTCTGTATGGCCCCTAATACGAGCTCTTCTGGTGTGTCATGGATGGTTGAGGGCTTCATAGCGCACCATTCCACGGCGTCCAAGGCTCTGCTCGGTGATGGCGGTCCGGGGTCCAGTGGGGTCCCGGCGTGAGCACTATCGAAGCACCGGACCGGCTGAGGGGCTTGTGTGACGGTGTGAGCCAGTTAGCATTACGGCCTATGTCCTACTTTTATGTTACAGTCTAACATTATCTGTAATTTATAGGTTGAGGGGTTTGGTCATGTCCCTCCTGCTGCCTTGTTTTATTAGTGTCCGTTCTGTATGGACCTTTCTGTTTAACAAATGAAGGAAACCTACCATTTAAATGAAACAAATGTGATCAAATAAATATCCTTTTGGAACATTTTCTGTCCTCTCTCAATGCACGAACCTACGAGCCTTTTTTAGAGGTCCGGAGCCTTCATTCCGGTGAGGTTTTTGGTTTATCTATTTCATTTAAATCCTGCTAAATGATATACCATCACCGCTCGTCTTGCTACAGTAGTGTATATTTACTCCCAAAAACTAAAGATCAACATCTTTCCATGTTTGAAGCCTTCTTTCGTGCTCGGGTCTCTGCATCGATCCAATGTACAGTCACCCCTAAAAAGCTTTTATTATTGGCAGTCCATGTATATCAGCTCTCGTGGATACATACACCTGGGCTCCGATAGTTTCCTTCTCCCTTTCCATAGCAGCATAAGGCCTTGTCTAACTCTTTGGCAAATGTTTTTTCTGCCTGCTTTTTCAAATTGCATGTACTGTTTCGTGAATTTGAAAGCTCCTTCGGCGTAGCACACAAATTGCACTATACCGTTATGTTTTTGTCCTTCACAAACTGAAAACAGTGAGAACAATGCCACCGAGCGGACGTGCTGTCGGGCCATGCCAATGTTTTATTTTGCTACTGCAGTGACTGGAAGTGCGCCGGTATCCAACTCGATTTGGTCTGGGGTATTTTATTCTTTGGCATGTTATTGTTTGTACATCATTGCCAGACATACAAATGCGCTTGTAACTAGCCTTACTGAAACTACTTATGCTACATTCAGGCTGCAGGGCTTCATGCTCAATTCAGGGGGTGCACATACTTATTCCACATTCTCCTGTGAATGTTTACATGTTATGACCAATAAAAATATGATCAAATGTAAATGTTTGGGTGATATTAAGCAGTAGTTTAAGTAGACACTGTTTACTCATTCTTGTGATTTTAATGAAGATCAGACCATATTTTATGACAAATTTAGGCCGAAATGTGAGAAATTCCAAATAGTGTACTTACTTTCTCCTTGAACTGTACATTTTTCTGTAACTCGTTACTTTTGTAATGCGTTACCCCAACACTGTGTGTAAACACTGTGTGTAAACTTTGAGTACAGAGACGAGAGCTGCAGTAAAAGGCAAAAAATAACAACACAAACGCAAGTTTTGGAACTTACACGTCTTTCTCCCTGTTATCAAACTGTTGCATTTCACTCAAAACCTGCGCCGCCTCCAGAACAAACGGACTGAGGAGCATTGTGATGCTGCTGGGACTGAGGGTGCAAACACCCCTGTAGATCTGCGTAGATTGAAGCCTTTAAAAGAGCCATGATGTGCCTCGCTATGCGTAGATGCGTGTGCAGGCCTAGGTACACAATGCGTGTTTACCCCCCCTAGTGGGCAGTGGCCAGCAAGGCATGTCAGCTGCAGACAGTAAGACCATGAAGACCTTGTATATGGACATATACATAGGGCACCACATTGAGGCCGATGTGACTGAATGGCATTGTACAGTGTGTGCGCCGTTGTTTCACTAATGCAGCTTAAAAAAAATAATAAAAAGACCCGCATTTAATGAGAAAGATAGAGATGCCAAAACGACCGACAATACAACGCAAATCTGTGTGTCGCGCGAGGAGACTTGACGCGTGTCCCGCTCACACAAACGTCAAATTCACTGCACACTTAAGTTTAGATCCTGACAAAACAGGAGAGCCTGCACTCACCGTGAGAAAGGAAAGAGACGTTTTGAACATTTCTGCTCAGGACAACGAAATGGCCTGCATAGGGACCTCATGCCGCCTCTGAAAGAGATTGCTCTTTCCCAATGTGTCAACAGCTTCCACACTGGGCGTGAACTGCTCACCCGGCTACTTTCTGGAATAATAATTCAAGTCTGAAGAGCAGGAGATCAACAGACTCCAAAACAGTTTTATTTTGTCTCTTTATTCCCCTTGTCCATAAGAACTGTCAAGGGATTTTTAGCGGAAGGGATCGACTGCTTGATTGATTTTTAGGTGAGCATTCACACCGAACAGAGTAGCACTTTGAGATTCTATTCTTATCATCTCATATGGAGCAACAATTTTCCAGTTGTAAGTGCCACACAAAACTATTCTGCATAAGGGCCCCGCACAGCTGGATCACCTAGCAGAATAACTGAGTCTTTGCCAGGTGCAACAGCAACTCTGTAAATCATTTTCACCGTCCAATTTTGGGGCAGTCAAATCACAGTCCTTTATATTATTTGGTCCTCACTTCAACGTGGAAGGACACGTTTTTCTGAACAAAAAAAAGAGTGTCGTGTCCGATTTGTCAGGAAATGATTCTTTCCCTCTCTCATTTGTGTGACTCTGTTTGCTTTGATATGGATTGATTTTGGGTCTCTTTGATTGGCTCATCTGAACCAGAGTTCGGGTTAAAATAATGCGATCTCAGATTAGTATTTGTATTGGACAGGAAAAGATTATTCGGGCTGACCAGGCTAGTTAAACCCCCAAGGACATTGCACTTTCTGCCAGTGGCCAGCATCAACTATGGAAACAATGGGGAGGTCTCTGCTGGACCTGATTGGACTGTTTGCAGACACCAACACAGCTGCCACTTTCTGCACAGGACTATCACTAACAGGGAGTGCTGGGGGACCCGGAGGAAAGCCCCATCAACACGCCGTTTTTTGTTTTTTTCTGAAATATGATGCTAAATAATTCATGAAACCCAACGCTGCAAATAAGAAAAGCTGTTCACAGATTCCCTCAGCTCTGGTAACTGACTCTGCAAAAAAAATACATCGGATTGTAGTCTTGGGCTACTTTCCATCCGTCGTACTTTCATTCATCCTGGCCTATTGTACATGTTTTTAGTGGTAGGGGAAACCGGAGTACCCAGAGGAAATCTACACATACACAGGGAGAACATGCAAACTCCAACCCGGACCTTTTAGCTGTGAAGCACGAGTGCTAACCACTGCGCTGCCGCGCTAGATAAAGTATGTTGGAGTTCGGGTGATGGCGGAGGGAACATTGATAAAGCCATCTAATATTATTTGCGTTAAAAAGGGGGCAGATAAACATAATAATAGTATTTTTCCATCTGCACCTTTGGGATCATGGAAATTTATAAAACAATGAAAGTGTAAACTGTATGTGGCTTGTACGATTATTTATTTGCATGAAGGGAATAAAATAAATGAATAAATGAATGGCTTTGATGCCATTCTTCACCTGAGAATCACTTGTGAAACTCGCCTTACAGTTGAGCAACGACTCAGTGAATATAAAAATACAACAGTAACAAACAGACATAATCCATCTCCAGGGAAAATACATTAGTGTGGCGTCAAATTAGGGTCTGCTTTAAAGGAAATGTAAACTCTAAAATCCTAAATAGAAAAAATGTACGTTACATTTACGCTTCTTTTTATTCTTCACAAGTTACGTTGACGATTCACAAGCTACGGTTGCGATAAAAACATTTCTGACCCTTTTTAATGGGGGCGGGCTCAACGACCATTGACTAACCCTGCTCTCTATAGTCCCTCTGTAGAAGTGCCACACACTGATGGAGCTGGTCAGGATGCTCTCTATAGTCCGTCTGTAGAAGAACCACACAGTGATGGAGCTGGTCAGGATGCTCTCTATAGTCCCTCTGTAGAAGAACCACACAGTGATGGAGCTGGTCAGGATGCTCTCTATAGTCCCTCTGTAGAAGTGCCACACAGTGATGGAGCTGGTCAGGATGCTCTCTATAGTCCCTCTGTAGAAGTTGCACATAACAGAGGCTGGGGCTCTAGCTCTTCTTAACTTGCGGAGAAAGTAGAGACGCTGATTACTTTTCTTGACCAGAGATGTAGTGTGCATGGTCCAGGAAAGGTTCTCTGTGATGTGCACACCCAGGAACTTAGTGCTGGTCACCCTCTCGACTGCAGCACCATTGATTGTTAGAGGAGCATGCTGAACCCGTGCTCTACAAAAGTCCACAACAATCTCTTTTGTCTTCTCCACATTTAGAGAGAGGTTGTTCTGTGTGCACCACATGGCCAGACTGCTCACCTCACTCCTGTAGTTTGACTCGTCTCTGTTGTTGATGAGACCCACCACTGTTGTGTCGTCTGCAAACTTGATGAAGAGGTTTGAGTCGTACTTTGGAGCGCAGTCGTGGGTCAGCAGAGTGAACAGGAGGGGGCTCAGCACACAGCCTTGGGGAGCTCCCGTGTTCAGTGTGATGGTTCTGGGGGACTTTCCGCCGACACGTACAGCCTGTGGTCTCCCCGTCAGAAAGTCCAGCAGCCAGTTGCACAGTGATGTGTTGATCCCCAGGTGGAGCAGTTTGTGTATTAGCAACCTACATTTACAATACCTCTTTTACGTTTACGTTAAAGCAGACCCTAATTTGGCGCCTTACATTAGTCAGAACAGTGATAGACGGCGTGTGTGGCTTAGCTGCGAGTCTTGCCCGGGTACCTCTTCGTTTGCCTCTTTTCTGTTTCCTGTAGCGCCATTACACCACCACACCATTATGACCCCTGTCCCTAGGGGTCATAATGGCAAAGTTATACAGCTGTTCATGTAATTCAGCTGATAGCGTTGGCCGATCTCATTTTTGATATAAAATGAGTCCGTCCTCCTGGTGTAAGAGAGCCTTGTTCGAAATATAGTAGTAGTAGTAGTAGTTTATTTGGTCATTTTCATTTTCATTCTTTTAAACATAAAACAAGCATCTCCATAATTCGTGCACAACATGACCGAAAGGGTTTAGGCTGAAGTAAAAACGTATTGTGCCTAACCCAATTTACAGACTTCCACGAGAAAACAAACACAAACATTAATAGTAAACAATATCAAGTGTCAAACAGAAGAGAAATAAGCATGTATTTAGAATTGATTTTAACATAAATATCAACACTCCAATATATATGTAAATATACATTTTGTTTTACGTTAATTTATTTTAACTAAATCATGTCATCATTTAAATTCATTCATTATGGATCTATTAAAGTCTTTTCACTAGTTTCTTACTTTATTCATCCTTAACTTATATATTTTTGAATGATAGAAAATTTATACAACTTTTTGAAGGCTTTGACTGTTTTAGACTGTTTTAAATGATCTTCTAAATCGTTCCACAGATTAACACCTCTTACAGAAATACATCGACTTTTTTAATTCTTTTTAGCTTTTGCTTTTTTGAATATGGCAGTTCCTCGGAGGTTATACGGACTTTCCCTGTGTTCAAAAAGCTGCTGGATGTTTGGAGGGAGAAGATTATTATGTGCTTTGTACACTATTACTAAAGTATTTAGATCAACAAGATCATGGATTTTCAATAGATTTAGCTCTACAAAAATGGGGGTTGTTGGTGCGTAGAAATCTGCTTTAGTGATGATTCTTATTGCCTTTTTTTGGAGTAGAAAAATAGGATGAGTATTGGATTTGTAATTGTTTCCCCATATTTCCAAGCCATAATTTATATGAGGGAGTATGAGGGAGTTATACAGTAATAGAAGCGATTTTTTATCAAGTACAGTTTTCATTTGACCAATTACAGCAATGGTTTTTGCTAATTTTGTTTTTAATGTACTTATATGCGTGTTCCATCAATGATAACTCCTAAAAATGTATTTGCTTGAACTCGCTCAATTTCAGTATCATTTATTTTTAGAGTGGTATGATCACTAACTTTTCTATTTCCAAAAATGATATATTTTGTTTTACTCAGATTCATTGAAAGTTTGTTTAGATCAAACCACTTTTTTAGAACTGTGAGCTCGTCTTCTACTGTGGAAAGGAGTAGTGAAGTATAATGCTTTCAATTGCAGTTAATGCAATAAGTTCTCAACCGAATACTCAGGTAAAGTGCAGTTACTGACCACCTCTATGATACAAATGTAATGATCATTGTTCGAGACAGACAAAGCCGAGGTAGCAAACATCACATCCCCCCCCTCACTTGAATCAATGGGATATCTATACTCAATAAAGACAATACCATTAAACTGCCCGTGTGTGCTGTGTAGTCCCGGTGCTCTGGAGCAGAACACAGGGCCACCCCGACCTCCCCTCGCACCTCTAAGCCCTCAGAGGAAGCGGCACTGTACCTGCCATATGGCTTTGACAGCACAGCCCAGCCGGACGTTCCCCCGGCCCACCCCCTCGGCCAGGCGCTCGCTCAGCTGCTGGGCGCCCCCCTGTGGACAAAGGGCGATTACAGGTTAGGAGACACAGATAATGGGTGCGTCCGAAAAGTGCAAATTAGTAAGAGGTCTGAGCCACAACTGTGTGTGCTGTCAGTGAGGAAGGAGATAAGGAAAGGAGCCCGTGTGCTTCCTCTCGTATCTCCTTTAGCATAGGGACCTCTGGAGGTTCCTCACCCGCAATTAGGGGCGAGGTTCTTCCAAAATCTCGAGTGATTTTGAAAATTGGCAAGGTCGTGGGGATCGACAGATAGAGCTGGCTACCGTTAAACGATACCAGTCTGGTGACTTAAGGGTGAAACTAAAAAATTATAAAAAGGGGGGGGGGGGACCAATTGGGGGAAATAATTGGGGAGGGGGGAAAGGAATTTGGGGGTAAAACATAGTAAAATGAAAGAATTTGGGGGAAATAAAGAGCGTTTCTTCTGCCCTTTAAGTAGTTAAAGGACGTTTCTTGGTTGTTTCACCACAAATAAATGATACAAATGCAAAAGAAATTAAATGGAAAGAAACTGAATAAAGGAAAACCAAGTATCGTTAAAGTGCCGGTATTAATTTTTTTTTACGGTAACCAGCCCTATTGACAAACGCACATTCAATTCAAGCCAAACATAAAAGTGACAAAATAAATCTCGCTTTCATTTTTGTCAGACAGGTTACATCGCCTGGATACCACAGCTGAAAATGCAAAACATTTGGAGAGAACTAATTAGAGCGTCCTTAGAGCGTCCTTCACATTCACATTTTCAAAGCCCATAATCTAACACAGTTTCTCGCTCGCAGGCCCTCCCGTACATCAGTGTTTCCCAACCAGGGGACCCCGAGGGGGAACTTGAGCACTTAGCAGGGGGTACAACCGAGGGACACTAAATTGTAATGATGTTTTTCAGTAAAAAAAAAAAATTTGAATTTAGAGAACCTTAGCTTCATCTTGAAAAACAACACTCTTCTAGATTGTGGCTAATCTTTGTAGGGGGGAACAAATTCACTCCGAGTAAATTTATTTAGTGTAATAGTGTCAAAACCAGACTTAGAGACACTCATCCATGCATTTGTCTCCAGCAGGTTAGACTACTGTAACGGCTGCTCACTGGCCTTTCTAAACGAGCTGTTAGAGCTGCAGAACATCCAGAACGCTGCTGCTCGAGTCCTGACAAGAACCAGGAAATATGACCATATTAGTCCAGTGCTCCGGTCTCTGCACTGGCTTCCTGTCACTCAGAGAATAGAATTTAAAACAGCTCTGCTTGTGTACAAGTCTTTTCATGGTTTAGCACCAAAGTCCATCTCTGACATGTTAGAGCCGTATGAACCATCTCGGGCCCTGAGAACTTCAGGGAGGGGTCTCCTGGTGGTTCCCAGAGTCAGGACTAAACACGGTGAGGCTGCGTTTCAGTTTCATGCAGCTACAATCATTGTGTATGAATTGTGCTCTACAAATAAACTTGCCTTGCCTTGCTAGAGTCACCACAGAACATAAAGAGCCGCCTCAGTAAATGGACCAAATGCAGGGATTTGTACTTTTGCTCTCAGTTAGAATCGAAACTTTGCCACATTGCAGCGGAGGAGCAGACCTCACTGTGCACTAATGTGGCTGGATCGCTCTGAATGATGAACATGATTTGGTGGAATATTTGACCAAAGTGTTATTATTTCTGTGCCTGAGCGCCGTAGCTGTTGAGGGTCATTCTGAAACAGCTTTTTTTATCATCGTCTGTTTTCTATGTGGCTTCATATTGTTACGGTGAATGTTTGAAACGTTCATGAGCCAGTGCGGATGTGGCTACAGTCTGTGGAGTTTTTAAAGCAGCAGTTTGACTTTAAGGAAGTCACAGGTTACGGTTATGTATGTTTCAAATATAATTAATGTCAGTGGCTGCAGTAGGAGTGTTTTTTTGTAATCCAATAGTGTATGGGTAATGTAGTTTTTAATGAAACAGCTGTTGGTGATGTTCCTAACTGCATAGGGACCTAACGGTTGGAGCCTGGATCAGGACATACGAGCTATTATCGTGGGAATCCCGATGCAGCCCACGGCTCGGAGCTCCAAAAGGGGAAGCGTTACCTTTATCTTGAGCTCCTGGGCTGCTCCCGGGGTGCTCTCCAGCAGAGCGAGTACTCCCCCGGCCGCTGCGGAGTACATCAGGAAGAACAGCATGGACATCTGCGCCGGCTCCACTCCAAACACCGAGCGCACAGCAACTCCCATCTCCTCCTTCAGAGCTGTATGGACGTGAAACAGATTGGCCAAATCCATAATTAGATTTATGCTCATTTCACTTGTTTTTATTTTCCGTAGACTTCATTGGACAGTATATAGACCACAGGCCGACGGGACACAATTAGACTCCTGCGTTATAAGGTGACTTAGGCCTGAATCAATGGTGGCTATACATATTTACCAGATATAATTCCCTGGCATAAATAATTAGTTCCGAAATGAATATATACAATTTAGAGAATGGGGCGCAGTCATTTTAGTGTAAATGCTAGCTAGTCAGTGTCATTGGGTTTCTGGGTACATTTTTTAATTGTATATTGTGCTAAGCTGTTGGGGAAATAAGTGTTCTCTTAACAATCTTTGTCCTAGAGTTCACAAGAGAGGGAAAAGACAAAAGCAGGAGATGTTTGCATAACACTGGACCCCGAGACATTGTAGCAAAATGTTGTAATTGAAGCATGGCTATGTTTCCATTGGAGAAATGATTGTAACCTAAAAAGATGCAGTTCATAGATGTGAATTGTTCAGTGCAGAGTACGGAAAATGTTTAGCTCCGTACTTGAAAAGTACAAAGACCATTGAGCCATTGTGCTCTTCTCAGAAGATAGTGAAAGACTGTTGGGTTTTTGTATTCACTGAATCCTGGCTTGAAGGAATAGGCCACCGTTTTACATTCTGAGATATGTTCTTAGCTTAGATGAGATGATGCGTAACTGTCTGGTCTTTGTGCGTGCGCTCAGTCACAAAAATGTTATTAGCATTTAGCCGCTCCCAGCAAAGGTATAGCTCCAAACAGGGGTGAAGTTAGAAGCTACCACGTTTTCCCTATTTAAATACAGTTTTGTGAGCCTTTACACGATCCAAGGCTAGTTTTCCAAAATCAAACATGTCGATTTTCTAAGTGGATAAAAAGGGGCACTATATATGTAAGGTGTAATAATACCATAGGAGAACTTCGACGTCCGCACAGTAAAGTGAGATATTGCTGCGCGGACGTCGAAGTTCTCCTATGGTATTACGCCTTACAATATAGTACCCAGAAGTTTCACAGGTGGCCCTCAGGTGAATAATGGTGTCAGACCAGTGGACAAGGAGGAGGACAAAGATGGGCTCAGGACATCTGATCTACATGCAATAAGGTTATTCCGTTTATTGAATTTCATCAAAATATATGCATTTATTGAAATCATGATCAGCTTTTGCACCCCCTTTTACTTGGAGTGTATTTTTTTCCTGGCAGAGGTGGTTACCATGGCAACGCCCTTTGCTCCTCCCCTTTGACTGTGTGATTTGACACCGGTATGTAACTGGTCTGGCTCTGTGATTTTATTACATATCATTCCGGAAGTTCGTGTGGGCGGCGCCATGACTTGTGCCCGCCCCTTCTCTTCTATTAGTTTTTATAGTTTCTAAGGTAAAGGGCTAAAAACTGTTTTACACTTAATTAGAACAATATAGCTCACCATTTCTCCAGGCAAAATGAAGATATTTTGATATTTGAAATAAGCTTTCATTGTGTATGGAAAAAATAATTTGACAATTCATGTCAGAAAACACAATCCGGAGTAAATTTAATATTTCTTTGTGATCAGATGTTTAAAAAGAGCCAGTAGTCGGCTCTACATAGGTTAAAATTTGTAAAATCCCATTATAGTTAATGGGGCTGAAATCGTCACTTAACAAATGTATTATATAGATTCAGACGGCATAGAAGGAGACGTGGCCTCGCCAAGGGGGAAAAATCTTTTTGGTAAACACCCTTTTTCACTATTTTGAGACATTTTCTATCTAAATATAAACTTATTTATCACATACAAATAAAGTCAAGTCTAAATCGGGTCAATATGGATGTTTATTCAGAGCAGATTGTTCAGTAGAAACGAAAAACGTCAGTTGTGTATTAGCACGATGCTAACATTCTCCGTTATTTATGTATTTATGGGCTGTTGAACAACTTTTCTCCTCTCCATGTCTTTGTATCTTTATTTAGTAGAAAACTATATGGGCGATGTATCTATACGTTTGTTAAGTGTGACATCACGAACAATAATTAGCTACCTTCGGGTCCAAACTGTTGAGAGCTCCATAGATAAACACAGCAGATAGCCTAACGCAACTTCATCTGAATCTCCTGCTGAAATAACAACAGGTAAAAGTCCAAAAACTGTTTTACACCTAATTCGAACAATATAGCTCACCATTTCTCCAGGTAAAATGAAGATGTTTTTATATTTAAAATAAGCCTTCATTGTGTATGGAAAAAATACGGGTTATTTTCCTTTTCTTTTTTTTTAGATTGTTCAGTAGAAGTGAAAAAACGGCAGTCGTAGCTAGCGCTAGCTACCGTTAGCATTAGCACGTTGCTAACATGAAGCATCAGGTTATTTATGTATTTATGGGCTGTTGAACCACTTTGCTCCTCTCCATGTCTTTTTGAGTGAGTGAGTGAGTGCTTTTATTTCGTAGACAAATATGTTCATAATTCAGCATTTGTTAAAGTAGTTTTTGAATAATTAGAGAAAGTTTATATTTTTCTCCAAAGTGTTTTCAAAAATGACCGTATATGCGCGATTCCAGAGATGCCGTCTGTATACTGTGAATAGGGCTAAAGTTCCGTTGGACCCGGAAGTAGAGCGATGACATAATCACTTAACAAACGTATTGACATTTGGTTAAGTTTAAATGTCATCAATGTTTGCCTGTTAGCTTGTCAGAGGTGTGACTGCCATAGCTCCACAGATACTACTGTTAAAGAGGGGGTATTATGCTTTTTTCAATCACATAGCACCAGTCTATAGCACACTACAATGATGACGTAACCTTCTGTTGGTCTGTATATGCAGTAAATTAAAATAACTGCCTTGAATTAAATTGCTCTCTCAAAATGGCTGTACTGAACGTCTTGAATTAGGCCTCTGTCTCTTTAAGAAGCTTTCCGACACGCCCCCTTCAGCACACTACTGTGGCATTGAAACAACAACACTGTGCGGGGAGGGGGCTCTGCTGAGCTGAGGAGCAGTGGTTGGTGGCTCGGCTGGTGACGAAAGGTCCAGAGGCGTCTCCAGGAGGTGGGGGCGTTCCTAGGAGGACTGAGGCATAGCTACACCTAAAATGGCCGCCGTCTAAGTTTTTACTGATTACTCAAAAATATGTGAATGACCCGAGGCAACACTCCAGGCATGAGTTTAATGAGGGAACGACATAATAACATGATAGAAAGCTTGAAAAAGTCGATTTTACATAATACCCCCCCCCCCCCCCCCCCCCTTTAACATTGTAATTTAGTTTAGTTTATTTGTTTATTTGAGCAGTATACATTCTGCTCAAAAGGAGTGGGCTGAAGCAAAAAGCTTATGAGCGCCCCCAGCCCCAAGTAACAATACTGGTGTGGTGTGTTTAAGGGCAGAAGACTGTGTCGGACCACCTGTAATCACCGGTCGTGTTTATTTGGGATTCCAGGTATGCAATTTATGGGGGAGTGTAATATTATATCGGTTCCATTGTTGTTTGTATTAGAATTCTGTGTAAATACTTATTTTTCTTTAAATCACTATGCGAATAAAGCCGCTTTGACTAATGCGTGATTTGACAACGGGGCTCTAACCACCCTGTATAACGACAAATAAAGCGTCGACTTACTTTATGTGCACGTCTGATGGACTGACCTCGTGTCCACGCATGCTGCTCTATGTAGGAGTGCAGGGTCATGCCGTCCAGCTGGGACGCATTCGGAGTGAGCGAGGGGTCGTCGACGCTCACGGTGGCACACAATCGGTCAACCTGCGAACAGAGTGGGACCATTAGCCACTGCCCCCCCAGGGAACGGCATGAATCCCGCCCCCCCGTCCCACTGGGAACACATCACGGACTTCAATACACCCACATGTGGACCTCCGATAGTGTTCAGGCAGTGGGTCCTCTCCGCGCACATGGTCCATCCATATTCAAATCCACAAAATTGCAAACCATGCTTTGCAAACAACTCATATTTATTTCTGAATAACATTAACCTGTTTTATCTCCACATTGTTTTAACACCAAAACCACATGGGACTGTTTTGGCTGTGTCCAAAGATAAAGAAATGCAACAAATGTGCGCTGCTTTAATTGCCTGAGATACTGACTTGTCTAATAGGATCCAGTGTGTCCTGGGATGTTACAAATTAGAAGGTGTTTGGAAAGATGCGCTGACTGAATGTTGATTTACTTATTATTATACGATGAACAGTGTGTTGCTAGGGAATAGTATCCACTGACTGGCAGTGTTAATTTTGACAACAGGTTTTAATTTAGTTTGAGTCTTTTGACGAAAATTAAATTTTAGTCGAGATTTAGTCAAAATAATACCTTCCATTTTAGTCTAGTTTGAGTCGACTAAATTTAAGACAAATTTAGTCGACTTTGCATTTATAATATTTATTATAATCATATTAATCAAGGTCCTCTGCTTCATGGAGCTTCTCCCATATGAACAAAGCTCAGAGCTGTTTCTTCGGCAGAGAATTGACATGATATGAGGCTCTTTCAGACGGTCAATAGAAGTTTGGATGATTTTAGTCTCTCCTTTTCATGTTTATTTAGTCTTATTTTAGTTATTTTAGTCGACTAAAATATCTGGACATTTCAGTCATAGTTTTAGTCTCATGAAAAACTTTTAATTTAGTTTTAGTCCTCTTTTAGTCAGCAAAAATATCACTTGGACTAAAATTAAGACTAAATATTTTAGTCGGACGATATTAACCTTTAATTCTGGGGGGCGACGGTGGCGCAGATGGTAGAGCGGGTCCTCTCATGATCGGAAGGTCGGGGGTTCGAATCCCGCCTCCTGAAGGTGCACATTGTCGTTGTGTCCATGGGCAAGACACTTCACCCTCCTTGCCTCCAGTGTGCGTACACTGGTGTATGAATGAGAGTATGAATGGGTGAGGCCCCTTATGAAAGACCAACTTTACCGTAATTTTCGGACTACAAGCCGCTACTTTTGTTACACGCCCAGATCCACGCGGCCCATACAATACAATGAGGCGGCTAATTAAAGATGTTTACGCGCTAACTGCGTAGAGTTTAGATCTTCAGCCCGAGCCCGTCCAGAATATCAAATGACACGAAGGAGTTGTCCCGCAGTTCAGCCCTTTTTCCTACTTCACGGAGCACGGAGAGGCCAGCGCTTCCATACCGGCGCTTTCCACACACGTTCCACAGTTTGAGAACCACTGGCCTGGACTTATTGTGCAACGAGCTTATTGCACTTGCACACCATGTAAATAAAATACAGTGCTTTATAATTTCCTTCACTAATAGCTATTTGGAGCAGCTGTTTTGTTTCACACCGGTCTCATTGTGTTCCATATATGAACATTGTGTAAGTTATAAACGAGTGTATCATTATTAAGTCACACAACAGGCAATAAACAACACGTGTGCTTTGTGGCTAAAAGCACAGTATTTTAAGACGGGGCCACTCCTACTCTTGAAATGAGACTAAGAGAGCCCGAACCTTGAGTATGAAGAGGCTCAAGTCCAGCAGCACCAGAGGGTTCAGCGCGGGGATACTGGAGGTGTAGGTCTGCACCCTGGCTCGGGGTCCTCCCATGTGGTGCACCTTCCTCCCACTGTTGAACTGTGGGTACATTTGCAAACCCAACTCCTCGATCAGCTCCAGGACATGAGTCTGAGTGCTGCAACAAAAATGATATGTAAAACATCGGTATGTGTCTGACCTTATATATATTCCTGATGAACAATAAACACACATAAAGGCTTTATCGAATCCACAAGGTTCATACTTTACAATTATGTGTCCGATCAGCACAAAACAATTGGAATGGTGAATCTCATCTCTCCATGTTCAGAGCACGAGCGAGGTACTCCTCCCCCTCTCACTCCCGGGCCACAGTGCCACGGTGGGTCCCAGCTTCCCTCTTCCTCTCCAATGCCTTCCAACCCTTCATTACGTCATGTCTCGCTCGATTTCGGCGTTTACATTTTGGCTCAGTAGGCATTTCCGAGAGATCCTTCGACAGTCAGGCGTCACCTCTTCACTACTCCATCCACTCTTTTCTTCTGTAGCCAGGTCTGACCTCTCTGACCATCCGTCCATTCCTCGTTGGTCCTCCCCATCTGTCTTACATTCACCACGATCTCTAATTTGTGTCAAGCATATTCTCTTTTATATTCATAATTGCTTCCTTGGGGGTCCTGAAGAGATCAACCCAGTGATCGTCGATTACTCACTGTTTATAAATCCTTTGATCGCACCTTCTGTTGCGCCGTGGTCCTAGCCACAATCTTTTCTTCATGTATATGTAGTGTTTCTGTTAGTGTCACACAAGGGTGCCTTCTTACTACAACTGTCCCTACTCCCTACTCCATCTTCTATAATTGCAGTATTACTGGTTTCCGAATTAAATTTCACCAACGTCCCAACTGAAAAATGAATGGAACATTCGGGGTTAATTCACGGTTATGATGATTTTTAAGCCTTTATTAAATATTACTGTGATTTAATATAATATAATAATGCAATTCATTGAATCCTGTTGTTATTATTTTTTGCTCTAAAGTAAATGTTGACTCCTAAATAGCAGAATGCATATAGCCTCACAATGACCCAGTGTCCAAAGTTCGGATCTAAGGTTCGGGTCCAGACAGGTTGGTGCGAGGATCCGGATCCGGACTGAGGTGTTTCCAATACAGAATACGTAATGTAAATCCAATCTCATTCACAAGCAAAAGGTGGTCGAGTATGAGTAATGGCTTTTCAAGAATAATGTTAATACGCTCAGCAATACAGTAAATATATTCTGACATTTACTTCACTTCCGTGGAGACTTTTGGAGGTCAGTCTCTGTTTTTTTTGGAGAGGTACAATACACAATTATTATATTTTATTGTTCAATTTGAGTTGCTAAAAAGGCTTTCACACTTTGAAGGGCATTTGCGCATTTTCATTTTCCGCCACTTTCTGCGATGGTGGATGAAACAGCAAAGAGTAGCAAGGTTAAAATATTTTTTAAGCGTACCTGTAGTGTTTTCATGCCTGTCGTTTCTGACTGACTCACTTCCCACAGTGTCTTTTCACAGTGAAATTCACCTGGAATAAGGACATCATTCCAGGAATAGCGTCCGGCTCACACTGAATCCGGTCCGGGTCCGGTCCGGTTTCAGTCCTGATCTGGTCCGGGTTTGCCCCAAACTACCACTCACATTGAGTCCGGCTGACACTGTGGCTCCGCCAGGCACAGAAACGGCCCTCGCGAGAACAGAAGTGCACGTGAGTTTCCCTCTTGGTGTGAGGTCACGTGATAAGTAGCCCCATATATATATATATAGGTAGTTTTTGTAACAAAAGCCGTATTTTCCAGAACAACAACTCTCCCCAGTGAAGTGGATGCTTTAAACGCACTATGCCCCTGTGTCACTGGTAATGGAGACATGTTTACATTTACGACGTTACATGCGTTTACAGGTCGCAAACGAGACCAAATAAGTAGTAAGCGGACAGATTTTATTTTGAAATACACCGGATCTTCCTCTCCCACGAGACCTGACTTCCTGTTTGGCGCATGTTTTCTGTCAGCTTGATCCGTTGGGGCTCCGGTCTCCGGCAAAAATAGACTTCTTGCGGATTCTTTCCGTTGCCGCCGGATGGCCTCGGTAGCCGGAGCCGGACTTCGCGGAGCGGTGTGAGTGTGGCTACATTGGTTTAATGACTTTCTAAGTTGGCGGACGCCGTACCAGACCTTAACCGGATTCAGTGTGAGCCGGGGGTAAGGACAGCGTCACTGCTTTGAAAACAAATAGTCTAGTAAAGCAGTGGTTCTCAACCTGGGGGTTGGGACCCCCAAGGGGGTTGCAAGACTAATTTGGGGGTTTCCCCAGATCATATAGATAAAATATACATATTTTTATTAGCATATAATATTATATTTTATTGTAGCAGTGCCATTATTTGTTCGTAATTTGATGAATTTTCTTTTAGCCATTTGATTTGTTTTCTTTGTTTTTTTAAGAATTATGTAGGCCAATGAATCGTGAATCTCCTACCCTCACATGTTTAGAAGGTTTCATAAGGTTTATTTTTAGAGCATACTACGGTATGTCAAAGACCGTACTATAAACCTCTATAACGTTGTGTTTTTCCACGCTCTGGTCTGTTTTTTTCAGGTTTAGAAAGTACCTCGTACAAATGATGGACAATCAGTGGAGACACTGCTAACCCCTCACAGGATCAAACGGGACTCGTATAGTGTAGTCATTGAGTGTAACAGTCCAGGTGGTTGTCCCGTGTCGCATCCGTGCATGCAGCCCATATGTACGACAGAAGTCCCCTTTACAGAAGGAGACTGGAGAATAATATGAAAAAAGCAGCAGCAGTCCTGGCACCACACCGAGGGAAGAAGCGGCTCCTCAATATAACAACATTTATCACAAAGTCAGGAACTCTATGGACATAAACTAATCCATAAATGAAACTCTTCTCAAGCGTTTTGTCAATAATGGGCCTGATATTTGAGGTGTTACCTAGAGATTAAGGTTAAGGCGGGGCTAATAGGCTAATCATTTGTTACAAAAGCAATAAAAAAGGGTGCATGTTTTGACCTTAGAGTTGTCTGGAGTCAGTTTCTCCTCCTCTGCAGCTCACAGACGGAGCAGGGGGGGAGCTGACACAGGCTAAGGGGGGCCCACATGGAAACACTACCACAGTGCTTCTCAATTATTTTTTGCTGCGCCCGTCCTTAGGAAGAAGAAAACATCCCCCCCCCAACACACACATACACACACCCAATTATTATTTATCGGTCTTACCGCGCTATGTACTGTCATTTAACAGCCGAGAAAGTTTAGCTTCGTGTCTCCCACTGTCCGGGAGTACGAGTCGAACGGGCAGGAGTTGAAGTATTGATCCTGCCCGCGCTGTGCCAGTTAATGACCATACGCGAGTATTTGACCGATCTTCACCAAATAAACACCGGTTTAGAGCACACGAGTAGCAGCGCAGCACTGTGGGGTCTCTTAGTAGTTCAATGTGGACAGTTAAGGTGCATTATTTCCACTGAATTACCGGGGATCCCCTCGACTTTGAGGTGCGATCTTCAGCACGTTTTCGCGGCTTATCAGCATCAAAACAACATATTCTTGCTCAAATTGCCTCTTGAACAATACAAAATAATCTACTAATCGGTTTTATTTGGACAGCGCCCTCTTCTGGAGGAGTCTTCAAGTGACGCCTTCATTTATTTGGCTTCAGAAAACACAAGAAAACACAGTCCTATTTAAAGCGTAATAAATCAACCCCACATTTATCTTATTTATAATTATAAAAACTATCATTACAAGTAATTTATTTGTGTGACAGTGTTTGGTCCAAATGCTTAAAACTGTAGTGCTGCCCCCTCCTGGTCTGACTGAATTCTTCATCATTGTTGGCCTCTATTGACTGTGAAAACAGTGGCGCACTGCTGCCTCATTAGTATGCATGACGTTGCTCATTAATATGCATGACGTCATCAAAAGTATCGATATCGGAATAAAACGTATCGGTATCGTATCGTCCTGCAAAATATCGCAATAAACTGGAAAATCGATATATTGTCACACTCCTAGTCAAACGTCTTAAAGTGCTACATAAAGTCAATATTCATTCACTCCAAACTCGATGGCGGTAAGTTACTATTGTAGCCACAGGCGCACTGGGGCAGACTGACCATTTACCACATGGCTATAATATGCTATTTATATCCTGATCTCTTATTATGTCAGTGCCCTCTGCTGGACACGTATGGAATTTTTTCCTTTTTTTAATGTAAGCCGCCCCCTAGTGGCTGGTGTGATCATTCTGGCTATTTCTTATAACGCCGCACAGGAATGGGCTAAAAACGTACTTTTTTTTTGACATACTCTGAAATTCATGCTCTACACAGGGCCACGTTCAATCATCTCGCGGGCCGCATTTGGCCCACGGGCCTTGTGTTTGACACGTGTATTAGATCATAAACTGTGGAAACCTCACTGATATATATTAAACATGAATATGAGGAAAATCCAAACACCCATGGGAAAATGTAATAATGGTACATCAATCAAATAATAATATATTACATACTTAAACTTTGAATTGTTTTCTACATTAACAAAATGTTTTATAGCCAATTAAATTAAAGCCACACCGCGTTGAATTTTACCCAATAAATAAAAAAGAAATAACAGCATTTGTTTTATGACAGATATTTTCATAATTGAAAAATACCTCATAAATGTACAAGCAAACATTTATGAGGCTAACCCCTCTTAAGATATGACAGCTAACTTTACGGGGAGTGGGTACGTCTACAGCTCGTCTCCATGGAGATGTTACGAAAAGGCAGTAGAATTTAATAATAGCGTTTTCTGTGTTGAGGTGTTCATTAGGAGCATGTTTTGTTTTGCCGGCAACAGCATAGTCTAAAATGTTATGCAGTGTACCTTTAAATATGTATCACACAAAAATTCAAACATTTCTTAAAACACATTATTTTCCCTGGCACATGTACCCATAACCCCCTTTCCAAACCAGTAAACTAAGGGGAAACACTGTACTGTGTTCTGTTTTTCTACTATATATTTTTATCTCTGTGTAAAAAGGCTGATTAAAACAGGGCTGCACGATTTTGACGAATAATTGCGATTTTTCGGAAAATTATCGCAATTTGCGATTCGGTTTGCGATGTTCATATTTGATACATTTACATGCATAAACTGCTAAAATGATGAGTGAAGGAAGTCATGTTACTTTTAGTCAAAACAACATATTCTTGCTCAAATTGCCTCTTTAATACAAAATAATCTACTAATCGGTTTTATGTGGACAGCGCCCTCTTCTGGAGGAGTTCAGCTTCTACCTTTCCCCGACATTCAAAGTAGCCTACCTCTGGGGGACAGGGGTGTGCTGGGACCTCATTTCGACCCGGGAATTTAGAGATTTAGACTGACCCATTTTCATATATGGAATTATAGCTCAGTTGTAGCGCGCTAGTTTCATATACCATGGCTCATTCAAATACCGCTTTGACAATTCTCGAAAAATGTCTCTTTTCACACAGTCTGAGCCTGATACAACTCCACAATCAGTTACAGTATATAGATAAAAATGTATAATAATAATAATTCTTTCTGATTTTGATGTATCAGTCATTATATGATAGATTTACATGACAGTGACACTGGTCTTACTCAGTTTATATCTGGAACAGCAGCCCAGGCTCCTGCTGCAGCCCAGTTAAAGTCTTTAGGCCTGGAATGGCACAACTGTTATTAAAGGAACAGGCCACGGTTTTTACAAACTGAGATAATGTTCTTACCTGAGCTTAGTCGAGTTGATGCGTACCTGTCTAGTGTTTGCGCTCAGTCACGCAAATGTTGTTAGCTTTTAGCCTCTGCCAGCAAATACAATATTACTGCTCGAGGTCGAAGTACTCCGGGTGTTATTAGGCCTCACAATATAGTTCCCCTTTTTATCCGCTTAGAAAATCGACATGTTTGATTTTGTGTAACTATACTTTGGGTCGTGTAAAGCCTCACGTAACTGTATTTAAATAGGGGAAAACGTGGAACAGCGTGGTAGCGTTTAACTTCACCCCCATTTGGAGCTATACCTTTGCCGGAAGAGGCTAAACGCTAACAACAGCTGAGCGCACGCACACAGACCAGACAGGTACGCATCGACTCGTCTAAGCTCAGGTAAGAACATATCTCAGTCTGGAAAAACCGTGGCCTGTTCCTTTGATTCATTATTTTATTTTGACGGCCAGGCGGCCCACCGGGACCTTTTAATTTGTTTTTGTTTTTTTGTTTTTATTTGACAGGGACATGTACAGGAGCATTAATCAGATATATGAAAAGATGCTTTGTACCAGACTTTAGCTCTTGGAGCTAATTTCCATCTGCAGTCCCCAAGACATACAATTACAAAACACTGCAAAAAGCATAAAACAATACAGTTGATAATATTTACAGAAGTATTTACATTTTATACAAAATAAAAGTACATTTTATCAAAGGGAAAACTTGTTCCTGCACCCACCCACTACCCTTCTCAGATGTAAACCATAGTAGTTGTTTTTCTGACCATCTGATCAGATGTTAATTGGACAAACCTTTTTAGTGGTGGAGGTGCCACATTATTAACAATCTTGAATATTAACTTTAGATTGGCTGACTTAACTATATATTCAAAATTGAGCATTTTATATTTGGTTAATATTTGACAGTGATGATACTGTCGTGATTTCCTATCTAGAATCCTAAGTGCTGCTTATAGAGAGATTCTAAAGGTTTTATTGTGGATGTGTTGGCTTGTGACCAGCATGATACACCATAGAGTAAGTGAGGTAATATCATTGCGTTGAAGTAGGTTTGTATTGTCAGTGAATTTTGTATAGATTTAAATGTAAACAGATTATATTTTATTGTATGGCATACCCTTTTAATGTGTTTCTTAAAGCTTAGTCTTGAGTCTAAAATGATGCCAAGGTATCTAAACTCATTGACATTTTCAATTTTTTTCTCCTTTTACTGTAATTAAGGGATTTGTTTTTTTGTTTGGTTTTGTTGAGAAAAACATTGTCGCAGTTTTGTTCACATTCAGTGTTAGACAGGAATCAGCGCGCCTTAAAAAGTACGACACTTTAAAAACTGCTTTATGGAAACTCTGACAGACCCCAGTCCCCCTGCATATTGTACCGTACCTGCTACGTACACACAACATCCAGTGACATCTCAGACAGGAGCACACCTGGATCACACGCAGCATAAAACACATTCTGTTAATTGGGCAAGAAAAGGTTTATTTATACCGCGCATTTCGTACACAAGGCAACTCAATGCGCCTTATAAAGCAAACTATATCCTGTGCAGGTACGTACTTCGACCCAATGTAGCCTACGGAGTCACTTCCTGTATTTCTGTTTTTGAGGCTGCAGATGTGCCATGAAGCCGCTCAAATGAGGAGATTAATTAGTCAATTATTGTACACAGTTTTCCTCACTGAACGCTAAAACAAGGCAATCAAAAGGCAAATGTTTGGGGTGTCTATGAATGATGTGTATAATGTGGTGAAATCTAGCAAATTAGATCCAACAGCCTCAATCAGGAGCTATTCAAAAAAAAATCATAAACCCGTTTGTGTTTTGAGAAAGTAATGCCAAAAGCTAATCAAGAAGGGAGTGGCACTGCAAAAGAACCAGAGGGAATTATGATTTTAGAGAGTTGTTTGATTAACAGCTAATTAGAATATGATCCAACAACCTTTCAGTGCAGTGGAGGCAACCGCTTAAACTGTGGAATTGCTGTTTAAATGTTTTGTTTTAGTTTTTTTATACAAACACTTGAAATAAAAAATATGTAACGGATCACAAAACAAGGAAATCCATGTTTGTTTGAATTGTGTTTTTAATGATTGATATATGCAAAGATTAGTGTTAGTGACCCAAAGTCCAAAAGGCAGCGATTACCATTGGGCTATGGGTCTCCATGATCATGTTTCCATGTACAGTGGGGACTCGCCACGTGTACACCGTTCTCAATGAAAGTGAGAATCTAAATAGAATCGTAAAATTGTATCTACGCTAAAGCAGGGGTGCCAAAAGTGGGGCAATTCCGTGGGCCCGCCAGAGAGTGACCTAATTTTGCGCCGCAGATGGTTAATACCAACTCTCTTCCCATTCATTCTCAATGGTAAATATGGATGCAGTACACTTTTTGACCACTAGCGTCAAATTGGGGGCGCTGTTTCGCTCTTTTCGTAAAGTTAAGGAAACACGGTTGTGGTGTCTTGGTGTTTATCACAGACCGTTGTAGCATCAACTTTCCCAGTTTTCCAACTTTCATTGGAAAGGTTGACATCATCAAAGGCTCATGTTATGAACTGATTTATAAAAGAATTGATGCTGAACTGACTTGTTGTTTTTTACATGTTGCACTATATTGCTGCAATTTCATTTGCATAGATATCAAATGCAAATGTATAGCCTACTATAAAAAAAATAAAATACATTTATTATTATTATAATTATTTGCAGTTATGTGTGTTTCACACTTGACATCGCCGTGTTAGGCCCGCGACCCACAGGCACATTTTCATTTTGGCCCTCGGAGACAACACGTTTGGGCACCCCTGTCTTAAAGGCAATGTTTTATGCTCCTTTTGCTGTATTTATCCCACCATAATACAATGGAAAACGTGGCACTATAACTACTGTTTAGTTACTGTTCACAAGTTACATGAATGATCAGGGGTCCCTGAAACACTTGAAAGCTGAATACAGGACTTTGCACCAATCTGTTTGTTGAAGCTTAACAGATTAACAACAATACATATATGTGTTGTTGAGCTCATGTGTCTGTCTATTTATTCAATTTAGTTGCAAAATGGAATTGAAAATGTTGTTTTGCTTTTCGATTAAAATGTGACCGGCTAATTACCCGGCTAAGGACCCGGTATCTGGGGCTGACTGAAAAAACATACACAGGTCACCATCTGGGCCTATACAATGATTGGATTTGAACCACGTATCCTCTGGTTAAAGGAACTCTTTTTTTTTTTTTTTTTTTTTTTTTTTTTTAATAAACCTTTAGCTATTTATTCATGTTACAGAAAATAAACCTATGACAGTGTTAACAGGTTGAGAGCAAGATCACTCTATTTTACTACATTGATCAGATCTCTTCTTTAGTTTTCCACAAACTGTTTTGATCCGGTTTGAATCTTACCTCAGCCACAGAGAATATTGTTTTGTGTTGGATTTGTTATGGTAATGGTTAATGATCCATATCAAATAACCCGGGGAGATCGACGCTTGGTCCCCTTTCATTTAATCTTCATATCACAGCGTTTAATCACTCAGTGTTTGATGGAGCCTTCGTGCTGAAGTGCAAAACATCCACTACTCTAGACAACCAGTACAGGTAAAGACTAGATCAATATTTATCTATGACTTTTCTTAAAAAAAGAAAAAAAAAAAAAAAACCTGATATGTAAAGTCTTCAAACTTAGTAAGATTTGTTGAAATGTTATTTTGCATAAGGTGGTCTTTTTACTTGTACGACTGGAGCACGTTGCGTGGTGCGTGTGAATGAAAGGTACTCTAAAAGATCAAATTGGATTGGATTTACCTTCCGACCCACTGTCCCCCGAAATCCCAGCGGTCCTTGCCATTGGCTGCAGGTATTTCATACGACTGGGTGCGACCTCCCACTCGATCTGCACGGAAACATAACAACAAAGGGACATGTTCACTTCCACTCAGGGAACGTTCCTGTGGGTGAGTGGGTCCTCGCCGTACAGCGGTTGGAGCGCCTAATGTAGGTGGAACCTATAGTGTGCGAAATACCCGTCAATATTCGGTTTTTCGGTTTTATCTAACTATAAAACCGAAAATATGATGCGGATCTTCCTCAAATAAGAAGTGGCTGAAAGCTCGAATTAGATATTTTTCAAATTCCAGAAGAATGAGAGATAGAATTTTCTACACCATTTTTGTGTATTATATTTGTCATTATCTACAGTGAAACGAGTCCCATGGGCTGAGAGGGAACTCTGAGTGAGAAGCTCTCACTCCAAAACAAACATACATACTTACATACTCAACTCTATGTCCATTTTTATTTAAGACTTTTAACTGCTGGCTGTCTGTACGTGTATGTGTCTGTGTGTCTGTGTGTGCGGGTGGTGGGTGGTGGGGTTGTAGTTATTTATGTATATTTACTGGTGGGGACGATTTTTATTATTTTTAATGATTTTTAAGCACTGTAAAGCACTTTGTGTTACATTTTGTATGAAAAGCGCTCTATAAATAAAGTTTGATTTGATTTGATTTGATATCCTGTGGTATGACGAAAAAAATAAAATAAAAACACAGTCCATCATGACCATGGTCACGTTTGGAGGAAAAAGGGGAATCTTGCAAGCCTGACAACACCATCCCAACTGTGAAATACGGGGGTGGCAGCATCATGCTGTGGGGCTGTTTTGCTGCGGGAGGGGCTGGTGCACTTCACACAATAGATCATCATGAAGAAAGAACACTATGTGGAAACATTTGAGCAACATCTCAAGACATCAGCCAGGAAGTTAAAGCTTGGGCGCAGATGGGTCTTCCAAATGGACAATGACCTAAAGCGTATGGACAAACTGGTTACAAAGTGGCTCAAGATGGCCGACACATGTGGCTCAGTTACTCCAGTTCTGTTTCGAAGAACGGACAAAAACTCATCCGACTATTGTGAGGAGCTTGTGGAAGGAAATCCAAAACGTTTGACCCAAGTTATACAGTTTAAAGGCAATTCTACCAACTTTTGGTTTTGTAAAATAATATAAAACTGTGTATACAATTCTATCTGTCATTCATCTGGCATTTAACAAATAGAAATATTTTTTTAAATTCTGATTGACCTAAAAACAATTAAAGTTCATTCTGGTTTCCTGTCAGACAGTGAGAACAAAATGCAAATGTGCTGCAAAATGTGGCCCCATTTGTTTAACTGTAATGGACTGTTTCCTATTATGAGGAAATGATTGACATTATAAGCAGACATCCTCAAGCAGTAGCTCTTCAGTAATGGGTGAACGCAGTACGGCATATTTGAAGCCACATTTGCCTGTCTCTACTCCAGTGACGTGCGTTAGCAGCTGGTGAGGCAAATGTCAACAAAACGGCAGGAGGATGCAACAGAAACAGCATTTTCCAACAGTGGTTAGACATTTGTTTATTGTTACTATGGCAACAGCTACAGCGGAAATAGATGGGGATCGAGCTCCAGCTGAGCCCGGAATGTTTACAAACAACAGAGTTCAGGAAAATCCACAGTTACCATGGAGATGCGCCATCTTTGCAGCTGTTAGCCTGCATTTCCATTGACTAGCATTAGCTAAAAAATTTATAAAAAGTGGAGGAAAAAAAGCTGTGGAATAACTCCATTAGCTGCTGAGTTACTGCTGGTAAATACATCAAGTGTTTTAATGTGAACAATAACTCCACCGATTTGACTTTTAAAATCTCCATTAGTTTACAATTGCTGCTAATCCCATAATGCATAGCGATATGACGTCACATTCCGCTTATACAGGAGCTCCATGCCTGGGCTTGTCGATCGACCCGGGTCAGAGGAACAAATTCAGGACATACTTCGTAGTATAGCCAGCGGGTCAGTGTGCGTGGGACACCGGAGGCTCGCCGCAGCTCCTGATAAAACGTTTGGCCCTTTTTAACCACAAAACAAAACAAACAGGAAATCCCTAAAATCATCAAAAAATAACTTGTATTTATTATTTATTGTGACTGATTATGCCTCCCCCGACTGCACGTCACCGCTCTACCCAGCGTTAAGCATGGATTGAAAAAAAAAACACAAACCTTTGCCCTCCAGAATAAGGATTTTCAGTTTGGCGTTCCTCCTCTTGAGCCAGTGAGCTGCAGTCAAGCCGGAGAGCCCGGCGCCAACCACAATCACGTCCCAAATCTCGGCAGTCATGCTGTAAGTGAATAATGTAGACGAGTGTCAAACTGAAGCGGCTCGCTGCTACTTTTACGCGTTCCAAATTGGCGAACTTTTTTTTTTTTTTTTATCTGAGGGAATTGTGTAACTCTGCACTTTGGAAGGGAGAGCAACTTTGACCTACTTGGCACCAGATTCCCGCGTGTGTGTGTCAGTACCAGCGACGGACACCAGGGGGAGCCTTTGAGTAAGGGAACAGTGGGGGTATTGTACCGTGAAAGCCACTTTTCTCTCTCTCAAAACAAGAAGTGAAGGTCAAGAGGCTCCCTGCACACATTTACGCCGAACCCCTGCGTAAGTTAAGACAAACTGAGGGTGCTTTACAGAATATCACGAGAGAAGGAGGTTGCTGCTTGTTTGACCGACAACAGGCATCAACGGCCATCTTTAGTGGAGCGCTGCAGTTTTATTTGGAATACGTTTGCAAAACATCGTAAAAAAAAATACCCTTTTTCGCTCTGTGATTATGGAGTATTGTAGATCAATAAGAAACAAAAAGGATATTAATCCATTTTGGAATGAGGCAGCGCCACCAATCAGGCCTTTGTGGTGTAGAGCTGCAGAGGTTGTCCTTGTGTAGGTTCTCCCATTTCCTCAGAATTTATTTGTTGAGTTCCTCCACATGTGTAATGAATTCATGCGAAGTTATTTGCTTTAACTCCCAATACTTAAAAAAATTAAATGTACAGAACAGGGATTTGTAAACCACCTTCTCTTTTTAAAGAGCTGTGTATATTGGGTACTGTTCATGGTCAGCTTCAGGTTCTGCTTCAGGAAGTGCGTACACACTAGTACGCTGTGTACGCTGCCAGCCAAAGGAAGAGCCCTTCTGTTGAATATTGTCCTCGGTGAGATAGAAGAAATGCACTCCTTTGATATTTGCAGCAGCACCAGCCTGGAAAATAGTGTTGCCTGTGTGTGTGTGTGTGTGTGTGTGTGTGTGTGTGTGTGTGTGTGTGTGTCTGTATATATGGTTTATGGAGCCAATTGACCTGACTACTCACCAGCACTACGAGAACCTAAGGGGATTAGCAGGACTATGCTACGGTCCTCATAAACCAAGATTTTGTATTTTCATTTTTAGCATATAAAGAGCATAATTTCATTGTTTTTCTGAAGTCCTTTTAATGCTCAATGATAATATATCATGCACATATCAAGTTTTTTTAAATTCTTAGCTTTTAAAGACCATAAATTGAAAGTTTATTTGACGTCCATATAATACCCCAACCTGACTTCTTGTGTATGGAGTGTATGATGTGCTCCCCCTACCCTACTCTGGCGGTATTGAAGGCTCCATTGTGATTGGTTCTTTATGGGGACACGTGCGGGATATGTGTCCGGGCATGTTGAGTGATTTCGGAAGACATCTAATGGTAATGCGAAGAAGAAGGACCAAGAGAAAGTTCACTCCAAAGAAGACAAGAAAATATATTGGTAAGTATCTAGTCCTTGTTAAATATACGTTATCAAGTATTTTCTGAATGGAACTTAGCCCCGGCCTGGAGGATTTATCCCCGGGCTGGATGATTTGGGGACCGGGCTATTGGGTTTTGGAGCTGGCTGTGGAACTTAGCCCCAGCCTTGGTGAGTTTTCCCCGGCCTGGATGAGTTGGGGGGTGTAGTCCGAGGAGGGGTGCTTAAGAGTGGGTCCGAGATGTGGGCTGTGTGTCCCCGGAGGTCCAGAGGAGTCAGGGGGGCGAGTGTGTGCATGTAGGGCCGGGGTAGGAGTGCCCTGAGCCGGGTAGTGTAAGTGGAGTAGAGGGTGGGTCATTGTGGTGGATGTTGGTGCGGGGCTGGTAGCTTTAGGAGCAGGCTGGTCAGAGGAGGTCCAGAGGAGCCAGGGGGGCGAGTGTGTGCACGTAGGCCGGGGTTGGAGTGCCCTGAGCCGGGTAGTGTAAGTGGAGTAGAGGGTGGGTCATTGTGGTGGATGTTGGTGCGGAGCTGGTAGCTTTAGGAGCAGGCTGGTCAGAGGAGGTCCAGAGGAGCCAGGGGGGCGAGTGTGTGCACGTAGGCCGGGGTAGGAGTGCCCTGAGCCGGGTAGTGTAAGTGGAGTAGAGGGTGGGTCATTGTGGTGGATGTTGGTGCGGAGCTGGTAGCTTTAGGAGCAGGCTGGTCAGAGGAGGTCCAGAGGAGCCAGGGGGGCGAGTGTGTGCACGTAGGCCGGGGTAGGAGTGCCCTGAGCCGGGTAGTGTAAGTGGAGTAGAGGGTGGGTCATTGTGGTGGATGTTGGTGCGGAGCTGGTAGCTTTAGGAGCAGGCTGGTCAGAGGAGGTCCAGAGGAGCCAGGGGGGCGAGTGTGTGCACGTAGGCCGGGGTTGGAGTGCCCTGAGCCGGGTAGTGTAAGTGGAGTAGAGGGTGGGTCATTGTGGTGGATGTTGGTGCGGGGCTGGTAGCTTTAGGAGCAGGCTGGTCAGAGGAGGTCCAGAGGAGCCAGGGGGGCGAGTGTGTGCACGTAGGCCCGGGTTGGAGTGCCCTGAGCCGGGTAGTGTAAGTGGAGTAGAGGGTGGGTCATTGTGGTGGATGTTGGTGCGGAGCTGGTAGCTTTAGGAGCAGGCTGGTCAGAGGAGGTCCAGAGGAGCCAGGGGGGCGAGTGTGTGCACGTAGGCCGGGGTAGGAGTGCCCTGAGCCGGGTAGTGTAAGTGGAGGAGAGGGTGGGTCATTGTGGTGGATGTTGGTGCGGGGCTGGTAGCTTTAGGAGCCGGCTGGGGATCTTAGCCCCAGCCTTGGTGAGTTTTCCCAGGCCTGGTGGCTTTAGGAGCGGGCTGATTGAATTGAATCCCCCTTTTGTTTTTAGATGAAATTCCCATCAGTGCAGATGAGGCCGAAGAGGAGAGTCACAGTGACTCGGGGGACTCTGCTGAGAAACAAGCGGCAACTGTGGTTATAGATGATGACCCGATCGACATAGCTGATGGAGATACCTCTGATTTTGAAGGCAAGTTCTTCTGTTTACTCTTGTAGTAGTCTTGCTCTGACTTATTCACATTGTTTTGTTTAAATTAATTCCTAATTTTCCTTTTCAGAGGCAGCACAGAGGCCTGCAAAGCAACCTGGACCAAAACGCAGAGTGACAAAAAGAGCATGGTCAAAGACTGAAGAAGCAGCTGTAATGCGGCATTTTAAAAAACACATCAAGAGAGGAAAACTGGCCACAAAAAATGAAGTAACTCAGTGTAAGCAAGCAGAAATGGCCTTAAGTCAGAGAACACTGCAGAATATAAGAGACTTTGTGAGAAATCGTGGACTAGCACATAAAAGACAACTAAAGGTAAAAGATGGATAAGCATGGAGTGTATGTATGAAGAACATTAAAACTTTTCCAGCCTCTAATTGTGGTTCATCCATCCATCCATTTTCTCCCACTTGTCCGTTGCCGGGTCGTGGAGGCAGCCGTTGGAGCTGCCCAAATCACATAGCACCAGTCCCCTATGGCTCCTCCTGCAGGTGGTGGGTCCACGGAAGGACGGCCTCATGGTTCCAAACGGGCCTGTTGGTCTCTCATAGGGGAATTGTGGTTCAGTTATGTTTAAAGTCCTCATAATTCATCTTTGGTCCTCATGAACCACCTTCTGGTCGGTGGCTGTGTATAGACAACCGTAGCTGATACAAGGATGTTAAATAGACCTAAATTTTTTTCAGATTTTTTACAGTTAGTCTATCCAGAGCTTATCTCTCTAGGACCTTGGGAAACCATAGTCCTCTTAAACCACACCAGGGTTGGTTTTTCCAAAAGGTCAACATAAACCATAAAACCACGTATGTGTGTGTGTGTGTGTGTGTGTGTGTGTGTGTGTGATGCTCACCGGTACATCGGCAACATAATGCAAAGACATTGATCTATTTGTAAACTTCATGAAACAAGAAAAAAAAAAAAAATATGGTTGGTGCCATTTCACCATGTTCTTTGTGCTGTGGATGTACCTGTGATGATCCGCCATACTGGCAGACAGTACAGGCTGCACGAGGAGCTGAAAACAATAACAGAAATGTTCAAAACTGTAAGAAATATGTTTGCATTCAATATTCCGTTTAGATAATATAATGAAGCTAGTGAGAATTCAAACTGAAGCTGTATCTGCAGTGTTTTAAGGTAAACAAATGTATCTACATACAAGGAAAACTGAAATGTTGATGTTCATATTTGTCTCTGGCCATAAATATGCATTGTTATGGTTATAAATGGTTTTTTGCTGTTGTAAAAACTTCTAAAAACTAGAAGGCCATTTTTGAGCAGGACCCATCTTTGTGAAGCTATAACTCAAAGACCCTTTATCAGATCAACATCCTGCTTCCACTGCAGCAACATTATATCCCAATAAACTAAAACCTACAATATGAAGATGATCACTCAATACACTTCAGGGTCTTTTGTAGAGACCCTGACATTTTTTGTGGGGAAAAAATGAAATTCAAATATTGCCAATTTTAGCAATGTAGCTCATTTCTGATGATTGTTCCTGAAACTATGTTTAGTGGACATGACACACACCAGGGTTTGGCCCTATACATGTAAGTGAGCCATTGCTGAGCTCCAGTTCTTTAAAGGTGCACACAAATGCAAAAGTCACCCAGAAGCAGAACATGTGGTTACAACACCCTGTTTTTTTATTTGTATTTATTTATTTATTTTTTACTATTGGGAGTTAGAGCAAATAACGTGGTATGTGTTCATTACACATGTGCAGGAACTAAAAAAAAAAAAAAATCATCCAAATCTGAGAGGGCCACCTGGGAGGCTGAGGGTGAGGCCCCACGGAATGACCCAGTTGTCCTTTGACTTCAGGGCTGAGTTTCTCCCAAGCTCACAGCAAAGGGTGCGTGTACTTCTGCACATTCAGTGTATCACAGTTTTATTTTGAACACATTTATATAGCGCCTTTCTCTTTGCTCACTGGAGGCAAAGTGGGTGAAGTGTCTTGCCCAAGGACACAACGACAGTGTGCACCTGCAGGATTCGAACCGCTCTACTCTACTCCGCATTCTCCAAAACATTCTAAGAAACAGTTTTTCCCCTTGTGCGTAGATTGATGAGACAAAATAAATAAAATACTGTAACCAGTTTTGGAATAGAACGTGGGGAGAGTGTGGCACGGCTGTGTGGACTTCCACTCTCCACCGTGACGGGCTCAGCCAAAACACATTTCTGTTTCCGTCTGCGCAGGGGAAGGCAATAGTCCGGAGGATATAGAGCATCAAGCAAAACGCTTTTTTTTCCAATTGCTGTACAATTTTTCAAACTCGATTCTGTTATTTACAAATGAGGGAGGGGGGGGGGGGGGAGTACAATTCCAAACTGACTTTTGAAAATAAGTTCCGAGGCATCTCCCGAGAGCGGACGGGCATTAGCATACTTTTCAAACACAAAGAAACAATGCAACCCAAAGGTGAAAAAAATAAACAGATACTCGCCATGTGGTTCTGCCTTTTAAAGCGGTTTTATGCAGTCTGTGCCACTTTCAAAAACGCACTGGGCAAAGCGGCATGAATAATAATCACCCCGGATCATAAATATTCATGGGGTAAGTCATTTGGAATGGATTATGGCACAGTTTAGTTTACAAGATGTTATGACATACTTGCAGTGGAAGCCTGACAATAATATCTTTTGGTCTGTATATTTGCCCCCCCGAAACTTGGACATAACAAACAACAAGCAGAGTAGAGTTTAGGGTTGAGAGTTATATTTGTTAACCAAAGGTCCGAGGCAACTAGACTAAGGGAAAACAGTCAAAAACAATCTAAACCAAAAGAAAAGCTAATACAGGGCAGCCGGTCCCACCAGGCCGAAACAGAACAAAAAGCTAAAGGCAGCAGGGCAGGGCTGACACAAAAGCAAAAAAAAATATGTTGTCAGAAAAAAAAAAAAATGAAAAAAGGGAGGAGGATTCGTCATATGGTGCGACATTAGGAATAGAGGCACACACAAAAAAGCTAATATAAACTATAACAAAATAAAGAAAGTGGTCTCATCTATCAGATCTAGGATTTTTGTAAAGAGGCCATGACAAAAATAATAACTATGACATTTTTTTTTTTTTAAACATATAGCATACTTAGCGCAATGGGATTCATGAAATATACTGAAATGTGTTTCATTTGCAAAAGGAAAATAATGCTATTTTAAAGATATAAAAAAAAATATCATGACGCATTAAAGGAACAGGCCACCGTTTTTCCATACCCAGATAATGTTCTTACCCGAGCTGAGACGAGTGGGTGCGTACCTGTCTGGTCTGTGTGCGCTCAGTCACGCAAAAAGACCAAAGATGTTGTTAGCGTTTGGCCTCTCCCAGCATATTCCTATGGGTCCAAACGGGGGCTGTAGGTGACCAGACAGGTGCGTATCAACTCGTCTAATCTCAGGTAAGAACATATATCAGTATGGAAAAAAATAAAATAAAATTGGATTGGATAAGATTGGATTTTTACTGATTTCCAGACCTGATTTCTAAATCAGGTTAGAAATCTAGGAGTAATCATGGACTCAGACCTGAACTTAAACAGCCACATTAAAGCAATAACATCATCAGCTTTTTACCATCTGAAAAACATTAAGATCAGAGGAATAGTGTCAAAACCAGACTTGGAGACACTCATCCATGCATTTGTCTCCAGCAGGTTAGACGACTGTAACGGCTGCTCACTGGCCTTTCTAAACGAGCTGTTAGAGCTGCAGAACATCCAGAACGCTGCTGCTCGAGTCCTGACCAGGAAATATGACCATATTAGTCCAGTGCTCCGGTCTCTGCACTGGCTTCCTGTCACTCAGAGAATAGAATTTAAAACAGCTCTGCTTGTGTACAAGTCTTTTCATGGTTTAGCACCAAAGTCCATCTCTGACATGTTAGAGCCGTATGAACCATCTCGGGCCCTGAGAACTTCAGGGAGGGGTCTCCTGGTGGTTCCCAGAGTCAGGACTAAACACGGTGAGGCTGCGTTTCAGTTTCATGCAGCTAAAATCTGGAACAGTCTTCATGAGGATGTCAGACAGGCCTCGACTCTGACAATGTTCAAATCCAGGCTGAAAACAGCTCTTTTTACCCGAGCAGATGAAAACTGAAAGTATTTTATCTGCACTCTTGCCTTTTACTCTAAGTATTACAGTTTATTACTATTAATTATTGATTGATTTGATCTGTTTTCTTGTAATTTTATGCAACTGTGAAGCACTTTGAATTGCCTTGTGTATGAATTGTGCTCTACAAATAAACTTGCCTTGCCTTACTGTATAATCTTGCCGTCAAACCATATGACAATTTGTAGTGATTGACTGAATGGTGAACAAAATGTCAAACATTGCATACGTATTTGAATACTTAAGTGTCTGCACAACCCAGATTTATATATTTTATCGGGAATAATTTCTCCAAAAAAATAAAATAAAATACTTTGCAGCCGAAGATGTGAAAAAACGAAACCCCAAAATACGTCAAAAACCGAGGAAAAATATAACTACACATTTTTTTTTTTTAAATGCTAGGAAATAGCTTCTTGTGCAAGTGTGGTTTCCAGTCTTTTTCCTCGAATCCCCCGCTGCTATTTCGTCCAATTAAAAAGAAACTGGATTGTTCGCTCAAACAGCCCTGCACGCATGCTTGAGTGTCTCTTTATGTTCAAGTCACAACATAACCATGAGACGAAGCCAAACAAGGTCAAATCAGCTTATTTCTCTATTCCAGACATGTTCCCAGCTGCTAATTTCCTCCCACCTGTGATTACAGACCGGCATGCAAATGAGGGTGACATTAGCGCCGCCATCAGACGTGCAAATGAGCTGTTATTAACTTAAGCCTTTCACCTGAATTTGACACCGCGCTTTGAAATATTAAACGGGAATTCTCAGACACCCAGGTAGACAAAATGATCAGGGCCGAAGGAGTCAATGAAGCTGGGCATTTCTTCGCACAAACGGCTGTTGTTGTGAGATTAATCCAAATCCCTTCTCCAGAGCCAGGGTGTGAAGTGTGACTGCACAATTTGCATCCTGGCAGGAATCCTGTCACTAGCGTTTGCCAAAGAGCGGCCTCTTCCCTTCCACCGCTGGGTTTTGAGGTTTCCTTGTAGATAAGGAAGGTCTAACAACTGCAGGGGAGCAACATCTACATTGGCTCACTGCTGCTCCGTCGGACATTACATTTGTTCGACTGTTTTACACTTCAGTGTCTGTTTTGTTATTTGTGTGACCAGATGTATTGTAAAACTTACTCCACTCCTTACGGGCAAGCGACACAGGTTTTCCTCAGGCTCAATTGTGTCATGTCTCTGTCCCCGTCCCAGCGGGAGAAGTTAACGGGAATCCGACTTTCAACTTACCCAGAGATTCACCACCATTCCTCCTCTCCAACTGCACCTTCAACTAAGTAGCTAGGCTAGCAATAAGTAGCTAGCCGTGGTGCTACTAGCCTAGCCACACTGCCTGGAAACAACAAACGTTGCCAAGCAACGCGCAAACCTTTGGGAACTATTTGCAGCGGAAATCATTAAATAAACCTTTGAAGTGTTTGAAGTTTATTTGTGCGTGTACAGTTGGCAAATAGATGTATAACAAGCGGGATAATGTATAGAGCGTCGGTCATTATCGGGAAAATAAATACCGACAGGGCGAACATAAATATGTATATATTTTTTATTTCATGTTAAAACATTATTACGCTGTGAGGCACATACAGGCTGTGTCCGAATGTCCATAGGCCCGCACTATATAGTCTACTATATAGTCTACTATATACATAGTAGGCTATATAGTAGACTATATACATAGTAGGCTATATAGTAGACTATATACATAGTAGGCTACATAGTCTACTATATACATAGTAGGCTACGTAGTAGACTATATACATAGTAGGCTATGTAGTAGACTATATACATAGTAGGCTATATAGTAGACTATATACATAGTAGGCTATAGGGATGGGTACCGTTAAACGGTGCCTACTTGGAACCGACCGAAAAGCTCCGGTCGGGGGTGGTATCGAAAAACAAAAATTCTTTCGGTGCCAACTTTCGGTTCTTTTTCTCTCTAGACGTCAATATATATGACCCGCAGCGAGTCTAAAAAAAGCAACATGAACGTGTGCGGAGATAATGAGCGCTTCAGCGCAAATGGAGCGAAGCAAAACTATAACTTAAAGCTATAACTTAAAGAGAAGCAAAGCTATAACGTACTAAACATTTGTAATAGAGATGGCTCAGCCGCGGTCTGCGGCAGGACTGAGCCAGGACTAAACCAGGTCCAGGACTTACACCGTTGTAAAACCCAGAGCTAAACTAAACCAGTTATTATAAACCAGGACTAAACCAGGACTGAATAAGAAACTTGTGTTTTTAGGCAAATTGAAAAGCAAAACAGAGAAGTGACAACAAGAAAGACGTGTTTACCTTTAGCGACAGACCCGAGGCTGAGTTTACGAGCTGTTGTTACAACTTTACAAGCAGCTGCAGCGAGGGGAATATCAAAGATTGTTTGTGGAAAGGTGTGAGCGCTCACTCTGTATTAGACATTTTTGGTACAGTTGTTGTACATTATTGGTGGCAGAGTGAGCGCTCACAGAGTGATCAGAGTGATCTTTGAAGGGAAAGCGTTTTCGCTTCGTCAAAGCGCAGTGTGTTTAGAAAAGTTTATCCGAAAGAAACCGTGTCCTGATGTGGATCTGTCTCTGCAGCTCAGGAGGTAATAACGTCCTTTATTTCTTTTTATCACTGCTTAAGGGGAAATTGTGCTCAAAACACGAAGTTACAGGTGACGCTGCTGCGGCCTGTGGAGCTTCTGTTTTGCTGTTTTAGGACTTTTTCTCGAACGACACTTTTTTTATACACGTTATTTTTAATTTAATTAAAATGACATAGGCACCGAAAAAAGTACAGTTAAGGAACCGGCACCGAAAAACAGGTATCGTTAAAGTACTGGTATCGAAAAAAAGCGAACGGTACCCATCCCTAGTAGGCTATATAGTCTACTATGTATATAGTAGGCTATGTAGTAGACTATATAGTCCACTGATTCTGTTGGCGATTCGGACAGAAGCCTCTACTTTCTCCTCGCTTACGTGACGTCACGTGCGCTGCCCATTTTTTTTATCAGAATTTATTTATTGTTACAAACATTTATTTTATGAAACATAACGACAGTTTTGGCACTTTTACAGGTGTTTTATTTGACATTTAAATTAAAATTAAAACTATCATCACAACAAATAAAAATAAATAATTACTCCGGCGTTAGGCAGAATAATGTATTTCTGCAATAAAGACCGACCAAACTCATGAGACAGGGGACTAATTATGGATAAATACGAGTCAGATACGTTTTATTTCATATGGATTTTGCATAAATTAAGCCTTTTTGTCCGAGAGAGGAAGCTATCGGTTATTTAACAGCTCGAGCTAAAGGTTAGCAGCTAACGTTAGCATCGCGTCACCGTAACCGTTTATATTGAAATCGTGTATTCATGAGAAATACACAACAGCTGATTTCATTCAGTCGTGTTGTTTAGTTCAAAGACCTGTTGCTGTCGGGCATTTCAATGGTTCTACTCCGGCTCTCGCAATGCATTGTGGTCTATATCGACCCGTTTAGTGACCACCGCTGCGCACTACTTTTCGAGATGCATTGCGGGAAACTTTGAGTGCACTACTTTTTTCTCTCTGGGCATTCGGGCACCCTTACACAATGGCGCTCTATATAGGGAATAGTGTGGACACTCGGATACAGCCACAGTGTTAGACAGTTTAAAGGTAAACACTACCAGGCAATAGCAGAGGAAGAGTGGCCTCCAAAGCGGAGGCTTGAATGGAACAGAAACCTATAGATATTTAGTTTTAGGCTTTGATCGCTAAACCAATGTTTTCCCCTTGAAGTTTTTGATTGTCATTGTAGATCAGGATTCGTCTATTTACTATCTAACTGTTTGCATATTCCCTGCACACCCTGAGTGTTTCTGAGAGCTGAACGTAACAAGTGAATGTCTCCATTGTGAGATCAATAAAGACTTATCTTATCTTCCTCACGACCCCTAGCTGCTACATTTACAAACCTTTCCTGTTTGTACGTCAGAAATATTGGAAAAGCCCTGGAGGCAACTGCCACTGTGATACTTGGCTGCACAAAAACAACTTAATTTATCTCGATTTGATAACGCCACATTTGTCATGTGCTCACTGCTATTCACTGAATAAACGTTGCCCCACATTGAACCTGTTGAAAACTATATGGAGATTTTTTCTTGAAATATTTCTCAAATTGAATCCATCATTCTGTCAACATCCTCCCATCACTGACAGCTACACCGGGGTTTGTGCCAAAGTTGTTCCATTTAGTAAAGCATTGTTTCCACCTAACACATTTTTTTTTTCTATTGCCTGTACGAAGTGCTTTTGTTTTGAACTTCGCAGGCTGGTACAGAAAATCCCCGAGGACATTTACATTGCCAGTGTGTCCATAGTGCTGTGTACACAGTGAGGTCATATAATTTCCACACAGTTGTTTTAGGAGATCTATTTCCTTTTGTATAATCATGCTGTCTATTGATCCTTTTTTCTTCATCAAAAAACAACCTGTCACACTCCTTGCTTTGACATATATTTGAGGGCTATTACACTGCATTGTGTTTTATGTGTCATAAGGACAAACAAATATATATTTTTTCTGCACGTTATAACATTGTAACTGACATTGCACACAAATTGGTAATTTGTATTTGTATATTGCACTTTATTTGTAAACTGTTTTTCATATTGTATTAATTAACTGTCTTATGTAATCGTAATTTCTATCTGTAGTCCTACACAATTAAACTAGTTAAAATTACATAACAAAAGGTAATTTACATTAGTGCAGCCATCTCTTTAATGTAACTGCACATTGTCCTGATATAAATAAACTAAACTAAGCTAAAATACAGGACTTCGTCATATAATTAGAATATCATACAAAAGTGCATTCACTTAATTCTGTTATGAAACTATGACTCATTACAATACTTTATTTGCGCCTGTAAACTGAATATTCCCGCTCCTACTTCCTCCTAACCCGAATTTGCCTCATGACCGAAAAACTCTCTATAAATAAAAGCCAGGGCAAAGAAACCTGGAGGGGAACAGGTAAAACAGGTGAGGCCGCACCAATCGGACAGGTTTATGCTAATGAGGGGGGCGGCGGCTTGAGCGAGAGCAAGAGCGAGCTCACGCCGCACGGCTGGCTGCGTGGTTTCTTCAGACTGCACTTGGCCTCTTTTGAGAACTTCACCAACACATTTTCTGTGGATTTTTGTTGTCGTTTCACCACAAGGAAATGTTGACAAAAGCCTTTGAGAGATTATCCATCGAACCCAAATGCCCTTTCATGATGTACCTGCTATACATGACAGCAATGCTTTTCACAGGTAAGACATCACTCCGGCTTCTGATTGATCCTTTTTATTTTTCTATATCCCTTCCCCCGCCTGGTTTGACGCCGCATAACTTCAAATAGCCAGAGTCTTATTTTCTTGGTATTTGCACAAAAAAGGGAGGGGGGGGGAAAAACTTTCTTACAAAGTGCGAGAAGCAATTTAATAATAATAACAACAACTTGAATGCATGGTGTAACATTAAAATAAAAAGATAATAATGAGTATTTGTGCTGGCTTTATCTCAGGAACAGACCTTTGTGGTGTAAGCTTACCCGGCTGTTCCCATGGTGACGCAGCTCACCCAATCCCGCGGCCGCCGCTCGGTCCCCGCGCGCCGCTCGGCGAGGTCTGCAGGGAGTAGGGGTTATAGGTGTTTTCTCTCGTCTTTTCTTTGCCGAGGTGCGGCCCGTCCCGCTTTAAACGGGCCTTTTGTGAGATAATTAGGGTGTTTCGTCGAGGAAAGCGGATACTGTGGTTCGGGGGATTTGTGTCGAGTGAGGAACGCATATGGGATAATGAATGCGCGGGCAATTCTCCGTGTCTAAACAAAGGTGGGGGGTGTAGCCGAACTTTATACTCAAGTAAGAGTGCTTTGGACTCATTTTACTCAAGTAGAAGAACAAAGTAGTACAGTAAAAAAAATAAAAGAACATGGAGAAAATGCGTACTAAATGTTTGATTTATGTTTCAGTACAGTAGTAATAGTATTCAGTTTTTACATTGTTTTAACCTCTTAACCCCCACCTGAACCTGAGCCCATTTTGTCCAGTTTGGCATCAACATAGCAATGAAAACAAGGATGAAAACGCAACAAAAACGTGACAAAAAACATAACAAAAAAAGTTACAAAAAAGCGCAGAAAAACGTGCTAGACCGGTTTTATTTATTGGTTTATTTGGTCGGGACGGTGCATGTTAAAGGAACAGGCCACCGTTTCTTTCCAGACTGAGATATGTTCTTACCTGAGCTTAGACGAGTCGACGCGTACCTGTCCGGTCTTTGTGCGTGCGCTCAGTCACACAAATGTTGTTAGCGTTTAGCCGCTCCCAGCAAAGGTATAGCTCCAAACTGGGATGAAGCTGTTCCACGTTTTCCCCGATTTAAATACAGTTACGTGAGCCTTTACATGATCCAAGTCTAGTTACACAAAATTAAACATGTCGATTTTCTAAGCGGATAAAAAGGGGCACTATATTGTGAGGCGTTATAACACCTTAGGAGCACTTCGACTTTACTGCGTGGACGTCGAAGCACTCTTGTATTATTACGCCTTACAATATAGTTCCCCTTTTTATCCGCTTAGAAAATTGACATGTTTAATCTTGTGTGTTCTAGACTTGGATCGTGTCACTTTTCACGTAACTGTATTTAAATAGGGGAAAGGTAACTTGGTAGCTTCTAATACGCTGGGAGAGGCCAAATGCTAACAACATCTTTAGTCTATTTGCGTGACTAAGCGCACACACAAAGACCAGACAGGTACGTGTCAACTCGTCTAAGCTCAGGTAAGAACATATCTCAGTATGGAAAAAACGGTGGCCCATTCTTTTTATGAACAGACATGGGTCTCATGCATGTAAACAAGCCACACCGGATTGAGAACATGCAAACTCCACACAGAAAGACCCCGTCCACGTGGGAATCGAACCCATGACCTTCGAGCTGTGAGGCACAAGCGCTAACCTCTGTACTACCATGCTGCCCAAACATGACAAAAATGTGACAAAAAAGTGACAGAAAAGAGATGACACAACAAAGACGCTTCAAAAACGTGGCGACAACCTGACAGAAAAGTTACAATCAATTTGTAGGTCTTAGCTTTCAAATGAGGCATTGCATTGTTGCTCTTCAGTTGAGAAGCGTTTAGATATGGGTAATGCCGAACTGGAGTAAGTGTGCTCGGTTCAGGCAGGGGGGGGTAAGAGGTTAAACATTTCCATTATTCTGGGTACAGTAAAGGACATCAATTATGAGAAAAAAAAACAATGAGTGCCATAGAAAAAAACTCAACATATGCTTGCATATGTTGAGCTGAACACCCAGAAGACAATGGAGATGATCGTGGACTTCAGGAAAGACACAGCCCCACTGTCCCCCCTCGCCCTGACAGACTCTCCCACCCCCATCTCCATCGTGGACTCCTTCCGTTTCCTGGGCACCACCATCACCCAGGACCTCAGATGGGAGCCGACCATCTGCTCCCTCATCAAGAAGGCCCAGCAGAGGATGTTCTTCCTGCGGCAGCTGAGGAAACTTAAGCTGCCGACCAAGATGCTGGTGCAGTTCTACACGGCCATCATCGAGTCCATCCTCACCTCCTCCATCACCGTGTGGTTCCCCGGCGCTACAGACCGGGACAAGCATCGGAGGTGAGAAGGTGATTGGGTGTGAGCTCCCATCTCTCCAAGACCTGTTCACCTCCAGGACCTGGAGGCGTGTGGGTCGGATCACAGCTGACCCTTCTCACCCTGGACACGGACTATTCACCCCTCTCCCCTCAGGCAGGAGGCTACGGTCTATCCAGACCCATAACTCCCGCCACAAGAACAGTTTTTTCCCTCCACCATCAGACTCGTGAACAATAACAAGACCCAATAACTCAATAACAGACTCGTGGATGTTTCTGCTCTGTTGCACTCTGTGGTTTGCCCACACTTAGATCTGCTGCTATCACTTATCACTTAATCACTTTACATCTGTAAATACAATCCTGCTGTTGTTCAATGTCACTTTTATTTTATCTTATTTATTCCATACTTCATATATACGCATGCCCCTATATAGCCTTATAGTTTAAAGTATTTTAGCGTATTTTTATTCTAACTCTGTTTTATGTCGCACGTTTGCACCGAGAAAAATTCCTAGTTTGTGAACCCGTTCTCAAACCATGGCAATAAAAATTATTCTGATTGATTCTGATTCTGATTCATATTTCTCTTTACATAGCAGTGTAAATACAGTTATGTGAGCCTTGACACGATCCAAGTCTAGTTACACAAAATCAAACATGGATTTTCTAAGCGGATAAAAAGGGGATCTATATAGTCCAGGTGTTATAACGTTTTTTTGTTTTTTTTTGTTTTAAATTCGAAAGCAATACAAGCCCTTTGGCGAATTGACATGTTGGAGTTTAGAAAGTTTTTAACCAGCCTAATGAGGCCAATATAAGGGCAACGTCAATTGAAAACATATATCTGCATTTCAGATGTATTAATAGTGTTATGCCTGAAAGCGTTCCTCCTACCATTATGTCTCCATTTAAAAAGTATAAAAGAGGTCACACAGACCAACATGGTGGCTCTGGGGCAAAGTTTGGATGTGTTTTGTTTTACACAGTTCAGCTCCATTAGTGAATTCATCAAAAGAGAAAGGAAAGTGCTGTTTTATGAGAAGAGTGAAACCCTGCAGATATGACGCTGGTGTTGAGTGCGGTAAGAAACAGTATCTCTCACAACAACAGTCAGACTTGTTTGCATGTACTTTTGTACATGCAAACAAGTCTGCTGTTGTCATCATTCAGTGTCGTTATCTGTCCGCCAAATTTGTGAATTACTGACATGGCTTTTCCCGTGTAAATGCGTCCGTGGTATGTCCGGGGTCGGCCCATTTGTCCGACGTCTCAGGCAAGAGTCCACTGACCCTTCAGGTTAGGGCCAGTGGTTGTACATGGCTCTCTAATCCACAACACAACTGGATTAGAAAGGTCGGACTAATAATAATAATAATAATAATACATCGGTTTTATATAGCGCTTTTCTGGACACTCAAAGACGCACCTCTGCTCAATGGGACATTTTCGGACTAATGAGACATTGGACTAATGGGTTGTCGGACCAATGACATGGCACCTCCTAGGGTGGGTCCTGGGGTAATAGGGCTACGTATAAATGATATACCTATTCTAACCTCTCCTGCGTCCATGCTTGCATACGTCTGTCCGCTGCCCCGATTTCCAACTCGTTTCCACTTCCTCTTTTTTTTTAAACATGTGCTGCAGGGATAGGGCAACAAAGGCTTGTGATGGGTGGGGTATGTGGCAACCCGTTGTAAGAAATAATGCATTATCCAGGAAAGACAACATGCAAATAAAACCACAAATTAAAAACTCCAACTGACACAACCTCACCATGAGCTTTAAGTACCTCCACTGGGTCACACGTCCAAATTGTGATGCAAGTTCTCGAGCGCCGTAAGTGGGAGTTTAAGGTCTCTGAGGCGTTTTAGGAGGTCTTCTTCACAGACGCGTTGATGTGAGGTGTCCATGACACAGTCACGTCGAGACACTTGAAAGTGCTCATTCGTCTACCACCGGCCTAATAAATGAATAAATAAATACATGAATAAATAAGTAATACTATCTTGCAGTAAGTCTGGCTGGGCATGTGGGTATTGCACTCATTGATAGCACAGAAATGTCCTTGGCTATCTGAGCCTGTTCCAACAAAATGAGCACATTTTGTTACCGTCGAATCCCGGACCCAATTGAAATTGAACGTTCTATTCCCATGTAAATGAATAGGGAATAGGGAAGACAGGCGCAATACTGACATTTGGTGAGTCCTTTTCATGGCATTTATAACATTTCTGTGGGTTCTTTTATCTTTAAAATCTCATAAGATAAATCGTTAGTGTCCAGTGGTGTAACCGACCGCACAAAAAGCAGAAACTTAACTGAATTTAAGTTTGCATTTCGTTCTGATTTGTATCTAAAGTAAAATCTCAAAAGGTCTGTAACTTACTTAATGATTTCTAACTAGGCTTTGACCTCACCTAAATGTGTTCGATGCTGAAAACATCTGGATAAATCTGGAATATTTGCCTACTAGCTAACTGTCCGCATACGTTAAGATCGAACGCCACTTCTTGTTTTCATCTATATGCTTGCATCACTTTACATTAGGCCTGGGGCGATAACCGTATTACCGCCATACCACGGACACGTGACCTCCTCACCGAAAGGGGCCTTGGTCTGGCGGTGAGAGACTCAGCATGTGCTTCAGCCGAGAGGAGCCAAGATAAGGACAGGGATGGATCTGGTCATTGACTGAGCGGGACGCTAGACGATACTTCACAGTTTGTGTATTGCAACTCTAAAAACTGTCACAACAGACTCGGGCAGGGAACAGGTACGAGCACTAAAAAGGCATCCCACATAGCACCAAACTGTAAGTCTAGTATCTTTTTGTTACTTTCGATTTTGCGTTTGGGTTGATCTCTGGATGTCTCGCTCTGTTTCCACGTTATAACCAAGGGGGGGATACGCCCCTTTTCACCCAATTTCAGTACGTGATAGTGGCAGGCCGTGGTATTGCAGCCCTGCGGCTCAAAAAGCCCTTTTTGTCATAGACACTCATGTAAAAGGAGCGACCTGTAAAATGGTCCACAGGGCATCTAGAGTTTCAGACTAAGGCTAATATATTTCTTAAAAAAAATTACTATTTTTAGGACATATACTTTTTTTTTTCCAAAATATTTTTTTAAAAGTTTTCCAATCGTGTGACGTCACCAGGCCTGTGGACGTGCTCGTGACTCATGAACGAGCACAGGTCTTCTCCGTGTGGTCTCTGCGGGTCTGAGAGCCAAACCATTGATTCAAACTAATAATGAACGGGAATCTACGGGACTGTACTAAGATAAACGCTAAGAAGCACCTCAAGTGTTTTTCTTTACTCAGTACTAAAATGTATTACGAATCTACACATGGCGGGCGTGTGTTTTAATGTTAAAAATTAGGCTTATAGCTAACATGAACAACAACAACAATAAACTAATGAAGACGTGATCGTTTCCTGATTAGGCTGCACGCTTTTGAAAATAGCTTAAATGTTTGACGGAAAGCAACATAATGAAAAGGACAAAATAAATCGGTTTTAAGTGTAAGGTAAGGTGACCTCTTTATGATGGACAGTTCGTGAATCATAACCTTTAGTAAAGTTTGATCAGAAACAGAAACGGCACAATATACATGGCTGACAACAACAGCATAATTGTTCATGTTGACAAACGCACTTGTGACTCAATTTTTCACTTCTTAACTTATGAACATGGCTACTTACATTAACTTATAGAACACTTTTGTAGTGCTCCTTCTTTGTATTCAGCCAAACAATTCTAGAAGTGAGTTTATATTAGCAAACAAAGTGAAGTAAAAACTCGATTTCTATAATTTTTATCACAATAACCAGGCTGCCAGCACTTACGGAACTTCTCGGAAAAGTGGCCGAGCGTGAGTACATTAGCGCGGCTACGTACGTTCGAAGGGCCGCTGTAAGCTCCGGTTGTTGTACAAGATCGGAGAAACTTAGCTTATTTGGCCCCGCACTGACAAACTGACCCCCCAGGTCATCTTAACATAGTAGCTTATTCGCCTGAAATGGCCTTAAACATTCATTTTGTATTTAAAGAACGATGATATTAAGAGATTTGATACGGCTTAATGGCGCCCGCTCCGCTCTGAGACTATGAGTCTATGAAGACGCTTTCACGCTGCTAGATAATAATAATAATAATAATAATGCATCAGTTTTATATAGCGCTTTTCTGGACACTCAAAGACGCTTTACATTGCACTATTCATTCACTCCATACTTGGTGGTGGTAAGCTACTATTGTAACCACAGCTGCCCTGGGGTAGACTGACGGAAGCGAGGCAGCCAATCTGCGCCATCGGCCCCTCCGACCACCACCAACCACTCACTCACATCATTCATCCCGGCCTATTGTACATGTTTTTGGTGGTAGGGGAAACCGGAGTACCGGGGAGGAAACCTACGCAGACACGGGGAGAACATGCAAACTCCACACAGAAAGGCCCCGTCCAGGTGGGAATCGAACCCGGGACCTTCTAGCTGTGAAGCACAAGCGCTAACCGCTGTACTACCGTGCCGCCAAAAGATACAGGTGACGCGTCATACGGGACCATGGGCCTTAATGGTGGACGAAACAGGAGTCATGCGCTACTGAGCACAACTATTGAAAGAGATAGGAGCTGAGACATCCTGCCTCTTCCATTTAATTTACTTCAATGGTTATAACGCGCTCGTCTCCCCCTGTCATGTGTCGCGTGTTTCCGTATACTAGTACGACTGTTCCCGAAGGTTATGGTTTTTGTTTGTGGGCGGATGCACCGCTTGCCGCTTTTGGTTTGCGTTGTTGACAACATTTGACGTACAAATGCCGCGTAAAAAAGCTGTTTCATCCATAGCCTACGCCTTTCTATTGTCCATACGTTTATATGTGTTTGAGTGAGTGAACCCAGGCTGATACTTGTTGGAGAAATAACAATGGTGCTCGAGAGGAATGATGAAGAAGAGGCAGCAGTCAGGATGTCTTATACAGGAGAAGTTTATTTACCATCGTTACGGGACCCGGAGACATGAACTCAAGACATTGCGCTAGTCCTTCCATTCAAGTCTGCCTATGCTTCCACAGAGGAGGGATAAATACCGTCTAAGAGCGTCATACCGATACGCAAGCAAACATCCAGTGGCGCCTGAGCACCACAGTCAAGGCTATGACAGAGATAGTACGACTGTACAGCTTGACCCACGGATAGTACGAGTTTACAGCTGGACCCAGTATGATAAATAGTGATGTAATATTATCCTTCAACAATACTGAAGGCCCTGAAACTCCGCATCACGCCACTGTATATATACTGTAGCGGGAATCTGTTGATTACCGACCGCGGTAAGAAAAAATCCAAACCGGCACAGCCCTACTCTACATGCCATATTTCTCCTGCTGTCACACAAAATACACTGCATTAAACACAATCAGCGACACAAACTTACAGACTCTCTGACATCCATAAAAAAATAGGATCGTAAAACTTTAGTACTTGCGTGTCAGTTGTAGAGGTAATTTGTAATAGTTTATTCCTGGATTGTGGAAAGCGTATATGCTGTTGCCATAGATTCACAAGATAATGTCAGGAATTATGTTAGCGATGTCAGTGGACAGTGGGATTTTTTCAATCAAATATGTATTGTGCTGTGTACAAAATTGCGCTGCTTTTTGTTACTTTACTTGGATATGACTTCCAATTAAGTTTCTCGTCAATTACGACTCGGAGTAAATGATGTTTTCGTTCACTCTCTCGATATCACATCAGCTCCCCTCTTTGAAAGAAGGACTCGCGAATCAAATGAGATTTTAAATGAGGATTTCAAGCGCTCAATTAGTTTCAAAGACTGCTCCGCGCTATTATAGTTTGCCGCTTTCATGGATATGGTAATAGCTGATGAACCAGGAATTTTAGCTTTTTTTACTTAATTTTTCTTCTCCTACTGGAATACAAAAGGACTGCGGTGACTTGATCAGAATCCAATTGAAATCAAACTTTGAACGAGCGTGATACGCAAATCGAGCACAATCACCGGCTATGTTCTGTGAAGAGAACAGTGCGTTCCTTTCTGTGGGATTATTTATAAAAACCCCACATGCACTGGATATTTTGTACATCGAATGCTGCTGGAACGAAACAACAAAACGGCATCGAGAACGCATTGGACACGAAGCCAAAACTTAGGAAGAACACGCACAGACCTGAAGTCCCCGAAGGACACTCATGTCAAAATGCGTGCACCCTTCGTACATTATTAATTATTATTACAGAATCACATTTGTTTATGCATGTGGTTGCTCAATCAGGTACAGTACATATAGCAACAGAAGTAGAACAATGGCGCTGTATCGTCCTCCAGTGCAAGTGTACAAAACCTCTATTCACTATTTTATACCGATGGGCTTATTTTTGTTAAAAAATAATAATAATAATTGTGAATGAATGAACGGAACTTTATTTGGACCTTCGGCCAAGATTGAGTTCGCTTGTGCAAGTGTGAGTCATTCAGGGGACGCGGGCTCTTCCCCAAGGCCCTTTACTTGTGTGGCCAGATGGAGCGGTGTAGCATTTCTAAAATAATATTACCGTCCAAAATAAACGATTATTGATTAACAACGCCACCGGAGAGAAGACTCCGGACCATAATCACTTAAATGCCGCCCCCTAGGGTTACGGTTAGGGATTAGGGTTAACAATTATTTACATCCAAGTCTCAAAGCATATTGACTGGAGAGCTTACAGTCTATCTGCCAGTGTGATACCTAATTTGAAAGCCTAGACCTTCTAGTTTCTAAAAATCTGTGTGAGATCTGTGTGAGTGAAACACAACTTACGTTACATTTGGCGTTCTTAACCCTAATTATATCCTGACTAGGGTTTACTAACCCTAACCCTAACCCCCTGATCAGGGGAGACGGCAATTAAGGGGTTAAAGGAACAGGCCACCGTTTTTCCGTACTGAGATATGTTCTTACCTGAGCTTAGACGAGTTGATACGTACCTGACTGGTCTTTGTGTGTGCGCTCAGTCACGCAAATAGACTAAAGATGTTGTTAGCATTTGGCCTCTCCCAGCATATTAGAAGCTACCAAGTTACCTTTTCCCTATTTAAATACAGTTACGTGAAAAGTGACACGATCCAAGTCGAGAACACACAAAATTAAACATGTCGATTTTCTAAGCGGATACAAAGGGGCACTATATTGTGAGGCGTAATAATGCAGGAGTGCTTCGACGTCCGTGCAGTAGAGTACAAGTGCTCCTGAGGTGTTAAAACCAAAAACATAAAGAGTCCATGAGTGAACCACATTGAAAGAACAACATAGCACTACACGGAGAGGGGAAACAATCCAGAAAAGGACCTGTTGAGTTTGGCGTCACACAGTTCAGATTTTTAAAGGAATAGGCCACCGTTTTTACATACTGACATATGTTCTTACCTTACCTTAGACTAGTTGATATGTACCTGTCTGGTCTTTGTCCGTGCGCTCTGTCATGCAAACGGAGCACAAACGCAGCCTCTTCCACATACTGTCTAGTTCCAAATCAGCTCCCGTTAGAAGCTACCAAACTCTTCTACGTTTTCCCTATTTAAATACAGTTACGTGACGTGTTACACTACAAAGTATAGTAACACAGAAATGTAACATGTCGATTTTCTCAGCGGATAAAAAGGGGTACTATATTGTGAGGCGTAATAATACGAGGAGCACTACGTCCGCGCACTAACTCCTAAAGACTTTTCTCCCGCTCACTTCCGTCAATAGAAGCAGCGTGACTTGTAGTGAGCAGGTTCATATCAACTAGTCTAAGGTAAGGTAAGAACATATGTCAGTATGTAAAAACGGTGGCCTATTCCTTTAAAGGTTGACCAGTGTGTTTTTGAGCAAAAAAAATAAAGAGGAAAAGCAAATAACTATAATCAAATTGAAAGCCTAGACAAGATGATTGTTTACATGCAAAGTAGTTCATATTTGCGGCACAATTATACATTGTATTATTCATCAAATTAATTGTTAGCATTTGGCAAACTGTCCGACCTTTATGAACACGGACGTCTCCTCTCGAATGGGTCAGGACAGGATGTACCGGTGCTCTCAATTTCAAGTCAGCGGACCTTTCATCCGCCTGTTGACAAACTAAAGGCACATTGAGTTGCTTCGTGTACGAAATGCCTGGTATAAATAAACATGCCTTGCCTAAATGTGGCCAGTGGCTGGATCTTTGAAACAAGCTCCCACTGAAGTAACGACTAAATGTAAATGTCCTGAATAAATCAGCCCTCTGCCCCTAATAAGCTGCTGTTCAACACTGACACAGTAACTAGAAGGTCCCGGGTTCGATTCCCACCTGGACGGGGCCTTTCTGTGTGGAGTTTGCATGTTCTCCCCGTGTACTCCGGTTTCCCCTACCACTAAAAACATGTGCAATAGGTGAATCCTCCAGCCGGGTGATTATGACCATCAGCCTGGCTCCACATCAGGAGATGGGCTGCTCCTTACGGGTTGCCCCAGCGGCATCGAAGGATGGGTCAAATGCAGAGGACAAATTTCAAAAGCACTTTGATTTGATTTGATTTATTTGAGTGATTATTTACATTATTTGCATTAGCATTGTTGCAGTGCAGAAAATAAAATAAATAAAAACAACAACTCAAAAGGAGTAGGCCGAAGCAAGAAAGCTTATAAGTGCCTACCCCCATATTAAAAATGAATTTACATCCCGGTTAAAGTGATACAAGCAGCGACTCGCGCCTTCATACAATACAACACTTTACATTCTTCAGTGAAGGTACTTGAGTCATCTCCTGTACTCAAAAGTCCCGCTCAGCTTTAGATATCATTACAAATTCCTGAATTACACAATTGCTGTAAATTATGTCCAGATTATTTGGAATCCCCAAACAAAACCAAAGGGGATGTTAGGAGGACACATTCATATAAGGAGTATTCTACCAAAAATAGATCAAATTAATAGACTGTTAACTGACTCTAACTTGGATTACTTATGTGTGACTGAGAGTTGGCTGAATTCATCCACTCCAACAAACCTGATCAAACATCACACACCGGATTATAGAAGTCAGACAAAAATATTAGCGGTGCATATCAGCATCGGCCAATCAACATCCCCAAAAATTGGCATCGGCCTTGGAAAAACACATATCAGTCGATCTCTTCCTTAAGAGCAAACCTGTACTTCACTCAGCAGTTAGGCTACATCCTTTTTAATCTCTCACGAGACAAACCACAAACTTGATTTATAGATCTGTGAGTTGAACACTGTCCGTGTCCCAAGACAAAGGGAATATACCAATGGTACCACACTGGTGCTGGCATCATGTGATCAAACATCAGCACGTGAAACTCCAATTCCGGCCCCGGGCCGTGGAAAATATTAAAGTCTGGTACAGTCAGGAGGAAAAGGGGTTAAGGGGCCGCTGCTCTACACAGCAGTGCCATTCACCATGGATGTCCTTCCAGCCCACGTACTGCGTCAGGTCTTTCCATCAGTGCCTAAGGCTGCATTCACACCTGGGACTCGGTAGCCTGGCTAACGCCAGACTAAAATCACAAGTGATATTTAGTCTGGGGACCACCAATTCATTTTCTCATTGCAGCGGTGTGGTTTATGATTGTCCATAGCCATTTATTGCGTCTGCACGTAGCCATAGCCAATCATATCATCGAATCAGATGACGTGTGACGTACCTCCTCGTTCGGTGATTGGTCCCAAATCCATGTGAAAATGTCGGCCATGGTCCCCAGGCTTTTGTGCAGTTCGGAAAGATTTGAGGCTAGGGACTCGGTTCAATGGGGACCAACATTGCAACATAGTTTCAGCTTAACTGGCGCGATTGGCGTCACACTTCTTTTTTGTCAATCGATCCAACATTGTAAATGCAGTTCCTCTGCACGTCTGCGGGGGCAGCAAAAACCTACAGGAAAAACGGTGAACAAGAAACACGCTTCTCTGATTAGTTGATTAAACTCCACTTCCTTTTCCATCTCTTGTTTACATAATGGAGCGGTATCAGACTGTGGCTGTGTTGGTTTTTCATTTCAATTTTTAATTTGACTGTGACAGTGATTACGCTCGGAACGCTGTTGTGGAGACTTCTTCACTAATGTGGTTCAATAGTGGTGTGATCGCGGAGTGTGCATCTGTTAGAATGCAAAGGAGTAGGCTGGATGTATCTTTGTGGTTTTTTATTCACAGGTGGGAGAGCATAGTATAGGTAGGTATACGTGGGTGTGTGTGTGGTTCTGTAACAAACAGACAATAAGAATAATATTAATTACTATTTACATGAAATGACTTCGATCACACAAATAATGATAAGGAAATAATAATGCAAATACAACATGGGGAAATATGAATTTAACCCAAAATAATAAAGGTGTAATTCACCATATTCACTGTAATATTTCAGTCACGTGCTCTCACGTAGGCCCCAAAGCCTTCACTATTACACAGAACTACTGCTACTACATATAAATGGATACCTCTCTTACCGTATCCACAGAACTGGCATATAGGTGACTGCTCTACCATAACAGGGTGCTATCAGTCAAATAAACATAAAATGAGATGAACATAAAGTGTGCAAGAATAACGTGACTTGTCCTAGCATCTTAGCTCAAGTGCTAACTACGACTAACAAGTAAAGGATAATGTCCAAACACAATCTACAGTAGCACTCTCATATACTTTGACATTACAGACATTGCACAGCCAAACACCCACCTGTCTCATGGACGCACACTCTATAATGAAAGGAGGATGAGGGAAACATGCAACTATTGCCGATGCTCAGGGCCAACTAACTAAACACAGAAAAACGTCCCTGCTCACCACACGGCCGCGCCTCTAGTGGTCGGTCTGGGAACTGCACGCAAACTAAAATGCTGTATATAAACAGTCTTGTCTTCTTAACAGAACGCACAGATCTTTTTACGGATGAAACTGCTGTCCCCAATGATCAGGGGGGGTTTCTGGTATTTACTGAAGGTAGGAAAAATATGACTTAATATACAAGTGTTATATATCATTTTTAAAGCTTCACCTTCACAAAACTCCTATAGAGATCATTTTATGCCTATGTCTTACCCAAAATGTAAATATTCTAAAGTGTTGTCAATAAAAACAAATAAACAGACTGATAAAAGGCCGGTTATTACCTTCAAGGCTGGTTTTGGAGGTTGAATTCTCGTACAACCCAGAAGTGCTTGTACTCTCTCCATTTGTTATAATATTTAGAATAGAAAAATCTAATCGGTTTTCCTATATAAAAAAAAAATTGTTGTAAAAATAACTCAATATTATTCATATATAATAATATAAGTTGTGTTTCACTTACACACATTTTTAGAAACTAGAAGGTCTTAGCTTTCAAATGAGGTATCACACTGGCATGCAGGCTGTAAGCTCTCCAGTCAATTAGCTTGGAGATTTGGTTTGCATATTTGGAGAAAATCCGCCTGCTGGAGGTGGCAGTTAAGTGGTTTTCAATGAGCCAATTCTCATCATGAGCAGCAGATGAAGCAAAACCGGGACTAAACCAGCACTAAACGGGGACCGGCGGATATTTTGTCTTCACATGAGACTTCTGCGGAGGCATTGACAACTACATATGACGACTGTCCGAAGGAAAGAGACGCGGAGCAAGGTATTAAAAAGGATCTGGTCAGGGCTTTGCTCACTGGCCTCTGTCGCTGCTCATATCAAAGGTTTCTTCCTTATGTTTACGAGTCATGGCTTTGTTTTGGTGTAAACTGGTTTGAACTGTTGGGTCTAATCATAGAGGGTCTGCACATGCGTTTTCATTCACATTCCGTCATGAATGTCGTGATTGTCTCCGCTCTGTTCTGCCTTTGCGTTACTGGTTTGTTTTAGTTGTAGCAAACGCACAATGCCTCACAACTTGGCTCTGGTTCACAAACCAAATGATCCGCTTCAGAGTTTGTCTGAACCGGCCCGAGACCCAAGTTTTCAACCGGACCAGGTTTCGCCGCTTTTACCCCGATCAGAGTCCATTTGCACACAACACCTCAAACGGCCCAGGCTATCCGAGAAAACGGGCCGGGATTGGGATCAAGAGAGGGGGTTGTGAATGCGACCTAAATCCAGTCTACAGCCTGCGTTCAGGAAATAGGGCTCAATGTATTTGTTCAACAAACCCTCAAACATAACAACGTTGCTGGATCCTATTTAGTAGTCAAATTCTTCAGTTTGCTTTTATTTTCTTGTGTGGTTTGTTGGTGGGGTTTTTTTTCTGCCTGACTTAAAACCTTTAGTCCACCCATGTTTCCCCGGCAACCAAGACCACATGACTCTACTGCATCCAGAGCAGCCCTGGCCTGTGCTTGTCTTTTGGACACATAAGAGGAGACGAGAGGACGCACGGAGACAGGACGTGCATGGAGGCAAGTGGACGGCCCGAGGAAGAGGCGAGGGGAGCGGCTGCATGGGCTGCCGCGCATGGAGACTTTTGGCGATTACGGTGAGGGACGCAGGAAGCATCGAAGAGCAGACTAAGCGGACGCACGGCACCCTGTACGGCGCCGTGGTGCCTGGCGAGCGATGCGGGACGTGCAGTGAAGCTGAGACACATCGCAGGTGAAGCGGAGGACGTGGCGGAACGGGACAACTGAGTCACACCGGACCGGAGTCTGCAGAAGTGGAGATGAAGGCTTAAGACCCAAAGGCTATCCAATACTAAGGCGTTTTAGACATACATTTAAAGTGTTTTGCTCTCTTAAGCCTTTTTAATAGATGTCCCTTTTGTTCAGAACCTGTTTTAATGAAGACATTTCAACTCAGTCTTTTATCAGTTTGGTTTAATTGGTTGCACCACCACAACTCCCACATCTTTAAAAGACATAGGGGCCCATCAGGATCAGAATCTTATTGCCATTGTTTGGGAACAGATGATGACGTGCAACATTAAACATAAAACATACAACACAGAATCTAGATAATAATACGCTATAACACTTTAAGCTGTAAGGCCATGGGGCATGCGTAAAGGATATTAAAATAAGAAGTCAAATATGGTGAACTGACAACAACTTGACATAGAACAACAGCGGGATTGAATTTACATGGATAGATGGATAAAGTGATAAAGTGATAGCAGCGGATTAAAGTGTGCACAAACCACAGAGTGCGGGAGGTATGGGACTGGATGGACCGTAGAGGGGGGAGGGGTGAATAGTCCTTGTCCAGGGCGAGAAGGGTCAGACTCACATGCCTCCGGGTCCTGGAGAGATGGAAGCTCACAGCCAATCACCTTCTCAGCAGCACGCACAATGCGTATAGTATATGGCTATTTGTGGGCATTTTGCACCAAATTTACAATTTAAAATGGCCTGTATTACAGTTTTAGGGCCCCAAATCTGATATGTAAAGGAGAGAAGGCTGCATGACTGAAACATTTGTAAATTACACTCCTGTGACACCCTCTACTTAGGGCTCAAATGACGCTTTACATCAGGGGTGTCAAACTCATTTTGGTCTTGGGGCCGTATACAACTTAATCGGATCTAAAGGGGGCCAGACCAGTAAACTCATTCCAAAATTACATAGAACTAACAATAAGTCCACTTTTTTTCTTTGTATTAGTGCAAAGAAGAAGTAAATTATAAAAATCTTTATATGAAATGAATTGTCCCTTTTAGTGGCGCTGAATATTGTATTCCTTAAGCACCGAAACTTGCTGCATGCACACGGGTTTCCCATTCACCTCCGTGAACATATAGGAAGAGGTAAATTTTTCTTGAAAAATCCGACACTCTGTGTCCACTTTTCTCTTTTTTGACAAAGACATTTCACTGAAGAGGGTGCCAGAGTCAACAGAAAAAGCAGGTAAAGCGATAGAACTGACTAAAACACAGCGCCCCTAGCGGACAATATAAGAACTGCAAATTTTAAAGAACATGAAGTCTAGTCTTCTTTAAAATTGCATATTTATCCCGTGGGCCGGACTGAACCCACTGGCGGGCCGGTTCTGGCCCGCGGGCCGTACGTTTGACACCCCTGCTTTACATAATCCTAGTAGTTGGTATTCTCTCAGATGTAAATGTGGACTGAATCTATAGTTTAAAATGTATATGTTGACAATGTAATGCCCACCCTACAAACTAAAACTCGCTTTGGTGCTTTTCGGATATATCGAACTCCGCGCAAGAATGTCATTGAACTGTTCCATTTCCAGGTCTGTGTGGTCTGAAAAGGGCCTTTTCCAAAGACTTGCAATTTTCCGTTTCAGCGGAGTCCCTCTGCAGCCGTATTTTATAGACTACAGACTGTGTTTGAGCAGCAGATTTTGTCCCAGAACTTTGAAATGGTGTTTCTTCCTTTTCTTCTTTTAAGATGGCCACTCTCGGAGCTGGGAGGAAAACACTTCTCTTTCAGCTGGTGTGTGAGAGCACCTCCAGGCCTCGGCGTGAGCTGTGAAAGTAGTTCACTCAAAATCTTCAGACTTTCTGTAGTAATAAGAAAAGTGGACATTCTTTTTTCTTGGCGAGACACTGGAGGTTTTTATTGATTGTTGTGTGTGTGTGTGTGTGTGTGTGTGTGTGTGTGTAAAAATAACCAAAAGCAAACATGACTCATTAAGAATTGATAAAATCATTTATGAATTTAAAGGGACTATTCATAAGTTTAACCACAAATAAATATATACAAATTTAAAATGTCTTCCTCGTACATGCAGAGACGATTTTGGCTTCTCCTTGTAGCATTTCTACCAGTGGAATTCTTTTATTATTACAATTAGGCCTACGTTTATGCATACAAAGTATACGAGTATTTTTTTCCCTCCTCCTTCCAACGTCATTCATTCGTTTATCTGTATTACTTGGCTTCTTTACTCGATTCCCTTTGCTGTGCATTTGCTCAAACATCACATCTTGGAAGATATCCACTCAAATTGATTGGGTCTAAATATGTTACAAAACAGTAACGTTTCTTACCTCAGTTGAAGTCACGCCTGCACATCTGTAAATGGACCAGGACGGGACTGTTATTTCTGGTGCTCGTACAGCCTGTGCTCCTCATCCACAGGCTAATCACTGAGGCTGCAGTTGCGCGTTTGGCCTGAGGGGGCAATCGCGAGTACAAAACAGACAAACTCCACATAGCCCCTATAAAAGGAATAGGCCAGCCATTTTCCACACTGAGATATGTTCTTACCTGAGTTTAGACGAGTTGATGCGTACCTGTCTGGTCTTTGTGTGTGCGCTCAGTCAGGCTAATGTTGTTAGCATTTAGCCGCTCCCAGCAAAGGTATAGCTCCAAACTGGGGTGAAGTTAGAAGCGACCGAGCTGTCCCACGTTTTCCCCTATTTAAATACAGTTACATGACACGTCACACGATCCAAGTGTAGTTACACATGTGGATTTTCTAAGTGGATAAAAAGGGGAACTATATTGTGAGGCGTAATGACACCTGGAGTACTTCGATGTCTGTTCAGTAATATGTCGAAGTCCTCCAGGTACTATAGTTCGCCTTTTTATCAGTGTGTAAAAACGTTGGCCTATTCCTTTAAGGTTAGATTGTGTTTATTATGTCGGAAACAAAGCACAGCGAGCAAAAGTGCCCATTCTCAGAGGAGCTTTCACACGACACTGCTGACCAATGAAATCATGTAACGGAGTACTTCCTGGATTGACATAAAATCACGTGATCAACCCGAGCATTTCGAGCATCTGAGGGAGCTGCCCCCAAAAATGTAAAGTGTTTCCCCATTGAACACTTCTGTTCAATGGGGAAAATACTTTTACAGCCCATTGAACAAGTTTGATATAGAACTTCTTGACACTTTTAGATAACATTTCCATTTTCAGAAGATCGGCAGTGAAATAACAAGTACAGCCCATTTCAAATTCAGAGCGACCTTTCATCCGTAGGCTCTTACGATTCTTCACCGCGTCTGCTTTTTCGCACAAAAGGCTTTAATTTCCTTTAGTTCCTTTATCGCCGCAAATTAGTAAAACGGCATAGAAAATTACATGTTTAAGTTGGTCTCAGTGGTTTATGTGGCTCTTTGTTCATTATGTTCTGAATACAAAACGGTGTCTGGCTTTTGGGAGTTTCCTATTAGCCAGAGCTCATTTTGGAACCCACAGAGTAAACCCCTGCTACTGTCTCCATTCAAACACAGACAAACTGCACTAAGAATGTGGATGTGTCTAATCCCGAAATAATTGCTTGAAGAAGAGGATTAGCCACCTTCCATTACTAGCATTTGGCATGTAAATGAATTGTGGACGCGTACACAAATATCATGGAAATTGACTTTTACAATGCAATTTTTGTATTTCACCTTGACCTAAGAAGACAAGGGGTACTATGCATTCCATTTTGAGCTATTATCTCTAACCCAATTTAAGGATGGAGTTGCTTTCCATCAGCAATACTTTCTCCGGGTCATGGGGCAGTATTCTTTATTTTTATTTTTTTTCAAGGGTCCACATGAGAACCTGAATTGAGTGGCTGCAACTTTATCCTATTGTACATTGTACTAATTGATGTATTATGAATAGTGGTGTGTGGTCTGATCTTCATCAAAATCACAGGAATGATTAAACAGTGTCTGATTAAACTAATACCACCCACACATTTACATTTGATCATATTTGTATTGGCCATAACATGTAAACATTCACAGGACAGCGTAGAATAAGTAAGTACACCGCCTGAATCTCGCTGAACTGCAGCAGTTTTGTAAAGAGGAATGATCCAAGATTCATCCTGATCGTTGTGAGCGTCTAATCTGCAGCTACAGAAAAGCAGTTATTGCCACAAAAGAAGAATCGGCCAGATATTTAATACAGGGGTTCACTTACTTATTCACACACTGTTGTGAATGTCTCAGGTCTTTCTGCAAAATATCTTGATGAACCTGTGAATTCATTTTTCTATTGATGATGTCACGTTGTCCAGGCCCTGAGGCAACAAAACAGCCCCACACCATGAATCCCCTGCTCCAGACTTCACAGTGAGGAGGGGGTTTTGGTGTTGTTCCATTTTTCCTCCACACATGATGTTGCGTGTTCCTCTCAAACTATTCAACTCTGGGTCCATCATCCTGTCCCGTGTATGCTTTCCTTATGCAGAGTTCCAGGCAGGCGGCGGCATGGAGCTTGTGGATAGTGGGCCTCAGACCATGATGAAAGCCCAGGGGCAGAGTGTGGCCCTGAGATGCATGTACAGGCCCAGCCCAGCCGACACTGGGGACCTGGACATCGAGTGGTCTGTGGTCAGCCCGGACACAACGCAGAAAGATCAGATGGTAAGAGCGAGACCCAACGTAAAAAAGCATTACCTGTGTCTCTGCTGTTGCAGCCTTGGCTCGAAAAGTGCCTGGATAATGAGGAAGTGAAACTCTCTATTCTGTTTTAGATAAATATTGCATTTCCCAACCAACAAAGTGTAAGATAGTGATAACGATGCGTTGAGATTATTACCCGTTACCTGATTAGCTGAAGTAAACTCTTCATGGGTTTTTCCAACGAGGTCATAGGTTCTTAAGCCATCATCTGTACTTGATAGTAGTCTCCTTCAGTGACAATGAGGTTAAAACACAAACAAGATTGATTCTGTCATGCTAATGAGCCCGAGACGCGGCCCAGGGCAGATCTTTTTTAACAAACATTTTTCAGGGTGCACTGGGTCGTTAATGTTCGTAACTTTTGGTATCAAGAGCAGGACAAGAGAGGTACCAGTACAAGTTAAACCATAGTTATATTCAGCCTGTTATACTTCTTGGATGAAAGGCGAAACGTCCAATGGGTTAAGAATCTTTGTCTGTAATTTGATTTGATTAAGACTAGAACCACGATCCAGGTATTGCGGTCAAACAAACACAAAAAGAAATAAAGAGATTGGGCAAAATGGAAACAACATCCATGCTTCTGATTGACATAGCAGCTAGAAAGTCTGCTCTGCGTCAGCTAAAGGTCGCTGGAGTCATGCATTTGTAACAATTCTTGACTCACCAAATGTATTGCAAATTTAAAGGACTACACCTTTTGAGACATTTCAGTGCAGGCCCGGGTTCTGCAGGGGCGTTGAAGTGTGCTTTGCATTTTTATATTGTTCTCCCTTTCAGTTTTAGTCGTTACTTGAATGAGCAAGCAACCCTTTCTCCATCCCATTGACATTCTCATGCAAACCTCTGTCGGTTTGCTTCACAGCTGGAGCTGATTTGTTGACTAAGATTTGTGATTAAATTAATCATCATGTCTGCGCGCACGCAAAAAACGAAATGCTGTTTTGCAGAAGGCGCCGAGTCTGTTGTAAAATCAAGATTGATTTTATAACACACACAAAAAATCCTATATGATTATAAATACTCAAATAATACGCCAAAATGCCTCCAGTTAAAGTATTTTGAGAGCAATAAACACAGTCATAAATGTCACACAGAGCAACGTGCCTCAAGCTCTGGTTTAACTGTCTTAAGGTGGAAGTGTGAGGCGGCTGGTTCCGGTAGCCAATACTTCCATACATGCTCTTCAGTCATGTGACCTTTGTTGTTTTGGTGGCCATTTTGAAGTAGAGTTATGCAGCACTACAACATGTAACAATATCTCAACTAAGGATGAAAATGAAAGACGACTGATTGACAGAGGCAGTGAGTCAGTCTTTAAGATGCTCAAGACGTTAGCATGCTACCGGTTAGCATTTTCTGGTTATATCACATAAACGTGCGTCTCTGGGGCCGTGTTTTTACTGTTATCTTCATGAGCAATGATTATGAGTAAATACAAATGCCACTGTCAATCGGCTGTCCTTCATTTTCATCCTGAGTAGAGATATTGTTACATGTTGTAGAACTGCATAATTCTACTACGGTATTCAAAATGGCCGCCGTAACTTTTGCGTAACATCACTGCGTGTATACGTTTACTTTGCTAGTTTGATGACATTTCTCACTGGTTCTGAGGTCATCTGTTAGCTTGAAATAGGAAAGTAAAACGGCCAATGGGACAACAGCAATTTTCCTACCCCATTAGCGGATAAATAAACCTGAAACAAAGACAAAATGTGTTAAAAACGAGTCAGAAACATGTCAGAGCAAGTGAAATAATCAATAGGTTAAATGGCCAACTAAATCATGACTAGTCAAAACATCATACATTTAAATTATGGTGCTAAATTTAAACATTTCAACTATAGATATTCAATTTTTTTTTTAAGTTTGGGAGAGGGCTTTGCATCTCTGACTAATGACAAAATCTTGAAGCTTGTATTGACAAAAGATCATGACTAAAACTAGACATTAAAATAAAAGTTGACCACGTTGCCCTTGTGTTATATTTTTCTAGCTCGTGTCCTACAGCGGCGGTAAAGAGTACGTCCACTCTGAGAACTCTCTGTCCAAAGGCATGAGCTTCTCCAGCCCGGACCCTTCGATGGGAGATGCCTCCCTCTCCATCGCTGCAGTGGCACCGTCCCACAGCGCCACCTACCAGTGCAAAGTGAAGAAGTCCCCTGGTGTGGACACGCTCAAGGTGTCTCTGGTCGTCATGGGTGAGTCCACATCGGGTTACATCCAGCACCTGGCTTAATAATTCACATGTGTAAGACTTATGTCTGCAGGGTAAGGTCGGAAAGAGGTTTAGTTTTTAGAGGAGATTCATCAAGTTCAGTTTTGAAGTTTAAACACTTTAGAATAAATAATGGAATTTTAATGCAATTGCGAATTTGTGTGATATAAATCCATAAGACTGGCAAAACCCCAACCCCACTTTTATTTCGCACTATGACAGCACCGTGTCTGCTGGTGTTCATTTGCCAAAACCATAGACTGTTAAAAAGAATAGACAGCTCCTCCTCACTCCTCCCCGTTTACCACAATGACCACGTTCGTGGGGGAAATCATGGCGGATTTACAGGCTCCTCCTCTCCAGCTCTGACGAAGCATGTTCCTAAAAAGGGCATAAGGCGGGATCTTGACTGTAGACCCGGCCCTGCTTGGCCCTCGCGGGGCGTGTAATGGGCGTGTATTTCTGTTGTAACTGCGCCCATTCTAGCCGATGGGCCAGGCAGCAACGTAAATGGCCTGTCAATCAAAGTCAGGCCCTCATTAATTATGCAAGATTTCTAAAAAACCAGCCCGTTGCCCCATATTGTTTTTAACCCAGCGTAATCACAGGAGGAATATCTAGCTCTAGCCACTTCTAAACCATTAAGCACCGGGCATTAAAGTTGTTTTTAACGTGTCTAAAGTCCAATGCATTCCAATGGGGGCATAGCGGTCATATGGAGGTACTACAGCAAAGGTGGAGCAATGGCGGCCTCCAGTGCCGTAGTCACAAAGCAGAGCAGTCAGCGGCCATTGGCCAAAACACAAACCTTTGGAAGAAGCCACTCTCTCGATTTGCCCCCTGTGCAGAGCCATGTTTTTCCTATACGCAGACTACGCAAGTTGCATAAGGCCCCTGCTGCTAGTCGGGCATAAAGCCAGACTGACTTTATTTATGTATTTATAAAGACATAAAGACAGTCTGGCATTGTGGTAATAGGATGCAATTTCCCAATCGAGACTCGAGGCTAACGATCGCAGTTTAAAAGCGAGCGAACCAATCCAACACAAAACGACCCACGGTTTGCGTTTCCGTCCTCCGCCTGGTGCACAAAGCCTTTTCAGAATGTTTTTGGCCCAACATTTTAAATAGTAATGGCCCTGCATTCACCTTAAAGAGCCGGTTTGGTCATGAACATCACATCACTCTGCACAAGCGCTTGGTAGGTCACATTATAGATACACTGTCTGAGATACAGGAGTGCGTTTGGTCAAAACATATATAATGCGATTCACTTGCGATTCATTCATGGTTAACACACTATTGTTTTTTGTTTTCGTTTTGATTAATCGTGAGTTAAAAGCTTTAACTTTGACAGCCCCAATTTCAGCACAATCTGAAAATGATCGCAAACGTGGTCAGTTATTTTACACACATTGTTTAAACCCCGCCCCGAAAAGGCCCATCACTGATGAACCTTTTTGCGTTTGTTTGCAGTGAAGCCGACGGTGCCGCGCTGCTGGGTGGAGGGCGCACAGACGGAGGGAGAGCCTGTGAGCCTGCACTGTAAGTCTGCCGGCGGCTCGGGCCCCCTCACGTACACGTGGAGGAGGCAGAGCAGGGCCCCGGGGATCGGCCTGGAGCAGCAAGGTAAGTCTGACCCCTATTGACGACGCCACGCTACTGCACATCAAAGGATTTATTTGTGTGGCTCAATATACGTGGAATTATGTTATAGAGTCAGAGCATCAGGGCATCTTCAGCAGCAGCCACATAGATCTGTTGTACGCCACTGTGAGTCTCTTGAGGCGGAACTTCACAGCATGTAGTGGCGAGCAGAACGATTGGAGCAAGGTCATGTTAACATGCAGTAATGTACAGAGCTGCCTGTGCATATCGCAGTATATATAAACTAAACTAAGTCAACTGTGAGCAGCGGCGATGGCAGACATTTCTTTGTGGGAGCTGAGGTGGGGATAGACGCTTTATGGATCTGCCTTTCATCCCAACATGCTAGTTGCAATCACAACTATTAAGGCTAAATCAAGCAAACGCCGCAAAATTAGGGCAGCATTGCGGCTTTTCCCAAAGCCTGCAACTTTCCTGTAACTCTTCCAATAATCTGCAATTTCCTTTGCAACTTTTCCTGAACTCCGCAACGTCTGCGCAACTAAAGTGAGTTTCTGATCAGATAAATCAATTTTACTAGAAGAATAGTGTCAAAACCAGACTTAGAGACACTCATCCATGCGTTTGTCTCCAGCAGGTTAGATACTGTAACGGCTGCTCACTGGCCTTTCTAAACGAGCTGTTAGAGCTGCAGAACATACAGAACGCTGCTGCTCGAGTCCTGACAAGAACCAGGAAATACCACCATATTAGTCCAGTGCTCCGGTCCCTGCACTGGCTTCCTGTCACTCAGAGAATAGAATTTAAAACAGCTCTGCTTGTGCACAAGTCTTTTCATGGTTCAACACCAAAGTCCATCTCTGACATGTTAGAGCCGTATGAACCATCTCGGGCCCTGAGAACTTCAGGGAGGGGTCCCCTGGTGGTTCCCAGAGTCAGGACTAAACACGGTGAGGCTGCGTTTCAGTTTCATGCAGCTAAAGTCTGGAACAGTCTTCATGAGGATGTGAGACAGGCCTCAACTCTGACAATGTTCAAATCCAGGCTGAAAACAGCTCTTTTTACCCGAGCAGATGAAAACTGAAAGTATTTTATCTGCACTCTTGCCTTTTACTCTAAGTATTACAGTTTATTACTATTAATTATTGATTGATTTTATCTGTTGTCTTGTAATTTTATGCAACTGTGAAGAACTTTGAATTGCCTTGTGTATGAATTGAGCTCTACACATAAACTTGCCTTGCCTATAAGTCATTCAGACTGAAGCAACGGCTCCGCAGAGGACTTCTGCCTCTGTTCCCCACCGCCTCTCTCTTGCCTGAGTCTGACTTACAGCGAGCGCTACTGTGTCCAAGTTACATTTCTCTGCTCCTGGATCTTTATTTGTAGAGAGGCTTTATCTGACTAAATGCAAAGTGTGTGCATTTAGATCGCTTCTTCCTATGGGGGGCCGTATGGGACATAATTCTAAACCTAATATATACTCACTCTCTATACACAAGACATCTCTCCCTCACACTTTGTATAACTCCTGTTACACACTGTATATCTGCTCTCTTGCAGAGTACATCTCCTCTCATACACAGTATATCTCTCCCTCAGACTGTATATCTCCTCTCAGACTATATATCTCCTCTCATACACAGTATATCTCTCCCTCAGACTGTATATCTCTCCCTCAGACTGTATATCTCCTCTCAGACACTATATCTCTCCTCTCATACACAGTATATCTCTCCCTCAGACTGTATATCTCTCCCTCAGACTGTATATCTCTCCCTCAGACTGTATAACTCCTCTCAGACTGTATATCTCCTCTCAGACTGTTTATCTCCTCTCAGACTGTATATCTCCTCTCAGACTGTATATCTCTCCCTCAGACTGTATATCTCCTCTCAGACTGTATATCTCCTCTCAGACTGTATATCTCTCCCTTAGACTGTATATCTCTCCTCTCAGACTGTATATCTCCTCTCAGACTGTATATCTCCTCTCAGACTGTATATCTCCTCTCAGACTGTATATCTCTCCCTCAGACTGTATATCTCCTCTCAGACTGTATATCTCTCCCTTAGACTGTATATCTCCTCTCAGACTGTATATCTCCTCTCAGACTGTATATCTCCTCTCAGACTGTTTATCTCCTCTCAGACTGTATATCTCCTCTCAGACTGTTTATCTCCTCTCAGACTGTTTATCTCCTCTCAGACACGATATCTCCTCTCAGAAACTATATCTCTCCCTCTGACTGTATATCTCCTCTCAGAAACTATATCTCTCCTTCAGACTGTATAACTCTTCACAGACTATATAACTCCTGTCATACGTTACATCTCCATAATAAACTGTATAACTCCTGTTATGCACAATCATTCTTTTCCACGTATGAAGTAGTTTGTTTGTCTTTAATGTGACAAGAAGAGAACACTGGTGCGAGTGGAGAGAATAGGCAAAAAGTGAGAGAAGTCAATCCGGAAGTGGCACCCCGCCACAATAAAGGTCCCATGGCCACAAATAGCCTACCTGTGTATCTGGTCATGTTCACAACTTTCCTGCGGCGCTTTTCACGCCGTATTTACAAAATGAAATGCCGCTTTTTAAGCATTAGATCTTTTTCACACTTGCACATTTTAAAACAGGAAGTAATGCGCTAACATTTCAGTTTTCAGTGCCTTTGGTTCTGTTCCCGTTTGCTCTCGGGGCAAGAAAACAACCATACCTCTCTCTTACCACGCTTTTCCGACAGACTCGGACCAAAGGATTGAAGCAGTTAGAGGGTCCAGACTTCTGCATAAAGCTAGGGACTTTTGTATGCAGTCAGCACTTCGGCTTAAATCAACAACTCTTTCAACAATTCCACGGACCCTTTTCCCCCCTTTCTCATCTTCCCATAGAAATAATGAAATCTGTGTAATATTTATTAATCTACTGAAATGTCTTTACTTAAAAAAATAGTTCCTCACTACCTTGTTATATTGTACTATTGGTAATTAGATTGAAATAGACATGACAGTTCATTGATCTTAGACAAAATCTCACATTGCTCAGTTTTTTCACGTAGTGGCTAAAGTTGTGATCATATACACAGTACACCCACTACTACCTTAATCATGGTTTAAGCTGAAGTCATGTGGACAATTCCAAAAAAAAATTACCATCAAAGTAAAAGAATAAGAATATAGCTATAATAGTTATTATTTGACATTACATTTGCGTTTTTCCCCAACATTAAATTCCATGTTGTTATTCCCTTTATTTGTGTACAGATTATGCACTCGAAGACTGACAGACCAAGGGTTTGAACGTGTCCATTGTGTGACCAGTGACACCTGCACCAATGGTTCAGCTCTTTTCTTCAAAGTAGAAGCCAAAGTTGTGTGTCTAAAACATGAATACTATCATAGCAGACTTGTTTTTATCTGGGTTTAATTGGAACCCAAACATTGACTATAAATGAGTGAGTACAAATCTTCAACTGCTCACAAGAAGCCTCTGTACTAAAAAAAACAACAGCGTTTCCATTGAAGCCAACTATGAGAAGACTTATATCAAAAACTCTGCCAGCTAAATGGAAGGACCCTGGCTCAAACGCTGCTACAACACTGGGTTTCTCAAGAAAGAAAAATGGCACCGTTTTAGAGGTGTTCAAGTTAAATTTCTCTGTGAATCTTTCTACTTGTAATATGTAATACTACACTGCACTGTTTGCATTGTTTTCACCACTGCAGTCAGATCATTGGTTCACAAAAATCTCACTGTGTAATTGAAGTACAAATGGTAAATGTTGAGGCCTCAAATAATATTTTTAATTGAATAGTGTCAATATGTAGGTATGTGAAAATTAAAAAAAAAAAAAAAATAGAGTTGCCATTTTTGTCCCCAATATCTGACCTGGTTTTGCCCTGATCTTTTTTAGAGCGGGACAGCAAATGGCCCGTTTGGCTGAAATTAGACGGGCATTCCCACAGTAAGTCACTTGTCACGTAGTCAGGACAATTGTCTTCAGTCTCATGCACAAATTGAGAGAATCAGCCTCCCCACTACTGTGTAGTTTACCCCTGTCCACTGACACAACTGGAAATAGCCTAATTAAACCAAACTCCAATATTTAAATGAACTAAAGGAGCTAAAATATAAAATTATGTTTTAACATTTACAACCAATAGAAATATGTTAAATACATCTTTACTTTAATTTTTATTAAGACATACTTAATATTTAAAAATTTCTGGTCATTTCTCCTTTAAGGTCACACTGATCTCCATTCGTTTCAATGGAATGTGTGGGACAAAAGATAGATTGCGATTTTGAACTAGAACTGCTGTAACTTTGTTCATACTGAACATAATACACATATGTTTTATTATATATTACAGAGGGTTCCTCTTTTCACTTGAGCTATTTAGTCGCCTTTTTATTGAGTGGTACAACATGTGGTACCGGTGGTTACAGACTTACGAGTTTCTTTTTAGCATTGTGTTGATCTCCACTTCTGCTCTTCAAAGTGGCCCCAAAGTTGGAACATAATCAGAATATGATGCATCCATTTCCTTCGCTGATTAACCTGCAAGAGTAACACATAATTATTACCTTAGTAAGAATAACCAACATCTTATACTGATTAAGACATAAATGGTTATTTCAATACAATACTGTGTTTTCTAACAGGAAAAAAATATGCTAGTAAATAGTGAGGAGGCCCGAGCTAAAGCTAAGGAGAGTCTGGATCTAAACAGGTGCTAAAACTAAAACCTCTAACCATTGTTGAGAACATACTCGAGTTATCTTTGTGACTCCTTTATTTAGGATAGATGTACAATTGACTTTCACGGAATGCAGCTGCTAGTGACTTAGCACAGACTTTGTTATTATGCATAATTAGCCATGTGGTCTATGGCTTAACGTCTTTTTTTCTCTCTTAATACTGTCTAAAAAATTATACGTGAGCCCAGTGAGAAAAAGATTTGGAGGTGATAGATTGAGGAAACGTATATATTAGATGTCACGTAGCCTGAAGCTAACAGCCATAGCATTAGCAGCTGTTGACACGAGCAAAACAAGGGCTAAAAACAAGACCTAAACATCAAATACACATCTGAACTACAACTGCAAAACAGCTTTCAGCCACTTACCAGAACAACAATGAGTGAGCCATTACTTGAACACATCTGTGGTTGTGTTGAGCAGCCCATCTCACTGCAGTTCAGGCTAGTAGTGTCCCTTTAGCCAGTCCAATACCAGCGCCATTACGTGGTTTCCAGGTAGAAAACATTAATATAATTAGAGCCCATCCTCACAGCCTGCCCACCTGACTGTGACTGCGATTGCCTCCGCATTAGCCAACGAAAAGTGGGCAAATTAAGCGACGTTGTTGAAAAAACAAGAGCTGTTTTTCCTTAGACGCGCGAAAACAGCAAGTGACTGGGCACTAGTCGGCGCTACTTCCGGTTGTCGTGAAAAAGGTCTATTGGCTGCAAAAGCATCCATTTTAATGCTAAAAAAGCGGCGTTCCATTTTGTAAATACGGCGTGGAAAGCGCCGAAGGAAAGTGGCGAGCATGACCATATTGGCGGCAGCCAGATACACAGGTAGGCTATTTGTGGCCATGGGACCTTTATTGTGGCGGGGTGCCACTTCCGGATTGACTTCTCTCACTTCCGTTTTGCCTATTCTCTCCACTTGCACCAGTGTTCTCTTCTTGTCACATATAAGTCAAACAAAATACTTCATACGTGGAAAAGAATTATTGTGCATAACAGGAGTTATACAGTTTATTATGGAGATGTAATGTATGACAGGAGTTATATAGTCTGTGAAGAGAGTCTGAAGGAGAGATATAGTTTCTGAGAGGAGATATCGTGTCTGAGAGGAGATATACAGTCTGAGAGGAGATATACAGTCTGAGAGGAGATATACAGTCTGAGGGGAGATATACAGTCTGAGAGGAGATATACAGTCTGAGGGGAGATATACAGTGTGAGAGGAGATATACAGTCTGAGAGGAGATATACAGTCTGAGGGGAGATATACAGTGTGAGAGGAGATATACAGTCTGAGAGGAGATATACAGTCTGAGGGAGAGATATAGTGTCTGAGGGGAGATATACAGTCTGAGAGGAGTTATACAGTCTGAGAGGAGATATACAGTCTGAGGGAGAGATATAGTGTCTGAGGGGAGATATACAGTCTGAGAGGAGATATACAGTCTGAGAGGAGATATACAGTCTGAGAGGAGAGATATAGTGTCTGAGAGGAGATATACAGTCTGAGGGGAGATATACAGTCTGAGAGGAGATATACAGTCTGAGAGGAGAGATATAGTGTCTGAGAGGAGATATACAGTCTGAGAGGAGAGATATAGTGTCTGAGAGGAGATATACAGTCTGAGGGGAGATATACAGTCTGAGGGAGAGATATACAGTCTGAGAGGAGATATACAGTCTGAGAGGAGTTATACAGTCTCAGAGGAGATATACAGTCTGAGAGGAGTTATACAGTCTGAGAGGAGATATACAGTCTGAGGGGAGATATACAGTCTGAGGGAGAGATTTACAGTCTGAGGGAGAGATATACAGTCTGAGAGGAGTTATACAGTCTGAGAGGAGATATACAGTCTGAGGGAGAGATATAGTGTCTGAGAGGAGATATACAGTCTGAGGGGAGATATACAGTCTGAGGGGAGATATACAGTCTGAGAGGAGATATATAGTGTCTGAGAGGAGATATACAGTCTGAGGGGAGATATACAGTCTGAGGGAGAGATATACAGTCTGAGAGGAGATATACAGTCTGAGAGGAGATATACAGTCTGAGAGGAGATATACAGTCTGAGAGGAGAGATATAGTGTCTGAGAGGAGATATACAGTCTGAGGGGAGATATACAGTCTGAGGGAGAGATATACAGTCTGAGAGGAGATATACAGTCTGAGGGAGAGATATAGTGTCTGAGGGAGAGATATACAGTCTGAGGGGAGATATACAGTCTGAGGGAGAGATATACAGTCTGAGAGGAGATATACAGTCTGAGGGGATATATACAGTCTGAGAGAGAGATATAGTGTCTGAGGGAGAGATATACAGTCTGAGGGAGAGATATAGTGTCTGAGGGAGAGATATACAGTCTGAGGGGAGATATACAGTCTGAGGGAGAGATATACAGTCTGAGAGGAGATATACAGTCTGAGGGAGAGATATACAGTCTGAGAAGAGATATACAGTCTGAGGGAGAGATATACTGTGTATGAGAGGAGATATACAGTCTGAGGGAGAGATGTACTGTGTATGAGAGGAGATGTACTCTGCGAGAGAGCAGATATACAGTGTGTAACAGGAGTTATACAAAGTGTGAGGGAGAGATGTAGTGTGTATAGAGAGAAATAGTGAGTATATATTAGGTTTAGGATTATGTCCCATACGGCCCCCCATATCTTTCCCCCGTGATTTGGTGGCATTTGTGTGGGGGGGCTGTTGCTTTCTTATTTAGTAGTCACAGGTCTCTTGAACCAAACCTCAATGTCGATGTGTGAAATAAACATTCGTCCTTTGGTTTTTCTTGGTTTAAACGGATGTAAAATGCAAAGAGAGGTTTGATTTTGATTAACAGTACAATGTTTTAAGCTGAAAAGACCAGAGCGAATTGAACTCTGAATCAGGGTTATCTATTTTTAAATGTGCACACGGACACGGTGAACAGCAGATCATCACAAGTATTCAGCGTTCTCCTTTATATACTCAAGGTATACGTATTCATACAAGAACACACAAAGGCGGAATAGAAATGCGCCGACGGTCTCTCTCCTGTCTATAACTCAGGGATCATACAAAAAAAGTGTCGACTTTTCACTGATGTTTCTCTTCAGTTGTCTCCTGTAGTACATCAATCAATCAAAGTATCTGCCTGCCCGCCTGTCTGCCTTTTCTGTTCGTCGACCTATCTGATGTATTTTTGTGTGCTGCCAATCAGGTCAATGGCTTCCTTTTTTTTAAATTGACAAATCATTTTACAAAAAAAGGAAAAAAAGACAAAGATACCATCTTCAAATCCCACTTGCTACTCGTTCTGTTAAAGGGTAGTCACTGCGGATGTTGCAACGTGTTCCTTTCCCCACATGTTTCTTGTATATTTAAGCAGAATTGTGCCTCACAGACACCGCGACCGGGGAGCTGAAGATCAGCAACCATTCGCGGAGCCACGCCGGACTCTACCTTTGTGAAGTCAACAATGCCGTGGGCTTGGAGCATTGCCAGGTCCACCTCAGCGCCAGCAAACGTAAGTATACTCTGAATAGAACCGCACACGCTCCTGCAAGCCCGGGGAGCTCTTTGTTGCCGCGCCAAGCCTTTTTATGCAGGGGCGCTACATTCAGTAAAAAGGGATTCCACTGTTAACTCCGCGCACTTTGGGATTTATTATGTTGTATTTGGGACAGGAGCAGGTGGAGGGTTCAAAGGAATGCTGCCAACGTGCTATCAAAATGTACAATGCAATGCACAAACTATTGAGGGTTATTATGTATAATATATACGTACAAGTGTAAGAAAAGCATGTATTGTAATAAACAGCATTAATACGTACAGTGACTTAAACAAATGTCTTTACTGGCAGATATCAGAACATTGTGATCCATAAAGACGTCATTTTGAAACGGAGATTCGGTTCTTTCATCTGTCGGATTTAATTTGAGGGTATTCTTTATCGGAGGAAGAGTTCAGTAGTTACAGTACATATGTGAATCTGTCTCTTTATCAGAGGCTCAAAAGTAATGGCACAAAAGCTGAAAGACTGCCATGGACTTTCTCCTGTTGTACCTTATAATGATCTATACGCAAGGCGAATGTTATTGTTTACTGTCCGTGATCCTGCACGTGTGCGCTATGCTGGGGGGCAAAAGGCTCACTTCCAGAATCAACACAGCCCACTTAAAACCTTATTAATATCTCGAACATCATTTTAAAACATCATCCGGCAATACAGTCACGTGACAGACCACCTGACAAATTGAAACTGAAAGAATTTACTCATTTAGATCACATTTGTGCCGAGAGAAAAACTCGTCCTAATGCGTGAAGTTTGCGGCGTATTATGATTTGTTGAAGTTGTGTATAATAAATAATAAATAGTCAAGATGTGACTAAAAGGGGTTTACACTTTTTCTCACATATTAACTCCGAAGGATGGACGGTAAAAATACCCATTTCGTCACATTGTGACAAAGGTTCAACATCAGGTAGAGTCCCTTTAAGTCTGTGTGGTTCATCTTAGAATGAAGAGTTATCATTTAGTGAACAAATGAGCTTGAGTTTTAACTTTAATAAAACAATGACATGGCGTTATCGTTTGTGTTACAGGAAGTTGTTCTTCTTCTGTGTTCCCTGGCTGACACACAATCACTGTCCCGATAGGTCAGGATCTAGTGCCCTCTGCTGATAAAACAATATAAAACATTGCATATGAAGACAAAGTCTACATTTTCATCTAAACCAGTCTAACAACTGCACTTAGGCTATTTATTTATCATCATAATCAGTACTTTAATATGACTCAAAATCACCAAGGTGCACCAAAGGAGACGAAAGGCCAGATCTTGTGCCTCGCACAAGGAGTAGGCAAACTCTACCTGACCAGTGGCGCTGCTGTTGCGTTATGTGCCTGCGACACTTATACAGTAGGTCGACTGAGGCAGCACTGAGAGCGGTGCTCTGATGGCGGCCTGACATTCATTTCCTTGTTAACATCGCACTGCCTTGTGTTCTTCCTTAAGCATTACTCTCTCAAAGGTCAAACTAAAAACTTTATTAAGCCCATCGTGAGCTAAACAATGTTCGTGTCTCGAGAGAAAGAGATGCAACACAAAAAATGCACATGTTCACCCCCACGACCCCTCTCCCTCGCCCCTTCCCGGCCCCGAAGTCTGCCTGGAGGAAAAAGGCTCTTGTAAATAACACCACCACTGGCCATCGGTTTCTCCACCCCACGTACTTCCCACTAAAATACGCTATGTCCGGGAGCTGCAAGACCTCAAAGTGCAGTCAAAAAGGTTACCCTACAGCAGGGGTCGGCAAGTTGGCTTGGCTTCGGGCCAATATTTTTTTCCGCCGATAGATGGCGGGCCAGCCGGTCAATTGATAAAAAATAGATTTATTCATGCATGGATATTCAATTCTAGATGTAACCCCAAACTATACATATTGTTTGGTTAAAAATAAAATATTATTTGAAACAATACTGTCCCCGAGTCTGTCGGATGTTCGTGGGTTACACAGCACTAGCAAAAAATAAAGTTAGCATCACAAACATGTCGCTTTCCAAAGGACAAAACAGAAAAGTGGACAGTGAAGACACGAGTTCCAGGGAGGAAAGGCGACAAACACATGGTTTCATCCTACCTGGAAATGTGAATGCCAAACCTCTGCCTCATCTGCAACGAGGTCATCTCCGTTTGCAAAGAGTCCAATATTCGGCGAATCACGAAACGAAACATGCGTCATTCAGTGCGTCCTTTCCACTTCATTTAATCAAATCAAATCAAACTTTATTTATAAAGCGCTTTTCATACAAAATGTAACACAAAGTGCTTTACAGTGCTTAAAAATCATTAAAATCGTCCCCACCAGTAAATATACATAAATAACTACAACCCCACCACCCCACCCGCACACACAGACACACAGACACATATACGTACAGACAGCCAGCAGTTAAAAAGTCTTAAATAAAAATGGACATAGAGTTGAGTATGTAAGGAGCCGTCTGCACCAGGAGCAGCCCATCGGCCACAGCCACAGAGCGCCAACTCAGGGTACCCGGAGTAGGTGTAGGAGAGACGTCCTACCTCCATCCAGGCACCCCCAGGAGAGCGCCCGCACGGCCACAGCCAACCAGCACTCCTGGGCAGAGGGCTCCCTCAGAGGAACCACTAGGAGAACATAAAAAAAATAAATAAATAAATACAATAAAAATTATATATATATATATATATATATACATAAAAAATAAATATATATTTAAAAAGAGATAAATTAAGAACAGCTAAAACTGTGTGTGAAATAGCACAGGATAAAAAGAGGGAAACTAAAGAAATAATAGAGCTAAAACCGGTAAATAAAGTTAATATAAGTACATATTAGTTAAAAGCTAAGCTAAAAAGGTGGGTCTTGAGCCTGCTCTTAAAAACATGAACGTTCTCTGTGGTCCTGAGCTCCTCCTCAGGTCGTTCCAGAGGCGAGGGCCATAGTATTGGGAAGACGCCTCGCCGTGAGTCTTTCTGTTGACTTTAGGAATAACTAGGAGACCCCTGCCAGAGGAGCGAAGGGGCCGTGAAGGTTCATAAGGTAAAAGCAGTTCTGAAAGATAAGAAGGACCAAGACCATTAAGACATTTAAAAACCATTGAAAGAACTTTAAAATCGATCCTGAAACACACGGGGAGCCAATGCAGCGACTCTAAAACCGGTGTAATGTGGTCCCGCCTCCTGGTCTTCGTCAGGACACGAGCTGCTGAATTTTGTAAAAGTTGTAAACCTGAGATACTCTTTTTGGGATGACCAGAAAGCGGGCATTACAGTAGTCAATACGACTGGTGATAAAAGCATGCATTAGCGTCTCCGTGTTGGCCCGAGAGAGAATGGGGCGGACTCTGGCTATGTTCTTTAGATGGTAAAAACCTATCTTTTCTATTTAACCAGAAGAGATCGTTCTTTTAAAAATGTCTTTAAAAGTCAGTGATATTTTTTGGTTGAGCGTGTGATATGAGGAGTGTGGCGTGAGAGCGTGTGATATGAGGAGTGTGGCGTGAGAGTGTGTGATATGAGGAGTGTGGCGTGAGAGCGTGTGATATGAGGAGTGTGGCGTGAGAGCGTGTGATATGAGGAGTGTGGCGTGAGAGCGTGTGATATGAGGAGTGTGGCGTGAGAGCGTGTGATATGAGGAGTGTGGCGTGAGAGCGTGTGATATGAGGAGTGTGGCGTGAGAGCGTGTGATATGGGGAGTGTGGCGTGAGAGCGTGTGATATGAGGAGTGTGGCGTGAGGGCGTGTGATATGAGGAGTGTGGCGTGAGGGCGTGTGATATGAGAGCGTGTGATATGGGGAGTGTGGCGTGAGAGCGTGTGATATGGGGAGTGTGGCGTGAGGGCGTGTGATATGAGGAGTGTGGCGTGAGAGCGTGTGATATGGGGAGTGTGGCGTGAGGGCGTGTGATATGAGAGCGTGTGATATGAGGAGTGTGGCGTGAGAGCGTGTGATATGAGGAGTGTGGCGTGAGAGCGTGTGATATGAGAGCGTGTGATATGGGGAGTGTGGCGTGAGAGCGTGTGATATGGGGAGTGTGGCGTGAGGGCGTGTGATATGAGGAGTGTGGCGTGAGAGCGTGTGATATGGGGAGTGTGGCGTGAGGGCGTGTGATATGAGAGCGTGTGATATGAGGAGTGTGGCGTGAGAGCGTGTGATATGAGGAGTGTGGCGTGAGAGCGTGTGATATGAGGAGTGTGGCGTGAGAGCGTGTGATATGAGGAGTGTGGCGTGAGAGCGTGTGATATGAGGAGTGTGGCGTGAGAGCGTGTGATATGAGGAGTGTGGCGTGAGGGCGTGTGATATGAGAGCGTGTGATATGAGGAGTGTGGCGTGAGAGCGTGTGATATGAGGAGTGTGGCGTGAGAGCGTGTGATATGAGGAGTGTGGCGTGAGGGCGTGTGATATGAGAGCGTGTGATATGAGGAGTGTGGCGTGAGAGCGTGTGATATGAGGAGTGTGGCGTGAGAGCGTGTGATATGAGGAGTGTGGCGTGAGAGCGTGTGATATGAGGAGTGTGGCGTGAGAGCGTGTGATATGAGGAGTGTGGCGTGAGAGCGTGTGATATGAGGAGTGTGGCGTGAGAGCGTGTGATATGAGGAGTGTGGCGTGAGAGCGTGTGATATGGGGAGTGTGGCGTGAGAGCGTGTGATATGAGGAGTGTGGCGTGAGAGCGTGTGATATGAGGAGTGTGGCGTGAGAGCGTGTGATATGAGGAGTGTGGCGTGAGAGCGTGTGATATGAGGAGTGTGGCGTGAGGGCGTGTAATATGAGGAGTGTGGCGTGAGGGCGTGTGATATGAGAGCGTGTGATATGGGGAGTGTGGCGTGAGAGCGTGTGATATGAGAGCGTGTGATATGAGGAGTGTGGCGTGAGAGCGTGTGATATGAGGAGTGTGGCGTGAGAGCGTGTGATATGAGGAGTGTGGCGTGAGGGCGTGTGATATGAGAGCGTGTGATATGGGGAGTGTGGCGTGAGAGCGTGTGATTTGAGAGCGTGTGATATGGGGAGTGTGGCGTGAGAGCGTGTGATATTAGGAGTGTGGCGTGAGAGCGTGTGATATGAGGAGTGTGGCGTGAGAGCGTGTGATATGAGGAGTGTGGCGTGAGAGCGTGTGATATGAGGAGTGTGGCGTGAGAGCGTGTGATATGAGGAGTGTGGCGTGAGAGCGTGTGATATGAGGAGTGTGGCGTGAGAGCGTGTGATATGAGGAGTGTGGCGTGAGAGCGTGTGATATGAGGAGTGTGGCGTGAGAGCGTGTGATATGAGGAGTGTGGCGTGAGAGCGTGTGATATGAGGAGTGTGGCGTGAGAGCGTGTGATATGAGGAGTGTGGCGTGAGAGCGTGTGATATGAGGAGTGTGGCGTGAGAGCGTGTGATATGAGGAGTGTGTGAAGGCGCTCATACGTGTGTAGGCTGCTTGGAGTTAAATTGCAAACAGTGGAATGAAACACAAGCAAAGATCATCTGCAAAACATTTGCGGTTAAAGAACAATTAAGTCTCTGTTATGCTTTTTTATATATATATATTTTATATTCTGGCGGGCCAAAAAATATTGTCAACGGGCCAAAATTGTCCCCCGGGCCGGACGTTGCCGACCACTGCCCTACAGTCTGCGTTTTGAAACACAAGATCGGGCCCTTTCCCACAATTTGGACAAAGTGTGTGCTGGTCACCCTCTCCACGGCAGCCCTGCTGACTGTTAGAGGAGCACGCAGGTTCACACAGAGATTGTTCTGTGTGCACCACATGGCCAGACTGCTCACCTCGCTCCTGTAGTTCGACTAGTCTCGGTTGCTGATGAGACCCACCACTGTTGTGTCGTCTGCAAACTTGATGAAGAGGTACTTTGGAGCGCCGTCATGGGTCAGCATACCGCATACTCCTGTTGGCCGTTGTTTTGTTATTCTGTCTTGCTTGAAAGAAAACAACTGCTCCAATAAAAAAGGAAGAAAAAGTCACACATTTACCATTAGGGGTGGGACCCTCTGGGTACCTCATGATTCGATACGATACGCGATACATGGCTTACGATAACGATTATCTTACTTTTAACCTTTATTTTAACATACTACATATTATTCATCATTTACATTTCTTTTCTTGTGCTTTGTACCACTTTTATAAATGATCCCTGACTTACACACTGAAAATGAGTCTATAGATCTTTACATTTAAGTAAACAAGAAACCACACTTCTATTTAAATGTAATAAATCAACCCCAAATTAATCTTCTTTTATAATTATAAAAACTATAATGAAAAGTAATTTATTTGTGTGACAGTGTGGTCCAAGTGTCCAACTAGTGCTGCCCCCTGCTGGTCTGACTGAATTCTTGATCATTGTTGGCCTCTATTGACTGTGAAAACAGTGGAGCACTGCTGCCTCATTAATATGCATGACATACATCAAAAGTGTCAATATCGGAATAGAAAGTATCGTATCGTCCCATTGTATATCGTGATATATCAGAAAATCGATATATTTCAACTCTTTCCCATATGGAAATTTCAATCACCACTGCACAAAAACCCATGTTCCCTCAGGGATTACACATGCCTCCAACATTCACACCAACTCCCTCTAACCCCCCCACAGTGAGCCAGTCGCTGGTGTCAGGCACAGGATTTTATTAAACAGCTTATACGTGTGGCGTCAAGCTGTTTAAAGTCTACAGAGGCGCATATCCCCCGTCACGTATGAAGATTAAATCATCATTACATTAAAGATATGAGCTTGCCGTCTGGAGAGGCTCGGGGAAGCGCATTAGCGCAATCGTAAGTATCAGGTGCGACGCAGAAATAAGAGCTTATCCTCGAATGTTAGCATAAGAGCATTGCGCCGCTGATCGGGGGGGTGTATTGTTCAATTCAGTCAGCGTTATTGCCCAGAGAATCCACATTTAATTTAACAGTAAAGTAACAGAGCTAACGGGGGAATATCCAATACAACATGGGGGCTGCAGAGGGAGGGAGAGTTCAGCTGGACGAAGCCGCCACAGACCGGAGGCCGGGCCAAAAGCACTCAGGTCTATCGCAGAAACGGTCGCTCTCCTTTCCACGAAGACGCCGCCAAACACGCCGAAGACATCACAAAGACGTTTAAACGCGCCACAGTTCAAAAGAAAGACAACGGTACAAAAAGACACACAAAAAACGCCATGGTAACTAAGGACGTTACAGCAAATGGGAACGTAATGAAAGAGGTTTGAATGTGGAATTATGCAAATAGCGGAACGATGGGGGTAATTATGAACGAGTGGGGTACTCAGCATAAAGGAGCTTATGGAGGATGAGAGAATCTACATTATTAAGACTTAAGAAAAAGTAACATGGCTTATTCTCTTTTTTTTCCATTGTTATCTGTCTTAAAGGGATATTTCAGGATTGTTGACACAGGGCCTCATTTCCTAGTTATCCAGAGTGTTGTTGATGTCTGGAGATATTTTCTTTCTTAAATTCATGGAGTTCTTATATTTGAAGAGTCCAGTGGCGCTAGGCTAATGCTAGGCTAAAGCATTTCTATGGTATCAGCTAGCCTGCATTAAAAACAGTCTGACCCGCTCCACAGTGCACCTGAGGCAAATCACTTATAACGCCAGACTAACAATATAAATGTCTGTGTTGATAGAATAATTTTAATCATTTTGCATTTAAAATAACTTATATTTGAGCAGCATCCGCTTCATGGCTGTAAGCTAACGCAGCAGCGGAGTGAACTGCGAGAAAATAGTCCCTCAAAATGCGGTAATTCATGTGATACAAGGTCAGTTATATTTCAAAAATTATTATTCGACACAGACATTTATATCGGTAGTCTGGCGTTATAAGTGATTTGCCTCAGGTGCACTGTGGAGCGGGTCAGACTGTTTTAATGCTGGCTAGCTGTTACCATAGCAATGCTTTAGCCTTGCCCTAGCCTAGCGCCACTAGACTCTTCAAATATAAGAACCGCATGAATTTAAGAAAAACATATCTCCCGACATCAACAACACTCTGGATAACTTGGAAATGAGGCCCTATGTCAAAAATCCTGAAATATCCCTTTAAGTTGCTCTTCAGTTTGACCAAACCAGCTATTGCATGGGCGCCACAAAAATAATTGACTAAAAGATTTTGCTTGTTATTGAACTGCCTCTTTGTGTAAAAAAAAATAAAAATTAAAACACACACACAAACCAATTCCAGCCAGGAAAAAAAATAAAAAAATGATTTTGTCTTTTGTAATTTGCACAATTGTATTACAAACAATTTAGCCGTCAAGGATTTTTCTCGAAGCAAACATTATTCTTTTGTGTACTAGTTAATAAACGGGTCTTTTCATAGCCAGGCCTCGTCAAGCACTGTGTCCAATGAAGAAGTGACCTTTTATAGACATTTAAAAAATGTTAAACATCACAGAAAAGTAAAACCAGTTGTATCTGAATGTTTTGAATGTTGAATATGATTGTTTTGAGTACTTTACAGCTGCATAAAATAAAATAAAAATTAGATGCATTCAGAAAAAGGCAAACGAAAATCAACCTATGAAACAAAATACACACATTACACACATTAATCCTAGTTTTGTAATACAAGACAGAGAAGCGTTTTGCAAATGGCCGTAACAATTTGACGCGCTCAGCAACCCTTTCTAGAAGCGAGTGTGTGACGCGTTTATGTGTCCTTTCGCAGCCCCCAACAGAGCGGCAGTTGTCGTGGGGACGGTGATCGGCTGCATCCTCCTCATCCTCATCCTGCTGCTCTTCATCGCCGTGCTGTACTGGAAACTCCGAGGCCGGCGCCGGAGCAACAAGGAGTTCTCCAATGAGATCAGGTACAGGCTTTTTGTCCGCAACTCGGCATTTGCTGGAAGACATTTGAAATAGGGTTTATAGACTGACTTTTTCACAGCAGACTGCTTAGTAATTAGTTCATTTACTCATTTCCTTGAGTAAAGTAGCCTACACTTTTAGGAGAAGTTATATCAGAAGTGAACAGATGCAATGTATTTTTTATTTTTCATTCAATATCATTATATAAAAGAAATTGCACGGTCCGTCATAGACAGAACAGCCCATGTCCAAAAGCTCAATGCCTGCTTTATTAATGTACTATGGTATTTTTATTTACCATAGTAGTGAGATGGTTACTTAAATCGTCTCTTTTCACCTTTACTACAGCTCCGTGTGGATTTTCCTGTGTGCTTATTGCAACTTAGCCATCAGCCTACAGCACTTTGATAGTTTTGCTGCAGCTCAAGGACTTTTTAGTCGCTGGGTTAGTTTGACAGATGAATTAAGCCCCTGGGCATAAAACGGCTTAAGAATCGCCAGAGCTGTTAGCTGCTAGTTAGCAACATTAGCCTGTATCTTGGAAATGTTGTAGCACTAACAACATTTAGCTCTGGTTAAATCCAGCACAGACTCTGAGTTAGGAAGTGTAGTCTGTGATAAAGTCAGCTCTATGTAGAATATTGCATTTCCACTAAAGAATTGTCCAGTTTGTTGCTCTTTTCTCTCCTCAGCGGAGACGTCTATGGAAGCCCGTTTCCGCCATGTTAAAAAAAATAAAAGTCCAACAGGAAGTCGAAATTACGAGATTTAAAGTCATAATTCTGTGTTTAAAACACAACATTTCCACAACATAAATCTCCCAAAACTTTTAAAACTCAAAATTTCGAGATTTAAACTCGTAATTTCGAGATCCGTGATAGCCCTATTTTACTTTGAAAATCCGGATGTTGTTGCCGTTCGCTTTCCTGTCTGATGTGGTCTGAACAGTGGGGGGGGGGGTCCGCCCCCTTTCCTCTGAAATGAGTTGTGCGGACAATAATATATATTGCACCCTACGGCTCAACAGCCTTTTTTGCCACATTTAAAAAAACGATAGCAGCTAATCACATCAGCTATGTGGTAACTCATAGACAGAAAAACAGTCTTTGGCATCTACATACAGCTGAACTGGTAGTCACTTTAGCAGCCGTGGTGTGTGGACAGCTTTTTAGAGTTGAATAAAACAAGGGAGGTCATAATGATAATGATAATGACGCACTGACGCCTGTAAAAAAAAGAAAAGAAAAAAAAAAGGTCAAAAGGTTGAGATTGTTGACGGCTTTGAGACTTTTCTTGAGAACACTGACTTTATTTTTAAGAAATGCTCACAGTGTTTGTATCTGCTTTGCAAACTGAATAACTTTGGAGTGAGTCAGTCTAACCTTGAAACGGTGTGTGCCTTGTGGAGAGCATCCTCACCTTTGACCCGCTCGTGTGTCATGTGGTTCGGTAACCTCAGCGTGAAGAGCAAGAGGATTGTCAACATGAGCTCAAAGATCATTGGGAAGCCACAGAGATCTGTGAACAGTCTGCACGATGAGCGATAAACCACAAGTTCCAACTCCTGCCGGCAGGACGGAGATATAGAGCCATATCAGAAACTCCTTTGTGCCCATAGCAGTGACAGCCGTTAACTCTTTAAATCTGTAAGAGAAGCTGCTCTTCCTTGTGGCCTGATTAGGCATTAGCCTGTTTATTTTGCCTTTTTAATCACAGTGCACTTTGTGTTTTTTTTTTATTACAAATGGCTTTGGCTGGGGTAGAACAAGAAATGTAGTGCTATGATATACAGTGTTTTGGATGGATGTACAATTAAGTGTTTGTATTCATAAGTGCAGGCCTTTTTGTTTAACTTGTTCGGACTAGAGAAAAATGGGAGGGAGTTTTGCTTAGCAGATTTTTGCTTTAACAGATAAATAATGAATGGATTAGTTAGAATAATATTAGTGAGGGGCTAAATGAGCCGAGGTACCGACACGCAGAAAGCAACACCTCGGCCGAGCTGTGTCACGAGCGTATCATTTTAAGAAAGGTTACCAACATTTTCATTTGGTATGCAGCGTGCAGCAGCGAGCAGCAGGGCACCCCAGAGCAACACCTGGATCATTTTGTCATTAACGTACTCGGTGCCAATCCCCTGGTGCTGCGATCGAGCAGCCGCTCAAATCTTTGGACACCAGGCGAGACTGCCCAGATTACAAAAGGATTCAGTAATGTGTGTAGAGCCGTCTCTGTTCACGTCCGAGTGTGGCTCAATCACAAATGCTATTGTTTTGTTAGCATATTGTTCTATTGATGTACTGCTCGCTTAGCTCTGTAGGGAGAGGTCAAACATACCTGTGCTATGGGCCCCACTGTCACAAGCAGACGTATTCTTCTTCATCAAACCATGGTCAGTGACTTGAATTCATATGTTTCTATTTTCATCATCTTGAGCAAGTTTTCCTTTTACTCTGTGCTGTTAAACAGCTCATTCGTGATGATTTGGTTCACATTTCTGAACTAGAATACATGAGCACAGTCAGTGTTGAGTTAACTGTGTTCAGGCTCACTGGTCTAATGCCTGAACTGAACTATTCTCCTACAGAATAATGGTAACTGGCTATTTCTGAAGTTTGGTGCTGGTTGACAGTAGTGAGGACCTCAGATCCTGACTAGGGATGTCAAGATTAACCGGTTTTACGATTACCGCGATTATAAAAGGACGCGGTAGGTTACCCGTAAGAATTTCAGAAGCCACGGTTTACAGCGGAAATTTTTCACGCTGACGCACGAGCCGCTGCACGCCATGAACAGTGTAAAGTCACCGGTAGTTGAGCGAGGCAGAAGGACGCTCTCCTCCAGTGTTGACGTCCGTTATGCAAACCCTGTCGTCAGAAAGTTGCAGCAAAAGGCGCTGATATCGACTACGTCGAATATAAACAACATCTTGGAGATAATCCTTTGCTGTGAATGTCCAGGTCAAGGTGACGAACTGCATAGTTCCCAAATAAGTTGTCCAAATGTTCGGAAATAGCCACAACTGGCTCAGGATGTAAACAAAACGCTAACGCTCCGCTCTGCTTCAGCGTAGCAGAATGAAAGTAAAACCGCACATGTGGAAACCAGCTGTTAATGAGTCTCCTTAGTCACTTTGTAAACACGTTTCATTCTCTGTTCATCAAAACATCTGACAAATAATTAAGCAGCAGCATAACATTTGAGAACAGGAAACCTAGCCTAGCTTGTGGCCTAATAATATATTGTAAAATAATTATGGTCATAAAAAAGAAGTAAAGTTGACATTGTTTCGTATTATTCAATGTAGGCCTATTTATTATAATGCAAAAAAATCTTAAAGCATTTTTCACTGTTAAAAACGGTGAATGTGTACAAGCATTAAAAAGCTTTTTAAACAAAAACTAAAAAATATCAGTTCTTTCCTTTCATTTGGTCGATAGTCGTGAATAATCGTAAAATCGCAATATTTTCTTTCGCAATAAACGTGACTCAAAAAATTTAAATCGTGACACCCCTAGTCCTGGGGCATAGATACAGACGGCATTATTTTACTCAATTATTATCACCACACAAATGTTAGCATGATGCTTCTTGCTAACATGAAGCATCATGTTAGCATTCTCCGTTATTTACGTAATTATGGGCTGTTGAACCACTTTGCTCTTCTCCATGTCTTTGCATCTTTATTTAGTAGAAAACTATATCAATAATTCTGCCTTTGTTAAAGTATTTTTTTTAATAACTGGAGAAAGTGTAGATTTTTTGGGAGTTTATGCCATCATGGTGTTATAGTCGCATGAGTGCTGCTCAGCCCGGCAACAAGGGTGACAAAAACACAATTATACACCAAAGAGAGATGGAGGGAGAAAGGTGAGTGCTCCAAGCTCAGTGGGTTACATGCCATTGTCTAATTTCCAACCGTTGTCCTAGGCCCCCACACACACACACACACACACACACACGCACACGCTCAAAGGCATGTCAAGTCTTTTTAGATCACAAACTCTGCACAAAGGAATTCAAACGCAATAGAAAAAAAAGCAGTGCAGACTTAAAAAGCAGTCGCAGACTTAAGAGAATATTTTTAGATGAAGAAATTGCACTCCTGATCTTTTAATGGTTTGATGTAACTCCTGCTCTGCACAAAATGAGATTTAAATTCAATTATGGCCGAGCCGAATAGATTATTGCTATTATAGCCTGACCACAAATCTCTCATAAGGGGTACACTGTCTGGAATCTTAGCCATGGAGCGCACTATCTATTAGACACACTGTTTATCAGGCACAGGTCACAAACCAGGAGGCGTATGTTTATTTATACCGCGCATTTAGTACACAAGGCAATGCCTGCAAAGGAAGATAATGCGAAATTACAGGTTTAGTTAAGGCAAAGCACATACAGCGGGAAACAATTGCATTTTTTTTCTGACATGAAACCAGAATTAACTTTTTTTAGATCAATTAGAATTTTAAAAAATATTTCTATTTGTCAAATGCCAGAAGAATGAGGGATATAATTTATTTTCTACACATATTACTTTTTACAAAACCAGAAGTTTACATAAATTTCATACATCTTTGGTGGCATTGCCTTTAAACTGTATAACTTGGGTCAAAAGTTTTGGATTTCCTTCCACAAGCTCCTCACAATAGTTGGAGGAGTTTTGGTCCGTTCAGTTCAACAGAACTGGTGTAACTGAGACACATTTGTCGGCCATCTTGTGTGCACATGCCTTTTCAGCTCTGCCCACACATTTTCAACTGGACCGAGATCAGGACTTTGTGATGACCACTTCAAAACATTGACTTTGTTTTCCTTAAACCACTTTGTAACCAGTATTGCCATATGCTTTGGGAATTGTCCATTTAGAAGACCCATCTGCTCCCAAGCTTTAACTTCCTGGCTGATGTTTTGAGATGTTGCTCCAATATTTCTTCATGATGCACCAGTCCCGCCCACAGCAAAACAACTCAGCGTGATGCCCCCGTATTTCACAGTTGGGATGGTGTTCTCAAGTTTGCAAGAGTCACGTGATGATGGTCAAACATTATCTTTTGTTTCCATCAGGCCACAGGATATGTCTCCAAGTCGATATCGTGTTTTTGATTTGAAAACTCCAATCTGTCTTTTTGATGTTTCTTTTGGAGTCAGAGCTTCTTCCTGGCAGAGTTCCCTCTCAGCCCATGACTTGTTTCACTCGGGATAATGACAAACTCTTACCAGGTTCAGCATCTTCACCAGGTCTTTTGCATTTGTTCTTGGGTTGATTCACATTTCAGACACAGCACGTTCATATCTAGGACACGGAGCCCGCCTTCTTTCTGATCTGTATGATGACTGGACATTTCCATCATTGTTTGAACCAATGAACCTGAGACAAGGATGAACCAGACTTGTGCTTCCAATGTCATGACATCTTCATCTGGGCTTTCCCAAACTGTATAGTAATCTCAGTGTATGTAAACTTCTGCCTTTGTAAAAAGTAAGACAGAATTGTGTGGAAAATTCTACCTCTCATTCTCCTGGTATGTGACAAATAGAAATAGTTTTTAAAAATTACAATTAACCACAAAAAAAAGAAGTTAATTCTGGTTTCATGTTAGACAGCGAGAAAAAAACGCAAATGTGTGTTTTTATGAAGTATATATAAACATATGGCTTCCGCTGTATATCCAAATCTCAAAGCGTACTGACTGGAGAGCTTACAGCCTATAGGCCAGTGTAATACTTCATTTGAAAGCCAAGGCCTTCTAGTTTCTAATAATATGTGTGAGATCTGTTTGAGTGAAACACAACTTGCATCACATTTGCCGTTCCTTACCCTCATCATAACCCTGATTAGGGTTGCGTACCCCTAACCCTAGCCCTCTGATCGGGGGGGGGGGGGGGGGGCGGCAAGTAACAGGTTAAACGGTACCCAGCCCTAGTCAAAAGTGGCGCATGGGTTTCATTGCGACGAGGCTCAGTCCCCATCTCTCGCCTTGGAAAAAAAATTGGCCCACCAAGCAAACTTGACCACCTCTGCTTTGGGGTAGGTGAAGAATCATTTTAATACAATTTCACCTTTGTGCTGAAAAAAATGAAAATTCACGAAACAGTTGGAACTAGAAGACTGATAAAAATTTGAGTGAAAAGGTAGTTTTGTAGCTGCAGGACAGGACTCTCTTTGTATCACGGACACCTTGTTCGGCGAATTCGTCCTTTGATGATGCAAACTCGCCGGCTCGGCGTTAAAATGTCCTCTAGGGCTTCTCCCCCCCCCGCCCCCCCCCCCCCCCCCCCCCCGCTGAATGACTGTCTCCAAAAGGATTGAAATGTATTGCCCAAATGGCGGTCCTTATCCTGTTTTCAGTTTGACATTGAAACAGCAGAGGAGTAGGAGTGGGAGGACAGTGGAGCACCATCCATAGGTAATTGCTCAAAAATGCAATACGCACAGAAATGGCACACAAATAAAACCTGTGCCGGCACGAGCCGTGGGGACATCCTCGACAGTTGTATTTTCTGCTCAACTTGCTGAAACCCCGGCCAGTATAAGGAGGAAACAACACTGCAGTTTTTGGGGATGAGTAATGGTTGGTGTCACGAAATGATAAATCAGATAGAAGGCATGTTTATTTGTAGAGCAAAACAAAATTACAAGAAAACAGATCAAATCAATCATTAAAACATCAACATAAAAAATTAATCAATTACAGTAAAAGGCAAGAGTGCAGATAAAATACTTTCAGTTTTCATCTGCTCGGGTAAAAAGAGCTGTTTTCAGCCTGGATTTGAACATTGTCAGAGTTGAGGCCTGTCTCACATCCTCATGAAGACTGTTCCAGATTTTAGCTGCATGAAACTGAAACGCAGCCTCACCGTGTTTATTATTGACTCTGGGAACCACCAGGAGACCCCTCCCTGAAGTTCTCAGGGCCCGAGAAGGTTCATACGGCTCTAACATGTCAGAGATGGACTTTGGTGCTAAACCAAAACATGAACAGCCATGGAATGTCAACACACTAATCATTCGTACAGGGGAAACGCTAAAAGTTTGCAATAACAGAAACACCCACCGAATGAAGACAGAGACATGTTGGATTTGGGGCTAGAGCGGCAGGGTTGCCTTTTTTTAAAAAAGCTTCAAGGAAAATTACAGGGAAAAACAGCTTCAGAACTACATCTAGCACAAATAGAAACTCCTTTTGGACTACTTCACCATCGTCTAAGTCCCATGGATTCTGAAACTTAGAGTCTAATGACACTAACTCACTGGACTACAAAAATGTGTGTCAAAATTTGCGTGACATGTTTTTTTTATACTATTCCAAGTAAGTATCATTACATTATTAATGTTTACAGATTACAATGTGTTTCATTGGTTCATGTTTGTTGCAGTTGGGCTGTCTTAGCTTTGCCAACCATATGCTGACCTTGCTCTGAAGCTTTTTATTTTCACCAGCTAGATAACGGCGCCACAAAATAATCAGACTTGTTTTTGTTTTTGTACTGGTTATTTGTGGAATGGCTTCTGACCATTGTCCTCTTTAGGCTGTTGGAAAAATAGAAAAAAACATAGTCAAACGTGGAATTAGCTATGCTAATGTAAAAGGTAGCTAATGTCAAGCCACAAATCATATGTAAAACACTTTATCAAATGTCAAAACTAACAGTAAATACTGTATAGACAATATTATTATTTATATTAACACTTACGGACAAATCCTGTCCAAAGCAACAACATAATAAAGGTCGCCATCCAGTGGCGTAGCAAAGGTACCAAAGTGCCGGTGTGCAGCGCACTTATCAGTGGCGAGATGGTGTTACTGCAACACCAAATTGATTTGATTAGGAAGCCTGTGAAAATCAAGCGTTTTCTGCCTATGACGAATGGGCTTGTTCATGTAGAATGGTGAGACCAGAATGATTCCCCTCTGTCATTTTTTTATACATCGGGGCAATCAGTCTGGACCCCCTGCCCCCGGTGGCGTATGTACAGCTGTGGGAAATGGAATCGACACAGCGGTGAGTCTGGATTTCACCAGGCTATTGTTCCTGGGGGCCCTTACCTGTTGGGGGTCCCAGGCAGCCGCCTGCCTTGCCTTATGGCAAACTAAGCCTCTGTCGCCATCAGCCCAACGCGTGGCCTGCTCTGCGTTGCGTGCGGCCATCTTGATTTTCAACAAAACACTTTTAGAAGCAACTACAAGAGAGTGCTGCTGTGTGCGTGTGAAACCTTTTTCACTAAGTCACTAAGGGCAGGATAAACCATCCATCCATCCATCCATCCATTTTCTCCCACTTGTCCGTTGCCGGGTCGTGGGGGCAGCTGTTGGAGCTGCCCAAGTCACATAGCACCAGTCCCCTATGGCTCCTCCTGCAGGTGGTGGGTCCACGGGAGGAAGGATAAACCATATTTATTAAAAATAATGCCCGTAGATGACAACATGATCTGGACACATGACAAAAGTGATCACGGCCTGTACTGATGACCTTCGACACACATTCCTCCTTTGTCAGTCTCTCTGGAGCTGTGAATTTACACCGTAGTGCAGATTCTCAACATCATGTACTTAACATTTTGTTTTATGAAATCTGGATGTTGCCACTTTTTTGGTAACATTATTGAATCAGTATGTATTTACGCTTTTTTTTTTTTTACGATGTGTAAAATCAATACATGAAATAAACATTTCATTTGTAAAACTGTATGTAAAATGCTGGAATTCCCCTCAAACTGTAGTCAAGAAAACATAAAATAAGCCTATAAACCTGAACAAAAATAATTGCTATTTGAACAGACTAAGGAAGTGTATTCGTACTTTTGAAAGGCATGAGCTGGAGTCGAGCGATCCGCTGCCGACTTGAACTGAGTTTTGTATAGAAAAGCAGAGTTGCTGGTCAGGCAAGAAGACTGTTTTTACATTCACCTAAAACCCCTACTGTGACTATAATCTGTGACAGTGCGCCTTGAAGCGTTCCTCCCCGGCCCGACGCTGTTGTTCCCAGGTGCCAGTGGAGCTTAGTGCAGTATGCCATACACATGAATACAAATGTGGCCCAGGTGCTGAGGGCTGGCAGCAAAGTGGATGGGAGCGGAATGGGCTGTGCTATTGTTTTCGGAGCGTGCCAGAAGAAATCTCCACTTCTGAATTAAAGCTGGGCCTTGAGCAGAGAAGGGGAGGAAATTGAAGGTGGGACTGCGGCTCTCCATTGTAACGCAAAAACCCGTCTCTGCACCGAGGAGTCTCCAAGGCATGGAAGATAAATATAATTTGATTCTGTGTTAACATACTCTCTATTCATTTGGTCTGATGTGCCAGGACTGTGTATGGAGGGATTTGTTTTTCTTTACTGTGCACATGCATTGTTGGACTATTTTTATTATGGTAAATATGAAGTTATATATATCGCTTTTGTGTGCCCATAGTTGCAAGCCTAGACTCAAGGTGGGGACTAATACATAGATGAATACAATAGGAAAAAAAATTAAATTACAATATTATTTCCATTTAGCTTTATATACCTTTCTCTTTTTTGCTGCCTCTTGACTGAGAGACTCGGAGCGGAGAAGAACAATTCTTTGAAAACCACGACAACAGTTTTTTTGTTTTCTTTTCATAGAAAAGAAAACACCTGACACAAGTTCTCCGTGTCAGGTGAACTTAAAGGAACAGGCCACCGTTTTTCCATGAGATATGTTCTTACCTGAGCTTAGACGAGTTGATGCGTACCTGTCTGGTCTGTGTGCGTGCGCTCAGTCAGGCTAATGTTGTTAGCATTTAGCCTCTCCCAGCAAAGGTATAGCTTCAAACTGGGATGAAGTTAGAAGCTACCAAGCTGTTCCACGTTTTCCCTATTTAAATGCAGTTACGTGAAACGTTACACGATCCAAGTCTAGTTACACGAAACTATATTGTGAGGCGTAATAACACCTGGAGTACTTCGATGTCCGCGCAGTGATATGTCAACCACATCCTGCTGGTTGGCGAATCGTGTGTACCCCAGAACCCCGGAATGTGTTGATATTCTTTTTCTGTATGCCATAGGGAGGACGTCCCGCCCCCCGAGAGCCGTCCCGTCAGCCGCAGGACAAATCGGAGCAGCGGCCCCTCCCACCACGTGAGCTATGACCCTGTGGGGGGCACGGAGCTCAGCTGGTCCGACGACGTGCATTCGGACGTGCCCTCAAGCAAGAACCCAGTCCCCAGTCCGGTCCAGTACGACAGCAAGTACGGATACGCTGTGTAGAAGAAATGGGGGGGACAGCGGTTTGGTCACGAAGACAATATAGACTGTGAATGACTAAAACACTTTCAATTCAAACAATAGAAACTTTAAGGATCATATGTCATGCACATTTTTGTCTTATGTCTTATGTTTTCATGAGGATGTTTTGTTAGCTTGCACCGTTGGGTTTCCTAAAATCATTCTCGTAAATTACTTTTTTTAAATTACACTCTCTACACAGCAGCCTCTTTGGACGTACCAACATCTCAGGGATAGCAGTACATCTCCATCTCAAAGCCACCAACCATACTTTAGATGACAGTGAGGTCAACATTTTACCTACAGAGAGAGATCGTTTGAATTTTTTCCTGAATTTCTTAATGTAAACAGTTGCAGAATGCACATACTGCATGGCATTACAGTGGCCCGTCGCTATAAGAAAGAAAGAAATTCCAACTTCTGGCGAGTGGACTCTTCTTTAGGAAGGTTGAATCAATTCCTGTCCTCTTGTAGCGCATTTTCTCCGTGGCGTTATCGTTGGGTAAGAACAAAAAAACAGGTGGTGTCCAGAGTAGGTTAGAAAGAGCTCCTTCTTCATAACTTTTGGTGCAAACATGACATCGGTTCAGACGCTCAGGGGGTGCGTTTGTTTTCTCTGCAGGGGCAGAGATTTAAAAATATATATATTTCTATTTGTCAAATGCCAGAAGTGTGAGAAATATAATTTTCTACACAATTTTTGTTTTACTTTTTACAAAGTCAGGAGTTTACATACACTAAGATTACTATACCTTTAAACAATATGGGAAAGCCCAGATGATGATGTCATGACCTTGGAAGCACAAGTCTGGGTCATCCTGCAATTTCAAGACACTTGAAGGTTCAGGTTCATTGGTTAAAACAATGATGGAAATGTCCAGTCATCATACAGATCATAAAGAAGGCGGGCTCCGTGTCCTAGATATGAACGTGCTGTGTCTGAAATGTGAAGATCAACCCAAGAACAAATGCAAAAGACCTGGTGAAGATGCTGAACCTGGTAAGAGTTTGTCATTATTCAGAGTGAAACAAGTCCTGCACCGACATGGGCTGAGAGGGAACTCTGCCAGGAAGAAGCTCTTACTCCAAAATAAACATCAAAAAGACAGATTGGATTTTGCAAATAATGGATAAAGACTTTAATTTTTTTACATTTTTTTTTTCTTTGCCATAATGACCATTGTCACGTTTGGAGGAAAAAGTGGGAACCTTGCAAGCCTGACAACACCATCCCAACTGTGAAATACGGGGGTGGCAGCATCATGCTGTGGGGCTGTTTTGCTGGGGGAGGGGCTGGTGCACTTCACAAAATAGATGACATCATGAAGAAAGAACACTATGTGGGAATATTTGAGCAACATCTCAAGACATCAGCCAGGAAGTTAAAGCCTGGGTGCAGATGGGTCTTCCCAATGGACAATGACCTAAAGCGTATGGACAAACTGGTTACAAAGTGGCTTAAGGAAAACAAAGTCAACGTTTTGAACTGGTCATCACAAAGTCCAATTGAAAATGTATTGGGCAGAGCTGAAAAGGCATGTGCACACAAGATGGCCGACACATGTGTCTCAGTTACACCAGTTCTGTTGAACTGAACGGACAGTATAAAGACAATTCTAACAAATATGAATGAAATGTATGTCAGCTTTTGGTTTTGTAAAAAGTAATGAAAAAAAAAGCAATTCTATCTCTCATTCTTTTGACAAATAGAAATATGTTTTAAAATTCTAATTGTCAAAAAAAAAAAAGAAGTAAATTCTGGTTTCATGTGAAAAAAATGCAAATGTGTCTTTTTATGAAGTGTATGTAAACACACGGTTCTCCGCTGTATATAATAATTGTAAGAAGTAAAGCGAATTTTGCCTATTGCAGGTTATTTTTAGAACGTAACCCCAGCGATAAACAAGGGACCACTGTAGAGGCAAAACCACAGTGAAGATCTAGAATTGAATTTAGATTCAGGGCTTGTTGCCCGCATTTTTAAACGGGACATGGGGGCTAATCTGTTCAATCACGCTCCATAGTTGACAAATCTACGGAGGAAAAAACCTCCGCTCTCCACGGAATTGGCATACTGTAGATGACTAATTATTTTGTTAGTAATAATTGAGATCACTACTTCTTTACTTCTTCTTGAGGTCATATTTTGACAACTTCTGCTGTACTTGGAGAAGGGAATGAAAAGTTTGACATTTTCAAACTTCAAAAGGGCTTGAAAGGTGACTGAAAAGCGAAGATAGATTGGCTGCCTCCCACGGCGGTTTGGGAACATTGTTTACTTATCACTTGCGGTTAAAATCAAAATGGAAGAACTTGAAAAGCGGATATTTTTTCCCCTCTGTTAAAAGGCAAGGCTTTTGAATATTGCGTGACTCATCTTTTGTTCATTGTATTAGAAACAATGAATAATGGTTTCAAATTTATTTTCATTTGATCAGGAACAGTGCAGTGTGGCTCAAAGCGTGTTGTACAATCTCGCTATGAAACCGTGTGAAGAAACAATGGCAAGCGAGAGGATCAAACCAAAAATACTCGCTCAAGTTCAAAGCGATGACTCCACGACGAAACGAAACATGAAATCCAACTTGAATCTTGTTTGTGAAAAATGACACGTTTCTTTTGTGTGTATTTTTGAGAAAGAATTCAGACTTTTTTCTAAGTGTTTTTGTCTGTGCGTTGGTTGAACACAGAGGGGCTTTGAAACATGTGACCTTTGCGTAAGTTTAGGTCACATGACCGTTTCCTTTTGAGGACACCACGGGCCTTTGTTTGGATCACAAATTGTTATGTGAACGGTCAGAAATTTCCATTACTTGAGATAGCCTACGTGACTTTAAAATTGTATGTACATGTTTCTTCTGTGTTCGTCTGATTAGAATTGTGTATATTGCATAGTATAGTATGTAAATATAAATAACTTTTACATTGTGCAAAGTGTGTTTGTAGTTGTATATAATCAAACATGGCACCCAGCATATTACTAGCCTTAAAAAACTGTGAAATAAACGTTATTAACCCGATCCTAACGCCGAATTTACACCAGGAGCTATTACTGGACGTTACGTACGCGGCGCGTTATACGCGCGCATTTTTCGAAAGCGCAAATTTCCACATACGGCGTCAGAGCAGCTAAAGCTACGCTTGTGTTCGGGCGTCTCTTCCCCAAATCACTTGGAATAATTTTGCTTATAAAAATGGGTAAGTAATAACATTTCTCATGTTATATCATACGTTTTGCTAGTCGTACATCGAACTCTGCCAATTTATGAAATGATTAGCTTTTTTTTTTTTAGCTTACCTTAGCTTAGCTTGTGCATTTATTTATAGAAACAGTGCTGAGTAGAAGGCGCACCTTGGCCTTTCTTCTTTTGGTAGAAGAAGTGAGGAGACAGGAGAGACAACAGACCAGGCGACTATGGGTGCATCCAATTAACCAGCAGCGTCATCAGCAAGGTGACTTCTAAAACCTTGTGGCTGAGCTGAGGCTCGACAGCCAAAGACACCACCAATATGCGTGTTGTGAACTTCGACAAATCAACAGAAAACTTATTTGACAGGGTGTCGGAAGTTTACTTTGAAAGATTGTGCCATTTTCCCGTCTAAAATTACGGAGTTTGCCGCGTATACGCGTCCAAATTAGAACTCCATTCTAATTTAGGCGCAGCCTCGCGTCAATACGTCCGTCCGACGCGCGTATAACAACGCTAGTGTAAATATCATGATAGGTTAGAATGGAAAAAAGTGACGCGCGTCTGCTGCGCTACAACGCTTACGCGCTGTAATTCCTCTGGTGTAAATTCGGCGTAAGAGGGAGACAATGAGTTCAGCCGACTACATGGTCCATCAAGTATAATTTTTTCCTGTCCCTGAAGGGAAACATGTCTCCCATCCAGGCCCTTCCCTGCTTAGCTTCCAAGGTCTGACGGGACTGGGCATTCTATCCCACAGGGGCAACCTGTAGGGGGCAGTCACCGACCTTAAGTAAATGATGACACACGGTTGTTCATGACGTCATTGTGAGCACAGGAGCACTACTATACTACAACATGTAACATATTGATGGACACAAACCACCAATTGTCAGTCCAGCAGTACTTATGGACAAAAATCTGCTTCCACTCTGAAGACTAAATGAAGACTTCAAAGAGTGACACAAATGCGTTCTCTGTGTTCTCTAGGCGCATTGAGTTGCCTTGTGTACGAAATGCGCGGTATAAATAAAGTTGCCTTGCCTTGTGATTTTTAGAATGTGTAGTGTCTACAGAGCTTGCCAAGGGGGGACCACAGTTTGTAATGCAAGTGCAAGCAGAAAGACGGGGACAGGGCGTTTAGTGCGTATAATGTACTTGCGATTTACCTCAATTTAATGGCGAATTCACACCAAGCGCGTCGAAAGACTTTTACAAAGACACACATCAGTGTTTCTTTTACCTAAACACCCAGGATTAAAAGCGATAAGAAAACTATTTCTGTTGCTGGTTCTGTGCTGGGAATGTGTTTTGCCTTGATAATGCCCAGAGCATACCCACTGGAGAAAGCTAATGCTACGAGCTAATGCTACGAGCTAAAGCTCCGACCGATCATGTGAAAATGAGAAATATTCAAGTCAATTAAACCACCATCTACATAAAACAACCATTGAACAATGATCACACACTTGTTGATTTTTGAAGTTTATTGCCCATATTTCATCTACAACGGGTCGTAGCCGAGCGGTTTTCTCCCGGAGATAGCTGTTTAGCCACTAACAGCTAACTTGCATTGACCACCATGAAAACAAGCATTATGCGCTAATAATGCCAATAAAACCGGTAACCACATAAAGCAGCCTTCATGATGATCACACACTTGACACCTTTGTGGTTTATTGCAGACTTTTAATCAGCAATGAGCTGTAGGCAATGGTAACAAGCTAACCGGGCTAACCTAGCCTAGCCACCGGCGCAACATATGTCCCTCTAGTCAAGCGTATGGGCTGGATATCGGCTTAAACACTGGGGAGATCCTCACATAGACCATGCGGGTATAGTTAAAGATCCATAGGACATGGCAGTACTAGCCCCAAAACAGCAGTTGTTTTTCAGGCAAGAGCTCCTTCCAGGATGCAGCGACGCTTCAGAAACACACTCTGAGCTCCGAAAAGTGTGCGGTGAGTACACAACATAATACCTGTACACCGTGTCTTTTTTTGTCATGTATCTGGATGTACATGGGCCATCAGGGTGGCGTTGAGTGATAGTGTAAAACAGAAAATAATTCAAGACACCATTTTTTCTTTTAAATCAAAATGAATATTTATTTCATGATAGACCTCATTTGGAAATACTCAACCAGTTAAAAATGTACAAGATTAAGTATGCAATTGTGGAGGATGTCCTGACAGAAACTGAAACCAAAAGACTGGCCACGTGCAATGGTTATCGTCCACTACATAAACAGTCTTGCCTCCTGACGTGGCGATGTAGCTGCACACTTTAAAGCAGGTCAAACTGTTTTCTTATGAAAATGATTGTTTTGGCAAGTTTACTGGCAAGAAGAAAGAGGCAGGTAGGTGTGTTTACTCAAGCAGCCGTCTGTGGAATTGGAGTGTGTACGTTTGTTGCCGCTCTTTGAACCGTTTCCACTATTATCTTATACAGTTGGAATTTGACATGCATCACGTTTTATCACCAGATGTGTGGTAATTTTAGGCGCCACACATGTTCTTTCTTACACTATGAGTAACTCACTCGCACATCGCATTCAAAAACTAAATGGAGCTCTTTCCCGCCCACTACTGATGGTCAGTGATCAAATGTATTCCCAAAATGGAACTTGGGGAATACATTTGAACACCCAGAGCGATCGGTCATAATCGCTGTTTCTCCAAACTTTGCCTCAGAGCCTTCATGTGGGTCTGTCTAACGTTGCCACGACAACGGGCTCGTGCTTCCTGCTCACGTCTGTGTAACCTTTTGTAGCTTTTGCTCTTGTATACTTTTTTAATGGAGGAATAAACAGCATTTGGATAGGAGAAATGCTTTGAGGCATAATATCTGAAATGGAGACATAAATACACTGCATGTTTTCGATCATTGTTGCCCTCATATAGACCTCATTACACCGGTTAAAAACGCTCTAAACTCCGACATGCCGATCTGCACAGGACTTGTGTTACCTGAAGACCTTGGACTTTGCAGAATTAGCCAAGGGAGAAAATTTGAGTAATTCTTACCTTCCAAATGACTGACGCGGTAGATTCGGACGTGCATAGAAACTCAGAGGACGTCAGCAATTTGTACTTTTTACCGAGGTCCCAATGTAATTATTAATAAGACTTATTATTAATAAGACAAACTTAGGCCATTGCAACAATTCAGTCTTCAAACCATCGCACAGTGAAGTGGGGTACATTATAAAAGAGCAACAACACAATAATGTTTGCGTTGGAATTACTATTCTTATTTGGGTGGTGTGTTTTCATGAGGCGATGGAGATAAAACGCGAACCCGCACCAGTTGAGAACCTCTGTTCTATGGCACCCTGCTTGCATATATATCCAACAAAATGAAGCATAATCTCCCTCTACCTCAAATATTCAACCTGTTAGTGGGAGGAAGTCACTAAATGCAAGTCTCGAGTCAAGTCCAAGTCAATTGGTCCTGGAGTCAAGTCGAGTCATAGATTCTGTCAAGTCAAGTCTTGCTTTAGCCGACAAGTTGGACTGTTGGACTATTAATCATTTTCAAAATGTGTTTATAATCTACTTTAATTATGCTATAATATGCAACATTTGAACATTTTGGCTAAAAACATTTTTCTAAATCTAATGGATTGGGATTTAGTATAATTAACCTGTTAACTGCCACTTTAGGATTAGGGTTAACCATTATTTATATCCAAATCTCAAAGCGGACTGACTGGAGATCTTACAGCCTATATGCCAGTGTGATACCTAATTTGAAAGCCAAGACCTTCTAGTTTCTAAAAACATGTGCGAGATCTGCGTGAGTGAAACACAATTTCACAATTTTTGGGATTTTTGCCCCCATAATCCTGCTCTTACTGCGTCATACTTGCCGTAGCTTCAGCCCGTTGTTTCGAATGTTTTCCTGTCCTCAATAAACACTTATGAATCTTCGTCACCTCTTCACTCACTGTAGAACACTTTTAATGCTTTTTAGTTTAGGGTTATGATCCTAACCCTAATCATAATCATAACCCTAACTCTAACCCTAACCCTAACCCACTGATCAGGGGCTAGTAACAGATTGTCTTTTATTATTTTTTGTTAATTTATTCATTCATTCAGCCACATGTTTTCCATTCCGTTGATTTCCTGGTGTAAAGGCGCAGTTTGTGTCTGGATTTCAACAACTGTCCCAGTTTCCAAAAAAAGAGCGACATTATGTTGTCTAGGCAACACTTTAAAAAACACACGTACTCTGCCCCTTGGTATATAATGGCTCCTTCTGTTTTCCTGACTCACCGACTATAATTTCACCTTTTCAGCACCAAAAAAAAAAGACCCCGAAGCGAAACAAAAACATGAAGATGGTAATCAACAAAAAATAAAGACCCGTCACCTGACAAAAGTAAGGCAAAAATACAACAACAAAAATCATGAGAAATGAACAGTCAACATAGCAATTTGGCTTCATTTAACCAAAAAAAAACAACCACCAACCCGGTCCAGTCAGAAGTTTGAATGTGCAAAAAAACAAAAACATGACGATGAACGGTCAGGATACACGATGTGAAATCTTGTTGTGACGTTTTCGATGGTTTCCTTTTGCGACGTGAGCAAAGTTGGTGAAGCCAGACCGAAGCGAGGCTCGACGATTTATCACAAAGAAATGATGTTTAAAAAAAGTCCAGCAGTAGTAGGTTTGATTTTTTTTTTTCTTCGTTTGGCCAAAACGTGAGCCACACAATTGGCACAAATGCCTGACTTTTGACGGAAGTCCTGAAGTGGATTGAGCGCTAGATGACTGTATTCGATAATGGACCAAGGAACTTTTGGAAGGATGTATGACGAGTCACAAGGATGCCACAGGCCGGGATATTACGCTACTGCAGACTCCAGGCCCAAGGTGACACATTTCCCGCACGAGGCGACAAGGCAAGGCAAGGCAAGGCAACTTTATTTATACCGCGCATTTCGTACACAAGGCAACTCAATGCGACAACAGTATCTCTTGCCGATTCGGAATTGCAAAATTGTATTTTCACGGCGCACTAAATGTTGCAAATGCTGCATTCCAGTTGTCCTCTGAAGTTGGAACTCTTTCTTGAAAAGAGTTGGAGAAGACATGGCGCCGCCCTTTTTGTGGACCCAGAAATGTTTCTCTGGGGTGATGGTGGGGCCAGGGATGGGGTGGCCACTTCCCATTCCTTACAAATAACAATGCTTTGCTCCTTTATAACAGTTGAGCCAGTTATACAGTGGACTCTGTGAGGCTGATAATAATGCATCATGACTCACAGTATAGCATTTTCCAGACGCTTTACAATTTTCTGCATTATTTATTCACCCCATGCTCCTATTGTAGACTCAGCTTCCCTGGGGGCAAAAATATTTTTCCTAGGATAGTTGGCACATCAACCAGTGAGAGTGAACCGTCATACATATATCAACCAATCAGCTTAACCCTGACCCCGCCCTAGCCACTAAACTTAAAGTGCATATGACAGGTTTTAATGGTTTTGAAAATATGCCTTGTTTAGATGGATAATTATCATTTATTTTCAGGGAAGCAGCAATTTTAATGAAGAAATGTTGAGCATAGCAGTTTGACTCATTCATTTCCCACTGACTTAACACGGTTGCAGAGTTTAAACCCGTTTACCTTCTTCTATGTCACTTCCTGTCAGTGTCCAATGAGGAAGTGAAACTATAACCTACTAATAAAAGAAATGATTGTTGCTAGATTGTCGGCTCGGGGGGGACGGTCTGCTGGGATTCTATTCTATCTATTTGTTAGTTTGTCGAAAAATACAAATAACCCTAATCTTCAGGCTAATCATATTCCTAAACTTAATTTGTGTCATGAAATGTCACTTTTTCACAGCAGACCAAAAAATATTTTTGCTCCCTGGGGTAGACTGATGAATGTTACCAACGTTCACCACAAGGTATTGACTTCATATTATTATCTTTATAATTTCATCTATTAGATCATAAATATAACCTCATAAAACCATTTACTCAGGACCATATAATGACCGACTTTTGTCAGCCTCGCAGTTTAAAAGGTGCATTATGTAACATTTTACGCAAAAAAAAAAATAAACTTGATATTTGTGTGCGTAACTTGACCTTTTTGTGACCCAATGGCCGTATGGGTGGTTAGCACGGCGCCTTTACTTTCCATAACGACGCTACAACGCTCCGGGTTGTCCAACACTAAAAACAATTGACCCCGGAGTTGCCATGATGGAAAGTTAAGGCGCCAAGTTATCCACTCACACAGGCCCTGGGTCACCAAAAGGTCAAACACACAGTTATTAAAAAAAATAAAATACATTTCACCCAAAAAAAAAGTTCCAAAATGCACCTTTAAATCATGTAGTTTTTCCAACATGGCAAAAAGAGAAGACGGCTTTCCCAGCTTGGATTTATGACCGCCGAGGACAACTGGAACGCAGCAAAAGCTCAAGACCTTCAACACTCTGATATCCATGTCCTTACCACGTTGATATAAGGTCGGCATGTTTAGTTTAATGGATAAACCCTGAGAGGAAGTCGGTATTATGTTAAGGGTTTGTGGGCGTTGGGCGAGGCGTAAGAATCCTGCTACATCTTCCATGAACCCGGTTTCTTACGTCTTTAAACCAACGAGAAGCCGCACCTTGTTGGGTCAGTCGTGGACGACGTGCTGAGGCACATGACAACAGAGTTTCCCATTGACAAGAGACCAACATAAGCTTAAAAAAAAAAAAAACGATTCTGAAAGTAGAGAAAACCGGCAAGGGCTAATCCGTTAGCTGCCGGGTCGACTAACTACATCTTACACACTGTAGTGTCCAAATGTTTTAATAACTCTGGCGTTTCACATTTTGGTTTTGACGACAACACGTCTTGTCCTACAGGGTAACCTCGTGCTATCAATTCGCGACTGACTCTGTGCATAACTTCAAATCATAACAACGTCGCCCAAGAAGTGACTTCCTGTTTCGATCCAGCGCGCCAAAATAAAAGCACCGTCTTATTAATTAGTTCAACTTTCTTACTGCCTAACTATTAACAGACAACGCACTTAAAATGTGTTTATCTAATCATATTCTTGTAATGTTGCAAGTGCCTGCTGAACTAATCGGTGAGGCGAGCTGTGTGCTTTTATTTTGGCGTGCTGGATCGAAACAGGAAGTCAATTCTTGGGCGGCGTCGTCATGGTTTGAAGTCAATTTGGTGACGATTTTCCATGGTTTCTGTGTTTCTGGGGGATTTGCTCCTGGACTCTTCTCTAAAATCGAACTAAATATGTTTTGAGCAGTCTGCCAGCACAGAAATAAATCGCTAAAAAGGGGACATTAACTTTACCCCAGCTTACAGGATTTAATTTCACTTCTCAATAAAGTTCCTTGGCCCATTGTAATGTGTACACCAGCAGGGTACTCTTGAGACTGTTGATGTCGTGGTCTGGAGAGGAGACGACCATTTCTTGAAGGCACCATACTGTCCATTGGTCAGCGTGTTTGAGTGTTTGTGTGGGCCGCGCTGGGCACATGCATACCGAAGTCCGACCAGATAGTCCGGTGTCCGCCCACAAGGCATCACCATGACAACTAAGGCAAAAAATCTCTCGACGACAAATCAGAAAAGCAGGATTTGTTTTCATTTTCCGAACTTTTTTTTGTTTTTTTGTCTTTTTTGCTGCAGCTAAAATCCTCACAATAATCATGATAATAATAATCTCTATTCAATAAATTATCTATACTGTACAATTATTTCACCATAGCAACGAAAAAACGTCCCAAAGTAAAGCTATCCAAAAATCGAGAGCGGCGAAACATGGCCACGTGGGTTGCCCCCGGTGAAACGGGAGATCTTGCTAAAACGAAACGAGAGCGACGCCAAGACGTAAGAAGAGCGGAACAGAGTCTGACGAAGAAAGGGGGGAGCAAAAAAAATGTTTCCAGCGAAAGCAACAACAAAAAGTCCACGCCGTTTTCCTGGAGAGAGAGAGAGAGTGATTTTCTCTGAGTAGAACCGAGGAAAGATGGTCCTGATGTGAAATGGTTACTGCACGCCCTCCTCATCCACGTAAGTCGAAGGGAACCATCCGATCTGCAAACACACACGCAGAAGCGAAATCAATCAAATTGTTGTTTCCGTTACAAAAGTTCTGAAGTTTTTGAAAGTAAATCCAGTTCTTTGTGCTTATAGCGGACTTGGACTCGAGTCGTACTTAAGTCCCTATGGTGATTCGTTCCCCTGCCGGAACACCACCAGAAACATGTACAATCGGCCAGGATGAATTATGTTTGTGCGTGTGTGAGTGTTCTTGTAATCACGACATTGTGAGGCCAGTTTGAGTTTTTAACCAACAGAGTGAGGACATTTTTGGAAAGTGAGGACATTTTGGGTGGCCCTCACTTATTTGAAGGGCTGTTTGAGGGTCGAGAAGTGGTTTTAGGGTTAGGGTTAGAATTGGGTTAGGTTAGGGTTGGGATTAAGGTTAGGGTTAGGGGCTTAGGGTTCAGGGATAGTGCATCCATCCATTTTCTTCCACTTGTCCATTGCCGGGTCGTGGGGGCAGCTGCTGGAGCTGCCCAAATCACATGGCACCAGCCCCTATGGCTCCTCCTGCAGGTGGTGGGTCCACAGAAGGACGGCCTCACGGTTCTAACCGGGCCTGTAGGTCTCTCATAAGGGGCTTCTGAACCCCTCTTTGTCTGACCCGTCACCTAGGACCTGTTTGCCCTGGGAGACCCTACCAGGGGCACGAAGCCCCCGACAACAGAGCTCCCAGGATCATTCGGGCGCTCAAACCCCTCCACCACGTTAAGGTGGCGGTTCCAGGAGGGTGGTTCCGGGATAGGGTCCGGGTAATACATTAGGTCTATGAGTGTCCACACTAAGATAGAATTACAAGGAAGTGTGTGTGTGAGTGAATGAATGGTGCAGATGTGTCTGTCAGTCTACCCCCAAGGGAAACTGAAGTACACGTAGCTCACCACCACCATGCGTGGAGTGTGGGAAGGGCTATGGGTGACATGTGTCAGGTGAAAAGGGCTATACAATTAAGCTTCCTTTTTTTTTTTAAGAGACTCGTCCCCTAAAGACTTGTGAACATTATAAGTCCCTCACGTATTACACATGCTGATTCTGGATTGCTCTTGTTTGTAAAAAGTGCACAGCGGTAAAATCTATTGAGCCCAACGCTAGTGGAGTGTGAGCGTTACAGTGCGAGTGAGGGAGGACAGCGGAGTTTAAAGGAACAGAGTTTGAGCTGGCAGAGTGAGTTGTAAGTTACTCAGCCAGCCCTTGGAAGCTAAGCAGGGAAGGGCCTGGTCGGTACTTGGATGGGAGACCGTTTGGTAACACCGGGAAGCCTGGGTGAATGTAATGTGTGTGTGAGTCAGTAGTTGGTGATGGTCGGAGGGGCAGATGGCGCTTCCATCAGTCTTCCCCTAGGGCAGCTGTGGCTACAATAGTAGCTTACCACCACCAAGTATGGCATGAATGAATAGTGCAATGTAAACCGTCTTAGAGTGTCCAAAAAAGCGCTATATAAAACCGATGCATTATTATTAATGTTATTATTATTAATGGACCCTCGTAATGTGTACTGTTTTTATTACTATTGATAGCTTTTTTAACTTTTAATTTATTGGTACTGATGCTTGTATTGTATTGAGTTTGCTAATAAGGCAAATACAAATATGATGCTGCTAATTGTATTATTGATAATGTATCCATCTATCTATCTCAAATAGAGCGGAAACAAACACGAGCAAACAGGAAGCGATGTTATTAGCTCTCCGCTCTCCCGTAGATCGTTTTTGAGGAAAGGAAAAAATAAATAAACATGACTAAACTGTCAACTCGGATTTTTTAAGAAAATCCAAGTTGACAGGAAATGGATGTCTCATTTTCAAACTCTTTTAATGATGTAGTCGGTCTCATGTGACGTGTGACATTTAGTCTCTTTTATAAATCACACCCCGTGTCGCCAGATGATTTGATCGGAATCAAAGCACAGCGGGTCAAATCTCACTTCAAGTGTCAACTCAAGTTTTCAATTATGGAAGGACATTTCTTTACTAAAACAAACCTGGAGTTGTGCTTAATTCTATTGCTGCATTGAGTAATCAGACAAGAAGAAGGTTTGAACTCTTCCTGGAGAAGTGAGGTACCATTTCATGATATCAGTTGCTCCAACATGTGAGGGTCCCCCCCCCCCCCCGCCCCCCGCCATCTCCTGTCTTTCTTTTGGGAAACTAAATTTTTCAAAATGTTTAGCCATTTTCTGGCAAAATGTACATTTGTTTATCACATATACATAAAGTCAAGTCTAAGTCGAGTCCATATGGATGTTTTTTACAGCAGATTGTTCAATAGAAGCGGGGGGAAAAAACTACTAGCGCTAGCATTAGCACGATGCTAACATGAAGCATCATGTAATTTATGTAATTATGGGCTGTTTAACCACTTTGCTCCTCCCCATGTCTCTGTATCTTTATTTAGTAGAAAACTATATTCATAATTCAGCATTTGTTAAAGTAGTTTTTGAATAAGTAGAGAAAGTTTCGATTCTTCTCCAAATTGTTTTCCCCCATAACATGACCATATTGCTGGGTTGCAGGATTCACAGCATTCAAAAGGCCAATACTATTATATGGAGGAATAGGAAAAAATGGCCCCTGCTGCCCGCTGGGTCCTGTGACATCATCAAATTGTAGAACCTGCAACCCAGCAATATGGGCGATTCCAGATCCTAGAATGTGATGATGTCACAGGACCCAGCATTACACTTTTAGCTCATTACACTTTCACAATCCGTATCTAAAAAGACAATTTATGAATTACAAAAATGGTCATTAATATCAGTCACTGGGTCCATGATCTCTCTGTACAAGACAATTTTACCTTTAGAACGCTGTGATGTCACCTGAAACCCAGCACTACTCGGGAAGCATCGTTTATCTGATGTAAATGTAAAAGTAATGTCTAACTGTAACATCGTGAAACGCAAATGTAATTTACATGAACAAGGGGTAGGCACTTAAAAGCTTCTAACTTCAGTCTACTCCCTTTGAGCTTCCATAAACTGAATGATTGTGATATTTTGAAAAAGAGAAAAAATAAATAATTTAACTGCTCAAATACACTACTACTACTACTACTACTACTAAAGGATTATTTATTAGATCTTTTTTTTTCTTTTCCCAGTCTGTGTGCCTCCTTCCTCACCCGTCCGTTGGCCTCTCCCTTCCACCAGCCCTGGTCCCCTCCGATCTTGCTGTAGATCTTCACGATGTCTCCTTCCCTCAACGACAGCTCCCTCATGTCCCGGGCGGCGAAGTTATACCTGGCAACCGCCGTGCTCACCACCCTGGGAGTAAACACTGCCGCAACAAACACACAAGAAGACGCTTATTCAGTTTCCGCAATGCACCGCCATTCTCGCAAATCCCGTTTGGTCTACAACTTGTTAATTAGCGGTCCCGCTCTCCCGCGGTGGCGCAGGGGCAGGACAACGGCAATAATGAGTGCCAACATGGAACGGGAAATGATGGGCAGAGGACACAGTGTTTCATCGTGTGAGGAGGAAATTACATTGTTTTCCCCCCTCTAAATTTAATGAGTGAAGTGTCTCTGAAAATAGAACAGGCTCAGTGGTTTTGCAAAAGCACATGATTATGAAATGGCAGTCAAAGAGGCAGGAAAGAAGCAAGAAGAGAGGTAGGTTGAGTAGTCAATTATGTACCGTGGTGTGTGTGTGTGTCTGTGTGTGTGTGGCCATTAAACACTAATTAATGGCCACAGCAAACCCCACGCCGACAACGCCAAACAGCACAACTTTAGGGCTGGACAATTAATCGCCATCTCTCCTTTGGTCGATCTCAGTAATCGTCATAGGACTTTATAATCGCCATTTCTTTGGCACAAACAGGACCTTAGTTTGGATGGAAAACCTTTGTGCGTTAAATGAAACCGGAGGAAAACAATTGTTTTTGTTTGAGCTGAGGGTTGAATGATAATATTTTTTTTTTCCTAAATCTCCCAGCCCGACATCTTGCTGATTCATAAATATAGATACACCTTTTTCAAGACTAAGTTCTTGTACTCATTCCTCAAGTATAGCTCTTTGAATCAGTGCATCCCTATGTTTTTTAAATAGTATTTTCCAATATTTACATTGGTTGTACCACCTAAAACCAAGAGTGTGACAGTTCACCAATGAGACGGAATTTTTTTTTTTTTTTTTTTTACATCTTGATAGAGATTTTCAAACTTTTTCACTCAGCCATAAAGATTGTGTGGGTTAAATGAAACAGGAGGAAAACAATTGTTTTTGTTTGAGCTGAGGGTTAGGGTTAAAATGTTTTTTCCCCTTAATTTCCCGGCACGACATCTTGCTGATTCATGAAATTAGATACACCTTTTATTCAAACCTCAGCTCGAAAATAACTATTGTTTTCCTCCTGTTTCATTTAGCACACAAAGGTTTTCCATCCAAACTCCCAAACTAAGGTCCTGTTTGTGCCAAAGAAATGAATGTAAACCTGTCGATTATAAAGTCCTATGACGATTATTGAGATTGCGATTTTGATTAAATTTCGATTAATTGCCCAGCCCTAGCACGGTGTATTTAATTTATTATGAAAACATAAAATTGAAATCGAAAATTTAGATCGTTCAATATAGGGGAAATAATCGTGATTATTTTCCTTCCACATTTCAAATGCAAACAGAGTTTAGTCGCCAACTTTTCAATTCCATTTGAGAGAACTATAAACGAATTCACTGAGCGCCACGTTTCGCCGCCAGTGATCACATGACATTGTTGGCCAATCCGGACACACACACAGTGTTTCAAATGCTCGCAAACAGTGGCATATCTTTGCTGATCCGGGGTCAGTTTTTGAAGAGAAATAAAGCAAGTTCCTCTGTAAATGAATGGACAATGGGTGTGAATGGTGTTTTTGTTTTTTTCAAGGTTTGAACTGGCCGGTAAACGGTTGGCGGGCGCACACACACTTCAGCCATGCGGACAAGGAAAATAATGTTCCATTGCGTGTTGTTTTTCCTCCACGGTCTCTGTAAATAGAACAGGCTCAGCGGTAAAAGCATGCTGATGTAGACGGGAGGTTTTGTGTTCAAGCTAGTCCAGTCAATTAGGAGGTTTTTTTCAGGAGACTTTAGTGCCATGAGAAAGGGCGGGATCATTTTGCAGATGGACTGAACATGTGGAGTCATACTTGTTCTCACCATTATCTATAAATGGAAGCTAATGGAAGCAGGGATGAATAAGTGCGGTGGCGTAAAAGAAAATTGTACCCCAAGTACTATAAAGGGATTTTTTCTTATTATCGTATCTTATGTGGGCAATTAGGTTTTGCCGATATGGCCGAAAAGTTAGGAGCAGAGGACAAAGTGTTTCAACGTGTGGAGAGTACATGTTTTTTCTTGATTTAAAGAGCGAATGTCAGGCTCAGTGGAAATTACAAAAAGCTCATGCAGGTTATGAAATTGCTGGTAATTTCATAATCTGCAGGAAGGGGATAACGGGGAGTAGCGGTGGGTTGCGTAGTCACACATTTTATCCGGGTAAGCTGATTGTCATTTCAAAAGCGCAACGTTCGATTTGAAGCTAAATGTACCTTTTCAAATAATTAGTATTCATTAAACCTAGTGTTAGAAAAAACTGTTCTTGTTCGGTAAAAAAATAAATAAATCAAAAAGGCTCTTTAAGTTAAAAATAAAAGCCCTCATTTTGCCTGTTGGAACATGAAAATTACCCAATAATACAGTGAATTTGCAGGCTTCTAGGCCACACGCCTTTCCTGTAGCAATCACTTTAAAGTGCAACTAAACACCACGGACATTTGCAGTTCAAAATGAGCTGCCGATGTGTGCATAAGCAAGCAATTGAAATACAAAACAAAATCTACAAGAAACAACAACAAACAAATAAGTACTATAAGTTCAAGGCTACTATCCATGTGAAAGACTAAGTTCCTGTACTCATTCCTCAAGTATACCTCTTTGAATCAGTGCATCCCTATATTTTCGCACCACCTGACATTAGCAACTAATTTCAAATTAAATGGGCTTATGTGGACTCTTACATTAGCTTTAGCATTTGTTAGCATGGGTAAACATTTACTTTTAAAAGAAATTAAATACTTTTATAATAAAATAGTATTTTCCAATATTTACATTGGTTGTATCACCTGAGTGTGAGAGTTCACCAATGAGACGGAACATTTTTTTGTTTTTTTACATCTTGATAGAGATTTTCAAACTTTTTCACTCAGCCATAAAGATTCCTTGATTACAGTGAGTCCTGTGTAAGAAGCGCACAAGTTTGATTTCTGCTTCATTTGCGATAAATGATGAGAAATAAAGCAAAGTGTTTAGTTCCTCTTTAAATGAATGGGCAATGGGTGTGAATGGTGTTTTTGGCAAGGTTTGAACTGGCCGGTAAATGGTTGGTGGGCACACACACACACTTCACTCATATGGACATGAAATAAACGAAAATTGTTTCCTAAGTACTGTAAGTGATTTTTTCTTATTATCGTATCTTATGTGGGCAATTAAGTTTTGCCAATTTGGCTGAAATATTAGGAGCAGAGGACAAAGTGTTTCAACGTGTGGAGAGTACATGTTTTTTCTTGATTTAATGAGCGACTGTCAGGCTGAGTGGTACTTGTAAAAAGTTCATGCAGATTATGAAATTGCTGGTAATGGGGGGCAGGAAGGGGATAACGGGGAGTAGCGGTGGGTTGCGTAGTCACACATTTTATCCGGGTAAGCTGACCATTTCAAAAGCGCAACTTTTAATTTGAAGCTAAATGCACCTTTTCAAATAATTAGTATTCATCAATGCTAGTGTTAGAAGAAAATAAAGTTCTTGTCCCGTAAAATGTGTGAGCATAACCAAGCAATTGAAATACAAAAATACAAAACAAAATCTACAAGATAATGACAACAAACAAATACTATAAGGTCAAGGCTACTATCCATGTGAATGACTAAGTTCTTGTACTCACTCCTTAAAGCAGTACTAAGTAACGTGTTTACTTTAATAAATCCTCTCCGTAGTCCCTCTGGGGGTAATACAAGTGTTAATGGGATGATTGGGGGGACTTTCAACTCCCCCTGGTGTCTCTGGCCAGAAAACCATGGTTGCAACTTGACTGCCACCGGGTCGGAGCCACAAATACACACTAATAGAATCACGAAGAAGAAGCTAACAGGCTAACGGGCAAAGCTAACTGCGGGCTAGCGCCACTTTAAACAGTATTTACAGCCAAGTTTGAGTGAAAAAAAATAGTGTTGTATTTACTCTCCAAGACATTTAATAAGTTAGGACAGCGTAACTTGCTACAACACCTGCAGTTGCGCTTATGGCCTCTAGGGGCAAGAGTTACTTAGTACTGCTTTAATGTTTTAAAATGAGTCAATAATCATAAGGCTATTGGCATACTCTCTACTCTACATACTCTCTGCTGCCCTACTTATCGTATTGTTCAGAAATCTGGGGAAATACGTGTAAAACAACCCTTGACCCAATGGTTAAGTGGCGAAAAAAACAAGCAACAAGCAACTTTTGATAAAATCCAAACAACTAAAATGTATGGATTTAGTCAAGTTAAAATTGTTTTGCGATTCTGTTTAGTGTTGTGCCTCCCCACATTCAATCCTTCTTCAGTTTAAGAAAAGGATATTATAATTTATTACACTTTGAAACTGGTATAATAAGAACTAGTGTTTCATTTGAGTCAAATTAAGGAATGACTTTAGTGATCAAGGATTAAACAAGTCAAGAACACAAACTGAAAGTGTTCATTTGAGCCGGTTTGGGCAGGAGTTATTTCACTTTTTCCAGCTGAATAACAGTAATATTGTTATGTTATAGGATTGTGAATTTAAAATAAAACGTGAGAGTGAGAGAGGTACAACAATGTACAGATGACAGCTTCAGAATCTTTTATACAAAAAAAAGCTGTGTGCTCCTGCAAAATGAAAATGTATTCAAAAACGATGATGAAAATGACAGTCTTTGAGAAAAAAGTCTAAAAAAATCGAACTCAACTGCAAACTGGAGTACCTGACCAGAAGGGGGCAGCGGTGGGAGAGGAGGAGAAGTTGAGGCCTTGCGGGCTGAGGAAGGAGAAGTTGTAGGAGGCGCAGGTTGCGGCTGGTGAGCGGCATACAACAGAAGAAGAGAAGAGAGCAGCAGTAAAGCAGGGCGTAGAAGGAAAACATGGCCAGCTCACAAGCACAAGAGTCTTAAATACCAAAGCAGAAGGGGGAGGATCAAGGGACTGTAGCATTAGCGAAGGCTGCAAGGGTTATTCTCTTAACGTTTTACATGTTGTGTTTCATTAAAAAACTCAGTTGAAATGTGCAATCATCAGAGCAATAAACAAGATAGAACATTGTGGATTGGGTTGATAAAAGCAAAATAAACAGCTGTAAACGTTTTACTAATGTTGTCTACCCAGGCACTGACATCACATAAGTAGCCATACCTCATTTCTGAAATACGTGTAGGTCAAACAAGTGAGAACGGACGGAGGTTTACAGTACATTTAAGGACAAAACAAATGTCAATGCAAATACATGTTTTAAATATAATGGGTCTAGAGCCCCAGAAGCCCTTTGTGAGAGACCAACAGGCCCGGTTAGAACCATGAGGCTGTCCTTCTGTGGACCACCACCTGCAGGAGGAGCCATAGGGGGCTGGTGCAGTGTGATTTGGGAAGCTCCCACGACCCGGCAACGGACCAGTGGAAGAAAATGGATGGATGGATGGATGGGTAAAGAGCCTTTAAATATTTAGCGGATAATGCAATTTTTGACTTACAACATAGCAAAAGCTGTTCATAGATAAGACCTTATTTACCATCAAAAAGCTGTGCATAAGGATATGATGAATAGAGCTTATATTTTTGTCTTAATTTCAACAATTGTAGCTCCGTTATTACCTTAAAGCTGCCCTCAGCTATTCTTTAGGTCAGTAGATAAACATGACTTTCAGTCATGTGACTTGTGTTGTTATGGTGGCCATTTTGAATACCGAAGTAGAGTTATGCAGTACTTCAACCATTGACTACAACATGTAACAATATCTCTACTCAGGATATAAATGAAAGACAACTGACTGACAGTGGCATTTGTATGTACTCAGTAAAAACACGGCCCCAGAGACGCACGTTTATGTAAAGAAGCCAGTGAGTCAGTGTTTAAGCTGCTTAAGAAGTTAGCATGCTACTGGTTAGCATTTAGCTTCAACAGCTCAGCTCTGACCTCTCTAAGAGAAAGCCCTGAACCACACTCCAAACATCTATCCTTGGATACAACATGTGACATACAACCACTGGCCCTAACCTTAAGGTCAGTGGATTCTTGCCTGAACCTAATTTCATTTTTCAACCCTTACTCAATGGGCCATTTTCGGAATATTGAGACGTCAAACTAATGGGTTGTCAACCTAATGAGCCGACCCCTTTACTGTAGTATTTCCTCAGTGTTCATAGATGTAAGCCACACGTGTTTATGATGGTGAAGCCATTGATAGTTGATTGAATTAACGAGCATAGGTTGAAGTTAAATGCTAACCGATAGCATGCTAACGTCTTGAGCAGCTTAACCACTGACTCAGGACTGAGACTCTATTGACATGACAAACTAAAAATTCCAGAGAAAGGTTTTCTGTTTTCCTCTTTGATGAGTTCATTTAGTCTGAGCAGCTGGTTATATCACATAAACCTGCGTCTCTGGGGCCGTGTTTTTTACCGTTATCTTCTTCAGTAATGATTACGAGTACATAAAAATGCCACTGTCAATCAGTTCTCTTTCATTTTCTTCTTGAGTAGAGATATTGTTACATGTTGTAGTACTGCATGTCGTTACTCAAAATGGCGGCCGGAACTATGCGTGATGTCATTGGAAACGCATGTATTTCATGCGTTTCGTGTGTTTAATCATTGCATGAGGATTTCAGCTGCAGGTGCTTATCAGTTCACCCTCTTTTGTAAACGTCTGTGAGAATGCTAAACTCTGACTGTGTAAGCCGCTAACTGATCCCTGCACGTGTTTGTGTTGTCATGGGGTGGGGGGCATGGGGTGGGTGTGCCGGGGGTGAGGTGTGGAGCTCGTCTCTGCTTCTGCGGGAAAAAGTTAACGCGCTGTTTTCGAAGGTGGAGTATCTGATGATGCAATGCGGGAATGCAACAATTCCGGGCTGGCAAAATGAGCTGAGGGCGGCTTTAATGTTGAATTATTTTGACTCTCTCAGATAAAAAATAAGTCTATTCTTTTACCAGTAATAATTCACAAATCGGGAAATGTGTCCATCGTTTGTCCATGCACAAACTTGTCAGAACAAAAGGGTGCCACAGATGGTCTTCGGCGTGTCTGTGGTAGTTACCTGGTGACCTGGTGCTGCCCCGTGTTAGCGACCTCTCCCTGGACTTGTACGGATACCTCAGTGTGGTGTCCAGCTGCTTGAAGCTCTCCTTTAGAGAATGTGCCTGATAGTACTCCACCAGTTCCTGAAGCATTGATCAACAGAAAAGTCATTATACAAAGTGTATCAAAAGAATAAAAGCATGTCAAGTTCACATGCTTTTCTGTGCTAACTTCAATTAAATTCAAGGTGAAGATATAATATGAAAGGAGTCTGGGTTTCTCATGAATCCCATACATAAGTTATGAATATATACGAGCTAATCCTTTGCAAATAGCCATTTCAAATCTTTATGCATTTCTCTCACATTGGCCCCGTAATCCCTTTTTAATACTAAACGAGTTCTCAATCTTTTGTAGTTTTTCAATCATGTCAGCATTTACCTTCTATGAAACTGCCGGACAATAATCCAAATTTGAAGAGTGCTCGAGTGAGCTTCAGTGCATGTTGATTTAAGAAAAGGTGCACATCATTAAATGGATGCTAATGCGTCGCGTATTTCGATGGAAATGTTGTCGGTCTCCATGATTTTCATTTGGAGCAGTCCTCACCAATAAGCTCTCAAACTTCTTGGCCTCTGTGATGTGGATCCAGCTCTCCTTCTCGACCACTTTGATGTGTTTGACTTCATCGTTGAACCTGAGGAAACGGAGAGGACAAAGTGGAAATAGGGGTGTGCAACTGTTCATTGAATAAATGTGTTTCTTGCGTCATGTTGCATAATTGCAGACAATTCCCTTGTGTCCCTTGTGTTTCCTGGGCTCAAGAGTATTAATATTTGTAAGCAATAAAAGCACATAATTCAAAAGTAAAAGAATGTGCGTCTCCTCTGACCACCGCCATTCACTCACACCCCCAGACGAGCGCAGCTACAATAGTGTTACGAGACACATTTTGATTATATTTTGAGAGCCTTTGAAGCGGCTGTAACACAGTGTTTGGCTGCATCATTGTGGGGAAAGGACTTTATTGGTATGGCGCCTTTCACAGACATGGCCACAAAGCGCTTTATATGGGACAAATTGAACAGAGTTCTCGCCAGGATTTTTTCACACCGTAGGGGGCAGCGTCGGCGAGCGAGGAAAAATTTAGAAATTTAGACCCATCTTAAACACTATTTTCTGCATTTTGAGGACCAAAATTTCTGAAGAAAATATTTATTACAGCCTTAAAGTGCATATGACAGGTTTTAATGCGGTTGAAAATATTTATTATTATTTAGATAGGTAACATCAGTTGAAATGTTGGGCAGAAAAGTGATTTTTATTTGAATTTTTAAGCTGCTGACAGGAAGTGACATAGATAGAGGTAGAAGTTCCAGAGCAGTTTGACTCATTCATTGTCCATACGTTTCTTCACAGCTCTACTTCCGGGTCCGCGTAGACCGGCAGATGTGCGAGAAACTAGGAAAAAAAACTCTTCAATACCACTATCAATATTTCTGAAACTCAACAGAGAATTACGGAACATACTTATTGGCCCATTAGCCAAACATGCTCTACCTACTGCTATAAAAGTAATATTTACCAAAATCGCTACATCCGGGTAGCGATTTTAGAAAAATGCTAAACTTTAGACTTTAGACAAATGCTAAAGTCCGAGTGGGCGCAGCAGCTCCGCTAAACCCGGAAGTAGCGACTTTAGTTATGACTTTTTTAGCAGTAGGTGCGGCATTTCTGGCTAATGAGTCTGAGAAATAAGTACGTTCAGTAACTCTCCGTTGAGTTTCAAAAATATTGATTGTGGTTTTAAGAGTTTTTTCTCGCATATTTGCCGACCGGCACGGACCAGGAAGCGGAAGTCGTGACGTCACACTTAACAACCGTATTGACTTAGAATGGTTGGCATGGCAACAGTACAACATTGTTTACCTTCTTCTATGTCACTTCCTATCGGTGTCCAATGAGGAAGTGAAACTATAAACATCACAAAAATGGCCAAACTAAAGTAAGCTGGATACAATCTTTAGCATAATCTTAAATATAATCGTGTGAACTGTGTTTTTGCAAAAGTGGTGTCTAATGTGTCATATGCCCTTTAAGCTCTGTCCGCACGAGATTAGAATGACCTGGGGACGTCTGTAAAATTGAAATTACCCATGGTCAGGTAAGTTTTTACTGAATCATTTGTGATGCGAGCGCCGACTTTTATGTGAGCTTTGCTTTAGCGAGAGGCTATTTCTTAGCGCATGGCAAACGCTACGGCGAACGACATCAGCGTCAGGTCTGTAGGATTTTGCTTGTTTTCATAAAACAGCAGTATCCTTTCTCCTTTAATCCGTTCGCTCTAAAAAAACCTAAACTTTGCACCAAACGCATCCAAACGTCCCTGAGAGTCTCCATGTTGATTTACCTAACATTGCCGTGACAACGGGGCTGTAACTCCGGTCCACACAGGCTAGATTTAGATATATATCTTCAATGATAGACGGTGTCTCGCACGGCGTAATTATTTTTTCGTGCACGCGCCGGCTTTAAAGCTCCCACGCTCGGTCCGCCTACTTGACTTGTCAATTCAAAAAGGAATAGCTCAATAGCGCTGGCCAGAACACTGTTGAAGAAATACAAACTGTTCTCTTCTCTAATATCACTTTAGTGTATACAATTCAGGTCTTCAACATAAAAAAAAATAAAGCACAGCAGTGAGACTAAAAACGTGGGATTTTTTCTCCTGGGAGCCCCATCCCTTAATACTGAAGACTTTCTTACTTGATGCTAATGGCGTATCTCTCGGCCTCTGCCGTCCTCTCGCGGATCAGGTACGTCCCGCTGCAGTGGGACTTGAGGAGGTTGTCCGCCTGCTGCCTCTCCATGTTCCCCGCAAACCTGTCAAAGAAACGTGACTTCCAAGTACAGTCGGCTAGCACGCTAATGGCACGCTAATGGCACGCTAATGAGCCGTCTGGCTTCAGGGACATGCGCGGTAATAAATCGTAAGGGTGAAAACAGGCTAATGCAAACACAAAGGGAACTAATAACTATGGATCATTGTACAGTTAATTAAGGTGTGGTGACTTTGAATAGGTAGGTTTATTTGATCACAAAAAAGGGGTTTCGTCATTGCAACATTTACCGTTTTAAATCGAACTTCATTTTTTAATGCTAAAGTTTGCACAGTTATTTAGCAGTTACATATAGTACTGAAGTAAGAGAGATAATTTTAACTTACACAGCAAAGTAACTTATTGTCATTTTTAAAACAAAACGAAAACATCTTCCCTTTAAAGGTGCACTATGCAACTTTTTATGTAAAAAATAATAAAATAAAACAACTTTATATAGTATAGCATAACGCCTTTGCTTACCATTCTGATGCCCTGTAGGAGCCTACCAGAAATCCTAAAAAAAAACTGAAATAAAACTGATACAGCAGGCAGCTGCATGGCGCAATTGCAGCATTTACCCAGCAGAGGGCACACTGTACGTTTTTGACCAAATGAATTTACCATGTCGGAATTAGCTGCTTGTTTTTACTCGTAGTGCCATAAAATAGAATAAGTGTTAATTTAGGCGACCTACACACTAAGCAAAAGTATCTAAGTAACTAACTTAGATACATGTCCTGTAAAGGCTGGACAAACAAAAACGATCCCAGAGTGAGTTTACTACGTTTTCTAATGAGGATCAGGCGGCGTCTGCGTCTCTGGGCACGTTTTTTGTTGCTAACTTGGTCCATAGTTGCAGATAGATAGTTGTTGTTAGCATAAATGCTGCGGCAGGGGCAGCGACGTTTGAGCCTCTGCATTTGGGAGATATTTTTGGACTAGAGACGACCTGCTACTGATGGATTACTTTTCCTCTTCCCTCCCGTCCACAGGTTCGGCTACGCCAACAGGCACGTGTACTTCTTATTCACTACGTCAAACTTGATTGTTTCCAATATATATATTTATTTATTTGAACAGGGACAGTGTACAATCTACATTAGCCTCAGAAAGGAGAGATGCATTGTACCAGGTTATAGCACTTGTGCTAATTTCCACCTGCAGTCCCTGGGCCTATTGTACATGTTTTTAGTGGTAGGGGAAACAGGAGTACCCGGAGGAAACCTACGCAGACACGGGGAGAACATGCAAACTCCACACAGAAAGGCCCCGTCCAGGTGGGAATCGAACCCGGACCTTCTAGCTGTGAAGCACGAGCGCTAACCGCTGTGCTACCGTGCCGCCATTTAAGAGTTTTAAATGCGAAATTTGGTGTTTCCATCACTCCTCACAAATACGAAACTTCAAAATGCATTAAAATCCAGTGATGGAAACGCAGCTAGAGAAATTTCAGATGTTTTAGCCCCTTCTTTTCATTTTTTATTTGGTCTCTACTAGTCGACAAAAATATTTGGAGATTTTAGTCATGGTTTTTGGTCATTGTCTAATTTTAGTCAGCAACGAGCTACGATATGTTTCCTTTAAAGCTTCAAATAATCCAAAGCCTTACCAAGGATAGCTGTAGTAGTCTCCATCCCGCGAAGACGTCCGACTTGAAAGGGACTGGAATGGCTGCCATAGATACTACAGGTTAATGACAGCAGCACAGTAAGCACACTGGCTCTATATCGAGGGAATAACCACGTGGCCTCTGTAGTGCACAAGTGTCCCGATAATATGTGTGCGAGTGTAGAGTGCTGAATCAGCTGAAGTACCTTGGGGTCCAAACAGGGCTTTACACACGAGCTGGGAAAGAAACCACTCTTTTGCGTTTGCATCATCCTCCCCTGCAAAACACAGAGCACAGTCGGATAATTAGAACACTACATCCTCACACGAGAAGGAGTTTTGGGGGTATACAATGTTTATAAGCGGCGAATATGTTATATTCATAGTGTGCAAATGATGTCAAACACATTAACTGCTTGTTTCACGATTTCTCGGACTGATTTAAAGGCATTTGTCTGTTTCAAGAGAGTTTTCAGTGAGACTGTCGGTCAGGAGGACGTCTGATGTTCTATTTTAAGCTGTATTTGTTAGCAACCATTGACATATATTTTCCCTGGCCTTCAATACTAGAAGTGTATCTTGTTATCTTTTATTTTAAAGCCACACCGCGTAACATTTTAGCCAATAAATAACATTGAAATTCAAGCGTTTATTTTTTGACAGATATTTTCGTCATTGAAAAATACCTCATAAATGCACAAAACAAACAAGTGCCTTTGCTGTGAGCGGCTCACCTCTCCAAAGACATGACTGTACCTTTACCAGGAGGGGGTACGTCTCCAGCTCGTCTCCATGGAGATGTCGACTAAAGTCAGTAGAATTTAAGATTTAAACAGGTTAGGTCCTCCTCCAAATCCAGTCTTTGATGACCCACTGCAGTAATAGCATTTTATGTGTCGAGCTGGTCATTAGGAGCATGTTTTGTACTGATGGCAACAGTATAGTCCAAAATGTTGCACAGTGCGCCTTTAATTTTATTTCTATGTGACAAATTGTTGGTCAACTGAAGTTGTCTTTAAATGTGCTATACAAATAAACTTGAATTGAATTGAATCATAATGAAGGCAATTGTCCAAATCTTTGACAACATGAAAATAAACTTATATTTGTTTCCCCGTTTTGCAGCCCATAGTCGTTCTGTGTGATGTGGGCAAATTCACAGACTTCAGACAGGGCCATTTACCTGTCAAAGGAAGTCATAAGGTCTTATCGGTGTAATTGAGGCCCATCTCCAGGTAACCATGGACGATTATTATGGGGTGTCTGGGTTACAAAGGACTAGCCTGGGACGGCAAGACCGAGTGCTCTTTCTATTCTACACAGAGCAGAAGGTCTGCCAGTGCCAGGCTATAAAGGACAGAGGTCAGAGTGCTCCAGACCACTGCTGCTCACTTCATTATCCCTCCATGCATTGCACATTTCTCCAAGCAGGTTAGATGATAAAAGGCTGAAGGAAAGAGATAAAATAGCCCAGTGTTGAAAGCTACTTGCGTAAAAGGACAGGGCTCATTTTTATACGTACATGCACATGTGACAAAAAAGCACAAGATTCACCAAGATCAGCAACACACCTTTGGTATTTCAGCAAAATATGGCCGGGTCACTCTTGTAAAAGAGATTGTAATACCCTTAGAATACCTTTGAATACAAAATGCCAGCAGAGGGCACTTGTCTTTAGAAATCCCCACCGCTGACTTGCTGACTGTAGCTCGCACTCCTAAAGATGAAGAAATGAAGTGCTGCTTCTCTTAGCTACACCTGCACTTCACTCCTATATAAGCGCTATGGCTAATTGTTTTTCCCTTTCCCTCAGGGACAGGCAAAGGCTGCATCTAAAAAGTGTAAATAAGCTTAGGAATGAATATCCTTTTTCTCATTGTTGACACGGGTGTGCGTCATTGTTAGCCATGACAAGGGGCATCCACATGTGTCAGCGCAGTAGGAGGTAGTTAGCAAAGGAGCTGTGATGCTTCCTATAATACCTCCTATAGCAGAGGAACCTCATCAGCCCATAAGGAGCTAAGAACAATCCCCCATTCTATAAAAATATGAGCTATGTCTTAAATAGCCACAGCAGCATCTGAAAGTTTTATTATAGGAAATCCATGAACTTATATAGCATTACCCCTCCTGGAACCGCCACCTTAACGTGGTCAGACAAAGAGCAGTTCAGAAGCCCCTTATGAGAGACCAACAGGCCCGGTTTAGAACCATGAGGCCGTCCTTCTGTGGACCCACCACCTGCAGGGGGCGCTATAGGGGCTGGTGCAGCTCCAACAACTACCCCCACGACCCGGCAGCGGACAAGTGGCAGAAAATGGATGGATGAATGGATATATAGCATTACGCACTTTTGCTTACATTTTACAAGAACAAAACTTAAGCCACATGACTAATTTGCATAACCTCGACTGTGAAAGAACCGCAAGGTCGACCTTGCGACCTCAGAGGTTCAGGAACAGGGGAAAGGAGCGAGTGTGGCTTCATGAAACGCTGAGGCAGCAGAAGCGATTGTTCCAACACTTTCAAAACAGTTTGAAAGCATCTCCACAGTGACATCTAGAGGAAACAAGCAAATACAACGGTCCATAGTGTTAAAGAGCTCAGCCACGCTTTGATGCGTCTGTGGTCGAAATATAACCACATCGGATTTGCTATTTTTGCCATTTTAATTGTTTAAGTGTATTATTGTTCTTGTTATGATCTACACATCACCATCTCCTCTTATTTAACTTATCTTACCTGCTAGTCTGTTTGGCCCTTTCCTAGAGTTTGGTATTTGTTCTTCCAAACTAACTTTTCAAGATTCTTCCGAGGCAATTGCCTTTACATTATCTTCTCAGCCGCTTTCAATGATTGTAAAGTTTTCCGCCCCGTACGGTAGAAATGCTTTCAAGATTCTGATCTTCATCCCCTGGGGGGTGTATCGCGTATCCCAGGGATGTATTACATTGCCGGGCTTCACAGAATCACCTGTTCATTGTCCTCCCGCTGTTAATACAATTCCCACAATCAGATCAAACGTCTCCCTTTAACGCCCGGGCCTATTCGTTATTACACTGTGGGAGAGAGACATGAATCCAACACTCTCACCTCCCACCAGGACGTGTCGGGGTCCCCTTTGAGCAGTTCGATGTAGTCCCCGGTTTGAAAGCAAAGGGGCACTTTTCCTGGGGGGGTCGGCGTGCCGTGGTAGTTCCTGACCGCCACCATCTTTGGACCTGCACACATCAAATATACCGCCTCAAAATACTCCCTCCAAAAGAAGACCCCAATAATAGTCCCCCTGCACAACAACACTTTCCTTTTCCAGGCTTTACAGACAAACAGCAATGGCCGCCGCCTGTACGTCCCGGACTACACGGGATTATACCTGCGACATTAGGAGTGTCAATGAGGCGGACTGGGACGGAAAAACGGCCTGGCCCAAATGAGCGTAAATTACCCCCCCCCTCCTGAACTGAGTTTTCTCCAGTTTCGGCTTTACCTCAATCGAAAAGCTTCTCGACTGGAGAGCAACCGTGTAGCGCCTCATTTGAAAGCTAAGACCTACAAAAGTTATCATAACTTTTTTTGTTCAGCATCTCGAGGGCAGATAGACCGAGCTCCTGGGGTGAAAACTATTAACCGCTTAACTCCCGCCCTAACATTGTTTCCTGTTTGACTGGGCCCAAATCCATAACGTAACGCCTCATTTGAAAGCTAAGACCTACTAAACTCATCGTTCCGTCGTCAGTTTTTCCATCGTCTGTTGGGTTTTCATCACATTTTGGCCACAGTTTTGTCACTTTTTGGGCTTTTTTTTGTCACGCTTTTGTCACTTTTTCCTAACTTTTTTGTCACATTTTTGTTGCTCTTTTGTTGCGTTTTCATCTCGTTTTTTGTTGCCATTTTGACAGCCTTTAGATTTGGGTAATACCAAACTGGAGAAAATGTGCTCGGTCCAGGTGGGGGTTTTCCTCTTAACCTCCGCGTGAACCGGCCACATTTTCAATAATTTGACTTCACCCAAATCTAAAAGCTTCTTGTAAAGGGCGTCAAAATAGCGACAAAAACGAGGATGAAAAACGCCAAAAACATGCCAGAGAAGCAACAATAGCCCAAAAAAAGAGACAAAAACGTGACAAAAATATTAAATACAATAAAAAAAAAAAAAAAAAAAAAAGCCACAAAAACACAACAAAGCAGCAACAAAAGAGCAAAAAAAAAAACGTGGCAGAAAAGCAACAAAACTAGATTTGGCCGAACTGGAGAAAATGCGCTCGGATAAGAGGTTAAACATGTGCAGAAAGAACTAGAAGAATGATCGAATCCCTATTTGCTTTTATTTGTATACAGCACTGAGCTAACAAAAGCACTTAAAGGGCATATGACAGGTGTTAATGCTTTTGAAAATATGACTTATTTAGAAGGATCAGTTGCAAGTTCATCAGTTGCATAATTCTCATTCCATTTCAGTGAAGCAGCAGTTTTAATAAAGAAATATTGGGCAGAAAAGTTGTTTTATTATTATTTTAAGCTGCTGACAGGAAGTGACATTGTTAAAGGTAAAGTTCTAATAGCAGTTAGACTCACTGATTTCCCATTGACTTAACATGGTTGCACGGCAACAGTTTATGTCACTTCCTGTCAGTGTCCAATAAGGAAGTGAAACTATAAACCCAACACAAATGGTAGGTACAATCTTTACCAAAACTTTAAATATAATCGTGTTAACTATGTTTTAGCAAACATTGTGTCATATTTGCATTTAAGCAAATGAAGTAAAATAAAAAAATAAAAAAATACTACTACTCTTTCAATGACTCCAACCAGCAAAAAGCAAGAGTCCAGAATCGCAATTATTCTCTGGACATCAGGATTTGGATTATCCATTATTCTAAATGGCATGTTTCGTGTCAAAGGCGCTCATTTTCCAACAATCCAGAATATCCAAACACCAGTGCTGGAAGTCATGTGGCGTAACCTAAATCCTCCACCAGATGGCAGTGCGTGACCGTGTTGTGCGAGGAACCGGGCTCTTACCTGATGCCGTGCCAGGCTCCTGGAAACAAACAAACACATATGTATTATTATGATAGCAACAATCTGTCATACCTGGTTCAAAAACACATTCAGGGGCAACGATTCTGACGTCATCTGCACTCACCAAGTCGTGAGGATCTGAAAGACAGACAGAAAGGGGACATTTAGTGAAACTGCAGGCATATTATACTTCTTTAGCAACCTATGCATTTTCCTGTACCGGGATGTGTGTGCAACTCTGCCACTGTTGACTCCTATGTTAAATATTTAAATGTTTATGATATAGTACCGGTCAAGTTGATGACCGCTTTAAAAAGAGACTTAATGACTCACTGATTTTGCAGATGGTGATGATTTCCAGACACTCCTTGTGCGCGCCGGTCCCACAGCGAGAGCAGTAGTAGCCCTGGTAGAAAATACCCCTGAGGAAAAAAAAACAGTCACGCTTTATGTTTTTTGGTATGCTTGTTTTTTTTTGCGTCAATGAAGTTCATACAGGGATGGATATAAACAAGAATAAACCCATCGCAGTACTGTTTGCAGTGAACGGCTGACAGGGTCTTCAAGAAAACAAAGTACTAGGAATGACTTCGAAGGCAAGGTGTTTGATGGGTGAAAGTGCCTTGCCTGTGGACACAATGTCAACCATGAAACGGATACAGATAGAAATATTACGAACTGTATTGTTTTAGGCTTTTTGTACAGTGTCTGAGTTTACAATATACTAAAGGGGGAGTTGATTGTGTAAGTTTCCAGTGCTCCATCTGATGCGAAATGTCCAACACTTAAGCTTTTTAACCCCCACCTGAACCGAGCACATGTTCCTCCAGTTCGCCTTTACCCAAATCTAAAAGCTCTTTGACAAAAAGAGTCAAAATGGAAACAAAATTGAGGTCACCTATACCTGACTTATATTTTTACAAACAATGAAAGAGGGAGTGTCTTTTTAAATCATTACAGAGCGTGCTGCTGAGAAGGCGTGTGGGTCGGATCACAGCTGACCCTTCTCACCCTGGACACGGACTATTCACCCCCTCTCCCCTCAGGCAGGAGGCTACGGTCCATACAGACTCATACCTCCCGCCACTTGGACAGTTTTTTTCCCCTCATGAACGATAACAAGCCCAATAACTCTTATCAGACTCGTGATTGTAATCTGCTTTACTGCACTACAGTACAGGGCTCGTCTACCATCCGGGTACTCTCAGAGCGCCGCAGATGTGGAGGTGAAAACAATGGCGGCATTAAACAGCGTTTTTGCCTGTGAGAGACAGATTGTGTTCGATACATTTTGTTTTTCTGAGTAAATCCGGCCTAAAAGCTGCTGTGCGGTCGGATGTTCTTGGTTGATGGGGTAAGACTATGGAATTAATTAAAGAACACATTAAAATGTTCTCAAACAATAGATACATTTAAAAATATGTTCAAGGAGATGCATATGGAAAAATATATACAAAAAACATAACTTGTATGCTGAAATAAAAAAATAAAAATAATAAAAAATAATAATTATTTTTATTTTTTTGGTTTGTTAAAATTGTTAAAATTATTGATTTTTGAAAAACCAAAAACCATGTCACAAATTTGCTGAATGGATCACCCGCCGTTTTGGTCATCGATTTTCCTGTAACTATTACAAAGGGGCATGGACAATAAGACAATGTCTTCATCATGCTCCTTTTCACCATGTACTGTTCATATTATTGTATGACCCTGTAAAGAAAAATATGAACATGGATGAATAAATAAATAAATGTTAAAATGTAAATGTTCCATTTTGTCGGAACTACAGCTTCAATCTTGTAAACGGAGTTCGTTTTAAGATTAGAAATGACGTCTGCAGATCTAAACACACTGTGTGGATTATGTTGTGAAGTTTAACGTAACTGCGCCGGACACGTCAGGCTCTAAACTCTCCCATATACTTTGCTTTAAACATCAAATAAATAATCAAATGTTTAATCTAAAGCCGAATAAACTAGACAGAGCATCGCCTACAAGCTTTTTCTCGTCAGCATCACGTTTAACTTAGGTCAGGATTATTTCCCGAAAGGCGAAACATAAATGCGTGAAATTCAACACAAAGTTACGCTGGATTAGCGACGCGGTTTGTACAAACATTCATCGAGACCAATTAAGTCCAATTTCTGTTTATATCAGACTTTTACCCTATGTGGTATGTCCACACTTAGATCAGCTGCTATCACTGTATTCACCTGCACATCCATTTTAACATTCTTTATAGTCTTATCGTTTTAAAGTTTGTATATCTTATTTTTTTTAAATCTAGATTCTGTGTGTTCTTTGTTCTATGTTGCACGATTGCACCAAGAACAATTCCTAGTTTGTGAACCTGTTCTCAAACAATGGCAATAAAGGCGATTCGGATTTTTTGTCGCCCAAACTCATTCCTAACATTTCTAGATAACAACTTATGTACAGGGAGCAAGTGTAATGGAAAAAAGGAAACAAAGAAACAAAAACAACTACCCTGCAAGTTCACGATCGATACAGACTGGACACAACTAGAAGAAAAAAAAAAAGAAAAAAATCAGGTATTGGGCTTTTAAACTAGCAAATACACATGGCAGATAAAGAACTCTCGTCTACATTCGATTAGTACATTCTTCTTTTGACATTTTTCTCTCTGTTATTCTTTGATTGCTTAGTATAGTGTTGTGCTATTTTTCTGGTTTTCTGGACCGTGCACTTTGAAGTACAGAGAAGAAACAATAAAGGCAACTCAATCCCTAATGGAAAGCAAAGTAGACACAAAAAAAAACATTCAATGGTTCATTTGATCAGACAAACAAAGTAAACTGTTCCACGGCAGAGGAGCAGGGGCAGAATCTTTGTCCTCTCTTTGCGATAAGGGCTAAAAGACGCCCATTTACTGAGCACAAAGCGTATAGAAGCGTAGGGCTGAATCAATTTGGACAAGTACTGAGGGGGCAAGATCATTAACGCCTTTAAAAAGGATTCGCTGTGTTTACAATTACAGCCGGCTGAAAAAAATAAACCCTGCTTTCCCCTTTTTTACCGAACACTCGTTCCAGTAAAAGCCACAGCGGCCCTCTGACACACGACTTCATTTCAATAGTGTGATTATTAAAAAACGTAAAGCAGCGCTATAACAGCAGTGAAACCCCGAGAGCCATTTGTCGGCGTAACTTTGGAACAGGGGAGGCACGGCTCCCGCCATGTTCGATACTAAGTGGTATAAATCTGCGAGGATCCGCTGGGGCTGCGCTGTAATTAGGACCCAACCGAGGAGGAGGCACGGCGCAGCTTCTGAGAGCGACGGAATTTAGGTCAGGGAAGACTCGGCGTGTGTGCGTGTGTGTGTGTGTGTGGTACATTATGGCACATTATGAGGAGTGAGACTCGTGCCGTCCATCAGAATATGAAAATCTAATACTACACAAGTTTGTCCAAACGAAAATACATTTCAAACGTGTGATGTAGAGCAATAAAAAGAAAAAACGACCAGCCAATCACTTCAGCATGCTGTTCGAAAGCAGGAGCGTCCGGGACATACAGTGGGAGGAAAAAGTGAGTACACCGTGTGGAATTTCTTACATTTCTGCCTAAATTGGTCACTAAATGTGGTCCGATCTTTATTAAAATCACAGGAATGATTAAACAGTGTCTGCTTGAACTAAGACCACCCAAACATTTACATTTGATCATATTTGTATTGGCCATAACATGTAAACATTCACAGGACAGCGTAGAATAAGTAAGTACACCGCCTGAATCTCACTGAACTGCAGCAGTTTTGTAAAGAGGAACGGTCCAAGATTCATCCTGATCGTTGTGTCTAATCTGCGACGACAGGAAACCAGTTATTGCTGCAAAAGAAGGATCAGCCAGATATTTAATACAGGGGTTCACTTACTTATTCACACGCTGTTGTGAATGTCTCAGGTATTTCTGCAAAATATCTTGATAAACCTGTGAATTACATTTTTTATTGATGATAGCACGTTGTCCAGGCCCTGAGGCTAAAAAACAGCCCCACACCCTGATGCTCCTGCCCCAGACTTCACAGTGAGGAGAGGGTTGTGATGTTGGTGCTGTTCCATTTTTCCTCCACACATGACGTCGTGTGTTCCTCCCAAACTGTTCGACTTTGGGTCCATGAGTCCACTGAATATTTTGCCGGTATTGCTGTGGAGCATCCAAGTGCAGGAACACTTATTCATAAGTTTATCATGATATTTTGCAGAAAAACCTGAGACATTCACAACAGCGTGTGAATAAGTAAGTGAACCCCTGTATTAAATAGCTGGCTGATCCTTCTTTTGCAGCAATAACTGGTTTCCTGTCGTCGCAGATTAGACACAACGATCAGGATGAATCTTGGACCGTTCCTCTTTACAAAACTGCTGCAGTTCAGTGAGATTCAGGCGGTGTACTTACTTATTCCTCCCTGTCCTGTGAATGTTTACATATTATAGCCAATAAAAATATTATAAAATGTAAATGTGTGGGTGGTATTAGTTTAAGCAGACACTGTTGAATCATTCCTGTGATTTTAATGAAGATCAGACCACATTTTACGACCAATTTATGCAGGAATGTGACAAATTTTTACACGGTGCACTTACTTTTTCCTCCCACTATAAATGATTCTACAACTTTACAAATAACTTTACAGTGAACGAATAATTGACAAAGTTTCATCATCCTGGACACAGTGTGGTGTGCGATTGCCGAATACGACCTCTACCCCTCATAATATTAAACTGAACATCATCATGAATGCAATCTCGACTTTAATTCCGTCACGTTGGCAGAAGGAGCCCCGTTACCTGAGCAGCATCTTGCAGGCTCGACAGTTCGTATTCTTGTCAAACGTGTGCATCTGGAAGTTGTGCTGGTTGGCGGTGGCTCTCTCCGGCTTGATATTTGACCTGGGGACGGCAATCAAAATAAAACATGGGAGGAATGTAATTGCGTATAAAATATTAACACGTGTGATTTGTAATCTGAAACCATAATGGGGAAATCTACAGCCGGGTGCGTTTTTTAATTTTTATTTTTTTTCTCCATCTGTAACTATTCCTCGCCTGCTGTAGTTTTTGTCCTCCTGCGAAGCCTCTGATTTAGACCAGAGATGTTTTATTAATGTTCAACAATCAACGTTTTTCAGGTTACAAATTCAGAAAAGAATACAAAGTTTGTTTCGTAGTTTGCTAAACGTAACATCCAGTGTTATTTGTAGTCCATGTAAAGAACACTGCCCCTGCATTGGACCTTCAGAGACACAGACACCTGTAAAGATCAGTATGTAGTTTACTGCTTTAGAGGCCCAGGTCCATGTTCTATCCTATAATTAAAATGTAATCTTCTTACGCATGCCCTAATAGCAGGGGTGTCAAACTCATTTTGGTCTTGGGGCCGTATACAACTTAATCTAAATATATTATGAACAACCTAAGAGTTTTTAACATTTATTCAAGTGCACTATGCATAAAAACTGATCAGCGATTGTACAATGTTGCAAAAACATTTATTCACAGTTTTTTGGAACTTAAACCCACTGTCCTGCATGTTAAAATACATCAAACGCATACAAATTTAGAAATGATTTAAAATCCATTTTCCACATCTGGGAAGCAATTCTGAACCCAAGAGCGTGCCAGAGTCAACAGAAAAAGCAGGTAAAGCATAGAACTGACTCAAACACAGCGCCCCTAGCGGACAATATAAGAACTGCACATTTTTAAAGAAAATGACGTTTATTCCTCTTTAATAATGCATATTTATCCCGTGGGCCGGACTGAACCCACTGGCGGGCCGGTTCTGGCCCGCGGGCCGTACGTTTGACACCCCTGCCTTATAGTCTTATAGCCATTATGGTTCAAAGTCTTCATAGTTTATTATTTATCCGAAGTTATATGTTTTATGTTTCATGTTGCAGCATCGACCCAAACAAAATTCCTACTTGTGAACCTGTTCATAACCATGGCAATAAAACCAATTCTGATTCTGCAGGTTGTGGTGGGAATAATGCTTTAAGCTTCAGGTACATTGTCCCAGCCATCAAAGATACTGGGGCAATGTCAGAAGCGGTAGGGCCGATCTCCAGATCCTGAGCCAGGATATTGGTCAGGAGTCGCAGCAATCTTTCAGGCCCAGAATATCGCCGCAAACTAGGGCTGCAACAAACAATTATTTTGTAATCGGTTACTCTATCAATAATTTTTATGATTAATCGATTAACCGCTTGGTTGTGGATGGTGTAGGAAAATTTTATTTTTTTCAATTCTTTTTATCACATAAAGCTAAAGTGGCCCCACTTGAGGACATATTGATGGAGTAAACTTAAAGTAAATGTTTGTTGGATGAGACACAGACGGATATTAATGAAATTTACAATGTACAAAACACTACAGACCCTAACTGTAAAAGCAAAGCAGGTTTTCATAAAAAAAATACTACATTTTCATGCGATTTCTGCTCTATTTGAGCCTGTGTGAACCAGAAAACGATGAATCAATTACTAAAATAGTTGTCGACTATTTCAATAATCAATTAGTTGTTTCAGCTCTACTGCAAACAGCTGGAGACTTTCATGTCAAATGTAATTAATGCCAAAATGTCCAAACATTCAAAATCTGGTGTAATATGTTTGTCTGTAATTCCATCAAATAAAGTATTGTTCAGTTATCGGTATTGTAAACCAAGTATTGTTAAAGTACTGGTATCAAAACAACAAAAAAGCCCTATTTCAAAGTCCAATAGTAAAAACAAAGCCCAATGCAATGCTTGTTTCAGGGCATTTAGACTTAAGACTAGACCCACAGCAATGGCAGTACCATTAGTGTCCACTTGTGGGAGGTGCAGCGTGCGAAGTGTCTTTGAGTTCAGTCGCTGTAACTGGACACACTCCCTCAGGGCTGGACACACTGAGCAGGGCTGACGGTTAACCCAGAAACTCTCCACGCCTTCAGCCACTACAGCTCCTCCATGTACCCAGAAGTAATTAGCAACATGAGATGATTATGGCTCTGAGCTAAAGTATTACATGTACTATATCCAGGGCCGGGAATGAAAGAAGAAGAAAAAAAAAAGGTGGAACGATCCTGGAAAATTCAGTGAAATGGGCTGTACTTTTAAACTGTCATTTTTACACATTACACACAATAATAGTTTTAGAAATTGCACATCTAATTACATCACTTACTATTTAAGTATTTGTTAAGACATGCAGTCGTGCTTGAAGGTTTACATACCCTGGCAGAATCGTAGATTTTTTGACAATTTTTCAAATATGAATATTAAAGTTAACACAAAAAGTTTTTTTTCACTCATAGTTAGTGGTTGTGTGAAGCCATTTATGGTGAAAACATTGAGTTAGCTCTTTTTAAATCATAATGAAAAAAGAAAGTTCCAAAAATGATTACCATTAGATTACACTGTGTTCCAAATTATTATGAAAATTGTATTTCAGTGTCATAAAGGTAAAAAATTAAAAATACATAAAAAAAAACGTTTTCAATGAAACTCATGGATGGTATTGTGTCTCAGGGCTCTTTGAATCACTGACATCGATCTCAGACGCCGGTGATGATTAGTTTGTCAGGTGAGTCCAGTGAGTTAAGGGAAAAACTACTGGAGGAGGACATTCCGCATCATTAAGCAGACCACCATTTTCAAGCAATATAGGAAAGAAAAAGGATCTCTCTGCTGATGAAAAGCATGAAATAGTTGAATGCCTTGGACTAGGTATGAAAACCTTCCATATTTCATGAAAGTTTCAGCTTGATCATCGTACTGTTTATAGATGTGTGGCTGATTCAGGGCACACACGGGTTTGAGCAGATAAAGGCACAATGAGGACGGTTTCTGCCAGACAAACACATCAGATTAGGAGAACAGCTGCTACAAAGCAGCAAACAGGTATTTGAAGCTGCTGGTGCCTCAGGAGTCTCCCGAACATCAAGGTGTAGGACCCTCCAGAGGCTGCAGTTGTGCATAAACCGTCTATCCGGCCTCCCCTAAACTGTTCATTGAAGTTGAGGAGCAGAAACGGCTGCAGTGGACCAGAAATACATGAAGAATAATTTTCAAACAGTCTTGTTCACTGATGAGGGCCGTGTAACCCTGGATGGTCAGATGGATGGAGTAGTGGATAGTTGGTGAATGGCCACCATGTCCCAACAAAGCTGTGATGTCGGCAAGGAGGGGGTGGAGTCATGTTTCGGGCCAGAATCATGGGGAGAGAGCTGCCCTTTAGGCACCCTGGTCTGACTGACCACTTTCTTCCATGGTACAAAAAGAAGAGCCGTGCTTTCCCTAACAAAATCATCTTCATGCATGACAACGCACCATGTCCTACTGTAAAGAATACCTCTGCATCATTGGCTGCTATGGGCATTAAAGGAGAGAAACTCATGATGTGGACCCCGTCCTCCCCTGACCTCAACCCTATTGAGAACCTTTGGAGCCTCAAGCAAAAACAGCTATGAGGGTGGGAGGCAGTTTTCATCCAAACAGCAGCTCTGGGAGGCTATTCTAACATCTTGCAAAGAAATCCAAGCAGAAACTCTCCAAAAACTCACAAGTTTAATGGATTTAAGACTTTTGAAGCTGCTATCAAATACAGCTCCTATGTTAAAATGAAACCTGACCTGTTAAGATGTTTTTGAAAGAGCTTTTGATTTCAGTCATTATGACCTCCTAATGCTGTAAATTCAACAAATGACCATTTTCAGTTAATTACAAGCTTTAAAATGTATTGAAACAATGAGTTGCATAATCATTTGGAACAGTAGAGTTGTTTGCTATATTTATTTTTGGAAAAAATACTGTTATCATTGGGAGTTTTTTTCCGACCACATACAAATGATCCTCTAACAGTTAAAGACTTGAAAATTATACTGACTGTCAGGAACACAGTGTATAATTATACAGAACCTTCTCCACAACTACCATAAAAGGCTCCAAGCTGTCATTGATGTTAAAGGGGGCAATACACACAACTGGGGTATGTAAACTTTGGGTCAGGGTCATTTTGGTACTTTCTTCTTTCATTATGGTTTAAAAAGAGCAGACTCAGTTGTTTCACTATAAATGACTTCATACAACCACTAACTATAAGTAAAAAAGAAAAAAAAAAAAGAAAAAAAATCCCTGTATCTTTCATATTCTTTGAAAAATGGTCGAAAAATGGTTATGAAAACCTTCAAGCACAACTGTATTTAGAATGTGTTCATGTATACAGTATAACCATGAAATCACTTCAAAAAATAGGGTTTACTCACATAGCCATATCAAACTGCTCCATCCACTTCCTCTTGGTTTCCTCGGTTTTGCAGAAGAACTGAAACCCCTGCTTTCCCTGAAGGTGGATCAGGTAGAAGCCGTACGACCACTGGGCAAGAGTCAGTCGCAATGAAAAACAAACAGAAAAACAAAATCAAATTTGTTTTATCAATAGATGCACTCATAATCCAATCAATGTAAAATCCTTTAACTCAATGCTATGTATTTGCTGAGATGTTAATCAGTATGTTTTATTTTTTTTGTCTTTCCAAGGTTGGAATAATGTCTTAATGTCTCAATTATGGACATACAATATATATAATAGGGCTGTCCTTAATCCCATGTCAATTCAAATAATTATTTTTTAAGCTCCAATCCCTGAATTTTGTTCGAAGTTACAAAAACTCTTGATATATATATTAATTTATTTATTTTTCGAATTACAACAACATTTACCCCTGCCTCATTGAAGGCACTAAGTCAAATGGGTCTAGAATCCTGTGGATTCTTGAGGTTGGAGACTATTGTGTTCCATGTTGTGTTAAAATATATAAATTGGATGTACAATTCATTCACATTTGCTTACAACAACTATAAAATAGGTACTGGAAGTAAAATACATTTTGTTAAGGTGAAACAATTTAAAACTGTTGCTGTCGATCACTGACATGAATATGACAAAATAATGTATTTCAAGTTCTTTGACATTTTATGTCAAAGAAGAATTTTCATTAAAAAATAAGGCACTTTATGCCTAAAATGTCCCAAATTCCCCATATCTTTGGCGACAAAATCTGAATAATGGATCAAGCCAGGTTTAAATTTATGGTTTTGTTGTGTTAATATATTTGTTACAAATACTTTTTCAGAGGGGATTCTTTCTTTTCTATATTTTGTTTCATTTCAAATCATATTTGCTTTATTCACTCCCAAATACAAAGCATCTCTAAGGGTTCCCTAGGGGTAAAACTTCAATGTCGATGAGGCAGGGGTAAAAGTTATCCAGTCTTCAGGCGATTTTTTTTCCAAAGGTTGGAGCTTAAATTTTCAAAATGTACATTTTAAGTTTATCGTCCCTGTAGGGAAATTTGTCCTCTCCATTTGACTAACGCTTCATTGGAATCGACATTAGAAGGCTGTAACCACAATCGTACACTTTAGCCAACTCGCTTCAGAAGAGACAACCCTCAAGACCAACAATTAAATCAATCAGCGCAACATGATCAGCTTCATCCAAAAAAATAAAATAAAAACAGCATACAGGACAATACACAGTAACAAGCCGAAACCACAGCCAAACTGAGAAGATGGATCAAATAAAGAATTGATTGGAGCTTACCATTTTTCCGCTCGACTGGTTTGGCATGCAAAAAGAAAAGACACGAGAAGACACCCGGTTACACATGCAGCATGGGCAAAGGACATGCAGATTCAAAACAACACAGCCATGTTAGACCCACCAATCCCAAAAGACCTTCAAGACATTTACATGGACTGTCAAGCATGAGCGACCACAATGCAAAATTCAAAAGTCAGTCCCCCAGGTCTGACATTAACATCGATGATCGGCTTCAGCCTGGATACATATTGTTAGCCTCATAGCATATTTGCGTTAGTGGTTTGGTGCTTCATGTTCCTCGGAGCAGACAGGAAAAACTTCATGATATTCAAAGCTTTGTTTCATGTGTATCTAGACCGTTGTGTACAATATTGTAACCACAAATAATACACATATATAACTAGGGATCAGTGTTTGAAGGAAAGGGGAAAAAATGACCCTGAGAAAAAAAAAAGGTTCAGCCCTTTGCGTAAAGACTTGGCTCACTGTGAATATCTGTGGTTGGCCTCAACAAGGTCATGAAGAAGATGGAGAGAAGTCATTACATATTCCCACATCCAACTCGGCTCAGCGGTTCTCAAACTTTACCTGTATGACAAGCTTGCTCGTTGTCAAAACACAAAGGGCCGCACCTCCCAATGGCAGCCCTAAGTCTCACACTACTTTCAATATATGACCAAACGGGGTGTTTTCCCCAGGGAATTTTAAAGGAATTGACAGTATGTTCTAAATATGTAGATTACTTTAGCAGGCATTTGATTGCTAATTTGTACAAAATGTCTCGAGATCATCTTGGGGGAAAGAGGTTCTACGCTGCAGGGATGGATTTGGCCCCTGGGCTTGACGTTGCCTACCCCCTGCAGCACCACTGTTGGCACTCGGGTTTTTTCAGGTGATTTCCGGAAATTTGCCAGACTTCATTCATTTCAAAAAGAGGTACCTTGATGCTTTAGTTATGCATTTCACTTGGGTGCTTGTTTTCTGTTTTAGAGATGGTTTACATTTTTAGTCCAATTTAGGTCTAATCTGGACCATTTCTAGACCCGGTTTAGTCCTCCATTGATCTTGATCTAGGCCTGGTGGTAATTGAAAGATCATATATTTTATGTGGTAGTACTTCATGTGAAAAACCTTTGTCCAGCTCCGAACAGTTTTCTTACCAGTGGCAGTATAACTTCAGATTATTTGACAACCCTCCAGGATGAGACCTGATGCATCTCAACAAAACAAAACTGTTCCTAATGACTACTTTGTTTTTGAAAACGGTTTCTAAGAGACCCGCTGAGAGAAACGCAATATTCAATTTTCAATTATGTAGCTGCAAAATTTCCCCATAGATTACCATTGAAAGTGTTTCTCTAATGGGACATGAAAGGCTGAATACATTATCCTATGAGGCGGACGATATGCCACATGAGCCGAGAACCACAACGTCCAGCTGGGGGAACTTTGAAAAGTGTGTTTTCTTACTTTCTTCATATCTCGGTTGTTCATGGGGTCGTCGGACATTTTGTACGACTGGAGTTCGATGATTTCTTTGAGCTCGTAGCTGTAGCCTTTCCGTTTGCACACGATGACCACTTTATCGAACAGGAAGATGTACCTGAGAGAAAACCAGACGCGGCGAATAAGGCGTTAGATGATTGATTGATGTGAATGATCCTGTATCTATCCTGCCGTGGGGAAAGGCGGCAGGGCCCTGGCACTGACCGGTCCTGTTTGGTTCGGTTGACGTTGGAGCACACTTTGAGCTCTCCGTCGATCTTTGGCCGTCCGTACTCCTCCAACTTCACCTGCTGCTTGGGACAATCAGAGAAAATGTTGCTTTGACTGGTCCAAGAATGCTCATAGTATTGACCAGCTGATGACTAATCCATTGTGAGGGAGCAATTACTGTTTCAAAAGCACGTGTCCTTGTGTAAACAGATGCTGTAAAAAGGCCAATGTAAAAGTCTCAAATGGGTTGTCCTCACATTCTAGAATTTGATGATGTCATGACCTCACGTCGAGGACATTGAGGATCACCAAATGAAAATCTCCAAAAGTTGACCCTGATCTTGTCATTTGTAAGGGAATAGGTCCCCACACTTGCCAATTCAATCTTTTGGCTGAAAGTCCTCTCTACTGGGCAACACCACTCACATGTTTTGGATTATTGTCACCACTTTTGGACGTCTTTATGGGAAAAGAAAAGGATAATCAAGTAAAAAAAAAATCACATAGAATTCTTGGCTTCCCGTCCCTTTCAACGCAACCTATCCGTGGAGGAAACCCTAACCAACAGGGACTGGACAACATGAACCGAAGCTCAACATTGGCCTGGACGTTCTTCTACAGTTTTTGTCCCTGTGCATGCAGAGGGACTCCCATCGGGAGTTCCGTGGAACTCTCCTTCTGTGGTTCTCCCAGAGGTTTCTCTTTTCTCTCACTGGGTTTTTGAGTTTTCTTTGTTATGTAGGAGGGTCTAAGGAGAGGAGATGCCCTGGGTACGTTTCCATCTGCTGCTAACGCTTATTTTGGCATTACCTCTGTTTGGACATTATGTTTGCCTGGACACTACATTTGCTTGGACATTAAATTGTTTTGTTTTATTGTTTTAATGTTTAGTGCAGCCCTGTGAGGCAACTCCTGTTGTGATCTTGCATTATGGAATGGAATGGAATGGAAATGGGAATGTGGATGGATGGATGGATGGATGGATGGATGGAAGGGATGGATGGGATGGATGATTGATTTACTGATTGACTGATTGCGCACAAGACTTTTGACACAGTCCTGCCATTGTCAGGTTTGCAAGCTGAACTAAAATTGTTTGGCCAAAGTTTAGTCTTGCTAAATTTTTGCTAGTGATGAGCTCTATTGCAATTGTAGTGGGATTGACTTTGTTCACATTCATACTGATAAAACTCATGTAATAGGTCCAACAACGGAACAAAAGGATTAACTTAAACATTAGACTCGAACACCTCCAAAAATGGACACACAGAATATAATAAGTATCTGTCTGTCTTCTTGGGGGAATTTGTCCTTTGCATCTGACCCATCTTTCAGTGCAACAAGGAAAAATTATTCCTTGAGTTATCGTTTGATGGGGATATGAACGTATCAAAATTCACCAGTTGCTTCAATGCCATAACCACATGTCCCTTCTTGTAACAAATTACCAAGATAGCGATGGCAGGTGCTTCTTCCACTTTATCCTATACACACCTACATTTCTGGCACCTCGTCTAGCGTCGTCTTGCCTCCGCCTTTCTCAATTTGCGAAATTATAATGACAGAGGTGGTCTAACGGCCGGGGGGTACTGATTGAATGTGAAGAATACAGATGAGTGCGCTGGCAGCTGACATAGCCCCAGAACTAATGGAGGGACGACGCATGGAGGGAGAAATAAAGAGATGGAGGATTTACCATGTGATGCACGTCTAAGAGAGCAGTGAGGTGCCACAGTCCCAATGACTCTCCCATTACTCACCGCGAGATGCCTGGCAGGGTTTTGTCTTCAATAACCCACATTTTTTTCGCTTTTTCGTTTCAGCCTGGCAGATAATAAGTCTTTACCAGAGCCATAGATCACTCTCGTGGGTGGCAAATGTTTCTGGTTCAGGGTAATGTATGAGTGGGTGGTCAAAAGTGTCTCCCAATGATAGAAAAGACATGTTTAGCATTTCACAGCATGCACAGTTCGTTTGTCTGGCGCTTCTCTACGACCTTGAAGCTTAAAAAAACAATAATAATAACAAGTGAGAGCCTGATAATAATTTATTCACCTTAGGCATATTGAAAACGGTCTAGTCGTACGGGGAGATAGCCATCGTAGATAAAAAGTTATTAGGCCTTTATCTGTGCTGGATTGTTTTGGCGTTGCAGACGTTTCACCTCTCACCTCTAGAAGATTTATCAGCGACTAAGGATCTTTAAAGTTGTTTTTCCACACTATTATGTTCTTACCTGAGCTTAGATGATTTGATGCGTACCTATCTGGCAACAGTGTCTTAGCGCTCCTAAGTGACGCCTTACACTATAGAACTCTCTGTTATCCGCTTAGAAAATCGACATGTTTAATTTTGAGTAACTATATTTGGATCGTGTACCTACTCATGTAACTGTATTTACATGATTACATCCGCACGGTTATAGAAAAAAATAATAATACAAATTATTTTAGTAATAATTGAAATTATTATTTGTTGCCTTAAAAAAAACAAAAAACGGTGGCCTGTTCCTTTAAGCAGTAAGCTGAACATGTGCCAATTCGCCTCGTCATTGGTGTGACCTATTCCTATTTAAAAAAAATGTTGCTTGGATGGCACCAATAACGAGATCAGCCACTCCCTATTGGATCGGTATATATTCAGCCTCCTGCTAAAAAGATTATAAGCAACTGACCAAGCCTTTTGAGGGGACAGGCGAAACACTAAAAGGACCAGATAAAGATGTTTGTTGTGTTTCTAATTCAATGATGACAATAATTCAGTGATGCAAGATTAGTCTCTCGCAAGCTTCTTTCTTTGACAGAGTGGTACACTTTTTACTACACTGATGGGGACATTGTCTTGGAAGTTCATATTAGGCAAAAAACGGAAGGAATTAATACTTTAAAAAAATAAATAAATAATGTAATTCTGAAAGTGGGCATATCATGCAAAATCGCCCTGTTGAATTGTATCAGGATTTTAAAATGTGACGCTGAAAACTGTTCAAAGTTACCAGGTTTTCTATGGAGCTCTGGAACTCGCTGATCTTCTTGAGCGTCTCGTTGTCACGCTTCACTTCATTGATGTACATGGCCAGGTCCTGGGGAAGACGGACAGACAGTGATTCAAACTTCGGAGACTAATCCGTTTGACACGCGTCTCCTCACAAGACATCTCCGCTGTTTGTGTCCAGGGGCAATGGGGAGTTATCCTACGGAGTGAGTCGGAGCTTGGGCATAGAACTAACCTGCATGGCCTCCAGTGCTTCCTTCAGCTGCTGTCTCTCCGGTCGATCCGTGGAATGACTTAGAAGTTCCTGAAAAGGGAGAACGTTGTAAGCCTAATGTTTCACAAATGGATTGGGATCAGAGGTGGACACGTTGGGTAAAGTCTACTGTATTGTTGGCTAGAATTACCTTTAAAATGTAGGTTACTCCTCTGAAAAAATAAATTGTTACTGCACTAAAGCGTTATAGTACTCAATGGGCTGTATGCACGCAAGAGTCACGTGACTTCTGAGTGGATTCTAAGTAGTCGTTTGCGTATCCTGTCTCCGTTATTTCCCTATGAGGTCTTGTCTAAAATAATAAATAGCTGAAGATCACATGGTAGACAGTGAGTTACTGGTGGAGTCACAGCATCAGGTTAAAAACATCACGTCAGGGGGAAAAAATTCACTAGAGCAAACTTCCGTGCTCATCTCAGTAAGTGTTTTTGTCTTGAAGCTAACGGCTAATGGCTAACACGAATTAAAAATGAAAATAGCTACACGATTTTAAACGAGCCTGTCTTTAGTATAAATACTTTGTAGACGTTTATTTTTTGTGGTGGTGTTTTTTATGCTAGCCGTTAGCGCTGAGATAAAAAGTCCTACCTCAAAAAACACAGACGTTTCCTGCAGTCAAGAATTTACATCCAACGTAATGTTTTTAACACGTAGCGAGTCACTTCGGATCAGTGTCTCACTGTCAGTGATGTTTCCTTGAACTATACATTGTTTTAGACAAGACCTCACAGGGAAATAACGGACACAGGATACGGAAGCGCCGACTTAGGATCCACTTGGAAGCCACGTGTCGTTTGCATAGAGCCTATTGGTGCCAGTGCTAAACATTTATAGCAGCCTTTATTAGCTGATCACACCTAAGGTTTCTATTTTCAAAGGCGCCCAAACCCTGCAAACAACAGCTTATTATAATGTATGAATAATAAATCGGATTCTCTTTATTTTCGTATTATCACAAACTATACAATCAACAATCTGCGAAAAAAGGCATCGACATGTAGCATTCTGATGAACAGCCGATATTGAGCAAAATATGAACAAATCCGTCTTCACGGAGAGTTAGCCAACAAACATAGTGCGAGAACTGCTAATTTATTTAGATACATAGTAAAGTGCAGTCGACATTAGGAGTGTGACAATATATACATTTTGCGATTATTTTGCGGGACGATATACAACACCGATACTTTTTATTGCGATATTGATACTTTTTATTCTGATATTAACACTTTGGATGACATCATGCATATTAATGAACGACATCATGCATCATTAATGAGGCAGCAGTGCTCCACTGTGTTCACAGTCAATGGAGGCCAACAATGATCAAGAATTCAGTTAAGACAGCAGGGGGCAGCACTACAGTTTTACGCACTTGGACCCTATCACACAAATAAATTACTTTTAATGATTTTATAAATATTATTATAAATAAGATTAATTTGATGTGGATTTATTCCATTTTAAATAGGACTTTCTTGTTTATTTAAATGTAAACACTGATCAATGACGCATTTTCAGTGTTTAAGTCAGGGATCATTATGTGTGTGCAATATATCGAGTATCGCAGTATCGGCGTATCGTGAGATAATCGTTATCGTAAGCCATGTTTCGCGTATCGTATCGAATCGTGAGGTTCCCACCCCTAGTCAACATACATCTCAGTTATTGCGTGACTCCAATGGAATACGAATATAGTTTGCATACATTACTCAAGCTCATTATGGTGATTATGAGCTCGTCTCCGATGTGGCTAAGAATAAGCTGTAACAAACAATCAAATTCAAATCACAGGCAACAGTGCACTGGAGAATTCAATATACCCGGCAGGTTACGGATGTCAACGTGGAAGGAATCAGAATGTTTTCAAACCATCACGTAGGGGGGTAAGTGTACGTTAATAACGACTCGAGACACTGAGGCGGCAAACGGCAGCGACTGGCAAACAAAGCATTGCCACAAAAACCCAACACACACAGTTTTAGTTGTATTTCTAAACTTAAGAAAGTTTTCAATAAAAACTGATGTGGTGAGAACATTTGACAAAGAGAAGGAAACAATTATTTGAGCCAAGGGCCACGCAGGACATGTGGTCGCCTCAGAAAGACAACAAGCAAGCAGCAGTTCTCCGTTTTCCTTGAACAAAAAGAAAATCAAAAAAATAAGTAAATAAGTGCAGCAGTCAGCTACCACAACACCTACGCAATATCAGAGTCCCGGGGTAACTCCTCTTGATGTCTATACCTAGGCTATGGCTTTGTATTTTAACTGCCCGTGCACATGCTAAGCAATAACAGGATCAACAAGAATTAAGATCACTTTTTTGTTCATTTGTTGCTACTTGATGAAGGCTCAATATCATGATACCAGCTGAGAACCATTGCTCGAGACGCAGCACAGCAATCACCCGACACGCGGTTCACACTCACCATCATGGACATAATGGACAGTGAATTAATCACCGTGATTGTATTACAGCAGGTAGATTGTGCTAGATGTGAACACGGGGAGCAGGAGTGCAGGCGCGAATGGTGAACAGGCACCGCTCTAAAGGTCATTTGCATAATGCAGGAAGCCGTAGTCACTGTAGTTCATTAGCACTTGATTAATATGTGATTGAATACAGCACTTTTCTGTTGGGTTAAATGGAACGGCTCAGCATGTTGGAGTACCCTATGAGCACTGTGGGGATGAGTGCACTTGACTTCAAACTGCACTTGAAAAGGTGTAAAAAGTTCACCTCGACTATGAAAGAGAACAACTGTTCCAGTAACAAGGACTTTCAGGCATAAAAATAATACGCTTTGTGAATCACCAATCACTACCAAATACTGATGAGGAAAAACATTTGTCAATTTTCGTTTTGGAGATTTATTACAAAAACTGTATTTCTCCCAAGAGTCGTGTTGGCCCCTGCCCTCCACCTGACATTATGACATCATCACATTCTAAACAGACCTATAGATACAGACGGCATCGCGTCATAGAAGGGGGCGTGGCCTCGTCATTCTGGCGAAATATAAACATATTTATCACACACAAATAAAGTCAAGTCTAAATCGGGTCCATATGGGTATTTATTCACAGCAGATTGTTCAGTAGAAGCCAGAAAACGGCAGTTGTAGCTAGCACTAGCTAGCGTTAGCATTTTCGTGATGCTAACATGTAGCATCATGTTGGCATTCTCCATTATTTATGTAATTATGGGCTGTTGAACCACTTTGCTCCTCTTGCAACAGTTAGTTGCAGTAATGTACTTTATTCATTTATGAGTTTTTAATAAAGTAAGTAAGTGCTTTATGGTCATTGTACAAGCGTACAACGAAATAGTGTTCAGGTGTTAGTCCTCTCCATGTCTTTGTAGCTTTATTCGGTAGAAAACTATATAAATAATTCTGCATTTGTTAAAGTTGTTTTTGTCCAATAGGTTGCGTTCACGTTATAGAATTCCATTTCAGTGTGAGGGCAGGTGTCAATACAACTCTATGGGAGAGAAACAGTTTTTAAAAGAAATTTCCAAAAAGAAAACGTCCAAATGTTTTCTCTGATCATCATGTGACAGTGATTGGATTCACAAACCTGACATGTGAATGTTATGGCTGAAAGTCCTTTCTACTGGCCAACATCAAGCACATGTTATTGAATATAGTCTCCACTTCTGGACGCCTTTGTGAAGAAATAATGAGACATATGTTCATATGTGCTGGAAGATATGACTTTGAACTCTGTGACTGCTCCTGTGAATTGGCCCCAGGAATTACAGAGAAATTAGCAATGATTTAAGACTTAAATTACTATGGTTACGGCCATGGAATTTTCAGTTGCCCTCCACCTCAATGTTAAACTATAGGCTCTTTAGAATGTTGTGATGTCACGTGAACGCTACCTATAGGTGGCGTTCACGTGACATCACAACATTCTATCTTCCAGCACATCTGAACATATGTCTCATTATTTCTTCACAAAGGCGTCCATGGAGACAATATTCAAAAACATGTGCTTGATGTTGGCCAGTAGAAAGGACTTTCAGCCATAACATTCACATGTCAGGTTTGTGAATCCAATCACTATCACATGATGATCAGAGAAAACATTTGGACATTTTCTTTTTGGAAATTTCTTTCAAAAACTGTTTCTCTCCCATAGAGTTGTATCGGCACCTGCCCTCCAACTGAAATGGAATTCTATAACGTGAACGCAACCTATTGGAGAAAGTTTAGATTTTTTCCCCAAATTGTTTCCCCCTTAACTGTTTTCAAACATGAGCATATATGGGCGATTCCAGAGATGCCGTCTGTATCTATAGGTTGCGTTCACGTGACATCACAACGTTCTAAAGAGCCTATAGTTTAACATTGAGGTGGAGGGCAACTGAAAATTCCACGGCCGTAACCATAGTAACGCTCAAAATGCAGATTTCTAGTCTTAAATCATTGCTAATTTCTCTGTAATTCCTGGGCCAATTCACATGAAACAAAAGCTGTCACAAAGTTCAAAGTCACATATTCCAGCACATTTGAACATATGTCTAATTATTTCCTCACAAAGGCGTCCAGAAGTGGAGACAATATTCAATAAAATGTGCTTGATGTTGGCCAGTAGAAAGGACTTTCAGCCATAAAATTCACATGTCAGGTTTGTGAATCCAATCACTGTCACATGATCAGAGAAAACATTTGGACGTTTTCTTTTTGGAAATTTCTTTCAAAAACGGTTTCTCTCCCGTAGAGTTGTATTGACACCTGCCCTCCAACTGAAATGGAATTCTATAACGTGAACGCTACCTATTGCTGGGTTTCAGGTGACATCATAGCGTTCTAAGGGCCTTTAATATTCTACAGAGGTAAATTATTTTGTTTTTTATGACATTTTTGTACAGAGAGTTCATGGACCCGATGACTGATGTTAATGATAATTGTTGTAATTCATTAATTGTCTTTTTAGATACGAAGTGTAATGCAGTTAATAGGAAAAACTGGCTCCTGCCCCAACTGGGTCCTGTGACATCATCACATTCTAGAACCTGCAACCCAGCAATAGGTTGTTTTCAGGAAGCAGCGCTTCCCCATGAGGCGAGAAGCTGAAATCTGTTTCTTTATGGAGGTGGAAAAACCCTCTTCTGCATATCTACTAAAACAATGTTTATATATTAGTTTGACCAATAAATGAGCAACACGATAGAACGTTGCGTCATCAGTTCTGCAAAAAAAAAATCTGTCGTGTGGACAGATATTTTTTTATACAGTTGTAGAAAAGTCTGCGTTTATAAATAAATCAGGATACATGTGGACATGGCCTTAGGCTTATCGCAATGCATCTGCTAATGCTACAGCGCCGACCGCTAATGTCCACAACAGCTTATACACCCTCAGGAGGCTAAACACATAATTATTACAGACAATTCTTATTACCCTTCCATTAAGAGTCAGAACTCAGAACAGAATACAAAAGCTGTGTTGGGAGCTCTAAAATATGACCATCCTTAATGACAGACCTTCAAAATAATACAATAGAAAAAGGCCTTTGGACTTTTGAACATAACCTGAATAACCTGAAATAAGAGTCAGTCACAGTGAGAGTTATAATATTGTATCTGCTGTTGTTTGCTTTGGTTTTTAAAGAGGCTTATAAAGCTGGAATACACGTTTTTTTTTTAATGTTTAATTGTACTTGAGAAATGATGGTAATGCATTTTTCTATTTACTCATCACAGAAATATCCCTAGGTTTGGGGTTGGGGGCCTCGCCAAATGACCAGTCTAGTGCACAATAACCTCCACAAAAATCTGACCCAGTAATCCTGTTCTAGAAGGTAGAAGGAATGCTACTCCGTATGTTAGAAAACAAATGTCATGGAAGCGTGTGGTACCTTCAGTAGTAGGTGGTACTTGAGGACCCTCTGCATGGGCACCACCAGCAGGTCCTGGAGCTTAAACTTCCCCTCCTGCACCTTCATCGTACATTCCTGGAGGAACAGCACATCAGCTCATTATGAACTCCAGCATTACAACAGGTATTGATTCATAGTTCGAACACGCATTGTATTCTCCTCCCCTGCTCACAGCGCGCTTTTGTCTCTGCGGTGTCACAATTACCCAGCATGCCGAGGGGGACATTCTTCCACTAATGAATGCGTTTCTGTATCTGCACTCTGTGACTTCGCTTTTGTTGGCGTGTGTAGACGACTCTAATTTAGGCCTGCTATGAGGAGAACAGATCATCCTTTCTTTAAAATGGAAATCTTGTGTTCAAAGATACAGAATTTGGCTATTTACAAACTGGAAATCTCAAGTTAAAGTATATAGTTAATTATAGTTGATATATATATATATATATATATATATATATATATAGTTGCCAGCATTAGGTCTCAAACAATGGAGCTCAATAATCAATGGAATAAAGGTGAAAAAGGAAAAAAAGAGATATCAATTTGAAACGTTTACTATAGATTACTGACATACTGAAGGGATTCCTTCATAAATAAGGCATTTTATGCAGGGCCGGCTCTAGCCAATTTGGCGCCCGAGGCGAGATTGAACTTTTGCGACCCCCTCTCAAAATAAAATAAGGTTATAACGCTTTATATTAAGGTGTCTCATTAAGTCTTAATAAGGTATTAATAAGCATTAATAATATGCTTGTAAAGTATTAACACACCGCTAATTATACTTTTATCTGTTAACATACTAATAGGCCATTAATAATATGCTTATTCATAGCCAACCCTAAAATGATTACCAATGCTTATTAATACTTAATTAGCACACCTTAATCTAAAGAAATACCTAAAAATAAATAAAGATAATAATTCATTATAAAATTGGGATAATAACCCATTAAATTAATTCATTAATTTCTATCTGAATTTTCTTGGATATAGAAAAAGCTAGTTTTATTTAATTTTATTATGATTATCATTGTTATATTATATTATGTTTATCTGTTCATTAAAAATAACTTAATTATTGCGCACAACAGTTATATTGGAGGAGGAAGCTCTACTTCTGAAGTAAATTTACAATTTTGTACCGCGATGTTGCGCGGCTCCCCGGAGGCATAGAAGGACCAGGGTGGGCTCGTTTGAAATCTTGGAATCTCTAGTTTCCAACAAGAAAGAAACTAGGCAGCTGCCTGGGTCGCTTTTTTGTTGTTGTGAAAAGTGAAATTTAACCTAATTTCAAAAACAACAAACAACAAAATACCCATTAAATGAGCAAACATCCTTCTGGGGAAAAAAAACTAAAGAAACATTATTTGATTCTATGAAAAAAATGAAACACATTTTTGGAGATTTGACCATTTCTTTGTTTTTAGGACAATGGGCACATGTAGCGAGAGAGAAACTGTAGGGAAGCTGTCATGCTGTTGCTATGCTATGACATCACACGCATACCCGCGATAACTTATCAACCAACGGGTGGACAAAATAATAATGTAAGGCTGACACAGTGAAAACTTACAATATTGTGTAACGTCCAGTTTGAACAACCCCATCCAGGCTCATTCGTTTATTTCTTGCCTAAATGTGACCTTTTTGGTTAAACTTTGCTATTTTCATGGGTTAATTTAGAGCAACAGGGCCCGACATCGTGAGGCGTATTTGACAAATCTTTATTAAAACGCATAGTCTGCAAATCTTTGACTTGTCAAATAATCGCTCGTTGCGTCCCTATTGTCTTGTACTTCCCTTGTGAGAGCCGCTTGCATGAAGTATATTTAACACCTCGGTCAAAACGTTCCCCAGAAACAACAACACTGTGACACATATTAAATAGGCACATTAATTATTGGAGCGTTGCACAGTACCCAGTTTTAAATTCTCCGACATTTCACTTTACACCGCACTGGCACGTCCAATTAGCAAACTAATGCGGAGTAATTTGGCTGTGAGGCAGTGCTGGCTAAATACATTTTCTTTTCTGCTGCTATTATAAGACATTGCTAATTTGACAACATATTTGTCAAATGAAATTCTCTGTACGCAGCTCTTTAATGCAGATCTGTATGACGGGATATTTTGTTTCGGGTTATATCAAATGTCTCCAATAAATTTAAAATGAATTTGAACTAGTTAAGTAGCTGTGCATTTACGTTTCTATCACCACTTTTTCTTATGAGCAATGATGTGAATCCAGCACGCATTTCTGTTTCTATTTTGCTGTATAAACATTTCATATACCTCCACTTTTATCCGAACATCGTCTCTGGTGGCGATGAGTTCGTCCAGTGTCTTCTGAGCGTTCTCCATGTGACTGCAGTACTGGCCATAGATCAACAACCTGCGACAGAGAACACGCGCTTCAAACATTCGGCGACAAATGGTGAACAGATCACTCATTCATGTGTTTCCAATGACATCGCGCATTGTTCCGGCCGCCATTTTGGCTGCTTCACTCCTCAGACTAAATAAACCCATCAAAGAGGAAACAGAACACCTTTCTCTGTGATTTTTACAGTTTGTCATGTCAACAGAGTATCAGTCGGAGTCCGTGTTTACGCTAATCAAGATGATAGCATGCTACCGGTTAGCAACTGTCAATGGCTACAACACGATAAACACGTGTGTGGCTCACATCTATGAACACTGAGGAAATACTACAGTAACAGCTCAGCTCTGACCTCTGTCACATGTTGTATGCAAGGCTAGATGGTTGGAGTGTGGCTCAGGGCTTTTTCTTGAAAAGGTCAGAGCTGAGCTGTTGAAGCTAAATGCTAACCGGTAGCATGCTAACGTCTTGAGCATCTTAAACACCGACTCACTGGTTTCTTCACATACACATGCGTCTCTGGGGATCTGTTATCTTCATGAGCAATGATTACAAGTACATACACATACCACTGTCAATCAGTTGCCATTTTCATCCTGAGTAGAGATTTTGTTACACGTTGTAGTACTGCATAATTCTACTTTGGTATTCAAAATGGCTGCCATAACAACAAAGGTCACATGAATGAAAAGCATAGGATTAAGGACACAACAATAGTGTGTGCTCAGACTGGGCTTGAACCGACGACCTTCTGATTGTCATAAAAAAAAGGGAAAAAAAACAAATTTCTGAAGCAAAATCCAGTATTCATAGGCTATTCCGTTATTCAGTCACTCTTCTTCATGCAGTATGCCCCACTAATCCCCTCTCACAATACTACGCGAACAGATTCCATATAGACATTAGAATAGAACAAAGTCAAGCTCACAGGTTATGCAGAGTACGACAAATATCAAGACAAAATATGTTAAGACGCACTGACATATAGAAAGCTCAACAAAGTAAATGTTGTGAAAGGAAACGCATAAATCTTGATATATCAATACAAAATGACAGCGTAAAAGATACACTTAAAAAGATACACATTTTCCCTTATTTACCTTATTCACATTTGCAAAACACATCGGTGTACAATTTCTCTAAATCGCACACTTTATCCAGAAAAATGGTTACGCCATATTTGACTTACTGTGTGGGGAAAAAAAGCTCTGAAAACGTTAAAGAGAAACGGTATTTCAAAGATGCACTAGGCAACTTTTTATGTATATAGTGACCCAACAGCTGTATTGTTGGTCGCCTTTACTTTCCATCCCAGTGGCTTCTATGATGCTTCAGGATCAATTTTATTTCAGGTTTAATTTTATTTCAGTTTTTTTAGGATTTCTGGCAGGTTTTTGGAATGGAATGTATATGTAACCATGGATACGGTTCAAATCAGCGGTGAAAAACGACAAAACAACTGATCTCCGAGCGTCCTATGGGCACTATGCTAACCACCCAAACATCTGCTGGGTCACTGAAAGGTCAAATACAATAACAATATAAACTTTTCTTTTTTTTTTGTTTTTTTACACAAAAAGTCCTTTAATTATTCTTAATACAGTCAACAATGTAAATGTGTCAATTCTGTTTAAGTTGTATGTAAAAAATGCACAATTATTGTTTTGTATTTTGAGTATTTGTACATACATTATGCTTTAAAGACACTTACGAATTAAATGATGAAATAAAAAGGAAAAATAATGAAATAATTCTCTATCTCCTTCAGAGCTAATGGCAAATCCAGCATTTGCAACAGTATTTCCCCCCCAACTACCAAGACTAGCGGCTGTGCCTTCGGACGAGGTACTCCACATTAATAATCTTTATTAATAACGGCATTTGAGGGGTCAGTGAAGGAGTCAGCCCGCACAGCAGGGGGGACATGCAAATGAATACGCCAATGCATGTTTTATGATTATGAACACATGCCATGCATAACCAATGACCACGCTCTGTTCCCAGGGCGGTGTTTGAATACGGGCTGTATAATTGTCCGTCCAGTGTAATCAAGGATAATTGAAAAAAAAAAATGCTTGTCTTAGTTTGTGAAACAGATATCTTCATCATGAGTACAGGATATGAAAGAGGCTGGTAGAAAGGCAACACTCACTGAATTTAAATCGTCTCAGTCTCTGTCTTAGACTATTTCAATACTTCTGTAATTGTAGTTTTTCTTAATTAGTTTTCCCCATCCATTTATTTTACATGTTGTGTAAATGAACTATAATATTGTTTATTTCTTTAACATTTTTGTTCTTCGAAACATTGGACACTGTCTCCAAATGGTTCTATAAATTAGAAGTAGATGTTGATATAGTGGTGAGCACTCTCGCCTCACAGCAGGAAGGTCCAGTGATCAATATCTGAGCCATGTGGGGCTCGACTTCATACCTGCTTATGAGGTGTTCCTGGCATGTCCCACTGGGAGGAGCATTTATGTTTTACCCAGTGGGTCAAATGACCCTCTGAAAACATAAGGCTAGCTCTCATATCTTTCTGCTAGTACATCGGGCTCTCCCCTTATTGAGCTAAAGAAGCTGCACCTTTGCTGCCCTGCCGCCGCACTTAGGTCGCATTCACACCTGGGACTCGGTTCGACTGGGGACCAACATTGTTTCAGCTTTCCAACTGGCACGATTGGCATTAACATCTCTTTTTTGTCAATCAAACCAACATTTTAAATGCAGTTCCTCTGCATGTCTGTGGGGGCGCCGTAGCAAAACTATCTACAGGAAAAACGGTGAACAAGAAACACGCCTCTCTGATCCATTAAACTCCACTTCCTTTTCCATCTCTTGTTTACATAATGGGGCGGTATCAGACTGTGGCTGTGTTGGTTTTTCATTTCACAATTTTTTATTTGACTGTGACAGTGATTACGCTCGGAACGCAGAGATCTTTTTACGGATGAAATGGGAGTTAAATGAGCCAATTCTCATCATGAGCAGCAGATGAAGCAAAACCGGAACTAAACCAGCACTAAACGGGGACTGGCGGACCCCGGAGATATGTTTTCTTCACATGAGACTTCTGCGGAGGCATTGAAAACTACATATGACGACTGAAGGCAAGGTATTAAAAAGGATCTAGCCCGATCAGAGTCCATTTGCGCATTCACAACACCTCAAACGGACCAGGCTATCCGAGCAAACGGGCCGGGATTGGGATTAAGAGGGGGTTGTGAATGCGACCTTGTACTAATGTTGGGCTAACCCACCCTTGGATGTGAAAAGAGACAGCTCTCGTGATTTACAGGGTAACATCTATTGAATTGTTTCATAATTAGGCCCTGATATTTGGGTGGGTACTCAAGCCCTCCAGCACCCACAGGATTACCACCTATTAAGAGTGAGGAGTCACGTGTCGAGTCGAGGTTGATTCGGGGGTTGGGTTGATTTTCACGCATTCCTCATATTCCAGAGCTCATACCAAGCACACAACAGAGGTATTTGGAGAAGCTTGCCTGTGGCTGGTTCCAGGACTTGACCATGTACAAGCCTCCAGCCCTCCTTGATGCTGTGTCCATTTCGGTAACCTATTTCGGGGACGCTGGTGGTGATGCTTCTCTCTGGGGGGGGGGGGGGGGGGGGGGGGCTGGGACTCTTTGCTCAGACAGACAAAGCAGAAGATGATGGTTTGCCTTGACAAAAAAAATACACAAAAGCTAAGGCATATCTTTCAAAATGCCAAACTCTACAAAACAAAGTATTTATTGAGACACAACCACACAACAAAAGGGACTGTGCTTGCCATGACCGGACACAGTCACCTGAATTATGTTCCAAACCTGCACCGTACCCCATACGGGACGCAACAGCCGCAAATACATGAATGAATGCTACAGTTGAGCTCTAAAAATAGCCCAGTCACAGTGGCGTACAGATGAGAGGCTGACACAGATTTGGCGGTGGACGAGTGCCACTTCAAAAGCCAGCAGCGAGGATTCCTCTGCTCTCTCTTAAAAGTAGGACAGCGGCGCGGCGGGACGGCCATCTCCACCGCGCAGGCACCACGGGATCTAAATCTGAGGAGAAGACTGAGAAATGCATGTGCGCTCTGTTCCATTCCCTGTACAGCGCACTACGGAGTGATCGCGCCATTTTGCCGCGGTGTCAGAGTGTCCAGGGAGTGAAAGGTAGTGCACTCCACAGTCGATGGCCACAAGACGGGGTCAATATAGACCACAATGCATTGCAAGAGTCGGAGAGGAACAACCGACAGTGACAGGTCGTCGAAATGGACACATGTGAATGAAGAAATACAGTCAGTCAAAAATAGATTTACGCAATAACCACTTAAATAAACGGCTTATTGCGTAAATAACAATTTTTTAAATAACGGTGTTTCTTCATACGACAAAAAGTTGCTCACATTCGCTGCTCACCTTGAGCTGGAGCTGTTATACGGATGACACCTTCCCTGCTTTCATTCAGTTAAACTGCTAAATGCACTGGTTGAATTCTCAGTGTTTATACAGGCAGAAGCGAGAGTCAAATTTAATGCTTTTTAATGCCACAAACAGAGAAAAGAGAATTGGACAAAACGGCAACATCGCGCAAAGAAAAAGTGACCAACTTCAGCCAAAATTGCAACTGAATGTTTTATTTAAACCATAATTGTGGTGTTTTTTGATTAACCTACATGTGAAAATAGTTGAGCAAGGCAAGTTTATTTGTAGAGCACAATTCACACACAAGGCAATTCGAAGTGCTTCACAGTTGAATAAAATTACAAGAAAAACAGACTAAATCAATGACAGTAAGAGGCAAGAGTGCAGATAAAATACTTTCAGTTTTCATATGCTCGGGTAAAAAGAGCTGTTTTCAGCCTGGATTTGAACATTGTCAGAGTCGAGGCCTGTCTCACATCCTCATGAAGACTGTTCCAGATTTTAGCTGCATGAAACTGAAACGCAGCTTCACCGTGTTTAGTCCTGACTCTGGGAACCACCAGGAGACCCCTCCCTGAAGCTCTCAGGGCCCGAGATGGTTCATACGGCTCTAACATGTCAGAGATGTACTTTGGTGCTAAACCATGAAACGACTTGTACACAAGCAGAGCTGTTTTAAATTCTATTCTCTGACTGACAGGAAGCCAGTGCAGAGCAATGTTCTAATTTTCCAATACATTTCGACGTAATGCCAATTTGAATCAATGACATTTAAGGACTTGATTTTGGATAAATTCCTTTAATGCGGCCCTTTTTTGTCATACGGTATGAGCAAAAAAGAAAAGGTTTGAACACAGCAAAATCAGTGTGGAAGGAATATTTTTTTGTCCCGCTCTCTGATTCCACTGTTCAATAGTTGTGATCCATTCCGGACTTTTCACAAAACCTAACAGCAGCTGAGTGCGGTACCAAGGCGCTAATCAAAGTCCAATTGTAATCCGATGTCACGGGCAGTTAGAATCACCGGGATTTTTTTTTTTTCCAAGTCAGTAATCAGCCAGATTCTACTACTTTGCATATCGCTAGAAATCTACGTTGTTGTTCCCTGCAAGTCAGACATTTCCTTCTGTCCTTTGACACCGGAGAAACCTGTCCAGAAGTCAGAAGTACGGATTCAATGTTTGTTTTTGTTTTTTTGTTTTTTTTCTGCCACACTGGGATGAAAACTATCCCATTCTTACACTTGATGCGGTGTTTCGGGCGCCCTGCTGTGGCCCCATCCCCGTTGTGACGCGGGCCCCCGCGGCGAACGGGCCTCTGATTAAGACATGATCCAGACCGGGGTAGACAGCTCGGCTCTCCTCGCGCTCCAACGTTTATTGAGATAAATTGGATCGGGATCAGTTGGACGACGGCGGCGACAATGTGCAGCGCGGCGAGAACCCCGCGTAAAATAAGATATCAAATGGTAATGTCGTCTGAAGGGCGTATTTTAGGGGGCGGCTGGTGACACGGAGGCGGCAGGCAGAACATTGGAGAATATGGGGCTCATTAGGAAGGTTACGAGGAATTATTGGATGGGTTTATAATGGGGCGTTAAGCTTAAAGGCGAACGGATCAAGGTGAATCTTCATTTGGAGAGCAGTAAAGCTAAGATATTGAGCCACAAAGGCACAAACGGCACATCTGGTTTTGCAATACTCTTGGACAGAAAAACAACCCATAGTTCCAATGTGGATGAAAAAAGATATACTTAATGTGTATATCGAGGGTTTGGAGCCAGAGGGGTGTAAGTGGCATTTGACAAACTTTGCCAAAACAAAATTTGACCACATTTCAATCAACTGTATTTATCAACCTTCAACCACAACATTGCAACCACATAGATACTTATATGAGTAAGTACGTAAGTGAACATATTCAAAAACTTTGCAAAATCTTGAAAATATGGCAAAAAACGTTAAATACGCCTTTTTGGCACCAAACATTTCCATTTCTTCTAAAGGAAAATAGGGCGTACCTGCTGATCAATGCAGAAATAATAGGTCAAAACATTGGTTAAAAATACTCTAACTTCATAACTTTCATTTACGATTCATCTGTTTGCTCCATAATATTCATAAACAAAAATTCTGCCTACTGTAGGCTCTTGTACTGTTCAGAGCCATACATGTATTTTTTAGAGCCAGAAGGGCGTAAGTGGACATACGCCCCTCTGGCTCCAAACAATACTTAAACTTTTGTGTTAGGTCTGTATTGTTTTGTTGCTTTATTCAATACAGGTTGATTTCTGATACGTCTTTTTGGCACACTTACGCCCCTCTGGTTCCAAGCCCTCGATATAATGACTGTTGGAGATAATCGATCACGATTATTATTTAGTTTTTCGGACTATAACCTTTTGTGGAAAAGAAGGAAATGACGTATTTAACAAAAAAAACTTGACGCTGTGAACTCCTGCGGTGTAGCAGCTTCACTCACGCCAACTTCATTCGTAGCAAGTGCACGTGTTGTTTTCCTCTCACTCCCTTCTACTTGAATCCAGAATGAATGGCATCTGTAGCGTGTGGGGTCGGACCCGGCCTTTCAGTCTGAAGTCGCGTTGCAAAAGATCAGATATGTATCGGGGTTTGGGACCGCATGTCCAAATGGCCTCTGGGTCGCGTTTCAAAACATCGGATCTGCCGTATAAAAATATCAGACACAATGTTCCGTCTTTATAACCAGGATGTCAGTTCAAATCGTTGTGTTTACAGACACCATCCATCCAAACAAAAGACCTGACGGCGTAGACTCCTGCTCAGCTTGGGTCCACAGCGGTCGCCCTGTAATTAGTGACTCTATGACAACAGAAGCATGACATTCAGAACTACGGGGGGTCCATCAGCTCTCCCCACACCACCCACTGACTGACACTTTCGACTCGGAAAACATGTTTAGAATCTAGGTCACACGCAATGAGACGATTTCATGAGGTAGGTCAAGAGGAAGGAAATGAGTTTAGAAATGCAATGATTATGAAGTCTGTGTAAGCTCTCAGTCGTACAGGAGTTGTCCATCTTCAATGAAGGTACTTGAGTCATCTTCTGTACCTCGGTAGTTGAAGTCTCGAACGTTTCGTCTCGCATCCAAAAGGCTTTGTCAGCGGACTAAGGTTCAACTTTTAGATAAAGACCACAGCCCAACTCCTCCTCTCAAATCACCGCTACTCTCACCTTTGAAGTAGAGCGTCTCCAACGACCTACCCACCCCAGAGTATTGATCTGTCCTGTCCCCTTCAAAGCTGATCACTGCTAATTACCTGCCTATTGTTCTGTTGTGGGCTGAGGCGCCGTCTCATTGGACTGGCAGTGCCCTGTCGGCGGTCTGCGAAGGAGATTAGAGTAAACTGGAGAAATATGAGAACATATAAGAACATTATATTGGAGAAACGAAACAAGTATTACAGAAGAGACTCTATCAACACCGAAGAGAAAGCTCAAGCGGCCCCCAGTCGGCTGTGCACCTCCACCTCACAGCTTATAACCACTCCTTTGAGGACGGGGGAAGTCAACATTTTAGCAGAAGAACCTTGGTTTGAACGAGGAGTAAAAAAAAAAAAAAAAGTATTTTTTTCCAAGTAAGAAAGTTCCTCCATGAACCGGAATGCTGGTCTCAGATTATAATTTTTTTTGTGTTGGACAGGTGTTTGAGGATCACATATACAAAAAGTATATCTAGATGCTTTTGTTGGTTGGGGAATGCCGTGATTATCTAAAACAACTTCCAATGAGTTCTGTCTGTCATGCGTTTGTCACCTTTAGAACCTACTCTTCAGTGTATTAACTCCCTTCAGCGTGTCATCAACAAAACAATATACTAAAAGAATGTCTCAAGTCTCAAAGCTCTGGTGGATGTTTTTGAAGTGGAACGTAGGCGGGAGAGCTTCCTGGTTACGTAGGGCCGCATAGTTTAGGTGGCCACCTGTAAACTGGTTGGCGATGATTAAATAGAGTGAGGATGTCTTGACAACACTTTGAACAGTTGTCCAGTGAGATATTAAGTTTACCTAATCATAGATGAATGATAAAAAAAAATGATGAGAGATGAGCTTGGTGTCATGGTATAAAGCTCTAAAAAGGAGTGCTTTGTTTGGATTTTGGTTGATTACTATAAAAGTAAAGGATCAAGCTCGCTCCCCTCCTTCCCCTGATTGGACCCGACAGGCCGGTTTACAGGAAAGCTCATCTCTTAGTTGCTGAGATCCGCAAAGGGAGGGACTTAAGAAAAAACAACGACTTTACATCAAATTCCAGGCCCAGGCGGTCAATCATATGAATCTATTCAATTAAAACATTTTAGCGCAATTTGGCGCCCCCTCCAGCAGATGGCATCTTAGGTGGGTGCCTATGCCTAGGGCTGGCCCTGTTGGCCATCACGCTACACGCAATATGATCTCCGACTAATAAAATTTTTTTTTAATTTATTTTCAATAGATCAATATATAGTAAATAAGAGTATAGAATGGTACAGGCTGGACATGTGAGGGAGTTAAACCTACATGACAGGCACTTCACACAGGCCTGTATGGAAAAAGGGAAAAGGAAAATAGTGTTCTGCTCTCTCGTTATGGAGCTGTGGTGGGTCATTCCCGCAAACTGTGCGGTTTGTACTTCCTCTCCTGTGTTCCTTCTCTGGCTCCACAACCCCACAGGCTCCCATAATGAGAATGCCACTGTGCATGTGTATTGTTTAAGGCAATTTGCAGTAACCGTGCCCCCCTGCCTTTTACCAAGCCCCTATACTCCCCCCCCGTGTCAACTTCCCAAGAAATCTCCAAGCAAACCAGAAGTGACAAGCCACGGCGCAACGGCTAATACCCGGTGACACGCGGCATGGAGACCCCCTCACCTCCACTCAACACTTCCAGCCCTCAGTAAATGGAGCGTACACCCCATAATATTCTTTGTAGTGGGGCCGTGATTGGAATATCAGGAGGGCAGGTTTCTGGGGAAATGAGCTGGGGGGTTTCCAAAATGAGCGTATCAACAGCGGCGCACTTGGGTTTATAGGCCATTGGTGGGACAGTAGATGTGTTCTCCTCAGCGGAAGTATTTTGCGTGAAGTGACGTGACAGAGAGGTCAATTTTGTTTAATGTTTTTTGCTCGAGCGCTTGTGCTGTTAAGCGGATTATTAACATATTTATCACACACCAATAAAGTCAAGCCATGATCGGGTGGATGTTTTTTCACAGCAAATTGTTAAAGAGTAAGATAAGCCTTTATTGGTCTCACAATGGAGAAATTCACTTACATTACTTACATTCAGCAAGAAAAAACACTCACAGGTCGTGCAGAATAGACAGGAAATGTCCGACCAATTAAATAGTAAATAGAGGGATCTTATATACAATGACTACAAAAACTTTAGGAGGCGGAAAGTATAAACAATTAAAAAATAAAACAGGCAGTTGAAGCTTCGCTAACGTTAGCATATGTAGCATAGAGATAGCATAGCTTCCTGGTTAGCATAGTCCGTTTTATAAGTATTTTATGGGCTGTTGAACCACGTTGCTCCTCTCCAAGTCTCTGTATCTTTATTTAGTAGAAAAATATAATCATATTAAAGTAGTATTTAAGCATTTGTCACATGGCGTCATTTGTCAAATTGCTTTTTATAGCCAGACTAGAGGGCGCTGTATGCTGGTACTGATATATAATATGTGTTATGGCGTTCCTCTTCTTTTCCAATAATAATTTTCTCAGTTGGACTGAAGACATGAGGACAGGGCACATTTGAATCGTAATAAATCATAGAAATATAATCATAAACCCGCTGATCTGAAAGACAGAGATGTTAGCTTTGATCTGGGCCATTTTAGGGCTAACATGCTAAAGCCGTTTGTTAGCTAGCTTACAGTGTTCGTGAAGTGTACATTCAGGGGTTATTTGTCACAAAACCTGAGGGGTCATTTGTCACATGGGGAATAAATGGTGGGACATATTTTTCAAATATGTTTTTATGATCACTTTTTTTTAATATTATATTTTATAGAGGCTATATGTTGGGGTCATTTTGATAAATTTGTACATTTTACACCTCAGAGCATTTTGCAGTTAATTCAAATGAGTGTTATGACTGTTATAAGACGTATTTTGTCCTTTCATCTCAAAAAGCAAAAAAGTTTAATGAAAAAAGGTTAATCAAATTTCAATTTAACATCAAAAACTCCATTGAAAACAACCCCACACATTGTGACATTGGGGCACATTGTCAGTCGATTTTGTTGTGTTTGACGGTTAATAACTATTTATCTCAATATGACGAAGAGAGTGAGGTCTTCAAGCTTTCATTTAATGCAGGTCTGACTCTTGTGGGATTTTCTATTCATGAGCAGCGAACTCTAGAAAAAAAACATTTGACAAATAGCCCCGGTCTCCCCTAATGGTGGAGAAAGTTAGGTTTTTCCTTCTTATTTATTTCCCCCTCTGCCTGCTTCAAACATGGCCGGGCATTTGCAAAGTATCTGTATCTATACTCCTGGTCAATGAATCAGTCTGAAGAATTTGAGGAGAGTTCCAGGGACCAGCACTGCACTTGCCACCTTCTCCCGACAGGTTACACCAATGTGAATGTGACCCATTGATGGATAGATAGATAGATAGATAGATATACTTTATTGATCCCGAAGGAAATTATTCATCAGTCCCTTGCTTGTGTGAATGTGAGCAAGGGACTGATGAATAATTTCCTTCGGGATCAATAAAGTATTTATCTATCTATCTATCTATCCATCAATGGGTCACTTGCCGAACACACATTTCCCTATGACGTCAAAGAAGTACACCTTGACCATGGCTTTCAGCGGAGTTTGCAGCATGCTGAATGACAACACATGCCAACCACGTTCAATACATTCACACTTTGACACCCAGAAAACCACATTTATGCAGACATTCTTTGGGACCTCTCCAAAGTGAGCGTATCATCAAGAGCCCTCGACCAATTAATTCAGAATCCACTCACAGGAGCACGGACGCGGTCAAGATAAACCGGTGGCATTCAGTCCGGCGACAAATAGAATCCTTTTACCCGACGTACAAAACAAAAAGACCTGTACAAGCACATTGTCGTAAAGGTCACTCCAGCTTACAAGCTGATAACCAAATTAATTATGCCCATCCAAAGGTAATGCGAGCCGGGCCTGAGTGGCTGCAAAATCCCCTGGTCAGTGTGGGCCATTGACTGCGTAGACAAGAGGCTGGTCCGCCTGTCAATCACACGCAAAAGGTAAAAGAGCTCACGACGCATCTGCAAACCTAATGAATGTGGGCTTTAAATAACCCAGACGCGCTTTTTTTTTCAGGATGAACAACAATGACGGGTGGCCATCAGTCAATGTGTTAATGAAAAAATGAGGTGTGAGATAATGCCAACTGTGAAAGGCTACAGATCAAGGCAAGTTTATTTGTAGAGCACAATTCATACACAAGGCAATTCAAAGTGCTTCACAGAGAAGCAAGAGCCTCTTTCCTTAAATTGTGGCAGAAAGTTTTATTTACAGAAACCCTATATAAAAAGGGTAAAAGTCGGACCCATTGCAAGATTAGCGCAATTGAATCAGAACACGCGGCTCTCAGCAGATGTGTCTTAGATAAGTTACCTGCCGTTACCCTAAAATAAACAGAACTTTTCACGAAAGGGCCAAAGAGCCATAAGAGCAGAGGGGAAGACGCACAAGTGTTTCCTCCTCCTCAGCCTACATGTCTACATGCCCCACAGTTCAGACCTCTTCCTTGGACGATGTTATCCGCGTTTGCTTGTGTGCGAGCTTAAAGATTCCCAACCACTGCCCAACGAGATCAGAGCTCGCCGATCTCGTTGCCTCCTGTGTCGAGACTACGGGGAGAGTCTGGATCTGTTAATCTACGTCACGCCCGGGCTGCGGTGTTATGTCCCTACGAGCTGAATGAGGATAAGCACTGCTGACTGACATACATACGGTGAAGCACTTGCTCAAGGGCACAAAGGGACATGAGCAGGCAGTTCAGCGATGGATATACAGGACAGGAGGAGCAAGAGCGCTGTGTCAAATAGACTTCATTTTGAGTTACTTTGCTCTTTTGGGTCATTTTCTCCCAGAAGTTTATGTTACGTGTAGGGCTGCGAAATTAACTGCAACTCGTGGTTTGTTATTGCTGGAGGTTTTTGATCTTGTACAGAGAGATCATGGACCCAGTGACTGATATTAATGATCGTTTTTGTAATTCATAAATTCATAAACCTGAAAACAACCACAAAGGTTGCAATTGTTTAGAGCAGGGGTCCTCAAACTTTTTTCTCTGGGGGCCACATTATCGTTCCTGACTGTGATGGGGAGCCGGGCCGGGTTGGCTATAACATAGAATTGTATGACCCAGACCAAAATGCAGCAGGCCTCATTATGAAGTAGAGATTACTCGCCTGGCACAGTCGTCCCCACGACTATATCCACACGATCAACACTTGATTCCAGGCACATATTTGTTTAGCTGTAGTGATTTGCAAGAATAGTGATCAAGTCATCCCACTTTGTTTAAATTTGAAATACCACAGGTATTACATTTATTTGTATTTTTAAATAAAACATCATTGTGTAATGTGACCAAAGTAATAACTGCTTACACTTGCCTTGTGCTTTACAAACCCGTGTCACAAGTTTCTCAAAGTTCACTGTGGTCATTATTCATTCACTCCACACTCTGTGGTGGTAAAGCTTCATTTACCACATGGCTATAATGTGTTGTTTATATCCTGATCTCTTATGTCAGTGGCTCTGCTGGACATGTGTGGAATTCTTTTTTATTTATTTAAGTAACCCCCTAGTGGCTGGAATGAGTATACTGGTTATTTAATAAAAACAAATAATAACTCCGCACAGGTATGGACTAAAGACGTACTTTTTTTTGACATACTCAGGGATTTGTGCTTTACAAGTCAGGGGCCGGGTTAAATCATCTCGCGGCCGAATCCGGCTCGGGGGCCGTAGTTGGAGGACCCCTGGTTTAGAGTATCAACTAAACCAAAATATCTGGTATTGTGTTATGTGTTTAATCTAATCCTGTTGATTAAACCGACATGATTCAAAACCTACAGTGAGGTCCACACATATTAGGACAGTGACCCAAATGTTGTCATTGCATTATCCGCATTATTATTATTATAGGATAGAAAAATGACAAAAAAAATACATATAAATAATATTTGGTATTTGTGGACACAACTGGAAATCATGCAGTCCGATTACTTGCACTGTATCTCGCACACCACTATATTCTATATTTCTATATTTACACGCACTGTTGCATCACCTGGACTCCATGTTTTCCCGCTGTTCCTAAGTTGACACTGTTTTTCGTCAAAGTCCACAGGTGTGCTCTGCTCCTCGGTGCACTTGCATGGAGAGGTGTGCTGTGACTCATATCCACACAACAAAACCACAACAAAGTCCAAACCTACCATCAATGTTAATAAAATCACCACCACTCAATCCGGATGAAAGATCTGATTGGGACTCAATTATCACACTATATGCTTTTCTTGACTTTGGGAAACTTTCCTACATTTGACACTTGACACTGCACATTTTAAGTATGTACAAAAACAATGAACATGTAAAAGAAAGACGTGTTTTCTGACCTTTCTTTAAAATCCAGGAAGATCTTGCCCAGTCCGCTGCCTCCGCTGACCATGCTGAGGTCGATGGCTCTGAGCAGGGCGAAGTGCGTCTTAATCACATCCTGAGGGAGGAAACAATGATACTTGACTGAATGAAACCAAAGAACTACCGTAAGTGCTAATCTGATGAGCTGCAGTCTAAACCCCTAAGATAAGGTACGTCTATTCTGATCTCAAAAACTTACCAACCAAATGGAAGATCATTTCAAGACACTTTTTATTATTGATGTAGCTTTATGTGACCAGGAACGTCCCCTGAGACTTCAGAATCTCTTTTCCAAGGGAGTTCTAGCCCCAGAGGGAAACCTATTGTGCATACTTTGCTGATTGTGGAGCGTGTTGTTGTTAAGGTGTTAGTTGCCGCTCTGTGTAAATATTCAAACGGGGTCATAAATAGGGGCGCATCTGGTAGAGCGGGTCGTCTCGTGATCGGAAGGTTGGGGGTTCGAATCCCAGCTCCCGCAAAAATGCACACTGTCGTTGTGTCCTTTGGAAAGACACTTCACCCTACTTGCCCCCCCGAACACTGGCCCACGCCAGCAGCTCGCTGCTCCTACAGCTCGCCCCTGCGACATTGAGGATGGGTCAAATGCAGAGAACAAATTTCTCTAAAAAAGAGATTTCTCTACAGAGATTAATTTAAGGATAACTTAAATCACGAAATTCACCCACTGTCAATGTGGTCTGGTCATTTACCGCCAATTGTAAAATATGATCGGCGCTTCCGTGCGCCATCCGTGAATTGTTATTGAGAGAACATCCGCTTCCCAAGAGTGACGCTCCTCGCTAACGACATGCAACAGCAAATAAACAAATCAGTATGAGCTAGGAATGCACCGATCCGATACTGGTATCTGGTATCTCTGCAAATGTATTTTTGATCGCCGTGCAAAATGCCGCTGCTAGCAACAGCATGCTAAAGCTAGCGGAAGCATGCTAATGCTAACGGCAACAGAACCTATTATAAAAATACCTAAAGTGGCCTAAAAAATACAATCGGCCACCAAGTGTTTTTATTTTAGCTCATGAAACGCTGTTAAAGAATAACTGATAAACGATATGTGTGATGCACAAGTTGTAATGATCAGATCACTTTATGTGCGTTGCTTATATTCATATAAATAGCTTGTCTCAAGTATAGTGTCAAAAATTCAGTGATCGTTAATATCAAAAACATTGTTTTTCCCATTAGATCTGTAACATCATGACAATGAAAGATAAGACTTTACTGATCTCACAATGGAGATATAAGGACCATTCACTTTTTCACTCAGAGAAAGAAACTTTTAAGAAAGTCTCTTGGTATCGGTAAATATCGGCAGATTCTCAAACCCCAGTATCGGTATCTGTATCGGAAGCAAAAAAGCTGGATCGGTGCACGTCTAGTTAGAGCGTGTATTTTTAAGTAAACTTGTGCTTCCGTTGCTTTTGTTTTGTATCATTTTCCCGGTTTATTCTACATTCTTCCACTCTTTGCATTCACCCCGGGGTCAGACACATATATTTGGCTTAATGTATTGACTATTTACGGTTCTTAAACTCTCGCTCACCTCCAGGTTGACAAAGATGGCGTCCATTTCCTGCGGCGTCAACACCTGCTTCAGGGGGATCATGTAGTTCTGGAGTAGACATGGAGAGAGAAACATAGTCATCACTTTAAAATGCATTGACTGTGTCTGTGTCTACACGCTTTTGAAAGAGCAACAATGCAATCGATAGTTAATGCTACATGTTTCTCAACTGGTTGGTGGCGTGATTGAGAAAATTAGTCCCGGCTCAAAAGCTTTCACCCTTCTCTGTTGAGGATAAGTCAATCCGTTATTTAAATTGTAGACCCACGACTCCAAAAAGGACATGTCCAAAACACTTCTCTGAAAAGGAATTGAAGGTGAATTTGTCTTTCACATTTGACCCGTCCTTTGCCCTTTCCATGCACATGCAGTCTGCGATTATTTAGACCTTAATGTTGGTGTTGGTTTAGCCGTTTCCAGTTTTCACAAAATGGTCCGTGTTACCCGGATCTTTATTTCAAAACATATACAGACAATCTAGTTAGAACTGCAACAGAGATCACAATTAAGTCATCCGGACTTGCCGACTTCCATGCTTGTCACGTCCCATCATCGAAACGAGAACAAATAGATCAACTAAGAAGCAACACAGACATGACGGCTTTATTAACCCCAACTCAATTAAGCCTAACGGGCCCGCTGATCATACCCTGGTTATTTATGCCGCGCAAGGCTCGTGCCGGGCGAACGCTCAACACACAAGATGCACATTTGACTTAATGAAATTAGCCGAGCGCATGATTTGTGGCGCTCTGAGAATGAAGTCTGCCCAAAGTGCAGGAATGCGCCAGCAGCAGGAGGAGAGCTTTATTAGGCCGACTGCTGAGGGGAGAGAGCGAGATTCTATTACGGCAAAAACGTGACGACTATATATAAGCTAGGAGCTAGTTTTGAGGACGTACGGGCGAGAGGTTTCCAACTGTGCTGTGTTAGGGTGTGACTGATAAAGATTATGTTCATCCTTTTACTGTTTGAGTGTCAGAACACGTTTTCAAAATATGCGTCCAATATAAATCCAAAATAGATTTAGGTTACAGATTTGTATCAGTAAATTATCTGGGAATCGAGCGAGTTGACGCGATGGGTGAGTGCTCATTATTCCGCCGTGCCAGGAACATCCAGTTATCGTATCCAGTTCTTTGAAACAATTACAAGTAAGGGATAATGCACGACTGGACTCCGCGTCGTCCAGCTATTTCTGACAATGGACGCCTCCACGTGCATTATCCGGCTTATACCGTGGTCCGGCTAACTGAGACTGTTCATTGGGGCCGGTTTGCTTATTTTTTTTTAAGTCCTGGGCGGGAGTTATTTCACTTTTTAATTAGTTTGACCTGAAACTAGTTCCAGCTCAATTGTTTACCGTTACTATGGGAACAGCTGCAGTGGAGTGATATAGAACGTGAATTATTTAACCTTTTCCGGGCTAGGTGTACAATACATTATCACTTTTTAACGGACACCTTCCAGCCGATTAGAGTCGAGTATTCACCCAGACCATGGTATAAAAAATAATACAATATTTCTACAGTTGGGTCTAGATCGAACGGAGGAACCCCGCCTACAGGGATTGGACAACAAGGACCGGGATGGTGTGTGAACTTGGCCCGTCTGCTGTGGGACTCCCATCGGCCCTTGGTCTCTATAGCCTGTCCGTCCATGAGAGTGGATCTCACCTTCTGTGGTTCTCCCCGAGGTTTCTCTTTTCTCCCCCTGGGTTTTTGAGTTTTTCCTCGCCGTGCGGGAGAGTCTAAGGACAGGGGACGCCGCTCATCGCCACCTGCTGCCGACTCTTATTTGGACATTATGTTTGCCTGGATACTTAAATCGCATGAACTTTACATTGTCTTATTTACTGTTCTGTTTTAATGCCTCAATGTTCGGTGAAGGCCTGTGAGGAAACTCCTGTTGTTGCACCGATTTCCTCCTGTTTTCAAACCCTAGTAGAGTAAGCAGTTGACTCAATCAATGGTTTTGTATAGTCCCATATCACCCTTTAAGTTAAAACAGAACCCCGCCGTTTCCTTTAGCCTGAATGTGATAAATACTTCTCCTAAATCGCCCTGGTTTGTAGGGCTTTCCCGTAACAGCAACAGTGATAAGCCTGTATGATATTTGTGCCACAGTCAATAGCTGACATTCGCTCATCAGCCTTACCTTACCCATCGCCGATCAAAGAACCTCGAGCTCCTCACCACCGTCACCAAAGAACCTAAAGCGGAAGCTCTCACCTTCTCGATGTCCTCCAGAGTCTTGTAGTACTTGGCTTCTGTCTCCTGGATCTCCACCAGGCAGCAGTTTCTCTTGTCCTCCTCCGTCATACCCATTTTCTATAATAACAAGAACATCAGAGCTTAAAACAATTATAAGAAAGTGTGAGATCGTTGGCAAGTGTGACTTTTTTCAGTGAAGGGGACGTGTAAAGGTCATGCAGACTTTAAGTGACGTACAATTCCACTGCAATGGCATGATAATGTGTTTACAACATGAGAGAAGAACGTTTTGAGGATTAATTGTTGTAGTTTTTTGAGGTTTTTGTGGTCGAAGCAGGGTGCGTTAAAAAAGTATATGAGCCTCATGCATGTAAATAGGCCACACTGGATTGTTAGCCTGGCTATCTGTCTTTTAAACAATAAGCTAGTTCATTCATTCTTTTTCGAAATCAAATCCTGCATCATTCATAACTGACACCAAAACATCTCTCGATATACATTTTGGTTTAAAGAAGAAAAAAAGATCTGATGAAGGCTAATGCCGAAACGTAATCACTATCATTACAAATTTGGACATCGGCTCATGAGTGTGCGATGTTGTTTTTTGATTTATTAAAACATCTCTCACCTTTGATTAACAGAGTTTAATGATTTATTTAGCAGAATACACTCTTGTACGGTTAAGCTGCCATGTTTGTTTTAGATCGGACACAGACCTTGCATTTATCTGACTTAGCTGTCAACCATGCCCATCGTAACTCACCGAGATAACCCCAGGTTCAAGGCTATACATATTTGTACAGAAAAAAAAGCAAGTAGTCTGGCTGGCCAAACTACTGGATTGTAGCTACTGGATAATCTCATTCATTCACCAGTGCACACACACTGTAGGCGAGTGAAGGAACCACCAGCACAATGCACTGACCGCTAAACTTTGAATGGGTGAACAATGAGTCACAAAATCCTCCTCTCCCGAATACGTGCCTAGTCACCGTTGAGTCGGGTTGTGCATGCTAAAAAAAAAAAAGACCACTCGATTCTACCAGAGATCGAGAGAGTATTTATAAGCTGCTGTGGATGTTAGCACTAGCTGTGTTAGCATTAGCATTGCAAGCAGCCTAATTATTTTTAATGAAATCAAGGTTAATGACTGTACTAGAGAGATGGTATGGCCTTACAGCATGACCCAATATGATACATGACAATGCTGACGAACTACTGCTTCACACCACTAAAGTTGTAACAAACTGTACACCATTACAATTGGAGAATGAGCACATTTGGCGGCCGACAGTTCCCCCCCAATAACCCAAAAGTGGGGGTAATGGCGCGGTGCATGTCTGATTCTAGCTTTCCGTGAGCATCTGCAGCCAAGCCAGGCCCCATCTGGTGTGTGACGTCACCCGCAATGCAGTCCCCCGTCAGCCCGCTGGCAGGGCACACCGGGCGCATAGCTGGCCGCTCATACTCAAGGGAAGGCGGGCGTTTTTGTGGGAATGAAATGGTTGATGCGACAGAAACACTCACCTGCATGTATCTGATCTGCAGCGTGAAAGAAAGCAAGGCAGGAAAAGTTCACAAGGAGGTTATACATTTGAAATAGTACGGTCGAGGCTTTGTGCAACTGAAGGAAAAGGGTAGCGCGTCCCAGCCAGTGCAATATCGGCAGCAACAAGTTGGTTTGTAATCAGATGGAACATTTGGGTTAAGTTATTGACTGTCCAATCAATAGCACCTCTTTTTAATACATTTGTGACAAAGAAAAAATGAGACGGCTCCTAATAACCGCACGAGTAGCTCACCATGGGTTGTCGCACTTCCACCTTGATGATATCCTCATAGATGTCATCCCCATCGTCATCACACGGCACACAGTCGTAGATGTCATCTTCACCCAGGTCATGCTCACTGCGAGGAGAAACAAGAAACGTGTTCAGAATATGTATAAATGTAAAGTTTTGTGGACATGAGGACGCCCAAGTTCTTTCAAAATTGACAATACAATATGATATGACCCAAAGCATATTGTCACTCAACACAAAAATGCCAAGTCAAATTCCGTCCAATTCAGAGATACAGAAATGTGTGGGGTTTGCAGGTTTCCCCCGGGTAGTGTGGTTTCCCCACATGTACAGTGAGATTCCGAATCACAGTGGGGCTTTCCTGGTTAAATAAAGGATGAATAAATACAATTCCTATGTTTCGTCTGCCTGATAATGCAATTCATGCATTACTAAAGGCCTTAAAAGGAACAGGCCACCGTTTTTCCATATGGAGATATTATGTTCTTACCTTAGCTTAGACGAATTGATGCGTACCTGTCTGGTCTTTGTGCGTGTGCTCAGTCACGTTGTTAGCATTTAGCCGCTCCCAGAAAAGGTACAGCTCACAAACAACATTTGCGTGACTGAGCGTACGCACAAAGAGTCTAAGCTATAAGTCTTAAATAGGACTAAACCGTGACTGGTAGTTCTGGGAACGACAACCCCAAAAAAAGGACAAAACATAAATAAAGCAGTTTAAGTACGTTAAAGTTATACTTTATTAATCGCTGGGGCAACTTGTAGGAACCCAGCTCATGGTCAGAACCACCTGGCTGGAGGATTAAACCTATTCAAACTCCACACAGAGAGGCCCCCGTCCGACCAGGGATCAAACCCGGAAACTTGTAGCTGTGCAGCACAAGCTCTAACCCCTGTGCCACTGTGCCCCCGACCAAGAACCACTGTAGTAAGCCTCTGCTAATCTCAGAAAACAGTGCAGCATAAAATAGACGTACATCCAATTCAAACAAAATGACATATCACCCTCAAATATAATAAATATAATCAGTGAGCCTTTATTAGGGATATACTTTTGGATTGTGGGCCCGAAATGATCAGAACAGGTGACACTGTCTGGACTTCATGTCAGGTCTTTGTTTTTGAGGAACAGCCAGAATTTCATCAAGCAACATAACCCATTATCTATTCCAAACAGTGTTGAAAAGCTCGTGGCCTCCAGCAGCTGACGACCTTTAATTATCCGCCGGCGCCTGTGTGAAGGCAGACTCATGGAGAGGCCCCTGGAGCTCGGGGCTCATGATCTGCATAAGTCATGATTGTTTGGAGAGGAGCTGACGGGGAAAGGATTCCACAGCGGGGGAGAGACATTAGCATCGATGTGCGTATGCGATAAAGAGTATTGTATGGTTGATCTTTCGTACTCATGCCACTGATTTGAGTAAACAGGGGAGGGTTATGAGATATCTAATCGCATTGCTCTGTAGGTGGAATAAGTTGCACAATAAAACGTTTTATTACAAACAATGAAAGAGGAAACAAAACACGTTTCACAAGTTTTCGGGGTCACTTTCACAGAAATGCAACTTGCATGTTTATGAAATTGATGCACATGTTTTATAATTAGATGCACAGCGAGGTTTACAATATACTAAAAGGATTGCAGAATTTTGTTCCACTACTGGGAAGAAAAATGAGGTATAGTGCCTTTAAATCAAGGTAAAATATTGTTAATTAATAAAAAAGCCCCTCCTGAAACCGCCACCTTAACGTGGTGGAGGGGTTTGAGCGCCCAAATGATCCTGGAGCTCTGTTGTCGGGGGCTTCGTGCCCCTGGTAGGGTCTCCCATGGCAAACAGGTCCTAGGTGACGGGTCAGACAAAGAGCGGTTCAGAAGCCCCTCCCTTATGAGAGACCAACAGGCCCGGTTAGAACCATGAGGCCGTCCTTCTGTGGACCCACCACCTGCAGGAGGAGCCATAGGGGCTGGTGCAGCTCCAACAGCTGCCCCCACGACCCGGCAACGGACAAGTGGAAGAAGATGGATGGAACTTTGATAAAAAAGAAACGAGGCAATCCATCTAAGTTGCTCTAAAGTTAAAAAGCAATTTGTGTTGTATTTTTTTTAATCCCAAAACTACAATTGCCAGATACAAGTATTCTGTGTTAGCGTTAGTTGCAGTGCGTACGTTTTTACCAGAGTGGGAGCAAGTCACTAAATGCAAGTCCCAAGCAAGTCCAAGTCAGTTGGTCCTGGGGTCAAGTCAAGCCTTGCTTTGGCTGACAAGTCACCTCAAGTCGCAAACGCCAGCCTTAAACCTAATTTTCACTGTTGGACTAAAATGGTTAATCTAAAACTAAAAGACGTTTTCTCAAGATTAAGCCATTTTGAAAATTTAGGCTAGTATCAAACTTTTCAAAATCTAATGGATTTGGATTTTAAGTCTAATTAATATTCAATTGCCAAATTTCGGCCACGGGGCCTACTTCAGAAAAAAATAGTCTAAATGAGTCTTTTAAACCTTAGCTGCTTTTCCATGCAGTCTAAAAGATTAATACTATAATAATATTTTTGATTTTTGTTTGTTTCTGACAGTTTTTCTGTCAGCGGTTCCCTTATAATGCCCCAGCCCCTGTATACTCGGATTCGCCCCAATCTTGCCGTCACCGGGCTCTGTGTGGCCACGTAAAACAGCTACTAAATGCTGTAACGCCTTAAAACACCAAACCGCTCCTAAGATTTTTGTCAATTAATCCAGCTCTTACCACGTCATGCCTCTGGAGGCTGCCTGTCTGCGCCGTAGCATAGAAAACTTTTAATACATCCAAAGAAACACGCTTTACCTCCTGCCTTTTAGCGCTGTATTGATTCGACGCGCTGTGTCGGCTTGTGGCTAATTACCATATGTAAACATAAAAGCGCTGGTTTTACACAATGAATCCTGTTCTTTCAACAGCTTCTGCTCCCTCTCCTCCATTTGTGTGCAGGTGCTCTCCTGGCTGGCCCCTCCTGATCTGCTCCTGGGTGTGGCTCCTCCTCAGCTGCACCACTTAAGGAGATTGGCTGCATGTGGTCCAGGTGTCTCAGCCCTGCTCCGGCCTGGTCTCCAGCCACCCTAGCACCTTTTAGCACATATTTATTGTTATTCCTTTAATAAAAATTAGCGTTCAACTACCCTTTTTTTTGTGCTTACCTCGTTTGGCCTGTCACTTCATAGAGCCAGTCGTGACAACAATAAATATAATGTGACAGCAAGTCATTGAGAGTCATTGGCCTCTAGTCACAAACAGGCAAGTCTAAGACAAGTCAGGTCTTATAATTGCAAAAATAGAAATCCGAGGCACACAGAATCAGCGGTCTGGCAGTCTTTATTAAATGCCAACGTGTTTTGACTCCCACACGAGTCTCCGTCAAGTCAGTCAAAGTCAAGTCTTTTTGGAGCATTGGTCAAGTAAGTCTCCCACCACCTGTTTTTTACTACTGCCCTTGAAAGGCCCACAAGCCGCCAGGGCTCCATTTCTCAGCACGGGCAAATGTTTATACTGCCAGCATCAATAAGGAGACTGAAGCTGTTGTAGAACGACAGAAGCAGTAGATGCCGCCCAGCCCTACACACCTTCAAGCTGGGCCTAATTGTTCTCCTATACTCCAGTCAAGTGCGGAGGCCATTGACGCGGAATATTCCCTGGACTTGGACTGTGCAGTGGAATCGTTCCTGTATTGACGACGCTGAAACTGGAGGTAAGAACTTAATTAAAGACATGGCCAATTAAGAATGAAAGAGTGAAGATGCGGAGGCCGTAACGATTGAAATCAACAGGAGGAAGAGAGTCTCACCGATGCATCCGGAGATAATGAGGGCCAGGCATCAATACACCTCCCAACAGCGAATCGAAGCTACAGAGATGATAACGATCGATACGGCGGATTGGAGATTAGCGGAGTACTTATGAAGCTATGATCTTTTTATCTTGATTCAAAAGCATGCGATGTGTGGTTGTTTTTTAATGCAGCAAAGGAATCAATCCGGCAATTAGTTTACCCTTTTTATTTCTATGGGAAATCAGTTACAAAGATCGGGACATTTTAAGTACAAGCGTAAGAGCCTTTCTTTGCTCCTTTAATACATTGTACTGACTTGTTTAAAACACAAATGTGGCTGCAATGACCTGGTTTCTCACACTTTCCAACTGCAACGTCCTCTGTCTCGAACCTTTATTCCCAAGCTACAGTTTAGAGCAGCGGTCGGAAGAGCATGAGCGACTGCATTGAATCTGAATAAATGACATATGCCTATATTTAAGTTTGTTTATCAAGAACAGCAGACTGAATGCGAGTGTCGGGAATAAAGTTTGGTATTGAAAAAAATGTAAGCACATTAAAAGCAGGTTCCCAAAAAAAATAAAAATAATAATTTTTAGATCCAAGTTTTGTTGCTGTTTGTCCAGGGATAGGATTAAAGGAGGGTTGTTTCAGTTCAAATAAATGCTGAAACCCTATCTTTACCCCCAATTTCTCCTTATTTTTGCCCCATTTTTTCCCAAATTTCCCACACATTGTTCCCCATTTTTTCCACACATTTCTGGACATCGGAGACGAGCCCCGATTCATTCAAGCCTTTATTTAACCAGGGGAAAAACCGAAATGAACAATTACATATACACATTGACACACATTATAGCATCGTCATTTCAGTTAAAACACTGACACGCACAAATATGAGGGAAGGAGTCCCAACACGGCCTTATCGATAAAAGTATTCCAATGGATTCAACGGCGCAAAGAAAGAGAAACCGATATAGTGAATTTGCATATCTTCCACATATTATAGTTTCCCGGTCCTACAAATATTTTAGTATAGGTATTGGAAAATGTATTGTTCAGGTATCGGTATCGAAAACCAAGTATTGTTAAAGCAGTAGTAAGTAACTCACGCCCCTAGAGGCCATAAGCTCCACTGCAGGTGTCGTAGCATGTTGCGTTTTTTTACTCATTAATTGTCCGTGAGAGTACATTTTGTATTTGTATTTTGTATTTATTTAAAAGGGACAATGCATTTACAAAAAGTACAATTTACTTAAAATGCAGGATTATAGCTAAAGCTAATTTCCATCCTCTGTCCCCAACCGGACCAGGCCCAGGGACACACCACTCACTTAGCAAAACAACAATCAGTCGTCAACATCTATTCTGCACATACACCCATGCACTCACTTACACAGTCCTACACACCCTCTCAAACCCGCACCCGTCACACTAGAGCCCTGCATTTGAGCCCGAGGCCCGAGGGGCCCGACGGCCCGAAGGCCCGCGGGCCGGGCTTCGGGCCCATTACCGCATCATTGCGTCGGACACGGGCCGGGCTCGGGCTTGGTTTTTTCCCCCCTGCCAATGCGTTGCGCTGCTAATTTTTAACCAACTTAAATGGCGACATTAAATGCAGCACCCGCTCTCTTCTCTCCCTGCCCACCTGCTCTCTTGACCCGCCAACTCAACACAAACATGTACCTGCCTTCCCCGTGGACCGTGGCGTGGGAGTTTTCCTCGCCGTGCGTACAGCTCTGCAGAGCGGTCGTATTGAGAGAGAGGACCGGGCGGTTCGCGTGCGGATGTGCTTCTATCGATGTCCTCTCGCCCCGTCGTTAATTATAATACATCCATGGTCTTGACCCGCCACCTCTTGCCACAAACATGTACCTGCCGTCCATGTGGGCTGTGGCGTGGGGGGTTTCCCCGCGTGGGCAAACCTCTGCAAAGCGGTATGGAGAGAGAGGACGGACCGGTTCGCGTGCGGAGTGCTTCTATCGACGGTATGTGTTCGCAGTGTTTCCAGGAAACAAATGCGTGTTCCTCCCAACAATAACAAATAAACACTGTGCTTTATGTTACGTTTAGATAGAAGTGTTTATTTATTCATACAATACAGGTCAACTGTTGCAGCGCTGTTTAATCACGCATTTGGAAAATATTGGAAAGGGAGCAAGAGAGAGAGAGAGAGAGAGTGAGAGGGAAGAGCCGGGCCGCGGGCCGGGCTCGGGCCTGATAATTCTGAAAGTCTGTCGGGCCGGGCCGGGCTCGGGCCCGAACCTCACGGGCCCGGGCCGGGCTCGGGCCCAGAAATCAGGCCCGTGCAGGGCTCTACGTCACACACTTGCACCCGCACCCGCCCACTTTCCCATACTACGCTGACAGAAAAGACAAAGGGAGAGAGGGATATTGTATATCCAATTTTTGCCCGTTAGCCTGTTAGCTTCTTCTTCGTGATTCCATTAGTGTGTATTGTGCCTCCGGGTCGGTGCAGGGAAAGTTGCAATTGTGGTTTTCTGGCCAGAGACACCAGGGGGAGATAAAATACCCTCCAAACATCCCAATAACATTTGTATTACCCCCAGAGGGACTACGGAAAGGATTTATTAAGGTAAACATGTTATTTAGTTCTGCTTTAAAGTACTGGTGGTTTGTGGAAGGCCCAATACAAAAAAAAGAACAAAAAAAGAGTAGGGGCCTTTTTACCAAACCCTTTTTTTAGGCGAGTCTGTTAGCAACGTGGTAACTTCCGAACCTACTGTACATGGTTACAATCTTGCTTTTCAAAACAGAAGTTCTCAGTTTAAAATACAATACAGTATGGCGATACAAAAACCCATTATATCAGAACCTAATTTTTCCTTTCTTACTTTTATTCACAACACCCCGGAGCCCTGCCCCAAACTCCCTCTTGCTGAAGTGGAGAGAAAACGCTGCCGCTGAACATCTGCTGTCTCCGAACTCCTCAGTGCCTCCGTGGGAGATGATTTCAGAGAATCCCTTCTACCTACGCACTTATCTGTAGTATTTCAGTGTCTACTTTTCATTAAAAACCTTAAGCCTGTATCCGCAAAAGAACTGTGTAAATCTCAGTCTGTGCAGCCCTACAACAAAGCCAACCGTTGCCTGTCTTCAGGCCAGAAAGTCACCAAGCTTCATGACAATCTGGCAAAAACGAGGGGTTTGTCAAAAAAATCGGGAGGCTAAATCTCCACGTGTGACCTTCAAAATGCAATTTCTACTTCTAAAGTTGTATGCAAGGACAACATGGTGGGAAAAGTGCTGAAATTATTATATGAAGACATGCATTTCAGTGAGCACATCTTCAAGGGTAAAATATGCAAGATTTCTATTTCTTTGGTATTTTTTTGTATATATATAAAAAAAATGTCCCCAGCCCAGATATCAGGTAAACCACATTTTACTGCAAGGGAGAAATGGCAGAGGGCACGTGTCGTGAAACTTGTGCTTAAGGTAACTGGCCGCCAAAGATGTTGTTAGCATTTAGCCTCTCCCAGCATATTACAATGGTCCCAGACGGGGGTGATGTTAGAAGCGACCTAGCTCTTCCACATTTCCCCTATTTCAATACGGTTATGTGAGTAGTTACACGAACCAAGTACAGTTACACAAAATTAACCATGTCCATTTTCTAAGCGAGTACTGTAAGGCGTAATAAGGATAAAGGTTATTGTCCCATAGGGAAATTTGTCTTGGACTTGCCATGCTGCTGTTCATCCAATGACAATATATGCCAGTGACCTTAGGAGCACTTCGACTTCCGCGCAGTAATATCTTCACCCCTAAAGAATTCTGAAGGTAATACTGCGCGGACGTCGAAGTGCTCCTATGGCGTTATCACGCCTTTCAATATACAGGTACTACCCCTTTTTATCCCCTAAAAATGTTTAATTTTGTGTAACTAGACTTGGATCATGTAACGGCACCCCTGTTTGGTTCCATAGGAATATGCTGGGAGAGGCTAAATGATAACAACATCTTTGTTTTTTTTGCGTGACTGAGGGCACGCACAAAGACCAGACAGGTGCGCATCAACTCGTCTAAGCTCAAGTAAGTGTCATGATTCGTCTTTTGTTCCCCTGGTTTTGTATGTTTTTTGGTTTAGTCCAGTGTCTTATTTTGACATGTGTGTTTTGTCCTTGTGATTTTGCTTTGCTTCCCTTGTGTTAATTGCCTGCCCCGCCCTGATGTGTTTCACCTGTGTCCTGTTTCCTCATGTATTTGTACCCCTGTGTTTCCCTTGTCCTCTGTCGCGTCATTGTCTATGTCAGCCCCGGTTTGTGTCTCTGGATTTTGTTATTTTGTCTATTAAACATCACCAGTTTCGTTGCAGTCCTGCATTTTGGGTTTTTATTTTTCCTCACGCCACCTCCAAACATGACAGAATGACACGACCAACTCAAGACCCAGCGGACTGCCCTATAGCTGAGAACCCTGCTCCTTGCTCCTGTCCAGAGCCACCGCTGGACACTTACCTCCGTCCGGGGTGGCTGTCCCCTCCTTCCTGCCCTGAGCCACTGCCAGACCCTGTCTTCTGTTCGAGGTGGGCCCCTTCTGTTCCGGAGCCACCGCTGGACACTGTTCTCCGTCCAGGGTGGGCTCCTCTTGTCCTGGGGCCACCATCGGACTGAGACTTCCGTCTGGGGTGGGCTTGTCCAGTTCATGTCCCAGGGCCACTGCAGGACATTGTTCTTCGTCCTGGGTGGGCCCTATCCCTGCTCGTCACCCAGAGCTTTCTCAGCTGCCTTCAGTGCCTGCGCCTCATCTGGGGTCTTCACATCCCTGCACCGCACCTCAACTCTTCCTGGCCTCTGCAAGTCCCTCAGACCAGACTTCTTTGCCTCTGGGGCCTGACTCTGCTCTGTGTGGACCCTCTGGGCTTTCTATCGTCAGCGTCATCATTCTCCTGACCCCCCCAGTTTCTCCTGGACTGCCTCATGTCCCTCCTGTCCGGACCCCCTCCACCCTCCCGGGGTTGTGTTACATCATGGGACGTCTGGGAGCCGTCCCTTGGTGGGGGGGTACTGTCATGATTCGTCTTTTGTTCCCCTGGTTTTGTATGTTTTTTTTGGTTTAGTCCAGTGTCTTATTTTGACATGTGTGTTTTGTCCTTGTGATTTTGCTTTGCTTCCCTTGTGTTAATTGCCTGCCCCGCCCTGATGTGTTTCACCTGTGTCCTGTTTCCTCATGTATTTGTACCCCTGTGTTTCCCTTGTCCTCTGTCGCGTCATTGTCTATGTCAGCCCCGGTTTGTGTCTCTGGATTTTGTTATTTTGTCTATTAAACATCACCAGTTTTGTTGCAGTCCTGCATTTTGGGTTTTTATTTTTCCTCACGCCACCTCCAACCATGACAGTAAGAACATACACTCAACAAAAATATAAACGCAACACCTTTGTTTCTGCTCCCATTTTTCATGCAAATGGTGGTCACACCAGGTACTGACTGGTTCTGAGTCCCCAGACCCCCAATAAAGCAAAAAACTGCACATTTCAGGGTGGCCTTTTATTGTGGGCAGTATAAGGTACACCTGTGCACTAATCATGATGTCAGATCAGCATCTTGATGTGGCACACCTGTGAGGTGGGATGGATTATCTCAGCAAAGCAGAAGTGCTCACTATCACACATTTGGACTGATTTGTGAACAGTGTTTGAGAGAAATGGTAATATTGTGTATCTGGAATGAATTGTATATCTTTAAGTCCATCTCATGAAAAATGGAGCAGAAACCAAGGTGTTGCGTTTAGATTTTTGTTGAGTATATCTCAGAATTTAAAAAACGGTGGCCGGTTCCTTTAATGAAAGTTCCTAATCCAAAATTGTGTTAAAACCTCTAAAGCACATCAGACAGCACATTACCTTTAATTAAAAAAAGTAACACCTAGTGACCTCGGCTGGCGGAACAGTTTCGTTTCGAGCTCTTGAGAGCGAGACTGAATTACTGAAACGTAAATGAAACAAAACAGTGGGAAAACAAAACATCATCATGCGGCGCAAAGTCAAAAGGTTTGGGATCCGATCAGTATTTGCGTGGCCGATATAGCAAACTATCGCAGACGGGACGAGAACTTGTGACACACAGACAGTCCTGTGCATTAGGTCTGTTTTCTGTCTGAGTGCACAGAGAGGGGCCCAGATGGGTCACACTCACGTGACATCATCGGAAAGTGACCCACTATACTTTACAACCCCGAGCTGTTCGTCTAAAGGACCTTTCACAGACTCACATGTTTAAAACTCCTTACGATTTGAAAACATTTAAGGCAAAAAGTTGCGGCAGATATTTATTTTATTCCCAGGAAAAGATTTCAAGGATATCACATTTCTCCCGACCTGCAGTGTCTTGCCCTCGAAGCAGTTTTTATTGACAGGTAAAGGTTCTTACCCCCGACTGTTACCTCGGGGTTCGCGGCAGTTCACTTTAACAATCAGCTTCATAAAACCTGACAAGTAAATAATGGCCTGACTCCATTTTCACCTATTTTCCAGCTATCGACTTTTCTCGACTTGGGCCCCGAGGGGATGACTCAGCAAAGTAAACTGAGACACATAGACGGGGTGGCAATTTAAAGGGTGTCAAGTGACGCCACGTAGCAACATTGAGCTATTTCGCATCAAATCGTAGCGAAAGATCAACAACACAGGCAGTGACAAACTGGGGGTTGACCAGTTTTAAGGAATGCATTTATAGACAGTTTCATCTAAACCTTGCCTGCGCGAGGCTGTAGGAATGTGTTTGAGTGACGGGGAATAGGTGCAGCTGATTGGCAGCATCAGTCTGACCCGAGGCAGTTCCGGAGTGCATGAAATATCCAAAGAGTTACTGTAAGTGTAAATCAGAGGCCGACATTTGGGGATTTTACCAAATGATCGGCCGATAGATAAAAATGATAGAGACTTCTCGTTTTTTTTGCATTGGAAAGAGCAAAGTCAGGGCTTTAAAACGACCCCTAGGCCTCAGGGGAGGTGAGAGACATCGCAATAAAGATTGGTTAGCTTCAAGTTTAAACACAAGTTTCACTGAAATTTTGAAATGCAGAATCTGGAGAATTCAATCGCTCGGTTAGTTTTCACCGCCACTATTGTATTTTTGAACGCCGCGCTAAAATGCCGCGGCTAGAAACAATATGCTAATGCTAACGACAAACAACGCTGGGACAGAAACTATGAGTGGATCACCTACAGTAATAAAATAAAATCGGCCAGTGCTGGAGCGGCCAAGTATTTGTTTTTACAGGATTATAGACCAGACATTTAGAAAAATATCGGTCAAAAATATCGGCATCGACCTTAGAAAAAAAAACATATATCGGTCGGCCTCTAGTGTGAATGTGTTGCTATGTTGTATGATAAGAGTCAAGGACTTTAAGCGCACTTTAGCAACACTTTATGCTGGGTTCAGAATGTGGAGTCCAAACATTAAAGCATTTTATCAACATATCCCCCCACACCCTTCCAAATGACCTACAAAAAAAAAAAAACAGGTACAAAAATCCACTCCGAAATTACTTTAATTAAAATAGTTATTGCTATATTTGCCTGTGAATTTGGTTATTTCAGACCTGAAATTTTCACCTTCAACCTTCGGCCTTACGTCTCTCTCACACATGAAGACAGTCCCCTAGCGCCCGCGAGGCAATACGGGCACTTCATGCTTTGTCAGTGTCTAGATGGACTAGGTTTAGCAATGCCAGAGGTTAAGCTAACATGGAGACTGGACTCTTAGCCTGGGGAGGAAAAGGGCCATGGTTTTGTGCAGTAAACCAAAGAGAGCTCAACAAGAACTTCTGACTGCAGTTAGCAGAGCGACTGTTGAAATAAAGAAAAAGGTGTGATAGATAAGGCAAACACAGAAAGCAGATGAAGGACAGTGCTTCAAAGGTGTTGCGTCGGGATACAGGAGGTGCCTTTCATGGACAGGGTGCAATCAAGGGGAGGATTCACACCAACCAAACATCCACAGGCTGATGAGGGACGAGTCTCCCTGCCGTGGCCCAAACTCAAGACTACTTTCTACTATTAGTATTGTACGTCAAATACACCATGTCCACGTCAGCATTTATTTTTTTTACATGATAATCACAATATTTTTGCAGTAAGTGTTTAGGTCACAATTGTACGGAGCCCCTAAAGTTCCCAAAAGAGATTGTAAAAAGTATGTATGCTCAAAAGATAATTGAGAAAAAGAATACAATTACAAATACGCTTCATAACCAAAACCAAGCGCTCTAATATTTAGCTTTGATTACAGCTTTGACTGTTAGCTAAGTCAGTTCTCAACCACAATCAAACATTAGCTTGAATTATATTATATGCTTTAACTCATTCGCTGTAAAAATTTAAACGTAGACTTACACACTAAAATCATTGAATTGGTTTTGGGTTCTTGGTGTTGTTCAAAAATAATCTCCTATGCAGTGTCTAACTTGTGCAGCTCAGCCAAGCGTACATCAGTATTTCAGGATAATTAATTAAGTCTTTGCGCAGGTTATTGCTAGCGTGGTGTGTCAGCATGCATTAGCACAAGCCGCACTGACAGATCGATTATGTGTCCGTTCATTGATGGAGCTATGTCTCGAGCTAAAGGTCGAGACATGCAGCATGATTTATTCAACACGGCCTCTGCTCCTACAGGTCATGTGTGGTACTGCATTGTTGTTACGCGAGAGATACGCGGAAATTCACATTCTTACGTTTGAGGATTATTGACCATTCAAAAGATTCAATTCATTAAGATTGATTGGAATTTAAAACGTGTGGGCACATTTGCAACTGTGTTTTTGTTTATATATAAAACCAGCCGCTTGACTCTTCTTAGTCTACATACGGAAATCAGTTACTACATGAACATAAAGGTATTTTCAGGCCGCCCACACAAACAGTGTAGTGTTTACTTGTTAGTGCAAATAAACACTGGACATTTTACATTTATACATGGCAGTGTCAATACTCTGGATTTTATTTAGTAATGCTTTTCTGACATTAATCATTATACTTTTTTTTTTCCCCTTACACAATGAAGGCTTAGTTTAAATATAAAAATATCTTAATTTTACCAAATGATTAGCTACTGTATATTATTCTAATTCACCGTAAAACAGCCTTTTATCTGTTATTTCAGCAGCAGATTCATATATTTTACATACATATTTTTTGCTGTGTTTGTCTTTTGAACTCTCAAAAGGACCTAACAGACGTATAGATAGATACAGACGGCATCGTGTCATTGAGGGAGGCGTGGCCTAATTTCTCCACAGTTCCTTTAACAAATGCCGAATTATTTATATAGTTTTTTTCTCAAAAAAGATACAAAGACATGGAGAGGAGCAACATGATCCAACAGCCCATAAATACATACATAACGCTGATGATGAATAATGCGTCATGTTAGCATCATGCTACATGCTAACGCTAGCTCTCCGTCTGCCGTTTCTTTACGTCTACTGGACAATCTGCTGGGACAAAAACATCAATATGGACCCGATTTAGACTTGACTCTATTTGTATGTGATAAACATGTCAGAAAAGGCCTAAAAAGAGTAAACACTTGTGTCCCAAAACATACTTCCCTCCCCCTCGCTGAGGCCACGTCCCCTTCTATGACGGGGTGCCGTCTGCATCAATGTGACGGGCTGGGGATGGCCCGGCAGAGTTACAAATCAGGTCCGAGGAGAGGTGAGATCATTCGCAGTAAAACATGTAATTCATTTAATGCTTGCATTCGACTCAGTTTATTGGGTGGAATGTTATACAGGTGCTCGTCATATAATTAGAATGTCACTCAACTTAAACTGTGAAGCTAATATATGATAGGCTCATTACATGCAAAGTGAGAGATGTATAGCCTTTATTTGTTATAATTTTGATTATTATGGCAAAATTAAAGATCTCATAAAATTAGAATATTTTGAAAATGGACTGTAAGCCATAATCATCCAAATTATAACAAATAAAATACTTTGCATGTAATGAGTCTATATCATATATTAGTTTCACATTTTAAGTTTTTCATGATATTCTAATTATATGACGAGCGACCTCACTCTCTTCTTTTTTTGTTTTTTTCCTTTTTCTGCGAACTGCATTTGTGGTTTCTGTGTTTCACATTGTTTTTCTGGATTTTGTACGTCTTTGCCATGTTTTTGTGGAGGTTTGGTGGATTTGTTTTACTTTGAGAGTCTAAAATGGTCCTGAAGAAAGCAGCTTTTTAAAGGTAAACAAAATGCTAGCTTATCAGCTAAACCCATTTGAGACCTAAACATGTCTTCTTCTGAGACACTGAAGAGGCACCAAGAGCCCCCACAGCTGAAGCACAGAGGAGGCGTCACAAGAGGAGCTACAGGAAACAAAAAAGGACAAACGAGAGATGGTGAATGCAGCCAGCCACGTTTCAACCCGAGTGCTACAGTTCCCCCGACCTCCAAGGTCATGCGGGTCAGGTTGACACACAGTGGCAGCGCGGCTCAGCCGCAGCAGCTCAGGACTAACACCTGAACACTATTTCATTGTACGCTTGTACAACGACAATAAAGCACTAACTTACTTAGTCACCTGTACAGAATGACTTTCAATTCCCAATAATTTAAGTTTTATATATAGCAACAAAACCAATCAGAGTTAATGCCAGCGCTCTCCTTCTGACTCCATCAGTGAATTATCAAATATCACATGCCTTGAGTTGGGAGCACTTTCCCACCGACTCTCAACGCGTGTTGCTATGGATACCGTGCCTTTCTGATTATTTGGACCATCATTGCAGCGCAGAAGTAATCGCTGCTCTGAGGAGGTAGATGCTGCTGCATTTTGGTGGATGTCTTTTCGAGGGAGGATAGCACTGCTGCGCTGTACATTGGGTTAAGCCTTAATCCTGTATTAGCCTGGTTGGCTGCTGCGGCTTTCCTAGTTTTTATTTTTTTTATCTCCCATTCTAACTCTCATTATTATGTGTATAGATGCGATTGACAACATTGTAGAGTTATATACCGTTTACAGGTCCTATTCCATGCCAAAGTGGATTACAAGTTTAAATCAATGTGGGCTAGCGCTCACATCGCAGCGAGATTATCTTTTCCATTCATGGAGCAGGGGATTTCTGTTCAAAATTCGCAGGGGTAGGTAACGTCACTTTGCTGTTGCTCTTTGCGTTTTTGTCACACATTTTTTGTCACTATTTCATCACCTTTTAATAATTTTTTTCAAGCTTTTAGATTTGTGTAATACTGTCAATTCCTTTAAAATTTCTTAGCAGAACCAATGGCCGCTGGCTGCTCTGCTTTGAGACGACGACACTGGAGGCCGCCATTGCTGTAGTACCGCAATATAGCCGCTAGTGCAATATATATATATATATATATGATGTACATTGGCATTTGTAGAACGTGACGCTTTACTTCGGCCGACAACTGGAGGGTCAGGCCTTGGTTTTTTGACGATAAAGAATATCGGCCTCCAATGAGCAAACTTGCAAACCCCTTTGACTTAGCGGATATTAAATGGATGAATGGACATCTGGAATCTATAACTGAGAGGTGAGCGTTGGCGAGGCTGTTCACCATTAATGTTTATTTTTGTTTTGTTTCATTCATTGTTTTGTTTTTTCATTATTTCTTAGAACACCCCAAGTGGACAAACAAAACAGAACAAAAACAATATAAAGCAAACTAAAACAAAACAAAACAAAAACAGCAGCGTGATAATGGTAAAATATTACTAAAGCAGCACCAATTATATATTGTGTTGGGGTATGTACGATGTTTTTTTTATATACATATATACACACATACACACACATTATCTATATGTGCATTTACATACACAAATACACACGTACACGTCTACAGATATGCTCACACATACACATACATGCATACACACACCTATACGTATACTATACATGCCTATTTTCAGATTTTACACATTTGCCATAATTCCTGAAAATATGTATTTAATTGTAATTCAATTTAACAACAATAAATTCTCATGATAAATTCCGGAAGTATTTTAATCATTTTCATCTGATAGCCCAATACAAATCACTCTGTCCCATTCCTCTTTAAAGTAGAGGGCTAAAGGCGATTAATGGGGTTTTATTAAATTGAAATTTGTGAGCAATTGTGGCAAGGGAAAAGATTACAATACGCTAGAATACAAGAAATTACACAACAAATACATATAACGAATACAATAAGATTCAGTATCAGTGATATGATAAACAAATGCCTGATTAACTGAGATTAACTGAAGTGCAGACAAATATCACTAAACTACACTGACAGCCGAGCACACCCACATCCTCCTCAGGCGGCCCGAAATATGCCAAGTACAAGTCGCTGATCGTGTCACATCCATGCTGCTGTCCCCATGGCAACGGGCAGAATGACAGCGGGTGACATATTTAATGTTTAATTAGACAAACAGGAAAAGGCAGATCGCAGTTCACTTGTGGAGGCTGAGAGGGTGTGTCATTTTTAGCCTTTATGTAGGTTTATGGGGAGAGATACGGAGTGCCAGACGTCGAAAAAAACAGCATTTATTATTGTGATATTTAGCTGCTGCTTTTTATAGATACAGACGACGTCTTTAGAATTGTCCAATGGTCAACAAAGAGGAGGGGGAAAAAAGTTCTCCCATTTCTCCACAGTTACTTTAACAAATGCTAAATTATGAATGTTTTTTTCTTCTACTAAATAAACCTACAGCGACATGGAAAAGAGCACAATGGGTAAACAGCCCATAAATACTTAAAAAACGGACAAAGCTAACCGGGAATATACTATATATGCTAACGCTAGCAACGAGCTTTTTAATTAAACACTGTTACTTTCTTGAGTTTAGCGTGAGCTGTCGTCATCCACGTAGTAACAAATCAATGCAAGCAAAAAGTAAATATATGTGATATTTTCTAAAACTCATAAACTACCGTTTAGCTTTTGAGATGCTTAGCTAAGCTAAGCGCTAATCAGTGATTAAAGATCGATTTTATTTGATGACATCAAAATCCCCACTTTCTTACATAAAAAGCACATGAACACAAACCAGCTCGGGGCGATGATGTCACATCTCAGGAAAACAAGCTCCCAAGTTCACATGACATAAGTCAGGTGTTGCCACGGTGAACAAGATCCCAGATTTGCAAGCAACTTAGGCTTTAGGTTTCTATGCATCTCTTGACATACTGTATATTACTACCTTGCAATCTCCAGGTTTTGCAATCGTTGTTTGGGAAATCTGGACACACGTTGAAGATGTACAACACTCATAATGGAGGTCTTATCAAGATCTTCATTTCTCATAGGTCTGTGCAACTTCATAATGTCAAATATTTTTGATGAGACAGAAACAATGGATGAACAACAAACTTCCGATACCTGTAATTCTAATGATTCCCTTTATTCCTGTGAATTAAGAACCAACTTCAGTCTTAAAGAACTTTTTATATTTTTCCCTGTTAGGGAACTTTAGATACAGGAAGGATGGGTACCAGAACCCGGTATCATAATGGCCCCGGGGCCACGTGTGCTGGTCCACCCGGACCGACCCTAAAGCTCGTGCTTCACAGCTAGAAGGTCCGGGGTTCGATTCCCACCTGGACGGGGCCTTTCTGTGTGGAGTTTGCATGTTCTCCCCGTGTTTCACCCGGGTACTCCGGTTTCCCCTACCACTAAAAACATGTACAATAGGCCAGGATGAATGAGAGTGTGTTTGAGAGTGCGCATGGGGGACGACGGATGCAAATTAGCACAAGGCTACAATCTGGTGGGGCTTGTTTACATGCATGAGACCCATGTATGTTCATTAACATGCACTGTCCCGACCAAATAAACCAATAAAAAAAAAACATTATCCCTTACCTAAAGCACAGTTAAGAGTACCGGTAAAGTACCGGATCAATATGGAGTATTGATAAGAGTAGTAGTATCGACAAATCCTTAAAGATAACCATCCCTAATGTTAAGTGGAAACAAGTCACAAAAAGTCAATAAGCAATTCAATGATTTGGTTATATTGGTTTCTCTTTTTAAAAGAATGCCCACGCCAGTTTAAGAGTCTGATAGACGTGGGCACAAAGGATGATCGTGGAGGTTATGAGCGGAGCGATGAGGTTGTGAGTGGCCCTTTTTTTAACACCATATGGTTTGTGTGGTATCAAAGCCTTTGTGTTTATACATAGGTGATCGAGTGACTAAATGACACAAGCTTTTCTCGGAGGTGCTCATGCGAATCAGCTTAGTCTTTTTGTTTTTTCCCCTTTTGCGCAGGAACGTCAACCTGCCAGCGGTTTGTTTGCCCTCTGCGATGTCACATGAAACCCATGTCTGATTTTAGCTCGTGTCTGATCGCGCACTTACTCAGCCAGCTCCTCCAGACTCCGGTAAACATCGTCTTCGTTCAGCGCCGTGTCTTCAGACGGAAACGGCCTATGAGGAGAGACAAAACAAACACCAGTGTGAGAGATTGTTTTCAAGTCTGCCACGAGGGGAAAGTCACAATCATGTCACTTTTGGAACCGTAATTGCAGAACACAGATCCCTCAAATCTATCCCTTCCCTGTGCGGAGGCTTCCGTAAAGGGCAGGCAGAGAACCGGGGGGACGCGCCCAGGTTGGGGTGATCGTTTCTGAGTGTCATCCCGTCACTCCTGCGCCATCTCCTCGGCGCTCCCCACATCCGTCAAAAAAAGGTACATTGTCAAAACAGCTCAGCGCCCGAGAGCCGAGATGAATAAAACAAGTCATTCCGAAGCGTGGCCTTGTAATCCCTCAGAGGGGACTCGACGCCGTGTCAGAGAATACCGTGAGCTAAAGACGGTAGCGGCAGCAGGATGACAGATGTACATTTGTTTACACGGGGAAAATACGGTGTTTGACGCCATATAAAGCTGCCACTCTCAAAGTCTGGAGCTCTGTGGGCCCCTGGAGATCCCCTCTTTTCCCCCCCCCACTTCATTTTACCTGGAAAGTCCCATTGAGATTGAAACACACTTTTTAAAGGGATACCTGGCAGTAAAAGTTACACACAGTTACAATATACACTGTCGAATAGAAATGACAAGTTAAGTATGATAGCAATAAGAAACATGATCAATTTGAAGATGATATTTATGAGTGATACTTTTGAGTATGTTATTGTCGTTGTTATGGTGATAATATATGTATAATAAATATCTGCACTAGTAATGTATGTGTATGTATACATATGTAAACATAAGTAAATCAATAGAATGGTAATATAAGCAATGATAAAAAAATAAGAGAAAACTATAAAACTAAATAAATACACTCAGAAATCAGACACTTTTCTATTTTCGCTCTATGTTTTTCATACCTGTAAGTCTCATCAGATGTAAAAGCTTCGAATTATCAATGTTGCTAATCAATAATTGTATTTTGAAATTGGGGGCTGTCTTGCTTCGGCCTACTCCTTTTGAGTTATTATTTATTTTAATTGTTCTTGTTTTTTTTGCGATAATGTAAATTTAATGATGTAAATATTGTAAATGATGACTCTAATAGCTCAAATAAATAAATCAAATCAAGGAGGTCGTCTCAAGTGCTCTCAATCTGGATTTGAGTGCATCCAAAGGAATAGTTTTTGCAAACACTTCATGTGGGAGGAGCCGTTCTGTGTAGAACAGTAGGAGTCGTGTGATTGAACGACAGATGTAGGAGGAAAATAGTCCAAGCATGGCCTTGTAAATTTAGGTGCACAATGTTCCAAAGAATGTAATCCCACACGAGAATACAATTCGCACTGATGGGTCGATGAACCTCAGATAAGCATGACAAACACGGAGGACCCGATCTTCTGACCTGGCGCAACAACAGCGTTGCTCAAGATGAAGTTGGTATCTTGCATACAAGCGACGGTGCACCAGAGCTTTTGCCGGTAGAGTGAGGGCGTTGTTTGGAGACAAAAGGGGTGCTATGAATAGCTTTGGCAATGGAGAATAAAGGTTGAATTACAAGTGTACCAAACTATCTACTAAATGAAGAAAATAAAGAAATAGATGTAAAAGCAATGGCCAATGAATTCAATTCATATTTTGTAAATATTGGCTCTAATTCTTGCAATCTTCTCAAAAAATAAGACATCGACCGACGGCAATGGGTTTGACATGACAATTATAAAACTATTAACTGCATAACCAACCCTTTATGCCACATTGGATGTATATTCAAATATATATATATATATATATATATATATACCCCTCCTGGAACTGCCACCTTAACGTGGTGGAGGGGTTTGAGTGTCTGAATGATCCTGGGAGCTCTGTTGTCGGGGGCTTCGTGCCCCTGGTAGGGTCTCCCAGGGCAAACAGGTCCTGGGTGACGGGTCAGACAAAGAGCGGTTCAGAAGCCTCTTATGAGAGACCAACAGGCCCGGTTAGAACCATGAGGCCGTCCTTCTGTGGACCCACATTATATATATATATATATATATAATATTTTGCCTTGTAATTTTGGGTTCAAATTTCAAATTAGGCTGAGAATTAGATTTTAAAAACATCCCTCTGGAAAAAAAGAATTCACAATATTGTTAAGTATAACACTGGGAGGTTTTAATTTTGAGAAAACAAGCTCTGAAGTTTTATAACACCTGTATATTTCTCCCGCCAGTAGCAGCGGGTTTACGGAAAGGCCGTCTACCAGGATTTGCATTACAGCATCTTATGTGCTACATGTGAATACCAAAACCACAATATTTGTTAATGAATATGCGTGTGAACCCGCAACCAATGTTGTTGTTATTTCCGGGAACTCTTTGGCTTGCTGGCGGACAAAACATCTTCAAATAAAAATCTCAACATTGACCACTGCGTAAAAAAAACCTGTGTCTTCACCGTAACAAGTGTAAAGGATTAGTTTACTTTAGTTTATTTGTTTATTTGAGCAGTATGCATTCTGCTCAAAAGGAGTGGGCTGAAGCAAGAAGCTTATGAGCCCCCACCCCCAAGTGCAATAAATAAAAAAAGAACATTTCAAAACATTTCAGCAGCTACATTCGTACAGACCAAGTTACAAACTTACAACAACAAAAATATATGAACTGTTTATATAATTAATTGAAACAAAGCACAACTACAACAACGATCTTGTTTCATTTACGATGTCTAGTACAAAGCAAGTCAAAAAATGTGATCCTTAATATATTTCTTTCAGATTGTTACCCGTGATTACCGGGAGTTACTTTTATGTTATAAAGGTACATTAATAGATATTATACTCCGAGATCTTGATACTTCCCAGTTGTCATTGCCATCCTCAGTATAATTTTAATTTGGGTTTAATTATCATCATGATTATTATTATCATTATCATTTTTATTATTATATATTTATTTAATTTAGTTATATGTGAAGTATGATGTACAGTAAGCCCTGCATAGTGTGGTGCATTAAAAAGTCAGAGTGTAGAGCGGGCCAGTTGAAGGATGAAGCCAAGCTCAAATGAATCAAGGAATCATGTTTGTTATTCTCATACTATGATTAACAATTGCATCATCCATTCACTCCTCAGTCACACTTGGCCGTAGGACGACACCGTATGCAGGCGAAGCGGATAAAGTGTCTTACCCTGGGAAACATCAACAGTATGGACTGGACGGAGCTGGGATTGAATCATCAATCGTGACTGCTCTACCATAGGACTAAGGGAAAATAGTTGGCTCTTTCTTCTTTGAGAAAATCCTTTTAACACAGCATTTTGGGATTCATAATGATGAGATAATAAGCACTCAATTGGAAGTTTTGCTCAGTTTTTATTGCAGAGGTCGATGAAACAAATACTTTGTGGTGATTCTAACTTTTCGTCCTCCATAGCTTTGTAATCCTTGCAACTGTATGAGTCACTTTCACGTAGTTTGAATAAGTGAGAACATGAAGCAGCACGGCCGCACTGCAACCTGTTAACATTTCTTCAATAAATATATAAAACTGAGAACTATAGTTTCACTGCTCATGCTTTAAGGCAGGGGTCCTCAAACTTTTTTCCCTGGGGGCCAAATTTAATCATCGTTCCTGACTGTGATGGGGGGCCGGGCCCAGACCAAAATGCAGCAGCACATCATTGTGTAATGTGACCAAAGTAAATGGTCTCAACTTTTATAGCGCTTTTCCACCTACGTTAGGCACTCAAAGCGCTTTACAGCAAGGAACCTCTCACCCATTCATACACCAGTGCACGCAAACACTGGGGGTAAGGAGGGTGAAGTGTCTTGCCCAAGGACACAACGACAGCATGCACCTTCAGGAGGCGAGATTCGAACCCCCGACCTTTCGATCATGAGACGACCCGCTCTACCTGCGCCACCATCAACTTGCATTGTGCTTTACAAGCCTGTGTCACAAGTTTCTCAAAGTACACTGTACTCATTATTCATTCACTCCACACTCCGTGGAGTGTGTGGCTATAATGTGTTGTTTATATCCTGATCTCTTATGTCAGTGGCCCTGCTGGACACGTGTGGAATTATTTTTTATTTATTTAAGTTGCCCCCTAGTGGCTGGAATGAGTATACTGGTTATTTAGTCAAAAGAAGATCATAACTCTGCACAGGAATGGGCTAGAGACGTTTTCTTTTTTGACATACTCAGGGATTTGTGCTTTACAAGTCAGGGGCCGGGTTAAATTATCTCACAGGCCGGATTTTGGTCTGCGGGCCGTAGTTTGAGGACCCCTGCTTTAAGGTATTGTTTACAGCTAAGAGTGGAACCAAGAGTGGAGCGAGAGGCACAGGGCTATGTTTGATCATTCAGATTAACTGGGAAATGTGTTTTGATCAATTGTTTTATTATTTGTCAAATAGTTCCCGATGCCTCTAAGCGTATTGCTCGATACAAGAGTGTGCCCATACATCTAAGTCACGCCTTAATTCGTTATTTCTCAACATCCCTTTTCGACTCTGAATCATGACACTATAAATAAATGCATGTTATTGTCTATTTATTGCAGTTGAGCTCAGACTCTAGTTCAAATCTTGTTTCCTACTGTGTTCACGTAATGAATTGCTTTCCAGCAGCGGTAAACAGCTTGCTAGCATGACCCTGACCCGCCAGGCATAATGCAGCGGCAGCGCGCGATGATTTGTTTTCCCAATGCCAAAAACATACTACTGACAGTATGAAGCAACTTTTAAAAGGCCCGGCTCATTTCTCACCGTGTCGAGTGGGACTGCAGGGAGCACGCGGAGGGTCGGGGTCACGGGGGTGAAAACTGTCGTCGAATATTCCATTAGCCGCCAGCGCGACGGTTCAAGCGGGCGTGTTTACAGAGGCTCGGGTAAATGTAAAGGAATCGCTCATGCTGCCAATGAATGTTTAATGTTTGGATCAGATGGAACTGCGGGACACCAGGGACAAACAAATATATGTTTCTTATATTGGGAGATTTTCATGACATCGAAACGGATGGGGAGTTTCTGTGTGGAGTTTGCATGTTCCTGAAGGTGCTCAGGTTTCCCCCAGGATATCAGGAACTCCCCTGAGGAAGAGATTCTTCATCTCAGTGGGACATTCCTGGTCAAATCAAAATCAAAACAGTAAGATAGTTTCGGGTTGGGCATAGGCAAATAAGGCGGCCTCTTAGGGCTCCGTTTGAGGGAGAAATTGTTCTCATCCTTTGAGGCCCATTCCCCCACCATCTACAACAGGGTTTCCCAAAGTCGCGGGACACTGAGGTGAAAATAAAGTATAGCACCAGCAAACATCAATAAACCCGATTATAAATGTTTTATACCTGAAATGTACAATGTGGGGTCCCGATTTGTTGGTCGGATGATTTTCCGGGGCGCCGTCTGAAATGTTTGGGAACCCTGATCTATAACATTTACACATAACTTAGGAATGGAAATAATATCAAATTGCTGATGCAGATGTTTTTAAACATCTACAAATCCGTAGCTTTGTTAAATCAATGTTCCCATATTTTCCTCCCAGCTCAGACATGACTACTATACTTTTAAAAAGTCAGTTGAAAAAAAGAGTCAATTCTTGAATATGTAATGAACGGTCAGATATGGAATATATACCTTCTCTGGATCACCTAAAAGAAGCTTGGCAACAGGACACTAGAATAAACATCACTGCCTCTCAATGGACTAAAGCTCAAGACGACGTCCACTCATCTTCCATCTCTGCTCGTCATGGACTGCTCCAATTCAAAGTCCCGCACAGGCCACACCTCTTCAAAGTACGGCTTTCCAAAATGTTCCATGGGGTGAACACAGCTGGTGATCGGTGCTGACGGGAACAGGCTTCACTAGCTCACACTTTTTGGATCTGTCCTAACATAACAGCTTACAGGACTAACATTTAATGTTGTCTGATGTTTGTGGAACAGTTACACCCTGAGCCTGTGCCCCGAGTAACTGCTGTTCTTACTAACAAGCAGAAAACTGATATTAAATTTGTCTCAGTGCTAGCTAGAAGACTGATCCTATTAAATTGGAATAAAACAAAAAACTCCAACCTTGAGTAATTTATTACATGATGTAACGAAACATGTCCAATAGGTAGCGTTCACGTGACATCACAACGTTCTAAAGAGCCAAGAGTGTATCATTGAGGTGGAGGGCAACTGAAAATTCCACGGCCGTAACCATAGTAACGCTCAAAATGCAGATTTATAGTCTTAAATCATTGCTAATATCTCTGTAATTCCTGGGCCAATTCACATGAAACAAAAACTGACACAAAGTTCAAAGTCACATCTTTCAGCACATATGAACATATGTCTAATTATTTCTTCACAAGGGCGTCCAAAAGTGGAGACAATATTCAAAAACATGTGCTTGATGTTGGCCAGTAGAAAGGACTTTCAGCCATAAAATTCCCATGTCAGGTTTGTGAATCCAATCACTGTCACATGATGATCAGAGAAAACATTTGGACATTTTCTTTTTGGAAATTTCTTTCAAAAACTGTTTCTCTCCCATAGAGTTGTATTGGCCGCTGCCCTCACACTGAAATGGAATTCTAAATCGTGAACGCAACCTATTGAAAAAAAAAATATCTAATTTGAACTAAAAGGAAAGGCAGATGATTTTAATCTGATATGGCCCCCTTATTGTTCCAAAAATCTCCAAGGGCCTCCCAGTAATAATAATTTACTCTATTCAAAAGAATGAGTTATTATTTTACAGCAAAGATTACATGAAAATCATCTACAATAGCTAAATACTGAGGTGCATTTTGGCAAATAAATGTACATGTGTTCAATGTACCTCAATGTACTGTTTTGTAAACAAACTTTGGGGGCCCCCCTGCAGTGCCTCTGAGGCCCTGACCCCACTTTGGGAACCACTGTGATATGGGATTCGTTTCTGGAGCACTGGGACAAATTTAAACACGTTTGAAAAATGTATTGTGTATGAGTGAATGGTACCCACCCCCACCCCTTTGCCTATCCCCTCCCCACCTCTCTTTTTTTTTCTACTTTTGTTTTTATTTCGTCTTATTTCTTTTCTTGCGTGTAATTTTTTTTCTTCAAAATGTTCAATATTTTTTTTTTTTTTAAACAAACTAACAAAAAAACAAGAGGTTTCAAGCTCCAAGCCCTCCCCTTTGACACCTACTCGCCAATGCCCGACATTTCCCAGGGAACCAAAGTAGGCTATAGGGCCACCCTAACCCAGTTAAACTGTGGACTGGTTTGGGCCATGTCTGCACTGATTTCCTCTGGATCTCTAAAACAGAAAAACATCGGAACTCCCTTGAAAACAAGATTCTGAAACTCATCTTCTCTGTAAAGCGCGGGTGCGGTATCTATTAAAGCAACTGTTCTTCCGCCAGTTGGACCTGACATGGACTGACCCGGAAGAACGGGCCCTGTCAGAATGATGGTTGTTGAGCGAAAACACTAAGTCTTACACAATCCACCGGGAGAGCAGTCCAGCATTATTCTAAGCTAGATAATAAAAACGATAATGGAGGCGGATCAGCCGCTTGGCTGGCCTCTGATACGTCTGTTTACTCTTTCGGGGACATGTCCCGCTTGAAGTTGTTGAGATCTGGACCAAAGCACATTCCCATAACTAGCAAAAACTCATTCCGCAAATGAATGTGACGAAAATGTTTCCCCGCCACCAATCTTTAGGAAGTACAGGAAGGATCTCAGCATGAATGTGAAATATATATATATTTTTTTTTCACTTTAAATGCCTATTCTAAATGTACTCAAAGGAAACATTCCACTTGGGGGTGCTGTCCCAGGCCTGTGAAGTGTCTCCTGGTATGTCGCTGTTCGCGGTTGTGTGTGTGTGTGTGTGTGTGTGTGAACGAGCTTGACACCAGTAATTAGCCCTGTGTGTAATTAAAACCTCGTCAGGAGCAAAGGAGAGCCCCGCGGCTAACGAGCGCTCGTCTCAGAGGCCAAAGGTCACTGTCAACAACATCCAGCCCCCTCCTCCTCATTCCAGCCATGCACCGAGCAACGCCGCAAACTCGGCCCATGTCGCTCTCAGAAAGGCTACAATTGTAAAGCTAATTAGCCATTTAGCGTTTGATATGTGTCTTTTCACTTCATCATTCTCTACTGAACATATGTACTTGTACTCGGAAGATTTAATGACATAATGATATAATATTTATGACCTTCAACCATCCTCTCATCATATTATTCCAATAGGGAGGAGTGCGGAAATCAACCTGTCATTCCGCACTTAAGGCCTCTCCGATCGGTCAGAACTGGGATCAATAGAGGGTATATGCACTTTTTCATTCTTAAAGATGCACTATGCAGCTTTTTTTATGTTTTTCAAGGGCCCAGCGGATGCTTGGGTGGTTAGCATAGCGCCTTTACTTACCGTCCTGATGGCCTGTAGGACGCTCCAGGATCTTTAAACTGCTGCTTCATCATGGTTAACTTACATATGCATTCCATTCCGAAAACCTACCACAAATCCGAAATAGAAAACCTGAAATAAAATGTAATGGGAGCCACTGGAATGGAAAGTAGAGGCGCTAAGCTAGCCACCCATACAGCTGCTGGGTCACTGAAAGGTCAAATACGCACCGATATCAACTTTGTTTTAAGCATAAAAAGTTGCATAGTGCACCTTTAACAGAACCCTCAAAGTTCTGGACTGAGAGTCGAGACAAATACATTTCGTGACTCGCTGTTTGAATTGTCGCATCCAGTTTGAACCACATAAAATTGCCCCAAACAGGCTTCCACTTTTTCACCAGGAGTCAAGTGAAGACACTGCAGATTTTAACTCTTTTAGAAAGTGTATTTTGTAAAGCTAATTAGCCACGTTATTTAGCAATATTACAACAACAATGGCCTACTCTGATTAATGCCTCGCTAACTCTCCATGTTATGAGCCTTTGCACAGTTAGGGGGGAGTGGGGGGGTTCCTCGAGAGTGCCATAACACCCCCGCATCTATGACCCCCTCCAATGAAATGTGCATTATATTATAAGTTATTAATGGAGTCCCACTGGGCCAAATTTAATTACGTAGCAGTTTGTGGAGGCCTTGTATTGGCTCGAGAGAAGAGTCAGGGCCCGCCGCAGCCGTTTTCATTTCGCCTAAATGGTGCATTCAGGTGCAATAGGAGCGCAGTTATAATTTCATCAGGGCTCCTCTGATGAGATGTCTCCAGGTTATTGTCAACCGCGGTGCAGCTTCGGTGAGCGCGAGAAAGTTAAGCGCAAACAAACGAAAGTTAATTTGCCCAGTCCAACTTGAACAGATTGCATTGGTCAAGGTAGTAATATGTCTTCAAGAAAAAGGGTAAGAAAACAACGTAAAGAGGTTTAGATGTTACTGCTGTGAAACATCCATCCATCCATTTTCTCCCACTTGTCCGTTGCCGGTTCGCCCCTATGGCTCCTCCTGCAGGTGGTGGGTCCACAGGAGGACGGCCTCATGGTTCCAAACGGGCCTGTTGGTCTCTCATAGGGGCTTTACCCAATCACACTCTCATTCATACACCAGTGTACGCAGACACTGGAGGCAAGGAGGGTGAAGTGTCTTGCCCAAGGACACAACGACAATGTGCACCCTCAGGAGGCGGGATTCGAACCCCCGACCTTCCGATCACGAGACGACCCGCTCTACCATCTGCGCCCGTCTGTGATGACTCGCAGCTCGACTGGGAGCGAGTTCCACAGTCTGGGCCCCGTCCCGGCAAAAGTACGATCGCCCCAACGCCTGGACCGAGACCCGGGTACATTCAGAACCACCTGAGAGGAGGAGCGCGGGGCTCGGCATGGGCGGTGAATGGCAAGGTCCACGAAGAGCTTTAAAAACAAATGACAACATTTTGAACCCAATCCGATAACGTACCGGAAGCCGGTGGAGGGAGGAGAGGGTTGGGGTTATGTGGGGGCGTCTGGATGTGTTTGTCAAAAGCAACTGAAGGCGATGTAGTGAGGACTGCTTGATACCAAAATAGAGTGCGTTACAGTAGTCGATGCGTGAACTGATAAAAGCCTGTATGGCCTTTTCGAGGTCACCACGGGATAAAAAGGGTTCGACCTTCGCTAAAAGTCTGGATTTAACCACAGCACTGACTTGTTTGCTAAATTTCAGCTCACGGTCAAACACTACACCAACATGTTTGACAGACTGACTGATTGGGAAGTTCAGAGGGTTAGTGGACAGGACATTGTGCAAATCAGAGCCAAACATAGTGCACTCACTGAGGGGGAACCAGTGTTAGGGAGCACGGGCCGGTAAAGCTGTAGATGGTCTGCATACAGGTGGAAGGATCAGTTGTGCTTACATGGCCAGACCACCTTTGCTCTGCCCGATCCCGTCAGATCCTGGAAGCTAAGCAGGGAAGGGCCTGGTCGGTACTTGGATGGGAGACGGTTTGGGAAACACCAGGAAGCCTGGGGTGAATGTAGTGAGTGAGTGGTTGGTGGTGGTCGGAGGGGCCGATGACACAGACTGGTTGCCTCGCTTCCGTCAATCTACCCCAGGGCAGCTGTGGCTACAACAGTAACAGTAACTTACCACCACCGAGTATGGAGTGAATGAATAATGACGACAGTGTAGCGCTTTGAGTAAACGTGGTAATACAGGCTTGTAAAGCGCAATGCAAGTGTAAGCCATTATTATTTGTATTATTATTTCACGCAATAAATTGAATAAAATACAAGCATTTGTTTCATTGCAGGTATTTTTATTTTTGTTATCATTGAAAGACACCTAAAACAAATTGAACCAACAAGTGTGCTTGCTATAAGCAGCTCACCTCTCCTAAGAACTGACTGCACCCTCAGGGACGTGTCCAGCTCATCTCCATGGAGATGTTGACTAAAGAAGACAGTCAAATATTACATTTAAATGGGTTGGTCCTCCATCCATCCATTCTTTCATTAGCTTTCTGTGCCTGGCTGGTCATTAGGAATACATGATTTAGAAGTATCATCCAAGTAATGCACTTACTGTCCGACTCTGGCCCTTTCTGTGGGGAGTTTGGATGTTCTTATATCCGCGTAGGTTTACTCTGGTTTTCCCATCAACTTAAATTTGCAGAGTTAGTCAAAACTCCTCACCATAAACTTAGTAAAAGATTCCTAGAGAGATTCTGTGAATATGGCCAGGGTCATCAGGGGTGGCCAACTAGTCAGAGACCAAGAGCTGAAATGTTCAACCTTGATCCTGTGAAGAGCCACAAAGGCACCAACCAGTCGCGAGATCCAGGGGCGGTAGTTTATTGTAATGAAATATAATGTGACCGTTATATTTAATCACAATAAACTATAACTTTATGCCTGGCTTGTAATAGATGCAATAGTTTTACTCCTGACCAAGATCGAAATACATTTATATTAAATAAACTCACATTTTGTGCTGTTCTGCTCTGACTGAATTAGATTTTTTTAGATTTAATGCCTGAGTGTGTTAGTGTGAGGGGCCCTGCCCACTGAGCCCCCTCCTCTCATTCAAAGACTGTTACAGTTTATGGGAAATATGTACCAATTCTTTTGCAAAGAGCCACACTCTGATAGGCCAAGAGCCGCATGCGAGAGCTGCGTGTTCGCCATCCCTGATCTCCAGGAAGGCCCCAAGCCGTCTCTACTTGCTGAGGTGGTGAGGTCCTTTAATCTCTGAAGGACAATGCTCAGGATGTAGGAGTAGCAGCCCACGGTTGAGGGACACTAACAGACTCAATCCATAAAACTGATATATATACTGATTGTTACGGCCACGCCGCCCCACTGAGAGGCACAGGAAATGATTCTGTCACCTTTCTGTCCAACTTCTGAACTCGGTGCCTTGTAATACCTGGACTTTGTACATTTAACCTCGCTCTTACATTTTATTCTCATTGAGTGAGGTTTCAGGTTTCAGGTCATTGCATATTTTTGCTTAGATATTTATTTTAAACTGTAACTCAAAGTTTTCTAATCATTTGGTTGAGTACCTGGCTATTGGATAAATACAGTTTGTCAGCATTTTCTGTCATTTGTTTTCTGCACTGGTCCTGACAGACTGCCCCAGTGGCATTGAGGGATGGGTCAAATGCACAGTGCAAACTTAAAATAAAGTGTTTCTTACTTCTATATTTGGCCGACTTCCACAGTTTTACAGGCCCATTGTGAGTCTATATACCTGACACCAGTGCCCTTCCATCTAAACTTTACGATTGTGATAAACTGTGCTGTATTCTCTGCACAATGAAAGTGAGTGGGTTTAGAGGGACCGGGGAGACAGTGCTTTTAAGGCCTCACCCGTATAACAATAAATCAACGACAGCGAACTAATGAAGAAAAGCTTTATAATCTCCACGAGAACGGCCCTGACGAATGGACACCAATAAACAGGCATTAAAAAGTAACTTCATCGCTTTTTTCTTACTGCTGTAAGAAACAAATCAATAAGCTTGTCTCATGTTCACACTCTCCCAAATCAAAGCACAGTTTCCACTGGCAGGCCCTACACCCAGCCCAGTGCCTGGTCTCCACTGCCTAGACTAGAGCCAGCTGACCAGAGCTGATACGTGACATGAACAGACCCTCACTAAAACAGGCAGGTCATCTGGATTTAATATTTCTATTTATTTAAAGGGACTAGATGCAAGTTGGTCATTCTATACTCAAATTATTAGTGACAGGGTGAGCGCTCTTACTATGCAACAGATCTTTGACGTAAAGTGTTTTGTTCTCGGGGTCATCATGACGCTCCGACATAGAGCTAAAGAGGTGCTACGAGTGCTGAAGGAAAGACCAGAGAGGAGCAACATGTCCAGAGAGCCCTCTCAGACTGTGGCTATCCTAACTGGTCTTTCACTAAAGCACAAAGGGCAAGAAGACCCAAAGAACAAGACAGACTACAGAGCCCAGAAGAAAGGGAGTCGTAGTGCCGTATGTAGCCGGGGTCTCAGAGGAACTTCAGAGAATCTTTAGGCAGCACAGGATTCCAGTGAACCACAAACCGGTGAACACACTGAGACAAACATGAGTTCATCCCAAAGACAAAACTCCGAGCCACAAACAAAGCAATGTGGTTTATTCAATTCAATGCAAAGAAGAAGAATGCAAACAACATTATATTGGAGAAACTAAACAAGTTTTACAGAAGAGACTTTATCAACACCGAAGAGAAAGCACAAGCGGCCCTCAGTCGGCGGTGCACCTCCATCTCAAAGCCTCCAACCACTCCTTTGAGGACGGGGAGGTCAACATTTTAGCTAAAGAAGAACGTTGGTTTGAAAGAGGAGTTAAAGAAGCTATTTTTGTCAGGACAGAAAATCCCTCCATGAACCGGAATGGTGGCCTCAGATTTAATCTTCCGTCACTTTACTCCAATCTCCTTCAGGAGAAACCAAAAAGGCTTGGCCAGTCCAAGGAGACAGCACCTCAGCCAACAAAAGAACAATAGGCAGGTAATTAGCAGTGATCAGCCATGAATAGGACAGATACTGGGCAGTGATCATCTATGAATAGGACAGGACTGACCGATACTGAGGTGAGCAGATCGTTAGAGACGCTCTACTTCAAAGGTGAGAGTAGCTGTGATTAGAGAGGAGGAGCCGGGCCAACCCCAACTCCTCCCCGTTGGTCTATATCTTAAACTGGGGGCTGAGCGGGACTTTTGCCGCTGACGAAGCCTTTTGGATGAGAGGCGAAACGTTCGACTACTGAGTACAGAAGATGACTCAAGTACCTTCATTGAAGATGGACAACTCCTGTACGACTGAGAGCTTACACAGACATGTTTAGAAAAGTTTACCTGAACGTAAACGGTGTCCTGCTGTGGATCTGGTCTGGTGCTCTTCCTGTTATGCCGTTTTAGGATTTTCTCCTAAACTATACTTTTTCCATACACATTATTTCAATTCAATTAAAATAACATAGGTATCGAAAAAAGTACAGCTAAGGCACCGGTACCGAAAACAGGTATCGTTAGTACCCAGCCCTACCTAGGCACCTCTGAATAATTCCATAAACCCCACCAAAACGTTTCATCGCCGTCCTGTTTTTCCTTCAGTAAGGTGTATTCCAGCTTACACGTTTGTGGACCATTGTTGAGTGGAAGCCTCCGGGGGGCACCGGGTAGAGCGGACACGGGAAAAGCCGGGTACTTCGACCAGGCCGGTGCCGAAGAAAACGCGTGCTTTGTGGAGCCGCGGTAATTCACTGTTAAACAGCTGCTCCTATTGAATCTCGGATACCGTCGAAAAAGCCTGTTGGTCAGCAGTGTCTAGCTCTAGACGTCGATAAATCGCTCAGACCTAAGTGAACCAAAGGGGCTACCTCTAAGAGCTGCTGCTGCTGCACATGTCCATAACCAAACAGGACCATGCATACCACAGGGACATGTGTCATTAATGTCATCTTCACTTCTTTAATGTATTTCAATATTTCAACTGCAAGTAGGATATAGAGAGTTCTCATTTCAAACTTCAAATCCAGCTGTTTCACATCTTTGCACATTTTGGCCCCAGCTCCTCTCTTCAACAAGGCGTAAGATGATTCACCCTTTAACACGAACACCAGCGGGTCCTTGCGAGGGGAAACGGCAGCCAAGACGTAAGCAGAAAGGCGTGAGCGGGAGGCGGAGGATGAATCAGGATTAATGCGCGGATAAGCTCAGAGGAACACAAGGTCGCGGCCGGGGGCACGTGGGGGGGCGGGGGGGGGGGGGTTGGCAGTAAAGAGGATTTCACAAGATTTCGAGACAAAAAGACTAATGGGGGAAAGTCAGATGATATGCAGCGTCCTGTCCTTCACAAGTTTGAAAGTATTAAGCCAGAAACGGTGGGAATCCTTTTCACAATTCGAATTGAGAACTGGTCATGCAATAAATGGTTTGAAATTGGAAGAAAAAATGGCTTGGCATTTTAATTGACAGAGACAAGTCAAGAAAGCATGACAATTTAAGGTTTTGATGGATCAATTATTAATCCTTCAGGAAATTATGGGGGCACAAGGGGAGACCACTGAAAAACGTGTCGCTGTATTTATTCTTGCCACCATTTCTATTGTCCAGTCATAAAAAAATAAATAAAATACAGTACCGGTCAAAAGTTTATTTTCAGGTTTTGGATTATTATTATTATTTATTATTTTGTTACCTTTATTTAACCAGGAAAGTCCCACTGAGATTAATAATCTCTTTTTCAGGGGAGTCCTGGCTCCAGAGGGGAACCTATTGTACATGATTTTAGTGGTACATGCAACACGTGCAAGCTCCACACAGAAAGGCCCCGTCCAGGTGGGAATCGAACCCCGGCGTAAGGAGCACTTTGCAGTAAAGAGAGATATTACTGCACAGACCTCGAAGCGCTCCTATATTATTACGCCTCACAATATAGTTCCCCTTTTTATCCGCTTAGAACATTTTGTGTAACTATACTTGGTTCGTGTAATGTTTCACGTAACTGTATTTAAATAGGGGAAAACGTGGAGCAGCTTGGTTCGCTTGTAACTTCCCCCCAGTTTGGAGCTACACCTTCGCTGGGAGAGGCTAAATGCTAACAACATTTACGTGACTGAGCGCACGCACAAACACCAGACAGGTACGCATCAACTCGTCTAAGGTCAGGTAAGCTTGGAATCCGGCAGTTAGCCATAGTGATAATGCTTAATGGCGGTAACCTTTTATTGTGGGTACTACTTCCACCCTCCATTCATCCCTATAATAAAAAGGGACCTCAACATTTTATTCAGTTACGGGCATGGCGTTCTGCCCAACCAAATAGCAACAATACTGATCTGAGCCCGTTATTCAACCACCAAAAAACCTGTCTAGGGGTTCGCTGGGAGAAACTGGAGTCTCCCAAAACCCACAGGACAGACCACACACACACACACACACACACCGCCCCTTCTCACTCTGGGGGTAACCACTTTGGCCAAGCTGCTATATAACATTAGAGTTGAATGAGCATTTACTTCACACCCGAGCCCAGTTTTCCGCGGCGTCGAAATGTGCGGATCGCAGCACATTTGCGAGTGGAGCGGCCTGGTGCTGACACGGTGACAGGGAAATGAACTATCGAGGGGCATTAGAGGAGAGGACAGTAAAGACGGGATCAATGCCTCTCTATGGGATGTCAATAGGCAGGCCCACGGGCAGGGGGACCGCCGTGCTCTACCCCTCCCCTCCTGAAAAGAGGGTAATGGACGTTCTGGGACTGTGGAGTTTAATAATGGACAGTGTGGGGTTAGCTGTCTAAGCATTCAAGAGTAGTGTACACTAAAGGAATTAAGTTGGAGCAAGTGTGCATGCGGGGTATTTTCTGGTTACTCGTTTTTTGTCGGCACACTGCTCCAGCGTCGGTGTGCGCACTCACCATCCGGAGGCCCAAACAAAACCGGGGTTGTCCAAGGAGTCATATCAGGATTAGCAGCGTCATCAATGAAGACGAGCAAGCCAGACAGAGTGGAAAAAAAAAAAAAAAAAAAAAAGGAGTCGAGGGATTACTGTCCCGCTTTCACTTTACTGGAAAGGGGGAACCCGTTTTTTCCTTGTTCCTGTCGGACAGTAAACAGTGCAACACCAGTCCAAACGCTGGTCAAAAGTGGAAGTTTTACCAGCGTCTCTTCTGGACACATTCAGTGGAATGAGTGAGCCAAAGTCAGGAATGTTTGGGTGGGGAACTTACTGTCCTCAAATCTTGTATGTGTGGAAATAAGAAAATACCAATAAAAAAAGATTTAAATCATAAAGACTCAAGTATGATTGAACACATGGGGGCTTGAAAACACACAGTCCACACAGAGGTTTTGGAAGAGGTGGTGGATGCGTAAACACAGAGCAAGGCCTAAATATGAAGTTCAAACATGGAAATCGGCTCCTCCTATGATCTAAACCAGGGGTGTCAAACTCATTTTGGTCTTGGGGCCGTATACAACTTAATCGGATCTAAAGGGGGCCAGACCAGTAAACTCATTCCAAAATTACATAGAACTAACAATAAGTCCACTTTTTTTCTTTGTATTAGTGCAAAGAAGAAGAAGTAAATTATAAAAATCTTTATATGAAATGAATTGTCCCTTTTACTAAATATATTATGAACAACCTAAGAGTTTTAAAGAAAAGTATGTGCAATTTCAACACTTTTACTCACTTTAACATTTATTCAAGTGCACTATGCATAAAAACTGATCAGCGATTGTACAATGTTGCAAAACATTTATTCACAGTTTTTTGGAACTTAAACCCACTGTCCTGCATGTTAAAATACATCAAACACATACAAATTTAGAAATGATTTAAAATCCCTTTTCCACATCTGGGAAGCAATTCTGAACACATGAACCGACTCTACACACTTGAAATCTTATTGGCAGCTGTTTTAAACAGACATTTGATAAAGTAAATTTGTCCCCTTCCTGAAGAGGGTGCCAGAGTCAACAGAAAAAGCAGGTAAAGCGACAGAACTGACTCAAACACAGCGCCCCTAGCGGACAATATAAGAACTGCAAATAAATAAATATTAAATAAATATGCATTATTAAAGAAGAAGTTTATTGTTCTTTAATAATGCATATTTATCCCGTGGGCCGGACTGAACCCACTGGCGGGCCGGTTCTGGCCCGCGGGCCGTACGTTTGACACCCCTGATCTAAACCCTCTATTAAAAATGTTTCTCTTTTATAATCTCTCTCCCGTGTCATACAGGTCGCCCCGAGCTGTCCTCAGCATGGACGGACAATGTGAAGTGCAGATCCGCTACTCGTCGCGTACGGAGCGGTGGGTTCTCAAGGACAGACCGGCGAACCGGGGCGTAAGTGGCGCGACCCTTTGACATTCAGAACCGTCGCGAACAGCGGCCCTGGAGCGATGCGGCGGCGTGTGGGCGACAGACATTATAAAGGGCACATCGGGTCAAACCGCACGTGTCAGGCAAGGCAAGCGTGTGTGGAAAGGTCTAGGCCCATGACATTCTGCTCGTATCTGTGGGTCGGTTTCGACGGTTGATTGGTTTATACAATTACAAAAAGCACAGTTAGCTCGTGTGGCATGCAGAGCGGTCCAGAATGACATCATCGTCTTCGACCTTCAGAAACAAAGAGACAGCGTCGAGTCTTGCTCTCTAAAACTTCAAAATCGGGTTTGAAATCTATGGGTCATTATGGACTTCACCTGCGGCAACATGAAATCAATAACATCTAAAATGATTGCCAATATCCAAAGTGTAGAGCATATATCGAACTCAGAGAGACTTATCCTGGCATTTGTCTCCAACAGGTCAGACTACGGATAATAGGACTGTCCAGTGGTCCGATCTCTGTGACAATATTCTGAAAACAGCTCTGCAACCTCTCCAAGTCGCTCCATGGTCTTGCACCAAAGCTCACCTCAGACACGAGTGCTCTCCGGCTCGTCCCAGAGTGTGGACTAAACACGGCGTGTCAGTTTTTATGCAGCTAAAATCTGGAGCAGTCTAACTGAAGATGTGAGACAGGCTGAAGAGAGTTATATTCACCTGTGCATGTTATAACTGTAAGTATTTTATTTTTATGTAGTACATGCCTCTTGTGAAAAGCGCCTTGAATTACTTCAATACAAAACGATTGATTTAATAAATAGACCTTGAGGCAATGAGTTAATGAATACAAATGAAACACTTTCAATTGATCTTCAGAGATCAATGCACAAAACTGAAGACAATCCTTTCTGAAGAGATTTCAATAAATCAGAAAAGGCAAAAAACATTTCTCAATAGTTCTTTTCACAAAGTGTCAGGCAGCAGCACACGGGTTGAAACATTCCATGCCTTGAGCTTTAACAAAGGAAAAAAAAAAAAAAAAACACCTGTAGTTGCAACTACATTTGCAATGAATAATGGTTACGGGAAACTTCATTTGCCCGGAACATGAGGAGTTTTTGGCTGCAGACTTTTTGAGGTCAGCTGCTGTGGAACTTGGCACAACTTGAAACTTCCTTTTTTTTTTTCCTCTCTCAAAGTGCAGACATGGACAGAAGGTCAGCACTCTGTGGAGGAGTCGAATTCAACACCAAACTGAGAAGAACATTTGGTGCATATGACATCTGCAAAAGCACACAGTTCTGAAAGTAAACAGAGAAATGTAACTTCTGCTGGTGACAATCTATGGAATGGAAAACCTGTCCTGTTTCAGCTACTATGTTTCAGAGTCTCACCCCCCTACTGCAGACGTTTTGGAACAAGCTGACCCCCTTTCGACTGAAAAATATCAAACAGGGATTTTCGGTCAATTTACCTATTTTTTAAGGTAAATCCATTTGACCTTAAAAACGAGAAGAATTTATTTCCTGCTGTCGAGGCGAGATTCGTCAGACTCAGTATTTTCAAAAATCATGTTTCAGGTCAGTTTGCCAGAAAACAAATAAATGGCCCGATTCAACTTTTCCTCAAAAATGTTGACGTGAAATTTGATCTTCTAGGTGCATTTCCTCATATTTTAGCACCACAGACGACACATTTCCCAGTCTCGTAATTGAAGGTTAGTTTTGTCCTCCTGCGGTGTATTGAATGGAGTGAAATGTATGTGAACGCTTTGGAATTTCTCACATTTCTGCCTGAACTGGTCATGAAACTGTCTGCTTAAACTAATACCACCCAAACATTTACATTTGATCATATTTTTAATGGCCGTAACATGTAAACATTCACAGGACAGGGAGGAAAAAGTAAGTGAACCCAGGAGTCTCGCTGAAATGCAACAGGCCCTGAGGCAACAAAGCAGCCCCACACCATGAGCCTTCCTGCTCTATACCTCACACTGAGGAGAGGGTTTTGATGTTGATGTGCTGTTTCATGTTTCCTCCACACATGACGTTGTGTGTTCCTCCCAAAATATTCAACTTTGGGTTAATCAGTCCACAGAATAACTGCACAGCAACATCACAACCCTCTCCTCACTGTGAAGTCTGGAGCAGGAGCATCATGGTGTGGGGCTGTTTTGTTGCCTCAGGGCCTGGACAACGTGCTGTCATCAATGAAAAATGAATTCACAGGTTTATCAAGATATTTTGCAGTAAAACCTGAGACATTCACAACAGCGTGTGAATAAGTAAGTGAACCCCTGTATTAAATATCAGCTGACCCTTCTTTTGCAGCAATAACTGCTTTTCGTTAGATTAGACGCTCAACGATCAGGATGAATCTTGGACCGTTCCTCTTTACAAAACTGCTGCAGTTCAGTGAGATTCAGGCGGTGTACTTACTTATTCCACGCTGTCCTGTCAATGTTTACATGTTATGGCCAATACAAATATGATAAAATGTAAATGTTTGGGTGGTATTAGTTTAAGCAGACACTGTTTAATCATTCTTATAATTTTGAGGAAGATCAGACCACATTTAATAACCAATTTAGGCAGAAATGTGAGAAATTCCAAATGGTGTACCCACTTTTTGTTAGTCCCTGAAATAGACTTCTAATTTTTGAATGAGAGTCACAGGGCACCGCCAGCCATTTTCCTTCACATAAAGTACATTTCCCTCCCACTGTCATCAAGACTGTCCATGTAATGATAGAGCCTTTGTTATTGATTGTAACCTTTCTGTGTAGTTTTATTTAGCTTCACTGTGACCGTGGCCACAAATAGTGACCCTGGAAGTAACAACTAACAATTTAACTTCCATTGCCGTGAACAAGACATATCCCGTATATAACCTATAACCATATTTATTTTCCCAGAAGGATTTGTCAATATCTAAATCCAGGCCTAAGTTAGTGAGCTTTATTTTTTTCAGAAGAAACAAAACAAAGCCATACATTTAAAAACTGATTCAGATCTCGCCTCCAGAAATATTGTAAATGTTGCCAATTTTTACACACAAAAAAGGGCCTTCGGAAAAGTTTCAAATTTACATCTCTCTAAAATACTTCCCTCCCTTATTCATCTGCTGTCGAGCAAAAAAAAAGAAAAGAAACAAAAGATTTGCCACAAGTTGTGATACTGTTTGTCTTTTCTTTTTTGTTTTTTGTTTGTCTCTTTGAACCGATAGTCCTTGAAAACAATCTTGAGTGCCCATTTACAAACCCTATTTTACTCTAATAATGCTTGTGGGGCTTTTATCCCCAGTGCGTCTGCTCCTGTCTGCACTTGGCAGCGCTCCTAATGGGCACGCGCCATCAGCTCGTTACCCTGACGCATAAACCGGCCTTTTATGTGGTGCCAACAAGCGCCGCGCCGCGAGAATGGGCGAATCAAACGCCCCTCGACTGCCTGAAAAGAGGATTCTCCGCGAAACGCTTCACAAATATGCCCCTCTTGTATGTTTTGAAGTCGGTGTTTTTCCGATTAGCGTGACAGACGAGCTGGTGTTGTGACATGTTTGGCACCCCCAGACAATGAGTGTGCTGGAAAGCCACGGCTAATTGGTGAAAACGAAGATGGCGTTCGGGCCGACGGCTGGGAAGGGGAGCAAACAAGGGGAAATACCTGATGCCTTTGATTTGGGCGATGCTGTGGTGGGAGATCCGCGAAAGGGCAGAGATGACCTGCAAAACAAGAAAGGAGAACCGTAATGATGAGCCCAGTTCAAATACATTTGAATTCAAGTTTCGTAACAACAATAAGGCGCCCAGTTCTAAAGTTAGATCCACAAACTGTGCCAAACAGGAATCAGTGACAAAAGTGACACAATCAGCGTTACTGTAACAAGCACAAAAGGAAGCAGATTGTACAACGATAGTCTTTTAAATGAGGTATGAAGACATGCTGTACATTACAGTCATTCCTTAAGATTTAATCATTCACATTGTAAACTGACAGTGCTGAAAACTGAGCACTTAAAGGGACACTGCGTAACATTTTGAACTCTACTGTTGCCATCAGTGCGAAACATGCTCCCAATGACAGAAAATACCATTACTGCAGTGGGTAATCAAAGAACCTAACCTGTTAAAAGTACAATTCTGCTGACTGCTGTCATATCTCCATGGAGACGAGCTGGAGACATGCCCACTCTTGGAAAGGTTCGAGTCCCGTCTTAGGAGAGCTGAGCCGCTCACAGCAAAAGCACGTGTTTGTTTGTGCATTTATGAGGTCATTTTTCAATGAGGAAAATATCTGTTATAAAATAAATGCTTGGATTAGAATTGTATTTATTGGGTAAAATTCTACGCAAGTGTGGCTTTAAATGCACAAGACACCACAATATGAACGGAAACATGTCAAAAATGTCATTAGACCTATACCAACAAACGCCAAAGACGATACCTATTAGGGCTTTGAATGTTTTTGCAAAACAATATAAAATACAATTCTGGGTGTGAAAGGCTGGCTTTGACATCTGCCAAGTGAGGAATGAAAATCAGCTTCATCGAGCGAACTCGGGCACATGTTCATGATTGTGCACTGGCCCTTTCCGATACATACATAAATTGTGCAGAATACACCAGAAAATATCCATGTTTTCAAGATACAAACTATATATATATTTTTTTTTTTTTTCCGCGATTGTTGGTTGCAACAATTCCGATTCCCAGAAACAAAATGATAATAACTGCACAGCCTATATATATATAGTGTTATTTCATTTAATCTTTAGGTACAGTATTTCGAAATGTAATATTTACTGTGGCTTTGACAAAATAAGTATTGCAATACTTTCAATACCTGTGTTTGGAGGCTTTTTATCATGCACTCCTTTAACAGCGCTCATTATATTTTGTGTGAATGTACTTTTCAATCTTAAAGCAGTACTAAGTAACGTGTTTGCCTTAATAAATCCTTTCCGTAGTCCCTCTGTGGGTAATAAGTGTTAATGGGATGATTGGGGGGTCTTTCATCTCCCCCTGGTGTCTCTGGCCAGAAAACCATGCTTGCAACTTGACTGCCACCAGGTCGGAGCCACCAATACACACTAATAGAACCACGAAGAAGAAGCTAACAGGCGAGCGGGAAAAGCTAACTGCGGGCTAGCGCCACTTAAACAGTATTCACAGCCAAGTTTGAGTGAAAATGATTTCCATTGTGTCCCTCTGTCCTTTTGTCTTTTCTGTCAGCGTACTATTTACTCTCACGGACGATTAATGAGTAAAAAAACACAACTTGCTACGACACCTGCAGTGGCGCTTATGGCCTCTAGGGGCATCAGTTACTTACTACTGCTGTAACGCAAATGTCAAATGGCATTTAGTTTATAAACTTTGGACACGTGACAGTTTTCTGTTTATACATTTAAAGGTGAACGGTTGTTTTCGTAATTAACAACAAAAGTAAAAAAAAACTAAATGAAACCGCGAGCTGGAACATTACGACTGTACGTCAGTAATAATTCACCTCCGTCTCAGCACACGGCCCTGCAGATGAAGGGCTGCAGATGGCGTGCTTGTTCAGCCCGTGGAGGAGATACACGCGTGCGCCCGCCCCGACCACTGTGCCACGAAACCCGCCCCTCGCGGCTCATTAGCCCGCTCTCGGATGGATCTGGGTCTACTCGCCGTGACACCGCCAGCTGTCGCCACAAAGCGGTTGTGTCAATGTCTCTCCTGGTAAGTATGTCGTCAAGTATTCAGCACACTAAAGCGGCAACGGAGCTTCTCGAAGCAGCGGGGAGGGTTAGGTTTTTATGTTTGCCATTGTCTTTCGACAAAAAAAAAAAAGCCTGTTTAGTTGCACAAATCTTAAATAATAATAATAATAATAAAAAATTCAAAACATTATAGGTCCCATGCCTTAACCTCTCCTTAACCGAGCGCATTGTTTCCAGTTAGGCTTTACCCAAATCTAAAATCTTCTGGACTGGAGAGCAACAGTGTAACGCCCCATTTGAAAGCTAAGGCCTCTTGTCACGTTTTTGCCACATATTTTTAAGCCTTTTTGTAGATTTTTCGTCTCTTTTTCGGTCCCATTTTTGTTGCGTTTCCGGCACGTTTTTTTTTTGTCGCTCTTTTGTCGCTTTTTGTTGGATTTTCGTCACTTTAGTTGCTTTTTCATTTCTTTTTTTTCTTCTTTTTTCTTTTCTTTTTTTTGTCATGTTTTTGCCACATTTTTGTAGCTTTTTATTTGCTTTATTTATTTATTTATTGTATTTATTTGAACAGGGACAGTGTACAATATACATTAGCCTCAGAAAGGAGAGATGCATTGTACCAGGTTATAGCACTTGTGCTAATTTCCACCTGCAGTCCCTGGGCCTATTGTACATGTTTTTAGTGGTAGGGGAAACCGGAGTACCCGGAGGAAACCTACGCAGACACGGGGAGAACATGCAAACTCCACACAGAAAGGCCCCGTCCAGGTGGGAATCGAACCCGGACCTTCTAGCTGTGAAGCACGAGCGCTAACCGCTGTGCTACCGTGCTGCCCTTTTCCGGCATCCTTCTTTCCATTGCGATTTTAGCTTCTTTTTTTTAAGCTTTTAGATTTGGGTAATGCCAAACTGGAGAAAATGTGCTCGGTTGAGGTGGGGGTTAAGGGGTTAAACAGACTTTTGGACACATTAGCATTGGGGATGTAGCTTTACTTCGAACTAGGCCTATACGCATGTGATCTGAAGTGCGTTCAGTTTTTATACAACACAACTAGGGCGGCAACTAACGATTATTGTGGTAATCGATTCATCTACCGATTATTTTTACAATTTATCGAAAATTGTATTTTTTCATAATTTTCTAATATCACACTTTGAGGACATGTCCATGGAGTAAACTTAACATCTTAACCCTCACCTGAACCGAGTGCATTCTCTCCAGTTCGGCTTTACCCGACTGGAGAGCAACAGTGTAATGCCTCATTTGAAAGCTAAGGCCAACATAACTGATCCTAAGTGTTTTTGTTGTTTTCTCATCGCTGCTTTTTTCTTATGTTTTGGCCACATTTTTGTCGCTCTTTTAGCCACTTATTTCTTGTATTATTCTTCCTTTTCTGGCACGTTTTTGTCACTCTTTTATTGCTTCTTTGTCACCGACGATAAAATGAATCTGAAACCAGGACAATAGGTTTAAGTGCTGTCAGTATTTACCCGAACACATTCCAGTGTTAAGTGCGTGTGAAACTACACTAAAACTTACTCTAGAAATTAATTAATTGACTTTAAATGTAATGGTTTGATTGAATAAACAAATGTGTGTCCATTTAGACGTGCCATAACAATAAAGGTATTTTAACTTCACCAGAGAGTGCCTTGGTTTTTCTCTCTTTTTTTAATGACTTTCCCTGCCCCAAAGAGCACCTCTGGGTTTTAATCACACTTTCTTTTCCTTTTTTTGTAAATGGTTCCATTGTTGGTTGAACTCTCTGCCTTCCCTGCACTTCCAACCCTCACTCCCCAACCCCCCATTCCACAATCAAGGATGAGAGAAATATTATTTCAAATCATTCACAAATGGTTTGACAACAATGAGAATCATGGTAAAAAATTATGTAATCAGAATTTCATTTCTTTTATAAAAGCAAATGCACATCATTCCACAAAACATAAACTACAAGAGAGCGGCACGGTAGCATAGCGGTTAGCGCTCGTGCTTCACAGCTAGAAGGTCCGGGTTCGATTCCCACCTGGACGGGGCCTTTCTGTGTGGAGTTTGCATGTTGTCCCCGTGTCTGCGTAGGTTTCCTCCGGGTACTCCGGTTTCCTTTACCACTAAAAACATGTACAAAAGGCCCAGGCAGGTGGAAATTAGCAGTGCTATAACCTGGTACAATGCATCTCTCCTTTCTGAGGCTAATGTAGATTGTACACTGTCCCTGTTCAAATAAATAAATAAATAAAATAAAAATTGCCATAACCACACGGATGTGGACACATTTATTAAATAGAACTTCATTTTTTCATTTTATTATATGCCATAACAAAACAAATGCCTGTATTTTATTCAGTTTACTGAGTGATTTGATGTTTAATTTGTCTTTAGTTAATCCATTGTTATTGAAACATTTGCCGTGTTTATTCCATATCACAAGGTTTCGTAATGTTGCTTTTTGACTTTTTGACAGTACACAGAAAAGGACACACCCCGAACTCATCCATCGGCCCCGTAGCCGGACCCCCGCGTCCGATGTGAGCTCAGGAGCAGCCTCGTCGACGGCGGCGATAAAAGAGGCCGTAAAGATAACGCCGCGCAATGAAGTCACATAATACCCCCTTAAAAATAATCGCCGCCATTAATATGCTAAACAAATGAATCAGTCCCAACAAGCCCCCGGAAATAGAAGGCGATGAAATACAATAATAAGCGGCCGCCAGGACGACGGGAGCGGGGGGGGCTCTGGAGTCCTTATGCGATGGGCGTCGTGGTAACGTATAAATCTGAACGGGGCTGGCGTTTATGGGCCCGTGGTGTGGACAAGAAAACAGATTGATCATTAGCATCTTGTTGTTCGCCGGAGGGGGCACTGGCAACATGGCGGTTTCTTTTTCCCGGATGAAGCGCATCGACGAAAAGTACGGACGCCGAAACTACATAAATGTGTGCTCGTCTCCCTTTCGTGTTTTTTCCCCCCTTTCCGTTTGATCTCATTTTATTAGATTTTTTACATTTATTTATAGATTTTATTAAAGGATTTCTATTAGTCTTGTTTGTATCTGTTTTATCTATTGATATTTGGTTGTTGTGAGGTGCTATACAAATAACATGTTATTGATTGATTCATAGTCCACATAAAGGCCTAAAAAAATAACTCATGCCCCTAGAGGCCATAAGCGCCACTGCAGGTGTCGTAGCATGTTGTGTTTTTTTACTCATTAATTGTCCGTTAACAGAAAAGACAAAGGGACAGAGGGATATTGTTCATCCAGTTACACAATGGAAATATTTTTTTTCACTCAAACGTGGCTGTAAATACTGTTTAAGTTGCGCTAGCCCGCAGTTAGCTTGGCCCGTTAGCCTGTTAGCTACTTCTTCGTGATTCCATTAGTGTGTATTGCGCCTCCGACCCGGTGCAGGGAAAGTTGCAATTGTGGTTTTCTGGCCAGAGAGACGCCAGGGGGAGATGAAAGACCCCCCCCCAATCGTCCCATTAACACTTGTATTACCCCCAGAGGGACTACGGAGAGGATTTATTAAGGTAAACACGTTACTTAGTACTGCTTTAATTTATTTTTTCATTTTCAACTGAACCCTCAAATGTCCAGAGAAATAACACATTTCGTTACTCAACATTGACACACTTTAACTTGAGGTTGCCATGCCGTTTCCATGGTATTATCCTCTATTAACTTATTCTCTCAACATCCCAAATGGCCAGGTTTTTCCACCAATGGATTCCCCCTAATCACTTATTCCAAGATGACAAAGCCAGGATTCATTGGGCTCAGTTTGTGAAAGAACTATTATATATTCACACACCGACCACGCTGCCGATGACTCTCCGCCGTGCCTTTTTAAAACGTTAATATTTACATGTTTCAAAAAGGTCAATGATGATTTTAAACGGGAGTGTTACTTTCAAAGCCCCCGAGGTCGGCAGGACTGTTTAATTAACAAATCTAATTTTGGCAATGAATTTGAAAATGGTTTGGCACGGCTGCCTCGGAGGAAATGAAGCCCGCGGCGCAACACAAGACAGATTTTCTCAATATAAAAAGAGAGTAAAAAAAAAAAAGCTTGTGGTGTTTGCCCCCTCTAACGCTCCTCTATTCTCTCTGTTACTGCCCTTTCTTCTCCTCCTTTCTCGCGGGGCAGAATAAATCCACCTTTTCACCCATTCTCGCAATGCGGCACAATGGCTTTGTGGGCCAATACCTTTACCTCGGCAATCCCTAGCCCGGCACCGCACTTGGCACCCCTTTCACCCACCTTCGACCCCGTCTGTCTGCGCCCCCGGCCCGGCCCGTACCCCACAACACCTGCCACACGGGCCACAAAAGCTGGGGGGGGGGGGGGGGGGGGCTCTGGGATAAGGCCTGATCCCATGGATTACCCAAAAGGACACAGGAGCCAACTTTTGCAAACACACGCCACCTCCATCCAGGGACGTCCCAAGCTTTTCAGCCGGGATATCAATACGAATAACTACAGGGACTACCGCATAACAATGGCATGATTTGAGTTGTTTGTATAATTGTTTGATGTCATTTACTTGGATACTGCTTTATACATTCAGGTTTGGATAAATAGTGTTTGAAATTACACTTTATTTTGCTGTTGTTTTTTCTATTATTGTTACTTGTTGTCAAAAGATCCAGTGTTGCATTGTGATGGACTTCAGGAGGAAGACACCACTGAACATCCAGGGGGAGGACATCGAGGTGGTGAATAGTTTCAAGTGCCTGGGTGTTCACCTCAACAATAAACTGAACTGGTCCCACAACACAAACGCCCTGTACAAGAAGGGCCAGCGTCGCCCCCCCACTTTCTGAGGAGGCTCAGGTCCACTACGCTGCCATGTGCTGGGCCCCGGGCAGCACAGAGCGGGACAAGAGCAGACTGGACAAGCTGGTCGGGAGGGCCTGGAGTCTGTGGAGGGGGTGAGGGACAGGAGGGTGTTAGCCAAGCTCACCTCCATCACGGACAACACCTCCCACCCACACATGTGCAATAACTACTATGCACAACGTATGCGCAATAACCCCTCTGTATCAATGTCCCTTTACCTGCAGTAAGATTGAAGATTGATTTTTATATCGTCTGCTCTAACCTTATTCTTTATTTTTCATCATTCACATTTATTGTATATATGATTCCCCTACTATTTTATTGATGCACATTTCCTGTCTTTTATTGCACACCCTGAGTGTTTTTCTGAGAGCTGATGTAACGAGTGAATTTCTCCATTATGAGATCAATACAGGATTATCTTATCTCTTATCTTATTCATTATTCACCAAGATCTTGTATTGATGATGGGAGAGTGTGACCACCATGCAACTAATGAAAAAAAAAATCTGGATTCTGCAGTGGACTAACCATGAATAATCCCCTGAATTACTATTTTAAATGTAATGCTTTACAGTGATATGTAAGGCCTTCACTTTGGTCAAATGCTTTCCTGAAAACCCGGCCAGATGAACCGGGGGGGGGGCATCAAGGCAAATGTTTGCAAACACACGCGACCTCACGTCCCCAGACACGCTGCACATGTGGCCAGGATCCCAGCTGGGGGCCGCACCGTGGGAAGGGCCAATCGGACGAGGCGGCGGACGAGACGGGGGGAGGGGCCATGCGGGAAGACGTCTGGAAACCATGTTCACGTGTGACTAAGGTGTTATAATACGTGTCATTTTAGATTTGTTAAAAATGGGGGGAAATAAGAAAAACTTGGAAAGTGCTTTTTGCCCTTTTGTAGTTAAAGGAAGTTTCTTGGTTGTTTCACCTCAAACAAATGATATTAGTGCAAAAGAAATGAAATGGAAGGAAAAGGAATAAATTAACATTATTAATCAGTTTTATGGTATCGAAAACCAAGTATCGTTAAAGTATCGGTATCGAACATGTTTTTCAATTTAATGTCCTATATGCCCTTCCCTTCACGACTGGTTGCCTTCGCCTAATTTAGGTTAGGCCTAATTCTTGAAACACTGGATCAACACTCTGTGCAATTGTACTGGCATGGAATTAAGTTACCCCCCCACTATCTCACAATTTAAAGTAATTGCTCCGGGCCCGCATATAATCCCGCCCTCCATGTGTCGCATCGCTCTATGATTGCACTCCAAAGATCGAGCGCTCTTTTCGGAGGTCGTCGGAGCATACAGGACGAATCAATGGCCGGCACATCGCGCTACTGCTCGTTTCCAGCCGCCTTCAGAAGAATTCACGCACTTGGCTCGACTCGTGCCCGGACAGACGCCCCCCCCCCGGAACAGATGGCTGATGGGGTTACCAGTGTGCCCCACATCAATAATAACAGAGCAGAGGAACAGAAAGACCCACTGGCTCCGGAACTGTTCTCACAACAACATTTATATTTAATAAAGTCAGTTTGTACTTTATTTCTTTAAAGGGAAAAAAAAACGCAGACTGAAAAAGTTGCATGGAAATAAAAATAATCATAATAATAATAACGGTGTGTTAATTCTTGCCGTATTTGTGAGTTTACAAACACAAGAAAATCCGCCGTGAGCTGCTCCTGCCATCACCATTCGAAACCGAACCAAAAGTGGTTTGGGAAAAATAGATCCTAATTAACAATGCAACAATGACGAGCAATACTGCTACACATAACACAAAGCACACAGCTATTTTCAGAACTAAATATTCATGATCCAGTCAGCCGCAAATACTTCTCCAAAAAAACAAACAAATGTGCGTCCTTTTCCCCGAACGATTCAAGGCGGAGCAATCCCGGACCGACATCAGGGCTAATGTTATTGGCACTGTGATATCGATCTGGCCCTCTTACTGTAAGGGGATGAGTGAACTCAGATCTGGCAAGTAAAAAAAAATCATTATTGTCATACAGCCATTGAGTCAAAGGTCAATTACGCACAAATAAATGTTGTTGTTTTTTTTTGCATAGAAAGTCGCATAATGCACCTTTAAAGCCTGGTCAAATGTCCAAAAGGTCCTGATGTTACTTGGAGACACTTTGTGAGTCCCGATTGCTCGCGTGCCACAGTGGACGAAATCCCCCCCCCGGAGTCTGCCTCATCCAGCAGCCCGATTACAAGGGTTTCTCTCATGTGTCCACAGAGCACAGACTGAGGTCCAGCTAAGGGACTGCTACTGGAGCCGCTGACCCAAAGCCGACCCCATTTAACACCAGCAACTGTCTCCGTCAAACAGATTAGGCTTTCAGATGCACCCGACTGCACCGCTTACGCAACTGCTCTCAACATGTGGACATTCTGTGGAAAGTATTTTCTCTCCTGTGAGCACGGCGTTCGTCTATGTTGCCATCGAGAACATGAAAACAATGCATTTATTTCATTTACTTATTCTGTACCTTTTAAATGGAAATTACCACTTCACCTGCTTTTTGTAGGAATTTGCTCCACAAATAGTGTTAATTAATTAAAGAGACTAGATGGAAGTTGTCATTTATATACTCACTACTGCCCCCTCAGGTCTTACGTGTAACTGCAGTCTCTATATTAGGCTCGTGCATGACGATGGAGATAGTTGGTACTTTGGCCCGAAGTTAACATTTTTTGAGTGACAGGATTTTAGCGGCAGTTGTGGTGAACAGGTCTGAGCTCATTCTACACATTAGGACACATACATATTTTTTTTTAACTCTGTCTAGTCCCTTTAAACACCTTTGGACACTTCCGTCCATGGTTTCTTTTTTCGCCGACTGTTTTTTTAAATTTATTTTTCCTGGTTACTTAATTTGCCTGAACTTTACATTGTCAATTGTTTTGTTCCATTGCTTTAAAGTAGTACTAAGTAACGTGTTTACCTTAATAGATCCTTTTTGTGGTCCACGCTTGCAACTTTCCTGCCTCCGGGTCGGAGCCACCAATATACACTAATGGAACCCAGAAGAAGAAGAAGCTAACAGGCTAACATGCAAAGCTAATTGTTGTCTAGCACCACTTTAGCAGCATTTACAGCCAAGTTTGAGCGGACGAAAATATCTCTATTGTGTAATTTAGTGGCACAATTTACAATATCTCTCTCTCTCTCGTTGTCTTTTCTGTCAGCGTAGTATTTTACTCTCACGGACAATTAATCAGTAAAAAAAAAGATGCAACATGCATGGCCTGTAAGTTACTTAGTTCTGCTTTAATGTTTGGTGCAGCCCTGTGAGGCAACTCCTGTTGTGATATTGGGCTTTACAAAACTATTGTTTGATTGATTCAACACTGGCACTAAAAAAATAACCATTCATTGAGTTTATTGAACAGGCAACTAGTGATGTAAATGTGTCGGATTTAGGTCAGGACTAGTCCCATGGGGTAAAAACATACCACCAAACACAGAACACCCGGAAAACGGATTAAATCAGGAGAATCAGGAGACTGGAGTATAGTCTTGGTCTCATCGAGCATTACTGAATTAACATTAAAAAAGAGAAATAACTTTTCACCTCAATTATGAATTAAACAACCTAAAACAAATACGAAACTCCCAGCTTGTTGGATCGGTAATCTTATTTTGTGTTTTATCTTAATTCAATCAATTTAAAATTATATGTTTAGTGTGTGAGTGGTTGGTTGGTGGCAGCCAAGGGGCTGATGGTGCAGATTGGCCGCCTTGGTTCAACCAGTCTGCTCCAGGGCGGCTGTGGTTACAACATAAGCTTCTTGGAATAAATGAATAATGACTATAGCGCTTTGTGAAGTTTGAAAACCATTTTTATTCTTATTAAAAGGTATGTAAATTCAGTTAAGGGCACTGCATAGACCTGCCAGCATCGGTCAGGACCCCATACAGGCATTTCCAACATCATCGATATGAACGATTGAGCTTGGAATGTGCTTGTGAGACAACTTAGGAGCTTATTTAACTTCGGGACCTTGGGAATCGATCTGAACACGCGTGAAAGAGAGAGGGCAGCGTTTTTTGACATCTCTTATACGTGTAAATTGTACTCTATGGATCTCCGGTCACCACCTGCCGATGTGGAGCAGCGAGCGTGTCCGTGACCTGTCCCCGTTTCCTCACACACGGGACCCGACATGGCCGACACGCTCACGTGTGACTGAACATGCATGTAGCGGGACGCGTATGAGCCGACCGCATATCGGCGTGGGCGGTGCACGAGAGCGCAGGCGGATCAATGGTGGCCACAAGCGACACAAGCACCGGGAGCGACAAGACGGGGTTTAAGGTTTGCTGTAAGGCAGGAGTGGTGAAGAGCAAACATTTGTGCATTTAACTACAATCTTTGAGTTAAAAAATACATAAATAGGAAAAAAAGATAAAATGTCAAAGCAATCAAGCTGCACAGTCTATGTGACGAAAACTGCCTTATATTCAATGTAATGATTCTCAAAACGTAATAAATCATTCAGAGAATATGAGTTCAGGGCTGGCTCTCTCACATTCATTCGTTTCAATAAGTGTGAGAGAAACCATAACATGTAAACATTCAAAGGACAGCGTGGAATAAGTGAGTACACCCCCTGATTCTCGCTGAACTGCAGCAGTTTTGTAAAGAGGAATGGTCTAAACCAAAGCTGTACCCATTTGTAAATAGCACTGAGTCTGTGTGAATGTAGGTGTGAGCGTATACAGTACGTGTGTGATTGAAAAAGTTTTATACAAATGTTGTGTATTTTATTATTGTAAATGGTCTAGAAAGGCCCAATCACGGACATAAGCTGCGAATTAGCACTAGCTAAAAGCTCTTCATGCGTCGCATCAGCTGCAAACAGTATGTTGATCGTATTGTCCCTGATAAATAATCATCCTGATTGTCGTGAGCATCTAATCTGCAACTACAGAAAAGCAGCCAGCTAACCTTGGTTTGCGAAAGAGCAAAATATACTGTGGACTGAGTAACCCAAAGTTGAATTTTTTTTTTAAGTGGAACGCACAACGTCACGTGTGGAGGAAAAATGGAACCGCACACCAATTCACAAGTTCAACGAGATATTTTGCCGAAACACCTGAGACATTCACATCAGCGTGGAATAAGTAAGTGAACCCCCGTATTAAATATCGGTCTGATTCATCTTTTGCAGCAACGATCAGGATGACTCTTGGACTATTCCTCTTTACATGTTATGGTCAATAAAAATATGATAAAATGTAAATGTTTGAGTGGTATTAGTTTAAGCAGAGACTGTTTACTCATTCTTATGATTTTAATACAGATCGGACCATATTTTGTGACCAATTTAGGCAGAAATGTGAGAAATTCGAAACGGTGCACTCACTTTTCCTTCCCACTGTAGATAAGTCATATTTACAGACACATTCAAACCTGTCATAGTTACAGAACAATCGTTGACGCGTCATGCCAATTAGAATTTATTAAGATCAAAATAAAGCAGGGATATTGTATTGTAAACATGCTTTCCTAACTCGGAACTAGATTCATGACCACTGCAATACAAAATCCACATGCTACAATAATTCAAAGAAAGTCGCAAGTAAACCCCAAAGAAGGAAAAGAAGGACCCCTTTTACGATTTGCATATGTGCCGTGTTTTATGCCCTTGGAGGAACAATCACAACGGGTACCGCACAAGGCAGTGCCCAAAATTGCAAAAAAAAAAACAAGCAAGCAATGGCTTTCACTTTGGGTCCTTGGAGAGCAGCCAAATGACGAGGGAGAAAAAAGTCCTACAGACAGAGATTAGCCTGGAGCTGAAACTGCAATGTGGGTGAACCGTCTTATCCAATTGGGGTTTGGTACCTCTGAAATGTTTTAACCGCTAACCGGGGGAGTTGTGATATCTTCTTTTTATCAAAACACAGACACAAGCGTTTCAAGATCTATTTGCCATACGGGACCTTAACAGTCAGACATCAGCTGTTGGGTGGAGATTTGTTGATGGGCAGCTACTGCCCTCTTCAACTGACCCGCTCCACACCCTGGCTTTTTAATGCACCACACTATGCAGGGCTTACATCATACTTCACACATAACTCAGTTAAATAAATAAATACATAAATAAATAATAATGATGATAATTAAACCCAAATTAAAATTATATTCAGGATGGTAATGACAACTGGGAAGTAGCAAGATCTCGGAGTATAATATGTATTAATGTACCTTTATGTTTGGCACGGGTAACAATCTGAAAGCAAATATATTAATGATCACATTTTTTTACTTGCTTTGTGCTAGACATCGTGCATGAAACGAGATCGTGGTTGTAGTTGTGCTTAGTTTCAATTAATTATATAAACAGTTAAAAAAAATTGTTCTAAGTCTGTAAGTTGGTCTGTGTAGCTGCTGAAATGTTTCAAATTCTCTTTGGATGAGGTCTTGTTGTTTTGTTCCTTCGGCACCATTGTGTGAAATGCACTCTTTTTATTGCACTGAATTTGGGGGTGGGCACTCATAAGCTTCTTGCTTCAGCCCACTCCTTTTGAGCAGAATGTATACTGCTCAAATAAACTAAACAGTTTACTTAACAGACCGACAGAAAGCACTCCGGAATAACACCTTCTAATCCTAGGGCCAATAAACCTCGACAAAAGGGCACTCAACAATGACGCTATCCTTTCGAAACGGATCAGTCGCGACTCCTCTCTAAGTGATGTGCTTATGTAACACAATACGCCAGCTTCGCCATGACTGGGTGAGTGGGTATTGTCGTCGGAGGAAAAGGGAGGATAAGATGGAGATGGCATTGAGACGAAAGCATAGGCATTCAGCGTATCAGCAAAACTGAAGCACCAAAGAACTATGAAGGTCGAGGAGAAAAAGTTAGATCATCAAGTGCTCCTGGGTGTTTTTCACTACAGCAAAGAAAGCTTGGAAATGCCTACGGTTCTTCCCATTAAAAAGGACAATTTATTCTTCATAATTTGTCGATTTAGTGGTGTTAAAGGAGGAGAAGTTGCATTAGAAAAAATAATAAGGTAGCTGGTTCAAACCGCCATTGCATGTCTGGATGTGACACATTTCCACCTCAGTCGGTTGGTTTTGTTCAAAAATCTGCCCCCTTACTTAAAGTTTTAAAACTTCGGTACTTAAACGTATCATGCATGACTGCTTTTGGGCATCTCAGTATTGATCGTTGACATTTTATTATTTATATTATTGTGTGAACGAAAAAAGACGATAGGGACTGCTCTTTATATTGCTTGCAACATCCTCCGGGGGAAATTCATTATAAACTTGAAATACAACACAAATAATTCCTTCCGAAATATGTGCTTGGTCAAGAGGGAGAGACAGTCAGCTGGGACATAAACACAAAGTATTTCCCAGTATTTTAAGCAGCAGATGCATTTATTAGGTTCTATTGGTGTATACGTGCCTTTCAGTCATGTGACCTCTGTTGTTATGGTGGCCATTTTGAATACCGAAGTTGAATTCTGCAGTACTATAACATGTAACAATATCTCTACTCAAAATGAAAATGAAAGACAACTGATTGACAGTGGCATTTGTATGTACTCGTAATCATTGCTTATGAAGATAACAGTAAAAAACACGGCCCCAGAGATGCGTGTTTATGTGAAGAAACCAGTGAGTCGGTGTTCAAGCTGCTCGTTAGCATGCTACTGGTTAGCATTTAGATTCAACAGCTCAGCTCTGACCTCTCCAAGAGAAAGCCCTGAACCACACTCCAAACATCTAGCCTTGGATACAACATGTGACAGAGGTCAGAGCTGAGCTGTTACTGTAGTATTTCTTCAGTGTTCACAGATGTGAGCCATTGACAGTTGCTAACCGGTAGCATGCTAACGTCTTGAGCAGCTTAAACACTGACTCAGACTGAGACTCTGTTGACATGACAAACTGTAAAAACCACAGAGAAGGGTTTTCTGTTTCCTTTTTGATGGGTTAATTTAGCCGAGGAGTGAAGCAAATCTTTAGTAAATTCTGCTGTAGCTCGACAGACAGAGCTGCTACATTTGCTGGTTATATCACATAAACGTGCGTCTCTGGGGCCGTATTTTATTATTTTATATTCATAAGCAATGATTACGAGTACATAAAAATGCCACTGCCAATCAGTTGTCTTTCATTTATCCTGATGGGAGATATTATTACATGTTGTAGTACTGCATAATGCTACTTCGGAACTATGCGTGATGTCATAGGAAACGCATGTATAAAGGCCTTGCCAGTTCCATTCTATTACTTTCTATTCTATTACACGAGGAGATGGTGAAAGATTGACGCAGGGAGCTGCAGGAGGAATAGGAAGGAGGAGCTGACCAGTGCAGAACACCACGCTCTGAAACAAGGACAAACCCAGGAGGCGGTGCACCGTTTCAGAGGATCAGAGCAGACAGAGGGCAGCCATCCAGGTTTCTTCCAAGTGCTACAGTTCCCCCGACCTCCAAGGTTATGGGGTTCAGGTTGACACACAGTGGCAGCTCAGCCGCAGCAGCTCGGAATGCAGAACGGGCTTATGGGCTTTGACATTTCTCAGCTTTGTCTGTTACACAGTGAAATGCAAGAAATACAGATTCTAGTGCTTCAACAGTGGAAGAAGAAACAACCAAAGTGAGCAAGAGTGGCCAAACCTTTGTGAACAAAGCAAAAATGCAACGGTTGGAATGCTGGCCAACTTACCAAAGAATTGCCTGTTCAAAACCTGGCACGGGACACTTTAACATTGGATCTACATAATGCTAAGTTGAGTAACGTTTCTAGAGGTCTTTGTGTTTGTGCGTCGTTTTGTTTCCAGGACCAAGCTTGCCGAATTGTCTCGACGTCTTTTTTTTTACCCACATGTTTTAACCTTTAACAATTACAACAAGCATTTCTTTGAAGCACTTCACTGTCCTCGCTCAAGACGACGGAATATGCATGATCGCACATAGAGCTAAACGCTGCAGTGTGATTGATAACCGGAGGGGAGCTCAGGGAAAAACAATGTCTAAAATCATTTGTCATCGTAGTCGAGTTCATTACGGAACCGTTTGACACAGCGAGGTGCGGTTTTCAGTAAAAATGTCCCGCTGCTGGGGAGTAAACGGAGATTAAACACGCAATCTGTTAACAATTGTCGCTCCCAAAAAACAGCGGGGCCTTTCACAGCACCGGCCGCCGCTTTTTCAACAAAAAGCGAAGAGACACTGAGGAAAAGACTTTACCACGGCATTAGTGGCTGAGTAAAGATCGTTTTGAGTTAAGGTCGAGGCCCGACACTTAAATCTTTTTTCTTCCCCCTTTTGAACTTTAATTACAATAGACAAATGACAACAGAAACACAGTCAAAGTTTTTAGTTTGCTCAATCAAGAATCAAGCAAACGAAAGGATGGTGGAAGATCGTTCCAGAGCGAACGCTTGGAAGGAGCGATCCCCTCTGGTCCTTGAATTAGTACGAGGGACCACAAGAAAGTTCTGATCCAAAGACCTCAGCCTCCCCGAGGGGTTATAGGGACATCATGATGCTCCAGATGGAACTGTTCAGTCACTGTCACCCATTTGAATCCCATACATTTTGAAAATCTCCCTTTGTAAACAGGGCGACAGTGGCGCTGTAGATGGAGCGGATCGTCTCATGATCGGAAGGTTGAGGGTTCGAATCCCACTTCCTGAAGGTGCACACTGTCGCTGTGTCCTCGGGCAAGACACTTCACCCACCTTGCCTCCAGTGTCTGTGTACATGACTCATTTTGTCTTTTTATCTTTCTGTGAAGCACTTTGGTCTTCCTGGTGTCGTTGTAACATGCTACACAAATACATTTTGATTGATTGATTGATTGATTGAGAGAGTGAATGGGGGAGAGGTTCCTTACTGTAAAGCGCTTTAAGTGTCTAATGTAGGTGGAAAAGCCCTCTTTCCCCCATAAAGACGAAATTTGACGACACTCCCTGTATCCTTAATGACATGTTTTGACACTTCCGCTGTATCACTAAAGACGTTATTTGACGACCATTAGAACAGGTTCCGGATATTCACTAGTAACCCATACTAGGCTGACCAATAGGATTCAAGGATTTTTGCTACATGCTAACAACATTTGCGTGACTAAGCGCACGCACAAAGACCAGACTGGTACGCATCAACTCGTCTAAGCTCAGGTAAGAACATATCTCAGTCTGGAAAAACGGTGGCCTGTTCCTTTAAGACCATTTACCAGCCTACCCACGTCTTCACGGTGTGACTTTTTCATTGCCGCAATAGGATCATGTGGGCACGCGCTTGGCTGCGTCTGTCTGTCTGCTGCGCTCATGTTTAGCTTGGCTTGCTTTGATGCCCGCGCACGTCCATGTGGCCATGTGGCTGACATTTGCATGCGAGAGAGGCTCGACGTCCCGCTGAGATGAAGATTTGCCCAGTGTCGCGCCTTGTTTTGAGGTCCGTCACCAGCCCTTTGTGGAGCAACTGAGCGGACGATCCCACATAGGCCTCCTGACATTTCCATCACCACAAAGTGTTGGGTTCTGTGTTTAAGTGTGCCGCTCGGCCTAGTAATAGTATCATGTTAAGTGCGGCCATCCAACACAGCTGGATCGCAAGCACCAGGAGGCAAGCGTGTGCAGTCAAAATGAAAGATGATTTGTTCAAGGAAGTAAACACGTTTCTACATTTCGAATGTGTGCTCAAATATCTAAACCGACAAAATGCAATACTCATTTCACCAATTTGAATACATTTAAATCCTCTATATTGTGTATTAAAATGTTTCTCAGAATCCAATAATTTCCTCAAAGAACATTACAGCGCTCCCAGTAAACCTCTCCTGTTTTCCGGCACTTTCCCGCATTACCCATGGAGTCATTTGTATGCACACACGCCTCAGGGCCTCTGGGTTTTCTATTATATTCGTTGTACCCACATGAACCGTAGAATATGAGTTGTCACGTCTTCAGCATTAAAACCTACTTTATCAGTGTGAGACCCCTATGCATAAAATAGTGTCCCTCGATGCATTGTCCCTGTTGAATAAATCACTGAATGCTTACATGATGACATTAACAACAGTGTCCGTCCTAGTGGTTCTCAAACGGGGTCTGCGTTCCACTGCTGCTTCAGGTGGTACTCAGGGTCATCTGCAATTTTAAGTTATTTTAGAGATCATTTCATAGACACTTTAGTTTACACCAAGTGTAGAAGCCGCGACCCAAATATTGTAATGTATTTGCTAAATACAATGCAAAATACTGTATTTTTTCAATCAGTTAGTGAATGAATCTTACTTTAAAGCTGAAATTATGTTCACAACAACTCAATAATAGTCATGTTAACAGACTCTGGGGGTGTCCACATTTTCACTGCCTAGACTTTGAAAAATGTTTTCTGGGAAAGGCATCCACCAATAATGGTTCCACGACTTTTGGATCCCGACCCACCAGATGAGAACCACTGTTGTGGACAGTTAGTCCAGTTTAGGTGTATTTTAGACCTTTTTTTAAACCCGGTTTTATCCTGATATTGGTCTAAGACGGGTGGAACCAATGGCCGCTGGTTGCACTGCTTTATGACCGCGACGCTAGGGATCGCCATTGCTGTAGTGCAAAACAAGCTAGTTTTCCTTTAGAACGCATTGCACTTTGGATACGTTCTAAACAACTGTAAAGCCAGGTGCCTCATTTTTTTAAACTTTTCTACAGCTAGATATTGCGTGGGTTAGCTAGAATTAAAGGCCCTTTGCCATTTTTAGGAACATGCTCCATCAGAGCAGTGTAGGAGGAGTCTGTAAATCCGCCATGATTTCCCTTTCGAACGTGGTCATTATGGCAAACGGGGAGGAGTGAGCAGAAGCTGTCTATTAACTCTACAGTCTATGCTTGGAACTTCAAATATTTTATGAGGCGGTACTTGGTGTGATCACTGGTCTGCCCAAAGGGACACAAATAATATGGTTTGTGCTTCTGCCTCAATCCATATTTGTTTCCCCTTATACCAATGCATGACATTTTTCTTCTAAAATGAGTCCCTTCATCTTATCTCCCACTGCAGAGGGTTTCATTAAGACCCCCCACTTATTCTTCTTCTGGACTAGCCCGGATTACCCTTGCACCCCCTAATCCGCTTCCTCCTGGGGGATCCGCGAAAGAATGACCCCCAAAAAACCCAGGTTCGTCGTGGCAGTCCTGGGCAGGTGCCATGTCCGATAAGGATGCGTTAAAAGTCTCCTCAGCCTCACACCAGTGCATGGAGGGAAATCCAGCTTCCTCTGATGATCCCATAAGGTCTTATCACCGCGACCTGCTCCAGAAAGCCCTAAGCTGGATGTCAACTGGCGCCCCCTGGTAGCTTTGTGTCCGGATCATGTCACACTTACACAATGAAAGCCACAGATCGGGCAGCACTCACAAACTCGAAGGCTGAAGGTTTGGCCATCCACAGACTTTGGTGAAGTGTGTGGTGTAGGCTTGATGATGTAGCCTTCCTTGGAATATATATTGTGCAAAATCGATTTTTGAGCATTAAACCATGTTATAAGAAGTGGGTAAAGTCGCCAGCATGCTGTGGCAATAAAATTATTTTGAATGAAGTTCATAAATCCACATTTTCCTCCAGCGTGAATCAGGAAGTCAGGGACTAAAATGAGCACAGTGTTTGTATTGGTGGTCCACCCTGTTCATGTCTCAACTCTGTCTCGCTATGTACTCTATGTTCAATATGAGTAATGTTACTTTAAAACGATGGGATTCTGTTATTTGCAGGTATTTGGAAATAATGTCAAACACATTTTAACCATTATCTTAGAAAATGCTATATTGATCAATAATAATCCCCATAGCCTTACTTCCTGGTTCAACAAGCGCACTGTCCCTGGAGATGAATTGACGTTTCAACTGATTAAACATTGAATGAGATTGCTGAGCTTTTGTAAGATTTACTCACTGTGGAAACGGTACAAGTTCTTTCTGCTACATACATAGTGTGATAAAACTACTCCAAGAGGATCAGGTACTTCAAAAGGTAACTCAGTACATGCTTTTGAGTTTATTATTATGGATTATGTACAATATTAGTGTATCCTCTTATTCAATACCTGGAATAAAATGCCTTATTTCTTTCCATATGAAAACAGCGAATGATTTCCTTTTCATCTTTTGTGTCGCGCCTCAACTTACGTGCCAATGTAACTTCCCTCCAAGTGATGTGACAAACGCATTGCACGCAAACCCTTTAAACAGGGCTTAAACAGAGCAACAAAAGGCCCTGGTAGTAGTTCATATTCCACTGGATCAAGCATCAAACAAAGCCATGATCTCTTTCCCCCCCTTTGGTGCGAACATTGGCAGCGGTTGCCATTTTTGTTGTTGTTGCCAGTAAATCCGTCGGCTATCTCACGGTCCAGTGTCGCCCGACGGGACAGATGCATGTCACAAGAACTACCTTAATATTCACCTCAATGAAAGTCAAGTGGGAGGCAGCCTCAGCGCTCGAGCGAGAGGGATCAGCCGACGACTCCGCCGGCGGGAACACGGAGGAATGTGCAGAGAATAAACAGCTTTCTTAGGCTTTGTTCAGTGCATAGTACAACAAAAAGACCCACGTGGATTTTATCTGAGTTTGCAGAAGGGTGGAATATGAGAAGAGAGAGGTTGCGAAAGGAATTTTACCAATTTTTTAACTTTTTTTTTACGTTCAGCCAACACTGGGTTAAAGGAAAGATTAAAGGGATATTTCAGGATTTTTGACATAGGGCCTCATTTCCTAGTTATCCAGAGTGTTGTTGATTTGTGGAGATTTTTTTTTTTTTATTAATTCATGCAGTCCTTATATTTGAAGAGTTTAATGGTGCTAGGCTAGTGCATGTCTATGGTAACTAGTAGCCTGCATTAAAATCCTTTCAAACGTTGCCATATCTGATTTGTATTAAGCTCTGTGAATTCCACGTGTAGTAAAAAAATATTCAGTCAACACAGACATCAGTAGTCTGGTGTTATAAGTGATTTGCCTCAGGTGCACTGTGCTTGGGTCAGCACTGTTTTTAATGCAGGCTACTAGTTACCATAAACATGCACTAGCCTAGCACCACGCAAGTCTTCAAATATAAGGACTGCATGATTAAAAAAATAAATAAAAAAAATCTACAGAAATCAACAACACTCTGGATAACTAGGAAATGAGGCCCTATGTCAAAAATCCCTTTAAGCTTGTGGTAAAGACAACAAATAGGATCAAACAAATAGGACTGTTGATGAATTATGTAACAACGGGGTCCTCCACAATATGAATTCCTTCTTATCCGCATACTTCTGCATATCAACTTACTGACTCATCTTTATGTGAATGATGCGTGGTCAACCTTTTGAGGCCTGCCAGAGCTTTCTAGACTAGTTTAGAGCATGACTGTTCCTTTTGTTGTGTTATCACACCCAAAGCAAACCAGCAATATCCTGGCACGCTGTAACATTTCCAACAGATTTGGAATTAAGGAACACACTCATGTATTCAGATTGGACATTTTAGAAAAAACAATCATCCATTTAAAGCGCTGATTTATATGGAGCGCATAGGAAAAACAAGACTGCATTACGTTTTTACAGCCCAATGTGGCCTTTTTGTACCAGGAGTCGCCGGTAAAACAGTCACCCAGGGGACCGCCGCAGCTGAGGGCCCGTGTGATTGCCTGACGGGGCGTTTCCATGGGAGCGGCCCCAGTGACAGCCAAACAAAGGGCTCCCATTAGGGGCCCCTTACTCTTCATTCTGGAGCTATTAAGAGCTGTGTGTGGGAGACAGCTGCTGACAGTGCACAGGGGCGCCCCGGGAGCGATGGGGGGCGCTCCAGACCACAGCAAACACAGGGCTGCAACGAGGCTCTATTAGCCGCTTGTCATTTCATTACATTTGCTCGTCTGTTTCACTTTTTGATATCTGCCTCATTGTTTCAGCAATATGTCAAAAAATCTGATTCATGTGAGTACAAATGACATTGATATGTTTTTTTCTCGCATTATTCTTTAAGCTGTTTCCATGGAGTTCTGAAGAGCCTTTTTCCCCCACTGAAGATTCAAATTAGGTGGTGGGGGATATACCATGCGTCATCAGAAACACTGTGCTTTGAGTCATTCATGCATGTCTGAATGATAATAACGTCTCCTGTGATAAATGTTGTGATGTTTTACTTGCTTTCTCAAGACATGGCCAGGAAACGCTCTGCCGAGCCTCACTACTACAAAGCAACACGCTGGGGCACCTTGGGACTCTTGTTTCCATGTACGACAATAAACTACATCCACAGAGCTGAATGTAGAGCAGAGTGTGTGTTCAATGATGCGTCGAAGGGGAGGAAAGTCGTAAAAGAACGGGAGGCCACAACAAGGCGTGTGGGAACAAAAGGAGAGCCCAGTGAATCTTTAAATGAAAGTGCATATGGCAGGTTTGAATGCTTTTGAAAATATTTTTGAAAATTATTTAGATGGATAACATCTGTTGTAAGTAATAATTATCATTTCATGTCAGTGAAGCAGCAAATTAACGAAGAAATATTGGGCAGAAAAGTTATTTTAATTTTAATTTTTAAGCTACTGACAGGAAGTGACATAGATAGTCATAGAAGGGGGCGTGGCTTTGTCGAGGGGGTAAACTGAATCTTTTGGGAAACACAATTTTCCACTGTTTTTAGCCATTTTCTGGTGGAATATTAACTTATTTATCACACATAAATAAAGTCAAGTCTAAATCGGGTCCATATGGATATTTTTTCACAGCAGATTGTTCAGTAGAAGCGAAAAAATGTCAGTCGTAGGTAGCGTTAGCATGATGCTAAAATGAAGCATCATGTTAGCATTCTATATTATTTATGTAATTATGGGCCTCCCCATGTCTTTGTATCCTTATTTAGTAGAAAAGAATAATAATAATTCTGCATTTGTTAAAGTAGTTTTGGAATAATTAGAGAAAGTTTAAATTGTTTTCCCTTTTAACTGTTTTCAAATATGATCATATATGGGCGATTCCAGGGATGCCGTCTCTATCCTAGAGTTCGGGAAAATACACAGTTACCATAGAGATCAGCCATCTTTGCAGCTGTTAGCATACATTCCCATTGACTAACATTAGCTATAAAAGTGGAGAAAAAAGCCGTGGAACAACTCCATTAGCTGCTGAGTTACTGCATGTAAATACATCTAACGCACTGTGGTGTCCAAGTGTTTTAAAATCTCCATTAGTTTACAATTGCTGCTAATCCCATAATGCTAAGTGAAATGACATCACATTCCCGAACTCTATACGTTTGCTAAGTGTGACGTCATGCTAAACGGGAATGTAGCAATTTTGGTAAATATTACTTTTATAGCAGTAGGTACAGCATTTTTGGCTAATGGGCCTGATAAATAAATATGTTCCGTAATTCTTTGTTGAGTTTCAGAAATATAGATTGTGTTTTTTAAGAGTTAACAAGTTCCATAGCAGTTTGACTCATTTCCCATTGACACAACATGGTTGGCACGGGAACAGTTTAAAATTGTTTGCCTCTGTCGATGTCACTTCCTGTCAGTGTCCGATAAGGAAGTGAAACTATAAACGTCACAGAAAATGGTCAAACCAAAGAGACACCAAGAAATAACCAAATCTCTAACCAACAAAATGTGAGATAGAAATCTGCATGTGTTTGAAATTACATTACAAGATAATACATTGACTTTATAAAATAGCCACTTGTTATTTGAACTATCTGCATAAAAAAAAAAAATATTGGATCAGGCTAATTGAATCAAACCGTGTTGACTGAAGTCTTCAATCTCGCTACATCTTGGCACAGCAAGAACACAACTCTCGTGTGACAATACAAAGAACCGATTGCCAAACACGATCTTCTCCACAACCCAATCTCATCAGTCCACCGCAACAATAAAGCTGGGGATTATTTCTAGCAAAGCAAGGCACGTTTACGTTTCACTAATGCATATGGCACGGGTCTAATCCAACAGACTGGAGGCACCAATGTTGCACAGCTCTTTGTCCAAACAGAATGTTTCGTTGATCTAACCACATGCTTTAAGCTGGCGGCGACCACTGTTCCCCCGGGTCCTCCTCTCATCGCAGCCTCACGCCGGCACTAGGGCAGAGCGGCTTTCTACCCCTTTGGATCAGTGTTCATTTCGTCGCCTAAAATACTTTTATATTATATATATATTGTTGCTGACCGAGTTTGTGCTTGTAATAGAGGGATTTCATATCGCTCCACAGTAGTAGTAGAGGACACCATCTCTGTCCCTGCGAGAGAAGTTGGATGAATCGCTCGTGAAGTTAACGGGAATCCGACTTTCAACTTACCCAGAGATTCAACACCATTCCTCCTCTCCAACTGCACCTTCAACTAAGTAGCTAGGCTAGCAATAAGTAGCTAGCCGTGCTGCTACTAGCCTAGCCACACTGCCTGGAATCAACAAATGTATAACGCAGGTTGTTTATCCCGCTTATACCATGGTCCCATGAGTTATTTTATGTTTTAAGCTGTTTTGCCTGAAACTAGTTCAAGCTCAAATGTTTGCCGTCACTATGGAAACAGCTGCAGTGGAGTGATATAGAACGTGATTTTTTTTGCACGCATCACACTTTCATTTTGTTCCCTTTTTGTTACCCACATCCCAATGTCCCTTATGATGGGCAGAGAGACTCAAATTTGCACAAAAAGCAGTCCCTTACAAAATGGAAAAAATGGAAAAAAAACAAACAATAAATAACAAAAAATAATTTAAAAAAAAGTGTACAGTTGAGCAATACAAGTTTCTAATTTCCTACGTCCAAGACATCCACAGAAATAGCAGTATACATATGGCTATGTACAATACATCAATCAATTCACACAATACATATAATTATGTGATAAACTTTCTCTCAACACACAGTACATCAAAACATGTTCATCGTCACATTGTAATTTATATTTTGAAATTTAATCCAGATTGAGTGTATTTGATCAATTAGACCAGCATGAGATATTTTCGGTTTTGGCTCCATGACTTCGAGCGGCAGAGACTAGAGCTCCAACTGAATGATATCTCTGTAGGACAGGAGCCATTCCCTCCGCCGTCTTCCATCAACTACCATCTTTTGAGCAGCAGTGAGGCCGGCTAATCAAATGCTATGGTTATTCATTTTCTGATTTAATTTGGAAGTATCGCCTAACAAAAGAAGCCTTTTTCATGATTCTAATTATATGACGAGCACCTGTATTATATATAGTGTTATCATGCAGTACTACATGATAGTGATGTGTCTGTACTCTTACTTGATTAAAATGAGTAGTTACTCATTCTACTGTGCACCTTATTCTTCAAAAAAAGACATTATTTGTTTAACCACTTAACTGCCACTTTAGGGTTAACAATTATTTACATCCAAATCTCAAAGCGTATTGACTGGAGCGCGTACAGTCTATATGCCAGTGTGATACCTCATTTGAAAGCCAAGACCTTCTAGTTTCTAGAACAATGTGTGAGTGAAACTTACGTTACATTTGCCGTTCTTAACCGTAATCATATCCTGATTAGGGTTAACTAACCCTAACCCCATGATCAGGGGAGACGACACGTAACAGGTTAAACCGCATTTCCTTTGGTACTATCACTTTTACTTTACTCCAAGTACTCTTTTACTCTTACTTGAGTAACTATTTGGGTCACTACTTTTTACTTCTGCTCCAGTAAAATCATTAGAATTCAAAATAATATCACTCTTACGCGTTTTGGCAACTCTCCCTGCCTCGGTCAACGTCACGCTCACGTGTTTTTGAATATCCTTACCGCATTTGGAGACTATTATAAGGAAACAGTTTGACCTTAGTTCATTTGTGTGACAGAGAAGACGTCGAACTATTTCCCAATTGTGTTTTACGCGTCTAGGCCCAGGGACGTCTGGAGACATTTGCCATGAAGTTGAAACATCTGGTTTCTGACAGGCAGACTTCTCCGCAACCTCGATGTTAAACTACAGGCTCTTTAGACTCTCGTGAAGTCATGTGATCATCAGCTATTATTCACCCACTGCCCACGACTCCTCGTTTTGTCCCAGCACATCACACGCCTCTCCATCTCGGAGCATCGCGCCGCTTAACAGTGCCCCGAGAGTCGGGACATGCAAGGATACAAAGGGTGCCAGGCTAGGATCTCGCTTAAAAGGCAGTATATATAGACACCCTCCGCTCACCCGGTCCCACTCCCAGACTCGTGTGCGTGTGTGTGGGGCTGTTCACGCTTCAGAACCCCCCCCCCACCCCCTGGCCTTGGGAGGAATATTTCACTTTGCGAGGCGAAGGGACTCGTCGAGAGTGGCAGCTCAAAGTCCGGGCGATTTTGAGAGCGTCGTTCAAATTTGGTGGGATTCTTTGTGATGTGCCTCATGTGCGAGTGTACACAGAGGGCTCCGAGTTGAAAGCCTTTGTTTGTTTTCTTTCAAACGTACAAAAGACGTCAGAGCAGTGGACTTGTTTATCACAATAAATACACTTTTCTTTCATTTTTACGTGACATTAGCGTCATAATGTTTATTTATGCCGCGCATTTCGTAATGCAATGCGCCTGTGCACCAGTTTGTGGTATTTTTCCCTTGTACTCTTTCTTTTATGAAGTCAGTCAATAGAGATTAAAAACAGAAATACACATATATTGTACAAAAGCGGGTTACACAGTATATTATAACAATCAGTAATAACTGGTACCTGTGGGTTACATACAAAATGGAATGATGTGGGTTTGGAGGAACATAATGTAATAACACAATTAAGACAACCCTAAGGATGAGGGATTAGGGTTTTATGAATTACTACATTATGTTCCTCCAAACTACTAATCCACATCCTTCCATTTGGTGTGTAACCCGTAGGTACCAGTTACATTGTTAAATAGCACCTTTCATCGTACTAAATTTGGTAGGTACAATGTATCAAGGGTAGTGTTCAATAAAGTGTAACCCAAAAGAGCACTCACACACATTAGATGTATAACAAACTAAGTAAAATGTGCCATCCTGGTAATAATAATAATAATAATAATAATGCATCGGTTTTGTGTAGCGCTTTTCTGGACACTCAAAGACGTTTTACATTGCATTATTCATTCATTCCATACTTGGTGATGGTAAGCTACTATTGTAGCCACAGCTGCCCTGGGGTAGACTGACAGAAGCAAGGCAGCCAGTCTGCGCCATCGGCCCCTCCGACCACCACCAACCACTCACTCACTCACTACATTCGCTAGGCTTCCTGGTGTTCCCAAACGGTCTCCCATCCAAGTATCGACCAGGCCCTTCCCTGCTTAGCTTCCAAGGTCTGACGGGACTGGGCAGAGCACAGGCGGTGTGGCCACAAACTACCATCCCGTAATGTGTGCCCGAGGGCTGAGAAAACCATGGTCTGAGGGACCACATTGGGCCCCAAGGCTGCACTACAGGCACCTCTGCCTTTGTCATCGTCGAATAAATTCAATACATTGAAAACATTGAAAATAGGAAACAATATAAACAATATCATTATCATTCACCAAACCCGTATTTAATATATTCAAGGCTTTCCTGAAACATAAGACAACATTCAAGCCACATTTGGCGCTTGTATCACAACATTAGTGCTTAACCAACAATTGAAAAACCTCCCCAACCTTTCCTGGAAGTTTGATTTAGCTCTTGGCAAACTAAACAAACGCCAACGTCTGTTTTTTTCTTGATGGAGGTGAAAAAGCTCGACTCAACGATTTAGGCAAAAATACTCACCGAACTGGAAAATTACAGCAGTTTCCAAAACATTGCATCACCCAACCAGAATTTAAGTTTTCTTTTTTTTTTTTTTAGTTGGTATTGTCTTGCCAAGAACGTCGCCACATTTCACCCACCACACCCCCAGTCACTCCCTAGAGAATGCACTGGTTGATCAAAGCCGCCCTACAATCTCTTTAATCACCCCTGTGCCGTCTATATATGAGGCCTGTCCTGTTGTATTTGATGTACCTAATTTGAAAACTAAAAAGTACAAATTGAACCAGATCGATAAAAAATGGGATTAGTTCTATACAGCAAAAGCCGATTATGGGGTGTAATTGCTGACCGCTGAAGACGCGCCCATCCGATTGTCGCAAAGCAAAGTTGACAATGCAGCAAACAAGGCGACTGCAAAACTGCGTGCTGCGGGGAAAAACTACAAAGTGATATGAAATGCTGGGATGAATCGGATGAAAGGCATCTCAATGAAAGGGGTACCTAGCGTGGGGAACTTGCGGGGGAGTTAAAAGGCGGAGGAGATGATGTTGATGATGTCACTGTAGTGCAGAGACAGCAACCGGCAGGGTTCAGAAACGCTCGTTCGTTATTTACGGCGGCTCTCAGTGGAGATGATGTGGGTGAAAGAGAAGGGGGTGACCGGAGGTATAGGTGCTGACGGTGTGGAGTACGGAATTGCTGATTAGAAAGTTAAGTCATAGAATAACGGTCGTATTTCAACATTTCCCCCCCGTGTTGTGATTTGTCGACGGACTAGGCAGCCTGTAGCCTCGATACTCACCTACTGCCAGTGGATTTTTGGTCCACTAGAATAATAATAATAGAATAATTTTTTTCACAGGAATTACTGCATTTTGAGGGACTATTTTCTCGCAGATTACTCCGCCGCTGCGTTAGCTTACGGCCACGAAGCTGATGCTGCTCAAATATAAGTTATTTAAATCCAAAATGGTTAAAATGATTCTATCGACACAGACATGAGCGGGCCAGACTGTTTTTAATGCAGGCTAGCAGATACCATAGAAATGCTTTAGCCTTGCACTAGCCTAGCGCCACTAGACTCTTCAAATATAAGAACTGCATGGATGTAAGAAAAAAATATCTCCAGACATCAACAACACTCTGGATAACTTGGAAATGAGGCCCTATGTCAAAAATCCTGAAATATCCCTTTAATGTCAGGCATGGTGGTGCAGCCTCTGGGCCCAGGACGTCTAAAATGTCATGTTATAATTTCAATTGAAATTGGGAGAGACAGTTTTAGAAAGACATCGCCAAACAGAGAGTCTGCAAATGTTTCCCCTGAACATATAGTGTCTCCACTTTTGGACACCTTCCTGAGCTCATTATGTGAACAGACATTGAATTTCATGACGGCTTTTGTTTCACGTGGGCAGGTCATTTCAGAGTATACATGTTAAAAAGGGGCTCTGTGGAGTTTGACAGTTTTGTGCTCGCGATTGCCCCCTCAGGCCAAATGCGTAACTGCGGCCTCGATGATCAGCTCATGCATGAGGCGCTCAGGCTTCACGAGCACCAGAAATAACAGTCCCGTCCTGGTCCATTTACAGATGTGAAGGCGTGACTTCAACTGAGGTCAGAAACGTTACTGTTTTGTAAGATATTTAGACCCAATCAATTTGAGTGGATATTTTCCAAGATTTGATGTTTGAGCAAATGCAGCAAAGTGAATTGATTAAAGAAGCCAAGTAATACGGATAAACGAATGAATGATGTTTAAAGGAGAAAAAAATAAATACTCATATACTTTATATGCATAAACGCAGGCCTAATTGTAATAATAAAATAATTCCACTGGTAGAAATGCTACAAGGAAAAGCCTAAATCGTCTCTTCAATTCCCTGGGCAGAAAGTTGGCGTAGCTAACTCGTAAACCATATTGTAAACGGCACATGTCTCGTTTCACTACTTATAAATGCGTGAACAGTCACTCTTATTTTGTGGCCAAGAAAAGCTAACATTAGCAGCATTATTTTTGGCATTGTAAATACAGCACCATTACCAGCGTTACTACTCAAATGTTTTGTAGATACAGCACAATTACTGTTATTACTGACACTACTAGTCTGCAACTAATACTACACAACTTCTCTGTAGGTATAAAACTATTTTGGAAACTTCCATATATGATTCTTTTATGTATTGTTTCAGTGAAGTTTGTACAACATGCACGGACAGTCGGACACCGTTGTTTTGAAGCATCAACAACACTTTTCCCCCACGTATTTAGTCATAATTTCTTACCTTTCAAGCAAAAATAAGCTGCGGGTCTTTTGAGAGATTCCCTCAACATTTTCCGATGTTTACTCTGGTTCTTTGCCTACGCCGATCAGACTCGACGTTCGCCTTTTTTTTGTCACACTCGAATAAACTCTTCGTTTCTTTTCGTTAGTCGGGGTCTGGGCTGGAGTTTCGAGGAAATCACGGAGAAAAGGCCAGGGCTCATTCTACTCACCAGGGCATTGCTGGAGCATTTTAAATTTGTATATATTTATTTGTGGTTAAACTTATGTATAGTCCCTTTAACCACAGACCAAGTAGAATATGTAGCTTCATGACAGTTACCACGGTTACCCACAGTAGGATTGTCATCAGCACAGACCCAATGTTGAGAGTGCCGTGATGTCCCGTGAACGTGTCGATCTTAAAAAATTTAGTGTCTTGTTTAGAGCATTCTGTACTTCTAAAGTTCAAGATTTCGCCATTGAACAGACAGCTCGTTCACGTCACAACGCCGTTTCCAATAAACACCCCGCATTCATTTGTCGCTACAAATACATCCCCCGCCAAATGACGTTGTCCATTCCAATACCCATCCCCTATAAGACAAGTGGATGTCTTAATCAGAACATTAGCATTCGTGTGATCATGGCTGTCAGATTACTGCCCCGTGGCACACGCCTTTAAAGAAGACTTGATCTCAGCGATTTCCTCACATCCACTTCAACACGTGAGAATATCTCCAACTGTCAGCCCACTTCCTTTGGTGCAACAGCCCCCCCCCCCTCCCCAACACCCTTTCTGACCCTTATCTGACCCCACATATATTGCGCCATCCACATCCAGTTCGTGTAGATTCCCCCCAATGTCTGCTGTGAAGAAGACCCCCCAGTGTGAGCTACTCCTCAGATCTTTCCCCTCTCTGTTTTCACTCACAGATCTTTTTTTCTTTTTTTTTTTACTTGCACCGCCTGATTTTTTTTAGTACCGGCCCAATCCGTGCCGTTGTAATCATGTTTCCCCGTTTATTTGCATTTGCAGATAATATGTTTTAAAAAGTATTGTGAAAAGTCTATAATTTTGCTCTGAAAATAAGTAAAAATGAACAAAATGTGTCGTAAAATCCCAATAAATCAGATGATGAGATAATAAGAAATACTTTGAAATTGTTTTATATATTTTGGGTTTCATTTAAACACTGTTGGCATCCTCTTTGGCCCCACGGACATCGGGAGTTCCTCAAGGGTCAATCCTTAGCCCTTTATTGTTCTCACTATATACTGTATACTCCCCCCTTGGATCCATCATGAGAAAAACACGGTATAACGCGAGAGAAGGAGGGACCCAATACCCACATGAACTCTGCTTCACCTCTTTGCAAATCATTCACACCGCAAGATCAATGTTTTTTTTTGTTTTGTTTTTTTGCATCACTCCGTTTCATTTATTCAACACGTTCTATTCCATCGACTGACGCCACCGCCGTCATTTGGCACACTGTTGGCATCCCTCGCAGGTTCTCCTCTCCGGGACCCCCCGCTGCGACGCCGCCGCACTGTTACCATGGTGATTGTTCGCAAACCTCCGCAAAAGATTCAACATACCATAAATGTGGGCTGCTATATGGGTTACGAGTGTCAAACATCTCTTTTGATGTCGGTGCGACGGTGTGGGACACGAGTGAACAGAGGATCCACATCTCGCTTTTTTTGTGTTCAATCTACATTTATTTGATTTATTATTCTTTTGCCTACATTTTTTTGCTTAAAAGCTGTCGATTGCGCCCAAACCTATCCAAATCTTCTCAATTTAATATACTAGATATCTAAATTGGTTACAAATATTGAAAAAGTGCGTTTGTCTCCAGCAGGTTAGACTACTGTAACGGCTGCTCACTGGCCTTTCTAAACGAGCTGTTAGAGCTGCAGAACATCCAGAACGCTGCTGCTCGAGTCCTGACAAGAACCAGGAGATATGACCATATTAGTCCAGTGCTCTGGTCCCTGCACTGGCTTCCTGTCACTCAGAGAATAGAATTTAAAACAGCTCTGCTTGTGTACAAGTCTTTTCATGGTTTAGCACCAAAGTCCATCTCTGACATGTTAGAGCCGTATGAACCATCTCGGGCCCTGAGAACTTCAGGGAGGGGTCTCCTGGTGGTTCCCAGAGTCAGGACTAAACACGGTGAGGCTGCGTTTCAGTTTCATGCAGCTAAAATCTGGAACAGTCTTCATGAGGATGTGAGACAGGCCTCAACTCTGACAATGTTCAAATCCAGGCTGAAAACAGCTCTTTTTACCCGTGCATATGAAAACTGAAAGTATTTTATCTGCATTCTTGCCTTTTACTGTCATTGATACATTTTTATGTTGATGTTTTAATGATTGATTTGATCTGTTTTCTTGTAACTTTATGCAACTGTGAAGCACTTTGAATTGCCTTGTGTATGAATTGTGCTCTACAAATAAACTTGCCTTGCCATTACAATATGGCGTTTGGGCAATACATTGGCATTTAAAAGCATCAGATTTTACTTCCGTGTAGAAAACCCTGCACTGACCACATAAACCACATATGCTACGCAAAGTAATCCTGATCAGACGATGGATGATATTGAAAAATTCTACGGAACTTCTAAACCTTTTCCAAATAAAAACTTGACAACTGTATTGTACTACCTTAGCCCCAACACATGCATGCCTGCCGCCCACGCTACATCGCACTCCTCCATCAGCCTGATCCGTGGCGTCAAGGCTGTCGGTCCGTCTTAAAATTCCACTGCCTTTCATTTCACACTTCCACACTTTCCCCCGGACTCCTCTCCTCTCCGCTGCACATGTGTAAAACCTGTGGAGGAACCGCGACCCGCCCACCGCCTGCTAGTCAACACATCTTCGAAACAGATCTTCGAAACAGACAGGTGTAAATGCAAACGGATCACACGGGGGTTGGAACACCGCGTGGCAAGTCTTTTTAGGATCCATGCTTTTTCCTGTTCTTTACGAAGACGTGAAGTCTGGGATCAGGAGCAAAAAGACCAAAGATGTTGTTAGCATTTGGCCTCTCCCAGCATATTCCTATAGCTCCAAATGGGGGTGAAGTTGGAAGCGACCGAGCTCTTCCACGGACGCAAAGACCAGACTGGTGCGTATCAACTCGTCTATAAACTCAGGTTAGAACATATCTCAGTATGGAAAAATGGTGGCCTGTTCCTTTAAGGTTATCAAATTGGTTCCGATTTTAAACGTAGGAGAACTCAACACAGATGTGCAACGGCTGTTTCAATCAATGTACGTTTGAAACGGGACTAAAAGTCACTACAAAATGGAGAACATCTACGCAGGTGCCTTCTAGTACTCGCATGTCTTATGAGTAAGAGTGTGAATGGGTGAGAGGTTCCTTTGCTCTAAAGCGCTTGGAGAGCCTAATGTCGGTGGAAAATCGCTGTATAAGTTGAGACCATTTACCATTTGTAAAGTACATTATAGAAAACATTTTACTGGTTAATTTGGTCTACAATGTGCTCTGGGATTGGATCGATACTAAACCTTTCCAGATTTGGGGATCCATGGTTGAACTCTGCAGGGGTTCCGGTCATACCTGGCCGATAAGACATTTTGTATCAGTGTGGTAGATTTTGTCTCCCCTTTGGCCCCACGGACATCGGGAGCTCCTCAAGGGTCAATCCTTAACCCTTTATTGTTCTCACTATTTATAGTTCTCCCCCTTGGATCCATCTTGAGAAAAACACGGTGTCGGTTTCCATTTTTCTGCTGAAAATAGCCAGATATATTTGCCGCTGACTCACACTGCTGCCTCTCTCTTGGACTGTTTGAATGATTTGAAATCCTGGATGTCTTAAAACAATTTGAATCTAAACCAGTGGGAAATCAGAGGTGATTACATGTTTTTAGCATAAGTAGCTCAGGCCACACCCCTTCAGTTTACCTGGGTGTTTTTTATGATGTTTGGGTCAAATTGATTCCAACTTGAAAATTGATCAGCACATTTCTAAAGTTCAGTAAAGGCAATTAAACTTATTTTAACACAGCACTACATTGAGACTGCCGTGCAAGCTTTTCTGACAACCCGGCTAGATTATTGCAGTGCACTTTATTGCGGGGTGAGCCAACATGCATTTTCTCAACTGCAGCGTGTCCAATATTATGCAGCTCGTCTTTTAACAGGAGCACGTCACCGTGAGAGCAGCGCACCAATTTTAAAATCCATGCATTGGCCGCCGGTGGGTTTTAGAGTTGATTTAAACATTATTTTATTTACCTTTAAAGGACCTGTATCATGCTATTTTAGCCATTCCAAAGTAAAGTATAGGCATTTATATGATATATTGTACCTCTACCACTACGGAGCACTAATTTTTGTGATAAATATAAGTATATTCTGGAGGTATTTTTCCAACCCGGAAGACAAAACGCTTGGATTCAGTTAACTCCGCCCCCTCTCGCCGCTCATACAACTTTAGCAGTAGTAGAAATATATATAATGGCTAACACACACGCTAACACGCATTTTGATCGACTCACCGCTCTGATGTTTCCATTATGTTGGTTATAAAAGTTAATCCACTTTGATTCTGGCCAAGGTTCACCAAACATCCATCAGAGACGGTCACAGACAAACACTATTTTGGCTGCTAGTCGCTGAATCCTGGAGAGAAATTCCAACTTCTGACGAGCGGTCTCTTCTTTAGGAAGGTTGAATAAAGTCCTGTCTTCGTAGCCAAACGCGCTTTTCTCCGTGACATTATCGTTAGAAAAAAGAACAGGTGTCCAGACTCCAGAGTAGGTTAGAAAGAGCTCCTTCTTCACAGCTTTCGGTGCAAACACGACATCTGCTCAGACGCTCAGGGGGTGCGTTTGATTTCGCTGCAGGGGCAGCACGGACGCTTCAGGCACTTTCATTTTTTTTTTTTTTTTTTTTACGACAGAAATAATGAAAAATCAGGCATTAGATTACAGACGTCGAGCACTTCCGTTCCGCTGTGACGACACAACTGAACATGCCAGTCGTTTACCAGGAGAGGGCGGAGCAGCTGCTCAGAGCAGGATTCAGGAGGATTACTTAGAACTGCGTGAATGAATCCCAAAACCACTCTGGGGGTGTTTTTGAGAAGGAAATATCAAAACAACATGGTTAAAAGCTCCAAAAAGTCGATTTTGCATGATATAGGACCTTTAAATGTTTAAATGGCCTCACCCCCTCCTACCTCTCTGACTTGATTCAGCCCTTTGCTCCCTCTCGTGCACCCAGAGGAGACCTGGCTGGCTGCCTTCAGTGCTCCTCTGAAACGGTGCAGCGTCCTGTTTCAGAGCATGGTGTCCTGCACTGGTCAGCTCCTCCTCCTTCCTTTCCCTCTTCTCTACAACAGTCTTTCCCCTTCTTCTCCCCTTTTGTCCCTTTTTTTGTTTCCTGTTGCTTCCCTTGTGACGCCTCCACTGTGCTGCAGGTGTGGGGGGCTCTCGGTGCCTCTTCAGTGTTTCAGTAGAAGAAATGCGTAGGTCTCAAATGTCTTTAGCTCATAAGCTAACTGTTTGTTTACTTTTAAAAATCTGCTTTCTTCAGGGCCATTATGGACTCCCTGAAGGAAAAGAAAAAAAGAAGTAGCTGGGGCTCTGGCAGTCTTACATTTTGACTACAAAGAGCGAGAAGAATCTTCTGAAGATTGACCCAATCAAGCCAGTCAAGTCCAGTCGACGATATCTACATCTCTACAACAATGAAACTGCCAAACAGGATTATTAATACATTACTCAAATACATTAATTGAAGTAAGACACATCTCCCTTATTTTCATTTATCCAGCCGCAAATCCCCCAGTCTCGTGCATAATGCAGGAGTGTGCTTCATGGATAGATTGCCCGATATCTCAAAGCTTTTAACCGCTCTGATGCATATTCATTTGTAATAATTCCATGGCTTTTGCATGTATTGTGTTTGTGGCCGGTAATAAGCCGTACTCAAAAACGAGGCAGGCGGAGTAATGGGCTGTGATTGGAATGGTCCTCTGGGAAGAATATTAGCTAAATTTATGGAAACTAAAACCCAATTAGTTCTGCTTAGAACACTTTAAAATGCAAAAGTGCAAAGCGCCGTTTATAATGTCAGTATTGAATTTAAAGAATGGTTTTGTTTAGAGATTTGTGATGCAAAACTTGGGTGCCAATCGTTTCACAGCAGGTTAAAGCAGTTGCCCAAGAACTAGTAGATATTGTTGAGCTTAAAGCATCAGCTGAATCACTAAATGAAAAGCATGCAGTTGGACGTTGTTAAAGAGAAGCTTTAAAGTTTGCACCAAACGTTATGGAGATTTATGATCGACATACCCTTTTCTTCTTCATTTAGCTTCTTAAAGGGATATTTCAGGATTTTTGACATAGGGCCTCATTTCCTAGTTATCCAGAGTGTTGTTGATTTCTGGAGAAATATATTTTTTTAATTCATGCAGTCCTTATATTTGAAGAGTTTAGAGGTGCTAAGCTAGTGCTAGGATAGTGCATGTCTATGGTAACTAGTAGCCTGCATTGAAAACCTCTTCAAAATCATCGGGTAGTCCTCCAAATGTTGCCATATCTGATTTGTAGAAAGCTCCTTTGTGAATTCCACGTGTAGTAATGCCGGCCGCAGGTAAACATACTGCTGTAGATCCGGTAACCTAGCAGATCACTCCGCTGCTGTGTAGCTTACAACCAGGAAGCTGATGCTGCTCAGAAATAAGTTATTAAAACAATTATCCAGTCAACACAAACATTTATATCGATAGTCTGGTGTTATAAGTGATTTGCCTCAGGTGCACTGTGCTTGGGTCAGACTGTTTTTAATGCAGGCTACTAGTTACCATAGACATGCACTAGCCTAGAACTAGCCTAGCACCACTAAACTCTCCAAATATTATGAGGACTGCTTGAATAAAAAAATATCCAGAAACGCCTCATCTTAGAATTTTCCAAGCATTGTCATCACTTTGTCGTATTTTTAGTGCTAATTTGTCACGTTTTTGTCGCTTTTTCATTTTTATTGCCCGCTGTGTTTTCATCCTCATTTACGTCTCGTTTTTGTCGCTATTTTGACACTTTTTTCAAGAAGCTTTTAGATTTGGTTAAAGTCAAAAGTTAAGATAATCGTTCATCTGGAAACTTGGAAGAGTAAGGAATCGCAATGTATCCAACCCAGTCTACTTTTTATAGCTAATTTAAACAGTGCTGCAAGTTAATAATTATGAATCCATCTTCTGGTTAGATTAAAATAGTTATACAATATGCAAGCAGAAGGCACAATGCTATTTGTATACTGCCGTGAAAAGGCAATCATTTCAAATTGAAATTAATATCAACAATAGCAGGCGGCACACATGCTAATCCACGCTGGGAAGAGTGTTCCTACACAGGCAAGCACAGACCATAACATGACATTTGATAAGTCTCAAAGCTCAGTTCAGTTCATCACACCATATCCTTGTAATCCCTCCGTTTCTCTGGGTCTATGAAGTATGACGTTCCCTGCCGACTAATAAGAGCCGCCGTTTCTTAATTTATACAAACGAAGTTCCCATGCACTTCTTTTAATAAATGGCGACTGATTAGAATCCTCTTCATTAAATACAACTACAGCTTGGAGTGGGAAGACTTTGGATTACATGTGCACTCGTCTCCCCGCTGTGTGATCCTTATATGATTAACTAAAAGCTGGTTAGTGCCTTGTGATTAACGCATGTGCCAAAGTCCATATTTCATAATGAGGCTTGTGACATATGAGAGAAAATGTCCAATCTTCCTTGGTCCATCAGATAAAGCTTGGCTCATTTGAATCAACTGAAAGAACAGCCATTGTAAATTAGAGCAGCAAGTCTATTGACAAAGACTTAGTAAGCATATTGAACTTAAAACCTGGTTCACACATGACCATGGCACGATCTAGCGCATTTTTCATGGTGGCTTTCTGAAAGAAGCGGGACCTAAATCTTTCTATGACCTTGAGTCTTATGTGTCTAAGGCCAACTCCTCTCAAATCAGCTTGTGGAGAATATTTTTCTCAACAATATCGCATGGTCTAAATTTGTGTTGTATGTCTGACCTGGAAAATTGTAGCCACACTGTAATACATGTTTCCTTGACTGTAAGCAATAAAATTGAGTTAAGCAGTTGTCTCCAAAGTAGAAGTAGATCTACCACAGTCCTGTCCACATCTGTCATGGTCCACCATGACCCACCACGACTCAGAGGAACTGGGACACACAGGACTCTACATCAGATATAATTGACCTTTTTTTTTTTGTCAAATTAATAATTAACTAGTATTTTAATTAACTCAAATTCTGTGTTATATGTTTTATGTTGCACGTCTGCACTGAGAAAAAGTCCTACTCTGTGAGCCTGTTCTCAAACAATGGCAATAAAAACTATTCTAATTCTTATATTTTTACTTATACTTTTTGTAATTGTAATAATCCTTTCCCATATATTCTATGCTTTTACTACATATTTGAGTTTCGGAATATGATATGACTCTTATTTCCAGCAGAAGTCTGAAGTTTTGTCTAAAGCAGAATCTCCATGACTTCCCTCCTCACTTCTCAGTCTGTGACTGAAGAGCAGTGAAGCCTCAGCCTTTTTACTGAAAACAAAGAGCACACTAATGTCACTGTCACTCACGGTGTCTGGCCTCAAGTCTCACTCTGCTGAGGAAAGTCAATTCACATTTACAATGGGAAGGTCGGAAGGGCGCCCCCTTATGTCCAATTGCATCCAAATCCTCGGACCCGAACTGGCACCCGGAAGAGTTTAAATAATAAGCTGTTTGAACCAGTGTTAATTTCGTCGACTAAAATATTTAGTCTTAATTTTAGTCAAAGTGATTTTTTTGACGACTAAAATTGGACTAAAACTAAATTCAAACTTTTTCATGCGACTAAAACTATGACTAAAATGTCCAGATATTTTAGTCGACTAAAATAAGACTAAATAAAAATGAAAAGGAGAGACTAATATCATCTAATTTTCTATTGATAGTCTGAAAGAGCCTTATATCATGTAAATTCACTGCTTCATGGAGCTGCTCCCTCATGAACAAAGCTCAGAGCTGTTCCTTTGGCAGAGGACCTTGATTAAATATGATTATAATGAATATTATAAATACAAAGTCGACTAAATGTGTCTTAAATTTAGTTGACTAAATTGACTTGCAATTTTAGTCGACTAAAACTCGACTAAAATTTAAGATATTTTTTTGACTAAATCTCGACTAAAATTCAATTACATTTTCGTCAAAAGACTAAGACTAAAACTAAATTAAAATATGTTGTCAAAATTAACACTGGTTTGAACACAAAAAGGCAGATGGAACCACTTACCTGAATCTTATTGCTTACAGTCACAGACACACTTATTACAGTGCAATGTCAAAAAAGTAAGAAAGGCATTCCTAAGCAAATACTGCAATACACTATCACTTCAACAAAATAATAATAATGATAATGGATGTCTATGAGCTAAACAGTCACGAGCACTGTCAAGCAACACTTTTGGGAGGTCATATTCAGATCTTGGGCCATGGATTTGGATTAGCCTATTACGTACTGGGTAAATGGAGAACCGATTACACACAGCCACAGCCACCGTTCCAGAAATCAATGGCTTGAAAAGTTAGTCAAATGAGGCTTTTAAGTAACAGTTCATCAGCTCCCATGTATTGGCCGTACAGCCCGCGCTGATTTGTTAACATAATGATGAGAGCGTGACTGTCGATGGAGCCGGAAGAGAGCGGTTAGTGTACATCGAATTACTTTATAGAGAGTCTATCGATCACGGGCGGAATAAAAGGCGCGGGTGGAGGCGGCTGACAGCCCATAATGTATGAAGAATGAATGGCTCTGTTTGCCCTTCCACAGACTGAGGGCTTTTCAATGAGTTCTGTCGCAGAGAGCAAAGTGCCCTCGGAGCGTAAACCCATACTCACATTTAGGAATCTGAAATGTTATTATAGTTTTTTTGAGTCGTTTATTGGCCCCACTGCAAAATTTGTCTCCAACTGGTGCCTGAGGGTAAACGATCGGCATCCAGGGACCCGTCTCCAGATGTTGAGCCAGGATCTAACCGCAGTGCCCAAAGGCAAAGGAAACACGCCCAGACTTGAGGAGATTGAAAGCATATGCAACCTCTGCACGGCCCAAGAGTCAAACCCTGGACCCTGTAGTGGGGTGAGGGTGCTAACTGGCATGGCGGCTCGAAATATACTGAATCTACAGTAGATACAGTATATTTCAATCTGTGGGCATATCTATTGTCAAATGGTGTTTCTCTATGGAAGATACAATGAGAAGAGACGTGCAAAGCAAGTGTAGTATTTTTTTTCTTCTCATTATTTCGTAGATTAACATACAACATCTTTGAGTAACTTTGTTAATGTCTCACTAATGTACAAGAAGTATCCCAGGCCACTGCCATCTCTACCACCTTACCACAACCAATGTCTAAGAGGCCCTTGGCTAGATATGCATCTGTCTCTTCATTGTATCACAGACACCCAAGTCCCAAAAGTAACTATTTGACCAAACTCATTTTTTAGAGTATAAAAAGTTAGCCTCTCCTCCTCTCACGATCAAAGTATAGTCACACAAAATTAAACATGTTGATTTTCTAAGCAGGTAAAAAGGGGAACTATTGCCAGGCGTTGAAGCACTCAACGCCTGGCAATAGAAGGGGAACTACTGCTCGGACGTTGAAGCACTCCAGGTGTTACTGCTACGCCTTACAATATAGTTCCCCTTTTTATCAGCTTAGAAAATCGTTTACATTTATGTGACTATACTTTGATCGTGTAAAGGCTCATGTAACCGTATTTAAATAGGGAATACGTGGAAGAGCTTGGTCGCTTCTAAATTTAATTCCTTTGGCAACATAGCGGAGAGGAGGAAAGGCTACATGCTAACAATATCTGTGGTATTGCGCGTGACTGAGCGCAGGCGCAAAGACCAGACAGGTACGCATCAACTCGTCTAAGCTCAGGTAAAAACATATCTCAGTATTTAAAAACGGTGGCCTATTTCTTTAAAAGGGCAAAAAGGCGGGTCATAGCAATTTTTAGAAAAAGAAAAATTCTTTGGAGCCAGGCTTTTAAGCCGTTCTATGGAGGTCTGAAGTCCCATTAGAATCCAAGTCTACCAAGTGTCTTTTGGAGTCGCTGTGGTATTACAGCAATATCAGCTCCCCGCCATGAGGACCATAGAGAAGCACGTTCCTCGTCCATTGGTTACTGCCTACTTTCAACTATTGGTGAAAATGTTTTTGCATTTCAATGCCACAACGCGACACGGTAGTACAGTGGTTAGCGCTCATGGTTCACAACTAGTCCGGGTTCGATTCCCACCAGGGACGGGGCCTTTCTGTGTGGAGTTTGCATGTTCTCCCCGTGTCTGCGTAGGTTTCCTCCGGGTACTCCGGTTTCCCCTACCACTAAAAAACATGTACAATAGGCCAGGATGAATGTGAGTGTGTTTGAGAGTGCGCATGAGGGACAACGGATGGAAATTAGCCTAAGGCTACAATCCGGTGTGGCTTGTTTACATGCATGAGACCATGTTTGTTCATTGACATGCACTGTCCCGACCAAATAAACCAATAAATAAATAAAACAACATTTTAACATTTCTTCATCCCGCCTCCTCTCACTCAGCCAGCCCCAGTGGCACATCACAGGCCCAGACAGAGGCAGCTGGAGCAGGCAGCAAGTCATTATAGAGTCCCATTCAACACAGCTCACCAGGGACGGGACAGTGGTGGCCACGCAGATAAAGGGGGGTGGGGCAGCTATACAGAAAGGGATGGGGGTAGGGGCATACTGGGGGTTAAAAGAGTACTACTTCTAACAGAATGAGGGGAACACACTCATCATTTGTTAATGATGGGGATTGCTGTTAAAATCTTAATATGGAGCATATTTTTTAGACATTTTTTATCTTGGGCGTGTGAATTAAGGATAGAGCCCGTCACGTTTTCCAAAGAGGCGGATGAACACGTTTTAATGTTTAAATCTTTTGCTGAAAGAACATGCAAAAGAATGCATTAGGTGTGTTTGAAAAGTATAGCATTTTATAATAAAAACTGGCCTATTGCTAGAAACGGCTCTGGTGTTTTTAACTAGACAGAAAAGTAGTATCTACGGTCAATAAACAGAAGGGGGGCTATGGAGAGGTCTGCCACTGGGGAAGATTTAAAGACTACTCAAAAGGTGCGAGAGTGTCTCAAAACATAACATTGTAACATGGTAAAAAGCCCTCAAAGGTTTTAAACAATAAGATATGAACTCTGTCACACGTTTGTAGTTGATAGCGTTTCAGAGTGGGTCTGCACCTGTCTCACTGAATCATGTGCTACAATTTTATGGAACGATTTCCGGGTCCGTAAACAATGGTGTGCTGGGACTGAAGTACACCTTGGGAAAAGAGTATATTTAGTTTGCTATGAGGGATTCAATGCACACGGTAAAGGTCAGCGTATGCCTGCTGTCAGCTGCTGTCAGCTGCTGTCACTGCGGACGGTGGGCCGCGTGGGACACATTTGGCCACAACAGTGTTTCTGCCCAAAGCTATGGCACCTTTGTCCTTTACCTTTAAACCAAAATGTCATGTTTTAATAGGTGCACACAACCATATCTACATATAGTATAACGCAATACAGAGGGGGCCAGTAGGTGCTTCATATCATTGACACGAGGCCACAGTCACAGCTGTAATCTATTGGATTTACATGACAAGAATGAGGCGGAGTCGTGGCCTGTGTGATTTTTTGGGTACATTTTGTCCCTCAGCACCCCCTTACTAAAATGTCTTCCCACGCCTCTGACTACAATCCACCAAAAACATTGCACACCACGGTAAAGACTCTTTGTTGCCACCTCCGGATAGAAAAACTAATCGAAAAATGATTAAAATGTTATTACTTTTAAACAGTTGTATACTTATACAACATTTATAGTACACAAGATGCAGATTTAACATCGCCAAGAGCAGTAGAAGCTATTTTGCCAAAGCTATTAAAATTTCACTGCTTAAAACGCTTGACATTCGAAATTCCCCGGGACGGCGTACAATGAAAACATAATCCCTTCCAGTTCAGCAGTGCAATTGACAACTACATTCTATTGCCCATAAAAGCCCAGTAAAGCCAACAACCATATAAATGAGTGAGAAGTGGTTAGGCCAGCTGCCTCAAGGCTCCATGGATTATTTATGCCACCACTTTCACACGAGACACGGAAATGCTTAAATGCCCTTCCCTTCACAACACGATATCCCAAACAGCCAGATGGGATCCTGCTGGAAACATTCTTTAGATATTCTGATCTTGATTTTCAATTTCAAGATCACCTTTGAATTTAAATCATGTTTTTCCTCTCCTCAGCAATAGATCACACACACCGTCCGTTTATGATGCAATGTCGCCGTAACCCAGCATCTTTTTGTACGCTTTGACCGAAACGCAGAGAAAGAAAGGCAGTCGCCCGGTTGGCCTTGACACAAAGCTGTCCGAAATCCATGAAGTTCTCGTGAAGGCAACGTGCAGCACGCGTCGCGCCTGTCTCTATTCTATTAAGTCACGTTGCGTTCCATAAAGGTGACACTAGGAAAAGCCAAAGGAAAAGCTGGGGGCCGTTTCCGCGACATGTTCCATTTTGTGGAATTACGTAAGACACGCAATCTCAGCCTTTCATACGCCCATGCACTTTCTCTTCACCTCCTATTTTGAGCAATGGAAGGAAGATGGTTGAAGACAGTGAAAGACCTAAATAAACATGATTTGGCTATTCAAATGTTCAAATACATAAGACAATCTATAAGAGCCTAACTTCAATGAAGGTACTTGAGTCATGTTCTGTACTCTGTAGTTGAAGTCTTGAACGTTTCACCTCTCAACCAAAAGGCTTCGTCAGCGAACTAAGGTTCAGCTCAGCCCGCAGTCATTTTCAATTTCAATTTATTGTTGGAAAACCCCTTGAGATGAAACATCTCGTTTGCAAGGGGGACCAAACATAAAACAAATAAAAACAGTGTACAACACTTAGTTACACAAACAAACAATATAACACAAAACATAACAAATGTAATACAGAAAAACAGAAATAAATAAATAAACACAAACATTAAACACAAGACAATCTTGCTCACACAACCCTCTCCCCTTCCCAGTCATCTAAAGATCAAGTATTGTTGTACAAACATAATTTTCTACTGAAAAACATGATGAATCACCTAATATTTTCATTAAAGTATTGTGATATTATCCTTATCGTAAGCCATGTATAAAATGATCATATCCAATCATGGGGTTCCTGCCCATAGTACATGGCGATGTGATCCATACTTTTCAAACAGAAAGTATATCAAAAGAGCCTAAAAACATAAACAATCCGTATTGAGATGTGTATGCAGAGAAGTTCTAAAGAGTCCGTAAGTGGTTATTGACCTTAATGCTATGGGAAGATGGTTCCAGTCATTAGGAGCCTTAAAAGAGAAGGACCTCCGACCGACCTCTTTCCGCATCAAAGGAGTAGTAAAAGAAAGATATTCAGAGTGTCTAAGGAAGTAGGTTGTTGTTGATGGAACTAGAAGACATTTCAAATATGGGGGTACATTGAAATACACACATTTAAAGACGAATTGCAGCCAGTGACACTGTCGTCTTTTGTCGGGCTGTAGCCAGTTCAGTTGACTGTATAATATGCAGTGGTGTGTTCTATAGGGACATTTAAGAATAAATCTACAGAGGGTATTAAACAAAGTATTAAGAGGTTTGAGGTGCACGTCATAAGTGTTTTGATAGACTATGTCTGCGTAGTCAATAATTCCAGATAAAGACCATAGGGAGGAGTTGAGCTTGGCCCGGCTCCTCCCTCAAATCACAGCTACTGTACCCTGTGGTGAAAACAAACGCACCCCCTGAGCCTCTGAACCAATGTCACGTTTGCACCGAAAGTTGTGAAGGAGGAGCTCTTTCTAACCTACTCTGGACACCTGTTCTTTTTTCTTACCTAACGATAATGTCTCAGCAAAAATGCGCGTTCGAGAGCTGCAGGACTTTATTTACCCTTCCTAAAGAAGAGGCCACTCGCCAGAAGTTGGAATTTTCGACTATCAGCCAAAATAGTGTTTGTCTGTGACCGTCACTTCACTGATGGATGTTTGGTGAACCTCAGTCAGAATCAAAGTGGATTAAACTCTTAGCACCAGCGTGATTCCCACAATAAAAACACCCGATGGACCAGAGGGGTGAGCCAATCAAAATGAGTGTTAGCATGTGTGTGTGTTAGCCATTTATGAAACTGTGTTGCACATGTCAACTCCTTACAACTGCATAACTTCACTTTTTGCTGTGATATTTATATTCATTTTACTGCTAATGTTGCACGGGCGGCGAGAGGGGCGGAGTTAACTGAATCCAAACGTTTTGTCTTCCGGGTTGGGAAAATACCCCCAGAAATACTTATATTTCTCACAAAAATTAGTACTCCATAGTGGTAGAGACACAATATATCATATAAATGCCTATAGTTTACTTTACCTTTAAATCTGAGCCCACCATTCTGGTTCATGGAGGGATTTTCTTGACAAAAATAGCTTCTTTCACTCCCCGTTCAAACCAACATTCTTCTTTAGCTAAATGTTGACTTCTCTCTCCTCAAAGGAGTGGTCGGAGGCTTTGAGGTGGAGGGAAGAACCTAATCTAATCAAAGCAGTTTCCTGCAGAGCAAACGGGGAAGGGAACCTTGTGCCTATAGCGCTTTTCAAATGACACGAGTCACCGAAAGCGCCTTCATGAGACGGTGTGTCATTCAATCCATACTAATGGTGTTAAACTGCATACGTGGCCACTGCAACTCGGACCACTCACTCACACCCCTCACCACCTTTTTTCATATTAAGATGTTATTGACTCTTCACATACAGCTCTTTTACATACATATTGCTACACGGGGGCACCGTCACTCAGGCTGTCCACTTGCACATTATTAAAGCTCACCTGCTCAATATCAGTGAATAACACTCAAAATCTCGATCCGAAATCTAAAAAGAAAATAAGGCTAGAAAGACGGGCAGTTACATGATGGCAATATCCTGCAATTCACGTGTACCATCCAATAGTTAAAGCCCCCGTCAGACTCCTACGGTCAGCAATAGTTTAATATGATGGGTTCATTTTGAAAACAGATTTAGTTTTAGTCTGTCTTCAGTCTTTGTGCGTGTCTGAAAACGAAAAAATAACACATTTCCTCAGCGTTGACACACCTTTGGCTTCTGTGACATATTGTACAACTCAAGTTCACTTAACTCCGGGAATGATGATGATGAAGACCGACCAAATTCAAGAGATAGTGGAATATTTATGGGCAAATATTAGTCGAATATGTTTCATTTACAATGGATTTAAAATGAGTGAAGAAAACGCCCTGGATTATTGCCTTTTCGCTTGAGAAGGACGGTATCGATCATTTGACAGCTCGGGCTTAAGGTAAGCAGCTAGCGGGACCACCTGTTTTCGTTCATTCGTGTTGGTGTTAAATTCAAAAACCTGTCGCCGTCTGTTCTCCCCCGACTCTCGCAATGCATCGTGGTCTATATTGTTCAGTCCTGTCATTGAAATAAAAAGGAGAAGCGGACAAGTAGGCTAGTCCGGGAGTCCATTAGCCTCCTCAATTCATTTGCCCTATAGCCGTTAGCGTTAGCCACCAAACATCGCAAATTATGAACGATCCAGATGTTTTCAGCTGTTGTCAACCCATCGACCACATGTAGGTGAAGTCAAATCCTAGTCAGAAATCATTAATGAATGTACAGACCTTTTGAGATTTGACTATACCAATGTGTGTATGAAAGTGTACTCTGAGCTAAAGGTCAAATTCGGTTCAGTTTGGGCTTTTTACGGGGCCACTAAACGTCACCCTATGAGATGTTAATGATAAAGAAACCACATAATTTATATAAATGCCATGAAAATGACAAAACATACCTCCCAATGTGTTACTATGGGTACCGGGCTTGCCTGGTCATTTGTATGGGGGACAGAACCTTCAATTTTGCACCCTTTAAAGACCCTAATGTAAAAAAAAATTACACCTCAAAAAAGATGAAAATTAACACACATTCATATTTTTGTCTGCTTCATTTTCATTTTGAGCCATTTGGATAAGCTGCGGCTCCAGTGGCTTTCGGGTCAAAATGACCCAAGGGCACAACGAGCGTTAAATCTGGTCCGGGAGCTCAGATAGCTAAAGGTCCTTTCTGCGATTTCTATGCGTCCGGTTGCCATTGCTGCACCGCTGCTTTTCAGAATGCATTGTGGGACGTTTTGAGTGCGCCACTTAACTCTCTCTGGACATTCGGACACCACTATAAAACGGCATGACCGTGTGGGTGCCCTAGTGTGGTGGGAGTAAGCAAGTACCCGGATTTGTGAAAGCAAAATGTTATCCTTTGCTACACTGGGACATCATGGGACAATGCTGAAATATGCACTGGTTTGATGGTCGGGTTTTGCATTGTTGGTGTGAATCCCTGTCCCTTTGGAGGACAGCGTTGACCTGTCATTTATCCGGCACAACTGGACAGCTACACAACTCAGGCTGGCACAGAAGTAAAATTATATATTCTCCCATCAGCACACTAGGAAGACGGAACAAGAGGAGACAGTGACACTCCAGATAACCCCAGATTTTGTTTAGGTGACGGGGCAGGGGGTTGTGACGAGAACTCCTGTCATCCATACTCCATTGGAATTGAAAGCCATTACCGCCCGCTTCATTCGCTCCCGCAGGACAACAAAAGTGTCCAAACACATCGGGTTTATCCACAGAGACGGGCATCAGAAACACTATCCAACCCTGACACAGTGACGCAGCTGCAACCTTCTGTCTTCAGGGCTTCAGACCCGCGTTTGTCATTGAAAGCGGCACCTGAAAGCCACACGAGCAGCCTTTAAAAAAAAAAAAAAAAAAAAATTCACAAGATCCAAGCAGCAGACTGGCTGATTTTCCTGTCGCTCACGGTGCCGAACGTCAAATTTCCACGTAATGCCATTAGCAGACATTTCTACTGGCGTGCGCTTTGGTTTATGAGAACTCCAGACATATTACAGACCAGACTGTCTCCGAGGAGGACTACTTAGCCCGCCTTGGTGACCTCTTGACGGTGCTCTGTGGTTTCCTCTCCTGTTTTAGCGGCGGTTTTGGATGGCATTCCTGCCGCGGTCTGTTCGCGTCGCAACATTGTGGTTTCGGAGAGCGGTTACAAGCCTCGTGAACAGATTACATCACGTTTGTAAAAGTCTAACTACATGAACATTGTGTGCCCTCAAAATGTGCTGAGTCGGTAGGAAATGCGCATGTGAATTTTGCGCTAGTATTTGGGTTTGGACGTGGAAGTGAATTGGGGATCTACAGTACATGTTCTAACAATAAGATAAATATATAGTGAACATTTCAGAAAGGTTGGAAAGGTCGTCAGGGTAAGGGTCCTTCCACTGGAGAGAATCAACTAAAATTAGGCTGCAAACACTAGCTGCTGGCTGTCAGGAAGGTGGTTTTGATCAGGTCACTGTGGACTTCCAAAACACTTAAGACCAAAATGTGCCTTTCAAGGAAAATTGACTACATTTCAGCCACAGCGTAATGGTAAATGGTAAATGGGCTCAACTTACGCTTTTCCACCCGTACATTAGGCACTCAAATCGCTTTACACTCACCCATTCACACCCTCAGTCATACACCTGTGTGCGCAGACACTGGAGGCAAGGTGGGTGAAGTGTCTTGCCCAAGGGCACAACAACAGTGTGCACCTTCAGGAAGTGGGATTCGAACCCCCGACCTTCGGATCATGAGACGACCCGCTCTACCATCTGCGCCATAAAGTCATGTTTTAATCTTTTATACAGCTGGAATCGATTTAATATTGCGTTAGTCTGACAGACTGTGTGTAATCTATTGTTTTGATCTTTTCGCCACAAGTCCAGCGATCCAACCCAAACTGATTCCCAACTACACACCCAACCACTCACTACATTCATCTCAGGCTCCGGTCTCCCATACAAGTACCGAGCAGGCCCTTCCGAGATCTGACGGGATTGGGCAGAGAAATGTATAGCCTTAATAGTGCTTAGTTTAGTTTAGTTCGTTTATTTGTGTATTTGAGCAGCAAACACTCTGCTCAAAAGGAGTGGGCCGAAGCAAGAGCTTATAAGCGCCCACCCCCAAAATCAATATTAAAATCATAATTTCACAAGAACATAGTAGAACAACAAAGGAACAAAATAGCAACAAGGAAACAACAGCAAAACAAAATGTGACCCGCCGTGGAATCCAAAGACACAAGTCGGCAGCTTGCGTTTGGAGAAAAACGTAAACAAAGTTTTTATTTTGAAAATTGGTGATTTTCACTTTTTTCCAGAATCGTTTAGTTGAAGTCACGAAGAAGCCTCTCCATGTTTAAGCTACCAGTATTGGTATATTTAAAAGCGTAAACTTTTAGGTTCAAACCTGCTTGTTTTTGGGAGATTTGGGAGCCGCTGTAGGGGCGTGCCTTTGTCTGTGTGTATTTACATGCTGAGGAGGAGGAGGGGACACAGCCACACAGCTGCTTGGTTTGCGTAGTCCACACAGGCTTTAGCAAACAAATGCCACGCAAAAAAGGCAGTTTTATACATACGCCTATTGTCGATCAGTTTTCAGGTTGAAAAAGTCTGGTTTTGTCAGAGAAATAGCGCACGCCGTGGGGGCGTGTGCGGCTTCATGGCTGTAAGCCCCCCTCTCAGAAGCTGCCACTACTACACTGGAAAATGGATTTACCACGAGTTTGCTGAGCAGAAGGCAAAGGTTCAGACGGGTGAGTGAAAGTTTGTTTGTTTTTATCGCTTGCGGGTGCTGTGCCAGTTTTGACGAGTCTATTGTGCTGTTATTAGCTAACGGCTAACGTCTAAGCTAACGGCTAGCGGCTAAGCTAACGTGCAGCTGAACCTGCTATTTACACTAAAACCAAGACCTCTCCCAACTTAAACTACTCCATAAATGTAGTCAGCGCATCCCTAGCTTTCAACCACTTCTTATTTGAGAGAGATCCGCTTCATATTTTCGGTTTTATGACCAAATAAAGTTACTCTGGATTACTGCAGTGAAATGTAAACAATAGGCAACGCGCGCGGCGATAAAACGCAAAATCTGCCTTTTCCTCTAGTGTATGTGCATTACTAGTAGTACAGGAGGCTTCTAAAGTTATAAATGTAGTCAGTGCATCCATAGCTCTCTCTCAGTGTGAGGCGGAGCAGACACAGGCAGAGAAGCAGCAGGATTGTGTCTGTAAATTAAAGAGCAGCTACACTATGTCCATTATCGACATCACTATGGCCTAGTAAACATCATCTTGTGTTCATTCTAAAAACACGTACGTTATCTCATGTTTAGTCCATGTTTAGACTTTCTCATACCTATTGTTATTAGCTAGCTCGGACACTTGTGCGTTATAAGGTAAAAGTATTCATCAATGTACAGGATTTTTCCTTTGACTCAAACCAGGGCCAACCACTAACTGAGGTCTAAACCAAGACTAAACCAGGAAGTACAGATACAGACTCTGAGATCTTTTTTTTTCTTCAGGCCGGGTCTAACAGCTCCAGCCCGACCAGATGCAGGAAGAAAATCTTTATGCCAAGTTTCCGCCAGAGACCAGAGGTATGTGTCTATTCTTTTATTCTTATTTTTCTGTTATGTCCCCTCTCTTCCTGTCTCCATCCCTCTCCTCCTCCTCATGCCTCCATCCCTGTTTTATTTATATTTTATGTACATTGTTTTGATTTTGCTCAGCAGGTGATCTTTAACACACATTCACTTTACTTTATTAATTTATTAATGTCCCTTAAAGGGTGATTTATTCATGAGAATAAGCAGCCTGATAGTAGCGTGAAATAATGCAGAATAGCATCAATATAGTAATGTTTACCTTTGTTAGACAGTTATGAAAAGGCACACATTTCATTTAATCTAATCCAAGTTCCCTCTCTCCTACAGTTACACTTTCCCGCAAACCCTCTCCAGCCAGGACCAATGTACTTCCTGAAACAGAGGTGGATCTTCATTGTGACAACTGCAGTGGGCCGAACAAGAACAACTTCATGCCTGGCGTGTTGGACACAAGCTTCACGATAAAATTGAAATCAACTTCCTTATTGCTGCCACACTGTTTTCCCCTGACTGTGGCTTTGGACTGATCAAGCCTACATGAAGACAGGAGTCAACACTTTGGCAGAGATCGCTGAGGTACTTTCACTTTACCGACTTCAGTGTAGTTTTCTGATTTGTTTCAATGAAACATTTAACTGAAGATCTTTTTTTCTTCTTCTGCCCCGTATGGATGGTCTTCCTGTCCTGGCCCCACCTGGACTAAACATCAGGCCATTCTAAAAGTGGTCAGGACTTTGTGGAGGAGGAGAGTTCACCCACTGCACGGGACTGCAGAGGAGCAGCTCTGCAATGTCACTTTATCAACCAACCACCTGAATTTAGTTTTAGAGACTTTGTGTTACATTCACCCACCACTACCCACACAGAAGAAGCAATGCAGATTCATCTCAGAACATCCTACTAGACCTTTATCAGGAAGAAAAACGGTTGTGCATTATTTTTAGATTTATTTATGTTTTGATTTTTGGGTAAATGCCAAAATATTTATGCTTTAAGAAGTGGACAATGACCACTCACAATGCTTGCCAAAACAGAAAACTTTTATTTCTTTTTTCATAAAGTGCAAATGACTGTGCATACTATGTGGTGCAGATTTAGAGGAAAACATTGTTTAAGAACAGATGGCGTTGAGTGTAAAAAAACAGTAAGGTTAAAGCATTGAATAATAAAAACTTGAAGGAATAAAAATCAACCTCCATGTGATGTGGTAAATATTAGGTATTGATCCGTTATTACTGAAATATGGATTCATATTCACTCAATTGGCAATTTTCTATGGCTTAAAGTAAAGTTGTAACTCACTTAAAGTATTTATATTATGAATTTTTTGGGGGGATGATGTGTACAAACTGTGTGAGGTTTCATGAATCAGAGCATTGCAATAACATTAAAATACCCGAACACCAGATCTCTTCTGTTGTTTTTTTAAATATATTGTAAACTTATCTTTCATCATTCTTGTATGAAAAGCGCTCTCTAAGCAATGTTTGAGTGATTTGCTTTATTAATTGATATATACTTTTATTTTCAATAGTATATTGCTTATTATTTATCATTAGCAAAAAACGATTCATACTCACACTGTATATAATATATCACTGTTTTTGATTTGAACATTAACATTATTTTTAACATAAAAGTTACATGTGTTACACAACACGTTCTCAAGCCAGTGACAGTTTATCAATTGATATAAAAAAATGTAAGAGAACAATAACAACCTTCTGCTGTGAGGTGAGATCAATAAATGAAACCAAAAATAAAACATACACATAATGAAACTGGTAAACAATGGTTTGTTGTGGAAGCAATAACCTTTGTGCTCCCTCCCTGTGCTTTAGTGCTTTGAGGGGGAGTTTGACAGGGGGTATGGCTTATCCAAATGAGATGTAAATGAGCCCTATTGTCCCTCCCAACAGCAGAGAGGTGAGAATGGCCCAAAACTTCAGAGGCCGTTTAAACCCCTTTGGTTTTTTGGGAATTGCCAACTTCAAATCACCGCTACACCTCCAAATATTATCAGATGTCCATGTGTTACACATCATTGGAAAGCTTGGAGACTACACTTTAACAATCTGTTCTTATCTCATAATGCCCCAAAACGACTTGTGTCTTTGGGTTCTGTGACTGGTCACAAATAGACTATAGATACCTGCAGCATCCGACCATACCCTCAAAACGGAGCAATAACTATAATAATGCTACATACTTACAAACTACTTTACAAAGAGCTATAACTTACAAAACACTGTTTGAAGTGTTCGTACATCAACAGAAAAGAGGCACAATTACAACAACCGTCTAGTTTCATGTACAAAGTTTAGTACGAAGCAAGTAATGATCATTACATTCCTTTCAGACGGTTACCATGCCTAACATGGTTAGCATTACCAAAAGTCACTGGTTGTATGTTAAAAGGACAGATTCATTGATGTTCCTAAGCTGTGTCGTGCGTTAAAAGACGAGGATTACGAGCCCGTTGGGAGGATCCCTCTCAACAGATTCATAGCTCACCTACCCTAATTCTTTATGTGTAATTGCTTACCAATTAGAGGCACAGGGTCTTTTTCACAAATGTCTACTTTCATAATGTACAGAAGGAGGACAACATTATTTCACTCTCCTACCTGGAAAAAATATCTTGTACAGATCCTTTAGGTGACAAAAACCACAATGCAAGATAACGTCTTCCCGTCGAAGGAGGGAACCACCGCATGATGTCAGCAGGTGGAGCAGTGTGTTTAAAGGAAGACGAGCTGAACGCGCAGAAATGCCTAAATGAAGCAAAACTACAGGTTTGTTCAAATGTAGGATGGTTTACAAAAACACATTCGCCAATCCTGAACAGTACAGTATGAGAAAACCATACAATCTCTTACTAACTAAATCATCCAATGACCCTGAATCCTAACCAGGGTCAAATATCCCCCAAAAGTCATTATGGAGAATCCAAGGTCAGTGCTTTGACAATGGCTGTCACTGTCGGCTGAATAATGCATTAGGCCTAAGAGCAGATCGCAGTCTGGATACAGGGTTGTAGTAGCTTTAGACTTTTCCATTATCAGCGGACATACACTAAAGCTACAAAAAGGGAAGGGCCACGGGAGTCTAATGTCCTTAAGTGAGAAAGCATGTTTAGTTTGACACCAGCTGTACAATATACAAGGGATGCATTTCACGTTGCAACACAATCCATTCGCTTAATTAGAGGAGTCGGTGAAGTCACGTGTGTATCCACATAAATGAGAAATATGCCCATACCAACACTCATGGCGAGAGGTTTGAAATGATAAAACACAACCTTGTAGTAAGGGCCAAAGTCATCGTTGCTTTCATCTGTTTCATAAGGTGGTGGAGAAAAGTCGTCGTTACTGCACTGGAATAAGAATAATCAACTTAATTTACTTGAATTAAGAGGTTCCATCTATAATCTAAGTAGATTTGGTCTAGTCTTACATAAGATAGAACCTCTTATCGCCAGTGGAACAAGCATATTTTTTCTCAATTCACATATTAATTTTTGCATTTCAAGTGAAAAAGCGGATTTGCCTGATTCCAAGTGGGATTCATGCTTGTTCCATTGGTATCATTATGTTTATCTTATCTTAAGATTAGTTAACTTTATGTTGAGTTTGAGTTGATGTGAATTAACTCAACTCAAACTCAACATGAAGCACCTTAATTCAAGCGATTTATCTCATTTAAGAAGGTCCTTTTTACAGTGTGTATGGCCAACAATCAGAAACATTTATTGAGGTAAACAGATCAGGAATACTTATCCAAGAAACGTCCTTAAGCTTAAGCTACCACTAAAAACATGTACAATAGGTTCAACCTCAGTGGGACTTTCCTGGTTAAATAAAGGTCAATGATGGATTACCTTGGTATAAATAATTAGCCTGGTGAGACCAGAAGGATACCACTCTGTATTCTTTTTATACAGAGGGGTATCAGTCTGGGCTGGGACCCAAGCCTCCAATGGCGGCTGTAGAAAACTCAAAACGAGCCCGGGCAATCAGACTCGTTTATTTGTGGTCACTTGTTACTCTTGTTAAATGTAGTTGATGAGTCTGATTTCCAGGCAAATAAATAATGTGTCCATTGTAGATGTGGACCGATCAGGATGAATCTTGGACCATTCCTCTTTACAAAACTGCTGCAGTTCAGCGAGATTCAGGGGGTGTACTTACTTATTCCACGCTGTCCTGTGAATGTTTACATGTCATGGCCTTTAAAAATGTGATAACATGTAATTGTTTGGGTGGTATTAGTTTAAGCAGACACTTTTTGTTCATTCTTATGATTTTGATGAAGATCAGACCACATTTTATGACCAATTTAGGCAGAAATGTGAGAAATTCCAAAGGGTTCACATACATTTTCATCCCACTGTAAGTCGTATCTTAAAATATTAGTTGTGTCTAAATGAATTCCTAACATCCCATTTCTTCATAGAGATGAGTTTCACAATACTGTCACATAAAAGCCTTGCAAGCTTGTGAAATTGATACAAAGGTGTACTGAAGGAGGACAAAAATGTCGTTACACTACTTTACCACTCACTGAATTTTGTATCTTAAATGGCACTTTTAGGGACAACGTTAATTTCCATCTTCACAATCAAACAAATTCCAACTGTACTTTCCTCCACCTTTGCGGCCCTTTTTTTATTTTTTATTTTTTTTGGCTGTGCGACCTTAGTGCAGATGAAGCGGCTTGACTTGCACGTCTCTGGCCAAGGGCATGATGACGCGGCACTATCTTCATCTCTTATTGCATTAAATGGTACATTAGTCCCATGCACCTGAGAGGACAGAGTGAAGATGATGCGCCGGAGGTAAAAGTCTAAGTGGCAGACAGGAGGTAGAACAGATGGAGGGAGATGGAGTTTCCACACCACTGGGCTTTCGGCATTTTGGGAGCAATTTTATGAATTTAATGAATATAAAGCATTCTGCATTCTTTCTTTTTTTTTCCACATATTTGCCTGCTGCAACTACTGCAAGTTCTCATGCCGCCCGTGCTCTCATACGCATGGCTATATAGGTCTTTCCACTTTTTTCAAAGAGCTCAGGGGGAATTGGAAATTGCAGCGAGACTGATGGTTTTTTCCTCTTGGTGACATTTCCGTTTCTTCCTTGCCGTAGGACCCGCTATGTTATGAAGAGGACCTGCCATTTCAACGCCAACACCTTTGAGATCCACTTCAGACATCCCAGGCATTCGTAAATATAATGGAGCATGGTTGTGTTGCAGAAAATGACTGCTTGAAGAAGAAGAAGAAGAGTATATTTCACCTTTCGTTGCTCGTATCTCTGTCAGTGGAATAAATAAAGTCAACTTACAGGGCACGGCCTTCCATCAGTTGCTGGTTTTGGTTACCGTCGTTGGTCACGTTGTGTTAGGGACTCAACATTTTGGTCCTGTTGCCTGGACTCCTCCCTCTTGGCAAAGGTATTGATAGCTGTGCTATAATTGTTTGGTGTCCTTCCTCTAAACCGGAGAGGACACTATATCTCTGATTGGGAAACAGTATTATTACAATAGTTTTCGGACTATTGAGCGCAGCTGAATATAAGCAGCGCCAACTCAATTTAAAAAGAAAAAGAATGGTACATAAGCCGCACTTGTCTATAAGCCGCAGGTGTCCAAGAGCGAAGTTCTCCTATGGTATTACTACGCCTTACAATATAGTACCCCTTTTTATCCGCTTAGAAAATCGACATGTTTTATTTTGTGTGGCCAACATAACTGTATTTAAAAAGGGGAAACGTGGACGAGCTTGCTAGCCTCTCCTAGCATGCTGGGAGAGGCTAAATGCTAACATCATGTTCGGACCAGGCAGGTGCACATCAACTCGTCTAAGCTCAGGTAAGAACACATCTCAGTATGCAAAAACGGTGGCCTGTTCCTTTAACAACTTAAACGTTTCTAAATTCGATAAGATTGTTCTTGAAAACCGCGCGTGTTCCGTCAAACTGAAACGACGCCCTGACTGTGGCAGAGCTGGGTCCACGGTGAATCGCTTGAGGCTGAATTTTGATTTGTTTAGCTTCGCTTCGTCCATCATATTTCAGCGGTGAGAGTATTGCAGAGAAAGCGGCGTACAGAGCCTTGAGGAAGACAGGGATAGTGTTGGCCACCTGTCTGAGTTATCGTGCAGATGACTGGGGTGTGTCCATAAGGAAAGGCGTGAGCTCTCCATCGTCTCCACGCACACACACACACAAGGTGCTATATAAATAAATATTACTTACTTACACGTTTGTGTTTAGATTTGGATCTGTTATTGCGTCTTTCGCACGTTGGAGTCGTTTCATTAGAAAAGGCCGAGTGTCTTTGGATCCACTCGTCTTAAATGGTGAATTGTTATTGATAACATGACACAATATTCAGTATGACCATAAAATCTATACATTAGCCGCATTGTTGTAGAGGCCGCAGGGTTCAAAAGCGTGGGATAAGAGTAAGGCAAGGCAAGTTTATTTGTAGAGCACAATTCATACACAAGGCAATTCAAAGTGCTTCACAGTTGCATAAAATTACAAGAAAACAGATCAAATCAATCATTAAAACATCAACATAAAAATTAATCAATCACATTAAAAGGCAAGAGTGCAGATAAAATACTTTCAGTTTTCATCTGCTCGGGTAAAAAGAGCTGTTTTCAGCCTGGATTTGAACATTGTCAGAGTTGAGGCCTGTCTCACATCCTCATGAAGACTGTTCCAGATTTTAGCTGCATGAAACTGAAACGCAGCCTCACCGTGTTTATTATTGACTCTGGGAACCACCAGGAGTCCCCTCCCTGAAGTTCTCAGGGCCCGAGATGGTTCATACGGCTCTAACATGTCAGAGATGGACTTTGGTGCTAAACCATGAAACGACTTGTACACAAGCAGAGCTGTTTTAAATTCTATTCTCTGAGTGACAGGAAGCCAGTGCAGGGACCGGAGCACTGGACTAATATGGTCGTATTTCCTGGTTCTTGTCAGGACTCGAGCAGCAGCGTTCTGGATGTTCTGCAGCTCTAACAGCTCGTTTAGAAAGGCCAGTGAGCAGCCGTTACAGTCGTCTAACCTGCTGGAGACAAATGCATGGATGAGTGTCTCCAAGTCTGGTTTTGAGACTATTCCTCTGATCTTAATGTTTTTCAGATGGTAAAAAGCTGATGATGTTATTGCTTTGAGTAGCTGATTTTAGTCTAGAAATTATGGTAATTAGTTTAGTTAGTTTATTTATTTGAGCAGTTAATTACAGGGCAGGTAAACATCCCAATGCAATTATAGTAGTATGTAACCTAAGACTGATAATGAAGCAAAACCTGATTGACTTTTGACTTATTTGATAACAATTATTCCATAAGTAGTGCACTGAACTTTCCTGAGGACACTCCAATGCTTTCCCAACTTCATTTCTTTTTCTTTTAAATGAAACTGAAAAGACCAAACAAAAACAAAAAGAATGTTCATGATATTCAGATTACACTTGATTTCAAATGAGCCAAAGCAACTTTTAAACTAACAAAAGGACTGATTAAGTACAGTATATATGACAGCTTCCAAAATGTCTCAACTTAAGTCTAGTCCGCCGAAAAATGCTATCTCATCCGTTTCCATTTATTTGTGTGTGCTCGGCGGTCTAAATCTGGCTGTGGGGTTGGGAGATCTTGGCCAAGTGAAGACAAACAGCAGATTGCGGTGTTTTGAAGAATATTGCAGTGGTGTTCATGCAACGGTTTCCCCTGTCATGTCTGGGTTTATTGGTTTATCTGTGCGACAATATTGGTCCAAGGCAGCCACGCTTTAAAGAAAACAGTGAGCGGGACGCAGTGTGGTTGGACGAGGCCAGCAGACCACTTTTAGAGCTTTAGAGTTAGATAATAGACTATATCAAAACCTCTGCAAACATGCTTCAAAACGTCGTGAGTGTGAATGCAACTGATAGAGAGTTACGTGGGTAGTGGAGCTCCACATTTATAAAAAAAAAAAAAACTCCATTATCCTTAACATCTGTTGTAAGTAACATTAATGTGATGGCCGGGCCACACTGAGGTAACAACTCCTAAGGTCATTTAATGAAGATTGGCACTGACATTATTCCACGTCCCTTTAAGAGCTGAGAAGAGGCTGAGAAATGGCCTGGAGAGAGCTGGAGGTGGCCTTATGTGGCTTTGTTTGTCTCTTAGTTTGTTTCTCCCCTGTGATTCTGCTTATTTATATTTTAGTATGGTCCAAACTGTATATAAGTTGCCTTATGTCTCATTTGAGCAGGGTCAATTTGTTTGTGTTAGTTTCCTCTGCACATTCTATTTTTGTAAAGTCACATTAGGTTGACCTCCTTTATCGGCCCATGTTTGTTTGTGGCGCCTTTTTTGAGATTTAAAGCCTGTGTCTCATCGTCTCACTGCTTGGTCCCTAACAGTTAGTGACAGGAAGTGACATAGAGGTAAAGTACCATAGCAGCATACCATTAACATAGATCATGGTCGGCACGGCAACAGTTTAAAATCGTTTGCCTCTACCGATGTCACTTCCTGTCGGTGTTCATTAAGGAACTGAAACTATACACATCACAAAAACAATTTTTTTAGCAAAGATTGTGTCTAATGTGGCAAATGCACTTTGAGGTTAGGATTAGGGTTAGTTTGAATTTGTTTGAGCTAGCGTTGTCCTGCGGAGGTTACATCATTCCCTGTGGAGAAGTGGAGCTCCACTGATCACATGCCCCTCCACTGGCTGCACTCAGACCCAGCTCAGCGAGACGGATTTACCTGAAAATCACAACAACATTGCTGCACTCTCTCCTCTTTCCATATTCCCACACCCATTCATTCACATGGACTGACATGTTTGGTATTCACGTGTCGTACGTAAGGCAACCGAGAGGACTCTGCAACCCAATTAGGCTCATTTCCTCCCTGGTTGACCGCAGCGGCAAAGAAAGTCAAAGATATGCATGCACACACGCATAGTAATTCCAAAACTTAAGGTCGAGTTTTCTCAACAATGTGGTTTTCCTTAAACTTGTGCATCAGCTCCACTTACACACATACATAAAAAAATATTATTCAAACCAAGTCTCTATTTTTTAGCATTCTTTCATAATCCAGCTTTTCTACAATGGCACAACCAACACAACAGGTACCTTACAGAAAGGGCCATATGTCCTTTGTATTATTCATACTTGTTTACGCGGCCTGGGACTATTCTGGACTATTTTGAACTCTCCCAGCTCTTTTTTATTTTATCATTTTCCTGCAAGACCAACAAACCTGCATCAACACAATGAAAGTTGGTATTTATGAAGGCTTTGCTCCAGAGAGGGAGGGTGGTCTAAGAGGCCCTGTGCTTTTCATACCGCGTATAAAAGAGCGGAGTGTGACTGGTGCGTCCCTGAAAGCCGTCCCCGGGGAACAGAGGGAGGGGACCCAGGCAGTTCTCTGTGTGGTTTATGTGGCAACGATTGACTCCACATACTGATGGGGTATGGTGTGTTATTGTATGGACGCTTCCATCCTCTGGGGCCAGTATAGTATGGGAGAACACAGGCTTTTTGTTCTGCTGGACAGCGGAACAGAGACCTGGTTATCAGTATGGGATAATCGGAACAAGAGGGGGATACTGTATAGTGTCTTTTAGATCGTACCAATGCACTTTTACCCCCTTTTTTGTCAGAGTTCCCTACTGCAAAGTTTATGGCAAATGTCATACTAGTTTACAACCAATTATTTATTACTAAGACAGTGAGCAATCGGTACACTTCTCCGTTTTCATAGCGACTAGGGATATCGGATGTCGGGGCCGATACTGGAAAAAATACGATATCGGGTATCGGCTACAAATATCCGATACTGAACCGAATCCAGTTAGAACGCCTTAAAAACACAACTTTAAACACCTAAATCCAAGTCAATATGGGCATGCCTTATATGTATCATTTTACAGCTAAGAACCTGGGGAATGCAATTGCTGATTTAGTTTTAACCTCCGCAAATGTATTCTTAATCGCCGCGCAAAATGCTAGCAATAGCATGCTAAAGCTAGCGGGAGCATGCTAATGCTAACGAAAACTAATCAAGGCTGGGTCAGAACCTATGATAGAAATACCTAAAGAAGCCTAATGCAATACAATAACCACTGTTGAAACCAAGTGTTTGTATTTGTAATGATTAGATCACCTTATGTGAGTTTTTTATATTATATTTTATATTAACCTAAAGCCTGTCATATACCCAAGGATATTTAGTGTAGAATAGTCCAGTGATCCTTGTTTAATGTTTATCCATTAGTGCGTCAACAGATATAGTTGATAATTGATCTGTAACATCATGACTTGACGATATAAGTTCAGTCTTACCCAAATGTTTGTTCGAGAAATGTTAATTAGCTCTTTGTCATATTTTAACAACCGAAACAAAAGCACTTGGTAGTTTTCTCACAAAAATGGTAAGTCTACAGCTGGTCCTGGGATGTTACATCATGATCTGTAACAACATCACTTTTAAGAAAGTCTCGTGGTATCAGTAAATATCAGGTATCAACAGATACTCAAACCCCAGTATCGGTATCGGAAGCAAAACAGCTGGATCGGTGCATCTCTACTAGTGACATGTACATTTTGACTTATTTGTGATTGATCAGCCTTCTATTAGCACTTTGGATTGCCTTACTAAGGGATGAGGCTCCGTTGCTCCTTGGAGGCCCTTGGTTTTTCGACATAAAAGGGCGACAAAACCAGCACTACATTGTGAACTTGGTGTTCATACAAAAAAGCTCAATTACTGTATTCAGACACTGCAGAAACATCAACCTTCAGCCTAGCAGGGCGCACTTTAGCTGTAAATGGCTGTAATGTCTACTATTATTGAAAAAAAAACAGCATTCTTTGAACAGCATCTGATTAAAAACGCACTGAGAGAGAGAAGGCCACCGCTACTGAATACTACCTTTCGACATTTACTTCTTTGCTGGCATTTCCCTCTACGCTAACTACTGGCATCTTCAAAAACATCTCCAAATGCCAAGTCCGACCCCCAAGAGAGCGATGAGGGAGTGGACTGTGCAAAGGTATGAGGGCTCAGGAGCTCGGCCCTTTCATTAAAAATAAATGGAAAGTACACAGACTATACGGGCACCTGTGGAGAAAGGGCTGATCTGAGCGTGACGAGAGCTAACGGCTGTTTGAGCATATCAGCCTGGTCAAACAATCCCCGCGCTTGGAGCTGGGAGCAGTGCTTTGGAATATGTGGAGATGGCTTGAGAGTGAGGTAATATGAAGCTCTTCCACGTTTTCCCCTCTTAAATGCGGTTACGTGAAGAGTTACACGATCCCCAAGTCTCGTCACACAAAATTAAAACACGTCGATTTTCTAAGCGGATAAAAAGGGGGAACTATATTGTGAGGCGTAATAATATCGTAGGAGCACTTTACTGCGCGGACGTCGAAGTGCTTCTGGTGTCATTACGAGCATAAGAGCTCGGTCGCTTCCAACTTCACTCCCGTTTGGGTCCATAGAGGAGAGGAGGAGAGGCTAAATGCTATAACAACATCTTTGGTCTTTTTGCGTGACTGAGCGCACGCGTAAACCCCAGACAGGTTACGCATCAACTCGTCTAAGCTCAGGTAAGAGCTTATCTCAGAATGGAAAAACGGTGGCCTGTTCATTTAACCGAGCGTATTTTCTCCAGTTCTCACCACGTTTTCCGTTCCAATCTAAAAAGCTTCTCAACTGGAGAGTGTGTGACGCCTCATTTGAAAGCTAAGACCGACGAAACTGATCGTAAATCCAAACTGGCGGGTGGGGGTTAAGAGGTCAAAGGCCATGTACCGTGAACTCACACAGTGGTCACTTTTCAGAGTCACACTGACAGAAATGCGACCAAACTAGTTCACAAAATTGATAAGAATGCTTTATAATTATGCGCAGTATTTTTGTGCAAAAAAAAAAAGATCATTTAGCCATTGCTTCGATTTTCTGAAGGAAATCTAAATAATGGGTAGAGCGAGGCGCAAATGTATGGTTTTATTCTGTAGACATGTTTTTGACTTTTTTTTTATATTGTGCTAGTTTTAGTGAAAACATGTCTGTGAATTTCAGATTTTGCCTTGCTATTTTTATTTACAAAGTCTTACATACAAGTGCAATACCCAAGGTGCTCAAAACTCGTTTTAATTAAAGGAATTCCTTTGAGTTGAAATGTGCAACAAAACAGTCAAAACTCAAATACTCCAAAAATGAATGTTATTCCACCTTTCACCAAAACCTAAAATGTAAGACGTGGACACAAAGAAAGGACAATGACCTCGTGACCACAGAGTTAACTTCTGGAAAATGAATTCAGTCCACAGGCAATAGATCCGAGAACGCCATTACTTTAAAACCTGCAGGGCTCCCCAAAAGTCATGAACCATATCCCTTTGGAAAGAACGGGCACAGCTGGTGTCCGGGCCAGCATATTATTAAGGAAACGTTTCAACTCCAAGAAAGTTATTGCAAAAAAAAAGTCAACATGATCCAACACAAAGATTGAGGAATTAATGAATATCAGCTTTCTAGGTAACATAGAAATGGATATAATACAAACGAAAATGAAAAAGTTGTTCCCGAAGGAAATCGCTTTTGTTGTTAGTCAAAGCCATCCCCTGGAAATGTTCGAATGGCACACTTTTAAAAAAGATATTTGAACAATATGCAAGGATTTTTTTAACTACATACTTTACAATAAATTTGATGTAAAAAAAAGAAAAAGTTAATCGACGTTACGGCCATATTTGTTTTTATTATTATTTATTGGACTGGTTTGTGCAAAAGTGTTAATAGGAGAATAATCTGATTCTTCTGAACCACGCAAACAACAGCAAAATATGCCGACTGATAATCACCTGTGTCCCATTTTAGCTTAAGCCACCGCCTCTCTCTGCAAAACCCGGGTGTTTTCGCAGTCACGGATGCACCCTCCGCTGTCCAAGGTCCTGATATGTGCGTGAGTGGCAGAGGAACCAAACAGCCCAGAGGGGTGTCTGGCCCCTGTCCATCTCGGGTTGGTCGCTGTCCTTTCCAATACTCTGACTAGCCACCCCACCACTCTTCTATCTGTCTGCTGTCTCTGAAGCTCCGTGTGTGTCTGTGTGTGTGTGTGTGTGTGTGTGTGTGTGTGTGTGTGTGTGTGTGTGTGTGTGTGTGTGTGAGGGGGGGGGGTTGGGTGTCAGGACCCAAACGCTCCCCCAGGACTGACGCGCAAACTGTGGGTTCAGCAAAGAGTGAGGAGGAAGGGATGCTGGAGATGAAAAGGAAACAACAACAAAAAATCACTTCTAGTTGATTCAGCTTCTAAACAAAACCATCTATTGGAGGATGGGGAAAAAAACAGGGCAAGATGGAAGATATTTTCCTTTGTATTTCTTTGTAAAACAAATCCTTAACCTTATCCCCAAAGTTCTCCTTAATCTATAAGGCAGAATACTCTACCTCCAGATTAATACTTTTACCACCCTCCTCAGAGATTTCCCATGGCTTTTCACAGTGCCTACCTGGTCCCTCAGTTGCTTTTTTCCTTCACAAAGCAGCCACTGTGGCTCTCTACTGGGGTGGTACAGAGTTCTGTTTACTGACGGTCATTGTGCAAGACACTTCACCTATAGGGCAGGGCGATATGGCCAAAAAATAAAATCTCGATTTTTTTATTTTTACTCAGCTTGGACGATTGCTCAGAGTCCTGCTTATTCATATTTAGATTCAGAATATAGCCAACAATTAGGCCCATTCATACATTTTATTTCTGTTTTAAATATCCCTTGTCTGCTCTACAAAGTAAAACTTCTTGATAAGCCATTGGAGTTTTCAAAAGCTCTTTAGTCCCATCATCCTCATGCCTCCAACTCTGCTGTGATTGACAACCATCTCCTACATATCAGACTCATGAACGGAATAACCCGTTCCAGCCATTTGCACTGCTCTATAGCCCAATGTGGCATGTCCACACTTAGATCCGCTGCTAACACTTAATACACCAGCACATCTGTGGATACAAATCCCGCTGTTGTTCTACGTCAAATTCTTGTCGTTATCATATTTTACTTTTTATTTTTTATGTATTTATGTTAAGCTTAAATCTCTATCAGAATCAGAATAGTATTTATTGCCATTGCCTATCTAAACTCTAACACAGAGTTTAGATAAAAATAAGATACAAACTTTAAAACTATAAGGCTATAATAAGGGCATGCATAACGAAGGGGAAAGGGGCGAAGCGAAGACCTGAATGTTGTGTGTAGCAGGTAAAGTACAACAGGGTCCTCTCCCAGGGAAATCTCAATTAATCAGAGCGGTGTATTTTAAGCAATAATATGTTGTCAGCCTTATTACAGCGTTAAAAATAAGAACTGTCTACATTATGACTACTAAAAACAGAAAAGGAACTCTTATTTTTTATAGCTGCCATAACTATTCTTTGTTATACTGTTAAAGGGACAATACAGAGTTCACTCACTACATTCACCAGGCCTCCTGGTGTTACCAAACGGTCTCCCATCCCAGTACCGACCAGGCCCTTCCCTGCTTAGCTTCCAAGGTCTAACGGGATCGGGCATAGGAAAGGCGGTATGGCCACAATAGATAGAAGCTGCAGTCACGCGTAAGACCTGAGGTGGCAGTGGTGAGTATAAAAATGACCAACTTGCATCTAGTCCCTTTAAAGCAGTACTTAATAGCTCATGCGCCCTAGAGGCCATAAGCGCCACTGCAGGTGTCGTAGCATGTTGCGATTTTTTTACTCATTCATTGTTTTACTCATTCATTTTCACTGTTTAAGTGGCGCTAGCCCAGTGTTCGCTTTCCCCATTTGCCCGTTAGCTTCATCGTGATTCCATTAGTGTGTATTGGTGACCCCGACCCGGTGGCAGGCAAGCATGGTTTTCTGGCCAGAGACACCAGGGGGAGACGAAAGACCCCCAATCATCCCATTAACACTTGTATTACCCCCAGAGGGACTATGGAAAGGATTTATAAGGTAAACAAGTTACTTAGTACTGCTTTAAACTCCTGTGTTAGTGTTTCTCAGTGAGGCCCCCTCAGCCCCTCTGCTGTGGGGGCCCCGGTCCCTCATCTGCCCGTGTCAGCTTCGCCCCTGTTCCTTCTCCGTTTGTAGCTGCCGACATTGCGCTGTAACCCCGCGTTTGATCGCTATGTTACTTTCCTCTTCATTCCACATCCTAAATTAACCTCTAAAACCATAAGTAAATGGCCGATTGTTGTGAAGTAAACAGTGGGCTTGGGAAGAGCGTTTATGGATTAGTTTGTGTCTGTAATTTCATGATGAACGCCGTTATATATTGAGGCGCATTAAACTTTCCCCAAAAAAACAGAGGAAACATTTCACTGTAACACATTCATAAGGGTGAGGGAGTGTTGCCCGAGGGGTCAGTTTAATAATCAGAAATATGTTTTATTCTATTTTTATTGTGATTGTATGGGTTATCATTTACCCACGAAGCACTTTACTTTACAGCTTTACAACTGTGGATTATTTGCGGTATACTGGTAGAGCATTAACCAAAGTGGGACACAGCCGCTTGTCTCCATACCTGCCCATTACCCTTTTGATCGACCCACTCTTCCTCCTCTGATAACAATAATGGAGGCCCATCTTCGCCTTTATTGTAACTTTGCCTTTTCAGCGCCAGTCGCACAGGGCTGTAGCCGCTCCTATCTTTTGTGTGTGGGCTTTGTTGTACCCACCGATCCCTCCCAAGACACCCCCGGGACCCCCTTAACAAGCAGAAAAGACGGGCCACCGAGATAAGGAAGACGGAGCAGGAATACATTAGAAGTCGACGAGCCGGGGCATGCAATATTAATCAGAGCACACAGATAGAGACTCAAATGGCACGGACATGCAGGGGAATGGGACCGCGTGCTTGGAACCTGGCAGAGGTTAATGGCCGCTGGAGAGAAGTTTGACCGCGTTAAAAGGTAACGCCCCTATTGGTTGTTTTCAGGTTCTAGAATGTGATGATGTCACCGGACCCAGCGGGGGGCAGGAGCCAGTTTTTTCCTATTCACCGCATTACACTTTCGCAAGTCGTATCTAAAAAGAAAATGTATGAATTACAAAATTTGATCATTAATATCCGTCAATGGGTCCATGATCTCTCTGTACAAGAACCAACATTTCCTCAAAAACTAAATAATTTGACCTCTGTATAATATTATAGGCCTTTAGAAACGCTGTGAAGTCGCCTGAAACCCAGCAATTGGCGCACATACAAAATATTGCACTTGCCATTGTCAGTGTATGTTATAAGGAGACTTCAATTCAATTTGTCCGTGTCAGTATGGTTTACGGGGCAGTACGCAGTGTTGTCGGAAACAAATTTTGTATTAGTATTTGTTATTGTGTTGGGTTCAAAATACGGCTAAAACACTGTTAAATGCAAACGTTTTGTAGGAAGGAAAATATCTCCAGAATTAGCTTTTCTTTGAAAATCATATCAAAATACAATTCAGCTTCATCTTCTGTTTGATCTGAAATCATTCCAAAGATCCTCTGTCTGCGCTTGTGTACCCATTGGGGTCCCCATACTCCCAGTTACGAAACGCTGACATAGTGTATACTTAAATAATGCCAGACAACGGTAAACTATCGTAAAACTTAAAGCAGTACTAATTAACTCTTGCCCCTAGAGGCCATAAGCGCAACCGCAGGTGTCATAGCATGTTGCGTTTTTTTTCTCATTAATTGTCCGTGAGAGTAAATACTACGCTGACAGAAAAGACTATGGGTGTGTGTAGTGTGTATTGGGCCTTCGACCCGTAGACAGCGAAGTTGCTATTGTGGTTTTCTGGCCAGAAACACCAGGGGGATGAAAGACCCCCCCCCCCCCAATTATCCCATTAACACTTGTATTACCCCCAGAGGGACTACGGATGTATTAAGGTAAACGAGTTACTTAGTACTGCTTTAAAACAAAAATAAAAACTGGCACTAGAAGCAAGCCTGTAGCATGTCGCTAAAGTTAGCATTCCCTGCTATACGTTCATTTTGGTATACCGTTGAACCACATTGCTCCTCTCCATGTCTGCATCTTTGTTTGGTAGAACATGTTAAAGAAAAAGGTGGTGTAGGTAAAGGAGTTGTTCTTTTACCTTTTTTTTCCCCCCTCTGGCAGCGTCGAACGTGATCATTTGTGGGCCTTCGCAAAGATGTTGCCTGTATCTAATGTGTCACCTTAATGAAAAGCAAAAGCAGTGTTTTGCTTTCCACCCTTTCTCTCCCAAACTCTGTATATTCAGTTACAAGTCCATTAGAACAAAAAAACAAGATGACTGTTGTACAGAAGCAGTTATTCACCTGGCAATGCATGACATAATGGTGGTTTTAACAACTCTTGCTCTGCCTGTTCTGAGAACTCATGGTTGTTTTCTCAGAACTCTAGCCTCTTTAAAGATGACTTTAAAAGGTCAATATAATATACATAAACTTCTTTTGTTTTAGCTCTCAACCAATGGTGTTCCATCATGAATAACAAAGCGTCCCAAATTCTTTTGTCTGACCCCCCAAGGCTGTTGGGTTGCTGTCAGGCTGAATTGGCTGGGTACTCATGACTGTTCTGGGCAACTTGCTTGAAGCATACTGTAGGTACTATAAGTGACATGCACAGTGTTGTATGGGACAGGGGGCAGGACAAAGGTGAGAAAAGTCAAACTGGCTCAGACGAAACAGACAGGAGCACCAGGGAAAGCACGAGACAAAGCACTGACACCACGTTTCCCGTCTGGTGGTTTAAAGGAATTGGTGTTAGCACTTTTTTCCGAGGGGGGGGGGGGGTTCTTCCTCTGATCTTTGGTTCCGTGGACGAACGCTCTTACCAATTAGAGATAGACTGTAATATGTGGCCGATTGATTTGCACTCTTTAGGCGTCGGGCTATAGACCTTCTAACCGGGCCTGTTGGTCTCTCATAAGGGGCTTCATAAGGGTATTGAATATCCATGCATGAATAAATCTATTTTTTATCAATTGACCGGCTGGCCCGCCATCTATCGGCGGAAAAAATATTGGCCCGAAGCCAAGCCAACTTGCCGACCCCTACCTTAAAGGGATATTTCAGAATAATTTTTGAAATATAACTGACCTTGTATCACATGAATTGCCGCATTTTGAGGGACTATTTTCTCGCAGATCACTCCGCCGCTGCGTAGCTTACAACCAGGAAGCTGATGCTGCTCAAATATAAATGATTTTAAATGCAAAATGGTTAAAATGATTCTATCGACCCAGACATGTATATCGTCAGTCTGGTGTTAAAAGTGATTTGCCTCAGGTGCGCCGTGGAGTGTCTTTAATGCAGTCTAGCTGTGACCGTGGAAATGCGCTAGCCTAGCACTAGCCTAGCGTCACAAAACTCTACAAATATAAGGACTGCATGAATTTAAAAAAAAATATCTTCAGAAATCAACAACACTCTGAATAACTAGGAAATGAGGCCTTATGTCAAAAATCCTGAAATATCCCTTTAATTCTTCAGGACGGCGTTTTGGATAAGAGAGATTCATAAGGATTCATTTGGAGGCTTTAACTTAATAGTTTAATTTCATTGAAACAAATCTGATCGGTTATTTGCTTCTTTGCTTCTCAAATCGGCGTCGGCATGAAAACCTGTATCTGTTGATCTCTATTAAAAACATAGACAACATAACATGGACATTAACATTAACAATTTCTTTCAGAATGCAAATTGTAAATAGGATTGGATTGTTTGCTTGATGACTAATGCACACGCGGTCTCTGTTTTGCAGCACAGTCATTTCTATCTCTGCAGGGAACAAGTGAATCCTAATTACTGACAAACAAACTTAAGGAAAAAAATGTATAAATTAAGACGAGATCATAGTTGTAAAAAATAATAGACAGCTTCTCCTCACTCCTCCCCGTTAGCCATAATAACTAAGTTGGAGGGGGAAATCATGGCGGATTTACAGACTCCTCCTATCCTACCCTCAAAGTCTGGCCCTCGTTAGTATATGAGATTTCTAAAATGTTTTTTTACGAAAAACCCGGCTGGTACCTGTCATTGCGCCTAACCCAGGGTTATCATCATTATCATATTTTGTTTGGGTTCAAAGCTGAATACATTTTCATATTTAATATAAAACAAAGCAACAAACGTCATAAAATAAGCATCGTACAGGGCAAGTTTTGTCATTTTTATTCTCCAACATGAAATCTAAGATGTAAAGGGAGGACAATAGATACAAATCTCCACTTCGACCACTGCTTGAAAAATCAATCCTTTCACCTGCCGTGTCTCGCCTTAAGAGGAAGAAGAAGCGCTTTATTTATATAGCGCCTTTTACAGGTCACAAGGTGCTTTACATGAGTAACATAACACCATAGATTCTGTAGAATATAATTTGTTGTAACACCGTACTCAAGTTAATCAAGTTAAGTCAACTCTGCCCTCTGTGGGTGCTTTGTCAAACTACAACTATTTTATAAGACTAAGGAGTTACTTTCTCTCGTTACACTTAAGAAAAGTAATCAGCGTCTCTACTTTCTCCGCAAGTTAAGAAGAGCTAGAGTCCCAGCCTCTGTTATGTGCAACTTCTACAGAGGGACTATAGAGAACATCCTGACCAGCTCCATCACTGTGTGGTTCTTCTACAGAGGGACTATAGAGAGCATCCTGACCAGCTCCATCACTGTGTGGCTCTTCTACAGAGGGACTATAGAGAGCATCCTGACCAGCTCCATCACTGTGTGGCTCTTCTACAGAGGGACTATAGAGAGCATCCTGACCAGCTCCATCACTGTGTGGCTCTTCTACAGAGGGACTATAGAGCGCATCCTGACCAGCTCCATCACTGTGTGGCTCTTCTACAGAGGGACTATAGAGAACATCCTGACCAGCTCCATCACTGTGTGGCACTTCTACAGAGGGACTATAGAGAGCATCCTGACCAGCTCCATCACTGTGTGGTTCTTCTACAGAGGGACTATAGAGAGCATCCTGACCAGCTCCAGCACTGTGTGGTTCTTCTACAGAGGGACTATAGAGAGCATCCTGACCAGCTCCATCACTGTGTGGCACGGCGCCAGCACTGCCTCCTGCCGAAGGAGCCTCCAGCGCATCGTGAGAGCAGCGGAGAAGATCTGTGGAGCTCCTCTCCCCTCCATTAAGGACATGTACTCCACCCGTCTCACCCGCAAAGCCCTCAGAATCACCAGGGACCCTACGCACCATCACACAGTCTCTTCAGAGTAATGCCTTCTGGGAGGAGACTGCGGAATCTACGGGCCAGGTCGAGTCGCCTTAAGAACAGTGTCGTACACAGGGCCATCGGGAAGCTGAACTCCTTGAACTTCCTCCCACCCCTCTTCCCCCACCCCCCGCTCCACAATCAAGGGTGAGAGAAATATAATTTCAAATCAGTCACATGGTTTGACAAATAAAACAATCTTGAATCTTGAATTAAGTCTTGGTGGCTCACAGGTAATATGAAAAGTCTGATTTCGGAATAATATAGGGTTTTCTGACATCTATTTATACACTGCTGAGTTTTACAACCAATAATCTCTCTTTCTTGGCATACGCACACACAATCTACTCCTTATATTTGCTGCTAGCCTTCTCCAACAACATGCTGTATCCAACACTCCTGATACCTGTGACGAAAGCGCTACTGTGCACGCCGCGCTCATTCAGCTCACATCTATCCATCTCTCTGTCCGTCTGCGCTATCGGCTCACACAGAGTCAGCTCATTCCTCATCTGTCTCCGGCGCGCTCTCAAAAGGATCCCACGAGAAACGGCCGTTTTCCTAAGTTCCATATTCACGTTTGCAGACTTATCGTTTTCGTTGGCTTCTCCTGACAGCGGAAGTAATTTAGCGCAGGGAGAGGGAGCGATAAAGGTGCCACGCGTCTCCCTCTGGGCTGGTTTATTTATCCATTAGCAGCAGAAGAGGAGGCCACTGTTGAACGCTGGGATATGTAGTGCTATGAGCTGTCGAGAAATGGCTCTGGGTCACTAAGTTGTTGAATGATGGGAAAAAAAGGCAGCGCAGATATTGATAGAGTTGACTTAGGTGGTCGGGGGATTAGTTTGTCAGTGGATTATGGGCATTCTAAATGACACCCTAAGCATGGCCTAAAAGCAGCAGCACAGAGGAAACACAAAATGATATCAACATTTCAAGCGCACTATAGTATGCACATGATGGGATAAGATGTAGTGCAGGGGTGTCCAAACTACGGCCTGCGGGCCAACATCGGCCCACTTTCAATTGGCCCGTTGCAAATTCTAAACATATAATAGCTTTTTTTTTATATACATATTATAATTGAATATGTCCCACATACAAAACAGGCACTTGACTGCATGTAATTCTCAGTCTTAACGCTCGGTGGCGCTGCTGCCTGGAACAAGGAAGTGGCCATGAAAATCAGAGCTATCAAAGAAAAAAATCCAAAAGACGATCAAAAGATGGCAGAGAAAAAGAAACACAAGATTGAACATGAGGGCCGAAAATTTCAGCCACAGTGGGGAAATGAGTATTCAGAGGTAAATGGGAGATGTGTTTGTTTAATCTGCAATGATACTGTTGCAGTAATAAATACAGTATTCATCTGTTAATCACAGTTCCTAATCAATTCTGTCAGTTGATGTTAATTATTATTTAATTTTTTTTGAAGGGATTCATGTTAAGTTACTGCGAGCTATACATCCCAGTCTGTGCTGGTGAGTAATTGTGTTATTTAACTGTGGATTACCTTTTTCTTTTGTTAAGAATAAATGAAAATCCATTAATAAAAAGCTGTGATGAAGGCTTTTTTTTTTACTTTAAGCATAGTCAATTATGGTTAACATTTTACTGAATTTGCTAACTTTAATACAATTTAGAGGTGAAGTTATATATCTGAGTGCGGCCCAGTTGTTTGTATATTTTTCTGTATGTGACCCTCACTTATACAAGTTTGGACCCCCCTGATGTAGAGCGTTTATATGCGTGTCTTGAACCAACAAATAAATAAATAAACCTTTCCAAAAGTAAAACACAGCTCCACAGTGCGGCTGGAATTTTCTGTGTATTTCACTAGTTATTTGTATTTTTTATTTTATTTTTTTAATTTAGCTGATTATACATGGAAAATACCACAGCCAATACCTGTGGATAAAAAGCAAAGAAATCTTACTAGGACCTGGCAACCCTGCATGAGTTTAGATGAGTTTAGCAGCACAGTTTTGTTCCGCACAAACGTCCTCAGGAAGTAAAAATGACCCTCCATTCACTGATGAAATCATTGCGGCACCAATGGCTCACTCTGAGCAGTATTCCAAAAATATGGGACACTGCTTGATGCTCGACATAAGATATCCCCCAACATCGCTGAAAACAAAACAAAGCTGAAAATTACACTTGTAATTATTAGCATAAAGGGAGAGTTTGAGAAGTCCCGGGTTTGATTCCAAGGCTGAACACTAATACTACAAACGCGTATAAGGCAGTCTTGTGTGGCCCAGTGGGAATGATGACGACCCAACTTTCAGCATTCACTCATAGCTCTTGGGTACCGCAGGGCATGATGTAAATAAGTCACTGACAAGCATAGTGTTAATAATGAGTGATACATGGTTAAGCACTCGCCTCACTGCCCTCAGCCTCTCTCTTTACTGCTGCCGTATCAGTCATGGCGGGAGTGTGCCAGCCTGCACAGTGCTGGGAGGATAAGGCATAGCACGGTCAGAAGACTCGTAACACAGTTAAGCGTTACATATGGAACCAAGCAACATGCGACAGATTGGGTGCGAGATGCAATATTGATATTTTCAAATCAGGAGAGTAATCATATTGGTAAAAAAAAAATAAAAATAAAAAAAACTATAGTCTTACAATTTAGACCCAGGTTTAAGCCGGAGCCTTGTCAAGTCAGAGGGTCAGGTCATAAGAGATATATGAGCAGCCGGAGAGAAGACTTTTCAATACCGCAGTTACAATGAGGGAAACTCAGAGGCAAGAGTCTGATTTGACAATTGAAGATGGTCTTATACCTATGTCAATGTAGTCTAGAGAATTGGTTCAAAACTTGGGGGGTTATTATATATATATATATATATATATATATATATATATATATATATATATATATATATATATATATATATATATACCGCTCAAACGTTTGGGGTCACTTAAAATACAGTCTAGACATTCTCAATGTTGTGAATGCCTATTCTAGCTGGAAACGAGTGATTTTTAATGGAATACCTACCATATTTTTCGCACCATTAGGCGCACCTGATTATAAGGCGCATTGTCAATGATGATGTTTATTTTCATAAATAAGGCGCACCGGAATACAAGGCGCATTCATTAATGCTGGTTTACCTGTAAACAAAGGCACGATGCAGTAAACAGACAGAAATTGATACATAGGGCGCACCAGGATATAAGGCGCACTGTTAAAATTAAAGGCTCTTATGTGCGCCTTATAGGTGTTAATTTCTAGCAACCATCGCTCTGGTACATTGTGTTAGCTAATCGTGTTAAAGGGAAATGGATGGATGGATATAATATTTTAGAGTTCCGCTGGCTAAAAAGGCTGTGTTTAAGAAGTCTTTTGTCCCCTGTTCTGAATGAACCAGCGACCCAAACACGGTCGCCGCAGAAACGGACTGAGCTGTTCTGTAGTCATTTTTATTAGTATGTCTTAGTTTCTTTTTCTTATGTATTTTTCTACTGGCCATGTTTGTATTGTCGCTAGTCTTAAAAATAAAAAATAAAAATCTATTCTATTCAAAACATTTGGATTTAATACCAAAGGACAGGTCCGTACTCGGTCCATGTGAGCGATGCCGTATGAAGCAGTGAAATATGATTACACATGTTTGAATACAATAATATCAAGGTCGAGTTGACTACACTAATTTTACGTTGAGCACCTGTAGAATTCAAGTCACTTACGACGCCAGTGGCACTTGCGGTAAACAGCGTTTCGCTAACCGAGTCCACGCGCTGATGAACTCGCAGTATATGCACATCTTTGTTCAGCACACACCATTAATGCCAACAGTACACAGGGCGGATCAACAAGCGCACTCCACCGATCGATAAAATATTCAGGCCCAGCGCCAAAGCTGTCCAAATCATCCGCATTCAGGGCGGCGCGGTGTGGCCCGACATAATCAGCTTCCTCATTAAGGTAAGAGGCGAGAGGGATGGGCCATGAATGAAGGCTTTGGGAATACTACGTGGCTGCATTCCGGGACACAGCTATTGATCCGGGCCAGGGTATCATCCAGCTTTGTCCAGGCTGAGTTCATTGTTGTTTGAAAAAAGTTAAAACCTCGGGGGGGAAAACACTTTCGAGCTTTCGGAGGAGAGCCTATGGCAGGGTTTTTTCGTCGAACCTGAAAAACAGTAACACGTGCCGTCATCCGGTATTAAGCCCAATAAATCCGGGGAGCTTTGAGATTCAAGCTGTGGCAGAATCTGTGCTGAATAAAAGGGGAAGATGGAAATAAAGAAACAGAGCACTCACTCTAAAAAAACGCTAGAATGCCGGGATTAACAAACCACTCTCTCTTTGCTCTGTCTAAATCAAATGTGCGGTACAAAGGCTATGAATCCTGCAAACTGTGAATCGGAATGAATGCGCATTACAATCCCATTATTCTCATCAAAAACAAATATATTCCCGTATTTGGAAATAAAGGCGTTAAACTTGATTTGTATCTATATGTTTAAAACAGGGAGCACTGGAATTTTCACTATCAGTTGTGGTCCAAACTTAACATTTCACGACTTTCAGAGAGCCATTACTGTCACGGCAATATAAATGTTCCCAAGCCGGCCTCACATACCCCTCGTGTCGCTCCCTATACTTGCGATTCGTAGTATTGTGTTCAAAATGAAGCTGATATACTCTTAAATCCAAACCTTTTGCTGAAAACCACTGTTAAAGCAGTACCAAGCAAGCAGTACTTGTTTGCCTTAATAAATCCTTTCCGTAGTCCCTCTGGGGGTAATACAAGTGTTAATGGGATGATTGGGGGGGGGTCTGTCATCTCCCCCTGGTGTCTCTGGCCAGAAAACCACAATTGCAACTTTGCCTGCACCGGCTTGGAGGCGCAATACACACTAATGGAATCACGAAGGAGGAGCTAACAGGCTAACCGGCAAAGCTAACTGTGGGCTAGCGCCACTTAAACAGTATTTACAGCCACGTTTGAGTGAAAAAAATGATTGTGTAATTGGATGAACAACATCCCTCTCTCCCTTTGTCTTTTCTGTCAGCGTAGTATTTACTCTCACGGACAATTAATGAGTAAAAAACCGCAACATGCTACGACACCTGCAGTGGCGCTTATGGCCTCTAGGGGCATGAGTTACTTAGTTCTGCTTCAAAACGTATTTTAAATTTTAATTTTAAAGTAATATTGAAATACAACTTAGTTTCACCACAGTCCCCCCCCCCCCCCCCTGGTTGGGAAACACTGATGTAAACAACAACAACAACAACTAGCCTAATGCAAATAGTTACAATCGGTATAAAGGTTTTATAATTAGATGCATTGTGCACACAGGTCTTTTTTCGCTTGTCCGCTCTTACGATGTACTGAAGGAGAAAACACATTTTATACCATTACAAGAAAAAGAAAAAAGAAAGAAAGAAACCGGAGCATATATTGAAATAAGCATTAACATCCCTCCCCCCCCCCACCCGCATTGTTTTGCACATGTTTAAGGTGATCTTGATAGTACTGCTGACTAGACAAACCAAACAAAGCATTAAAGTGCTCTGGGACCTTGGCTGGAGAAAACTATGGGACCGTAATGATATATTTTGAGCACCTTTGCATTTGCACGACATCAAGCTCATCTTTGTGCCCTCCGCCCTTTTTATCTTTATTCACGTATTTCCTTTAGTTTATTCCTGTTTCCCTGCTCAAGGGAGGCAGGGCGGGCGGGGGTCCAGTAAAGGGCGGATCGATTAGATGGTGGTTAAGTTGGGAGATGTGAGAGTACAACAAGCAAACAAACTGGGGGCCTCTGGAGGGGGGAAGGAACGCCAGCCAGATCAGAATGCACGGCTAAATCAAGGACAGGAGAGCATACGGTAAAGCACTGGGTGAGCACATGCACTGCTGGCGGTTCATTATTTTAGACTCAACAAGAGCAAAAGGTCACTGCCGAGAAAGCGGGTCTAAGGACAAACGACGGACAATCAGTTTTGTGAACGCACAGATAGAAATGCCCCCACTCGCTTAAGAAAAACATCCCTTGTGGTCAGTATCAACGAATTAGACGGATCTGCTATAAAGATGAGGAGAACAAGCTTTGCCCAAAGGAGATATAAAACCCTTCATGATTAAAAACACAAAGGCCCAATCCACATCTAGATCAGAGCTTCTCCAAAAGAGCAAAAGGAGATCTGAAAATCAGCAATCAGTCTACTTAGTCACAAAATACAGTTCCCTCTCGTATCAGATTAAGAGTATTATAAGAACCAATTGGAGACTTGGTTAAACCACCAACCACCTTAAAAGACCGGTTGGCACCCAGTCACCCAGCTGCCAAAAAACAAAGTTGGCCCCCCTCCACCACCAAAAGGCACGTGCGAATGTGTTTTTAGCAGCCATTGTACAAATATAACAGAATGTAAACAATTCATTGATTTAAAAAAGTAGAAAAACATACACCATAAATTCATTCATTAACTGCAACACCACAGACTCTCTTGCCCACGCGGCTGCTTCCATGTCGGCCGCACAAAGCGACGACTAGAGGACAGGCTGTCGGAACACAAAGGGGCAATGGAGAAAAAGAACTTTGAATTATCCTATGGCAAGACATTTTTGCTTAAAATCACCTTAAATAGTAACCTTAAATATCTCAAGGTGGAGGGTTTGGAGCATATACAGAAACACAGCAGAGCTTAGTGGCGCTAGGCTAATGCTAGGCTAACGCATTTCTATGGTAACAATTAGCCTGCATTAAAAGCAGTCTGACCCACTCCACAGTGCACCTGAGGCAAATCACGTATAACGCCAGACTAACCAAATAAATGTCTGTGTTTATAGAATAATTTTTGAAATTTAACTGACCCTGTATTACATGAATTACCGCATTTTGAGGGACTATTTTCGCGCAGATCACTCCGCCGCTGCGTTAGCTTACAGCCACGAAGCTGATGCTGCTCAAATATAAGTTATTTTAAATGCAAAATGGTTACAATTAATCTATCAACACAGACATTTATATTTAGGGTTGCTGATACCGTAGAAATGTGTTAGCCTAGCATTAGCCTAGCGCCACAAAGCTCTTCAAATATAAGAACTGCATGAATTTAAGAAAAAAAAATATCTCCAGAAATCAACAACACTCTGGATAACTAGGAAATGAGGCCCTATGTCAAAAATCCTGAAATATCCCTTTAAGTTCTCACTGTTCGGGTCTGATCTTTTTCTAAACATAAACCCGCAAAGGGACTAGAGTTTATAGCCCTGGCGTTTGTGCTATTGCCTGGCACCAAGCCTCTTCCCTGTCTTTGTCTTGGTTAATTTGTCGTGCGCTGTCCCCGTACAAACAAAAGCATGCCACACTCGACTTCTTGCGTCTCCGGTGTCCAAGCATTGCCGCAAACCCTGACAGCTCCTATGCAATATTGACAATACGCCTGAATACACAATAGAGGGAGAGAGAGAGAGCGCAGTGAACTCTTGACACTTACATTTGGGGCCCGTCCTCCTCAGACCTCACTGGGACGTGGCCAGGGGGACCGTGAGAGCGGTGGGGTGACAGGAGCACCTATGGGAGATCTGCCGGAGCACCCTGACAGCTCACATGTCTGTTGTCTCAAAAAAAAATAAAAAAAATGTATGCCACTTCACCTGGGGCACCCTCCTTAGACTTTCAAGCGTTGTGTCAGACTGTATTGAACGACCATAGACATAAATAATTCATTGTTCAGAAGTCAGAGGGATTTCTTCACTTGTTCAACCTTTTGTGATATTACAGCTGAGCTCTTACTGCCATGTTGTTCCCTACTACACTAAACTAGCCGTAGTCACTAGGGACAAGGTTCACTTACTTGGTAAAACTGAAATGACCCCAGGATGTCAATATGTATTTATATGGACATTTGCACGAGAAACAATGTCCTTGATTTCATTTTACAGACGGGTTTCTTGGAAATGGCGGACAGATGATATGAACACAACGAGCCTTTTATTCATTTGATTGGATTGTTGGTGTGTGCTGTAGAAGCGGCAAACGGCCAGTGCCAAATAACATCCACGCTATGTATCATGGTGGACGGATGTTGCAGTGATCGTAAAACTTCATTATATGGGTCAAATGCAATTCCCCGATAGACCGACGTCGGAGGACATTGTCCAAATTATCCTTGGGAAATAATTTACCTTCCAAACGACCAACATGGCACATTTGCATGGGCGAATTGGCTTCATGACCGAAATGGGGGGTGTACTGCCATTACAGTAACAATAATAAGTGCTAAGGCGGGGGATTAGGCCAGAAACTCCTTGGTTCACGGTTCACCCACTTTACTAATGACCGCACCAGAATCCTAAAAAAAAAAAACATCAGACAGAAAAAGTGCCAAAGAAGTATGAAGTATTTGGATCCTTGCCGTCATATCCCATCGGGCAGCAGCGTGGCAGTGATGGCATTATTACGTGCTTGGGCGGCCAGTTGCCTCTGGAGCCCAGTTAAGCCGAAGGGGACAGCTACACAACACTGCTCTTTCCCTCCAATAAACGCGGCATCCACTTTGTGAGCAAATCAACCACGAGTGCTTGTGGGGAAGCCGGCCACAGAGTAGTCGAAATGGGCAGGCAGACTTAACAAGTATAGTTCTTACCAGGCAAAATGTAGGCTGCATCTGAAACCATTAAATCATAGCCTCTAAGTACTAACACTAGCAACGAATCCTTAACCTTTCATGGGGTCAACTGTTCGAGCTCTATGCAGTTAGTGAACTAGAGCTTCAGCAGCATTTGCCCAATTCCACCGTCCTTACCCAGGGGAAGGGGAAGTGACATCACCAACAGCTGTTTTTCTTCTTCTTTAAAGTTCAGTGCAGGCCAAACAAAAGCGCATACCGCCACCTACTGTATATTGTCCAACAACATAGTGTCCAAATAAAGACATTTAAGGCGAAAAAAAAAGATCCATCCAAATAATCATTCACATTTCCCTTTATTTTATCTCAACAGCGGTGTTTGCACCAACATGTTTTGCATTGAGATGGTATTTGAGACTTGAGTAACTACGGTGGGAGGCAAACTCATGTTTGCACAACTTGCACACAGCAGTACACCTGTCTATCGTCCCATCAGGATGTTTTTTTAAGTTAAGCCATAAGCCACGCCCTCGCGAATTCTCATTGGATGTCACGCCAAATGCAGGTTTTTCAGTTGGCTTTATTAGGTAAATATTATCGTTTTATAAATGTTTAACGTTAGGGTTGGGTTAGGGTTAGGAAAAGGGATTTGGCTAGAGTTAGAACAATGTGTGGGGCGGGATCATGGCGTAACTGGGTTGGAAAGTGGAAAGACGCCTGTTGGGAGCGGATGTGCATCAGGTCTATTAATTGCGTTTAAAAAAAAAAAACTTGTTAAAATCTTTGCAATTAATTTATCTAAATTAAGGGAACAGGCCACAGTTTTTCCATACTGAGATATGTTCTTGACCTGTCTGGTCTTTGTGCGTGTCCGTGGAAGAGCTCGGTCGCTTCCAACTTCACCCCCGTTTGGAGCCTTAGGAATATGCTGGGAGAGGCCACATGCTAACAACATCTCTGGTCGTTTTGCGTGACTGAGCGCACGCACAAAGACCAGACAGGTACGCATCAACTCGTCTAAGCTCAGGTAAGAACATATCTCAGTCACAAAGTCTGTCTTTTGCCGTGTATTTTTTCCAGACACCAATACACCAACATGTTTGAGTATACGGTCAATAACAGGTTCTCATGGGGTTGGCTGTATAGACACTGGCTCTTCCTGACAGAATGGCCCCGTAGCGCTGAAGAATGGGGCAAAATCAATGGACACAAACCTATAAAATGCAAATGTCCCCAAAAACGTGGTCTCATATTGTCAAGAAAAGCAAAGCAGAGAAAAGGGGTACCTCGCATCAATTGTCTGACCTTAAGTTGTACCTTCACTACTGTATATTGACAAAAGGGCCCCGAGAAGCTGCATCTCAGCCACGTGCTTCACCAAGTGCAATGCGAGGCTTCAGATGAGGTGGCATAAAGTCAATGGACTCTAGAGAACCAACGATTACACACAAACACTGTCGGAGAAAAAGGAGAAGACGAAGAGTGCGAAGAAGAGGCAGAAGAAGAGGCAGAAGAGTCAGAAGAAGAAGAGGCGGAAGAAGAGGCAGAAGGAGAGGCAGAAGAGTCAGAAGAAGAAGAGGCGGAAGAAGAGGCGGAAGAGTCAGAAGAAGAAGAGGCGGAAGAGTCAGAAGAAGAAGAGGCAGAAGAAGAGGCAGAAGAGTTAGAAGAAGAAGAGGCAGAAAAAGAGGCAGAAGAGTTAGAAGAAGAAGAGGCAATAGAGGCAGAAGAAGAAGAGGCAGAAGTGGCAGAAGAAGAGGCAAAAGAAGTGGCAGCAGAAGAAGAAGAAGAGGCAGAAGAAGAGTCAGAGCAGATGAAGAAGAAGAGGCAGAAGAGTCAGAAGAAGAAGAGGCAGAAGAAGTGGCAGCAGCAGAAGAAGAAGAGGCAGAAGAGGCAATGCGAGGCTTCAGATGCGGTGGCATAAAGTCAATGGACTCTAGAGCTGTTGGGTATCCATGTGTAGCACAACAGGCGACGGATATAGGACGCTGTAAATGCATTTCCTTTTTGGGAGACAGCAGCAGCAAAAAAGGCAGCCATATACCCGAACATGCCCGACAGAATCCAAACTTTCCAGTCTTATACTTAATATTATGAAGGGTTTTGCAGAGGGACATTTTAACAACATCTTGCCTGATGAACAACAACTTTGTAAAGTTGATTCTGTCGATTGGATTTTGTATGTCAGTAATCTACAGCACAGGTTCCATATGGACACGCTTTGTTTGTCTCTGTGCTCATCTGCAGTGTCTCGCCTTAACTGTCTAAATTAAAATCATTTGAGAACATCGACCAGGGGCATCTCTCTCAAGAACTCTAGGCAGCAGCAACGATTCCCAGCGCCAGTGAGTGCTCAGTGTCACGCTCTTGCCGACGGATTTTCTTTTCACGCCGCGCTGACTCACACTGTCCATCTCTGTCGCCGTCTCCCCGTCTAACGTGTGACCGTCTCGTGGGACGACGGGGTTGATGACGACGCTGCGAAGCTAAACTAGCCCATCACTGCTCCAACCAGCAATCCGTCGGGCGACACGTCCTCCGCGGCACATGGCGTGGCGTCCTGGCATGCGCCGCTACGTTCCCTTTGTGGCATCCCGAATGACATCTAATGCGAAGGCAACGGTGCAAGCCGGAATATGTCCCCGGGTCTGAAGATTTTTTTTTTTTTCCCGCCTGGGATCTGCGCACATATGGTGAGACAATTGCAAAAAATGATGCTCCACACGTTGACAGCTTTAGATGGGCGATTTAATCCCATAATGGTTTCGGAACGGAAATGAGCCAAGGAGTTTGTGTGAGTTGTAAACAAATTGCTGCACCCAAACTGTGTCTGAGGATTTTTTTTTTTTATGGTGGATGAAATTGAATCATAAAATTATTCATCCACGTTGGGCACTAAAGATGATAAAAGGTCTTCTGACAAAACCTCAGCTTTGGTTGCGCTACGCCTAACCCTGATGTCTCCATAGCTCGCGGAGCAGCCTCTCGCCAGCCTTTTCCAAGAAGGCCCCCTTAGACAAGCGGTTCTCAAAGACCAGATCAAGCGTCATCTTAGGAAATATTTGAACTCAGAAGCACCACCAGGCCAAGCTCAAGATCAAATCTGGATGAAACTGTGTCTAAATAGATCTAAACTTGACTAAACGATGTGTAAGCCTGCATAAACAAACCCAAATGCACCTCAAAGATTCCGCCGAAGCCTAAGCACTACCGATGCACTTTGATTCTGTTCTGAACATGATTAAAACGCAAGCAATTTTCTTTAATAATCTTATCTTGGCTACCAACTCTCTGGGGTGAACTCCGCCTCAAGTATCGCTTCAAAGACTTTCTTAGAAGCGAAGGAGGCTGGAGACCCCTGACCTAACCCAATATTTATGTATGTAACTAATGAACTAGTGCTGTCCCATGGCCCATCTAATCCGCCCGAGGTAATCCAGGTAGATTTTGTCAAGTGTCTCGACAATGATAGTATGTAAATCTGGCGTGGTCTTGAATCACTACCTACCTCTGCGCTACAGAGGTAGGTAGTGTTACTTTAAAATAGGGCTGGGCGATATGGCCAAAAAATAAAATCTCAATTTTCTCAGGTTGGACGATTACAATTTTAATTGATTTTATTGGAAATAAACTTAAAAAGGTCTCCTGATCTTTCATATGAAGAAAACCGAGTTCTGCTCACGATTTTAGGATTTAGCCATTTTCCACATCGTCTGTTTTTAAAAGCATGAATCAATTGAATTAATTCGATTTATCGCCCAGCCCGACTTTAAAATAATTGTACTTAAGGGGAGACACTGCAGGCAAAACCTTATTTTTTTTTAATTTTCAGGGTTAGGGCCAAATTGGGCTCTGAACATAATAAGCGTTCACCTGGAAACTAAAAAATATACCTAATCATCACAATAACATGTTGCTGTTTCAATGTTTCTCCATAGATTTCAATAGCCTGGACTTTGCCATCCGTAAACTCTGGTCAATTATCTTTTCCCTACATGTACGTCTGGGTCTGATCTCAGTGGCTGCGTTTCATCGGTTGAATTCAAACCTACCATTCAGCGAGCGGGGAGGAGGTTGTGTTGTAGGTGACGTTACGCATTTGCACCGGACTTGCCGGATTGTAGTTTGAAAACAGATCCAATCGTTTCAAAGGAGTTCATCCCTCCCACCTGGAAACGGAGCTCAATTGTGAAGTTCCAGACCCTCTGTACGAAATGGGTACGAGGGTCTGGTAAGACCAGGCTATATTTTCTCAAAATGCATTTTCCTCACATTGTGGCGACAATATCTCCACGTCAGTAGCTCCAACAGACTTCAAATTTCTCAGCCTTAGACTGAAAGATTTTTTTTAGAGGCACAAAATTCCCTTTTTTTTTTAAATATGAAAATTTTAAATGTCAGAAAACTAGCTATATATATTTTTTCCCCCTCATATTTATGTCAGTAATCTACAGAAACAGTTTCAAATTGATATCTGTATATTATTTATTGTTTCCCCTATTCACCTGCAGCGTCTCGCTTTAAGTACAAGTAAAAAGTAACGGCCCAAATATTTAGTCAAGTGGGCGTAAACAACTATTTGGAGAAAATGTTACTTGTGTGATTGTGTGATTCACTTTTCAGTAGTGACATCAATGATAAGAAAAAACACCTGGAATCATGTGACGAAATCCCATGGAAACATATAAAAAGGAATCATTATGAAGAATTAAATACATTGAACAAAAGGGGGGACTTTCGACCATGTCACAAAGCCATATCAAAATGACCTTGAATTTAACACAAATAAATCCTATAATTGAAAACATGTTCCGTCGTTAAAGGCGCACATAACCACTGCCTGCCCGTAGCACAAATTCCTCGTTTCCCTCTGAATTGACTTTGGCAGTGGTTTCATGATTTGATCCTTAATCAAAGCAGGACGACAGCTTGAATGTCACCCCCCCGTCGGGAACAAAAGCGCCTCCGACCGCCGCAATATGGCCCCGGGACGGCTAACGCATGCTAATAATGTGACACGGGCGAGATGCAAGAAAAGATGTTTGATGAAGGAAACTTTTAACTCGTAATGTTCCCGATGACAAAGCTGATACAACAAAGTAGACGTATTACAAAAGGGTATCAAACTATAATTACATGTTTGACTTTAAAAGAATGTAGAACCCGAATGGACAAAATCAGCGGACGTGATGAAGAACATGTTAGTGCTCCCGTCAAAACGAGCAATTTATATCACAGCTTTGCACATTCCAACCAATAAAGCACACAGTCTGTCCCGTAGCTACGTCTTAAATTGCCAGAAAGCATAGACAGACAATTTCTGCTCACGTTCCCGCCCAATGAGATGGATTTTTTTATTTTTTATTTTTTTAACGCTTGTCACTTTCAATACATCTCAGCCAAGCCTCTCTCTCTCGGGGCTATTTTGAATAGACACATTTTTTATAAACACTGGAGATCACTGACCCGTTTTATGCACACAGCAAAACTCCCTGTGCTCATGCATCAGCAAAAAAAAAAAAAAAAAGCAGACCGCAAAGATGCCGTCCAGTGTGAGACTCCGCCTTATAACCCGAGTATAAAAAATGAAAAAGTGCTGAATACTGTGTGAAGATTATTGTGCAGAGGTGTACAGTTTTAGATTTATTGGGGAAACGCTCAGGAGTCAGGGCAGTTTATTTAATGGCTGACCTATTTTTTCTCCCCTTGTTTATTTATTTATTTCTTTTTTGTCTTTGGGCAAAACACTTCACCGCGATGACTCTAATGACAAAAACGCCCTTTTTTACTTCGGAACCATCTATTACACACACACACTATCAAAGAAAAGGAGAAGACGAAGAATGCGAAGATGAGACAGAAGATGCAGAAGAAGAAGAAGAGGAAGAAGAAGAAGAGGAAGAAGAAGAGGCTGAAAAATAGGCAGAAGAAGAGGCTGAAGAGTCAGAAGAAAAAGAGGCAGATGAGGATGCAAAAGAAGAAGATGATGTAGAAGAAGAAGGGGCAGAAGAAGTACCAGAAGAAGAAGAGGCAGAAGAAGAGTTAGAAGAAGAGGAAGAGGCAAAAGAAGAGTAAGAAGAAGAAGAGGCAGAAAAAGAGGCAGAAGAGAAAGAAGAATAGGAAGAAGAAGTAGAGGAAAAGGCAGAGTCAGAAGAAGAAGAGGCAGAAGAAGTGTTAAAAGAAGAGGGAGTCAGAAGAAGAAGAAGAGGCAAAAGAAGAAGAGTCAGAAGAAGAGTTAAAAGAAGAAGAGTCAGAAAAAGAGGCAAAAGAAGAGGCAGAAGGAAGAAGCAGAAAAAGAGGCAGAAGAAAAAGAGTCAGAAGAAGAAGAGGTAGAAGAGGCAGAAGAAGAAGAAGAAAAGTCAGAAGAAGAAGAGGCAGACGAGTCAGAAGAAAAAGATTTCACATTTTATGTTATTAATTTAAAAAAAAAACAAAAAAAACATGACAACGCAGAGGAGAAGTCCGAATGATGTTGCCTTGTGTCCAGACGCCGTGGTCACAGTGGGCGGGACCAGGCGCCCGACTCTAAATCAGGCTTAATGTGCGTCCGTCTGTTAAAAGCAACGCTGCAGCTTTCGGAACCATTTGAAAACGCTACAACAAGTCAAAGGGGCGTTACAGTAATCTAAACGACGATAAATAAAAGCATGAATCGCCCACTCAAAAGCTGGATAACTCGGCAATAAGTCGCATAAAACATTTAAACATTGCAAGAGGCAATATTGACCTTAAACCATTTAGAAATAGACCTAAATAATGTATTTCCGTTCCAAAGCCGGCGGAATTAATTCAGCCCTGCCCTTAAGCAAAATACAGTGTCAAGGCTAAAATGTTCTCCTGAACCAACAAAGAAACTGGACAATCGGGCGCCATGAGTGTAAAACATGAAGACAAAATATGATGGTAAATAAAGCACTGAGAGTTTTGTAGCAATCTGTGTAGCAGCTAATATGACCATTCAGGTAGACACGAGGCCGACAGTTCGTCCACAGCCGTTCGTGACGTCCAACTCTGCAAATGATGGCCGAGCAGGATTTACTTACAATGAGAATCTTTCCCAGTTGTTAAGTACCACTCAATAAACGTGTGTGTGTCCGTGCAAGTCAAACAGGCCTGACACGGCGGGGTTTGATTCTCTTGCAGCAGACGTCCCCATTGATTAGCATTCATCTTCACGCGAGGTAGCAGACAGCGAGCTTTCTATCCACATCCCTTTAGCCATCGATCCAGACGCGAGACAACGGATGCATAAGAGAAACAAAAAAAGCTTTCAAAATTCCCGTTGATTTGTGTATGCTTTTTTCAGGGGAGCCATCTCTAGATATTGAGCTACCGAATTTGTTCAGGACGACCAAGCACACAGAAAGCCTTCGTCTGTTTAGGGAATTAAACTTGGGAGCTTCTTGCAATGGGCAAAACACACTCGCCACTCAGCCATCGTGCAGAGTATATTGGACTAGTTTAAACTTTAGATCTGGATTGCCTGAATGGTTTTGACATACATTTATTGACAACTAATCAAATGGTTGGCAGTTTCGATCGCTCTTCATGACAAACCATAATACGGACGTGTCCTTTGAGCAAGACGCTGATGTTGGAATGTGTGAGTATGAACGGATGGATAAACTCCTTTTAGTTATAAAAGGATTTGTTAGGATTTAGTTAGGACTTGTCAGAGTTAAGACCCTCAGTCGGACATCTTCAGGAAGACCGTTCCAGATTCTAGCTGCATAAAACTGAAATGCAGGAGACCACTGCATGAGGTTCTCAGAGCCCGAGATGGTTCATATGGCCCTATCATGTCAGAGATGTACTTTGGTGCCAGACCATGAAGAGACAAGCAGAGCTGTTTTAAATTCTATTATCTGACTGAAAGAAAGCCAATGCAGAGACCGGGGCACTGGACTAATGTGATCACATTTCCTGTTTCTAGTCAGGATTTAGATTATGGCATTGCTTTTGAGATTGTACAAAGCTGATAGGGATATTGATTTGAAATGGCTGTTTTATATTCAGGTGTGTTTGTTTATTAAGATCCCCATTAGCCATTGCCTTGGCAATAGCTAGTCTTCCTGAGGTCCAGATTAAAAAATCACATTTTCATGGCAATGATCTCAGATCACATGATAAAATCACATAAACACATAAATACACAAATACAACATGATTTCATTTGTTGCAGTGTGTCAACAGTCTTTATAAAAATGTTTATGTCTGCAGAAATGTCTTTAGGCCGAGAGTTCTAACTAATTTTATGCAGTGACTACAGATGAGCGAGTAGACCGAAAATAGACAGTGAGAATATAAGATGTTAGGAAGATTTTTTTTTTTTAATCAGCCCACACTCTCGCAGCGTGCTAGGTAGTCTATTAGCACCTGTGCTAGAGCTGTAATGACTGTGAAGAAAGACGCCAACACAAGCTCACAGCAGGAAATGTGCAGCCGAACTACATGCACGCTTTGAAGTACAGTACAGGGATGGGTGTTTCGTATACGGGGAAGAGCTAATTCTGTAATGTTCAGCAGAAGGCAAGGATTTTACAATACGGCAATGCAAGAACGGAAGACACAGGCTCTGATGGACATTAAATGCAAAGAATCAGTCACACTTTTGGGCAACTGAAGTACGACTTGATGTCATGTTGTAACACACGAGTGGATAAACAATTCATTTTGTTGTGACAGTCTTTTTGTGTAATATTGCGTAGACTTGCTGACCCGGCTGCATCTGAGATAAAAGGCAGATGTTTATGTGTTGAGATAAGACACTTACTATCTACTCCTGCTCTTTTGTTGTTGTTGTTGGAGCACCCTCGATCCTTTTCATCTCCCCGTCTTCTTCTTTCCCTTTCTTTATTCCTTGTTCTTTCTCTATTTTCTATCCCTTTCTCTCTCTCTCTCCTCAACCCTCTTTGATCACTCTCAGCCCATCATTACCCTGATCTCGTCTCTCATCTCCGCCACCACAGCCCCACCCCGAAATGTGCCGTGACACTCGATTTGACTTGCTTTGAGGTGGGCAAGTCGGAACTGTTCTCCACTCGGCTGCCGATCCACCAGCGGTACATTCAATTAGCACAACGTTGGAGGACCACAATATGACCGTGCTGTAATTAATGGTGTGAGGGAGATGTGTGGCTTGTACTTTATTAATTTCCCGTCGCCATAGTGATTAGCGCGAGGAACGCCGCCATCCGACTTGTCCACGCTCAGTGCGCCCGGTTCATAAGTCCTACAGGTGCATGCGTTTGTCATTGTGCACATAAATATGGTTCGGCAAGACAGACATTTTAAATCATACATTTAAAAACACTTTATTTTGTGCGTGATTAAATGGTGTAAAAATGTCCTTCTGGGTGGTTCCTTAGAAAAAATGGTTGGAAAGTCTAGAAAGAAGCAAACTAATAGCGGCAGCACGGCGGTGCAGCAGAAAGCGCTTGTGCTTCACAGCAAGAAGGTCCCGGGTTGGAAATGACCACTGTTTATGTGTCCCGTATTTAGGGCCAAAACAACTAATCAATTATCCATCCATCCATCCATTTTCTCCCACTTGTCCGTTGCCGGGTCGTGGGGGCAGCTGTTGGAGCTGCCCAAGTCACATAGCACCATGCCCCTATGGCTCCTCCTGCAGGTGGTGGGTCCACGGGAGGACGGCCTCATGGTTCCAAACGGTTCCAAACGGGCCTGTTGGTCTCTCATAGGGGGCCCATTCACACTCTCATTCATACACCAGTGTACGCAGACACTGGAGGCAAGGAGGGTGAAGTGTCTTGCCCAAGGACACAACGACAATGTGCACCTTCAGGAGGCGGGATTCGAACCCCCGACCTTCCGATCATGAGCCGACCCGCTCTACCATCTGCGCCACCGTCGCCCCTAATCAATTAATCATTAGTTGTCAATTAATCGACAACTAATGATTGTTAATAATCCTTTTTTAGTAAACACAGACTCAAATAGAGCAAAAATGACATGAAAATTGTGTATTTTTTATGAAAACCTACTAAATGTGGGGTCTGTAGTGTTTTGTGCATTGAAAATGTCATAAATATCCATCTGTGTCTCATCCAATCAGAAGCAGAATTAGCGCCAAGAGCCTCCAACAAACATTCCCGTTAAGTTTACTCCATCAACATGTCCTCAAGGAAGGCCACTTTAGCATTATGTGATTAAAAAAAATTGAAAAGATAACATTTTCATACACCATTCACAGCCAAGCGATTAATCGTGAAAATAACCGGTAGATTAATCGATTACCAAATAATCGTTAGTTTTATTTGATTAAAGATCACATCGTTATATGAACAATATTGTTCATATAACGATGTGATCTTTAATCAAATAACCTAACCCATCAAACTTTACTTTGAAAGCACTTTTCATTCACAGGTGCATCAGACCTGGCTGCCAATCCCCCAAAAGATGCCTCAGAATTAGAGGTCGATCGATATATAGCCGGTCGATATATCAGATCGATATTTGGGTATTTTACAATATCGGTTATCGGCCGATCTAATGCCGATAAAGGCCGTTATCTCGGAACCGAAAGTGATGGGCTTTATTGTCTCGGAATTGTATACATTTTATGTTGCAGACCTTTGTGTATGAGTTAGGAACCATGAGAGAAATGTCCAAAAATATCAACCGTGCATATCGACCGATAAATATCTCCAAAAAACGGTCGGCTTCTACACAGAAGCATCTGGAAGTTAGGAATTTGTTACAAAAGCCAAGAATGAGAATAGCTTAACAAGCTACCTTTGTCATGGTTGGGAAAGCAAAAAAATATAAAAAATAAAAGAGAGAGAGAAGGTACGTCTTATAAAATGGCCGTAATCAAATCAGACACATTGAGAAACGGCTGGTCTAATGAGGTCAACTATATGGAAAATTGTTTTTCTCATAGTGATCAATCTCGATTTTTGTATCTGATTCATGAACTTAGCTCAACCAGAAACAAATGCTTTCCCCCAGTATCATGTAGCACCAAAGTCTTCCTTTGTCGCTTAACCTGTTACCTTCCACCTAAATTCGCCTGTGCACAAACGTTGTACATACCCAAATGCCATCAACGTATAAACAATGATCTTACAGTCAATATGCTTATATGATACTTCATTTGAAAGATGAGGCCTTCTAGTTTCTGGTTATATAATTATGAACACAGCACAACAAGCACAACTTAAACTACAGCAGTTCTAAGATGTCTAATATGTGTTTCTTTTTCTCTCGGAAAACATTTCCCAATTTCTAGCTGCCAATGCTCTGGTATACTTCACTGTAATCATGTGAAATTCACTACACTTGGTGTACACCTTGTGGACAACATCTGTGTAAAGCAGCTTATCTCTAAAGCAAGGGGTTTTGGTGCTATGGCTCTTTTTGTGTAAAATAGGCTATTCGGCACAAGACTGTGCCAAAATTTATTATTTACATTTTAGTACATTTTCATCATACAAACCACATTTTCATATTTTGATAGAAGCAATCGAGCCTTCTAGCACTTTTTTTGTCCAATTTTTGAAAATAAGTCGAAGAAAATGCTGCGTAACAGTGACTTCGCTCCGCTCCGTTCGCACACTGACTGAAGCGCATTGGTTACGCACGGCTATACAGGGCCTCTTTCTGGACAAAAACTACAAACCCCATACATCAGTGGAAAGCTTAGCCCATTGGCTAGCGTAATATCTGAGTCACGTTTTGATGCGCAGCAGACTTTGCCTTCAGTCATTGGATGAAAAGCAGAAGCGCAGTCAGCGTAGGGAGCGCTTGTTCTGTTCACCGGGCTCTACCAGCCGACCCCGTGTACGGAGAATTCTCCGTAAGATGTCATTTTGAAGCGAAGAGGAAGGGGAAACCAAGCGTACCCAACACGAAATGCAAAATGGCGACTATCGGTTCAAAGCAAGCGGAATACAGCTTTTTATTCTCGTTTTCATGGAATATAAGCAAACTTTGACGAACTACTACACTACAGGACAACACTTTATGGAAAAAACAACTTGATATTCTGCTTCGGATGATTGTGGAGGTACAAAATAAGCCCACATATGCCTGGATTGGACCTTTTTCTGGACTTGTAGACCCGACAAAGGTAAGAAATACTAAAATATACTAACTCAATTGTGCAGATATTACATTTATGACAATTTCTGGTCGATATTTGTGGTAAATTAGACTTTATATTCGGTTTCTTGGAAAAGTTCTGAAAATGTAGATGTGCAACATGCTGGGATTTTTATGAGTTTTAAATGGTGGATTCCGGGTGTAAGACAATTTATGCTAATTGGCACGAGCTCGTGCCGGTGGATGGTAACAGGTTAAACTCTAAACGAGGTGCGGTTTCTTGCTGCCAAAGAACTGGTTGTAAACCTGACGGACCCATGACAATCGCTGAGATGGACTAAAGTAGAGATGCAATTTTCGATGAATTGCCCGGCCCTGGGTCCAATACAAATGATATCCAAGAAGACAGCAAATCATAGCAATCGCGCAGGAACTGTTACTGTACTACCTTTTCACTGAGTAACTGTTCCAGACATTTGTTTTGCTTCGGTATAATCACTGCTTTGTGGCATGGAACACTTAAGCCCTATACGTAATCTGCTTAAACATGTCATTTACTCCAATCATTAGCGATACTATGCCACACTTTAATGGCAAAGGCTATAATTTGCATTCCTCCTTTCTCGGCCGTGTTCTGCCATCCACAATGCCATTAACCAATAACTGCGACATTTATGGACTCGTCGGGGATGACTCAATAGCCTTTTATGATTGTAATCGCTGCCAACACGCAAAACATCCTATATTCTAAACTAGCATGGAGCCTCGACAAGCCTCTCCATCAAATCAATTACAGTAGCTCCTCGCGTGACAGCTCAAGGAGATTAGCGCGTTGGTACAGACCATTTACATGGCCATTTCCGCACTAATCCCGAGTGCAAACATTTAAAGTTCACGAGGCAAAGAAGGATGCGTTTTATGGGAGTCGCTGATAGTTATGCCCCGGACTAAGCATGTCACAGCGGGTGGTCTTTATGGGATTGGGGATCTGAAGACTGTGAAGGCCATAGGTCTATGACTGGAATACTACGACATACATTAGTAGTGTTATGGTACATGGACGATACTATCAGGATTATTACAGTGTCTTAGCTGGGTGAATTTTTTGCTGATCTAAATTTAGCCGTTTAATGCATCCTTAAGCCATGACATTAATGGAGATTTCAAAGGAGATACTTTGTAGTGGTGCATAATTGTGCATGGATAATTCACATTTTATAGCTTATAAAATACATGTATGAAAGACACTTTATGAACAAGGACCGTGTTTCTAAACAAGTTGTTTAACAAGTTTAAAGCATGCGGTAAAGATCTTTGTTAGAAAGGATTTAGCTTTGATTTGCTTGAACAATCAATGGCCCTGTTAAAACGCAGAACCCTGATGTTCAGTGTTCAGTATTTTTGAATCACTTATTTACTGAAAACAGACAAGTGGCACAGTTTACTTGTACTGAGTCATCACAGCAGAAAAAAAAGCTAACGGAGTTGACCATAAAAGATTTTTACTTTTTGAAGCAACAGGTTCTGATTCAGAGATTAATACAATGGAACAGATTTCCCTAGATGGGGAATAATTCACAAATAAGTAAATAATAAAAGCTAATTCATTACAAATGTATGAACTATTGCTGGAATAATTCTCTTCCTCCTGAGAGAGGAGGTTCGAAGCAGATGGACCGCTTATCTCTCCTACGCCGCCAACACTTCCCTTCAAGGCCAAGCCACGGAGCTAAACCTGATGAGGACTGAGCTCTCACACCCCCGCCGTGGTTAGGGAGGTCATCGCGTTTCTTCAGCCCCACCCCCTGGTCAATGGCCAGTCATCGAGTATTTCCCATGTCTTGATGTTTCTATATGTGCATTGTAATTTCGCACATCTTCTTTTGTGAGGCGCATTGAGTTGCCTTGTGTACGAAATGCGCGGTATAAATAAAGTTGCCTTGCCTAAATATAGACAAGCTATTTTCTTTCAAAATCTCTCAAATGCATTACATATGTGCATAGCTCAGACTTGACACTTCTGTGACAGAGGCCCACGTCTGATTAAGGCCAGTGCTCTGAAAAACATGAAGGGTCCAGCGTGAACCCTGACTCACTCATCCCACTGTCAACTCCAGTCTGTGGGGCACAGTTCGAGAGGCCCAGGCAAACACATTTTTTGGCTCCAGCCTGACAACGGCCATTACAAAACAGCTGTCCACAAGCAGTGAGCGAACATGGCACGGCACGACGGTGGTGCATTCAAGGCCCCTGGGATACAACCGGACGGGGCGGTCGCGGGCGAAGCAGAAGGCTGCACGCGGAGGATTCTCTAGATCGTGCAGAATGTCGTAATGCCAAACAATGTGTAGGTCTTCGTTCGACTCTCGTAGTTTACACACATTTAATTAAATCCTGAACATGCTCCTGACTGGTACCCCAGAGGAATCGACATCCACGTTTTTCTGGACAGAAGACTTTGCCAGCACAGATTACATATTGGGCCTTCTATACTAGTAGCTGAACACAGGTTTTGAATAAAATTGAGCTCTCATAACATCTGACTGACTTTCCCCCCTCTAAAACCAAAAGCTCGATGCAATTGGCTTTTCTCCAGGCACCTCGAATTACAGCCCGCCATTGATTTCCACTTTATGGCCGTGTGCAGACGATTGCCCCCGTTGTGAGGCGTGCTAAACGTGGAAATAAAACAAATTCTGCCAGTGTGTCGCCGCAGATCGGCCTGGGGGGGGGGTTATTTCTTCATGCTCTGAACTCGCGTCGCAAATCACAATCTCACGCAAATATAAGCGCCGTCGCACGTTCGTTCGGGCACACGCGGCGGGAATAATGCCATAATCAACCTACGGCAGGGAATCAGATTAGAGTTTTAAAGGATGGGCCTAATACACAAGAAGCAAGAGCAGAGTTATGGAAGGGAAGGGCCTGAAGCAAGTGGGGTAACTGTGAGGCCCAACTAGTGTTCATAAGCAATGAACAAAAATGCAACACTTTTGCTTCCGCTCTCATTGTTCATGGGGTGAACTCAAAGACACACAACTTTATATCGGTAAACAATAGACCTTTTTGTCTCACATATTGTTCACAAATCTCCCAAAATCGGCAATCCCAAGCCAGATCTAAACGCAATCATTCAGACAAGCTGGATAAAATTAGGCCTCTTTACAAAAAAAGAAGAAAATACAATATAAAATCAATTACAAAAATTACAGTAATAAAAACACGAATAATTAATAAATAATCTAATGTTTCTTTTAAAACAAAATGTCTAGTTCCCTTTTGGAGTTGCCCTGGCCACCAGGGGGTGGTATTGCAGCATTGTCAGCTCTCCGCCATGAGGACCAAACAGAAGCACTTTCCTCGCCCACTGTCAGGCCCCAAAGTGGGCCACCATTTTCAGTGGGTCACAGTTGACAATTGTTTTGATTGTTCTTTTTAGTTTTTTTGATGTCCTGTCAAATTGGTTTGAATTTTATCATTGGTTTCTTTTTGATTTTTTTAACTTTTTATGGTAGAATTATGATGGGTATAAAACACAAACTCTAAATTCCTAGTCCCTAAAACTGCACATACTGCACTTTGTCTTTGTACAAGCCGACATTCCACATATGGTTATACAAAGGAAAAGTGCAGTATCTGCGTGCTTGTTGTATCAAATGCTGTTCTTTTGCTTTCTGGTATTGTATTTATGTTGGTAAATTATCCTCTGTATCAGTATCAATCATAATTTGAGTATTTTTATACTGTATTAAGTATATGTAACTCGTTTTTATAAGAACCCAATTTTGACTTGAATCAAATGTATTCAACAAACAAACTAATCCAATTTGAACTTGAACGTTAAACTTTCTACAAAACGAATATAATTAAATATACAGAAATATTCAATGTACCGTGACGGCGCCATAATCACTTTGCTGAGCGTTTGAAATTCAACGCAGTGAAGGCTGTTAAAGACAAGTCGGGTTTGCTGGAGAAGAGTCCTGGTTGCCACGGAAACCTGAGTGGAATGCAAAGTTACTGCGTTTTCCTTTGGTTTTTGTCTCAATTTTGTAGTGACTGCAAATTAAACTCTGGATTTTCTCCAAAACTATAGTTTTTTAAACAAACCACTTTGGTACAAGATACTACAGATGAAAAAAAGTTCAAATCTGCTCTTAACTCAATTTTGACTAAATATGCAGTTACTGCGTTTTTCCTTTGGGGGCAGCATAGCTTGCTGTGATATTTTGAGGGCGGGTCTTGAAGCCAGACCCGAAAACCAGAACCACTGGTCTACGCGGTACCATGCCGTAGAAAATGCTGTGGCATAGGGGAAGATAAAAGGAGGTGCATTTGTGAAACCTAATAATAGACGATCATCCATGGAAAAGTGTTGAAAAGCCGTTATTTATGAAACGTCTCCGCTCCGAGGTCTGACTCACAGTGGTGGGTAGAGGGCTGAGGAAATGAAAAGTAATTTATCACGACTGCACAGAGCCGCGCCGGGCCGCTGCGAGCATGCAAAACAGCACGCATGTGATAGGAATGGGAAACGACATCATAGGCGTAAATAGAGTTGTCAGCCTCAGACGCAAAAGTGAATATTTGAAGGGAAATGTTAAGAGGGTGTCAGTAAAAGTCAGCTTGATGTAAATGTAATACTTTCAGTAAGGTTGCCTCGTGCATTTTTAAATATTAGATTTATATATGGAAGTGTGTCCAATGTGTTGCATTTGACCCGTGTGCCCTGTTCTTTGGCAGAAACATCACCTAGTTTTGGAGTAAGATGTTTGCGTATTACATAACACTGGAGGAAGGCATTTGTTTCTGTTTTAGCTGGAGTTTGTGTAAAAGGCATGTGTAGGTTCAAGAATCAGCATGTATTTATTCTTATTATGTTGCACGCCAAAACGATTCCTATTGAGGTTATAGATGTATAGGAGTTTTATACTTATATATAGAGAGAGTTATATAGAGTTTAAAACAGCCCTGCTGGTGTTTAAGTCTCTTCATGGTCGGGCACCAAAATACATCTCTGACAAGCCATATGAACCACCTCGGGCCCTGAGATCCTCAGGGAGGGGTCTCCTGGTGGTTCCCAGAGTCAATAATAAACACGGTGAGGCTGTGTTTCAATTTCATGCAGCAAAAGTCTGGAACAGCCTCAGTGAGGACATGAGACAGGCCTCAACCCTGAATATGTTTAAGTCCAGGCTGAAAGGACACCTTTTTACTGTTGCCTATGGTGATTGATTATTTTTTAACGAATTTTAGTATGTACGTATACGTGCATGTGTATGTGCACGCATGTGTATGTATATATATATATGTATATGTATGTGTGTGTATATGTGTGTATGTATATATTTTATGTAATTTTATCAATTTGTTGTTTTTTAAATGTGTTTTTAATGCTTTTTATTGCGTTTTTAAATGTTTTTTTGTGTCTGGTGTTGCTGTGAGGCACATTGAGTTGTCATGTACATGAAATGTGCCATACAAATAAACTTGTCTTGCCTTGCCTTACTTGTAGAGGCAGGATAACTAGCAGTGCTAATCTGCAGACTCAAATGTGTTATAGTTTTAAGTTATTCGTTGATTTTTTTTTTTTTATCAAATAGTTTGAACAAAACAAATGAACATTTATTGACCATACCACCGTTGGATTCCGTGCCAGGTTTTGACATCCCTGGGGTAAATAAAGCACACGCACAAAGAAAAGGGAGAACATGCCCCCACACTGGGACCGGACATTATAGGAATATATAGACTGAACTACGTGCAATACAATGATGTGCCAAAATCCGTACATTTCCATTGTGAAAGTCGGCAATGACACGCAAATTAAAATTTACATACATATATAATTGGGATTTCTTTATATTTGGATTCACTGATGCTCAGGTCTAATCTGTCCAACCTCACATAGACTTCTTTTGTCCAAGAAATAAGTTAATTTCCCTTGCCGTGACTGTGGGACAAGCACAACAGAAAACAAAACACACAAATTAATATGCAAATGTGGGACAATGAAGCCAATTTCCTGTCTCTCCCGTCCCACCTACAGCTGTCGGGCTCGCTCGCCGCGATTCCGGTGACCCGTTATTTGCGAGCGGGCACATGCACAGCTGCACACTGGATGTAATCAGAGGAACAGACAGATGCAGCGGTCCTCACGCGAGAGACGGCGCTCGGAGACCGTCTCGGGCCGATCTAAACATGAGCGGGAGGGAAGGGAAGGGAAGGGGGAAGGATTTACACGCGCCCACAAATCAGCCTGAACACATGTGCGGTGGGTTTATGCAAAATGGGAGGGGGGGGGGGGGGGGCTCGTCCCAGACAGCATATGTGGTTTCACACTGAACAGGACTGGGAAGGATACTGCTGCAAGTATTGTTTGTTTGAGTTAAACATTTGACTGAAATGTTATTGGAAAACAACGTCCAAAAGCACAAAAACAAACCATTTGAATGATTACGGAGTCAATTTCCATTCAAAGGGCATGTTTCCGTTGGACGCAGCACACTTTTACACGGGCCAATTCAGTTGAGAAACGGCTCACTGGGGCGCAGCTGGACACCAAATATTCTACATAAGGCGTCTCTACAGGGTCTTTAGCCCATGTGTAGAATCAGCTACAGCCAAAGCATGGTGTGAAATGCATTATTATTATTAGCAATGTTATTATCTGTCAAATGTGAATGCTACAGGACGGGTTTAGTTGAATCTATATTGTGAAAAAATATATACAGTGGGAGGAAAAAGTGAGTACACCATTTGGAATTTCTCACATTTCTGCCTAAAATTGGTCATAAAATGTGGTCTGATCATCAAAATCATAGGAATGCTTAAACTAATACCACACAAACATTTACATGTTATCATATTTTGAATGGCCATAACATGTAAACATTCACAGGACAGCGTGGAATAAGTAAGTACACCGCCTGAATCTCACTGAACTGCAGCAGTTTTGTAAAGAGGAATGGTCCAAGATTCATCCTGATCGTTGTGAGCATCTAATGTAACGAAAAGCAGTTATTGCTGCAAAAGAAGAATCTTCATTTTTTTTATATTGATGACATCATGTTGCCCAGGCCCTGAGGTAACAAAACAGCCCCACCCCATGATTCTCCTGCTCCAGACTTCACACTGAGGAGAGGGTTTAGATGTTGGTTCTGTTCGATTTTTCCTCCACACATGACGGTGTGTGTTCCTCCCAAACTGTTCAACTTTGGGTCCAACAGTCCACCAAATATTTTGTAGTGCTATGGAGCGTCCAAGAGCTCTTTCACAAACCAAAGCTGAATAGTTTGGGAGGAACATACAACGTCATAAGTGGAGGAAAAATCGAACATCACACCAACATCACAACCCTCTCCTCACTGTGAAGTCTGGAGCAGGAGAATCATGGTTTTGTTACCTCAGGGCCTGAATTCACAAGTTTATCAAGATATTTTGCAGAAAGACCTGAGACATTCACAACAGCGTGGAATAAGTAAATGAACCCCTGTATTAAATATCTGGCTGATCCTTATTTTGCAGCAATAACTGCTTTTCTGTAGCTGCAGATTAGACTCTCACAACCATCAGGATAAATCTTGAACCATTCCTCTTTACAAAACTGCTGCAGTTCAGTGAGATTCAGGAGGTGTACTTACTTATTCTATGCTGTCCTGTGAATGTTTACATGTTGTGGCCAATACAAATATGATCAAATGTAAATGTTTGTGTGGTATTAGTTCAAGCAGACACTGTTAACCCATTCTTGTGATTTTAATAAAGATCAGACCACATTCTATGACCAATTTAGACAGAAATGTAATAAATTCCAAACGATGTACTCACTTTTTCCCCCACTGTATGCCGGTAATCCAAATATCAAATAGCAAGTACAGCGTCTGTCTGAGAAGAAAAATAAATAAAAAATAGGAATTACTAAGACTAATTTCCCCTATAAAATTCCCCATTCCCCACTTAACACAAATGCAATACTCCACTTTTTGTATTTTTTTACTATGTGAGATGTATCCTGCAAAATCAACTTGTTTCACTCTTCTAGTCATCTTATAACATTGTTCCGCTCCAATCTGTGCTTCCTGGTTTATACTCGTCGTAAAGGAAACACAAAGGTGTCACCCAATAAAAATTCATAATCGGATTCCCTGGGCCCGTTTTGAGTAGGACTGATTAGCTTCTGTCAACACATAACAACCAAATAAATAAATAAGTTTTTTTTTTATTATGCCATTTCCATTTCTGCCTATACTTTCCTAAAGCCACACATAGACATTATTTCAAACTGTTTTTAAGCCTCAGTTATGGATATGTCCACTTTAAAACTCCAACACCTCTCTCCCTTCCCTCCCAGCGATGAAACACTACGGACAACACATTGATCGACGCCCAGATAGCAGGCCGGACATGTGACAGCTAAATTAGCATCTGTGACCGGCGAATTACAGAGTGACACGTCTTCTCACAGCACCTAAGGGTCCGGGTTTAATAAGCAGCCGTCTGTTCCAATGGGGAGGGACCGTGGAGAAGAGCGCCCCCTGGCTGTGTGAGGTGAGAGGACTCCCCGAAGGCCCGTCCCAGTCTCGTTTAAGAAATAGCACTGGCAGGCAGAGTGAAGGGCACCTTCCGCGGAGTCTTGGGACCCCCAGAACGAGGCAGTGATGGAGGTGTGGAGCTTTTGTCTCAAGCACTTTCCATCTGTCATGTGTGGGTGGTTTAAGTGAACAGCAATTTGCGGTAGTGTCTAGTCTCGAATAACGGCAAGACCAAACGCGAAATCAACTTTTATCCTTATGCTACTTCCCATCGTCAAATGATAGCTGGAGCAGTATTTTGCTTTATTCCACGGGGTTTGAGTAGAAAGTCTTTAACTCTGGTCCTTTTTCTGGAGGAAGTGACCTGATTTGTTTTTCCTGGGTTTTAGATAAAACGTGGATTAGTTTGAGAGCTGCTCTGCACACAAACTGTGTTCACAACAGCGCTAATCGAAGAGAGCGTTTACCCATTGCTGCCTGCTGCCTCTAACCACATGGGGGAAAAAAGTGTATTTTCAAAAAAATGAAAAAATAAATAATTAGGTTCCATCGTATGTTCCTCCTCCCCTTCATGGTCATTAAATCTGCGTCATGACCGAAAAGAGAAGATCCTGGGTGCAGCAGTGCGGCTGGGTACGCCCTCAGCGTAAGGAGTGACCCAGGAGGAGCTTCCTCACTGGGGAGGAGTTCAGGGCATGTCCTCCCATTGTTAGGTCCGGTGACATCATCACATTCTAGAACCTGCAACCCAGCAATTGGAAGGAGGCTCCAGAAAGACCCAAGACACCCTGGAGGGACCATGTCTGGAAGAAGATGGATGGATGGATGGAAGAGCCTATATTATGCAAGACGACTCCATCTGCAAGTGCACAGTAAAGTAAAACCATTTGAAGAAAAACACAAAAATGATGATTATTGATTACTAAGTGGCGTGTTGAATAGCGATGGTAATTTGAGGCCGGAAATTAAGTCAACAAATCAAGTGAAAGTGTACAGACATTAAAAGACACACTGCACAACATTTTGGATAATACTATTGCCAGCAATACACACACATTCCTAATGACCATCTCTAGAGAATGCTATTTTTGCTGTGGGCAACCTGTTTAAATCTCATATTTAGTCAACAACATGGAGAAGAGCGATTCTGTTAGTTAACATTTAAAAAGTCTTAATTGTACCAACACGTATTCCACTTTCAGCAGCAGCCAATTCTCTCCGCATTGCGTTTTTATCAACACAAACACCTGACATTGCAATTTCATGCTCACTAGGCCTGCTCTTCCCTGACTAGCGGTGTCTATGCCTCGGCCTGTTTTTCTCTACGGGGCACCTGCGCGTAATCTGGCACTATAAGGGATCGGGCCGTCCCGCTGTCAGCCTAATCCCCCGTAATTGGCCCTCTTAATGCTACGGGATAATAAGGCTAATGGTGGCAAAGGCTTCGCAGCTTTTATACACAGGTAAATCTGGATTCATTCGATGATTCCACTCAACTTTTCCCTGTATTTGATAGATTGCACTAGAAGACACACTGACCACCTGGTGCAAGGACAATGACCTCCATCTGAATACAAAGAAAACACATCATCATTGAGTTTAGGAGAAACAGGGAAACACCTCTGTGGGTTGACGGCGTGGAGGTGGAGAGGGTCGCAGATCAGACCGGACATGGAGCCTAAACAAACACCTCCTGCGTTATTAAGCGAGCTCGGCAGAGGATATTTTCCTTTCCGGGCCCAGCGGAGGAATGGGTTCCCCCCTCAGATGTTGCTCTCACACCAGAGAAGGAGGACCTGCAGCGGGTGGTAAGGACAGCGGATTGAGGGCTCCACACACGTGCAAACCAACCATTCACCCAGGAAACTGCCTCTTCACCGCTCTCCCCTCAGGCGGACTCCAAAACCCCTGTGGCGCACACAAAAGGGCAGCGGAACTGCTTTGACCCACGAGCAGTGGATACTCCACTCAGATGGACAAGGACTGGACCTAGTGCAATAACAGTTACTATTAGGTCCTTATAGGTAACACTTTATTTTACACTACCTCGATACATTGTAGCTGGCAAATTTAGCACAACATAATGGGCTTTGTAACAATCTGTAATAACTTGTACCTAAGGGTTAGATACACGATGGAGGTAGTTCAGCTTCTTGACAGCCTGGGTGTATGAAACTAACCCTAACCTTAAGCCCTAAGGCAAGGCAAGGCAAGTTTATTTGTAGAGCACAATCCATACACAAGGGAATTCAAAGTGCTTCACAGTTGCATTACAAGAAAACAGATCAATAATCAACATGAAGTTAATCAATTACAGTAAAAGGCAAGAGTGCGGATAAAATACTTTCAGTTTTCATATGCTCGGATAAAAAGAGCGGTTTTCAGAGTTGAGGCCTGTCTCACATCCTCATGAAGACTGTTCCAGATTTTAGCTGCATGAAACTGAAACGCAGCCTCACCGTGTTTAGTCCTGACTCTGGGAACCACCAAGAGACCCCTCCCTGAAGTTCTCAGGGCCCGAGATGGTTCATACGGCTCTAACATGTCAGAGATGGACTTTGGTGCTAAACCATGAAAAGACTTGTACACATGATTCCATTGTGTATACATAGATACAAGTTATTACAGATTATTAAAGAGCATATGACATTGTACAAAATGTTGTTAAAAATCCTTTACAAAAACCACAATGCATCTTATTAGATAAACACGACTTACAAAAAAACACTTATTCAAACAACACACGGGCTGGGATTGAACCGCCAACCACCGGACCTGTGGGCGAATGCTTCCACCCACGATGGGATTTTTTTGTTTTGTTGCCTCACTGGCGCCATATACATTTTTTCAGAATCAGAATCAGAATCAGAATAGATTTTATTCGCCATTGATTGAGAACAAGTTCACAAGCTAGGAATTTTTCTTGTTGCGGACGTGCAACATAAAACATATAACACAGAATTTAGATAAAATTAAGCTATAACACTTTTAACTATAAGGCTTTAAACTATAAGGCTTTAGGGGGCATGCATAAGGAATATTCGTTTGTCCTTATTCGCCTGTATCCCCGCGTACGCAGTGCTGACGCGGCAGTAGCAACTTTCTCCACGACTGTAAAAGAGCTGATAATGTCACCGCGGGAGAACGGTTTATACGCTCTAAAAAAAGAAAAGAAAAGAGGAGTGGCGCACTCCCGGCGAATGTCCAAACATATCTTAATACCGCAGGAGCAATATTAAAAAAAAATCTGCCCCGCCTCATTTGGGCTAATCTGACGCGGATTGGGTAGGTACACGCGTGGGGGGGAATTGATTCGGCCAAGGCTCGGGAGCCGTCTGGTAAATTGCGAAGGGTTATATGTGCGGTAGATAAAGGGAGATTAAATGGAGATGTTTTGGACGTGGGATAATTTATCAGGCGCCGACAGGCAGACGGGCGCGCTCCAAAAAAATAAATAAAACTACATTAAGACAGGAGCAGCTCTAGATCCGTGACTGGACAAGTTTATCAGCGCCAAGCAGATGATGGACGGGAACACATATGTGAAATGGTTCAGATTCATGTTGGTGGAAAAGGCAGTTTCAGATCAACATGCTTAAAATACTGAAGAGGAAGCAGGAAGTTACAGTTAAAAAAGTGAATATGAAAATAAAATGTGTGTGGTGACCTATTATTTTATGATTTTCCTGTATCATATTACATTACATTTGCCAGAATAAGCCAAGAGGGTATTCCCCATAGTCCCGCACTGTAAACCCGGATAATTTAGCAGAAATTAAAAATGTTGACGCAATCGTTTGCCACATAAGTTTTAGTTTAACAAACTTACATTTTACGATATCAGCTAATTCAATGTTTTATCTTGGCAGATTTAACGTATAAAACTAAACCAATTTTAATTTTTATCGGGCACTAAAACAAGCTTTAATTTCCCACAAATCTATACCCAGGGGTGAGCGCTAGGAATTCTGGGCCCTATGGAAACAAGCATTTCTGGGCCCCCTACCTTCTTTACAGATAAGATTTAGCTAAAGAAACATAGCCCGTTTTTTTTCCGTCAATATGGATACAATATACCCATTCAGAGCATGAGAGGCCCTAGCACCTTTAACTAATGCGAAAAATATAAAATTAATCTGGGCCCTTCTTCAGCCTGGGCCCTTAGAATTGTCCTAACCGTCCACCCCCTTACGACGCCCATGTCTATACCCTTTTTGGTAACACTTTACAATACGGGCCAGTAAGTCCGTGGTAAATGTGGTGCATCTTAAATAACTACAGGGGTACATCTTTGGTACTTATTGTGGTACTTAAAGGATACTAGTAGTAAATTCTAGTAATTAAAGTAATGCATTCCCGGGAAGTTTATAGTACTTAACAGTGGTAATTACTAGCATTAATGTGGTACATCTTTTTACGTAATTACAGTGGTGCATCCTAGGTACTTATTGTGGTACTTAAAGTATACTATAGTGAGAATTACTAGGTATGTACTGTGATACTTCTAGATACAAGCAGTGGTAACTCTTAGTTATAAAGGTGGTACTTCTTTGGTGTTTACTTTGGTACTTTAAGCGATATTTTCTAGTAATTACAGTGATACATCTATGGTACTTATTGGTAGTTCAATTCTACCAGGAAGACCAGTAAAATAAAATGACTTATTTTTGAGGGAAACGTTATTAATTGCCGCATATTGGAGTGTGCGATGACAAGGATTACAGAAACTAACACAAAAGATTAGATTGATTAAAAGCTCAATTCTACATGACGTGGGTCGGTCCCGTGACAGATTAACGCCGTTTTATGAGTCACTTTAAATTCACTTTACAGATCAAACAATTGGCATGACGTGAAATAAATAGTTCCTTAGGCTGAGGAGATCTGAGCTCAATGTTTTTTTTACAAATCAGCAAATCGTGGCATCTGCTCATTAACCTAGCGGCTCACGGACATTGTGTCCTCGGGCAAGACCACGTAATAAACGTTCATTTCACATTGGTGTTGCCACGCTATAGAGCAGGGGTGTCAAACTCATTTTGGGTTGTGGGCCGAAATTCAGCTGCCACGGCGGGTCGCGGGCCACATATAACGTAAACAGGAAAATAAAACATTACAGCTTACACTTTACAAGTTTCTCAAAGTGCTACATAGTATTCATTAGAGTGAATGGTCCTCTTTTCAACAGTCTTATTTTTTTCTTGCAAAAGAGATGTCAACATTTATCAACTATATCAATCGATAAAATAATAAACATTCAACAAGGATCACTGTATACATATAGGAAGAGGTCAATTTTTCTTGAAAAATACGACACTCTTTGTCCACTTTTCTCTTTTTTGACAAAGACATTTCACTGAAGAGGGTGCCAGAGTCAACAGAAAAAGCAGGTAAAGCAATAGAACTGACTTAAACACAGCGCCCCTAGCGGACAATATAAGAACTGCAAATCTGAAAGAAAATGAAGTTTATTCTTCTTTAATAATGCATATTTATCCCGTGGGCCGGACTGAACCCACTGGCGGGCCGGTTCTGGCCCGCGGGCCGTACGTTTGACACCACTGCTATAGATATTCATGACCGGAGAGCAGTTACAATGAATATTTCCCAATTCTGTTATATATTCTACCCACTCACTGACCACACACACTGTCAAGTTCATGTTTAGTATATAGATTTCTTTCTGCCCATATAAAGTACTGTTCAAATGACTTATATTGCATTTAAAATGTGCCAAACACCCTTCTTTTCTGTTCAACCAGACATTTATAGAGACGTTACAGAGAAAATCAAAGCCGTGTGGTAAATACCGCATGTACAACTCTGTTCCTTGAGGGACAGGGTCAAAAGTCACTGTCGAAAATAGACTTTGATTCAGCCCACGGGGAAAGTCTTTGTTGTCCCACGGATGACCTCACCTGCCCGGCACCGGCTCGGCTTTTCTTTGTTCATTTCGCGTGTCTGCTGATATTGCTCCCGCGGGACAAGGCCCGGAATCCCCCTCCCCCCACTCCCCCGTCCCACATGCGTGTAAGGTAGGATGGCTCTATATATCCTTCCCCCCCTGCCCCGTCCGTATCAGCAGCCGACTGATCTGCTGATTTAATGAAGAGGTCTGCCACCGCGCACAGTCCATTCTGTGTGTGGTCGTATCAGATCGGCGTGAACTGCGTGTGCGGTTAGAGATGGGGGATACATTATGCATATTTAATGGCTTTTATTGGCAATAGACGTTTGTTTTTTTTCGCTCCACATAGAAAGCACTATTAGATTTGGTCCCAAAACGATAACTGATTCGAGTGGACGTCTCCCTCTGAAAAAAGTGAAGCTACCATTAGTACCCGCGGGCCCTCGTTTTAAGCCAGTCTGAGGAAGTCATGTTTGGTCAATTTTGAAACAGATCATTTTAACTTGATTTTCTTCAGAAATGACAAAAATTACAGTGAAAGGAGCATGAGCAACTTACCAAGGTATTTGTGCACAACACTTTTACAACACTGGCTCAGACTGAAGCCTTTTAAACGGGGAGCAGGGATGATCCCGCTGACCTCTCCTCACACGCCACCCGGACCGGACCGCTGCCTCAACACAGCAGAAACCTCCTGCAGTTCTTTTTCAGTACCTGCCCCCTCTTGTGATCAAACAGAATCTATAAAAAACCCTCCTCGTTTTCTCTGCTAACTCCAAAAGTCTGCCAATTGCACGCTGCCTTTCTTTCCCAAGTATGAATTACCCGCGATGATAAGTGTGCTCCGGATCTGGATACCTACGAGCACGTGCTACAAGGTTTGTTTTGCTAACGGTAGCAAAGTAGCGGGTTAGCGCGCGGACGGGCAGCCTGCCGCCACCTGTTCTGCCGCTGTTGTTCAGTGGGAATTTTTTGCGCATTTAATTTTCCGGCGGGACAGAGACGGACCTACGAATACGAAAGAAAATGGAAGAAAGTAAAGCAATGCAAAAAGATAAGGCAAAACATCGACCCATACGAACGCCCTGCAGTGGAATGGCACAGAGACCTGGACCATTTACCTCCACACACATACATGGACATAGTACAATGACCTTGTTTTTGGTGTAAGTTACTACACGATGCAGGAGTTTAAAAGCCTTTGGAAAGTTACGAGACTTTCTGCTGTGGCCGGGTGCAGGACTTGGCCGTCTACAAGCCTCCAGCTGGTGAAAACAACTGGCGAAAGTCACTTCCTTCACATGCGTTTCAGTGTGTTGTCATTACATTGCATTTAGCGGACACTTCTCGACCAAAATGACAAGGTAATTAACTGCGAGTTTCGTAAACACCACATTGTTACGAGACGTTGAATGAACACGCACACGTTTCCAACATGTTTTGACAGGTCAGAGTGAGACTCGCGCTCCTCGATGCTGTGTCCCTTTCGGTAACCTAAAAAAGACGTATCCTATTGATCCTATGTTTTCCATGTCATGTGAGGTATTGGAGCAGTTTTTTTCAACGCAGCAGTGACTTCTAGGCATGGTAAAACAATGCGGAATAGTTAAGAACCGCGTTAAGAACACACGTAAATAATCTGTTTTGCCGCCGGAGTTATACCATGATGGTCGGAGAGGGGAGGGGGCCCTGTGCCGTGACGACAACTCCTCACTCTCAATAGGGACTGTCCCCATGAATTGTTTGGTGCGGAAATGCCCACAATTCTGTGAGAACAGCAAATTGGCCACCACATAGCTCTTATTCAAGTACTTTTACAACCACAGCCATAATTCACTGCCACAAATAATAATAAAAAAAATACTATCGCTGCACTGATACCATGTATGTCTGTAATAGCAACAACACCGAGCCTCGCTTCCCGCCCACGCAGCCTCCCTGCTCGGATCTTTTGTTTCTTTTGAATTCATCGGTGTCAGGGGCGCCCCAGGAGGGAGTGCGTGTGCGAGGGTGTGACGCGCCGACGATCTCACACATATGTTTCCGTGTTCGGCGGTGTCGATCACGAGACGGGGGTTTCCTCTTAGAGCTCCGTCTGCCGTGGCCTCCTTTTGTTTATATGTACGTGGACGAAGGAGACGATGGTAAGATGTGCTCAACATCAGAACTTCTGGAAAGAAAGGTCCCCTGGGTGCTGCACGGTGTCGGACGATGAGTGGAGTTAGCGCGCTAGGCAAACTTTGGGCCCGATCGTTGGCGTCAAGAGGTTTTGTTAAAGCAGATAGTTAGTGTTAAGAAATAAAAGAGGACTTGCATAGGTGCAAAATATGGGACCAAATGTAAGAACACCGGCATGATGCGGTGCAGACTCTCCTTCATGTGTAGCCGGCGAGCCTCTAGCTTCAAACTGCACCCCCAGCTGTCCCAGTCAAATATGTCGCATTTTCTAAACAATATTTCTCTATGTAGCTTCCGCCAGTGCAATAACACTAAAAGCAAAGCTAACACGCCCCCACCCCGCCAAAAAAACAAAACAAAACCAAAAAACAGCTACTAGAGTCATTCAGCCGGGGGAGGGGTCTCTACCCAGCCCCGGATGATGCTGTTTGACAAGGCACATGCAAACTCAGGGCTCCCACGACACTATCTGAACTTTAAGCACAGTGTATGGGACGTTTTGTGAAAATCCGAAAATTGCAGGCAGGCTACAATTCTGTCTGCTACGTATACACAGTAAAAAAAAAGTAGTATCTTGATATTACTCCTATGATAGTAATAATGAATTCAGCCAGGAAATAAACATTCAAATCCCTTTTTACAGATTGCATTATTGTGAACGGTTAAAGGAGCATTTTAAGCCCCTCACAACAATATCACATGAAAGTATCTGTGCCAACATGCAGATTAAAATGGCCTAATCCGGTGCTCAATCCCACTTTGCCCCTACCAATCACTAAGTAAACATAGTATCGCAGTAATAGTATGTAGCCCAACATAGGGGATGATGCTGTATATATAAACAAACTCTACAGTTATATGCCATGACGTTTTCCTGGATGTCCTTGCCACAACCTCGAGGACATCAACACCCCCCTCCTGGACCCGCTGCAGTTTACCAACAGAGCCAACAGGTCTGTGGATGACGCAGTCAGTCTGGCCCTCCACTTCACCCTGGAGCATCTGGACTCACCAGGAACCTACCCCATGGTCCTGTTTGTGGACTTCAGCGCTGCCTTCAACACCATCCTCCCTGGACTGCTATACGAGACAAGCTCTACCAGCTTGGCCGGGATGAATGATGTGAGTGAGTGGTTGGTGATGGTCGGAGGGGCCGATGGCGCAGATTGGCTGCCTCGCTTCCGTCAGTCTACCCCAGGGCAGCTGTGGCTACAATAGTAGCTTACCACCACCAAGTATGGAGTGAATGAATAGTGCAATGTAAAGCGTCTTTGAGTGTCCAGAAAAGCGCTATATAAAACTGATGCATTATTATTATTATTATTACCAGCTCAGCGCGCCCCACTTCCTCTGCAGGTGGATCACTGACTTCCTGACGGACCGGAGACAGCACGGGCGGCTGGGGAAGATCGTCCCGGACACTCAGACTACAAACACTGGAACTTCTCAGGGCAGTGTACTTTCCCCCTGGCTCTTCTCCCTGTACACAAACTGCTGCACCTCCAGCCACCAGTCCGTTAAACTGATCAAGTTTGCGGACGACACCACCCTCATCGGGCTCATCTCGGACGGTGATGAGTCCGCCTACAGGAGAGAGGTGGAACGGCTGGCATCCTGGTGCAGCCACAACAACCTGGAGCTGAACGCCCAGATGATAGTGGAGATGATCGTGGACTTCAGAAAAGACACAGCCCCACCGTCCCACCTCGCCCTGACAGATTCTCCAACCCCCATCAACATCGTGGACTCCTTCCGTTTCCGGGGCACCACCATCACCCAGGACCTCAAATGGGAGCCGACCATCAGCTCCCTCATCAAGAAGGCCCAGTAGAGGATGTTCTTCCTGCTGAGGAAACTTAAGCTGCCGACCAAGATGCTGGTGCAGTTCTACACGGCCATCATCGAGTCCATCCTCACCGCCTCCATCACTGTGTGGTCCATCCTCACCTCCTCCATCACCGTGTGGTTCCCCGGCGCTACAGAACGGGACAAGCACCGACTGCAGCGCATTGTGCGTGCTGCAGAGAAGGTGATTGGCTGTGAGCTCCATCTCCCCAGGACCTGTTTAACTCCAGGACCCGGAGGTGTGTGGGTCGGATCACAGCTGACCCTTCTCACCCTGGACACGGACTATTCATCCCTCTCCCCTCAGGCAGGAGGCTACGGTCCATCCAGAACCCTAAATCTTGCCACTTGAACAGTTTTTTCCCCTCCGCCATCAGACTCATGAACGATAACAAGATCCAATAACTCTTATCAGACTCATGAATGTAATCTGCTCTGTTGCTCCGTGTGGTGTGTCCACACTTCCGCTGCTACCACTTAATACACCAACACATTTGTGAATACAATCCCTCTGTTGTTCTATGTCAATTGTTGTCGTCTTATCAAATTTTACTTTTTATTGATTTATTAATTTAATGTAATATACTTTATGCATATATTGCCTGATAGTTTTAAAGTTTGTATAGCATATTTTCATCTAAATTCTGTGTTATATGTTTTATTTTGCACCATTATACCGAGAAAAAAATCCTAGTTTGTGAACCTGTTCTCAAACAATGGCAACAAATACTATTCTGATTCTTAAATGGAAAGATTAAACCAGTGCTAAACCAAGACAAAACCCAAGCCTTGACAAACCAGGACCTAATCGGGACCAACCTAGGACTGCATAAGGATTGACTAAACCAGTACCTCATAAGCGACTAAAGTAGGACTAAACCAGAAGACCCTATGACTAAATCTGAATTTAAAAGATAAACCGAAATAATCTGGAACAGGGATAATTCAGGAACTAAACCGGAATCTCGATAAGACCAGGGCTGAGCCAAGACCAAACCACAATCTATATTAAGATCAAACCAGAAGGTATAATGGGATTTCGCAGGAATAAACCAGAAACAAAACCTACCAAATCCAGAACTAAACCAGGACCGAAGCACAATCTGGGCCAGGAGTAAACCAACAGAAACAATAAAGGTATAAACCCCAATGGGGACTGACTAACAAGAACACAAAGAACCTCCGTATTCAGTATACGAATGTTTAAGGGCTGCAGGATGTAGCTGACCTTTGGCTCTGCTCTCGTGGTGCAGAGATCTACAGTATGTGCTTGGATGGATTACTGGAAAGCTCTGACCCACATTTCCACTGGCAATGCCCGCATAATGACTCTGCACTATACAACCCACTCATAACAACGTATGGGGAATGCATTGAGACTTTGCCTTTGCATTCGTTTCATCAGCCCTTTAATGCGTTCCTATGTTTCCCCGTTTCTAAAGCCGGGGAGGGCAGCACAGACTTGTCCTCCCACCAAGGTTTTGGGGATTAGCGATCCTTCCACATCCCGACCCCCAATCCTAATCTTAACCCCAACTCCGGGGAGAAAACGGAGATGATACACCGAGCTATGCAGCTAGGGAACATAGGTACCTCTAGCATTTCGAGGTGCTGCTGTTACCAGATGGTCCATGATGCTAGTTTCATGCATGCATGTTTGGGTAATCATGCATATTAGTCAAAACCAGGACGGACGGAGATTAGTCCAGGAATAAGGCCTGTCTGAACCAGGAATAAATGTCAGTGTTACCTGACCACATTTCTCAAAATAGTCAAAAGGGCAGGGTTAAAAAGTTGCACGCGGCTCTAAAATCATATCTATTTATAAAGTATTTAGACAACGCACATTTCTGTAGTTGCACCAGTTTTAGCAATAAAGCACATTTTCCACTATAATCTGGTCAAGGACGCAAAGGGCAGCAGCAGACAAAAACAAAACAAAAAACCTTCTCAGATCATGGGGGGCAGCAGGACTTATGGTAATGAATTTTGGACCTGATGACTCCCAGCTCTGCCCTATAGCCCAGAACAACAGCTTGTGCAGTGGGCGGGGTTATGCCAGCCTTGACAAAATGTGTGCGCATGTCTTTTTCTGCCGTGCGTTTGACGACGAGAGAAGCTTTCGGAAGATCAAAGCGGAACGCCCGTCACATCAGTCTAGTCGACGACGCTTGAACAACTCTTCTATGGATGGATGACCTTTCTTGGATGACCGAGATCTAGCGCACACATTTATTTAAGCAATATAATGTGAAAGACAAAGGATATAATGTACAAAAGGACCGTTACGAATCAAACTGTAGGATCCTTACCTTTTCACCTCTTTCTAACCAGACAAAAGACCTCTCCGTGACTTCTCCCCTACACTTCTAAACTCCCCCTGTATCAAAGCGGCTCTCCCCGGCTCAGCTCAACACGCCTGTACTCTTTGTAGGGCTCAGCACTTTGATCTACTGCAGTTTCCTTCGGTACGGAGCCGGCGCAGGGGGACCTAATGAGATTTGTGTAGCCTCGGGGAATGAACCGTTTAAAAAAAACCTTTTGCTTTTTGTTTTTCCAGTGTGGAGCTCCACGCTCATTCTGCATGAGCAAAAATCGAGAAAACGTGGTTTACTTATCAACGCAGCCTCGTATGTTTTATCCCCAAAAGTTGGTAATGCTTTTTGTCCCGTTTTTTTGTTTGTATTTACAACAAAGGATGGATAAGAGTGGTTTAGCATCTGTTTCAGGGGTTTCAGCATCTTTCCTCAATATTTTGGCAGTATTTGTTTTGAAATTGCCGGTAGTTGTTTTGTTGTTGCCAAGATATGGCCTTGAATCAAGATCCAAGTGCTATTCGTTGAGCTATTTCTTTTATGTTTAATGTAAAATGGCACACCAGAATTAATAATAATATATTTTTTATACTTACCTCTTTGCTAAGGTTACTTGTATCTTGGCCACAATAATACAGGTGAAACTCAGAAAATTAAAATATCATGAAAAATATCATTTATTTCTGTAATTCAACTTAAAATGTGAAACTAATATATGATATAGACATGACATGCAAAGGGACATATGTCAAGCCTTTGTTTGTTTTAATGTGGATGATTTTGGCTCACAGCTTGTAAAAACCCCAAATTTAAAATCTCAGAAAGAATATTGGGAAGAGGGACTGTATTGTAGCTCAACCCCGTTTTTTAAAACTTTCTATGGATCTCTTAGAGACGAGCTTTTACACATGATGAATTGCTCCCTTCAGACGGGGGTCTTCCCTGCTGCCTTTAAGGGGGCGGTGGTGAGGCCTCTGCTGAAGAAGAGCAATTTGGACCGTAATGATTTTAACAACTTTAGACCGGTATCCAACTTACCATTTTTAAGCAAAATCTTAGAAAAACTTGTTTTTACCCAACTTAGCGACTTTATAAATGCACATGACGTACTTGAGAAATTTCAGTCTGGCTTTAGGGTAAACCACAGCACCGAGACAGCCCTTTTAAAGATTTTAAACGATTTTAGATTAAATTATGATTCCAAAAGGTTGACAGTGTTGGTTCTACTGGATCTGAGCGCTGCCTTTGATACAGTCGACCATACTATTCTTTTAACTCGTTTAAAACACATCGGCCTCTCTGGTGCTGTCCACAAATGGTTTACATCCTACCTCACAGACAGGACATTCATGGTGAGTGTGGATACCTGCTCCTCCAAGGTCCATAATATTACATGTGGTGTGCCTCAAGGTTCGATTTTAGGCCCAGTGCTTTTTAACCTGTATATGCTCCCTCTTGGTGATGTCATCAGGAGACATGGAGTCAACTTTCATAGTTACGCTGACGATACACAGTTGTACATCTCCATGTCTCCTGAGGACACCAGGCCAATGGATGCACTTTTTAACTGCATTTTAGATATCAAATCCTGGATGGCAGAAAACTTTCTCCAGCTTAACCAGGACAAAACTGAAGTTTTAGTCATCGGTCCTCAGGCCCAGAGAGAGAAACTTTTACCCAAACTACAGTCATTGTCTTTTAATCCTTCCTCACAGGTGAAGAACCTGGGTGTGATTTTTGACTCTGAGCTGACTTTAATTCCACACATTAAGAATATCACAAAGATAGGTTTTTACCATCTAAAGAACATAGCCAGAGTCCGCCCCATTCTCTCTCGGGCCAACACGGAGACGCTAATGCATGCTTTTATCACCAGTCGTATCGACTACTGTAATGCCCTGCTTTCTGGTCTTCCCAAAAAGAGTATCTCAGGTTTACAACTTTTACAAAATTCAGCAGCTCGTGTCCTGACGAAGACCAGGAGGCGGGACCACATTACACCGGTTTTAGAGTCACTGCATTGGCTCCCCGTGTGTTTCAGGATCCATTTTAAAGTTCTTTTAATGGTTTTTAAATGTCTTAATGGTCTTGGTCCTTCTTATCTTTCAGAATTGATTTTACCATATGAGCCTTCGCGGTCCCTTCGCTCCTCTGGCAGGGGTCTCCTAGTTATTCCTAAAGTCAACAGAAAGACTCACGGCGAGGCGTCTTTCCAATACTATGGCCCTCGCCTCTGGAACGACCTGCCAGAGGAGCTCAGGACCGCAGAGAACGTTCATGTTTTTAAGAGCAGGCTCAAGACCCACCTTTTTAGTTTAGCTTTTAATTAATATTTACTTATATTAACCTTATTTACCGGTTTTAGTTCTATTATTTCTTTATTTTCCCTCTTTTATCCTGTGCTATTTCACGCACAGTTTTAGCTGTTTTTAATGTATCTCTTATTAAATATTTATTTATTTATTTTTATTTATTTTATTCATTTATTTTTTATGTTCTCCTAGTGGTTCCTCTGAGGGAGCCCTCTGCCCCGGGAGTGCTGGTTGGCTGTGGCCGTGCGGGCGCTCTCCTGGGGGTGCCTGGATGGAGGTAGGACGTCTCTCCTACACCTACTCCGGGCCCCCTGGGTTGGCGCTCTGTGGCTGTGGGCGATGGGCTGCTCCTGGTGCAGACGGCTCCTTGGATGATGTTTCCTCTTTCGGTCCATCTGTACCCAGCCTTACGTACTCAACTCTATGTCCATTTTTATTTAAGACTTTTAACTGCTGGGCTGTCTGTACGTCTGTGTGTCTGTGTGTGCGGGTGGTGGGTGGTGGGGTTGTAGTTATTTATGTATATTTACTGGTGGGGACGATTTTTATTATTTTTAATGATTTTTAAGCACTGTAAAGCACTTTGTGTTACATTTTGTATGAAAAGCGCTCTATAAATAAAGTTTGATTTGATTTGATTTGAAGTGCCAGCCTTTTATCAGCTAATTCATCTAATTTTAATTCTCTCAGAGGTTCAGTAGAATTCACAGAGAACGGAGAAGCAACACACATCAGAAGTAATCTCAGAGGTGCAGATGTTGCATAAACCAAAAAACTGCATCGCACACTGAAGTAGCCGATGTCCAATTTTTAATCATGGATGATGATAACGTTTCGGCATTAGCCTTCATCAGATCATTCTTTTTTCATCTCATACACTGGAAAAAAAGGATGATCTGATGAGGGCTAATGCCGAAAGGTTATTATCATCCTTGATTAAAAATTGGACATCAGTAGAATTCAACATCATGCTGACCTGACAGTTGTGCAGAAAACCATCATTGACACCCTCCATAAGGAGGGAAAGGCTCAAAAGGTAATAGCACAAGAAGTTGGATGTTCTCAAAGTGCTGTGTCAACGCACATTAATAGAAAGTTAAGTGGAAGGAGAAGTGTGGAAGAAAAAGGTGCACAAGCCGCAGGGATGAGCGCAGTCTGGACTGAGGCTGGAGTGCATCAAGAGCCTCCACACACAGACCTGGACATGGGCTTCAGATGTCAGATTCCTCTGGTTGAAGCATCCTGGTCTTCACCTCAGCAGTGCCACAGGCTGAGAGCATCTCAGCAACCGCATTAAGGCCGTCATTCAAGTAAAAGGCCCAAACCAAGCACTAATTACATATGCATGATTATTTTTATTTTTTTATTGATTTCTTGTAATATTCCAATCTTCTGAGATTTTGGGTTTTTTACAAGCTGTAAGCCAAAATGATCAAAATTAAAACAAAGGCTTGACATATGTCACTTTGCATGCCATGAGTCTCTATCATATATTAGTTTCACATTTTAAAACTTTTTCACAATATTCTGATTTTCCGAGTTACACCTGTAGACAATGGAACAATGGAATGTTAGTCAATCATGATGTGCCAAACATGGTAATATATTTGGGTTACTTCTTTTCACACCATTGGTTTTGAACTTCAGAAGCCCCTTATGAGAGACCAACAGGCCCGGTTAGAACCATGAGGCCGTCCTTCTGTGGACCCACCACCTGCAGGGGGCGCCATAGGGGCTGGTGCAATGTGATCTGGGCAGCTCCAACAGCTGCCCCCACGACCCGGCAACGGACAAGTGGGAGAAAATGGATGGATGGATGGGTTTTGAACTGGTTACTCTCGAGTCTTGAGTTTGATTTGTGATACAGGTTGTGCCTGAATGGCAGCGTGTCAAAATTCACTTCAGGAAACAAAATTCCCATCCATTCATGTGGAACTGTAACACAATACTCCCTTCGCACGTATAGCCCAGATTAGCTGTATATGATCTGCAGCTCTCCTGACTCACCAGCAACCCAAAGGTTCTCCTCAAAACAGTCACTCAAGTCAAGTCACATCGGATCAGCACAAAAGAGACACCCTACAACTACGGCAAACGTAGAGCATGACGGTGATTTGACGCGATAGCTGAGATTTGCTGACCCAATTGCCGGGGACACAATGAAAAATAAAAAATAAATAAATAAAAAAGACTTCCAACAAGCAGTCAAGCAGCATCAAACACTTGTTTTTCTCTCTCTCTTGTTTATTTTTTTCAAAGCAACATACCACATGTGAAGGATGCAATCTAATGTGCAGGTCTATAATCACAATACCAAGCAATGGAATTTGGGATCACGATTATCTTGGCCAAAATAATTGCGATTAACGATATTATCACGATATTTGCCTATGGTTTTCAAAAAAAATAAAATAACTGAAACTGTGGGAAAAGATGGCGATCGGGCAACTATTAAATATTCCTCTTCATTGTCTGCTGTAAATGTCATATTGAGTGGGACTTGAAGTAAGAAAATGCTATTCCTACAGTGGAGAGAAGAATGGATGAGGAACTAACCTACTGAAATCTAAAAACACTGCTGACTTTAATCTCCATGGAGACGCAATGAAAAAATGTGGCGATCCATCAATTATTTGTTTAACTATATTGTTGTTTGTCGTGCCATCCCCAATGGTAAGCCCAGTTACCAGCATGATTGGCTGTAAATGACTTGTTTTAGGCTGCACGAGGGCAGGAGAGCTGGTAGAAACATCTAGAGTCACCAATTTTATTTCTCATTTTCCCATGCGTCTTTTTTTTTTATAGAAGTAAAACTAAAAGATGTGACGACGCCCCTTATTTACAGCAGCATCCAGAGCTGCGAGAAAAAAGCATCCCAACACACAACAGGGTTAAAAACTGTATAATGGTATTTGCTCGATTCATAGCCGCCTTGCCACCTGTCTGACTTATTACATCTGTGCTATAAAGAGTAAGACGGTTTGGTAATGATCGATCGAGAGTTGATTTTCCTTAGAACTGACCTGGACTAATGACATCATCCGGTCACATCGTGTAAACATTACATTTCGTTAACATTTTGATACTTTTAATATCTTACCTTTAATATCTTATTTTTCATTATTACTATTTACAGTCCCCTCTCTTGAGAGCTAATGCCGCTAAGTGAATTTCTCCACTGTGAGATCAATAAAGCTCCATCTCATCGTATCCCTCATCTCACCGTGGGCTGTGGACCCGCAGCAAACCCGGCATTTGAATTTCTTAAACTGAGACGTTCAAAATGGCGGCGGCTGTTGACAGTCCTCCGTGCTTCTCCACTTTCTGAAAAGCAAATGATAAGGTCACGCACACATTTTGCAGATTGGTCTCCTCTCCGCCCGGTACTTCCGCCTTGAAATGAAATCTCTTCGGGGCCGTATCCAACGCTCTTACTCTGTATTACATAGATTGCATTGAGTAAGTCAGGCGGCTCGCCAGGCAGGTGGGCACCAATGGGACCGAATCAACGTACTTGTACAAAAAGCACATTATTCTCTACGCACGGATACAATTTTCCATTTCTGAAAGCCAGCCTCCTCTGCCTACAACGGGAGAGACAGGAAAATACGTTCCGCACCCTTTTGTGGTTAAACAAGTCTCGGTGCCTTTGCAGAATGAGATTGGAAAGCTTTTTGAAAACTACAAAAGCCAGCAATATCGGAGAAGCCGGAAGGAGGAGGTGATGCATGGATCTGCCAGCAGGAACGCGTGCCTTAGGAGGAAAAGTCATTTCAAGGCAAGAGTTGGGTTCAGCCAGCGATAATACCATAGTTACTTTAAGAAATCAACTGCAGTATACACACAGGGTTTCTGACTTTTCTTTTGAAATGACTCTGTGTTCTTTGGTCTGGTTTTATAGACATAGAAGAAAGTAAAAGATGCGTATTTAAGTTTTCAAATTAATGGAGTGGTTTGGCTGGAAAGCAAAATCTAAACAATGTGTTCAACTTGATAAGTGTGAAACTTAGTGTGAAACTGTCGTGAAACGTTTTGATTTGATTAGATTTGATGATATTCAAGTCACGAAGGAGTTGAGGTTTTCTACTTTACTCTAATTTGACACACAAAAGATACACGAAAATTGAAAAAAAGATAAATCAATCAAATAATATGTTTGAGAATATTCTCTATGAAAACGATACAAAAAGTGTGTAAACTGTACATGGGAATATAAAAATACTTGTATTACATTGATTTGTGTTAGACAGTTGTGTAGTGCTGAAGGATCTCAGTCCCTTGGCCGTCTACTCCATTTCTTGTCATCAGTGTAAAAGGGGCATGTATTATTCACCTTATTCCACCCCGCCCACTTTTGCCTCTTTGTGCCATGGATCGGCACTTCGGGGCCTGGCCAAGGAAGTTGAATTTCGACCAGTCGGAGAGCGGGGGAGGCGGGCGTTGTAGGCGACGTCAAGCGTTTGATCGCTCGCTCCGCTCACTCGGGCGCATTACGCACTTCACGACCGAACGCTGGCGATGGGGTAAAAAAAAAATCAGATCCAAACTTTGAAAGGAGTTCACCCGTCCCACCCTGGAAACGGAGTTCAATCGTGAAGATCCGGACCCTCTGCACGAAATGAATACGAGGGTATGGCGAGACCAGGCCAGAACTTCCTTAGTCTTACTGTGGAGCGCAAAGTCCAAATATGATGCACCGTAGATTGATTTGTGTAAAATACCCAACAGTGACAGTCAACATTGCACGGTTTCTCTGCACGGGAACTGTATCATGCTCCTTTTCACCCATGTTACACTCATACTAATGTAAAACCACACAGTAAAAAAACATTAACGCATGCAAATAAATCTTGTTCTTGGTTGGTCGATTGCACAGTTGATATATTTAACTTTTCTCTTCAATATAGATCGTAGACATATAAATACCAAGCATTCAAAGCTACACTTTCTGACAATAGCTTTACCAAGCACGCGCTCATGAATGAATGACTCCGAGCGTGACTTGCACAATTTCCCGACAACACATCCACCGGCATTACAATGACCACACTGTCTGAGTGGAAACACGCTGCCGAGATGCCAGCAGTTAACAACGTCCCCTCTGTGTGTGGACAGACCGAGCTGTTTATAACTCTCTACCGCCGAATCTCACCACACCCAGTCCATGTCGCGCACAGCTTGCCATAGTGGAAATCCAGCGAGGGGCCCACAACGAATGGCTCTCTTTTTTGAAAAGGAAGAGAAGTTGCATAATGCGAACAGCGCTGACAGCCTGGGAATTAAACACAGCGCCAGGAACAAGTTGGAAAGACCTAGTTCCAGCTCGTGTGGGAAGAGATTATTCACAAGAACTGTTGAAAGTCTTGACAGCAAAATCGGTCTTACAAATATGCTTACATGCTTTGTCTGGTGTTGAATGATTCTGTGATCCAAAACGGCTTACTCAAGGCTTCCCATTCTTGGCTTTCTTTTCTGACGTGCGTCGCAAAAGTTTCTGCGTTTTCCTTTAAGACCGTCCCTCCCTCGCTTCCCATGATAAACAATCGGCAACGCCGCTCCAGCTCCGTGGACGCAACAAGCCGTAAGGAATCGGCAAAGGTGTCATGTAGATGCTGTGGAGCTTGTATGGTTTCCCTGCATGTGTCCGGCTGGGGTTCCTCTTGACAGTTCCCCCCTTCAACCTGTGACACCACAAGGACAATATTCTGCCGTTGCAACCAGAGCCGCCTTATCCAACGGGCTAGCAGGGGCTGGAGCCCAGGGGCCTACCATAGTCAAGGGCCTTTCAGACTTAAGAAAAAAGAAAAGGTGATTTGTTGATTTTTATGTCGATCTCTTCCCTTTGCGGCATGACTAACCGTATGCGATGATTGCGCTGCTTTCCTATGTGTGTACTTGGAGTAGGCCCGCCCTAACCCTAACCTATTCACTATTTTGTGACGGAGACTTCTTAGTGAGAGACAGAAATGTTGGGGAAGTAAAAGTTTGAAAGCGGTGCACAGAAGAGAAAGTCGCAAAAGGAGAACGAGTGTCGTGATAAAGAGCTCATGAGCTATATGCCGAAGCTAACGGGCTTTTTTAAATCAACAAGCTCAACCAGAGGTGGAACCGGCGCCACAGACGCAGGCAGCTCCACAAGCCGCTGCAGCCGGTGCCTCTGACGCTGGAGGCGCAGCCGAGTGTTGGCTCTCAGTCCGGTGAGGAGGAGCCGCTGGAGGAGGTGTCACTGCCTTCCCCGTAGCCAACCCCAGCCTTCAACCACCCGCTATGCTGCTGTTATACGAGTCGGGGGGGTGGGGGAGCCGACACTCCTCCTGCTGTAGGAGGAGGAGGGGAAGAGGACTCGAACATTGTGGACCCTTTTAACACAGACCCTGCTCAATGAGCCTGCCATTGTGGCAGAAAAGGTACATGCATAATGGGCCAAAAAGGGACCAGAAGGCTGTTAAAATAAGGATGTTGCTCCTTTTCAAAACTGTCCTTGGTAAAATCTCGTCCTGGTCACATATGCTCCAAGAGAGACTTAGTGGTTTGGACTTTACAGACATAATTAAAGACTTCTCAGAAAGTCAAGAAGAAGACCCTTTTAGGATATATGGCTATGCTAATTTTTGAAGCATGTTTTCTGCTTATTGTTTGCAAGAGACAGTCTGTTTTAGTTGTAGTTTTTTTGCATTAAAGATGGAGATTTTGATACATATTGCAAGATGTCATTTAACATTTATTTTGATACATTTTGTGGGATTTAGGGTTATAGGTTATAGGTTAGAGTTAGGGTTAGGGCTGAGTGGGGGGCCTATGGGTACATTAAGGTGGGCCTGGTTGCAGTGCAGCTCGCAATCACTAGTCTATGTCTCCAGCATGTCCCAGAGCCTCTTACCATCGTCTGTTCTGTCATTCCACATCATTCCATCGACTTTTCTCTCATTTCACCCTCGTAATTAGCCTGTCTGTGTTCGTCTAAAGATCTTTTTGTCAGAGTCTAACTTTGCTCTTTTGGGAGTTGGCGAGCTCTTGACCCCCGACTGGCAAGGCCTTTTGTCTCATTGTCTGCAGTGTCAAAGCCTCAGCCCGTTGAACTATTAGGACACGCCATCTAATTGCGCACTCTATCCATCTGTCCATCAGACCTCTGTATGAGCGCGACTGCGTGTGTCAATACACCAGTCTATGGGTTGAAAAGATGCCGCACTCGAGTCCGTTACTTGAAAGCAAGGTTTTTTTGCGTCGCCATCGAGTAGGTGCATGATCCCCGTGAATCAAAGTAGGTTTCCACTCGGCACTCTGCAGTCTCTCCTTTGGGCACTCTGGTTTCTCCTTTCAACCCAAAACATGCAATGTATGGGCTAATCCTTCAGCTTGTTTTAAAAGGGGACATTTTTAGCTTTTAGCACGGTTCCTTCAGAAGCCCCTTATGAGAGACCAACAGGCCCGGTTAGAATCGTGAGGCCGTCCTTCTGTGGACCCACCACCTGCAGGAGGAGCCATAGGGGCTGGTGCAATGTGATTTGGGCCGATCCAACAGCTGCCCCCACGACCCGGCAACGGACAAGTGGAAGATGGATGGATGGATGGACGGTTCCTTTATCAATAACGTAACTGTAGTTGTGTTTGGATTCATTCAAAAGGTTTACATTGGTGGTTTCTTCTTCTACTACATTCTTTATTGTTTTTTTTTTAACCAGGAAAGTTCATTGCGCTACTTTGCCACATAACATAAAGCACCCTGATGTGCATTTCCTGAATTAATATTCTTTTCCATAATAGACAGAATCCGAAAGTGTCAATTCCAAAGCCCACTAATCATTCCCAAACCTGCAATGAAACCAAGTTCATCCGTGTGCCGGGCCCCGGGCAGCACAGAGCGGGACAAGAACAGACTGGACGTGCATCGTAAATTTCCTGCTTTTCTTTAAGATCGTCCCCCCCCCCCCTCACTTACCATGATAAACAATCTGCAATGCCTGCAAAACTATGTGCAATAATCTCTGTTATTGCATAGAGATTATTTATTTATTTTATTAAAATACACGACCAAGTTTGGACAAAAACGAGACCGATTGAAAACTTCCAAAAGTGTGTGGACTAGAGGCGGATTTTCTTCGCCACCACTTTGCCATCTCCCAACCAGATGAGCTTTGATATGTTTTTTAACAGACCCCTTCTGGTGGGGCGGGTCCTCACCGGTGGCTGTCCTCGCCCTGGCACATGGCGTTTCATTGGAGCCAATCAAAGCCCTTTATCGTGCCCGTGCAGGCGTTAGCTCCGGCCCCTGTGGTGAGTGCTAAACCAGGCCCTCTGCTCAGATTCACTCTCATTTATTTGTCCACAGGAGGCTGAAGGCTGGTGATGCACAGGCTCTCGTGTGACCGTCGGGGATCTTCACTGTTTTTCTCAAGACCCGAATAAGATATACAAGATCTTTATTGTCTGATTTTTATTTTTTTTATCTTTATTCGCGAGTGCGACCTGAGGGGAGCAGTCTGCCTGAGCCGGTGATTTTGGTGGCCCGTTTTAAACCAAGTGGGATTATGTTCAATGTGTGGGAAGACGACCCAGGAAAATCGATGTGCCAAGAGGACACCGTTTTCCGACATCGCTTAGTAAGTTACAGAATAATAGTCATACTTTGAAAAAAATATATTATATTATTTATAATTATACCGTATATTTTTGTATTTAATTGGCACCATCATGAGGTCTTTTTTTTTTTTAAACTATTAACTCCGTACTATTAACTCAATAACCATTTATTTTCTGATGTATAACAGCAGAGGCACTAAAGTTGTCCAAGATACATACAGCCAGTCTGCTGTGTGTGCAGAATAATGTGACCACATTAAATGCTTTAATAAGAAAAGTTGCATACAAATTTATGATGAGGCTCATGGACTCATGGAAAATTAAATTATAAATGTACAGTATTTAAGATGGTCTGCCCCTCAGTCTGCGTGTTCTCACGGATCTGCCCCTTTTTAAATCCATATTAAAGACTCATTTTTTTTTCAAACACCTAGATTTTTACTAAATTATGTCCAAGATGTAAACATGTTGTGTTTTAATAGTTTTATCCCTTCCTGTGAAGCACTTTGGTCCTCCTGGTGTCGTTGTAAAGTGCTGAAGAAATAAAACTCCAAAGTAAAAAAACACGTCCCAAGCACACCATCATTTTTCTGTCAGTCTCTGCATCTACAGAAGAGATCCCTGCATATTATTATTCCCCCCCCCCCCCCACCCCAATGCCGAGCTCCTACTGTCCTCGCGCCAATTACACTGTAAAGCAGGCAGGCCCAGCCGTACCTGCCCGTCATCAGAGAAGCACCAGCTAACCCCGGACAGCGCTGCCAACCAACCCCTTCCCGCCAGACAGCGTGTTATGGAGATGAGCGGAGAGACTGACAGACTGCGAGGCAAGAAAAGGAGGAGTTGAGTGAGTCCGGGGGCTTCCTGAAGGCGGCAATCGACATACACCGGGATTACAGGCGGGTGTAAACTAGTGATTGACTGGCGGAGAGGTGGGAGAGGGAGCGTCTGGGGAGGATTTGGAGGAATTCCTAAATCAATTGTGTTTTGTGTTTCGGGATTCAAACCAGAATGCGTAAATAAATCACTTTCCTTTGCAAAAAGTTACCCCCACTCTCATACACAACACAATATTTTCTTTGTGTTTATGTCAAAAGATCTGTAATAGCTTCAGCATGGGTGGCAGAAAATCATTCATCAATCTACCTCCGCCGTCCACGCGTCTGATCATCCCCGCTATTCCAGCTAGCGTTCACAGTTGTGGGCAAGACGCTTCACTGATCTTGCGATATTGAATATCTGACCGGCTTGCTTTATAGCGGTAGGCAAATTAAGTGTCAGCAACTTGTCCACCCCAATGAAAAAAATGAAATAACTTTGAATGCCTTTCGCCTCATCCGATAATGGAAGCAAAAGGAAGATGAGGGCAAGACATTGTGGAATTCACAGAAAAAACCTGGAAGTGTGTTGATGATAGCGGCCATGAAAGTCAACGCAACCAGTTGTAAGTAAGTACGTAAGTAAGTAAGTGCTTTATTGTCATTGTACAACTGTACAATGAAATAGTGTTCAGGTGTTAGTCCTGAGCTGCTGCGGTTGTGCCAACCTGACCCGCATGACCTTGGAGGTCGGGGAAACTGTAGCACTCGGAAGAACCCTGGCTGGCTGGCTGCCCTCTGTCTCCTCTGATCCTCTGAAATGGTGCCGCGCCTCCTGGGTTTGTCCCTGTTTCAGAGCGTGGTGTCCTGCACTGGTCAGCTCGACCTCCTCCTTCCTCTTCCACCCTCCGCTGCTGCTGCTTCACAACAGTCTTTGACCATCTCTTGTTTGTCCTTTTTTGTTTCCTGTAGCTCCTCTTGTGATGCCTCCTCTGTGCTGCAGCTGTGGGGGCTCTTCAGTGTCTCAGAAGGAGAAATGTGTAGGCTAAAACTAAAACCTCGACGCCAAGACAAGAACAGGGCCGTTGCGCGGCTTAGGCAGGGCCGTGTACGGAATATTGTTTCGGGCACGATTCCTATTTGCTGACCTGCGATCGGAGATCCCGAGTATCGAGCACGAACACGGCACAAAAAAATTCACGAGAAATAAAAAAGCAACCCGTCTATTTAAGTCTATTTTAGTCTAGTTTATTTATATTCTCACAAAGAGAAGTTCACAGGTTCGATTTCCACACTTAATGGGCCCTGTGTGTGTGAAGTTTGAATATTCTTCTTGTGTACGGGTTGAAATTTAAAGGAAGCGAGGGTCAAGGGTTCAAGCTTTCATTTAATGCAGGTCTGACTCTTGTGGGTTTTTTTCTGTTGATGAGCCGTGGACTGATGTAACAGCCTACACTCACCTACACTTCCCATGTGCTTGTCTAATTCATTATTTATCAGTTTCATGTTTTGATTTCAAATCAGCCTTACTATTTTCATTACCCACTTCTCTCGACAGCAGGAGGCACGAGGTCAAATTTCCCTCCGCCACTTTACCTAACCGGGATATTGACAAATCTGTCAATGACGCACCAATGAATCCATACGCCCAGTTAACCCGTGAGCAACATCAGCCTCACAAGGTGCCAGGCTTCCAACGTTCACACATTCACAAGGCAGTAAAAACAGATATGGGACTAAGTGATCGACACGGTGTTCCATTAACTTCGACATAACAACACAGGCTGCTATTGGCAGGGGGCTCATCCTCGCACTTTATGGACTCGGTTTAATTCGTCCTTCTGCCAGACACATTTCCGCAGCAGATTGCCCATCATACGCTCCAGCATGTCCGTCACCGCCCGGGCTTTCGCACACCGCCTCCTCTCAGATACCAACCTGTTCGCATACGGATAAAAGTGGGGATATACACGGTTTGGTAAACAGCATCTGCAAGTCTTCAATGTTCGGTGATCATTTTCAGAAGAATGACGGCGATAGTTTAACTGTCTAAATCCGGCTAAAAAGTGAATTTGTCGCAGTTGTTTCCCTTCAAACGCATCACTATTTGGATAACTTAAAATGCCCTTTTTCTGACTTTATCTACCGATCCTATTGAAAATCCATTACGAGTTGAACCCCAGTCATGAATGAACAAATGATCACATTTGGCTGCTCCCTTCTTCACCAGATGCCCTTCCTGCGACTGGAAAATAAAGCAATAGAGCGAGGAACTGCCTTTCTTATAGCTTTCTATGCAGGATTCAAATCGGCAACCTCGTAGAGCCGCATTGTGTAATAACAGTTCAAAATGTAATACAATGTTCCCTTCCATATGTAATTCCATATCTAAATATATAATGCAATATAAAGCTTTTCCTCATTTATAAACGGCTTTTTTTGTTCGGTCAATGAATACGTTCAGACTCAATTATATAAACGTGTCCAAACCGTTTTCCTAAACCATTTCTGACCTTTCTGACATTGTCACTGTCCCTCTGTTACGCCTATGAATGTTAACAATGGTTGGGAAACTGTGCGAATGTCTTATAAACGATGAACGAAGAATTGAATGCATTACTGTCTGCTTGACAGCGCGCAGTGATCAGTTTCATTACAAAATGAGTTGAGAGAGTTCATTACAATTTGCAGTTTTATTACGCAACGGATTCAACATGTCACTGACGGCAGGTGAACAGGGGTCTGTAGATACTCTCTGTCACTGCATCGAATAGATCAGTTTGTGCAAAACTACTTTCTCCAACTAAACTCAGACAAAACTGAGATCATTGTTTTTGGCCCACAGACACAAAGACAAAGTGTTATCAGTCACCTTGAGTGTCTCTCTCTAAAACCAAAAAAACAGGTTAGAAATCTAGGAGTAAAAATGGACTCAGACCTGAACTTAAACAGCCACTTCAAAGCAATAACATCATCAGCTTTTTACCATCTGAAAAACATTGCTAAGATCAGAGGAATAGTGTCAAAACCAGACTTGGAGACACTCATCCATGCATTTGTCTCCAGCAGGTTAGACGACTGTAACGGCTGCTCACTGGCCTTTCTAAACGAGCTGTTAGAGCTGCAGAACATCCAGAACGCTGCTGCTCGAGTCCTAACAAGAACCAGGAAATACGACCACATTAGTCCAGTGCTCCGGTCCCTGCACTGGCTTCCTGCCACTCAGAGAATAGAATTTAAAACAGCTCTGCTTGTGTACAAGTCTTTTCATGGTTTAGCACCAAAGTACATCTCTGACATGTTAGAGCCGTATGAACCATCTCGGGCCCTGAGAACTTCAGGGAGGGGTCTCCTGGTGGTTCCCAGAGTCAATAATAAACACGGTGAGGCTGCGTTTCAGTTTCATGCAGCTAAAATCTGGAACAGTCTTCATGAGGATGTGAGACAGGCCTCAACTCTGACGATGTTCAAATCCAGGCTGAAAACAGCTGTTTTTACCCGAGCATATGAAAACTGAAAGTATTTGATCTGCACTCTTGTCTTTACTGTAATTGATTAACTTTATGTTGATCTTTTATTGATTTTATCGGTTTTCTTGTAATTTTATGCAACTGTGAAGCACTTTGAATTGCCTTGCGTGTGAATTGTGCTCTACAAATAAACTTGCCTTGCCTATTCCATTTTGAAACGTTATGACATGATGCAGTGTTTTTACAAAATGCGGCTTAACAAACCTTCCTGAGCCACAACCTCCTGCTGTGAAGATTCACTAATAAAGCAGCACAGTAACAATTGTAATACAAATATTTAGTCCTAAATATTTGTAGCGACAATAACCTGCAATGTTCTGCTGAGCTTCACATGCTCGAAGTCACAATGAACTCCCATTTGCAGGAAAATTCACCCAATAAGTTGTTAACAGATGTCAGCGCAGAGACGTCGTAACTACCGGAGCGCGTCTGATTGAGCGAACGCGCTTCACCAGAACAACATGGCTGCTGATCAGTCCAAATGAGCCAATTTCATTTCCATTAGAGCCTGATTCCGAAAAACAGGCACGCCTTTGTGGTTTGTCTCCGCTCTTATTAAGCACGCGTGGAACTCCGTTATTATCTGAGTGCATTTGGGCCAGGCACTGAAGATAATACTGTCTTCTATCTTAGTGTTTGATGTTTTTCGATAATTGTGGTTTCTCGGTGCGACTTTCACTCTTTTCTGATGAGAGCCGAGGATACACTGATGGAGCCATTACTGAACACACGGTGAAGTGGATGAAGCTGATTGCCCAAGTTTGAAAATCCAGCATAGATTTCATTTTCCGTTTGTGGAGTTTTCGATTTCCTTGTTTAAAAAAAAAGGGTGTTCATTAACATGCACTCACTTGACCAAATAAACGGTGAAATAAATCAACCAAAACAGTGAGCGAATGGTATTACAGTATGGTTAAACTTCTGTACAGAGACAATTAAAAAAATCCGTTCTTCTATCATTAGCCTCCTTTGTTTGGCATAGCACATTTTTTCAACGAGAGATTTCAGATTTCACGTCGCCCTTTTCGCCCTGATTTTTATTCAGCTCCCTGAAGGCACCATCGTTGTGAGGAGCTAGTGGTCACCGGGGTCTAGGGCCCCCATCACGGTAAAGGGTCGGAGATTAGAAGAAAAACAACAAATGCACGTTATAGAAGCCTAGCCCACAGGAGGTGTGTGTCGGTTTTCCCGCCGACGCTGGGAGCTCATTATTCCTCCGCTCTCTGAGGCGCCCGAAGGCAACGCCGTGATGGACAGGTAACACACTCGGAGGCAGCAGACAGCAAAGAGGAAGTCGACTGTTCGTTTCATGGGGATGAGCTCGGGAGGTGGGTTGAGGTGCAGGCATAATGCAAAGAAAAAAGAACAAGAAGTTTCATTGCCTGTATTTATGCAGTTTTCGATTCACTTTTCAATAAATATCTTGAAATCCGGAGCGCGCAGGTCCAGAGGCGGTTCCAGAGCTTTTAGAGACCGGTCTGTCCGAGTTCTAAAACAAGCAGATTCTTTCTAATAGTGTCTGCCGTCAACTTGAAGCTGAAAATGTTACCCCCTATATTATTTAATTTTTTCCCCATGCATTTCCTTCGCCTCCGCCTCTGCACATGATGTCAGCGCACCCGTCTCCTCAGCAACAAGGCAACAGTGCACAACCACCTGTTTCACGCACTCCTATGGTAACAACGTAACCGCGGCGATAATGAGGGGAGTGGGAGTCTTCCACACAAACGCGGGCGACGTCTAAACACCGGAGTTAGCGTTCATAATTTAGATGTGGGGGATTACCGTCAGCGCTGTGGCATTTGGGATGAATTATTGATCCGGTGGAGGGGGAGAAGGCACCATGTCAGGCCCGGCACCGAGAGGGGTCCCGGGAGGGGTGGGGTGGGGGGGGGGAACATGGCTGCCCGCACCACACACTGTAATGGAGATGATGGGTTCTCCCTGGAAGAGTGTTCGAAGGTGCAAAGTGTTTCGACAACACTTGTTATGGGGTCATGAGGTGTGTGCGTGTGTGTGTGTGTGTGTGTAGCATAGAAATGGACACGAAAAATAGTCACATCCACCTTACTTGCTTGATGAATTACAAGATCAAGGATTATTTGTTTCACGCGATTGTTGTTGGCATTTAATACACAGCACCGGTCAAACGATTGCAAACACTTTTTATTTATTGGCTTTTCTTTCTTTTCAACACCTATTTACATTGTGTGATTCCCAATGAAGACCATAAACTATGAATGAACACGTCAAAATGTCAAAAGTGTGCAAAGCAGTAATCAAAGCTAAAGGCGGCCATTTTGAAGAATCTATTTCACCGCTTTTTTTAAAATGTATAATGCATGGGTTTTATATAGCACTTTTCTAGACACTCAAAGATGCTTTACATTGCACTATTCATTCACGCCATACCTGGTGGTGGTAAGCTACTATTGTAGCCACAGCTGCCCTGGAGTAGACTGACAACTGGTTGCGAGGCTGCCTGTCTGCCCCATTGGCCCCTCCGACCACCACCACTCACTCACTACATTCGCCCAGGCGTTACTAAACGGTCTCCCATCCAATTACCAACCAGGCCCTTCCTGCTCAGCTTCCAAGGTCTGACGGGACTGGGCAGAGCAAAGGCAGTATGGCCAATCAAAAACAAGATTCAATAGTCACTCTACACCCTGGCTTTTTAAGGCACTACATTTACATAATACATTGCACATAAAACATTGAAACATTTTAAAAGGATGGTAATGACAACTGGGAAGTAGCAAGATCACGGAGTACAATATATTAATGTGCCTTTTTAACATAAACCGTTGGTAATGTTACCATTGTTTGGCATTGGTAACCATCTGAAAGAAATGTATTACTGATCGCCTTTTGTTACTTGCTTTGTACTAGACATTGTACATGAAATGCGACAGCTGCTGTCATTGTGCTTCGTTAATTATATGAATATTTCAAATAATAGTTTGTCAGTTTGGTTCCACATGGTTCCTTATGTAGGATTATTGGTTTCGAAATCAGTGTTATTCCTTTTTGGAGAATGTAAACAGTACATGCATTTTTGTCATGTAAATGCCATCTGTAAATGTTCTTTTCTACCATGATCGGATACTGCGAGTGTGTATAATCCTTTTTTTTTGTTTTGCTGTTGTTTCCTTTTGTACTATGTTCCTTTGTATTGTTTTATTGCATGGTTTTCGGGGGTGGGCGCTTATAAACTCTTTGCTTCAGCCCACTCCTTTTGAACAGAACTGCTAAAATAAACAAATACAGTAAACTAAATAGTCTTGAAATAAAAGAAAAAATACATACATGCAAAAAGTGCTTTTAAACCTTTGACCGGTACTGTAGGTAATCTTCAGAACAATCAAATCAAAATACTAGCCACCATATTAGTTATTACCCAAGCAAACTCAATGCTTGCGGTTACCCGGGTGCCTTTTGGCCTTCCTCCACAGCCTGTGGGACTCGTTCTACAAATAAAACCATTCACTATGTATAACAATCACAATTTGTTGGTGCCTCCGTAAACAATTTGTAGTGCTCAGCTCTAAAAGAAAAAAAAAGGCTGGGGATACTCTGCGGGGACCCGGACCAGGAGGCATGTGGTCTCTCTAATGGACCTTCGACCCCGACCCTGCTAAGTGACTGGACGCGCTTGACCCGACGCACCCGCCTCCATCTTTTACTGGGTTCCGCCGCGGATCGGAAGTGACAGGGGACGAATTACGCCGGGGAGTCTTTATCACTGGAGGCAGCCGGGATCGATGCTAAACCAATGAACGGGTACAAGCGGCCAATAGTAGCCTAATAAAATGTGATATAGTGACAAATCGACACGTTTTGGGTTAACAATGGAAGATCTTATTGGGACGCCATTAGGATTCCCAAAAGGCTTTCAATAGGTGGCCCACTAGGGGCCATTTACGTGTATCGATACCTTGATGGTGTAGGGTTGATGTTGAACACAAATGAACGGGGGTTGACGCGCACACAATAATTGGGTGGGTATAGACTTTCTTGCTCTATTGTGAGATTGTATCTAATATGAATGGAGGACATCAGGGCATTTCATAACAGTCAGAAGAGGCTGGGGAAGAGGAGTAAGTAAGTTAAGTAACACGAAATAGTGTTCAGGTGTTAGTCCTGAGCTGCCACTGTATGTCGACCTGACCCGCATGACCTTGGGGGTCGGGGAAACTGTAGCAATCGGAAGAAACCTGGCTGGCTGCCCTCTGTCTCCTCTGATCCTCTGAAACGGTGCCGCGCCTCCTGGGTTTGTCCCCGTTTCAGAGCGTGGTGTCCTGCACTGGTCAGCTCCACCTCCTCCTTCCTCTACCTCTCTCCGCTCCCTCCACTTCACAACAGTCTTTCACCATCTCTCGTTTGTCCTTTTTTGTTTCCCGGAGCGCGACTGTGCTGCAGCTGTGGGGGCTCTTGGTGCCTCTTCAGTGTCTCAGAAAAAGACATTTGCAGGTCTCAAATGGGTTTCGCTGATAAGCTAGCATTTTGTTTACCTTTTAAAAGCTGCTTTCTTCAGGACCATTTTAGACTCTCAAACTAAACAGGAGGAGAGATGGATGAGTGGGACTTCAAAAACAGGAGCGGCGCTGCGGCCAGTTGGTCCAAATTTAATCTAGTCACTGGAGTCCGGGCTGAGTTTACTTTAAATGACTGGGCTCCATCTGTTGCAAGGGACGCAGAAGGGCTGAGGCAAAACTTAATCTAACAAAGTGTTATGGAGATATCCCACAACATTGAGTGCTTTGGGTGAAAAACACTTTAGTTTGTCTTTCTTAGGAGAACTTTGGTTCGGACACGATCTTAGCGGCACGTTAGCGCCTCATTTACACAGAGTACTTTATGTCCGTGTCCCGTTTTACATACGTCTGCCATAATAGGAATTAAATAAACTTAATCTGGTGGTTTACACCTGTCCGTCATGTACGTCCGGCACGCCTTTGGCTCTACAGCAGGATTACGCAGCGATTCTATTTTTGACAGGCGCCGGAGCGTCGTTTGTTTCTCCTGCATAATGAGCCACGTGCCCGACAAAAGGCCAACTCGTTCCTTTTAGCTCGTGATTAGCTTTGTTTGTTTTCTTCACTGCAGTAAGAGTAACCTCCGCTTCTCGCTTGCTCCAAACTTTCTTTCATGTGAAATTATATATTTTAAATTTTTTTTTTAAAGGAAACAAAATCACATATTAGATGCTCCGGAGTATAAGACGCACCCCCAACCAAACTATGAAAAACGTATAGTCCGGAAAATATGGTAACTAAAATAATGGCACCACTTTACAAAACTATAGTGGGGATAAAAAGTATTAGTTTATGAGCGTTGACACATGTTTTGCTTCATGTGGTTGGGTCCAGTTCTAACAGATATAGATGATCCATAAACGGGGGCTTAAAACATTGTCAATACAAATTTACAGAATTTACAAGAATTCTGACCAGTTCTTCACTTAACATTACGGCTCTATGAATGTTACTGTATGTCAAATGAATGCTAGCAGTCACGGGCCGACTGATATTTCAATTGCGACACAGGGTAATGAAAATGGGTGGAGTCAGTAAAGTTTGATAAAGCAAAACTGACGCTCTGTCTGCATGTCAACCAGGACGCCATTGCACTCAATGAACATCCCAAACCCGCCCCCGCTCCGGCGCTCTCCAATCGCAAAAGAAACGACCGATCTGTTGATCGATGGCTAACAGGTGCGAGCTAATTATGCTAATCATGGGAACAGCCAAATAAACTGATTGCCGTGTTCATTTAAACGCCGCCGATGTTCCTTCGGAGCCTAATTAAAACCGCGGGAGAGGGAAGGAGAGAGATGGCGTTGAATCTTTAAGTCAAAGCTTTCTCTGGGGTGCGCTGTAATAAGCGGTATTTCATTGGTTTAACGATGTCATAATGAATTTATAATGAAGGGGGTGGGGCACCAACGGAATATGAATGCGGTTACGACTTGTGCTAAAACCAAGGGAGATGTAAACAGACGCAGGAAGTAATGAGGCATGTTTATGCCGTTAAAACTTGACTTCTGCCACTTTTTGAATAAACTAGAAGCATATGGGGCTCACAGGGTTTACTGGACAGAGTGTTATGGCATACAAGGGGATGAAGAGTAAGGAGAGACATGCAGCAAATGATCAGCGCCGAGTCAATGTCAGAATATTGTGCACCAAAGTATAATTACTCAAGCTGGACAAACTGTCGTCGCTATACTGGGTTATTTGATATAACGCAGTGCTGATGATGAATTGGGAACACCCTGTTTCAAACAAACATAATTTGCCGAAAAATAACAATTGTAGTTAAACATTGGATTAGATTGAATTAAACTAATTCATACACTGACAATGGTTAAAGCCATGCCATGTAAAATGTTACCCTATAAATAAAATTGAAAGCTTTTGGATTTTTTATTTTTTTTTGGGATGACAGATGTTTTTATCATTGAAAAATACCTCCTAAATGTACAAACATGTGCATTTGCTGTGAGCAGCTCACCTCTCCTAAGACCGGGAGTGGGTACGACTCCAGCTCGTCTCCATGGAGATGTCGAGTAAAGTCAGCAGAATATGAGATTTAAACAGGTTAGGTCCTCATCCAAATCCATTCTTTGATTATCCACTGCAGTAATAGCTGGTCTTCGTCGAGCTGGTCAATAGGATCATGTTTTGTACTGATGGCAACAGTATAGTCCAAGTATACCAGTGTACAGTTTAAGATATTGGTAAAGATTATTAAGTTAATAATTTTGGCTTCCAGAGAACAGGTAAAAAATAAAAGTAAATGAAGGACATTGACCTCAAATCGGTTTGCTAGATTGGAGGGATTTCGCAGGGATCAATTATAGCCCCCCTGTATTTCTTTTGCCTTGACCACAGGGACACCATCATTACAGCGGTGGCAACAGCAGGCGAAGGGAGGTGAACTCTGGGGCTTGCCTGGCCACTGTGGAGCGCTGAAGGTTGGCTCAGGCTGGGCCCTGATTAATGTTTATGGAAGACCCAATGCTATCAAAAGGCTCGCCTCACATCTCCACATAGCCGACTGTTTGGAATTCAGCCCTAAAAACAGATTAGAGGGCTATTGTATGGGCGCAGTCTTCACAAGGGCACCATTTGTTTCCGACAGATAACCCCCAAGGGAAGCAAACGTAATGATATTTGGTCCTCACTTTCAGAATTGTGCACTATTGGAGGAGGATTAGTAAATATAGAATTTTTTGCAAGGATAGAGATAAATACGGAAACTCAAACTCATTGTATGTTTTGTTAAGAAAAAAAAATCAAGGATAGTTTTTTATTTATTCACTTTTTTTGTTATTATTTTTTTTACATCTGATGCTTGAGATCCTTGTTGCTCAGGGATATGAACAGCAGCATGTGTGAGGTTCAAAGCACACACCGACATAGTTGGGGTGTTTGCTCAAACCAGGGCACCACTGATACCTCAAGATGTTAATAAATACTGTACATATTGGAAGTCCGGTTTCAACACCACACCAGAGAAAATGCTTCTCTATTCAAAGTCCGACATCCAGTGAGTACATTAAAGTTCATCATGTGTCAAACAATTACAAAATGATCTACTCAAGTCTTCTGCAACTAAGGCTGCAGCTAACGATTATTTTTCTATCGATTAATCTATAGATTATTTTTTCGATTAATCGATTAATCTATAGATTATTTTTTCGATTAATCTATAGATTATTTTTCCTTTTACCGATTATTTTTTCATTTAAAATGAAGGGGAAAAAATTGACGTAGGCCAGTATTTTCAAATGGCATGGCTTTTATTTAACCAAATAAAATTATGGCTCAATGTGCAACTCAGTAGCCTATAAAATGTGCAAATCAAAATATTCTGGAACACTCACTGTAAACATTTGAATAAAAGTAAAAGTATTGCTTATTTGCTTCAAAATGCGCAAAATAAAAAATAAATAACCAGCACACAACAATGATTGTATGATTAAAGTTAATTGTTCGTTTGTACATAACTGTTAATGTTGTACAAAGGTAGTTTAGTTAGTTACACAACTAACGTTATGTAGCGTTAGACACGCGCGTTTTTGACGCCTCTCAGAGCGGAACAGTGCTTTAGTTTATGAATTTACAACGCAGATACAAATAATACATTAATGTTTTTGTGTAATGAAAATTACTCACGCGGCCGATTGACTGGTTGATGGCATGAACGCTGTCGGGTGTTTTCGTTTTAAATGTTCGTTCATAGCCGTTGTGCTGCTGTGGTAGGCCATTTCCGCTCGACACAGTGTGCATAAACAACATTATTTGGCCGTTTCTGGAAATACTCCCACACTTTTGATTACTTTTGGCGTGCCTTTTTCCCCTCGCTCGCATCGCGCGCCGCCATGATGTAAACAAGCGACGCGTCGACGCACAAAAACTGCGTCGACGTATTTACGTAATCGATGACGTCGACTACGTCGACGCGTCGTTTCAGCCTTATCTGCAACTCCAGGAACAAAAAGAGCAGTAGGGCCAGCATTTTAGCCCTAAACTAGAGATGGACCGAGATCTTTACTAAATTGCCTGCAACCAATACATTTTCTGCAGACGCTTAAAAGTGCTTAAGGGAAACCCAAAAGTTGGTAGTTTGACATTTTGCTGGAAACCATGCATTTTTGTTTTACTTTGAGCATGCAGGGGGGCTCAAGAGGCAATCCCTTCAGGGTGTCGAATTAGTTACATTAGTTAGCTTTGAATATTGGGGGGTTGTAACCCACCTATCTCCCCATGTTTTACGCCCATGTATAGAATACTATAATCACGACAGGCTTTGTACACAGGTAAGTATGTCACTGAATGGGAACGTCAATAGAAGCAGGTCATTGTGCCTGGCACCTAAAGGACTTTGTTCCGTATTTAAATGTACGCCACATTAGGAGGGATCTGCCCAACTCAATATATTATAATGCCACGCTGGGCCCTTAATGGAAAATCAATGGAGACACGACCATGCCCATGCAGAAGCCATTTCCAAATTGACGTACGCAGGAGCCAGCGTGATTGATTGCGACTGCGGCACATTTTTTTTAATACCATCCTCTCCCGGCTTATTGACTCCCGGGCGCCATGTTGTGGTTTATCTACGAACTGCCAGATGAGGTCTTGCCTATGCCACCTCATCTTTCTCTCCCCGTCAGATACGCTGAATAACATTTACGAGAAGAACGCATGAATATCTTCCCACGCGAATGCATCCCGTGTGTAATCGATGACGGGAAACCGATTTCGGGAAAAGCAATCCTCGGATGCCGTTTCTTTGTTTTTTTTCCCGAAAAAAATTTCTGCGTGCGCGCGAAATGATTAGCAGTGATCAAATGCATAACGATAACATTGTTTCCCATTTGAACATCTCCTTTGGTTTTTCACTCTTATGGAATGTAATGTAACCCTTTTCCCAGAGCACTCAGCGGCTTTGACCACACAATCTGCTTTGGGCTCATTATAACCACTATTTCACATTTATGACCTTTCATAACAATGCATAGTAGATGACATATAATTCCACCGAAAAATGGTGAATCTGTTTAATGAGCAAAACTACGAGGCAGTGACATTAAAGAGAGTATACGGTATTTCCGCAAACACGTCAACACATCGTTTTGAGAAGCACATACGTTTTATAGTTAATTTTGCTTTCTTTCCGTTCCAAACTGTGTTCGGGCAAAAGGCAAGTACAATCAAGAACCACCGAGTTAAATAAAACTTCAAAATAATATGCCAAGATTCACGTCGTGTCCACAGATTGCATGTAAACATCATTTTAGCGAGGCAACACATCATCGCATTGCCCGATTCATCATAAGGCGACTATTTTAGACTATTGAATATCTGTGTAAAATAATTAGTCGCAAAGGTTTTAAAAAATATATATTTATCTCTGCCGGTTTGTTTCAGAATACATTGAAGACATTTCTAAAACAACCCAGTACACGTGACTACTTTTTGAAAGCTTTGCTATAACGGAAACCTCCTGTCGGACCGTGGGAGGCATCGCAAAGAACTTAAATGTTTTATGTTGCATTGTCATTATTAGGGCTGAACGATTAATTGCATTTGCAATTTTATCGCGATATTACACCACGCGATTTCGTAATCGCAGGGCACGCGATTTGGGAAGTAAATGGAGCAGCGAGATATGGCAGCAAAGTCCGCTCCGCCGCGTGCTTTTGTTTACGTCTCAGTCTAGTTAAGGTGCGCGGTAGATTGTGGATGTACAGTGAAAATATCAGCGTTTATCATGCAGCCACCGCGAAAGGAATATTGCTTTTCTCCGTTAGCATTGCGTTAGCCACAGCGCTAATCACGCCATTCCGTCGCCGCTACTACACGCTCTGGTGATCACAGAAACTCCCTCACCTCCGGATTCACACGCCTCTGCCTCCACAGACATATATAGGTGAGTCTGTGCTGATTGTAAAAAGTAAAGAGTCGTTTGTGGCTCAGTTTAGGGGGCTTATGTTTGGGAATGTTGTGGATAAAGAACTTATCTCAAAAGCATAATGACGTTTCATGACCATTAAGTATCCGCGGAGGCGATGTGCCTTTATTTACCTTTGCGTCTACCGCATATCCGCTCCGTAGGTCGTACAGACGCAAGATATAAACACTAAACTGCAGTATGAAAAGGGTTGGTAACTAGGAGTCCGTGTCATGTCTTATTTTGCTGAGGAAATGTGCTGTTTAAGCTGAAATGTCACTAAATGGCTGCGAGTCAAAGAGACGTGTCTGTGTCTGGCACCTCATGTCTCGTCTCCTTGTGTCAGTGTTCTTTTCTTTCTTCATATTGTCCAAAGTTACATCCCAAAACCAAAATGCTGCTCTTAATTCCACTGTGTTTTGGCGTGTGCTCCATCTGGCCTCTCCGTGTCCTTCAATAACGCGCATCTGAAGCAACCACGAGTCGCAGCTCAGACTGGGATTTGATTGGCCGAAATAATAAAGTACTATTTAATAAATTAAATAGCTTATTTTGTATTAATTGGGAGTTTGATTTCCTAAAACTTTTCCAACTAGTTAAAGCAGACGTTTGTTCTTACTTTCCTGCACTTTAGTATGGGTGATGTTACTGACTGGATCAGTGAGTTATTTTTTTTTAATATCTATATAATTTAGCATTTATTTATAGACTGTACTGTTAAGTTAAGACAGTTTAAGAAGTGCAGTCCACATTTTGAATAGGTCAAGCAACAATTTTGTTGCAACTTTCACTTCAAATATAGTTTATTATGAAACAGGCTGATTTATTGCTTGTGTTAGGTGAAAAATACATGAGAAGAGGACCTTGCAACAATAATCGCATATTTAATCGCAATCGCAATATTGAAGAAAAAAAATCGCAATTAGATTATTTCTCAAAATCGTTCAGCCCTAGTCATTATATAATCTCACAATGAAACACAGAAACACTAAAATGCAAAAACAACCCCACATGATGAGCACCTTTTCTAATACTTGACCCTTGCGTTGGTCTTCAGAGATTGTGTCTTGTGTGTGAAATAGTTGCCCATATCAACGTTTTATCACCCTAAAGGTCCTATATCATGCAAAATCCACTTTTTGGTGCTTTTAACCACGCATATCTATCTAATCAGGCTGGTGGTCAGAAACACCAAGGGAAATGAACCTATTGTACATGTTTTTACCACTAACCTACGCAGACACCGGGAGAACATGCAAACTCCACAGAGAAAGGCCCCATCCAGGTGGGAATCAAACCCGGTACCTTCGAGCTGTGAGGCACGAGCGCTAGCCGTTGCGCCACCATATCGTTCGCATGGCTAAACCAGCACATAATAGTCCCTTTAAGCACTGCTGTAAATACTGTACTTGGCTCATTTAAGAAATCTTCTACTTCCCCTGAACTGGCAAAGACAAATGTCTTGAACTCCGTCCAAGTGAACTGCGACACTTTTTTTTTTTATATAGATGCAAGAAAACCCACTGAACATCCCATAAAGCGAAGAATGAGTCAGTGACTCCATGCTCAGCCAAGACCTCTCTCCGACTTTCCAAAGTGCCTTGAGTGTAACTGCTGTCCATTAGATCAGTGACCCTCGAAGTGTTCCTCCACATGCTCTTCACTCTCCCCCTCCCTAGTCACTGCCTATTCAAACCAAAGCGAGTGACAGACTTTGAGCTTGTCCTAAACTTGCAGAGCGACAGCTGCAAAACAAGGGAGTGCACTCTGGACAGTGACATTGGCCTAAAGAGGGCGTACGATACGCTGAGCAAGACTCACCCTTTTCTTAGTCTTAAGTGTCCTTCTGGTTTAGCAAAATATTCAAGTCGACTTCCAAGCAATACAGGGATTCGTGTGCCCTGGCGTAGGACCCAAAATCTTTAAAAAAAAAGTTATGGAGTTTTTTTGTTTTTTTTTTGCTGTAGTAGCAATTAAAGTTCGACATATTCAAGGAAAAACAATACATTGGATCTTGGATAGTTTTATCGCATCTACGCAATATAGTTTGTCTTTGAACCTGGAACCGTTTACCCAGAGTTGTGCAAATAGGGAAGAGCAGACAGAAGAATTATCTAAATAAAGGAGACGATTATGGATTAAGTCTCAATCAGAATTTGGATGGGAAAAATCTGGATAACATCCGAACTTGAGCAGCTCATTTTGTAGCCGGTACGTGGATTTTATATTTAACTGATCTTATAATATGGACTTAAATGTATTTTGTATTTTTATTACATTGCTGGGTAAACGTATGTGAGCAAGCCAAAGGTAAATTTCTGCCATCATTGTGCATGGTAGACAATAACGTTTTTCTTTTCTATTCTATTCTATTAACAGGGTTAGGCCGTCTGTACAAAAGTTTACATAACATTTTCAATTAGCAAGGTTAATCCCAACATGACCTCTAGTTAGAGGTGGGAAACATTTTAGAAATCTCGCATACTAATGAGGGCTGGACTGTTAGCATTGGAGCTGCGCGGTTATAGATACATACGGCAGGTCGTCATAGAAGGAGGTGTGGCCTCGCCTAAGGGGAAAACAGAACTTCTGGGAAACATTTGTTCATACTTTTTAGCCATGTTCTTGTTTATCACATACAAATAAAGTCAAGTCTAAATCGGGTCCATGGGGGAGTTTATTCACAGCAGATTTTTCAGTAAAAGCCAAAAAAGGGCAGTCGTTAGCATTTTTGTGATGCTAACATGTAGCATCATGATGGCATTCGACATTATTTACGTGTTTATGGGCTGTTAAGCCACTTTGCTCATCTTCATGTCCCTGTGAACTTTTATTGGGTAGAAAATCATGACAATAATTCAGTATTTGTTAAAGTAGTTTTTGAATAATTAGAGAAAGTTTAGATTTTTCTCCAAATTGTTTTCCCTCTTAACTGTTTTCAAACATGACGATATATGGGCGATTCCAGGGATGCCGTCTGTATCTATGACCGAACTACACGTCACGCAAGGGCTGAGTTCTGAACCAGATTTGTGACGTTCGTGCAAACACCCTATATGAAGTAGGAGTGTGACAATATATCGATTTTCCGATATATCGCGATATTTTGCGGGACGATACGATTTATACTTTTTATTCCGATATCGGTACTTTTGATGACGTCATGCATATTAATGAGCATCGTCATGCATACTAATGAGGCAGCAGTGCTCCACTGTTTTCACAGTCAATAGAGGCCAACAATGATCAAGAATTCAGTCAGGACAGCAGGGGGCAGCACTACAGTTTTAAGCACTTGGACCAAACACTGTCACACAAATAAATGACTTTTAATGATAGTTTTTATAATTATAAAGAAGATTAATTTGGGGTTGATTTATTACTTTTTAAATTAGACTGTGGTTTCTTGTTTATTTAATTGTAAATAAGACGCTGACAGATCTATGACCCATTTGCGGTGTGTAAGTCAGGGATCATTTATAAAAGTGGTACAAAGCACATGAAAAGAAATGTAAATGATGAATAATATGTAGCATGTTAAAATAAAGGTTAAAAGTAGCATGTTTTATTTTTTTTATCGTGATGTATCGTAGCTTATTTTTGTGCAATGTATCGATTATCGCAGTATCGGCGTATCGTGAGGTAATCGTTATTGTGAGCCATGTATCGCATCGGATAGTTTTTTTTTATGTAACATGGCAGCCACCTTTGAAAAAAAAAAAAAAATGTCAAAGATTGACTTCACTAAGTTTTCCCTGGTTGTGACTTATGTTTTCTTAAAAAGCAGCCAGAAGCCGGACCACCGAGGACAGCGAGAAGACAACTGATGTCCTGATCCACAGTTTGAGAATCAGTGTGATCAGAGAGATCCAAAAACCCAAGTACATATGCGTCATCACGAGAATAACATCTCCCGCACAGGTCAAAGGTGACACCTGGCAGATAAACAGCAGAAATGCTCCATTAAAGCAAACCAGCAGTGTGAGTAACAACACAATTAACCCAATCTTTGAAACGTGTAACTTTCACAAACTAACGCCTAATCTCTCTCAAAGCAGTTTGCAATTATTACGCGTGTATTTTTTAGCACAATTAGTCTCATATTTATCTAGACACGGGCGGTTTTGTTTTGTTAACCACTTTGCATACCAACTCCTTTTCAGCCATCAAAGTCATACAGGCACATTCTCAGAGCCACGCCGCAAAGATAACGCCCAAATTCCAAGCAACGAATCTGCGGCTCTGATCTGACAGGAGGAGAACATTGCTCAGGCGCGATAAAAATCAGCCGCACATGTAGCGTCAGGTTTCGCCGCACAAAAGCACCGCCCGTGGGCACGAAATATCGGAAAAAACGAACAGCGCAGTCAGCGGCGCAAACACGAGAGGGTGGAAGAACATTGGCTCGCCTTACCTTGCCAAAGTCCCTGACGTCGAAAAGGTCGAAGGGGTCGAAAAGTTCGCTGTTGCGCAGGCCGAACTTATCGTGGCAGACCTTCAGAAACGTGCGGATGTTCTTCAGACACAGGAACTGCAAAAGAAGGAGAGAACTGATGTTACTAATGAAATGTATAGTCCTTTCAAGAGAAGTAGTTAAACATACGATATCAGAATGGGGTTGATTGTGTAGATCGATCCTCTGGCGCCCAGGATGATTTTAAGAATATTATTGCACACAGCAGAGATCCAATGCCAGATGAAGTTGGCCAGAAAATCACCCTAAAATATATTTCTTCGAATTCCCAAGCGGCATGCGGCGTATTTCGTAAACACGGATGTTAGCGGTTTTATGAGGCATCGGCCAAAGAGCGGAGACAAATGTTCCGATCGTTATCGCATCAATATCGAGATATGAACATTCAAGATATTACTATCAAAAAAGCAACAATATATCGTTATCGTATTGATATCGAGATGTGAACATTCAAAACATTAAAATCGAAAAAGCAAGATATAAACGATATCGATTTTCATGAATAAAACTGCACTCTTTTATATTATGTTTTTATTTTTCAGAAAAATGCTTGGTTTTCACCTAACCCATAGTTATATAGTATCGTATCGATATCGAGATACCTGGCATGAATATCGAGATATGAAATTTTGTCCATATCGTTCAGCCCTAGACTCAACACAGAAGTTTCAATCAGTGTATGTTTGGAACGGGATGAAAAAGACATTCGGTAAACGTCAATAAGAAGGAAATACTGGGAGAGAACATCTACGCAGGTACATTCTTGTTAAAGAGCAACTAAAACACCACGTCCACTTTGTTTTGCTGATAAACAGTGTCAATGGGTGTTGAATAGAGTTAACTACATTTCCCAGTCAATATTTGAAAACTTGTTCAAAATCCCACTTTTGTGTCTAAAACCGCATGGTTAACACCTCCACTGGTTTCACGCATCTACTACATTTGAATTTTGGCGGTTGGCCCATTGATGGTCCACAAAACGTCACGGATCCAGAGAACGTCACGAGTTCTGCCCCTGTGCCTCCCGAGGCCACCCCTTTCGCAGCAATTTTTTTACTTTTGTTTGTGGGTGAGGAAAGGCTCTGGCACGCCCGTGGGTCATTTTATGCTCACTACTGCCACCTCAGGTCTTATGCGTTACTGCAGTCCTGACGGCTCTTCGGACCCTTTTTGAGCGACAGTGCAGGATTTTAGAGGCAGTCGTGGTGAACAGGTCTGGGCTCATTCTACACATTAGGACATGGCTGGAACGTGTAGGGGGAGGAAAATACATAGTTTTAACATTTTTAAACTCTGCATAGTTCCTTAAAGTACAATTATATTTTTCTACTCATTAATTCTGGGTTCCTGTCGTGACAACATGGTCTGTGATTGGATCGATATAAAACTTTTCGAGATGTGATTGGCTGTTGGCAAAGTTCCAGACGGTCCTGCTTTTAAACGGGATACAAAAATGCGGAGTGGAGGGCTGGGCGGGCAAGTACGACTGGTATTTGCAGAAAAAGGGTTCATGACTTCGGGCCAAAGTACGGCAGACTAACAAACAAACTAACAACATCCTTTCGCAAATGCACCTTTCACAACTCAAGCATATTGGCTGCTCTACTAACCCTACAGTCAACAATAACCTTTTTGCCATCAACCTAGGGCATGGTGTCCCCGACCCAAGCCCAAGGTTTATGCTCTTCCTTGGGGGTCACTGGCCTTAGATGAGCTTCAGTTTAACCACATTTAAATATTCAACATTTTACATATATGGATCAAATTATTCAGTCTTTTTTTTCCTTATTATCATATAAGGAATGTACTTGTGTGTCCAACAAAGAGCCCCATAAAACGAATTTGTATTGATTTACCGTGACCTTTTCCTTAAGTGGAGCAAATCATCCCCAGCTATTCATTCAAGGCAATTTGCGGGTTTCTTCTCCCTTATTGCTTCTATATTAGCATATTTATATCCCACCAATGTCTATAATATAATAAAAGCCACGTATGCAAACAAGGCTGATTTACATTGCTGATAAATTACCCGTATAGATGGCGAGGTTCAGGGCCACATTGCTCTGCACACCTATAGCACTGTGTCCAATAACTGCATTGCGATATTAAAATATTAATAATAATGTAACCGCCTCCCGTCACCCCCCAGCCTTTTGAATAGGAGAGGCATAACCCCTCATGCAAATTCATACACTACTCAAATATGCCCTTTCTATTGAGATGTGAAGCAGGAAGCGCGTGCAAAGAGACTGGGTGAGAGGTGAGGAGACAGTAGAGCGAAATGGTCCACTGATCAGTTTATCGTTGGCATTTTTACGTCGGAAAACAAATATCTTTAATCTAGGGCATAATAGTCACAGAAATAGGTTTATGATCCAGGCTCTTTTTTTGTTTTGTGTTTGAACCGCTTGTTGATTCTCATTTTGCGGTTGCTAATGTAAGATATTCATTCAGGTTAGTCGACAGTTTGGAAATTTGAAGTCTTTGATTGCAAGTCAAAAATAATATAATCTTAACAAAATCACCAAACAGCTATGGTTCTCCGGGGGTTTTTTTTGTGTGGCAAATAAACGTGAGAATATAGGCTATAGTTGACTAGGTAGAGGAATATTTATCGTTCAATATGCACTACCAAAGACAGCTTTAGTTGTTTTGTTTAGTATTGTACTAACTATCAAACAAAATGTAAGGTATTGGGTAAATCTTATTGCCCCTAATGGCATGATAACAGGGGCTGTAAACTGGTATGGCATCTGGACCCAACATAACCCTTGGACAACGAGTTGCGACCAAAGTACGTATCGCTATCCATAAAACACGTCTGTAGAATCTGTCAAAATACAGTATGTTCGTTGACATACTTTCTTTTAGACATTAAAATACAACAAAGCTGAAATCATGGACACCAAACCTCAGCACCAGTCATTACGACGCCAGCTAACATAGGTTCATCGGAAAACAATACATGATCCTTGCCTCCGTTTCCGGCAGGACTGTCATTTCTCATTTCCGGTAGCTGAACTGTGCAGTGATTCATTTGTAAGCTGTCCATTTTGGTTTGTCAGGTGCTCAGCATTCACACAAGTCTAACACCGAGATGAGCTTTGTATGCATGTGATGATATTTTCACAGCTTTCATATTGCATTACAACTTGGTCTCTGTCCATCAACATTGTGTTACAACTGGTCCAAAGCCTGTACAGGCAAGCTCTAGAAATATTACACAAGGAAGTTGCCTGTACCACTACTGTAACATTGTGAAGAAATATACAGTGGAAAGAAAAAGTAAGTACACCGTTTGGAATTTCTCACATTTCTGCCTAAATTGGTCATAAAATGTGGTCTGATCTTCTTCAAAATCATAAGAATGAATAAACAACCCCTGATCCTGCTGCAGTTCAGAGAGATTCAGGAGGTGTACTTACTTATTCCACGCTCTCCTGTGAATGTTACGGCCAATACAAATATGATAAAATGTAAAAGTTCAGGTGGTATTAGTTTAAGCAGACACTGCTTCATCATTCTTATGATTTTGATGAAGATCAGACCACATTCTATGACCAATTTAGGCAGAAATGGGAGAAATTCCAAACGGTGTACTTACTTTTCCTTCCCACTGCATGCACACATTTTTTATCAATTGTATAGCAAATAATCAAGCAAGTTTCTGTAAATATTGTATTTGTATTTTATATAGTGTGTATTCACATAAAAAAGCTCATTGTCCACTGTATAAACCTGCTGTTACGGTCTCTGCCCAGGGACTACAGATATGAAAATTAGCTTGTAGCTATCTCTGGTCTGTGCAACACATTTGTTGTGCAATGTCTCAGTCAAAAAAATAAATAAACACATAGGCTACTCTCCCAGGCAATGTGCGTTTGTAACGATTCATCGAAAATCGATTTAAAATCGATTTAATATGCGTAAAATGTGAATCGATGTAAAAAATAAAAGAATCGATTTTGAAGCCACCCTCAGCTACTCCATTTTGCGCGACCGAAACAGACCGGAACATACTAGCTCTTAGTTTCTAACAACGTTAACTTTTTCTCAAGACAAGCTCCACACCTCCCCCGCCTCACCCCCAACACACGCCACACCATGTAAACACATACACGTGTAGGCATGGAAGCAACAGACGCAGCTAAAGTTAGCGGCTACGAGATTAGCGTTAGCGGCTAACGCAGAGTTTAGCATTTTGACAGAAGTTTACCAAAGATCGTAAACTGACAAACATCTGACCAACCTGCTCTGATTCTGCTGAAATCCTCATCAAATGTCCGTTTGTCAAATAATCCAACACCTACAGGAGCCGTCATGTCTGTTTCCTCCTTATGATTACAAAGGCTGCACCGGAGGCAGTGAGGCGTTCGAGGGTGGAAAAAACTGCACAGTAAAATTAGTTCCAAATGGTAGTATTATGTTCAAACTGCAAAAAAAAAATAAAGGTTTGGTAAAATAAATATAATCTCAAAATGTTTGCTTTGCTACACATCTTATTTATGCTGAAAACATGTAAATTTACAAGCAAAATGTCAAAATGATTATAGTTCATTTTCATGTCTTGTAATTTTTTGTAAGGTAAAGATCTCTTACTGAGACAGTTGCAATGTGTTACAAGGACAAAAATACAGATGTTAAAACAAAAGAAACATTGGTATGAAGGAGACATTATTTTCAAAAAAAAAAAAAAAGGTTTAACAAAATCGGGAAAAATCGAAATCGGGAACTTCAAATCGGAAATCGAATCGAATCGGGGCTTGAGTGAATCGTTACATCCCTAATCGTAAGTGCCACACATGGTCCAGGGCCTTCAAACCCTCTTGCTGTGATGCAAGAATGCCACTTTGTAATCTACCCTCTAGTTTCCCCGGTTCTGAAATATTAACATTTACATAATGTATATAACGCAATATCTCTGGGCTCTGCCATATCCTTAAGCAACCCTCAACAAAAGTACACACGCATACGCTCTTCCTAGCAATAACGCTCGCTCTTAGGAGGCATAATCTAAGAAAACATGCTTGTGATTTCACAACACCAGGGGAGCCGTATTCCGCGCAGCAGTAAACCATTGCGCGCCGTTGTAACGTTCATTGCCGACACTAAAACCAGCATTATCCTCGTATTCCTGCCATTACGACGCCATCCCGTTGCTAAAATGGAACACGCGAGGCCTCATCAGCATTCGCCCGCAGTCCTGATTAGCATCGTGGCATTATGAGAAATGCCCCTAAATAGATCAACTCCACTCTGGCGATTTGGCGAGAGGCGAGTACTGTACAGCTGTATCTGCTAATACAGATACTTGCTGGTGTAGCCACTGGTCACACCTCGCTCATTCTCATGCAGTACAGCAACCCCCCGTATGCAAACCCCGTGTCACGCCGGGAGGGGGATGCACCGGCTGATGGAAATACTGATAGGTTTGGTTACCAAGATAACACTTTGGATTGTTCACTCAAAATAGCTGGCATTTTGGTTGTATGCTGAAACAACATGGGCAGAATAAGAAGTACTTCAGTGTGCTATCTAATGGAGTAAAATCAGTGGAATCCATCCCTGTCAAAAGCAATTGGCATACTGTATGTGTTTTGCATGGTGATTAGACTAGTTGATTCAAATGCTTTTTACATGTATGCCCAGTGATTGCATGTCTTCTATTTATTGAACAGCTTCTTTTCAAAGCAAATTTTTGTAGGTCACGCAACTAAATTTCATTCTGTGCACAGTGTGTATCAGAATAATAAAGGGTTTCTATCTACATGGGATACTATGAGATTAAGTGCTTGGCCGGAAACTCAAGTTGCTATGCGTAATGGATAGAGGAGGACAGAAGAGTTAGAGAAAAGCCCTGTGAAAGTTTTGCTGCAGATTACTGATTTTCATATATGGAAATAAGGCATTTTATGTGTAAACAAAAAAAAAGATCCTTTCAGCACCTATATTTGTGGTGAGTGAATTGGGGAATGTGGGGGTATTTTCTTCAGTTTTGGAAATAGCTAGTAATCCTATCTGAACAAAAATAATTAAATAAAATGTCGCCTTATTTTCTCATGTCTACAACACTAATAAAAACTCAATAAAACAGGCAGGACATTCAATATTGCATATGGAGAAATTGCCCATTGAAATGACAACTTTCCATTGAAATCTATACAGACACGTTGCAATATTTAAACGGCGGATTGTGAAGATGAGGCAGTTTCTTTGTCTCAAGGCGAAGGTGAAAGCAAACGGGTCCAAAACCTGACAATTGAGAAGTGTCTCCCTGTACGATAGCGCTGTTAAAGTTGCACTGCTGTCTTATAAGTGACAATAAAATGCTCTTTTCACAGACATGGGTGACAAAGGTGGTTCACTTCTGTCTATTACCAGGCGATCCCTCTCTCACACAGACCACATTCACACTTAGGTAAGTCGGGGGGGGGGGGGGGGGGGTTTCTGGTCGACAGACACCATGAGAGTCGTTGTCTGTGGCTGTCGTCAACTGAGGACAATTCATTCATAGATTACATTACTTGCGTGTTGGTACATTTGCAATTCACATGACATGAGGCCAAACTCTTCCTGGTCTCATTCATTGGGGATTTTACAATATCGGCTATCGGCTGATCTAGCGCCGAAAAAAGCTGTTATTTCCAGGACCGAAAATGATAGAGGCTTCCAGTTTATTTGCATTGGAACAAGTCCTGCCAGAAAAAAATAAATAAATAAAAAACTCCCTAGAAACATCGCAATGCAAATTGGTCAGCTTCAAGTATGTTAAACACATGTTTTTACTAAACCTCCGTCAATATGAACATGCTGCATGTCATTTTGAAGTGCAGAATCTGGAGAATTCAATCGCTCGGTTAGTTTTCACCTCCACCATTGTATTTTTGATCGTCGCGCAAAATGCCGCAGCTAGTAACACTATGCTAATGCTAACGACAATCAACGCCAGGACAGAAACTATGAGTGGATCACCTACAGTAATAAAATAAAATTGGCCAGTGCTGGAGCGGCCAAGTATTTGTTTTTACAGGATTGTAGACTAGACATTTAGAAAAATATCGGTCAAAAATATCGGCATCGGCCAATTAACATCTCAAAATATCGGCATCAGAAAAACCCATATCGGTCGGCCTCTATTCATTATCATTTTAAATATGCTTCTATACTTTCCATGAAATCAGAGTCATGTGTGTGTGACTAAAATTAGATAAAGACTTTAATTAGACTAACAGTATATGACACAAAATATCCAGGTATTTCCGTCGATAAATAAACAAAGTAAAAATGACATGAAGGGACTTGTAAAACATCTCAACTTCAGTGACACAGTTCGGAAGAAATAAAACTAAATTAAAAAACCCTACGGTCCCCTTTACCTCTGATTTTAATGGCTCACACCTCACTCATTCCCATTCTCAACAGCGTCTCCCACCCCTGTGTCACCCCATCGGCGAGCCTCAGTGGCCCCTCAAAACCTCTTCTGATTGGCCGACCATGGCGCGTTGCCGTCTGACATTTGGCGGTTACAGAGGAGGAAAAAAAAAACGTATATAGGGGCCCTGATACGAAAAAGGTAACATTTGTTGTAGAGGAGAGAAGGATGGAGAGAGAGAGAGAGCAGGTCTGGAGATGGAGTGGAGATGTGTGTGACATAATAATGCATGCTAGCGATAAGAGCCGCAGTGGTGAGAGTGGTTCGGCTCATGGAGAGAGAGAGAGAGAGAGAGAGAGAGGCCATTTGTGCTGGGTTAGGGGCGGAGGTGGTGCGGGAAGAGGGCAGCGGACACCTCCTTGGGCTCTGCGAACTCGCAAACATCCATCGGGAACTGTCCGACCGTGCATGCCACCCCCTCAAGGCTATATGAGCAGACACCTCTTTTTTTGTCTTCTGTGGTGAGTTGATAGTATATTGGAAATTCTGGGAAATTTAGGCAGTGATATTTTACATTTTCATCTTTTACAAGTGAACTAGTTGAATGCCTTGGACTAGGTATGAAAACCGTTGATATTTCACAAAAGATCAAGCGTAATATTGTTTTGAGATTTGTGGCTGATTCAGAGCACACACAGGTTTGTACAGATAAAGGCACAATGAGGACGGTTTCTGCCAGACAAACACGTCAGATTAAAGGTCCTATATCATGCAAAATCGACTTTTTGGAGCTTTTAACCATGTTGTTATGCTATTTCCTTCTCAAAAACACCCCCAGAGTGGTTTTTGGATTCATTCACGCAGTTCTCAGTAATCCTCCTGAATCCTGCTCTCTGAGCAGCTGCTCCGCCCTCTCCTGGTAAACGACTGGCTTGTTCAGTTGTGTCGTCACAGCGGAACGGAAGTGCTCGACGTCTGTAATCTAATGCCTTACGGCCTGATTTTCATTTGTAAAACTGCTTTTTTCATTATTTCTGTCGTAAGAAAAAAAAAGAGGAAGTGCCTGACGCTGCGCTGCCCCTGTACAGAAAACAAACGCTCCCCCTGAGCGTCCGAACGGTCTGAACAGATGTCATGTCATGTTGCACCGAAAGTTGTGAAGAGGGAGCTTTTTCTAACCTACTCTGGAGTCTGGACACCTGTTCTTTTTTCGTACCTCACGATAATGTCACGGAGAAAAGCGCGTTTGGCTGCGAGGACAGGACTTTATTCAACCTTCCCAAAGAAGAGGCCATAGAAGTTGGACTTTCCCTCCGGGATTCAGCGACTATCAGCCACAATAGTGTTTGTCTGTGCCTGTCGCTGATGGATGCTTGATGAACCTCGGCCAGAATCAAAGTGGATTAACTTTTATAACCAACGCAAGTCTCATAATGGAAACATCAGAGTGGTGAGTCGATCAAAATGCATGTTAGCGTGTGTGTTAGCCATTTAGCCATGAAGCTGTGTTGCACATGTTAACTCCTTATAACGGCATCATGAAATAACTTCACTTTTTGCTGTGATATATATATTTCTACTACTGCTAAAGTTGTATGAGCGGCGAGAGGGGGCGGAGTTAACTGAATCCAAGCGTTTTGTCTTCCGGGTTGGAAAAATACCTCCAGAAAATACTTATATTTATCACAAAAATTAGTGCTCCGTAGTGGTAGAGGTACAATATATCATATAAATGCCTATACTTTACTTTGGAATGGCTAAAATAGCATGATACAGGTCCTTTAAGAGAACAGCTGCTACAAAACAGCAAACAGGTGTTTGAAGCTGCTGGTGCCTCAGGAGTCTCCCGAACATCAAGGTGTAGGACCCTCCAGAGGCTGCAGTTGTGCATAAACCTTCTATCCGGCCTCCTCTAAACTGTTCATTGAAGCTGACGAGCAGAAACGGCTGCAGTGGCCCAGAAATACATGAAGACTCATTTTCAAACAGTCTTGTTCACTGATGAGTGCCGTGTAACCCTGGATGGTCAGATGGAAGGAGTAGTGGATGGTTGGTGAATGGCCACCATGTCCAACCAAAACAAGGCTGTGACGTCAGCACGGAGGGGGGGGGGGTCATGTTGTGGGACAGAATCATGGGGAGAGAGCTGGTCGGCCCCTGAAGGTGTGAAAATGACTTCTTATGAAGCTGCCATCAAATAAGGGGTGCTCTGTTACAATATATATCGACCTGTTAAGATGTTTTTGTTTGAAATAGCTTTTGAGTTCTGTAAATATCACCTCTTAATGCTGCAAATTCAACAAATGACCATTTTCGGTTACAACCTTACAAATGTATTGAAACTAAGAGTTGCATAATAATTTGGAACAGTAGATCAAGTTATTTATTATATTTCACACATTCATATTATCCTCTAACAGTTAAAGACTTGAAAATGACACTGACTGTCATTTGAGTTAATAATTTAGAAAATCTTTAAAAAAATATGTTTGCATAATAATTTGGAACGGTGTACAGCACTTCCATGATACTTTAAGATATGGGTTTATTAAATTAGAATTTTGTTCCTTTCAAGACGAAAAAACCTATGAAATAAAATTCCTATTCATTCATTTGGAAGGTAATAAACACAGCACTTACAGTTTACGACAAAAGGAGCAAACAGCTGCGCGTTTCTGCCATTGGCACTTCAGACTTTATTATTCCGCATAAATGTTAAACCATATGTGGCTTTAGTTTGATCCGGTTACTTGAAATCGCTGTCACGCGCAATCACTGGTAATAGAAGACGATAAAAGGCAAATGTGATGTTTTTGGGGAGAAGTCTGATTGAAACAAGCCTTTAAAAGTTAATGGATTATTTCGAGTTTGATGAGAAGTTTATAGTGCTGCTATTAACCTGCTTTGGGGGGTCGATATTTTTGGGTGCTAGCGCTATCTCCGGATTTCTCAGTGACTGGTTTGCGGCACACCTTTCAGCTCCGAATGTAGAACTTGACAAACAACTCGCTAATACAGGATGAGTCTGGTGTTGATAAGCTGCACAATTTACAAAGATCCTATGAAATGCAATGGGTTATCTAAGGCAGTGTTTCCCAACCAGAGGTGCGGGTATTAGCAGGGGGTACTTGTTATGTAAGGGATAATGCACTCCGAGGTGTCCATTATGAGAAATAACTGGACGACGCGGAGTCCAGTTATTTCTGATAATGGACACCTCGGAGTGCATTATCCCGCTTATAGTCCCGCGAAACTGAAACTGAAGCTAGTTCCAGCTCAATTGTTTATCGTTACTATGGAAACAGCTGCAGTGGAGTGATATAGTATTCACCCGGACCATGGTATAAGTCAGATTTAAAAAAAGATGGAGAACTTAAATGTTATCTGAACATAATTTTGAAAGAGTAAGTAAGTAAGTTTGTTCAGGTGTTAGTCCTGAGCCGCTGCGACTGAGCGTGCCACCACTGAGGGCCAACCTGACCGGCATGTTTTTGGAGGTCGCCTCCTGGGTTTGTCCCCGTTTCAGAGCGTGGTGTCCTGCACTGGTCAGCTCCTCCACCTCTTCCTTCCTCCTGCAGCACCACAACAGTCTCTCACCATGTTCTGGGAACAGCTTAATCTGTTGTATTTTCCAGTGAAGGCTATTTAAATAACATTTTGCAATAAAATTTATGAATTTGAGACACAATTTCAATTTGTTTTTTACTAGTAATTAGGACTTTTGTCGTCTATTTTATAAACAATCATCGACAAGCTTGCGGTAGGGTGGGGCTGGGTGATTTTGGGAAAAAAATGATTGCGATGATTTTCCCCATATTGATCGATCTCGATTTTTGATTCGATTTTATTTTTTCATAATAAATTAAATACATCTTGCTGATTCATAAAATTAGACAGATTGTTTATTCAAACCTCAGCTCAAACAAATAATGCTTTCATCAAGTCTCATCTAATGCACAAAAGTCTTCCATTGTTTAGTCCAAACTCCCAAACTAGGAACTGTCCCTGCCAAAGAAATGGCTGTAAACCTGTTGATTATAAAGTCCCATGACGATTATTGAAATTGACCAAAGAAGAGATTGCAATGAATTGCCCAGCCCTAAGGTGGCGATACACGGAGTACAAATAAAAGGTCTAAGGGGTACGCAAGACAAAATGTTTGGCAATCGTTGAAAGCAAAAACACTCTGTACTGTATAAGGTGTGAATCAGAGCATAACATGTTCTGTACAAATCCACTACTTCACAGACATATGAAAGTATCCGCACCAACCAGTGAATCCAAGCACGACAAATGAGCCTGAATATTTTGCGCTTGGCGATGCCTCCAATTTCACAAGCAACTTCTCTTCTCAACAAATGATGCCGTATTCCTAGGCTCTGGGACTTGGCACTGTGAAAGGTCACGCAGACGCGCTCTGAAAAACGCACCGTGATGAATAGATTCTAGTATAGGCAACCGGTCAAGGCTTTAGCAAACCGTAGGTGGTCCTTCTCTTGACTGCTGGAAGCCCGCTCCAATGAGGCAGCACGGCGTTCGGACAAGGTTGAAGAATCTACAGACATACTGTTAGAAAAAACACATTCACAGTGTACTTGATTATGGCTTTTAAACTATATGGACACCTTACCATTATACATTAGTAGAAATGGTGTACTTCAAGTAAGAATGAGAAACAAAAGCCCCTATACTTTCTCAACAACACATTTTATTCTAATCAGCTTATTTATTTGTTTTGTGATACACTATATATTTTCTACAGTCTCCTTACTCGGGCTGGTAGCACACGCGTTTCCTTCACTTTTTCCTGTTATGGGGAAAACCTAGAATGTTTTGGTTTAAATTCTCAATTGCTATGGAAACGGACCACTGTGCTCATATTTGACCATAAAATACAAAAAGGTCCTAACGTATGCGGACAGTTAGCAAGTAGGCTAGTCCGGGAGACTTTCCAGAGTCCGTTAGCCTGCTCAGTGTGTTATTCCTATAGCCGTTAGCATTAGCCGCCAAACATCGCAAATTATGAACTATCCAGATGTTTTCAGCTGTTAGAAGCCCACTTAGAAAACATGACTGAATGTACCGTATTTTCCGGACAATAAGTTGCACCGGCCAAAAAATGCATAATGAAGAAGGAAAAAAAACATATACCAGCTGCCCTGGTGCACCGTTGACAAGCCTCTCCCGGCAGCACATTGTACAAGCACCCATTTGCAAACTCATTCCTCTAGCTGTGGCCATCTAGCTTTTTTTCTTTCTGCTGCGTATTTCACTACTTGCAGTTTGTAATCTGCAGAATAGAATTTATTTTGGGGGGGCTTTGCGTTCAGAGTAGCAGATACTGTTCAACTTTTATCGAACATACGATCCCCCCACACGTGTTATGATCCGAGAGTGACAAATTACTGCCTCCTCGTTAAAATCTGAAGCACGGCACATTAGGAGAAAGGTGGAGTTTCATAAGAAGGGGCAAAAAAGGAGGAGGAGGATGTGGATGTTATGTCGAAAGTCGAAGTTGTGGGCTATTCAGCATGACAGAACTGTAGGCGGGAGCTTGTTTACATCACACAGGAAATAGCGAACAACACATTTATACTCCATAAATCTGTCAGTCAGCTGAATTCCAAGCAATACAAGCTCAAACTTTTTGCCCCGGCACAAATATCCTCAGACGCTGTGATGTAACCTAATGAAAATATTATCCTTGGCTTTGAAAGTACTTGAAACCACAAAAAGGCTCACTTGTGTCTGCGCAGATTAGGGCCCTAGAGAAACACAATTAGCGCTCTGTGCACTTCCTCCTGTCTCTACTGCTTCCTAATAAGACTTTCCCAAGGCAAGACTTTTTTACAGTAAAAAAGGCGACGCGAGTGAATGGATTTTATTTGGAGAGCCGCTTTTGTTTTGCTTTGAACAATGCAGTCTTTTGTCGACGATTCGAAGACAGGTGAGCTGGCTTTACCCCCAAGTTAATCACACTTGGTAAGATGACTAGACAGACTGGTGTTCTGGGGTTTAAAGTGAAAAAAAAAAAAAAGGAAAAAGGGAAAATAAGTGAAAGGTGGAGTGAGTGCGGATGTGTTTGTCGTCTTATTGATAGAAAAGCTCAGTTTGTACATTGCATTGATAGGTTGAATGCCATTTTCCCCACTGGGAACGATAAAGTTCACTCAGCTGTTCGGTTGCACTTCTACACATTTATAGGGAGATATATACTAGATATACACACACACACACACACACACACACACACACACACAACATCAGTGACCTCGTGTGTTGCTTGGAACAATGCCGTCCTATGTCTCGAATCGGAAAACTCAAACGGGGTACAACTTTCATCCCAAGGTGAATCACAGATGATAAGAAGACCAGACGGGCTATTAGGCCCATGAAAGAGTCAGTGGAAAAGAATGGTATCCGTCTGGGGAGGGTCTGGGCGCCAGGTAATGCCCCTTTTGTTGTGTCCACAGCCATGAATCACGGCACTCCACACCTTTTGAGCACAGGAAGCCGGCGCTCAGCGGGATATGACCTGTTCCCAGCAGGAGGACCAGACTAACGCGAGAAAACCCCGACGGAGCGCCATCCGACAGCCAAAAGAACACTCCACAGATCTGATAAATTCCACTTGCGCCTAATGATCCGGAACTGAGGTGGTGATTGCTTTGTGCTAAAAGGGGAGTTATGACAAGCTTTGTATAGAGGGAAATGATTGTTGTACGCCATAATTGAAAAGGGAAAATTTGCGGCAATGTTTTTGACGTGAAGCTGGGAAGAAATTCAGCTTCATGGGTACGGGAGACAAACATAGTGCAATACATTTTCGACAGACAAATAATGAAACTACTCGTGCTCATATTCATGGCTCATCGTCAATGTAGGCACAGTGTGTTGCCCAAGAGCATATCCACATTCTTGATGTTTTTTATGCAATACACACGTGTCTTGATGTGCATGTCCCATCAATTCCCCATGATTTATTTTGAAGTGTGTCATCGCTGTTCTCTGGTCTCGTGAGACGTCAGGCCTTTCTCAGACCCTCCCCCAGAGCCATCACTAAACATCATTGGCAAAGAAACGGTGGCGGGAGTCAGAATTGTTCTCATGTTTAAAATCTGCCCATTTTGGTCTTGTTATAAAATAACACTTAAAGGACAAGTGCTGAAAATTAGACAATACATCTGATTGCTCCAACGTCATTGCTAAGAGAGTGGGGTTCACGCATGCTGGTGTTTTGATCATGTTTATGTGGAATGGAGTTTGTCCCGCGCTCTTTAATACTAGCGCTAGAGCGGGACCCATCGATATATTCTCTCTCTGTCTTGGGACATGGACAGTGTTTAACTCACAGTGAGAGAGATAGTTTGTTGTTTGTCCTGCAAAAGCTTTATAATATGTGCAAGGTTGCAATGTTAATAGGAGAGCGAAGGGGAAGCAAAAAAAAGGCTCGTCATAGTCAGCACTGCTTGCACACACCTCAGCTGACCCCCTTTTTTTTTTCTCTAAGCGATGCCCTCAGGCTACCGGGGAAAGAGCTCCGTCTTGAGCAACGTTGTTGTTGCACCAGCCGGATGATCAGGCCCATAATGTTCCTCAACACTGAATAAAATACATTAAAAATACAATTATTTCTTGAAAATGTTTGGGTTGCTGTATGTAAATGGACTCAATTTATTCAGTGCTTTTCCACCTACAGTAGACTCTAGAAGTGATTCCCATCAAGGAACCACTCACCCGTTCACACTCCCATTCATACACCTGTGTACGCAGACAATGGAGGAAAGGTGCACACAGCTTCTTGCCCAAGGACACAACCACAGCGACCACATGCGAGAGCTGTGATTCGAACCTCCAACCTCCCGGTTATAATACGACCTGTTCTACCATACGAGTCACCGTCGCTGTGTGCGTCCCGCGAAGCCTGTATGAACACACCTGCCCCACTAGATTATATGGGTCAATACCAAACTATTAAAATGCACCGGGGCGCGCACATGTCCCCCTAATCAGACTCTATTATATTTGTCAGGTCCGCTGTGATCGGCCGCTCCTTAACATTCATTTCATCAAAAGGTCAGATGAAGAAGTCTTGTCTTCATCGAGAGTGACAAGCCATTTGTCACCGGCGCTAATGTCCAGTGCAAATCCAATCAGGGACTCAGCCTGTCCGCCCAGTCTGAGAGACCAGGAGCAACGGACAGGGCGAAGTCAAATGTGCGTTATCCCAAGAATTACATCAACAATCTTTATTCACTCTTCAACAATCATCTTTTTTTTTTCCCAAGGGCAATCTTGGACTGACATGTACAGTTAAGCTGAAAGCCACGCTGTGTAATATTCTGTAAGTGACGTTGCAATGTCACAAGAGGAACATTTCAAGTTTTATTAACTTAATTTACATTTTCTTTTGTTTATGTACATGATGTTTTAACTTTACGTTACAAAGTGTGGACAGGAAATAGCTGTGTATATGGGGAACGTGTCTTCTGCATTTTACCCATCCCTCAATGCCACTTCGCAAACACTTAAAGGGTGGGCCACAGCAATGCAGTGCTCAGAACCTCAGGTCCATGGTCCTAGTTGGATTTACTACCGATTGTACAGGTTTTAGTTTGATTGGGAAACTGGAGCACTCCGAGGACACTTCTCCAGACAGAAGCTCCGGCGAAGTGTACCTGGGACCTTCTTGCTGTGAGGCACTTATATCCCAAATCAAGACTTAAGATGTTTTTCACTTGAAGTCAAAACGACCCTCCAATGTCTAAATGAAACCATTTTCAACACCAGACCTACTCACTCCTGTGCCCGAGGTTGTTGCACATTTCTGGGGTCTCGTGCTGGGTCCCTTCCCCTGAGACTTAATGAGCTCCGTGGGGCCAACCTCCAGGTCTCCCAGACGTTACAGTCGGTGAGGAAACCTGCCCTGATTTTCAAATTGGAAAGTAGACATTGGCACATGAATAAAACATGGTAACCAGCATGCAAATGTGCTAATCACATCCTATTAGCTCTAAAAGCCTGTAAGGAGTTATGGATTGACCAGGCCTGCTTCGTTAGTGGTTGGCGTTTAGATGTGTGACGTTACAAAGGCTAAGCGGGCTTTTCCAGTGAGGTTAATCCCCATTACAAAAGACGGAGAGCAGAGGCTGGAGAATAATCACAGAGCATGACATGATTCACTGTCACCTTTTAAGTGGAACAGTGATAAAAGATTAAAGAAACGTCCATGAGGGAACATGGTTCTTTCATAGCAAAGTACAAAATGCAACATAAAGATGTAACAATTCATATTGTAGTCAGCTTTTATGTTGACACATCCTGCTCCGTTTCAAACTGGGCAGTAAATTAAAGATGCATTATGGAACTTTTTATGTGAAAAAAAATAACTTTTTATCCGTGAGCCAGCGGCTGTACGTTAGCATGGGGCATGGCCTCTTTGTTCTAGGATCAATTGTTTATTTTTTTTCGGATTTCTGTTAGGTTTTCCCTGCCGAAGGACCCTGGCCACGGTTACACATACATTCCATGGATCCTGGAGAGTCCTTCTGCAGACAGGGACACGCTTTCATAATTTCTACAGGTTAAAGCAAAGTTCTTACACAATGCCTACTTATACCCCAAATACGTCCACTCCACACATCTTGATCAAACTCATGGCGCCAACCCACGCCACTCATTTTACTTGACACACACCACTAATCCCATTGAGCGTTTTACTATGCCATGGGACAGTAAAGGATAGGTTAAAAGCGTTCCGTGAGGAGCAGAGCGAAATCTCAGTATGAGCGCACCGGTTGCAGACTCCACACATGAACACCTAGGTCAGGCTGAGACTGGAGAGGCAGCGAACCCTGGCTCGACTCTAAGAAGATCCCCCTCCCCTACCCCCTCCTGGCAAAAGCGTCTGTGGTGGACAGTGTTCCAAAGAGTGGCGTAAGAATGAATAGATGAGAGATGTTCCGGGAGGAGGAGCTTTGGCGCTTGGTCTCTCTCTGGTGAAGCGGAAACATGCACAGATAAGAACAAAGAACTGGACTTGGTTTCCAACAGGGGAGAGATAGATCCGCAGGGATGAGGGGAGATCCAACCGAGATTTTATTCCGTTTTATCTATTTTAATAATTCATTCATTTGGTTTAAGTAATTGTTTTTCTTATTTATTTATTTTACAAGGAGGAACATAAAACTGTTGGAATGTTTATCATACTGTGGCCAACCCTTGACTTTGACGATATGAAACAGTGACTGAAAAGAACCAAACAGTAAACCACTACTACTTTTAATTCATTTGTTGAACTAATGAAAGTAAAACATACAACTTTGACAACAATCAATTCTTCTTTGGCCCCTCTGAATCAAACCAATGCCCATTCCCATGTGACTATAGGCCACTATGTTTCAAAGAAAGGTAAACAGGCATATGGCTACTACTGTACTTATGCAACCAAGTGCAAAGATGTCACCCCTAGCAACATGAAAAATTTATCAAGTGCCATTAAATATTGCACTTATAGGAGCAGAAACACAAAGGATTTGTACTGCCGCAGCTGCAATCCTTCGAGGGACCATTAGATCATGTCACCCGTTTCCACCCGTCCGGCCCGTAGTGAACATGGAAGTGACAAACAAGCGCGCCCGGCATTAGAGTCTTACTTCTGCTCGACCCGACTTCCCCATTTACTCTGACCTGAGGGGGCCCTTTTCAAGAAAAGAAAAAGAGCTTTTGACATTTGTCAATAAAGCGGCCCAAGTGGTGAAGGGACTTTTTAAGTGACAAACCCAGCACTATTTACTCTAAACTGAGAAAATACTGTACCTTCTTTGTCCAAATCTGATGAAAAGGGTATTTTACCAATGTGGTCATCCTCCGGCATCCAAATCTAACAAAAAATATAGCCCTTTATTCGTCATATATGAGGACGAGTAGACCTTAAACACCAACCAGTCCTCTGGGTTAAGCAGACTTCACCGGTGGTCCCCCTGTTAAAGCAGCCCTGGGGCTTACTGACAAAACTGTAGCTGCCAGGCTGCACCGACAGCAGCTCTGGCCACCATGTCTGTGTAATCTTTCAGCAATTCAAATGGGCTCCATAGAATCAAGAGCCGACTTTGTTATTCAGTAATCTGGGCTGTTAGATGTTAGCCACACTTCTTTTCTGCACCAAAGAAGGTGGGTCTGGACACGGTAAACAAGTGACTGACTGGTGGCTAATGGTCGAAAGAAGGTCCACACAGCCATGGATCAATGTTCAGGTAATTTATGACACTGGAGCGGGCACAGGGCGAAGACTCCATCGATTTTATCTCCTCTGAGTTTCCTACACAACTTTGGTATATTATTCGGCCACCAAGCCCACCCACTATAGACATTAGCATGACCATTTTTCTTCCAAAGCAAATTCCAAACCTTTACTTTCAATTCAATTCAATTCAAGTTTATTTGTATAGCACATTTAAAACAACTGCGGTTGACCAAAGTGCTTCACAGTAATAGCAGGTCACATAGAAATAAAATACAAGTAAAATAACATGCCAAGATACACTCAACTAGCTCGTATTGAAGGCCAGGGAGAAGACGTGTGTTTTCAGCCTGGATTTGAACTGTTCCACAGACTGAGAGGACCTGATAGACAAAGGAAGACTATTCCATAGTCGGGGCGCTGCCACAGAGAAGGCTTCATCTTCTTTGCTTAGTTCCAGGCGAGGGCTCGAACCCAGCTACTAAGTCTGAGGCTGAGTGGTTAATAAAGACAAGACAAACCAAAGCCAGTCATCAATCAATCATATTGTGTCGCATGTGGACACATTTGGGTATCTCGTTTCTTTTTGTGAGCATAACCACAAGCTTGAACTGAAACAATCTAGGCCCAAAGGGGGATATAAGCCGCTGGGGCCTCTTTTGAGATGGGAACTGGAGGGGGTGGCTTGTTGGACTAGCTAGGAATTGTCATATTTAACTCAGCGCCGAGCCTGTATTGGCAATCAGTGTTGACAATGGCCAAATGTTTGGCAAAGCAAAGCTAGCTTAATATTAGCAACAGCTGTTTCCGATTGAGCACGCAACTCTAGTTTTGAAAACATTTAGCACTAGTTAAATCCAACACATTGCATGGTGAGTTGTTAAAATGCAACACAATTGGACAGACACTCTAGGAGAGAATATTTTATAAGAAGAGTAACTGTACCTGAATGCAGTTATTCAAAATAAATATTGTATATACGTATTCTAAAAACATAGGGTTAGAGTTACCTAATACATAATATTCTGTTACTACCCAACACTGTGGACTGATGAAATAAATATCTAAAGTTGGCAATAAACAGGAAGTAGTTTCCCTATCGGCTAAAGCTTGAACGTAGCTCCACAGCGCCACCCGTTGGTCACTCCCATAGCGGTCTGGACCAAATCCTTCTAAAACAATTAAACACAAACCTGAGATGACAGCCCCCAACCAAATCGCCTTATATGACATCCCCAGTGCCTGTCGTGACTGGGGATGAATGATTTTGGAAAGATATATCAGATTCCGATGTCTCTGATGAGAACAGCAGTTGAAATGTGTTTGTGCCAGGCGTGTTGCACATTTTACACATGTTCAAGATCATAATTTTTTTTGAAAGTAGTGACATATAAACTATAAACAGCAAAAAAATTATACAAGAGTCATTACTCATCATTTTTTTATCCACACAAATTGTGATGCCGTCTGAAATCTGATTTAACTTGCCCTCGTTGTAACCCAGGAAAAACGTACAACTCTGCATTCACTTTCTTGATAATATCGACATTTGAAAAGGGATATGAAGCAGTCCATAACCTTTTGCGGACCAGACCAAACTGCTCCGAACATCTTGGTCACACGCGGTATGGAAAAGACAATTCAATTTATCTGGAAATGGAGCAAATAAGATCATGCCGACAGGTGTGTATAATTTATGACTTTCTTCATCAGAGCCGCGAGCCGATAAGTGCGTAGATAATTAGCTGTCACCGAAATGGCAGCTTTCAACTCCAATATCCTTTCCGCCGCGCAAAACTCATAAATAAACAAACACGTCGGCACCTCCGCCTCTGTCGCTGTTGCAATGCTTTTATCTCGGCTTGATTAATTGCAAAGGACACCGTCAGCGAGATTTCCATTCTAAATCCGTGCGCGGTATAAAAAGCCGTGCACGTAATGCGCCGTAGCGTTCCAGAAACAGCTCAGACCCGGGACAGTGCGATGCGGCGCGACAGAGGGAAGTCCCGGACGACCCCGAGTTGTCAGGCTCAAGTGCAGAGAAGTCACTAAGGGGTACACGCCATGTCCACTCAGGATCCCAACCCGATTGAAGAAGTGATTAGTTATGAAGACCTGTTAACTGAAAATAGACATGACATGTTGTTGCCATGGCAATAGCAAAGGCATCGTAACTGGAAATAGGCAGTTTAATATGACATTGACGGAACCTTTCACTTTGATGGAAAAGAACTTTTCAATCTTTCGTAGTCCCACTGGCTTCAGAATATTATTGCTGTTAGGCATGTTTCTAACTTTCGATCTACGTTCCCACCCTCACCTATGGTCATGAGATCTGGGATCGCCTCCCTCGGGAGGTGCTCCAGGCATGTCCTATTGGGAGGAGGCCTCGTGGAAGGCCCAGGACACACTGGTGGGACTATGTCTCTGAGCTGTCCTGGTGTCGCCTCGGGGTCCCCCCCCCCCCCCCCAGAACAGCTGGAAGAGGCCTGTGTGGATCGGAAACTGCATGTGAATCTCTGCTGAGACTGCCGCCTCCACGACCCGGCCCCGGATAAAGCGAAAGAAAATAGATGGATGGATGGACATAAATTGGGTTCCTTTGTAAAGATTCTAAAGCCTCTTTGGTTGCATCGAACCCCACTTTGAGAACCACTATTATATCGTGATAACGGCCCAGTGACACTCAGTATTGTGATTTATTGCTCTTTAATGCTATACCTCAACACACAAATAAACAATCTAAGTGCATAATCTCATTCAGTTTAAATTAATTACGCGTTCATTAGTCTATTGTTATTCTGCAATTAGTCACTGGACTCCCACCCGTAATCACCAGCAGCCTGCCAGTTCCATCATTTGTTCTTGCATCTGTTTGATGCTTGGTCGAGTTGAGGACATTTCACTTTCGTCGTCTAAACGTAAGACTGTGCTTCTCGTTTACAGTTTCACTGATGAAAGTGGTCTTTCCATTCCAAGTTAGAAAACATGCAAAGCATTAAATGTGGGGAAAGCGGTGAGTTTGATGGCATGATTGTTTACTCAAGCCGCTGATTAAAGTTGCACCGGTGTGGATCCAGTGCCTAATGGGTAGTTAACAGGCTGGTATCCATGTTGATAGCCTTTGTCACCTTGAAGATAATGAACGCATCCTTCTGTGGTCTGATAGCCGGGTAAGCAAAGACACATCCAAGTGTCCCATTTATGTTTTACCTTTGAGCTTTGTTCAATAAAACTCTTCATTGCGGTTTTATTGTGCCAAAGAGGGGACATAGAAGGCTTTTCAGACAGATCCAGAAAGAGAATGTGACAGGATCCAAGTCCAATCTCTGCAAGTAATCTCCCAGACCAACAAAACGCACTGATGATGCAGGAAAGCTGGATAAACTCAGTTTATCAAAATGGGCAACTGGATTAAACCTTACGCTAGAGAATAGTACCATTCATTTCCAGGGCAAGACTCTTCACCCACACTGCCATTGCCATGCAGCCTGTTAACATGGACAGTACATAAAAATGACAGGTCTAAGACATCCTGGATGTAAAATCCCTGGTAAAACAAAAGCTGGACAATGTTTTGCAACAATCCGGCTTCATCAGGGCATAGAGTTACTGCCATGCTCTCTAGACACTGCTGTGAATGGTGACACAATGAACTTTCTGACAACTCTGAAGCGCTGACGAAGACATGTTGGCTATCTATGAAGTTTTTTTGTTGTAGTCTTTAAATCCTCGTTCACGAGAGCATCAATATTACCATACATTTGGAACACCTAGTGCAACCAGTCACAGCCTTTGCTCCGAAATTTTTAAATGCTCACCAGATGAAAAATCCAAAATTGAATGCAGAACTGTGTGCCTCAAAGCACGGACAAAGCTGCATTTCTAAGTAGCTTTCCATCCGTAGCGATAGCTTCTCGAGGCCAGAGAGACAAGTGGGACATGAAATGAGCCAGCCTGGGGAATGACAGGCTTGGTTACTGGAGGATTTCAAACCAGCGGCTGCATGGAGTGGAAAGAGAGACTGCGGAGAGCATACATCGAGGCAGGTGGGGGGTTGGGTGGAGAGCGCAAAAAAGCGCCACTAGACCTCTCCTCTGCCTCTCAGCTCACTCTCAGACAGTCTGGAGCAAAGGCCACAAGAGGAAACACACGAGATCAGAGGAGCCCGCGGCCTGAAGCATGAAAAAAAAAACTATGGAGGAGGTGAGGACAGAACGAGGCAGTATGTAGCTGAGCATGTCTTTCATATACACTACAGACTCATAATTGGACCCTATGGCAGAACATTAAAGGAACAGTAGCCAGTGTCTTGTATTCGAGGAAAAGCTGTTTCTTCTCCCAGTGGTGCACAGTGATGAAATGGGGTTTAGTGAAAAAGACTGAACCCACGTCACAATGGGTTTGCAGTCGGAACCAGATGTCCACTCATACTATATAGAAAGACACATACAATAGCCACCTTGTGTGCACATGCCTTTTCAGCTCTGCCCATACATTTTCAACTAGATTGAGATCAGGACTTTGTTAGGGCCATTTCAAAACATTGACTTTGTTATCCTTAAGTCACTTTATAACCAGTATTGGCCTGTCCATTTGGAAGACCCATCTGCGGCCAAGCTTTAACTTCCTGCCTTGAGATGTTGCTCCAATATTTCCACAGAGTTCTTTTTTTATGACATCATCTATTTTGTGAAGTGCACCAGTCCCTCCCAGAGCAAAACAACCCCACAGCATGATGCTGCCACCCCCGTATTTCACAGTTGGGATGGTGTTCTCAGGTTCGCAAGATTCTCCCCTTTTTCTCCAAACGTGACAATGGTCATTATGGCAAAACAATTATGTATTTATGTTGTCAGACCACAGGAAATGTCTCCAAAAATTATTCTTTTTTTTATTTGCAAACTCCACACTGACTTTTTGATGTTTCTTTTGGAGTCAGAGCTTCTTCCTGGCAGAGTTCCCTCTCAGCCAATGTCGGTACAGGCCTTGTTTCACTCTGAATAATGACAAACTCTTACCAGGTTCAGCATCTTCACCAGGTCTTTTGCATTTGTTCTTGGGTTGATCTTCACATTTTAGACACAGCACGTTCATCTCTGGGACACAGAACCCGCCTTCTTTCTGATCTGTATGATGACTGGACATTTCCATCATTGTTTGAACCAATGAACCTGAACCTTCAAGTGTCTTGAAATTTCCCTCAAGGATGAACCAGACTTGTGCTGCCAAGGTCATGACATCGTCATCAAGGCTTTCCCAAATTGTTTAAAGGTATAGGAATCTTATTGTAACTTTTGGTTTTGTAAAAAGTAACAAAAACATTTAAAAATAATATTTGTCTCATTTTTCTGGCGTTAGCAAATAGAAATAATTTTGAAAATTCTAATTGACCTAAAAAAGTAAAAGTTAATTCTGTTAAAAATTCAAATGTGTCTTTTTATATAGTGTATGTAAACATTGTAAGCAGAATGTCATGTTATGTCATGTTTGTTCCTCTGGCAAATGGAAAGAGGTTAATAAAATGCTGGTAAGATGGAAAATAATGTACCTCTTTCCAAGTAAAAAAGTATGAAAACAAAATAGATAAACAAGATATAGAAGGACATTAAGAAATATTGCAGATTTATTATATGTATACTAAAACATGAAACCCGAAAGTGGGTCACGGAACCATTTTTCTAGTGGGTCCTGTTCCTTTCTCTAGGAACATTTCTTATAATGTTTCTCTATCTATTTATGTAACAGAGTCTCAGTATGTTAAAAATAAATGTATCAGCTTGTTTACATCCTGATTGTTGTAACTGTAAGTGTAAACTCTTGTTTTCTTACAGATTGTTATTTGCCCTTTACTGTACAGCACTTTGGCTTGGCTGTTTTAAATGAGCTTTATAAATAAAGTGTATTATTATTGAGCATTTTAGGCTTATCTAATACTTATTCAACCATAATTTACAATATTTTAGCATCATTAAGACAAATTCATTCTTATTTGCAACTCCGCTTGCCATCCTGGCCTGATGGTGGGTCCTGACACCATTTCAGTTGAGAACCACTGGTTTAGAGGCACTTATTACCAAGGAGCAGCGCTGTCTTTTTCTCATTGGTTTTTAGTTATTTACTGTATACATTTTACTACCTTCTGGCCCAGGACACTCTTGTAAAAGATATATTTAATCTCAATGAGTATTTTCTTGATTAAATAAAGGTTTGATTGAATGAATTGTAAAAGTAATGGATGTTATTTTAAATTCTCTTCAACCAGACATATCCCAAATTTCAGGAGAGCCCTCTGGTGAGGAAAACTGGAGCAGACAGAGGAAATCGACAAAAAGTCCACACAGAAAGGACCAGGAATCAAACCCAGAACCTGCTGAAGAGTTCCAACGGCTATACCAGCACCAGCACAATCGAAAACATCATTACAGAAGATCATCAAAAGCTCAAATATGTGCCTTGGAGAATTTGAAATTCAGTACATGATATAAATCTGAAGCTTCTTATCCAACACTTTACACACTAGCAAGACCAAAGTGCTCCCTCAGAAAGATAAAACCATTTAAAAACACAAAAAGATCACACCCTAGACATAATTCGGAGTGTTCTAGGTGTTAAAAGCCAGTATGACAAGACGAGTCATTAATCTGGACGCCACAAAGTTGTCCTCATTTGAGCTGGAGAACATGGCAACTATATTTAGCGATTCACTTGATATCACAAGGCAGCCCTCCAAAATGAAACATTCATACGGCAAATTAATTTATAATAGCGTATAGTCGAGCGCGCATTAGGGGAATATTCATGTCCCCATAATCCCAGCAACCAGTGTCGGGCGGGATGACTAAAACAGCATGTTCGAACACTTGACATGTGGAGGGAAGTCACACCACAACACCAGACTTCATGCATTAAACAAGGGCCAACCCAAGGCTGTGGGAGAGGCTGACATTTTTCCATTAGAGCAACAACCAAGGCAGACTGAGATGTTTCTGCACCAAGACTTAGACAAGAACAAAAGAATCTAAAATGGATTCGAGGTAGAGTTAAAGGTAATTTTACGTTTTGTTGTGTTGTATTATTATTTAATGTCACAGCCACACTGCGTAACACTTGACCAACATGACCAGCATGGAATAATAAGACAACAAGTGAAGGAGAAAACGTGGAGCAGGTTCATATTTCTTCCTGCTTGCCTAACATGAGTTCACTAACTAGACAGAGGATATTACATTGATTTTTCTTTTTTCTTATTTTGAAGATTGATTTTAGTTAAATGTAATTGGTCGAAAGTTGAGATTTAGATCAATCCAAAATGGGACCAGACGATGGGGACTCCGAGATTGATTGATAAGTATGGATCGGTAGTGTCATTAAGGATATGATGATAGTCATTATTTTATGGTGGTTTCAACTCATCTCAATCCTTCAGATCAATTGCTGGGTTTCACAGCGTTCTAAAGGAAATTATTTTGTTTTTGAGGACATTTTTGGTCTTGTACAGAGAGATCATGGACCCAGTGACTGATATTAATGATAATTTTTTGTAATTCATAAATGTTCTTTTTAGATGCAACTTGTGAAAGTGTAATGCAGTTAATAGGAAAAACTGGCGCTGCCCCCCACTGGGTCCTGTGACATCATCACATTCTAGAACCTGAAACCCAGCAATAGATACTCCAACTTCCAAGCCAAATTCAGCTCTAAGCAGGAGTGAGGTGAGCAGTCTGGCCATGTGGTGCACACAGAACAATCTCTCTCTAAATGTGGAGAAGACAAAAGAGATTGTTGTGGACCTTCGAAGAGCACGAGTCCAGCATGCTCCTCTAACAATCAACGGTGCTGCAGTGGAGAGGGTGACCAGTACTAAGTTCCTGGGTGTGCACATCACAGAGAACCTCTCCTGGACCATGCACACTACATCACTGGTCAAGAAAAGTAATCAGCGTCTCTACTTTCTCCGCAAGTTAAGAAGATCTAGAGTCCCAGCCTCCGTTATGTGCAACTTCTACAGAGGGACTATAGAGAGCATCCTGACCAGCTCCATCACTGTGTGGTTCTTCTACAGAGGGACTATGAAGAGCATCCTGACCAGCTCCATCACTGTGTGGCTCTTCTACAGAGGGACTATAGAGAGCATCCTGACCAGCTCCAGCACTGTGTGGCACTTCTATAGAGGGACTATAGAGAGCATCCTGACCAGCTCCATCACTGTGTGGCACTTCTATAGAGGGACTATAGAGAGCATCCTAACCAGCTCCATCACTGTGTGGCACTTCTACAGAGGGACTATGAAGAGCATCCTGACCAGCTCCATCACTGTGTGGCTCTTCTACAGAGGGACTATGAAGAGCATCCTGACCAGCTCCATCACTGTGTGGCATTTCTACAGAGGGACTATGAAGAGCATCCTGACCAGCTCCATCACTGTGTGGCACTTCTACAGAGGGACTATGAAGAGCATCCTGACCCATCACACAGTCTTTTCAAGGTAATGCCTTCAGGGAGGAGACAGCAGAATCCACGGGCCAGCTCCAGTCGACTGAAGAACAGTTTTATCCACCAGGCTATCAGGAACTCGCTCCCTTCCCTGCCCTCCCTGTGCCCTTCTGTTGACAAATGAATCGACAAATTAAAAAAAGTCTTTGAATTTTTTCGTTCCCAGCGCAGCACGTCAAAACCTTCCTGCAGTTCATCTATGAGCCAACAAACTGCCTTAAAGCTTTCATTCTTAGCTGCATCCCTTAGGAGGCGAAATTAGCATTAACAAGCCTCGCTGGGGGAGCAACAGAGCCAGCAACAACCCTAGAAAATCCACCCCCTCCCCGTCAAAGTAGTGTATGGTGGTCCCAGGGGCGGGAGGTGAGAATCCCTTTGAGGCAAACTATAAGGAGCTTTTTGACGAAGTGTCTCCATCTTCTCCATCTCCCACGCAGTTGGACAGCGCCCGCAGCGCCACGGCTCAAAATAGTGGGGAGGCAAAGCTGTCAGTCTGGATTTAGCCTACTTTCCAACACGGCCATTAATTTCAGAGCAGATGGGTAAAAAAAGACATGGTGAGAGAGAGAGAGAGGAAGAGGACGGACATGTCGCAGCGGAATAACAGAGTGGAGGCAACGAGTGCAGCGCCGTCGGGACAGTTCGAGCATATTTAAAAGGGCTTACATCATGCAAAGTCTCCTTTTTTGAATTTTAAATTATACTGTAATTTTATATCCTCATCCAAATCATACCAGGATTGCTGTTTTGTATCACTCGCTCAAGTTCCAGTAATCTAGCGGTGGGAATCTGTCTCAAAACGCCAACCCACACTCTAATACATACAGTACGTCATACTGAGGAACCACGAAGTTTGTCTGAGTTTTAAAGTCTAGACACATTCATTACATTTGATCGAGAGGTTTCCTTTAGTTAGTGCCTTAAACAAAAGATCCTGATCTGAAAGACACAGACGTTAGCTTCCATTTGAGCCGTTTTAGAGCTGATACGCTAAAACCATTTGTTAGCTAGATTACATTTTTTCATAAAGCGGACATTCGGGGTTATTTGTCACATGGGGAATAACATGATGGGACTTTTTTTTCTTTTCTGTCCAATATGACTTTCTGATCACTCTATTTCAGCATTAGCTTTTATAGAGACCGTATGCTCGGATCAGTTTAGTGAATTTGTAAATGTTATACCTCATAGAGCATTTTGCAAAAAAAAATCAGCAGCTAGTTCAAATGAGTGTTATGAACACATCTGGCGTCGCAACTGTTTTAAAACACATTTTGTCAAAAAAAGTTACAAAGGTTTTCAAATTTAAAGATAACACGAACAACTCCATTAAAACCAATAGTGACAACCAACCCCACGCATTGGGACAACTTGCCCCGCACATGGGGCACATTGTCACAGTTGATTTTGTTGTGTTTCACGGGTAATAACTACCTATTGAAATATGATAGAACAAAAAAAAAAAAAAGAGTGAGGTCTTCTTCAAGTCAAGGGTTCAAGCTTTAATTTAATGCAGGTCTGACTCACGTGGGATTTTCTGTTGATGAACAGGAAAAAAAAGTGTGACAAAATAGCCCCGATCTCCCCTATCTCATCTTATCTCTGCGGGTGCTTTGTATAACTCACATACACACACATTTGCATGAAAGGTGACCAAGATGATGCTGTAATCCAAATAATGGTCATTGCTTTTCTATGAGACAGCCGAGGCCAAAAAACAAGAGAAATATGCGGGCACATGCACAGACGTTACAAAACTTAACATACATATTGTGATGTTTTGTTTTTAATGTATAATTCTTAGGCTGATTCATTGGGCTTTGAAAACACAAAAACAATACAACATTATATTTCATTTTTTACAGTTTTCTTTTTGATTTTCTTTTGTGATTTATGACTCCAGAGGGTGAGGTGGCAGCAAAATGTTCTGGGATATTAAAGCCATGATGCGTAACATTTCAGCCTCAAATAAATCCAAGATATCCAAAATCCTCTTTAAAAAACAAAAATCCTATATCTAAACACATCTAAATCTGACTCTATATTATTTACATTTTGTTGCTGAATATAGGGGTAATTTTGGCTATTTTTCTGCATAAAATGTTTTTTCTCATATTTTAGTGAGTTCAGCAAAAGCTCTAGGGATGTCTGTTTTTTCACCTGCAGCGTCTCGCCTTAACTTCAATTAGTGATTTACTGAAACAAAGAGAATGAAAAATGTTCCCCACGCCAGAGTGATAACCGATATATCACCGTGCTACATTCATAAACTTCAGCAACTATAAAGTTTCATTTTTGAGAGTTTAACAACACTTAGCTTTGCAAATGTTTGTCACCGCATTAATTGATTAATTATTTTTTAAATTGGCAAACAAGTCTAAGCACAAACAATATTTTATTCCATTTAATTTGCGTGCTGGTTTTTTCATTCCCAAAGCCAGACACAACGTGACGGCACCAAAAAAGAAACCCGCCACTAAATCAGGTTTTGCGCACCAAAACCACATCGGTCTGCCTGTGTGATTTATAAAGATGATTATTCAGAGCGGGGCGCTATTCTCAGGGGGGAACGCTGTCTGCAACAAGCCGGGCCAGACCGAGCCAGACTGGTATTGATCCGTCTCTCACACTTTGCTTGTACCACTTAGCCCGCTGGTGCGATTTATGACTCCAGAGGTGGGAGCAAAATTAGCTGGGATATTAAAGCCATACTGCGTAACATTTCAGCCTGTAAATACCCCCAAAAAATAAGTGTAAGGCAACATATCCTGGAATAAGCAGCGCAGCTTTGAATAAACAAAGAATAGAATGTAGCCCATTATTGCAAAGTGCTTCTCAACCAGGGGTATGACATCCACTATCTGTCATCTAGCTGTTCTAGGGCATCAAGGGGCGTTTCCAAGCCAGCTCAGAGACAGAGGGCCCGATATTGTGTCTCAAAAACGCAGACTATAGCGTGACATTTTGCACTTGTTGTGATTCTAAATTCGCCAGAAGCCTGCGTCCCCCCCGTGCGCCAGGCACAAGATCTGGCCCATAGTCCGTCCAGCGTGTCCTGGCTCTTCCCAGGGGCCTCCCTATAGGACATGCCCGGAACACCTTCTCACGGAGGCGATCCACCTCTCCGTGTGAAGGAACAGCGGCACTACTCCGAGCTCCTGCCCGGTTACTGAGCTCCTCACCCGATCTCTAAGGGTTCTCCCAGCCACCCTGCGAAGGAAACGGCCGCCTGTATCCGCCATCTTGTCCTTTCGGTCATTACACAGATCTCATAACCATAGTTGATGGAAGGAATGTAGATCGACTGGTATATTGGGAGCTTTGCCCCCCCCCCCCCCCCCCCAACTCAGCTCCCTCTTCACCACAACAGTCCGATACAGCGATCGCATCACTGCCGACTCTGCACCGATCTCTTGAACAAGGCCCAGCGATACCTGAAATCCTCCACTTGAGGCAAGGACTCTCCACTGACTAGACAGGGGAAGCCACCTTTTTCCGGTGGCCTCAGATTTGGAGGTGCTGATTTTCATCCCGGTCGCTTTACACTATAAATATATTATGTGTGATTAGGTTTTTGATTATGTAAATCAACATATAAATTGTGTTTCCATGAGGTTAACAATTGCTATAGATCAAGCAAAACCAAAGAGATGCCGGAAAGTTATCAGAGCCTATTACAATGCAGCTGGAGAGGGATGAGGCAATCAGCAGCTGTCATATTAGCATATTGGTCCACTGTGAGTTTTGTTAATGAGAACGACTATTGCTAAATTAGATCACAAACAAGACGTCCCCCGAGTAGAGATTCATCATGAGATCACAACCAAAAGTCCTTGAAGCTAAATGTTGTCTGATTCTTCATACAGCTGTTCTGGCAACGGGCACATGGCTCCCATATCAAAAGGCTTTACGGAAGGAAATTCCCCAATGTTGTTTGACATCTTTTATAGGCTTGGTTTTATTGCATGCATCTTTTGGGCCTGCCGTACAGTTATTTCTACGCCAAATAAGGGTAAAGACCATCTCAATCCATCCAAACAAAGCTTTTGTACAGTCTGATTGTTTGAACATGGCTATCTTAAAGTGAAACTAAGTAACTTTCTTAACTTAAATAAACCCGTAATCCCTGTGAGGGTAATACAAGTGTTAATGAGATGATTGGGGGGGGGGTCTTCATCTCCCTCTAGTGTCTATGGACAGAAAACCACACTCGCAACTGTCCCTGCCTTCGACCCGGCAGCCCCAATACACACTAATGGAAAACATCCAACTCGCTGCTCTCAGTTGTCTACAGAATCACTTTTGGCTCGCCTTTCTGAGGTTTATGACATCGTTACAGGTAAGTCTTGACAGTATTAATCGTTTAACACAATCAGAAGAAGCTAACAGGCTAATGGCAAAGCTAACTGTGGGCTTTAGCAGTATTGACAGCCAAGTTTGAGTGGGAAAAATATCTCCATTGTATAATTGGGTTGTGGCACAATGTGCAATATCCCTCTGTCTTTTCTCAGCGTTACTCTCACAGACAGTTAAGAAAGTCAGTAAAAACTGCAACATGCCAACGACAGCGGCAGTGGCACTTATGGCTCTCGGGACAAAAGTTACTTAGTTCTGCTTTAAAGAATACAGTGAGTCAACTGGAGTCAATCATTTCAACCTTGTTAAACCTTAATTCAAAACCGACCAATTTCACATTTGTCGAGATGTGTCCCAGTACAAAGGCAAAACACTAAAATATTACACACGGGGATTGAGTGGCTAGTGCTTTTGCCTCGTGCACTTTCTTTGTAGAGTTTGCATGTGCGCCCCACGTTTCCCGCGGGCAGTCATATTTCCAATCGATCATCCTAAAACATATGCAGGAGCCTAATCCTACAAGTAGCTGCTGTTGACCATGAACCATGAAGTTAGCTCGGTGTGGGTTTCTCAAAGACAGCACTGAGAGATGGGTCAAATGCAGAGGACAAATCTCCCATCCTGAAAATCATTCCGGGCGTTCCTGCATTGCCCAGCCCTGTGTGAGTTTGAGCCAGTGTCCCTTACTAATCACAACAACAGAGACATAATCTTAGCATTTCCACCACAGGACTGCTGCCAAAGTCATTACCATAACACAAAGTACAGGCACCACGCCAATAATGCTACTGTAACAGAACACCACACACAAGCAAGACCACGGGAGACACCACTGAATTTAAGATGGATGGATACCAAACCGTTGTGTGAATGAACATGGCTTGCGTTGCTTTACACCAACATTGGCCACCCCAGCAAAATGACACATCCCCTTTCATTTACACTAAATTGAATGCAAAAATTGTCTGAAATGTAATTGAAAAAACATTACTTTAATTCAATTCATTACAAATAATTTCAAGTATCTTCAGGCTATACGTTTACTGTGGACAGCACGGTTTCCCGGCGATTAGAGCACATGGTTCACCGCTAGAAAGTCCTGGGTTTGTTCCCCGGGCCGGGACTTTCAGTGTGGAGTGTGCATGTTCTCCCCGTGTGTCTGTGTAGGGTTTCTCCAGGTCAATGGTGCATGAAGGAGTGAATGGTTGGTGGTGATCGGAGGGGCCGATGGCGCAGGTTGGCAGCCTCGCTTCCTTCACCCCCAGCTCACATTAACTACGGTCCGGGTTCGGTCCTGATCCAGTCCGGGTTTGCGACCCAGTGAAGTGAATGCTTTGCAACACACTAGTGCCCCCGTGTCACCGGTAATGGAGACATTTTTACTTTTCCGATGTTACGCTAGTCTACAGGTGGTAAACGAGACCAAATAAGTAGTGAGCAGACAGATTTTATTTTGAAATACACCGGATCTTCTTTTCTCACGAGACCTGACTTCCTGTTTGGCTTGTGTGTTTTTCCGTCAGCTTGATCCACAGGGCTTCGGCAAAAATCGACTTCTTGCAAATTCTTTCCGTTGCCGCCGGAAGGCCTCGGTAACCGGACCCGGACATCGCGGAGCAGGTCGCGGAGGCCGTACCGGACCTTAACCGGATTTAATGTGAGCTGGGCGTCAGTCTACCCTGGGGCAGCTGTGCTCACCACCACCGAGTATGGAGTGAATGAATAAATCACGAAATTATAAAGCGACTTTGGGCATCTGGAAAGGCGTTATATAAGACTAACGCACAATATGGTGCAAACTTAAGCTTGGTCAGTCCTGCTGTATTTTATTTGTTACATTTTTAAATCCTTTTTTTTTTATTTCATCAGGCTAAACATTAAAGGGATAGTCTGTAGGATTGCAAAGTGAGGAGCGAGTGAGAGTGAATTTTGAAAGTCAACAATCAGCTTCCTCCTCTCCTGATTGGACCAAAAAGCCACTCCTGCTGTGGCAAAATGACTTTAAAAAGTCCCAGATGAAGCTCTTCCTGATTGGACCCGGATCAGGCAGGTTCACTGGAAAGCTTGTCTCATTGGTCGAAGTTATGGCACCAGGGGATTCTGATTAGTTGCAGCAAAGGGAAGGAGTCAGTCAGTTATACGCAATCTATAACAATTTGTAAACATTTAAACATTTACAGACTTAAAGAAAACAACTGGGGCCCGTCATTGTCAGTTAACATCTTCACCCACTCTTCCGTCTCCTTAAGCATCGCCTGCCCTTAGTAAGACTGCTGTTGGAGAGAGTCAAAGGCAGTGTGATTTTGTATTTTTTCACATGGCAGACAGCTGCGGCTAGAGGCTTTCTGTGTTGTCCGCTCAACGGCCCGGAAAATTCTTACAACGCACATAACCTCACAGTGACTTGACAGGATTTCTTCAGACTTGGGCCACTTCATTTGTCGAGCAAAAAAGTGTCCACGCAAGTTCAGTTGATAGAAATGATGGCACTAGTAGAAGTAAAAGAATAATGCATTATTTCAACATGCAAAAATGCAAAGATTAGGATTCTCAAAATCAAATGGAGACCGCATATAATGAATACCGAAGACTGACAAAAAGAAAAAGATTCCGCCATATTGGGGACATGGTCTTAGAGTGCAGGCAAACAGAGGCTGGCGATGAACACCCGCCACACAAAAGACATAAAGGAAGGCCCAAAGAAAACCCTAAAAAGAACTCTGAGGTGGGAGGCTTGTGCCCAGGGAGTAACAACAGAACAGCTGGAGACCACATCTACAGACAGGGTCCACTGGAGGAAAGCTCTCTCTGCCTAATGTGCCAACAAAGGCATGGAGTAAATAATTAGTTGACTTAAAACAACTCATTCAAAATAAACAGCAATCGATGGCAATGTTTAAATAAATCTAGAAAGCATCAGCTATGCACAAAATCAGCATAAAACACTACTAAAAATGCTTAGGAAGATGTAGCAGGAGGCCCGTCCTTTGCATAAAATACATGGGGAAGAAGAGTCTTACCAAGAGATACAAGAATGGGTGGCAGATACTCCGTGGGAATAATAGGCCTATCAAAGTCCTGCTTTTATGTCACGAATGCCAACTGCTACTACAAACAGTACAGCCACATTATTACTTTTACTTCAACTAACTAGAAATAATAACTGTTGCTATCCCAACTCCCTCCCAACTTGGAGGTACATAATAAAAAAAGGGTTCCAGAAATGGGTTTCGGAACCTTCAGGAGTATTGCGGGGCACTGAGGGTTCAAAGTTTTCCCCAAAAAACTTTTAAGAAGTAATTTCATTGTATGAACACATCCTGTAAAGCAACACAAATTATATTTGAACGTGGTCTACACTATAGTGTATAACTTTCACATTACAATCACATACTGTATGTAGTCCCCGCCATGCAGTCAACATTCATCATCAACCACAGAAAAGCGTCACATCCGCCGCACTGTGATTTACTCAGTCCCTGCATACGAACTCATCAGACAACACACCTTAGGATTTCCACACACGTGCTCCATCTTTCACTTGTTATCTATATGTTGTACACTGGAGAACGGCACGTTTCCAAATATACTGTGGCTCCCGCTGGCACTCAGCCTGCCCGGCATCCTCTAAAATATAATGGAAACCTTTGTACATACTTTTCAACAAGTGTCTGTAACCTGTAACAGACTGATGCTGTTTTGTAACACCTAAACAACAGGACTCGGTCTCCATCCCTAATCGCATTGCACACACAAAACAGATCAAATGAAAAGCAAGCTGGGTATTGATACAGCCCGTACATTCATTTGAGTACTTAAAAAAAAAAAGAGATGTTTTGTTTGTAAGTTTTAAAGGAACAGGCCACCGTTTTTCCATACTGAGATATGTTCTTACCTGATCTGAGCTTAGACGAGTTGATACGCACCTGTCTGGTCTTTGTGCCCGTGGAAGAGCGTGGTTCGCCTCTAACTTCACCCCCGTTTGGAGCCATAGGAATATGCTGGGAGAGGCAAAATGCTAACAACATCTTTGGTCTTTTGGCGTGACTGAGCACACACAGACCAGACAGGTACGCATCAACTCGTCTAAGCTCAGGTAAGAACATATCTCAGTATGTGAAAACAGTGGCCTGTTCCTTTAAGACCATATGGAGACGGGTGTCCCTGAATTTGGAAATTGGTTTTTCAATGCTTTTTTGCCACTTTTTTAGCACCACCTTTCTTCACGGGTAGCAATTTTTATTTTACCAACCGACGCTGCCCTTTTGCCACATCACCACTTTGCAAGCATTTGCTCCACCTCATTAATGATCAAATACACTTAATTGTATGGATTTAAATCATTTATTGCGCTCTTGCTCTCGGCATTTGCAACAATTTCCCCCGTTTAATGTGTGTCCGATTTGCGATAACGCCAGAGACAAACGCTCTATTAATCCTTATCGGAAAAGCTATCATGCTGAGTAAGAGAAACGATATCCCGCCAAATAAAGCCGAGATGTTATCCACGCCGCTGGATTCCCAAACTTTCCGCTGCACATAAAGTCACAGCTGGGGGGCACATGCTCGGTCTTTAATGCCTCAATTCAATGGTCGATAGAACAGGGACATGCATATACTGTATGAAGCGGCACAAGAGGCCACAGCCTTCTATGCGATAGTTAATGACGCAAAGTACATCGTAGGAAAAAGACAGAAACTGATAATGGGGTCATGGTTAAGCATTGACAACTTCAACCTAATCTAACAGCAATGATACAAAGCAAATTATGTATATTATTTATGTAAATTAGGTTTTTGCACTGTGCAGGTAAAATGCAACAATAAAAAACACATATTTCCTACTGTCTGACACTACTACCAGTGGGAATTGCTAAAGTATGTTGCAAATCAGTATGCAAATGATATTTCAGTGTCATAAAGGTGAAAAAAAAGAAAAAAAAATGTCAACGAAACTCATGGATGGTATCGTGTCTCAGGGCTCTTTGAATCACTGACATCGATCTCAGACGCCTGGGCTGATTCGTTGTCAGGTAAACCCAGTTAAGGGAAAAACTACTGAAAAAGAACGTTCCACATTATTAAGCAGACCACCATTTTAAAGCAATATGGGAAAGAAAAAGGATCTCTCTGCTGATGAAAAGAGTGGAATAGTTGTATGCCTTGGACTAGGTATGAAAACCTTTGATATTTCATGAAAGATTCAGCGTGATCATCGTACTGTTTAGAGATGTGTGGCTGATTCAGAGCACACACGGGTTTGAGCAGATAAAGGCACAATGAGGGCGGTTTCTGCCAGACAAATACGTCAGATTAAGAGAACAGCTGCTACAAAACAGCAAACAGGTATTTGAAGCTGCTGGTGCCTCTGGAGTCTCCCGAACATTAAGGTGTAGGACCCTCCAGAGGCTGCAGTTGTGCATAAACCTTCTATCCGGCCTCCCCTAAACTGTTCATTGAAGCTGACGAGCAGTAGCTGCTGCAGTGGACCAGAAATACATGAAGAATAATTTTCAAACAAACAGTCTTGTTCACTGATGAGTGCCGTGTAACCCTGGATGGTCAGATGGATGGAGTAGTGGATGGTTGGTGAATGGCCACCATGTCCCAACAAGGCTGTGACATCAGCAAGGAGGGGGCGGAGTCATGTTTTGGCCTGGAATCTTGAGGAGAGAGCTGGTCGGCTCCTTTAGGCTCCCTGAAGGTGTGAAAATGTCCTCTGAAAAATATGTGGAGTTTCTGACTGACCACTTTCTTCCATGGTAAGGAAGAACCGTGCGCTCCCTAACAATCACAGTCATATTATCCTATAACAGTTAAAGACTAGAAAGTTATGCTGAATGTCATTTGAGTTGACAATTTGGATAATCTGAGAAAAATGTCACTTGCATAATCATGTGCAACATACTTTATATTTCTCTCACCTACTGCTGGGTCATGTCCACTTTTGAGAGATGCCGACTGTTTGGGAACAGAACTTGAAATCCGCAGTTTGGGAGATGTTCTGATCCAGATTTCTAGTCATCAAAATATAGACCACTCATCATTATGATTCAACTTCCCAAGATCTTCACTTGCTGCCTAGAAACTCTCATGTGCCTCATTGCCGTAAAATAGTGTAACCAGGAGAACTCAAACAAACAAGGGTGCTCAGACATCCACGTAGATATTGTTATGATTCATCGGAAAAGTTGTTCCTAACATCTCTGCATATCCCTCAAAACCTTCAGAAAAACTCCATATGGTCCAGGAATCAGCTCTTCTTGTTGTAACACACCAGCGCTGTGTTGCCAATAGATGTCCTAATTGTAACTCACAGTATTCGTTTCTTCAAAACCACTTCAAAACAAGGAGAGTTTTGTATTTTAACAAGATAGTGAGAAGCAATATAAGAGTCCTATTAGTATCAGGGAAAACATTTGGTCAACGCTACATCAGCGAACAGCAGGGGCACGGCCATTTGCTCAAAGTGGCAGTACAGTAATAAGAGATTGCATTACGACAGCGCGCTCTCAACAGGAGGCTAACGATAATCAGACTTAGACTACTGTCCAGCCATCCATCACGCGGTGGGGAGCGGGCCACTGAGCCAACAACTCAGTCGAGAGGCTCTCGAGAACAGCCGAGACATTAAAGTTTTTATGGTGCGGATATGGGCAAAGAATGTTCATGATTGCGTTCACGCTGTGCCACTAAGACTTTGCTTGTGCGGGCGATAAAGGACTACATGGGGAGTGATGATTGTTTCGTAATGTGAATGTAAGGTTAGAGTAAGGCCAAAGTGTGCTAAAAAGTTCACGGTTTCCTCTCCCCCTTTGACTTGTTTGTTTCGTTTTGTGTTTGCCACCGACACCCTTCATGGCGCGACCCTTTACAATCTGCAACCGCAGTCAGGGTCACAGTGGGAGTGTTTTTGGGGAGAGTTGAAGCTGCGACTGTCGAAATGATTGGAGTGAGCTCTGTAAATAACAAAATCTGTGATGTGGTTCGTTCCTCTGCAATAACGTGATTTTAGAATGGATAATTTGAAAGGGTCAGAGAGGGCCTTACAACACTTCCTGGTCAACATTATGCCACTTTTACATAGGCAATTCCTACCCAGCCCAGTGCCAGGTCCACCTGTGTCTCCACTGGTCCAACCCAATGGCCGCTGGCTGCTCTGCTTTACGACCGCAACACTGGAGGCCGCCATTGCTCCGCCATTGCTGTAGTACCGCCATATAGCCGCTAGTCTCCCATTGAAAAGCATTGGACTTTAGACACGTTAAAAACAACTTTAACGCCTGGTTTCCATTTTTAAACACATTCTATGGCTACATATTCCTCCTGGGATAACGCTGGGTTAGTCACAATAAACTTTTTGAAATCTCGTACTAATGAGGGTCGGACTGTTAGCATTGGAGCTGCACGAGCTACACGTCACGCAAGGGCCGAGTCTACAGTGAAGATCCCGCCCTTATGCCCTTATTAGGAACATGCTTCGTCAGAGCTGGGGAGGAGGAGTCTGTAAATCCGCCATGATTTCCCCCTCGAACGTGGTCATTATGGTAAACGGGGAGGAGTTGTCTATTCTTTTTAATGGTCTATGGTCCAACCAGGGTCAAACAGGGTCAGCCAGGTACAAGTTTGGGGACCAAAGCGATTGGCCAGAGGAAAGAAGACAGCTCTCACTAAAACATGCAGGTCATGCGAGATTTAATATTTCACAACAACATACCGCTGTTGAATAAGGTGATATTTTTTTTAGCTGGTGTTAGCATAACATCTGCACACATAGCTTACCTTCATAGTTGGTATTTTAGCTGCTTCTTTCTTCTAGTGGGATTTGCTTTGGCACCTCTGAATAATTCCACAAACCTCACCAGAAGGCATTATTTGTCCACATTGTTTTCATCGCAGCTTGCAAAAAATTTTATCGACGTTTTGTTGTTCCTTAATGTGTATTTCACCGAGCGTGTCCGTAAGAGCACCGTCCAAAACAAATGAGGTCCACTTACAATGGAAATGCTACAAGAGAAAAACCATACCGCGCCGCGCACAGCGACCAAACAGTGCTGGGTTGAAGCGTACTATGTGGATAGGGTGACCAGATTTTCTGACAAAAAAAACGGGACACTATTTGTAATTTAGTTGCACGGTCAACCAGGGAACCATTTATTGACTGTTTTCCCCACGCTAAATGGTAAATCTGCTATCCATGCACCGATCAACATTAACATGATAGACTTGATATGTTTTATTGGTTTCTACTTGGTAATGGACATTTGCTTGGCCCCAAGACATGAATTTTCAAGCAAAGTTTGTTACTTGTTACGATCGAACGGAGGGACCCGGCTGAACGGAGGGACCCGGCTGAACGGAGGGACCCGGCTGAACGGAGGAACCCTGCCTACTGACAACAAGGACTGGACGGTCTGTGATCTTGGCCCGTCTACTGAGGGACTCCTTCGGCCCTGGGTCTCTATAGCCTGTCCGTCCATGGGAGTGGATCTCTCCTTCTGTGGTTCTCCTCAAGGTTTCTCGTTTCTCCCACTGGGTTTTTGAGTTTTTCCTTGCCGGGCTGGAGAGTCTAAGGACAGGGGACACCCGAGCTGCTCGTCGCCACCCACTGCTGACGCTTATTTGGACATTATGTTTGCCTGGATATTTGATTCACCGGAACTTTACATTGTCTTATTTACTGTTCTGTTTTATTGCCTTAATGTTTGTTACAGCCCTATGAGGCAACTCCTGTTGTGATATTGGGCTATACAAAACCATTGATTGATTGATTGATTGATTGATTGATTGATTGACTTTGTGGATCTATTGGCCAAAAACAGGGACACTTGGGACAGAGGACTCAAAACTGGGACTGTCCCGGGTAAACTGGGACATCTGGTCACCCTATATGTGGATAAACTGCATTAGAGAGTAAGATTGTCTAAAACTACAACACTGCAACTGCTGCCGCTATTGCTACTGCTATGCTTTTGTTGGTAATTGAGGGTGCCATAATACATGCCGTTTGAGAGCAGAAATGCTCAGATCAAGTCAAGTGATGGAATGTAGTAGGGCAGGGCGATATGGCCTAAAATCTATCACGATATAAAAAAGAAATATAACAATATATTTGACGATATAATTGACAATGGACAAATTACTTAAAAATTCCAACCTCATGACTATTGGGAAGATTAATGCAACCATAGCGCCATACTAATGTCAAACAGTTTACATCTTTCATTTCATGTGGCTTTTTAAGCACCTGCCCCTGTGCGATAATTATATCGCGATATCGATATGCAATACGATATGGCCCACCCCTAGTATGTAGACTTTAAAAATGTGTGGGTTGGGGGGGGGTTGCGTGTTATATTTATTACAGAACAAGATTTAGAAAATACAAATCAAAAGCGCTTCTGCAGTTAGAAGTAAATACTCAAACCCGCATGATTGTATTGCGATACGGGTATTATTTCGATGAATGGTGAATGCTACAGCATGGGAAAAAGCTTAAAATAGTTATCATTTTGCATAGTCCAATAGAAATAAAAAACAGCAATCACAAGTTTTGCAAACATATCACCAAGCCACACACACTCCATCCAACGCAAACAAGAATGCCATGAGGCCTAATTTACTTTTACATTCCAGCCACAAACTAAATCCCCATGGTGTGATTTTACGTCTCCTGTCCTACATGGATAACGATGCCGGCTTAAATTGCGAATACATTCTATCCACAACTAATAAACTCACCCTCCCGATCTCCTGTTCCCAAACAAGCTCTATTAAACTTCGGGCAAACCCATCAATATGACTCTCGCAATCAACCCCGGTCTATCTCGCCTCGCTGTAAAAACTCACTCGTGATTTTAATGAGGAGCCAGTCGGGTTCGTTGGCAGCTGGTCGTTACGGCGTATCATCTCGACACCATCACTCACGCGGCGCACAGGCAAATTGAGTACCTGATGAGCCCTCAATCAAGCTCCGTACCCCCCGCCGTCGGAGGAGAGAGAACGGCCAGACTGTTCCCATCGCCTCCCCGTCGACCCAGAAGACTGACGACAAGGAGGAGGAGGCAAGCATGTGTAGGGAACGGGGAGTTCATTGTGGTATATTTGGGAAATGCAAATAAACAACGTTAAAAATGATGAGTACCAGAGTGTGTGGTGGAAGATAAGAAGCATGTCACAAATTTCCATGCAAAGGTTTCCATCTGTGGCCAGGACTCCTTTGAAAAAGCATATTCTGAAATCTCAGAGGGAGGAAATAGTGAGTGAAGAAGTGAAGGTAATTTTAACGTTTTTTTGACTGAACTTTCTCGACCACCTGCCGGAGAGCAAGTCAAATTTATTCTATGTCCATTTTGAATGCCCTACCTCAGCCATTCCCAAAGTCCGGGACACCGCGGCCCCCCCTATCGTTCCAAAATTCTCTCGGGGCCCCCGATAATAATAATTTAAAATTGTTAACAGCTAAAATTACATATAAAAAGCAACAGCTAAGACGGTGGGCAAAATACTGGTTTAAAGTAGTACATTATAGCAGGTGTATTTTTCCATTTAAAAAATTATGTTTTTCAATGTACTTGTTTTATTGACAACCTTTGGGGGCCCCGGACCCCACTTTGGGAACCACTGCCCTACCTCAATGCCACAAACACGGAAGATATCATCATAATACAGTATCTTAATTCTTAAGATTTGTCAAACATCACATCAAACGGAGTAAAAGCCCAGTGGCGGACACTCACACCAGAAAACCTACCTAAACAATTGATCCTGCTAACCGCTCATTCAGCCACTGGGTCACAAAAAGTGAACTTACGCACAAATAATAAGGGTTTGTTTTTCCCCCACATAAAAAGTATCATAATGCACCTTTAAAAAAGAACTAAGTAACTCGTTTACCTCAATAAATCCTTTCCGTAGTCCCTCTGGGGGTAATACAAGTGTTAATGGGATGATTGGGGGGGGGGGGGGGTCTCTGGCCAGAAAACCACAATAAGAAGAAGAAGCTAACAGGCAAACGGGAAAAGCTAACTGTGGGCTAGCCCCACTTAAACAGTATTTACAGCCAAGTTTGAGTGAAAAAAAATAATCTCCATTGTGTAACTGGATGAACAATGTCCCTCTCTCCCTTTGTCTTTTCTGTCAGCGTAGTATTTACTCTCACGGACAATTAATAAGTAAACAAAATGCAACATACCACGACACCTGCAGTGGCGCTTATAGGGGCATGAGTTACTTTGTTCTGCTTTAAAGGGACTATACAGACTTTAAAAATGTTCAAACTAAGTATTTTCATCGACCTACACCTTCCAGCCATGTCCTAGTGTGTAGAATGAGCCCAGACCTGTTCTCCACGACTGCCTCTAAAATCCTGCATGGTCACTCAAAAAGTTGTTACTTCAGATCCGAAGTGCCGTCATGCACGAGCTTAATATAGAGACTGCAGTTACGCATAAGACCTCAGGTGGCAGTAGTGAGCATAACATGACCAACTTGCATCTAGTCTCTTGAAATATAGACTTGGAATCATAATAATAAAAAAGACAAATATAGACACTTGCTAAACTCAAAGAAAGCTTTCAGATCCACAAATGTACAATTTGCAGCAGATGGAAGTGTGGATATTGCAGGTAACAGGTTATTTAGTGTTCAGGAGCCTCTGGTTCCAAACCTTGAAAAACACTCTACCACTGTTCATTAAAAAATAAAAACAATTATCCTGCTCAGAACGGCCCTTGGGTCCATGAATTGAAAACAGAAATTGTGCTTTGAGGCAAACGCTACACGTGCGCCTCTAGTGAATTACAACTCTGGGTCAAATAGTTACGTACGAAAAGTACTGAAGGTTTCTGACAAAAAAGGACAATCATTCAGTGATGTTCAGTGCTACCCTACTGAATACAACTGGCCACTGTGAGCTGGAGGGCCCCTCACCCAAACCCCCATCCACAAACATATTCCCTGAGCTCTTTCACTCTGTCAGTCTCAGTCATCTCATCCATCCATCTTCTCTTATCATCTCCATGCTGCTGAATCCATGCTCCACTTCTTCCCTCAAATCTCCCCCGCTGCACTCTGCACTTTTATCATCAAAATAGCCAGATAGATAACATGCTACTATGTTACACTCCGCTCCCCGGGGCGGGTGCAATTGTAGGATATATAGTCCTGTGCCTCTCTGGTGGTTTTATTGACCATCTTTCGGCCATATATCAAAACATTGTATATTTCAATTAAATTACACTGGTAAATATGTCCGCTGCAGGTCAGGCCCCCGTACGGAATGAATTAATTGTAACATTAATGTAAGCTGTGAATGTATGTATTTTTGTTAGAAAAAGCTGGAGACAATTTCTGCAATTACTGATAACACAGGATAAATTTCGATGGACCATGGTCAGTTAATTGAATATTAGCACCACATTGGCAACCATGTTTTATATTCACTACAGGCAATCCCGTGTCTTGCGTTGAGCCTCCCCACTACACCAATACATATAAGATTAATACTGTATATACATTAGCCTCATTTCAATATAGGTGCAGTACAATACGGGCCATTTGAATGCTCCAGTGCACAAGGTTCACAAGGTTTTAAATGAGAGTCGCCCACACTGCGGGAATGACTGATAGATTTCAACGCTATGGAAGACTACTCTTCATTTATCGGAATACGTGATGTGTTAAAAGCTTTGTGAATGCACCCAGAAGTCACGTGTCACTCGCGTGCATAGAGCCTACTGTACAGTTATACAAGCACTCTATCGACTGGCCTTCTCGCAGAAAAGGGACATAAAAAGTAAAAAAAATAAATGACTTTTTTCGTTCTCAATGCTCATCTCCCTCTGCACTAAAACCACTCCGAGAGGAATCCGTTCCAGATCCCAACACGGACAGGTATCCCACTCGCGGGAGCTGATCCATTCACTTTAGAAAGTACCACCTCGCTGATTTCATCATTATTACTTACTTGATGGATGACCCGCAAGCGATACTAAACGCCATATGTTGATGCATATTATTTAATAAACAGCCATACACAGTTTGACCTGCCCGTTTTTGATTCATGGTTATTTGCTCCGTCCCCAATCTCCCCGTGCACCCCCCAAACAAAGTCGCATCCGCGCGTCCTTTCAAACTGTAACTGAATACTGCCCTTATGGGACCCAGTGAGATAATGTCCAATTTCCTCATTAAGCACGGAGCCACCATGCTGCGCGGCAATATAAACGCTCGGAACAGAACCGGCACCCCGGCGTGGCAAAAACCCAACAGCACGATATACAGGCACATCCCCCAAGTGGGACGTATTTATAAGAAGCAATCTCATCTTTTGTTCAGTCTAATGTGTTTACAAGATTTTCATTTTCTTTCACTTCTAATTCAAGGAAAACCAAACATAATGGAATGAATTAGCTGGAATAATTGGGTTGGTGATACTTGAGCCTTTTACAAAAACAGTGCACTCGGGTAATCTGTGGATGCGCTATCGGCGATTCACTGACAAGGTTCTTGGATGAGAGGCGAAAAACCCCAGGACCTAAACTACAGACACTTTGACTATCCTTTGAGCTGAAAAGTCTAGACTCCTTCTCCTTCTCGCGATCAGACTCTCTTCCCGGTGCTACTTAGTAGGGATGCACCGATCGGATACTGGTATCGGATGTCGGAGCCGACACCAGTTTTGGCTCTCATTGCCTTAAAGGAATAGGCCACCATTTTTCCATATTGAGATATGTTCTTACCTGAGCGTAGACGAGTTCATGCGTAGCTGTCTGGTCTTTGTGCGTGCCCTCAGTCGCGCACAAAGACCAAAGATGTTGTTAGCATTTGGCCTCTCCCAGCATATTCCTATAGCTCCAAACGGGGGTGAAGTTAGAAGCGACCGAGCTCTTCCACGGGCAACTTGTCTAAACTCGGGTAAGAACATATCACAGTATGGAAAAACGGTGGCCTGTTCCTTTAAAAACGTGTACCTAAATCTAAGTGAATATGGGCATGCTGTATGCAGCGGCGTCGGAAGCGTTTGGAAGGTGGGGGGGGTACATTTCAAAAATAGAGGGGGGTCGACTTAATAAAATTAAGAACTACAGTGGGACAAGGTCAGGGCAAAAACAGGGCAATGTTAGGGCTTTAGCGGGACTACATCCAAATCGTTACTTCAGGAAAACATGAGAGACTCGATCGGCTCAGCAGCTCCACCTCCTCGCAGCTGGGTGGACATATAGGGCGGATAACCAAACACCTGTGGAGCCGCTGTTCTCCTGTCCAGCCCTGGCTTTATGACGCTTTGTGAAAAAACTCAGTGAATGATGCTCTTATGAGATGGCGCGCTCGTGTTTGGCTGTATGTCATTGGAAAGCTAAGAACCTCCGCAAAATGCAGCGGTTAGCATCAGAATGCCAAAGCTAGCATGCTAACGAAAACTAACCAAGGCTGGGGCAGAAACTAATATATAAATACCTAAATACCTAATAAAATTGAATAAAGTGCCAAACTGGGGTGACGTTAGAATCTACCAAGCTGTTCCACGTTTTCCTTATTTAAATACAGTTATGTGAAAAGTTACACGATCCAAGTCGACTTTCTAAGCGCATAAACAGGGGCACTATATATTGTAAGGCGTAATAATACCTTAGGGGCAACTTTGACTTTACTGCGTGGAAGACGTCGAAGTGCTCCTAAGGTATTATTACGCCTTACAATATAGTGCCCCTTTTTATCCAGAATAACTGCATTTTATAATATTTTGAAACATAGGGATACTTTCTAGACATAAATGTTATTTTGAGTTAAACAACTAAAATATATCAAGGCTAAAGGGTATAAGACCAGAATAAAGCATAATAGGACCTTTAGATGCTATGGCAACAATGGTAATGAGTGTAAGTTCATGCGAGACCCATTAATATATGCATCATTTAGTCAAATATGGCAAATGTCAACATAACAAGAATGAGTCAAAAGCAAAAGGTAATGAGCCACTTGTCCTGACTCGGCACATTCCTGGTTAAGCAGCTGATGTGGCGAAGGGTCCGGTCGGAAACGGGCCAATTTGCCAAAGCTTTCAGGGCCCACTCCGCACGTAAGCTCCTCTATTATCCCGGCGACATGGGGGGGTTCGTCAGGTTAGGAAGCGCCAAATCCTTCCGGCTTTCTCTCCCCGCCCGCCCGGATACCGGATACCGCCCTAACAAACAGCCTCTCAGCGCTATCAGCAGTAGTTATCAACCCGTCACACTGTAGGGCCAAGATAAATCTAACCAATTAAAATTTAAATTGCTGTGTGCCGCGGCGTGACTCGCTTGTTTCCGTGTGTCTCTTCTCGGGCGGAGGTGGGAGGAGGAGGCGGCTGACGCGGGAAGCAATGGGAAACGACCCACGGAATGGGAAGAAAAAAAAAAGAAAATATATGTCTTGGTTTGGAGGGAGGATGGGAAAGGTCATGGAGAGGAAGCACAATCGTGGGTACTGAGGATTTGATTGAAAAGTGCATTGGGGTAAAATGTAGACTCTTGCTTGGGAGTTAAGAGTTGGGAGCTCAAATGCGCTTTTTTTTTCTTCTTCTTCTTTTTAATCCGCATGACCATGATGCACCTAAGTGTGTGAACCTTTGACTTGACAAAATAATTAGGTTTCAAAACCTATTATTGTTTTTTTTTTGTTAAACACTTTTGTCGAACTGTAACTTTACAACTGATTGCTCAAAATGAACGACCTGGTTTGTTATGAAAGGTCGACCAATATGGGTTTTTCTAAGGCCGATTTTTGTCTTTAATCCTGTGTATGATGCTTCTGTTGTTTAGGTCCTTCAGAGCCAGCTCAATTCCTGGCTCAGCTAGGTAAAAGGAAGTAACGAAAACCAAGATTAACCTAAAGCAAAACAACCAAAAAGTGTACAAAACCCAAGTGTCCAAAACTAGTCACAGTAGGCCTGGACTAAAACAAGTGACAAACAAAACGAGACACAACTTTAAGAAATCTAACTGAAATGAGCGCTACTAGGAAACATACACAATATTGTCTGACACAAAGGAACACAGACAAAAATGGCATACCGGCCACAAAGGCCCGCAGCCCCGAACGGCAGGTGAGCTCAGGTTGTTCTGACACCGCACCGATCAGCAACAAAGCAGCAGCCAACCTGCCGATCAGTGCGGAAAACCAGTCCCCCAATCCCAAGCAAGAGCTCCCCCAGCCAGGGTTCCATAAGGGGGGGAAGACATAGGTCAGCCTCACCCATAAATTAACACTACAGGGGGGAGTCTGGAGTAGAGGCCGATCGATATGGGTTTTTCTAAGGCCGATGCCGATATTTTGGGATGTTAAATTGGCCGATGCCGATATGCTCGGCCGATATTTTTGGCCGATTTTTCCAAATGTCTGCTCTATAATCCTGTAAAACAAATACTTGGCCGCTCCAGCACTGGCCGATTTTTTTTTATTACTTTAGGTGAGCCACTCATAGTTTCTGTCCCAGCTTTGATTAGTTGTCGTTAGCATTAGCATCTTGTTTCTAGCCACGGCATTTTGCGTGGCGATCAAAAATACAGTAGTGGAGGTGAAAACCAACTCGGCGATTGAATTCTCCAGATTCTGCATTTCAAAATGACATGCAGCATGTCCATATTGACGGACGTTTAGTGAAACTTGTGTTTAACAAACATGAAGCTAACCAATTTTCATTGTGAGTTTTGAGAGGACTCGTTTTAAAGCCCTCACTTTGCTCTTTCTAATGCCAAAAAAACAGGAAGTCTCTATCATTTTTGGTCCCGGAAATATCGGCTTTCTTCGGCGCTAGATCGGCCGATAGCCGATATTGTAAAATCCCCACATATCGGTCAGCCTCTAATCTGGAGGCCTGGGGCGGTGAGAAAAAAAATCAGCAGATTCTAAAACAAAATAACAGTCTCTCTCTCTTTTATGGTTCCGAAATTATACGCAAAGGTCTGCAACATAAAATATATAAAATATGATTCCGAGCCTCCAGGGTTTTCAAACTTTCAAACCGATTTTCATCACGATGTTTCCCAATTCCCCTGAAAATGTGTAAAATACCCAAAAAAGCTGATCTATCGGTCAACCTCTAGTTTGTTCAGCTAGTGGCGTGCTGTAGGCGTAAAGCAAAGGTTTTGGGATTGAGGAGGTATAGCTGGTCGAAGAGGTTTAAATTAAACGTGCAATCTGGTGCCGCTCCACTCGCCTATGCCCAGAGCTGGCCCCGCACAGACCTAAATATATTTTCTTCCCCCTTGTTTCGCTGATATCGGCTAACACAGCTGCGCCTCTCTTCCGCTCATTAATCCATCACAAAAGACCTGAGCCCACAGCAGCCTTTCCTTTTATCGGGCTCTCCTTTTTGTGAATGTCTATATAAAAAAAAAAAATGTAACACTTTGTCCCGGCGAATCAAAGATTTCGACAACACAGTGAAGTGAAAGGCTGAGAGATCTTACAAACGGTAGGGCCTGACCGATATGGATTTTTGGGGTCCGATATCGATATGAAGGCCGATACAGTGCCTTAAAAAAGTAAGTACACTGTCCGGAACTTCTCACATTTCTACCTGAATTGGTCCCTAAATGTGGTCTGATCTGAATCAAAATCACAGGAATGATTAAACAGTGTCTGCCTGAACTAATACCACCCAAACATTTACCAATGTGGCCAAAACATGTAAGCATTCACAGGACAGCGTGGAATAAGTAAGTACACCGCCTGAATCTCACTGAACTGCAGCAGTTTTGTAAAGAGGAACGGTCCAAGATTCATCCTGATCGTTGAGCGTCTAATCTGCAACAATAGGAAAAGAGGTTATTGCTGCAAAAGAAAATACAGGGGTTCACTTACTTATTCCATGCATGTTGTGGATGTCTAAACTTGTGAATTCATTTTTCTATTGATGATAGCACGTGGTCCAGGCCTTGAGGCAACACAACAGCCCCACACCATTTCCCTGCTCTCTATTTCAAAATGAGCATAGGGTTTGATGTTAATGTGCTGTTCCATTCTTCCTCCACACATGATGTTGTGTGTTCCTCCCAAACTATTCAACTTTGGTTTACGAAAGAGCTCTTGGATGCTCCACTGCACTACTGGATACATATTTGGTGGACTGTTGGACCCAAAGTTGAACAGTTTAGGGGGAACATCATGTGTGGAGGACAAATGGAAGAGCACATCAACATCAAAACCCTATGCTCATTTTGAAATATAGACCCGGGAGAATCATGGTGTGGGGCTGTTTTGTTGCCTCAGGGCCTGGACAACGTGCTATCATCAATAGAAAAATGAATTCACAAGTTTATCAAGATATTTTGCAGAAAAACCTGAGACATTCACAACAGCATGTGAATAAGTAAGTGAACCCCTGTATTAAATAGCTGGCTGATCCTTCTTTTGCAGCAATAACTGCTTTTCTGTAGTCGCAGATTAGACACAACGATCAGGATGAATCTTGGACCGTTCCTCTTTACAAAACTGCTGCAGTTCAGTGAGATTCGGTGTACTTACTTATTCCACACTGTCCTGTGAATGTTTACATTTTACAGCCACATTGGTAAATGTTTGGGTGGTATTAGTTCAGGCAGACACTGTTTAATCATTCCTGTGATTTTGATTCAGATCAGACCACATTTAGGGACCAATTCAGGTAGAAATGTGAGAAATTCCGGACAGTGTACTTACCTTTTTAAACATAACCATAGTAAAGGTGTCTTTCTTTCTCTCTTTTTCTTGCCGTGTATACTCCATGTGCAAGCAATCTTGAGTTCCCGAGCGGCCATTTGCGTTAACTGCCCACCTCTCACCGCGTGGACAATCTCTGATCCGTGACAGGCGTGCGACCTCTTCCGCCTCCTCCCCTCTTTGTGAACCGTGCTCATTCGTGCGGAAGAACAACGCTAACATCTCGCTGTACCAGCCGTCAGCGAAAAGCAAACACCACACCGCGCCGCTCTGTTCGGCCATGATGCAAATGGCTCAGATAAGCATTAGTGTGATAACCTCAAAAAGAAAGGAAAAAATAAATAAATGCATATGGAGAAATGAGATGCAAAGAGAACAAGGCGCGAGATCGTCGAGGTAGAGGTGATCGACAAAGCCCCTGCTGTAGCGCTGATAATAACGGCATAGATTCACTATCAGGGAGAAGGTGTTAGTTATAAGGCTTTAGGTACGGAATATGAACAGATCCCATTGGCTTTACTGGCGTTTGTGTTGGCGTTACCACAGCAGAAGCCAGACAGATTTCAAGCCAGATGTCCTTTCTTTTGCAAACAGCAGGGGGCGTTAGTTTCTCTTTTTCTGTCACGAGAGATGGCAACAATTCATATTACCTTCATACAATATTTAGGGCTATTAGACAATGGACAACTACACAAGTCAAGAGATTATCTGCGTGAGCTAAACTTCAAAACCGCGGGGCTGAAATGGGGTCACCATTGATAATCGGCAAAATGGATACATAAGGGATGGGGGGCCACACGTGTTAAATCTCATTTCCATTTGATCTAACGGTTTTTGTCCAAAAGTGAACAAGCAAGCACCTTCCCACTTCACAAACAATGTCCATATTTTAAAAGCACAATATGTTTAACATTTCGTTCAATGGCACTGAATATCAGTGTTATATCGGCATATCAGTGCAAATGGATGTACCGTTACACCCTTGCAAACAGCTGAGCATGTGGACTGGAGTGGCCATTGTGTGAAAAGTGCCTTGCCTAAGGACCGAATGACCTGCGTGTGCTGCAGTTTGAACCAGCAATTAACTTACCCTCTTAACCCCCATCCTTAACAGAGTGCATTTTCTCCAGTTCAGCTTTACCCCTAATCTAAAAGATTCTCGACTGGAGCTTACAGACTTATAGGCCAGTGCAACGCCTCATTTGAAAGCTAAGACTTACAAAACTCATCTAAGCCTCTACCTCGTTCTTCCCCTTTCCCGTCGGAAAGGACACAGAGGGTTAGGATGAGTGGCCTCTTATCCCAACCCCTGACCATCAGCAGCGGTGCACCTCAGGGGTGCGTCCTATCGCCCTGGCTGTTCTCCCTCTACACAAATATGCCCACATCCTCACACAGCTCAGTATCCATCCTTAAATATGCAGACGACGCGACAATAATCACTGACAATAATGAAAGCCATTATCGCGCTCAGGTCGCCCAAGCAGTCACTTGGTGTCACAACAATAACCTCCAGCTCAACACATCCAAAACCAAGGAACTCATAATGGACTTTTCTCGTTCACTCAAACCCAAAACAGCTCTTTCCATCAACTCTTAAGCCATAGCCATCACAGACTCTTTCAAATTCCAAGGTACACACATCAGTAACACATTCAAATTGAAGCAGCATGCAGATGAAACCTACAAAAAAGCCAATAAAAGACTCTTTTTTTTTTTTTTTGCTACACCTCAAAAAGTTCAGAGTCAGTCACAACACCCTCCTTCAGTTTTACACAGCCATAGTTGAGAGTATCCTCACATCATCATTTTATGTATTTATTTATTTATTTATTTATCTGGGACGATACAGTCAACATGGTTACAATACGTTAACCGAGGCCCTCAGCGGTTAATACTCGGTTAACCATTAGTGTGCGCACTAATCATAATCAAGAAAACGTGCTCGGTTTGGCTCCTCCACCACTATCTAATTTTATAAAGTCTGAGCAGGAGCCGAACTAGATCTGCCACCTCAAATAACCGGTTAGTCCCCCTTAGGAAAAGTGCCTTCAGCCAGTCGGCCTTTTCAGTGAGAGCAGCTCTGGAACCCGATCCCCTCTCACATACGCACTGTCGATACACTAAGGTCTTTTAAAAATAAGTTAAAATCTTGGTTACTTGAGAATCAAACTTGTGCACATCAATGTTAATGTATTTAATTTTTGCTGCTTTTGTGCTGACGCCTGCTGCCGTTGTAATTCTGTGTGTGTGTAGTTGTCTATGGTGTAGTGTTTGCGCCGAATGTTAACATAGGTTTTGTGTGAGATTATACTAATGAATTGTTTTATCATTTTTAGGTTGTTATTGTTTTATTGTTGGCAATCTACATCTTACCCAGGGACTACAGTTGAAAATTAGCTTTGGAGCTAACACTGGCACATTTACAGTGATGTTTATTAATGTGCATTGTCCCTGTTTAAATAAACTAATAAAATAAAAAATAAAAATAAGGCGGCGGTTAAAAGCAATACATTTAAAAAAAAAAAAGCTGCACATTGTCAGGGAATCATTCTCATGCATGGTTGGATTGTAATGTGACACGTAGGCATCTAGTCACACATGAATCAAATTAACACATTTGTATGGTCTACATCGTGTGACAACCCCCCCCCCCCCCCCCCCCACCACCACTTCCACCTATCTACTCCCTCAACACCTCACAGAAACATTACATTGTGGCGATAGCGCTGGGTACTGAACTGACTGGAGAAAAAAAAAAAAAAAAAAGAAGCACTAAAAGACATCCCTCATTTTTCACAGTAGCTTTGCCCTTCTGATGAATCCCCCTCCTCCCTCCACACATCCATCTTTCTAATGGCACCGGTCTCTTATCCAAACTACTATGTAAATATCATCCATTAGCGCACAGGCAGAGGTGGCTGAGCGCGTGTGCAAAAGCATTGATGCATATTTGCGGATTCGGTCAATGTTGTTCTCGTGTGTGTGTGTTTTTTTTAGGGATAATAAAGCCCAGCAGTAAAGGAGAGGTAATGGTTTCATAAAGGCCAATGTTCCCGGTTCATTGGCTTTCATACGCTCAAATGACGAGAAATAACTTTGCAATCAGCGGCGGCGTACAGTAGGGCTGACTGGGAATAAACAAAACAACAACAAAATGAAAGAAGAAGAAGAAACACCTTTTCCTTGATCGATTTTAGCAACCGCTGGTAAGTCCTAAACAATGTGATGGTCTGTTTCAGATCAGATTGTGTCTTAAATTAGCTTCCCCTCGTGACGCCGCCATTACAACTTTCCAGCCGGGTTTGCAGCTGAGGCACAGATGTCCCGCGCTGACGTGACCTGTTGCGCGAGTGGAAATATGCGGAAAGAAGAAGTAGCAAAATCGGCGTCACATCGGGCCCTGTCCACAGCATGTCGAGAGAGTGCGAGTGACTGGTGACGGCTGTGGAGGCAGAGGGAGTTGTTGTCACGGCGACAGTGTCAGGGAAGGAGCAGACCATTTCAGACGAGGGGCCGATGCTCTAAAGCTCTATATAAACCCAATTACACCCTCGCCCCCACGTGTGGGAGCAGGTCCTGGGGCTTTTGGGGTTTACGGTGGGGAAGATTGTCTGGTAATCAAGCAGGTCTGCGGCTCTAAAAACCCGGATCCCGCTGGTCCTGTTGTCTTACAGGCAATAGGCAAGGCAAGTTTATTTATACCACGCATTTCATACACAAGGCAACTCAATGTGCCTATACTTGATAAATAGCACCTATACTTGATAAATAGTGTCTATACTTGATAAATAGTCTATACTTGATATATAGTCTATACTTGATAAATAGAGTCTATACTTGATAAATAGCGCCTATACTTGATAAATAGAGCCTATACTTGATAAATAGAGCCTATACTTGATAAATAGCGCCTATACTTGATAAATAGAGCCTATACTTGATAAAAAGTCTATACTTGATAAATAGAGTCTATACTTGATAAATAGCGCCTATACTTGATAAATAGAGCCTATACTTGATAAATAGCGCCTATACTTGATAAATAGAGCCTATACTTGATAAATAGTCTATACTTGATATATAGTCTATACTTGATAAATAGAGTCTATACTTGATAAATAGCGCCTATACTTGATAAATAGCGCCTATACTTGATAAATAGAGCCTATACTTGATAAATAGTCTATACTTGATAAATAGAGTCTATACTTGATAAATAGCGCCTATACTTGATAAATAGAGCCTATACTTGATAAATAGAGCCTATACTTGATAAATAGAGCCTATACTTGATAAATAGTCTATACTTGATAAATAGTCTATACTTGATAAATAGCACCTATACTTGATAAATAGTCTATACTTGATAAATAGAGCCTATACTTGATAAATAGTCTATACTTGATAAATAGCACCTATACTTGATAAACAGAGTATACTTGATAAATAGAGCCTATACTTGATAAATAGTCTATACTTGATAAATAGTCTATACTTGATAAATAGCACCTATACTTGATAAATAGTCTATACTTGATAAATAGAGCCTATACTTGATAAATAGTCTATACTTGATAAATAGTCTATACTTGATAAATAGCACCTATACTTGATAAACAGAGTATACTTGATAAATAGAGCCTATACTTGATAAATAGAGTCTATACTTGATAAATAGCCCTCGCCCCCACGTGTGGGAGCAGGTCCTGGGGCTTTTGGGGTTTACGGTGGGGAAGATTGTCTGGTAATCAAGCAGGTCTGCGGCTCTAAAAACCCGGATCCCGCTGGTCCTGTTGTCTTACAGGCAATAGGCAAGGCAAGTTTATTTATACCACGCATTTCATACACAAGGCAACTCAATGTGCCTATACTTGATAAATAGCACCTATACTTGATAAATAGTGTCTATACTTGATAAATAGTCTATACTTGATATATAGTCTATACTTGATAAATAGAGTCTATACTTGATAAATAGCGCCTATACTTGATAAATAGCGCCTATACTTGATAAATAGAGCCTATACTTGATAAATAGAGCCTATACTTGATAAATAGCGCCTATACTTGATAAATAGAGCCTATACTTGATAAATAGTCTATACTTGATAAATAGAGTCTATACTTGATAAATAGCGCCTATACTTGATAAATAGAGCCTATACTTGATAAATAGCGCCTATACTTGATAAATAGAGCCTATACTTGATAAATAGTCTATACTTGATATATAGTCTATACTTGATAAATAGAGTCTATACTTGATAAATAGCGCCTATACTTGATAAATAGAGCCTATACTTGATAAATAGTCTATACTTGATAAATAGAGTCTATACTTGATAAATAGCGCCTATACTTGATAAATAGAGCCTATACTTGATAAATAGCGCCTATACTTGATAAATAGAGCCTATACTTGATAAATAGTCTATACTTGATATATAGTCTATACTTGATAAATAGAGCCTATACTTGATAAATAGCGCCTATACTTGATAAATAGAGCCTATACTTGATAAATAGTCTATACTTGATATATAGTCTATACTTGATAAATAGAGTCTATACTTGATAAATAGCGCCTATACTTGATAAATAGAGCCTATACTTGATAAATAGTCTATACTTGATAAATAGAGTCTATACTTGATAAATAGCGCCTATACTTGATAAATAGAGCCTATACTTGATAAATAGAGCCTATACTTGATAAATAGTCTATACTTGATAAATAGTCTATACTTGATAAATAGCACCTATACTTGATAAATAGTCTATACTTGATAAATAGAGCCTATACTTGATAAATAGTCTATACTTGATAAATAGCACCTATACTTGATAAACAGAGTATACTTGATAAATAGAGCCTATACTTGATAGTCTATACTTGATAAATAGTCTATACTTGATAAATAGCACCTATACTTGATAAATAGTCTATACTTGATAAATAGAGCCTATACTTGATAAATAGTCTATACTTGATAAATAGTCTATACTTGATAAATAGCACCTATACTTGATAAACAGAGTATACTTGATAAATAGAGCCTATACTTGATAAATAGAGTCTATACTTGATAAATAGCCCTCGCCCCCACGTGTGGGAGCAGGTCCTGGGGCTTTTGGGGTTTACGGTGGGGAAGAATGTCTGGTAATCAAGCAGGTCTGCGGCTCTAAAAACCCGGATCCCGCTGGTCCTGTTGTCTTACAGGCAATAGGCAAGGCAAGTTTATTTATACCACGCATTTCATACACAAGGCAACTCAATGTGCCTATACTTGATAAATAGCACCTATACTTGATAAATAGTGTCTATACTTGATAAATAGTCTATACTTGATATATAGTCTATACTTGATAAATAGAGTCTATACTTGATAAATAGAGCCTATACTTGATAAATAGAGCCTATACTTGATAAATAGAGCCTATACTTGATAAATAGAGCCTATACTTGATAAATAGAGCCTATACTTGATAAATAGTCTATACTTGATATATAGTCTATACTTGATAAATAGAGTCTATACTTGATAAATAGCGCCTATACTTGATAAATAGCGCCTATACTTGATAAATAGAGCCTATACTTGATAAATAGTCTATACTTGATAAATAGAGTCTATACTTGATAAATAGCGCCTATACTTGATAAATAGAGCCTATACTTGATAAATAGAGCCTATACTTGATAAATAGAGTCTATACTTGATAAATAGCGCCTATACTTGATAAATAGAGCCTATACTTGATAAATAGTCTATACTTGATAAATAGAGTCTATACTTGATAAATAGCGCCTATACTTGATAAATAGAGCCTATACTTGATAAATAGAGTATACTTGATAAATAGAGCCTATACTTGATAAATAGTCTATACTTGATAAATAGTCTATACTTGATAAATAGCACCTATACTTGATAAATAGTCTATACTTGATAAATAGAGCCTATACTTGATAAATAGTCTATACTTGATAAATAGTCTATACTTGATAAATAGCACCTATACTTGATAAACAGAGTATACTTAATAAATAGAGCCTATACTTGATAAATAGAGTCTATACTTGATAAATAGTCTATACATGATAAATAGAGCCTATACATGATAAATAGAGCCTATACTTGATAAATAGAGTCTATACTTGATAAATAGAGTCTATACTTGATAAATAGTCTATACATGATAAATAGAGTCTATACTTGATAAATAGTCTATACTTGATAAATAGAGCCTATACTTGATAAATAGCGCCTATACTTGATAAATAGCGCCTATACTTGATAAACAGAGCCTATACTTGATAAATAGAGCCTATACTTGATAAATAGAGCCTATACTTGATAAAGAGTAGCCCTGCACACCTAAGTAGGCGACATGTGAGAGATCTTGGCATTGTCGTCTTGAACAAGCCCGTGTCATCAGGGAAGAAGAAATCCATTGATGGAATGACCTTGTTATTCCGGATGTTCAAGTTCAGCTGATCGCATTCTTCGGGCACATGTTGCTAAACCTAGACGTGATCATAGTTAAATCCAGGTTGTTGCTTTTTTTCTGGTAAATACAGTGCAGATCTTACACATAGAAACTACAAGATCTTGGCTTTTAAAAGAGGTATCACACTGGCGTATATAGGCTGTGTGCTCTCCTGTCAATACACTTTAAGATTTGGATATGCATAACTGCCAACTCCAACTCTAAACCTAACTTTAAGATGGCAGGCAACATGTTAATTGAAGCATCTTGTTCCAATCGTGTAACGATTTACGCCTCAGATCAATGGCCAATTGCCTCCATCATTTTCAATTCCAAAAACAACGTCTCAATTTGTTCTATGCCTCTCAGGGAGCTGCACTCACCGTCACTTGCTCCGTGCCAGCGCCACAGCTGGGACTCGGGGATCCCCAAAGCTCTGTGCCAAACACAAACTCACTCCAACTCTATCAGAACCATCTGAGTCACGAGAAGGCCCAGACGTGAAATCATCCACAGGTCCGGCACATGAGGGAAAGCCCTGCCCATAACATCTCTAAAAATAAACATCTGCAGGCTCTGACTTCCTTGACAATGTTACAACAGGCCTGTCTGAGCACACACGCACATGAACGTTACACAGCGCCGCAGGCTGGATTAGCTAACCCGGTCTGACGGTGTAGAATTTATGAGGGAAAAATCAACAAGGAATTATGTGCTTGTGAAACACTCGCACACTAAATCGCCAGAGGTGTGCTACAGTGAGGCACATTTACCTCAGTAAAGAAATGGTCCTTGTAAGTGCTGTTGTATCACAGCATACTTTTAAGTTTCACTTCCAGCTTCTGCACACACATGCCAAGGAAGACATCACCCTCCGACAGGTACAGTAGCAGTGAGGTTTTTTGCTGGTGAGACACATGTTGTATAGACTTCAATATAAAAGTATAACACTTGCTGTCCTTGGTAATTGTGTAAATGTTACTTACTTTGAAATAGCAATAGCACTTTCCAATAAAAAGCTAATTTTCAACATAAAATACATTCTCACAATATTGCAAATCAGAGGCCAGTCTAGTCAATAAAGTTTTACCTTTTAAAACATTACTTTGCATCTACAACGCCCTTCCTAAACTGTGCAGAGTAATAAAAGAGACTGGTTCCCACTTGTAACATTTGTGCCAGATTCTTTATCCAGACAATAGAAACCCAACAAAAAACCATTTACAAATGTGTTTTACTTTTGGGGGCGAAAAAAGAGAGAGCGCGGAGTGAATGAGCCGAGGTCAGCATGTGCAGGACACTGGAGGCTCGCCGCTGCTGAAACTTCTCTACAACATATTGATAAATGATAAAAGACTTGGGCATTTTTAATCAAATTGATTAAAATCATAGGAAATCCCTATCATCATCATCATCATCATCATCATCATCATCATCAGAAAAAGGACATTATTGTTTATTGTATTTTTTGTATTGAAAATACAATAGTAATACCTTAAAACAGTGGCTCTAAAACCCTTATTAGTTGTGACCATTGACACCCAATATAATATAATATAATATATATATATATATAAAATTATGCTATTGAGATTTACAAAAACAATTCTATCATGTCCTGCAACCAACCCAAACATCACAACCTATTGCTCTGTTCAAGTCACATCTGGTGGATGTGGAAATTTTGTTGCGATTCCGTCGATTAAACTTCCACTTGAGTTATATTATTCAACACTCTTAACATTAGTCAAACTTTGGAAACTGATATAACACTGAGTAACTGGTTAGTGACATCGATGCAAGGACAGCATTGATGGTCATCTTGTATGTGTGCAGCTGTTGTGCTATGTGACCGCACCACTGGCGAGAGGGCATTGCTTGTGAAGAAAATACAATAATTAAGAATTAAGCAAGCAGCACTGAGCTGTTCTCCTGTGGCAGTCTCACATTCTTTCCCTCATTTATATCGCGCTGCCTCATGCTCTTCCTTTAGCTTTATGGACTTTTATAAGCTCCATCGGTCAAAGTAAAAACTTAATTCATCCCACTGGGAGTTTAAACACCGTCTGCGTCCGGTGTCCCGAGAGAAAGAGAATATACCCCAGTCCCGCAGTGGCACGGCACACGACCGAAACACGAAAACAAGCAAAAGCATGTGTTTTTTTTCTACTGTATATAATAAGTCTGTTTCTTGTTGCCATTAGTCATTTGCGTTTAACAATCGGAGCACGGTCAAAACGTAGCACTAATGTAGGAGAATACACTAAAACTCATCAGGTTACTTTCCTTGTGGAGGGAAAACAAATCCACTGCCTTATAAACAAGTTCCGAGACTAATCGCTGAAATAGTCTCACGTGTGAGGCGCGATCCATAAAGCCGACATGCGAGGTCAAATAACTGCGGCAGTAACTTTTCATTTAGCGCTCCCTTTAGGAGACTTAAACACTGGCACAAAATGAGGAGGTGCGCGGGGTTAGCAGGGAGTAACGACTGCCTGTTGAGTTCGCACACACTTAACGTTTATGGTTGTAATATGAGTGTGTAAATGTTTAAAGATGGCTGGGAGAGGCTGACGCTGGAGTACGGGACGATAATAGACAGAAGATACAGACAGAATCCTTTTTTCTTTTTTTTTTTACAAATATAGTAACTTGCAAACATGCTATTCACTGTGGCGTCGTTTCAAATAATCAAAACATTCAGTGTTGCATTAACTTTTCACCGATCTGGTATACATGATGGGAGAGGGGGCCCACTGTGCAAAGCCTTCCCCAGCACATCCCAGAGCTTCAGGTTGTGTCGCCGAATCTGGACCTACCCCAGAACAGAACAGTTACTCAAATCCAAGGCCCATCCCGAGTAAACCGAATCCAATACTGTGGGTGTCTATACATACACTAGCATTAAGCCACCGGGGCGATAAACCAGGCGTTAGCATGAGCTGCGGCTTTGAGGATTCCCCCGCGCTCGCCAGCAGGTTGTCAAGATGCGGTCGGCAGAAGTGGCGCACATCTGTATGATTCGTAGCGTGCTTCACGCGCTCTGGGACAGGGTTTGGAAAGCCGCCACGTGCCTGAGTGAGCACCTGGGAGCAGCTGCATAAGCCCGTAGTAACGGAGCTCATGGGCCTTCAGGGTTGTAACTTGAGAATTGAATATCAATATTTTTTACAGTGAGTAACAAGGCAATGTTTTCAAATTTGAATTTCAGAAATATGCATTACAATCAAGTAATTCTTGCAGAAAGCCTAAAACAAACTGAACAAAAAAAGAACGGCAGGGGTATGTCAAGAGTAAAACTTTCCTACTTCCTCAATTACGGCGGAATCATCTGCCATCTGAGAACGTCCCGGAATTACAGTGTTTGTCTTGTTTGTTCAATCTTGCCCCCCCCCCCCCCCCCCCCTCGTCTGTAATCAAATGAAGCTTTCTTGTCTAACATTAGCCCTAATCTCATCAGTTAGCGCTATCCCTAAGGAGTTACATCACTGCTCCCTTGCATTGGGCAAAAAAAGACCTGAGCGACGGAAATAACCCCCTCCCTTGCCGCTTCCTCCCCTCCTGATTATTTCAGCTCTGCCATTAGCTTCGTTTTATTCACATGTTGTCCATTTGAAAGATCTAAGAGAAGGACAGTTGACAGTATTACATCAGGGCTAAAGAAGAGGAGAGATGAACTGGGAAGTCCATAATTGATGCTCTACATAGGATAATGGGCTGTGCTTTTGTGCTTTTGTACATTAAGGGAAGAGTGTTTGTGCAGATCAGGAGTCTGCAATCTTCATCAAAAGAGGCATTACGGCCCATTTTAAACCAGAAGAAAGGTTCAAAAAATCACAATATTTTGATCTGCATTGATGGTCTGAAGATAAATGAATGGAGCTTCTTAGTTGTCCAGAGGGTCTAACCCAGCGTCATCACAGGAGGAATATCTAGCTGTAGACAGTCCAAAAAATTAGGCACACTTTAACGTGTCTAAAGTGCAATGGATTCCAATGGGGGACTAGCGGCTATACGGCGCTACTACAGCAATGGCGGCCTCCGGTGTCGTCGTCCCAAAGCAGAGCAGCCAGCGGACATTGGGTTAAACATGTCCTCGGTCAGTTCCTTTAACCCGGGTCGACAGCATTGACATGAAGCTTTTGGATAAGTCATCAGTCGGTTTAGTTAACGCTGAGTTTCTCTAAGGGTGTGTGTGTGTGTGTGTGTGTTTGTTCATGTGAAACACGAGGAGTCAGCGCCGAGCGGCCAATCACGGAAGAGAATCAGATCCAGTTTATCTGAATATCAAAATCTATCACATAAACTCAAACAACGGATATATTATACAGGGCCATGAACGTCACGAGTCTCATCATCCTTTTTCTTTTTTTGAGCATCTGAGTTCCACAAAGTTCTACATAGCAGGAGAGTTCAGCTCAGTAAGCAACACCAAAGAAAGATACCTGCGCAGATGAATAAGTAAGTCAATAAATAAAAACGTGGATATGATGCACAAAAGGAGTAGGCAGAAGCTTCAGCCGCTTTGAATCAGCGCACAAGGAGAATGTTCACATTTGTTAATCTTTGTTACAACTTAAACGCAACACTCGCGGTATTATGTGGATGAGAAATAAGTTTTTTCATAATTATGTCTAACATCTGCGCCAGCCACACGTGTTGTTAAAGTTACAGCACGATGACGCTACTTTATAAAGCCCATGCACGCTTTCCAACTAAAGGACTTCCCCTCGCCGCTGCTCACGATACTTCCTCCTCACTCTCTCTGTTCACCGCAGGGTTTGGGCGACAAAGCGGAGGATTCTCTCCTCTGAATGGTCAAAGAGCCGCCGTATTATCCAAGCTGGGAGCTAAACCTGGCCCAGAGCAGGTTTAGCATCTGCCTTGAAACAACACAAACAGACGTGAACATGGCGGGATAGACACAGGGCTAATTTACATCCGTAGTTCCGAGGCAGATACAATTATAACAATATAAAGTACAAGAAAAGTAAAAGAAGAGTCCAAGACTGGTTTGCTTTAAGCCACGCTTTGAGTTTGGTTTTAAACGTGGGAAATGTGGGACATTCCCTGACAGTGAGGGCGAGACTGTTCCATAACGTACAGGCTTCACAGACCGTGAGTCCTTTAAACACTTTGTTAAACAAAACTGGCATATTTAAAATGTTTAAAATCCCCTAGGCTTAATAGATTACGGATTTTGTAAAATGTCACAAATATTGGCTTTTTATCGTTGTTATTGAGTGATCCTATTGATTTACGCGTGCTGGCCTGGTGCGGACATTGCGTAAGCTGCTTTAGCCACTGTTGTTGGCGGTATTTTAAAGACGCATATTATGGAACACAGAAGCACTCGGAGTGAGCGGACATTCCTCTGGCGTCCGGTCAAAGGAAGATAAAAGTAGAGTTTGGCGACTGCAGGAAAACATCCGAGTCTCGGGGAGGAACGGGACAGAGCGGTTTGGAGTTACTGATAGGAATAATGATGGATAGACCTATCGGACAGCTGAACTAGTTGAACCAAATGTTGCTTTCCGAAGTTGCAAAGTGTGCAAGAAAACAACTTCCAATTTCATATAACAAGAGTTTGTTGCATACAGTATATAACAAATGGAGTCCCCGATATTTGAGAATCACTGAGCTCACTTTTCCCCCCACGACTGACAAACCTTGTACGTATCCAATTGTCACGTTGACAGATTGAACTCTATCCAGCCTTCTTTAGAAACCATCATCCACTGTAACCCCCTTCCCTGCCCATTGTCCCCTTCACCAAGCCCACCATATTGAGTTTTTCCGCACAGAATCCTGCTTCGTCATCATGTAGATTTAAATTATTCATTAAAACGCCCGGCCCGCTCCTCCATGTTGGACTCTCTGATCAATTTCTCCGCGTAATAACGGCACGCTGGGCTCGCTGCTCCATCCGCCAGCGGTAACCAATCGCGGTGTTTGTTTTGAGAGGGGAAACCATCCATCAAAACGTGGCAGTCGGGCCGATCTTTGAGGAATGAGCGCTCGGCGAGCGTGGAGGGCGCGCCGCGCAGATGGAAATGCGAAGGGACGGTCCACAGATTGGACATTGTGGAGGTTTTACCGCGCACCAACGCTCCCTCGTCACAAACGTGCCGTGGACCATCCGCGATCGTTTGAGTCGTCTTTGAATCTTCTCTGGCTTAAAGTTCAAAGTGTCGGGGCTTCGGTCGGCCCACACTTTGCTCCTCCGGCCGTAGTACATGATGGCTCTCTGTTGACCTCCACCCCAGCTCCTGCTTTATAGTAAGCTCATCTCTCCTCAGCAGAGTACGGACAGGCCGTAAACACGCACCAGAGCTTGACTACACATTCTGATACCGATAGTAGCTGTTAGAAAGACCGTTATCTAGTTCATGATTTCAGATCTAAAGGCGTATCTGGTGTCCTGTGTATTTCCCATGTTCCCATATGTGCTTTGCCTTAACTTAACTTAACCTTTACTTACTTTATTACTTTTACTACTATTACTTTATTGCATCACTCTTCATAGCGACTCTTCGTATACATTTCTTCATACTGCAGTTTTATTTTTTGCAGAATAAAATAAAAGAATAGATTACCTATATGTACAGAGTCAAACAACAAACAAGCATGCACACACATAAATACATACATACCATATAGATACACATGCCGTGTATAATGTCATATAATTAGAATATCATGGGAAAAGTTCATTGATTTCTGTAATTCAACTTAAACTGTGAAACTAATACATGATACAGACTCATGACATGCAAAGTGACATGTGTCAAGCCTTTATTTGTTATAATTTTCAAAATATTCTAATTTAATGAGGTTTTTTATTTGGGGTTTTTACAAGCTGAGCCATGATAATAAAAATTATAACAAATAAAGGCTATACATATCTCACTTTGCATGTAATGAGTCTATCATATATTAGTTTCATAACAGAAGTGAATGCAATTAGTGATATTCTAATTATATGACGAGCACCTGTATGTCCTTCCTTGCAACTTGCAACAAATAATCCGAGCGAGTATCCAATTAGTTTTTTCTTTTACTTTTTTTTTCAAATTTTTTGTATTCATCAACATTATTTAATATGAAGAGAGTATGACTATATAACGTTTTGGAGATCTACATTTTGTCTTGAATTACTTTCTCCATCTCCAATGCATTTTTGAGAACTTTTTTCCAGGACTGATGCCTTAACTTGACCTCATAGTAATTTTAAATAATAAATAAACATGCCTTGCCCTATCTGACAGTTATTTAATGAGGTTTTTCGGGTAAAACACAGTATTTTTTCCATTGCCTATAACAAATAATAACGTTCTATTCGAGTTGCTGTCTTGCCATCTTAGGGTAATGGTGGTCCTCAACTGTCCGGGTCACTCGAAAAACAAATTGCCACAAGTTAATTGAGTGACAGTTCCATCATTAGAATAATTGAAGCGTAGTCTAAATGATCAATGAAACCTTACTTTATTTGTGCTAATGACGTTACTCCATTAACTTGTGGCAATTTGTGTTTTTTCGAGCGCCCTTTACTAATCACAACTTACTCTGCACGTCGGTTTAACAACTCCCAAAATAGGACTTTTCAAACTGCCAGTTTGCTAAGTGTTCTGCTGTGCCACTTCAAATGTTCAAAAACAAATTCAGCGACATCTAAAATGAATAATTCATACAGCTGATGCAGCACAGAAGTCATCTTTTTTCCACTTTTGGCTCCATCCCGTTTCAAGCCAACAGTTTGCTCGCGATGGGCTCCTACATGCTAAGAAAGTTGACGTCAAAGCTGGCTTACACAACTACTACAAATCCAAAACGTACTTAAACACTTAAACATGCCTCTTTTAGCATCGCGTTAACAATATTATGAGCCTTGTTGCCAATTCTGAAACAATTTTTCTAAACGATAAAATGGCACGCTCTGTTAAGACCCTGCAGGCGAACAAGTACCAGAGTCAACCGAGCAGACGCTAAATCGCTAAAACTTTTTTTTAAGCTGCTAGCCCGGGGGCTTCGCGGAGGAAAATGGCCAATTACTCAGGAACATCGTTAAAGCCGGCGTGCGAAATCACGCAATGGGTTCGCCGCTCTCCATTGTGTTCGCGGTGTAGCTAGCCGTCCTATTGTTTTTCTCATTAGCCGCGTTTGTCCTGAGGCGCATTAACAAGATGAGGGGATGGAAAATGTCTCCGTATCCGCACTCGCCTCCGTGGATTGCACTTGGGTATAGACGGTCTTGTAGCGTTGAGTGTTTTTTGCCCTCGACGCTGCATTAAGAAAGTAAGACTGTCGAGGCTGGAGAGGAAGTGTGTTCTCACAGTAATGGGCATCGCTGTTTGCCGAGACAAAACCGGTGCAGCATTCCGAACGAACTTTAGTTTTTAGTAGTAAAACTCAAGTGCACACAATATACATTTTAAAAAGAGGGGATTTTCCTTTTTACAGCTATTTGGTAATAATTTCAAACACATCTTGATCACTGTCTTCCACTGTCTCTAAAACCAAAAAAATCAGGTTAGAAATCTAGGAGTAATCATGGACTCAGACCTGAACTTAAACAGCCACATTAAAGCAATAACTTCATCAGCTTTTTACCATCTGAAAAACATTAAGATCAGAGGAATAGTGTCAAAACCCGACTTGGAGACACTCATCCATGCATTTGTCTCCAGCAGGTTAGACTACTGTAACGGCTGCTCACTGGCCTTTCTAAACGAGCTGTTAGAGCTGCAGTACATCCAGAACGCTGCTTTTTTAATTTAAAACAGCTCTGCTCGTGTACAAGTCTTTTCATGGTTTAGCACCAAAGTCCATCTCTGACATGTTAGAGCCGTATGAACCATCTCGGGCCCTGAGAACTTCAGGGAGGGGTCTCCTGGTGGTTCCCAGAGTCAGGACTAAACACGGTGAGGCTGCGTTTCAGTTTCATGCAGCTAAAATCTGGAACAGTCTTCATGAGGATGTGAGACAGGCCTCAACCCTGACAATGTTCAAATCCAGGCTGAAAACGGCTCTTTTTACCCGAGCAGATGAAAACTGAAAGTATTTTATCTGCACTCTTGCCTTTTACTGTAATTGATTAACTTTATTTTGATGTTTTAATGATTGATTTGATGTGCGGGGGCCCTTGTTCGCCTTCGCAGGCGCGGCGCACGCACGCCTTTACCTGGCGTATTCCTCACGAACGCTCGCTCACTTCCCAACAAGATGGACGAACTAGCGCTGCTGATGAGAAGAAACAAGGACCTCTCCTCGTCCTGCGTTCTCTGTTTCACGGAGACATGGCTGAGCGCGAAGGTCCCGGACAGCGCGGTTCACCTGGAGGGCTTTCAGCTTCTCCGCGCGGATCGGGACCCGACGCTCTCCGGGAAAACAAAAGGCGGTGGAGTTTGTTTCTACATCAACAGCAGCTGGTGTACTGATACTACAGCGATCTCCCAACACTGCTCTCCTGCTCTGGAATATCTTATCATTAACTGTAAGCCTTTTTATTCACCGCGGGAAATAGTTTCATTCATTCTGGTGGCTGCGTATCTACCGCCGGGCACGGACATACTCGAAGCTCAGCGCACGCTCGCGGAGCAGATTCTACATACGGAGCGGACCTTCCCGGACTCTCTTGTTATTGTGCTTGGTGACTTTAACAAGGGGAACCTGAGCCAGGAATTACCCAAATACAGACAGTTTATTAAATGCCCCACCAGAGAGGAGAACACGCTGGATCACTGTTACACTACAATACGCAAGACGTTCACCACTGAGGCTGTGGAGGAGCTGCGCTCATGTTTGGAGACTACAGACTGGGAAGCGTTAAAGGCTGGCAACAACCTGGATGAATATACGGACACTGTGACCTCATACATCCAGTTCAATGAGGAGCGCATCATACCAACGCGCACTAGGGTTTGTTTTAATAATGATAAACCCTGGTTCACCCCCAAACTCCGACACCTACGAAAGGAGAAAGAGACGGCCCACAAAAATGGCGACAGAGACCATTACAGGGAGGCAAGGTACAGCTTTAGCAGGGAGGTGGAGAAAGCTAAAGCTGCATACTCAGCCCGTCTCCAACATCAGTTCTCCTCCAATGACTCTGGAGCAGTGTGGCGGGGTCTTAGGGCGATCACCAATTACAAGCCCAAGGCCCCCCGGGCTCTGAACGACCTGTGCCTCGCCCAGAGTCTGAACACACATTACTGCCGCCACGAACGCCCATCAGCCTTTGACACCTCTCTAGACACTCTAGACACTCCAGCTGCCCCTGTTCCCCCCATCATCACCTCTACCATCAACGACCCCAGCACTTCATCAAAGGTCTCCACAAACCCTCCCACCCCCCCTGCTCTCTCCATCCAAGAAGAGGAAGTGCGTCGGCAGTTCCTGAAACTGAAACTGTGGAAGGCCCCTGGGCCGGATGGTGTCTCCCACCCTGGAGCATCTGGACTCCCCAGGAACCTACGCCAGGATCCTGTTTGTGGACTTCAGCTCTGCCTTCAACACCATCCTCCCTGAACTGCTACGAGACAAGCTCTACCAGCTCAGCGTGCCCGACTCCCTCTGCAGGTGGATCACTGACTTCCTGACGGACCCGAGACAGCACGTGCGGCTGGGGAAGATCGTCTCGGACACTCGGACTACAAATACTGGAACTCCTCAGGGCTGTGTACTTTCCCCCTGGCTCTTCTCCCTGTATACAAACTGCTGCACCTCCAGCCACCAGACCGTTAAACTGATCAAGTTTGCGGACGACACCACCCTCATCGGGCTCATCTCGGACGGTGATGAGTCCGCCTACAGGAGAGAGGTGGAACGGCTGGCGTCCTGGTGCAGCCACAACAACCTGGAGCTGAACGCCCAGAAGACAGTGGAGATGATCGTGGACTTTAGGAAAGACACAGCCCCACCGTCCCCCCTTGCCCTGACAGACTCTTCCACCCCCATTTCCATCGTGGACTCCTTCCGTTTCCTGGGCACCACCATCACCCAGGACCTCAAATGGGAGCCAACCATCAGCTCCCTCATCAAGAAGGCCCAGCAGAGGATGTTCTTCCTGCGGCAGCTGAGGAAACTCAAGCTGCCAACCAAGATGTTGGCGCAGTTCTACACGGCCATCATCGAGTCCATCCTCACCTCCTCCATCACCGTGTGGTTCCCCGGCGCTACAGAACGGGACAAGCACCGTCTGCAGCGCATTGTGCGTGCTGCAGAGAAGGCTGTGAGCTCCCATCTCTCCAGGACCTGTTCACCTCCAGGACCCGGAGGCGTGTGGGTCGGATCACAGCTGACCCTTCTCACCCTGGTCACGGACTATTCCCCCCTCTCCCCTCAGGCAGGAGGCTACGGTCTATCCAGACCCACACCTCCCGCCACTTGAACAGTTTTTTTCCCCTCCGCCATCAGACTCATGAACAAATACAAGTCTCTGTAGCTCAGTTACAGAGTCATGGATGTATCTAAGGCTGCAGCTAACGATTATTTTTCTATCGATTAATCTATAGATTATTTTTTCGATTAATCGATTAATCTATAGATTATTTTTTCGATTAATCTATAGATTATTTTTCCTTTTACCGATTATTTTTTCATTTAAAATGAAGGGGAAAAAATTGACGTAGGCCAGTATTTTCAAATGGCATGGCTTTTATTTAACCAAATAAAATTATGGCTCAATGTGCAACTCAGTAGCCTATAAAATGTGCAATTTCTGGAACACTCACTGTAAACATTTGAATAAAAGTAAAAGTATTGCTTATTTGCTTTAAAATGCGCAAAATAAAAAATAAATAACCAGCACACAACAATGATTGTATGATTAAAGTTAATTGTTCGTTTGTACATAACTGTTAATGTTGTACAAAGGTAGTTTAGTTAGTTACACAACTAACGTAACGTTATGTAGCGTTAGACACGCGCGTTTTTGACTCCTCTCAGAGCGGAACAGTGCTTTAGTTTATGAATTTACAACGCAGATACAAATAATACATTAATGTTTTTGTGTAATGAAAATTACTCACGCGGCCGATTGACTGGTTGATGGCATGAACGCTGTCGGGTGTTTTCGTTTTAAATGTTCGTTCATAGCCGTTGTGCTGCTGTGGTAGGCCATTTCCGCTCGACACAGTGTGCATAAACAACATTATTTGGCCGTTTCTGGAAATACTCCCACACTTTTGATTACTTTTGGCGTGCCTTTTCCCCCTCGCTCGCATCGCGCGCCGCCATGATGTAAACAAGCGACGCGTCGACGCACAAAAACTGCGTCGACGTATTTACGTAATCGATGACGTCGACTACGTCGACGCGTCGTTTCAGCCTTAGATGTATCTGCACTTGCAGTGTGCGGTGTGTCCACACTTAGACCCGCTGCTACCACTTTATCACTTTAAACACTTAATACCACTTTAAATGCCAAAACATCTGTATATACAACCCCGCTGTTGTTCATTGTCAAATTGTTGTTGTCTTAACATATGTCACTTTATTTTATCTTATTTATTTAATATTTTTTATTTTATGCATGCCCTTATAGCCTTATAGTTTAACGTTCTTAGCTTATTTTTTATCTTAATTCTGTGTTATATGTTTTATGTCGCACGTTTGCACCAAGTAAAATTCCTAGTTTGTAAACCTTGTTCACAAACCTTGGCAATAAAACGAATTCTGATTCTGATTCTGATTCTGTTTTCTTGTAATTGTATGCAACTGTGAAAGCACTTTGAATTGCCTTGTGTATGAATTATGCTCTACAAATAAACTTGCCTTGCCATTTTGTTAACTCAAAAATGCTGTATTGATCTGATCAGCTTACTCCGTGGCTGGAGTTACTGGACCAACAGTGCAACACAGCAGGAGCTGGGTGGGAGACACAGGGGGCGTAAGAGCAGGACACACGATACTTTGAATCTTTGTCGTATAAGATTTTTCAAATATGAATGGCTAAAGTATTATACAGGGTGGGGTATGGGAACTTCCCTTCTTTGAAAAGGGTGTTGTGATGTTAAGGAGGGTCACAGTGGGGTTGGGGAGGACTAGAGGTGCACCGATCCAAACATAGGAATACGTTTTGAATACTTTTTTTTTGTAATAATGATTACAGGGTGAGCCAAGTTATCATGGCCAACCCTGTAATCATTACCCTTTACGAGATCTATATTGACTTAGCCAGGTCAACATTTGTTTTGTTATTGTATATCCCATAACAACAACACATCCTTATCAGCAACCCCATTTTTTTTTTTTTTTCCTTTTGTAAATCTGTCCTCATTTTCCCCTGACTCATTTTGGGAACATAAGTAAATCTTTAAAAATAAACTCCCTCATGTTCTTGCCCGAGGCTAATGCTCAAGTAGTGCAGTTGAATATTTCATCGGATTCTTCCTGGCGCTTCGTGGGCCACTTCGGGGAAACGGGCCCTACTTTAATTAATGCTGTAACGGGCCACGTCAGTAGGAGGACATGGAGCTGGGGACCTTTGCCATCACCTGTCTCCATGGGGCTCTGAGATGGACAGACTGCTCACCTCTGACTCAGCAGCTGAGGAAAGGAGCGGGAATATTGGAGGAGACAGGCGGCCCTTCACCTTGTGCAGAGGCCGGTGAGATGTTACACTAAAGCTACTCCACAGGTGCAAACAGTGATCGGGCCATAAATAAAAAGATACTGCAAATACTCGGAGCAATGGTGCATGGGGCGAGCAGTGTATGCAATGCATGTGTTGTGGCACATCTACGCAAATTCTCTTGCACAGTGCCAGTTATGGGAAAACTACCCAGCCCAGTGACTGGTCTACCCCGTTATGGGAGCGTCCCTACTGCCCAGGCCAGGACTCATCCGGGCTGACCAGGCCAAGTTCTGGGACCTTGCTGAGAGCTGAACAGATACCAACATGAACAGACCTTGGATTGGCCAGAGGAGAGAGGACAGCCCTCACTAAAACATGTCAAATACGGATTTCATATATCACAACATCACACATGTTGAAATAGGTGATTTTGACGATGATAGCATTTAGCGTGGGGTTTATGAAAGGCAGCATGTGTCCATATTGTTCTTATCAAGGCTCACAAAGCACAAATTTCGCCATTCTGTTCTATGTATATTCTAGCGTGCACATCCGTATGAGCGCTGCCCACAAAAAGGTGTTCTCTGCATTTAACCCATCCCTCGACGCCACTAACGTGGAGCCAGGCTGATGGTTGGAATCACCTAGCTGGAGGATTCACCTATTGCACAGGTTTGTTGTGCGTGTACTGAGTAGCTACAGCCATAGATTAAGTGTCTTGTACAAAAGATTCCCTTGGTGATGAATCACTTTTGGGATATCGAAATATTGTCTATTCGTCGCGTCCAGCCCCACACAACACCGCTGTGAACCATTGCTTCAGTGATTTCAATGAGCCGCATTTTTAGGAAGTAACTAAATACATGTACCGTAAATTTCGGCCAGTTAAGTGCACCTTACTTAAAGCCGTGCCAGCTAAATGTGCCGCCTTGTACACGTACAGGCCGCACTCGGATACAGGCCGCTGGTTTTCATAGTGCTGCGTCCGCTCAGAGCGGCCCATGGTGCAGATGAGGAGGAAGAGTCGCCTCATCCCGGGGAAGGTGCAGCTGCAGAGGGAGGGCGGCCGTGATAAACGCGTAAAAAAGGCAGAAAGGCACACACTTCAGAGGCTTTTCTCAAACCGTGTGGGGCTCTACACACGTGATTTATACATTTGTCATAAATAAAAGAAGACACGTATGTCCGTGTTGTAAGAGAAAGAGCAAACATGGCTCTTTTTTGTAAGTTCATAGCGAGTTGGCGACAGACAAAAGTTTAACATGTTTCCCCTGATGCCCTGACGATGGTTTCTCTGTCCGCAGTTTCTCTCGTCCAAAGTTCACGGCGCCCTCTGTCTGTCATGGCCAGAAGCGCCTCTGTGCCTCTGCAGGAGGTTAAACGCCTGGGTTTTTCTCCGCGGCGCCGCGTCTGGATTCAGCAGATCTGAATCGTCCTCGGTGTGCGTTCTCTCATAGAAAATAAAGGAGCGTCATGGCGTTTCGGTGCGTTGGGGCAAAACCCTTTAGGCTAAAGTGAGCCTTCATCATTTTAAAAGTTACTCATCTACTGTTCCTCAGCCAAGAGCAGATTAGACGTCCCGTCTCACTTTTGCATTTACTGCTAGAGACGCCTCTAATATCGGCCGCAGGGATCAAAGCGTGGGAAAAAAGTAGCGGCTTATAGGCCGGAAATTACGGTATTTAGAATACTCATTTTGAGTAACTGTATTCTAGTAAAGTTACACTTTCATTTGAGAGTATTTAGAATACAACAACGTAGTTTGGAAAGTAACTGTAGAGTACATTTATTTTTGCAATCACAGAGTGTGTTGTAAACAAACAAAAAAACAGATATTTTTGCTTTGTCACTACCAAATTTGTTTATTGAGTGATGAAGATAGAAGTAGAATCTAAATTAGTGCAATTTATTTTGGGGGTGGTCCCCCCTGCTCCACTTTGCCACTGCTCAAAGCTCTACATGGGCATGAAACGTGTATATAATGAATTTGTTTGAACCATTTGAGTGTGCAATAACATTTCATTTATTGAACAGGAAAAATCAGGTAACCCATCTTTAAGGGAATTCATCACAGGTCCCAATCATTACACGTTATCTCCATATTGAAGAGAATCAGAATCAGAATAGGTTTTATTGCCATGGTTTGAGAACAGGTTCACAAAGTAGGACTTTTTCTCGGTGCAAACGTGCGACATAAAACATATAACACAGTTAAATAAAAATGAGCTAAACAACTTTAAACTATAGGCTATAGGGGGCAGGACTAAACCAGGACTAAGCAGTGCTCAGTGTGTTGAACTGAGCAAAGAGGAGAAACACATCACTGTCAGACATTATGTGCACATTGTGTGTTTGATAATAATGAGTCTATGCGTTCTGCTATTTAGAGGCCAAAACTTAATTTTAGAGGAAAAAAACATAATTGCATTATTTTCAAATCACAGTAATAGATTTATTAAAGGCTTAAAAATCCTCATATAACTGTGAATTAACCCCGTATGTCCCGGACATTTGCTTGGCAATTTTTTTTATTAGGGGCATGCATAAAAAATATTAAATAAATGAGATAAAATAAAAGTGACGTGTGGCAAGACAACAACAATTTGACATTGAACAACAGCGGGATTGTATTTACAGATGTGTAGGCGTATAAAGTGATATGAAGTGATATAAAGAGATTATTGCACAACATTACTAAGAAAGAACTTTTAATGCCGAACCGTTTTTCCTCTTAAAATACAAAATAAAGATTTAAAACGCCTTAAAATGTATACATCATTTTTTTTATATACAGAAATGTGACGTCATCGGAAATCTATCTATATGGAACCGCAGCTTAACTCTGCCTTAGGGATTGAACTACAACCTCCCCATGGCCCGTACTGAATAGTCGAGTATGATGTCTATAAACATTCAATGAAAACACGGATGTAAAAATGTTAGTATGGTCATTTGTGTAATTGAAAAGCCTTAAGTAAAACATACTGTAGGGACACCGTGAGTTTGCAGACTTTTCCTCCACTGGCAGTTTTACAAAACATCAAATCCAGAAGGTCACGCGTTAACAGTATTCCGTATTTTGTTCGCCCCAATCCCATTCTGTTTCCTTACATTTTCCAGCCCAGCGGGTCTGAGATAAACGCATGAAATCATGTAAATACAATTCCAGACGGGGAGCAGTTAGGGGGGGAGAAAACGCCGGCGAGTGGGACTTCCAGCGCGTCGCCAATCAGATTTTTATGGCCAACAGCCCCAGACGTGTAAATCACCAGACCTCATCGCAAATGAGATTAAGACGCACCAGAGCGGAGAAGCCATTGTGGCCCAAATTAAATCGCTATCTGCTCATCAAGAACACATTTCTTTGCACAACGTTCGGAAGTAAAAAAAAACAACGAAAACATTTCCCATCAAGACTACTATGCTCTTCGGTGCAGAGATCATTTATCGAAAAGGCAACCAAAAAGAAACCACTGCCCCTCAAAACGTCAGCGAACACCGGGGGTCCGTGGGTCTCACAACAAACACGGCGGCTTCAGCGAGAGCAAATAAACGGTTGAATAAAAAATACGAATACAAACAGAGCCGTGAGAACGGATTATGGTTTAGGGGGTGCTGAGGGTGCCCCTCCTGGAACCGCCACCGTAACGTGGTGGAGGGGTTTGAGCACCCGAATGATCCTGGGGGCTCTGTTGTTGGGGGCTTCGTGCCCCTGGTAGGGTCTCCCATGGCAAACAGGTCCTAGGTGACGGGTCAGACAAAGAGCGGTTCAGAAGCCCCTTATGAGAGATCAACAGGCCCGGTTAGAACCATTAGGCCGTCCTTCTGTGGACCCACCACCTGCAGGAGGAGCCATAGGGGGCCGGTGCAATGTGATTTGGGCAGCCCACGACCCGGCGACGGACAAGTGGAAGAAAATGGATGGATGGATGGATGGATGGGGTGCTGAGGGTCAAGATTGCCCCCAAAAACGCTTTTTTTCTGTGCTTTCCCATTTCCCATTTACTAATACTACTTGTGATACACAAAATATTCACCAGGGGGTGATGCAGCACCTTCAGCACCCTGGGTTCCCACGGCCTTGAATACAAATCGAGAAGAACGAGCAGCACTACAGCGCTGAGAGGATGCATCAGAGTGAAAATGCGTTCCCGTTTGAAAGGTGGTTGAAATGAACTCCACTCGGAAAGACTTGTAGGCACTTTTCTGGCCAAGAGAAAGATCTAAACCGTGCCTGTTGGAGTTGGGCAAAAGGTCGGCGATGTGTTTGGACAAATTAACGGAAGAAAATGTATCCGTCCTGCCAGTCAAACGCCCGGCTGTCTAGTTAGAAGTCCGCTCCATTAGTCCAGTAACGATCTCCCAACAGGATCATCAGCGCGACTGACATTTAAGACAATTAAATACCCCGGAGAAGCCACCCGTCTGCCGGCGTTTAACCAGGGTGGCACTGGATTAGCCGCGAGTGACTCATCATAGCCCATCATGCTCTGCACACGCCCACGCAGCGGGACAACGGGGAGGCAAAGGGCAGAGCGTTTCAGCGACTCTTTCCACGCCGCATAATCTCTAATCGTGTTTTGTTAATCATTCTTAAAGGCTAACCAGTAACAATGGTGGGGAATCATTGTTGCTGGGTTTGGGTTCTCGTAAAGGCCTTTCATAATTTGAATGTCAGCCTGGTTGAGGTTTTGACACCCAAAAAAAAAGGCAACATTTGAATTTTTATTGACAGATTTTATCCACTAATAAGTGTATTACCAATATATCCAATATCTACTCTTTGTAACTATGTCCGTAAAAAAAAATATATATACATTTCTTTTTACCTGGCTTTATCGAATATTCTGATTTTGCCACAAAGAAGAACATTTCTTCCGCCTAAAATAATACGCCTTATATCAAATCAAATCAAGTTGTGAACAGAATATGAAAACCTCACATAAAAGAAAACTCAGTTATGTTTTCCCTAATCACCTGGTGTCTCTCAGGTATATCTTATGAAGAACCATTGGTTCTTCATAAGCTCCAAAAGTCATAAGTAAGTAGGTGCTTTATTGTCATTGCACAAGCGTACAACGAAATAGTGTTCAGGTGTTAGTCCTGAGCTGCTGCCACTGTGTGTCAACCTGCCCCGCATGACCTTAGCGGTCGGGGGAACTGTAGCACTCGGAAGAAACCTGGATGGCTGCCCTCTGTCTCATCTGATCCTCTGAAATGGTGGGTTTGTCCCTGTTTCAGAGCGTGGTGTCCTGCACTGGTCAGCTCCACTTCCTCCTTCCTCTTCCTCCTTCCTCTTCCTCCGCTTCACAACAGTCTTTCGCCATCTCTCATTTGTCCTTTTTTGTTTCCTGTAGCTCCTCTTGTGACGCCTCGACTGTGCTTCAGCTGTGGGGGCTCTTGGTGCCTCTTCAGTGTCTCAGAAGAAGAAATTTGTAGGTCTCAAATGGGTTTAGCTGATAAGCTAGCATTTTGTTTACCTTTAAAAAGCTGCTTTCTTCAGGACCATCTTAGACTCTCAAAGTAAACAAATCCACCAAACCTCCACAAAAACTCGGCAAAGACGTACGAAAGTATCCAGAAAAACAATGTGGAACACAGAAACCACAGCTGCAGGTCGCAGAAAAAGGCAAAAAACTCAGCTGCACAAGGAGAGAGGAAGGCCGCTTCCTGTTTTCACGTCGCCATGACAACAGGGCGTTAACAAAGATCTATCCATCCATTTTCTTCCGCTTTATCCGGGGCCGGGTCGCGGGGGCAGCAGTCTCAGCAGAGATGCCCAGACTTCCCGATCCACGCACACCTCCTCCAGCTGTTCTGGGGGGACCCCGAGGCGACTCCAGGCCAGCTCAGAGACATAGTCCCACCAAGAGGCCTCCTCCCAATAGGACATGCCTGGAGCACCTTCCGAGGGAGGCGACCATGAGTCATCCGGAACAGATGCCCTAGCCACCTCAGCTGGCTCCTTTCGACGTGGAGGAGCAGCGACTCGAGTCCGAGCTCCTCCCGGGTAACTGAGCTCCTCACCCGATCTCAGAGGGTGCGCCCAGCCACCCTGCGAAGGAAACTCATTTCAGCCGCTTGTATTTGCGATCTTGTCCTTTCGGTCATTACCCAAATCTCATGACCATAGGTGAGGGTGGGAACGTATATCGATTTGCCTCAGACTCAGCTCCCACTTCACCACAACAGTCCGATACAGCGATCGCATCACTGCTGACGCCGCACCGATCCGGCTATCGATCTCACGCTCCATCCGTCCCTCACTCGTGAACACGACCCCGAGATACTTGAACTCCTCCACTTGTGGCAAACAAAGATAATGTAATAAACTCTAGGTAGGACATGAGGCTTATTGACATGCAAATGTGGCAGCCATCTATTGACTGGCCGGTGAGGCTAATATAAAGTCATATAAAAATGGGCACGCGGTTTGAAATAAAGTCGTTCTTTTTTGTTTGTTTTATTGCAGGTATGTCTAGGTCTCTCAGGCAAGACAGTAATTACTTTGATAAAACAAGTTGTGTATGTCTTTAAAAGGAAAAGGACTGTTGTTTCATAGTCTTAGCACTATTTTTGCACCATTCGTTCTACTGACTCAAGTTCATAGCTAAGTGTTGCTCAAATTCTTTCCGTCCTTTGGCCATTCAAACTAAAGGATTGTTTGGTCAATCTGCCAATTTCTTTCTTTCTGTGACTTAAGTATAGATCAGCTTCGCTCCAAAAAATGCTAAACAATTGAAAAAAGGTCAAATATTTGCATTATATATGGTTCAAATATAGTCCTGTCATTCAGTGTTAAATAATATTAAATGTAAATAGACATGTTTATAAGATGAAACTATGTAGCCAAATGTAATGACAAAAAGTCTGTGCTACTGTTTAATTTAAACAAACTTAATTGTCTTGCTACAGTAGACGTAAGCTAGTATTTGGAGAGACGTCATGAAATTAGTTTCTATCGATTTACATTGCACTTGGTTCGAAAGGTTCCAATATATTACTATGGTGATGTCCTATCTAGAGTTTTATCAAAGGGCGTTAACGCAGCATAGCTATTTGTTTTGGACGACTGCCTTTAGTTTCCCCCATACCATCCTATTCTGAATACCATCACTGCCTAAGGACTCCATTGCTCCTCTGTTATATTAAACAAAGAAGAGCAACGGAGGTGGAAGATGGATGTCAGCGTCCAGGGGCAGTTCATCATCTGCCGAACACGTCTGGGGCTATACCGCGGCTGGGCAGGACGTGATCAGCGCTCCCTTGGACTCCTCCGTCAAGGTCGAGAACATTGGAAAACAACAGGAGTGATAGGCGCGAGTGAGAAGAATGAAAGCGCAAAGACACATAGGTCAAACTCGACCAACATTCAGCCCCGGAGCTAAACAGGTTGCTGGGGAGAGCGGGGACCGCCTCGCCTCCGACGGAATCCAGCCTCAGTGGGAGCAGAAGTGACAGGGACATTTCTCTTGCCACAAAAGGCTATTGTGGATAAATTAATGGGTGAAATCGCCGTGGAAACAGACATAATAGTTTCGTTAGACAAAAAAAAAAAAGAGCAATTACGGGGAAGTGGTGGAATCTTTTTACATTTCTTTTGTCGAAAACGATCCTAAAATCAATGCCTGCATCTGCAAAAAAACTTGGAGACCAGAACTATTTTTAGGTATCGAGTTGTTTGCGTCTCTTTGTCCTGGCCCCTGTTGGAGCCTAGGCAGATTGCAGGAGAGTTTTATGATGGAATTTGCCTTTTAACTTTCAAAATACAAATGTTTTGACCTGATTAATGGTTAGTATATGTGTGACTACTTATCCTAAACACATGAGAGACAAACTGGGATCAATATATTTTCTGTCAGTTAAAGCAGTACTAAATAACTCTTGCCCCTAGAGGCCATAAGCACAACTGCAGGTGCCGTAGCAGTACGATTTCAGTTACGATTTTTTTTACTTATTAAATGTCTTGGAGAGTAAATACTACGCTGACAGAAAAGGCGAAGGGACAGAGGGATGTTGTACATCCAGTTACACAATGGAAATATTTTTTTTCACTCAAACTTGGCTGTAAATACTGTTTAAAGTGGCGCTAGCCTGCAGTTAGCTTTGCCCTTCTTCGTGGTTCTATTAGTGTGTATTGGTTGCTCCGACCCGGTGGCGGTCAAGTTGCAAGCATGGTTTTCTGGCCAGAGACACCAGGGGGAGATGAAAGACCCCCCAATCATCCCAATAACACTTGTATTACCCCCAGGGGGACTACGGAGAGGATTTATTAAGGTAAACACGTTACTTAGTTCTGCTTTAAATATATCCCCAGACGATACATAAAGAAAACAACAGTGAACAATGCATGTTGCTTTGGGCTGGGCTTTTGTAAGATGTGTCAGATATTGGCATTTACAGTAAGAGCAGGTTTATGATGTGGCAACGAAAGTATTCCAAAACATTTAAATCAAATACAGGAATCCAAAAGACACAACTGAATGACAAGGCAAAGTTTGTCATTCAATTTTCTATTGTGTGTCATGCACCTGCTCAGATGGGACAAATCCTGTAGAACACGATTGTACGGTTAACAGCAGGCGCAGGGCTACATAATTATTCCCGTCTCAGCGGAGGCATTATCCTCGTCACACGTAACACAATATATCAAAATGTGTGCTCTTTGTGTAATTTGTTTTTGAAACAAATTACAGAGTGCACTAATGAAATTAAATACCCTATTAACCATAATTTGGACTCCTTGCTAACTCGACATCACAGCCAGGGAAGCATATGCTTTTAACATCTTAACCCCCACCTGAACCGAACCTAAAAGCTGATTGTAAATGCAACAAAAGAGCGACACAAACATGACTAAAAAAGTGTCAAACATGTCACGAAAAAGTGGCAGCAACAGAACAGAAAAGTAAAAAAAAAAAAAAAAAACTATGAAAATGTGGGGGGGGGGGGAATGTCTAAAACGTGACAACAACACGAGGAAAAAGTTCAGTTTTTATAGGTCTTAACTTTTGAATCTGGCCTATACTGTAGGTTGTAACCTTTTAGATTTGGATAAAGCTGAACTGGAGAAAATTTGGTCTATTTGCCTGACTGAGCGCACGCACAAAGACCAGACAGGTACGTATCAACTCGTCTAAGATCAGGTAAGAACATATGTCAGTATGGAAAAACGGTGGCCTGTTCCTTTAACACACACACATTATATATATATATATATATAAATAAAAATAAATATTGATGAAAAGCACGTCATAAATGTACTTAAGCATGTGCATTTGCTAAGACATGACTGTGACTTTGCCTGGAGTGGGTGCGTCTCCAGCTCGTTGCCATAGAGATGTTGACTAAAGTCAGTAGAATTACAGGTTAGGTTCTCATCCAACCCCTACTGGAACCGCCAACTTAATGTGGTGGAGGGGTTTGAACGCCCGAATGATCCTGGAGCTCTGTTGTCGGGGGCTTTGTGCCCCTGGTAGGGTCTCCCATGGCAAACAGGTCCTAGGGGACGGGTCAAACAGAGAGCGGTTCAGGTGCCCCTTATGAGAGACCAACAGGCCCGGTTAGAACCATGAGGCCGTCCTTCTGTGGACCCACCACCTGCAGGAGGAGCCATAGGGGCTGGTGCAGCTCCAACAGCTGCCCCCACGACCCGGCAACGGACAAGTGGAAGAAAATGGATGGATGGTTCTCATCCAAATCCATTCTTTGAGTACCCACTGCAGTAATAGCATCGTCGGTGTTGAGCTGGTCATTAGGAGCATGTTTTGAACTCATGGCAACAGTATAGTCCAAAATGTTACATAGTGTGCCTTTAAACAGGCATCGAACATGGCTACCCAACACTTCCCACGGTTAACACACAGTCCACGCACGGCTGTCATCCCTTTCCGTCTATACACTTATCTACTCCCAGTGCTTTATTTGCTTGTGGAAAGGAAAACTGATCTTTTGTGTTCAGACAGAATTGATTGTCTCTGGGCGCTCCAACGCACGGGGCTCGTCTTGTCTGTAGCCTTTGATTGATGATATTTCTAAAATCCAATTTCTCATAAGTGCCAGACTGACAAAGGATGGCAGGTGAGCTTCTTCAATTCCATTTCCCATTCGAAAAAGAAGCGTTCGCAATACATTAAATATAAAGAGAAAGCGGCCGGGAGTTGACGTTAGCATAATGAAAACCGTGGCGTGTGACGCTAACAAGTGTTTCGTATTAATGTTAAGGGAGGTGGAGGAATCTTTTTTTTTTTAAAAGAGAGACTTTCGAGAACGTTGGTGAAACTGCTGCTTTGTTTGGATCGTCACCACTGGCTCGGTGAAATGACGGGGAAACAAAAGACAGGATTATTTTATTCTACTCTCTCTGCGGCTATGTCTATGAATCAAACTTGAAACTTTTAAAAAGGAACAGGCCACCGTTTTCCCATACTGAGACATGAAGCTTACACAAAATTAAACATGTCGATTTTCTAAGCGGATAAAAAGGGGAACTATATTGCATGGCGTAATAACACCTTAGGAGCACTTCGACGTCCACAAAGCAGCAAAGCAGATCCCTGATCATTGTGTCCTTTATCTGCAGCAGAATGCCTTTGAGAACTGTAACCCTCCTGTAAAACCCTCAACACATTCTTGCCTTGAACGGGAGCGGCCCTGGCGGAGGGATTAATCTCTGCCTGTTTATCCAGCTGTTTAACCCCCCCCCCTTTCACTTCACTGCCGAAAGTCACAGCTTCCAACTTCCTCCTCGGGAACACGCCTTCTTCCTCCCCGTTCACTTAAGACCGAGTGAAACATCTGGAGAGCGAGCAGAGTTGCGCACACACACCCCTCCGCAGATCGAGCGGGTTGGACGTCGCTGGAATCTGGATTGTAACAATACAAATACGCCGCACACATTTGAGTCCACTACAATGAGTTCTGCATTAAAATGGGCGTCACAGACATGAGGAGGTCCGTTTCAGAATCTAACGGATTTGAAAACAACTGTTCGGTTAACTTTACTGTCAATCCCACCACATCTAAAAGCGCCGAGTGAATCGAGACTGCGTCGGTAAGTCTTTCAAATTAATAATAAATAATAATAATACATCAAACTTGTATAGCGCTTTTTTGGACACTCAAAGACGCTTCACATGGGGAATAACATCGGGAGCACCCTCTGCAGGCAGTACGGGAAATTACACATTATGAAACAGTCAAAAAAAAGCTTTCACTTTTGGTTTGTATTCCCGAAGTGATGCTATCCAATCCAGGAAATAAAGATCGAGGCGCTTCAGCAGTGGAAGAAGCGACAAAAGTGAATAGGATAACTCAAAACTGCGCCAATTATGCGAGACACTCCTCTACGTGTCTTAAAGGAACAGGCCACCGTTTGTCCAGACTGAGATCTGTTCTTACCTGAGCTTAGACGAGTTGATGCGTACCTGTCTGGTCTTTGTGCGTGTGCTCAGTCACGTTGTTAGCATTTAGCCGCTCCCAGCTAAGGTATAGCTTCAAACAACATTTGCGTGACTGAGCGTACGCACAAAGACCAGACAGGTACGCATCAACTCGTCTAAGCTCAGGTAAGAACAGATCTCAGTATGAAAAAACGGTGGCCTGTTCCTTTAACCCCTTAACTGCCGTCTCCGGTTAGCGCTAGGGTTAGTTAACCCTAATCAGGATATATAATTAGGGTTAAGAACGCCAAATGTAACGCAAGTTGTGTTTCACTCACACAGATCTCACACATATTTTTAGAAACTAGAAGGTCTTGGCTTTCAAATTAGGTATCACACTGGCATATAGAGTGTAAGCTCTCCAGTCAATATGCTTTGAGACTTGGATGTAAATAATTGTTAACCCTAACCCTAATCCTTAACCCTAACCCTAGGGTGGTTAAACAAGGGAAAAATGTATCCTTTTAGCATGATATGTCTCCTTATAGACCAAGCTTCAGCTCAAAGTGCAGAATTGAAATGTGTCCAGGAGCTTTAATATTTTAACATTTGTGAAAATGTGGAAATAACAGCCAAGACCTAAATAATTGCAACATGTGTGACTGGCCACTTGTGAGGACACCAACTGTGATTTTGATGCAAATACAGGATAGTCTATTTCTCTTTCAATGCACTTCCACATTTGAAAAAGAGACACAATGGCGCTCTGATATGTTAAAAAAAATAAAGTGTTGACATTCTTGGCAAATGTTTTCTCCAGGAAAAAAGCTTGGAGTTGAGGGCAGGACTCCCCACTGTTAGCCCTAGCAGATGCCTTTGGAGCAGCCACATTCTTCTCATGGCTTGGTGAGCGAGTGGGTGTGGGCGGCTGTCAAGTGCTCACAGCGAGGGGCACACCATGTAATTTTCATGCACCGAGCGCAGTAATTGGTGTTATTTTCTTCTCGATTTTACTATCGAGATGACACCAACTGCTTCAATAGGCGTATGGGTTCGCTCTGTTAGCCTCAAGTTCACCTGGGAGGTTTTATTTTACTTACTTTATCTACTTCTAGTTGACGCGAATGAAGATGTGTTGCTGGAGACAGCCTTGGCATTTGGTCAGTTTTAAGTTCTATGCACCGTCTCTGTGGCCTTGAGTAAGTAATTCCACCTATACCTAAAACCTCACCACCCCACTGAGCCCCGACTCCCAACACACTCTTTGGGCACCCAGGCGGATTTGTCCCAAATACAAAATGATTCAATAGATATAACCTGTAAATCACGAGCATAAACAAACATACAAACAAAATGCATATGGGTTTTTCTAAGGCCGATGCCGATATTTGGGGATTTTTATTGCATACAGTAACCTACAGTAAATACAAATACAAGGACATAAACACATTACAAAAAGACAAAAAAGACACCCACAGTGGCCCGGCTTAACACAGTCGCAAAGTATTAGTTGTTCTCATTCATTAATTTGATGGAGTGTAGTACAAAGGAGTTTTTAGAGCGGTTGTGTGTACAAACGGTTGCCGTTAGCATTAGCATGCTGTTGCAAGCCACGGCATTTTTCGTGGTGATCTAAAATACAATTGCGGAGGTTAAAACTCAAAATGGCATACAGCATGTCCATAATGACTGAGATTTAACAAACTTGATGCTAACTAATTTTCATTGCGATCTTTCTGATCTTTCTCAGTCCTCCTGAAGCGTAGGACGTTGTGGGAGGACTCATTTTAAAGCCCTGACAGGAAGGCGCCATCCCGTTCAGCCCCGGAGATATTGGCCTTTATCAGCGCTAGATCGACCGATACTGTACATTGTAGATTCTCACTGCAGGCATTCATTTATGAATGAACAATTATGTAAAAAAAAAAAAAAAAAAAGTATCTAAATAGATTCTTCAGAATAAGCAGTCTATGATTTTTTTTTTTCTGCTTTGCACATTTTTTATGTTTTCTTGGTGAGCTTCATGATGTAGCCACTAGAAAGGTTTTCACTGTTGGGATGACCTTATGAAGCTAATTGAGAAAATGCCAAGAATGAAGGGTGGCAATTTTGAATAATTTAAAATACAAAATATATTTTGAGTTATTACACTATTTTTTTGTTTCCAACATAATTCCATGTGTTCATTCATAGTTCAATGTCTACAATGAGAATCACACAATGTTAATAGTGTTGAAAAGAAAGAAAGGCCAAGCCATTGAAAGGGTTTCCAAACTCTTGACGGGTACTGTGTATACCGATGATCTTCAGAATCTCTTTTTCAGTCCTGGCCCCAGAGGGAAACTGGAGCACCCTGAAGGAGCAGGGAGAACATGCAAACTCCACTCCACACAGAGTAGCCCTACTCTACCCAGAATAGAAAACAGGAACTTCATGCTGTAAACTCCATCTGAAAAACCATAACCGCTGTTTTGCTTTCAGTATTCCCTACAATGCACCGAGTGTCGAGAGAAACGATTGCTTGTTCCTTCGGTTCCCCACATCTGCTGCTCACATCTTTCCATTCTCTCCCCTGCTCACACCAGTCCATTTCCTGAACACGCGTCCCAATAACTACCTGCACTGATAAGACTTCAAGTACCCGGACCTAGCCTTTGTTGGAGCTCACAATTACTCCTCTATTAGCATGCACGATAGCAGCCTATTTCAAAGATCCAATAACGGGAGAAATTCAGAGGGTAAAAGGACTGTAGAATACAAATGTACAGCGCAAGAGCCACGGGGGGAACTGTGTCACTATAGTGTTAGAAAATTACACACAAAGAGTTTATACTCGTTTGATCCTTTGAGGACCGTCTCCTGCCGCACAGATTTTCACTACATTTCAAGAAGGCGCGGCAATATTCACTGATCTTTTGTTGATGTTGAGAAAGGCCCAACCATAGACAGGAGTTCCCTCTGAGTGAAACATGGAGGAAGCAGTATCTCCTCTTGATCTCAACACTGTGTTTGCGTCATTAACATCCGCCCGATCCACACAACTAATCAATACGCGCTGGCCTCTCACAGGACTTGGCCTGCCATTGTAACCCTATAGCTTTGAGCCTTTCCACTTCCACAGCCAATTATGCCATATGATCAATAGCAGCCAGTAATGGAATATTGGGCGCTTTGGCACAAAAACCCAGATTTTAAATTACAGCTTTGATAAATAGAGTTGCAATGTATCTGTTTGCACTCAAGACATTCAACATTTCAAACAAGTCCAGCGGCAGTAACATTTATTTATTTTTATTATTCAATTAAATATATTAAGGGGAGATACTACAGGCAAAACTAATTTTTTTACTTCAGTTGTCAGGTTTTGGGCCAATTTGGTCTCTGAACATATGAGCTTTCACCTGGAAACAAAAACATACCTAATCTTTAGTAAAACATGTTTAAATATTGCACTGATTTAATGTTTCCCCGTAGATTTATATAGGAAAATGTAATTTTTTTCTCAAAATGCATTTTTCTCTTATTGTGGCGACACTATCCTCACATCAGTAGCGCCTAAAGACTTGGAATGTTCCAGCCTTGGACTGAGCAATATTTTTGAAGATTTTTTCAGAGGGATTTTTTAAATATCTAATTCCTAGCCTGGTTTACTGAGAAAATTAAATTTTTACAGATTTCTACAGATATCCAAAATCCCCTCTGTCTTAGTCTTGGTAACTAATTTATCAATACAATAAAACCATCAATTTGAAAGTAGCTCAATCTGTTTTTCAGATTTCTTTGTTAAAAAGATGGGAAATGTTGGCATTTAATTTTAAGCACAAAACATAAACATCATCTTTTTATATGAAAACATAAAATCACAGAAAACGTGCAATATATTTTCTTCTCACTTTCTGCTAGTAATCTACAGCAAAAGTTTCAAATCGATGTCTGTAAATGAAAAAAAAAAATCCCTAATCACCTTCGGTGTCTCGCCTTAAAAGGGGCACAGTGCAACTTTTGTATGTAAAAAAAATCAACAACAACAACAACAAAAAAACGTTTATATTAATTTGTATGGCCTGTAGGACGCTCCAGGAACAATATACGTTTTTTTAGGTTTTTCATTGCTGATTGAAACGTATCCATGGTTATATATACATTCCATTCCGGAAACCTAAAATAAATCCTACAAAACCTGAAATAAAATTGATCCTGAAGCATCATAGGAGCCCCCGTGATGGACAGTAAAGGTGCCGCTCATGCAGATCTGATTGATTCAAGAGAAGAAGTAAAACATTTGCAGGTAAAAGACTTTGTATCAAGCATCAAGAAGTGACACACGTTCTTTCAATTGAAACTCATTGGAGATCCTTCCTAGCGTGTGGTGCTGCAAACTAACATTAGGTCCCGTCCCCCCCCATCTCGTTGCGCACTCTGGGCATATAGAGCTGCTGCTGCTCCTCGGCTTTGAGGGCAACAGCAGAATAGATAAATAAATGAAAAGGTGACAATGTTCCAATCTGCGAAAAGCCAAAGATGACGAGGCCAGCCGTACGTACAGGACAAAGTGATCATTCCGTTGGACAACAAAATGAACACTTTGCTGGATTCCTACAACATAAAAATCCCGGCTATTTAGTTGCAATGCAGAGTACGTTCTTAAACGAGTGCAGCGTTTGTGACTTGCTAATTGTGACCATTGAAACAGATTTGAATTCAGTCGCGATTGCAGCCCTAATCTATAGCGAGCCACCGCCAAGCTAGGGAGAGCCGGGCATTATCCTTTTCCTCTGGCGGCCTCATATAGAAAATATGAAGCAGTTTATCTTTGGTGCGGGGGGAGGAGGGTGATGCAGTGGACTCGATGTGTAGGAGGGGGTGGGTAGTACAGATTGGGTGGGGGCATGGATGGGAGGTGGGGGTGTGATTCTCCCCGGAGCATTATCCGGATACTGATCTGTTCCCAGCTCCAGGATATCACGTCCCCTACACAAGCACAACTCAGAATAGACCAAAGCCAAACCGCCATGCTGCTAGTCTGCACTGCTGTGTGGCTAAGTGGTTGAGCTGCGGCGCGTATGCAGGCTGCTCGCAATGTCTGGCTTTAAACTTGAAATGATTAAAAGGCTAATTCAGTTTGTTTTGTTTTGAGCCGCACTTTGGATGAGGTTCGGGCTTTTATGCGGCAATCACACAGACTTTTGACGAAACAAAACATGCAAATGCACAGGACTGCGCTCAACTGTTGCATTCCACTTGCAGTCCCCCTGGCAGATCAATACATTTAATGTAACAAAAACAAATAGATTTGTGTTGGGCAGTAATGAATTACGAGAGTAATCCAACACAGAAATTAGAAGCAAGGTCGTTTGTCAGCAGAAAATGTCTTATTATTAATGAAATGTCAGCAGATTTATGATGCGTCCGAGTGGGCAATGTCATCCATATAAACTACTGCTGGAAGGTAAGCAACAAAGCAAATACAGCATGGAGGGGTTTGCTAGAAATAAAGATTATTTGGATTTTTTTCACATGTAAAGCAGAGAATATTGTCATCCCTTGTGTCATCACCCTATGTGCAGGAAACAAGACGTTCTCAACTGCGAAAAACTCCATGTCCAATGTGTTTATTAAAACATTTGAAAGGGCAACACAGCACGCTCAAGTTAGAAGATTTTCCCGGCACTTAATTTTTAAGAGCAAACTCCACACAGGAAGACCTTGTGGGGCAGACCTCTTATACGTTAACCCAGTCAGTCAGTAATTTGTTTTTATTTAAACTAATCAAAGAAGCAACTAGATTTTTTTTTTTTACGTAAGTAAGTGCTTTATTGTCATTGTACAAGCGTACAGCGAAATAGTGTTCAGGTGTTAGTCCTGAGCTGCCACTGTGTGTCGACCTGACCCGCATGACCTTGGAGGTCGGGGAAACTGTAGCACTCGGAAGAAACCTGGATGGCTGCCCTCTCTCGCTGTCTCCTCTGAAATAGTGCAGCGCCTCCTGGGTTTGCCCCTGTTTCAGAGCGTGGTGCCCTGCACTGGTCAGCTCTTCCTCCTTCCTCCTGCTCCTGCACAGCTCCCTCCGCTCCACAACAGTCTTTCACCATCTCTCATTTGTCCTTTATTGTTTCCTGTAGCTCCTCTTGTGACGCCTCCTCTGTGCTTCAGCTGTGGGGGCTCTTGGTGCCTCTTCAGTGTCTCAGAAGAAGAAATGTGTAGGTCTCAAATGGGTTTCGCTGAAAAAGCTGCTTTATTCAGGACCATTTTAGACTCTCAAAGTAAACAAATCCACCAAACCTCCACAAAAACTCGGCAAAGACGTACAAAAGTATCCAGAAAAACAATGTGGAACACAGAAACCACAAATGCAGGTCACAGAAAAAGGTGAAAAATTAAGTTGTACCAGGAGGGAGGCAGGTTTTCACATTACAACGTGTAAACAGTTATTTGTTGGATTACATTTACGTTACTGGAGTAATCTGCCCAACACTGAACTTGCAAGAAAATTATGCTACAATTGAATCAACTACAGCACTTTTAATATGTTGCAGATATGCGAGCTTGCAGATATCCAAAGAAATCTCACACAAAACCAAAAATGACTCCAAATCCATTCGCAAACACTTTTTTTCCGCTGACTCGGTTTCGCTGATGATCTTCAAAACAGTGGCGGATTCAGACTTGGAATGAAAGCGCTGAACAAAAGCTCTCGTGCGGTTTCTCTTTTAGCCATCTGCTTCACCACTGCGAGACTCTTCCCCGAGCAGCTATGGCACCCAGCAGAGCATAGGCCTGGCAGAAGCGCCACTCTGCTGCATGCTCACGCTAATCATCCCCGAAACGGAGCCCGACGCAGATGGAGACTTCCTCAAAGGCGCGCAGAACATCCGCAAGGTCTTGGAGATTGGCACGTTGTCCTCTGGTGGCAAAAAGCTGGCACGGAATTAAATGTTTGTTCCGGTTTAGTTCGATCAAAATCGGCTAATTCCTAGTGGATGTCACAGCGACGGGCTTGTATTTGGTTTTCCGTGACACTTTTGAAAGTTATCTGGTGTTTTTTTTGGGGTGGAGTCAAAGTGGTAGAATTCCCTTGAGGTCGTTTTGGTGAATGTGATCGTGAAAGTGTGCCAATACTGGATTTAAGGGCAATTGGGTACAAAGTTCACTTCCAGTGCTTTGATTTGAGTCTTTTGATTTTATTTTATACACTATTACTGAAGTGGGTCATCAAAGACTGGATTTGGAGGAGGACCTAACCTGTTTAAATCTTAAATTCTACTGACTTTAGTCGACATCTCCATGGAGACGAGCTGGAGACGTCCCCACTCCCGGTAAAGTTACAGTCATGTCTTGGAAGAGGTGAGCCGCTCACAGCCAAAGCACACGTTTATTTTATTTATGAGATAATTTAAAAATAAATAAATATCTGTCATAAAATAAATGTTTGTATTTAAAATTGTATTTATTGGGTAAAATGTTATGTGGTGTGGCTTTAAATTGAATAAGTAAGTACGTACTGTAAGTGTTTTATTTGTCATTGTACAGCGGAATTGTGTGGGTCAACCTGATGAATATAATCCATCTTATTCCCCAGTGAACGTACATTCGCCCGAACAATAGTAGCAATAGAAGATTTGTGTGTCTTAACTAGCTGTGAGTCTTGCCCGTTTACCTCCTCATTTGTCCCTTTTCTGGGCGCATCTTGCGACGCCTCCACTGTGCGGCAGGTGTGGGGGGCTGAGGAAGAAATGTGTTGGTCTCAAGAAAAGATGAGCCTTTATTGATCTCATAATGTTAACTTCAGCTCTCGAGAAAAAAAACTCTCCTTGTGTGCGGAGTAGGCAGGAAATGTGCAAACACTTAGATAGTAAATCGAGGTATCTTATATTCAATGAGGACAAAACCTTTAAGGGGCAAAAAGTATAAACAATAAAAAAATAAACAGACTGTGATCAAAATGTCAGCATTAGCAGTGCAAGGCTTACAGTCACGGTGCAAGTGGTTGATAAAGAGGTTATTGCACATGTTACAATAACCAAATATCGGTGTAAAAAACAAAATAAAATAAAATCTGCGGAACCTCACAAACACACAGCAAAGATGTACAAAAGTATCCAGTAAACAGATGTTATACAAGGCAAGGTACAAACTGTTACCGGGCCAAATACAAAGAAGGTTCCAAGAACGTACTGGATGTTATGCATTACGTGATGAATCAAACTTTAGGATTCAGAAACACAGCGCAACTTTGAAAAGTTTTAGCCCGACAGTTAATGGTGTACAATTGTGGAATAATTTTGAGATGGAACAATGTCCAAACATCAACCTGTTCAACCTGACTTTTTTAAAGTACAGAGTAGGAAAAACACATTGTCTCTAGGGGGAGCAGTAGGATTAATTTGCATTCAATTAATTAAGGAAGAGTGTTGTTGCTCTGAACAGTTGTCATTCTATTGTTATAAATCGCAAGTAGAGAATCAGAGTAGGCGAGCTCCAAATCTGTTGAGAGGGACCCTCCCAACGGGGTCGTATACCTTGTCTTTAACGCACTACACAGCATAGGAACATCATCTACCAAATCAGCTAGTTGGGACAGCTGGGTGGGGGTTTGAGGATCTACTGCCCTCTTCAATGGACCCGCTCTACACCCTGGCTTTTTAACGCACTACACTATGCAGGGCTTACATATTACATCATTCATTGTACATAAAAAAAAATACAAAAAATACAAAAAGGAAGCAACCAAGCAAAATTGTACACTAATCAATACCATATCAAGGATGGAAATGAACACTGGGAAGTAGCAAGATCACGGATGATATGTATTTAATGATGTTCTTTTTAACACAAAAATAGTGACTTTCGGGAATGTTAACTGTGTCTGGCTTTGATAACCATCTGTAAACGAAGTAATCATCGCCTTTTGTCACTTGCTTTGTACCAGACATCGTACAGGAAATGAGAGCGTTGTTGTAGTTGTGCTTCACTACGGTTTCTGTTCGTTTTTGTTAATTATATGAACATCTCAAACAGTGCTTTGCAAGTGTGGTCCGTGTTAAAACAGCCGCTTTGTAGTGGAACATGTTCTCTTTTGCCAACGAGGCAAATCAAAATCAAAATATGATGTGCTAAATGTTTCATTGATAATGTGTAAAGTTAAATCACAAACGGGTAGGTTGTGTGTTTGTTCCTATGCTCTTGTACTTTGCCCTTGTAATATGTTCCTTTGTACTATTGTGATATGTTATTGTTTATTGTAATGATGTCGGGGGGTGGGCGCTCGTAAGCTTTTGCCTCGGCCCACTCCTTTTGAGCAGAACATCAAATATTGTCAATCATGTTAAATAAAACAAAATAGAGATTACAACTCAGACACCCCCCGGATGATGCATAACTAGGTCCATTTAATCTTTGTTACAGTAGGTCAAATAAAAGATCAGTATGACCTCCTGCTCTACCTCCACAGCTCCCTTTGGAATTGCAACCCCCCAAATTGGGATTAGAGTTCTCGCCTCAGAGCAGAAAGGTCTTGGGATCAATTTGGGATTGATTCCCTGCCCAGGAGGAGCCTGCATGCACCGCTGATGAAGGTGCAAGGACAGCAACACGTTTTCATTTCAAAACACCCATTGAAAGTATATATATATATACACACGTACAGGGACAGGAAAAGAACGAGCGACCCTCCAGTTCACGGACAACTGAGCGACCACCTATACTGGGATGAGTTGCCGTGTGTCGCGTTATCGTTTTCGCCTGAACGCGGGCTTGGAGCGATTCCATTCCTGCAGCGTCGGGCCTGGAATGTCAGACGGCCTTTTATTTGCGAACATGACATCACCTCAGATCTCCCCCCCCCACACACACACACACACACACACAGAGAGCAGGGGGAGATTAGGTCAACCCGGAGTTCCCCACAAGAATGGGCGGCTCGGATTTCGGACCACCGAGTGTGGACAAAGCAAAAGCCAGACGGAGACAGACAGAGCGACACCTTAGCTGGAACTGATTTGCAACATCAGCAGCGTCAAAGCTAAACGCATCGAGATACAAGTAAAACAGAGACAAGAGACAAAGGGTATTCACCCGTATTAGCTCGTGCTGCTTTTGTTCTTAGAGCCAGACCTTAGTGTTGGTTTTCGTACCTGACGGGTTCGGCTACAACTGTGGCCTTCCTCAGAGGTCGTCAGGTGGTGTTGCTGTGACGTGTCTGGTCAGCCGATTTCCTGCTTCTCGTAGCGGGCTGACAGCGCCATCTGCAGTCCGACTTCTTCAGCACTGCGGTGTGGGAGAGTTGGTACGCCCCCCCTCGTCCCGGTTCACGGTCTGGGAGGGGGCGCATTTCCTGGATCTTGTTGGCTTCTCTGATCCAACGGTGGGATTCGTTGCTCTCGGTGTCGATGACGTGGGCACTGTCCCATTCCATGAGGTGAACCGGGGGACGAGGGGGGCGCACCAACTCTCCCACACCTGGGACACAGTTCTGAAGGAGTCGGACTGCAGATGGCGCCGTCAGCCTGCGATTACGAGCAGGATGACAGTGCCAAAAACTGTATAAATCAGTATAAAACGCGTCGCAACAACACCACGTGACAACCTCTGAGGAAGGCCACAGTTGTAGCCGAAACCGTCAGGTACGAAACTAACACTAAGGTCTGGCTATAAGAAAAAAAAAAGTAGCATCATTCTTAGAGGAGCTAATGAACCCAATTGGACTACGTAGAAGCTCATGTTATTTCTGGGGGGAGTATGGTGCAATACGCTCTATCCTTTTGTCCTGTAAACTGTACCTCCTATTTCAAAGTGTTACAACATACTGTATATGGGTTGCTCAGTGTGTTAGAGCTAATAGGAGAGACCAAGTTAAACTGCGTGGTCATGCCAAGTGTCTTATGTGGCCCAACCCTCCCCGCTCTCCCCTACCTACACAGTAGTCTGTTCATTGCTATTGCTATTGCTATTGCTATTGCTATTGCTATTGCTGTCCCCATGGCTTCTGTTTCAGACGCCAGGCTGCCGGAATTATTGCAAAAATGCTCTCTTTTTAAAATGACTATTATTTACCTACATCATATCATGCGATGTTTCAGACCACAAGCCCCTCATCAGGCACGGCAAAAAATGTTAGAGACACTGTTTTGATTGGGACACCAGAGCAATTAGAGAGCCACGATATTCCACGCCATGATATTCAGCCATTTAAGCTACTGTTATACTACATGGTCTCACACATCAGAAGCTGTCCTGAAACCACTAAAATCCCTATTTAAGAAAACACTGAACATATTGGACAAAAAGCCCTTACGGTATCATCATTGTAACATTTTAAGTAAGTATAATATTCTGGACCTCGATAGCTAACAAATATTTATGGATGCTTGCCTAATTTTTTAAGTTTTAATTGGTCTCGCTCCTCCTCCGCTAGCAGATTTTATAAGTAAAAAACCTTGTAATCGAGCAATTACCAGAGCATCGTCCAGAGGCGACTGCAATGTTCAACGGCGTGGGACTAAATTTGGTCAATCAAATGGTGTTGTCCATCAGAGGCCATCTCTACACATTTGATGAAAAGGAGTGATACGAAAGTAAAACACAGGCTTTTTCAAATGCGTCCTCCTCGTAGCCTGGCGGTGAGTACGGTCGGTACCAGTCCTTCCCAGTATACAGTACTCACTCCGAGTCGAAAATAAAGCCTTTGTGCGACCCCTCCTTTCCTTTTGTCGGTTAGGCTCCGCAGCTGCCTGCAGACACTGGGCTGTTGTGTGCCGTCTGTGCCGGCGTCCCTGTGCACTTAATGAATATTGATCCGACTACAATGTGATTCAACTGCTGCATAATACAACAGGAAGATAACGTTCCCTTGTTTAAAGAAGCACAGGGTATCTATCTATCGTACACACACCGCCTCCAACATGTGGAGACTCCCAAGCCCAAGTCACCCTCCAAGTCCATTTGTTTTACCATTCTCCAAGCAGTGTCCACTCAGTGAGCACTTCTATAGATCCTGATATCATTTAACTGGCTCCCATGTTCAGCAGTCCAGAGCTGACACAAAAATGTTCGTTATTTTCTCCTAGATTTGACTACTTTCAATGGAAGAGTTTGTACAGGGAAGATGGCTGTTTTGCCTTAAAAAAACAAACTCACAATGACAGTAGCGAGAATCAAACCACCAAGCTTTGGGTTAGTGGGCAAATGTCTCTATCCTCTGAAATGTATGATGCCAGGTCCTTTCCCTAAACCCGTTCCAAACCCAAACGTCGACATCCAAACTCCCACTTTAACCAGATTTCTCCTGACCCCTGCAAACACAATTACATCACGCCGGAGGGTCGGGCGCACTTCCTCTGTCAACGGTGTGGGGTCCCAGTGGCACCATCCCAGCTGTGTGGCCCGGGACGTGTGTCTAACGAGCTCCATTAGCGGTATTACCTGCATCCGGAGGGCCACGAGGGGTCAGGAGGTCAACGGTAGACCAAGCGCCGAGATTAAATTAACCCACAGGGAACAGTGGGGGGCGGGAGCGGCGTCTACAAAAGGAGGCCCGGGATAATGCCTCGGAATTGAGTCAATAGCAACTGATAAACAAGGATTATTCTGATGGACTCTTTTTGTTTTTTTCCAGATCCATCGTGGGTTGTTGCGCATTTAATGGACTTATTTGTGAGGCACGGAAACTTTACCACCCCCATAAGGAACTCTGTCCTCTCCTCCTCCTTTCATCGTAGCTTTGGTTCCTTTTTATGGAAACAGTGGGTGACCGAGGACCAATCCCCAATTCTTGAGCTGTGAATTGACCAAGTATGGAGAATGGGCAAAAAGTATAAATATACTGTTCTCATCTTATATTGATCAATCACAATTTCCGATTAAATTGTGTTTTTTCATATCAAAAACCTACATATAGTTTTGTTCATGGTCAAAAACCTCAGCTCAAAGCAAAAGATGAATGTTTTGCACTTAGCATCATTTAAAACATACACAAATCTTCCGCTGTACTCATCCAGCCTCTGAAACTATTGAGAATGAGGAGTTGTCGTCACTGCACAGAGTCCCCTATCCTCATTCTCAATCGGTGCCGTTAAGACAGTATTCACAATTATTAACGCAATAGTCTTAATTTAATAGATTGTTTATAATTTATCGCATGAGATGAGCTTGATCATTTACTTTTGATCATTTAGTGTCTCTCTCCTTCTCATTTTACAATCTAGGAGTAACTTTCAGGTATAACCAGGTATGACCATGCAATGGTACAGATTGTCTCTTTAAAGCTGCCCTCAGTTACTCCATTGTGCTGGACCGGCATGGTTGCATTCCCACATTGCATCGCTATATGTGCCACCTTCAAAAACAGCAAGCTCACTTTCCCCCGCGGGAGCCGATGAGCGCAGCACCTCCCCCGCCTCACAGTGCACCCCCCAACACACCCCTCACCATGGAAACACCATCACGTGCAGAGATCGCAAATGTTTGAAGCAGCAGACGCAGCAGTTAGCGGCTAACGCAGACAGAGTTTAGCATTCTGACACAAGTTTACAAAAGATCGTGATAAACATCCGAGCGACCTGCTCTGATGCAGCTGAAATCCTCATGAAATGTCCACGTCGTTTCTTTAATATTCAAATATGGACAGGGAGCCGTCAGGTCTTTTTCCTCTTTAGGATTATAAAAGAAAGCAGGCACCGGGAGGCTGTGAGGCGTTCAAGGGTTGTGGGGAAAAAAGCTCTGAGTTCTAGGACTAAATGGTAAGTATTGTGTTCTCAATGCCAAAAAAATAAAGAAAACAGAGATACTTGCCTGTAAATTGCAGTTTAGTAATTACATATGTCTTTTTAAGGTGAATTTTCTGCCCAGCACTAGGATTCATGGTCAGATGTAGTTAGCTGGAAAAGTAAATTTTGCTTTCGCTCCCAAACATCCGAGTAAAGTTCGCTCCTCGTGTTTACCCGTCTGCAATTGCAATACTAATTTAGAGAGCCATCGTGAGATTGTTGGGCTAATTGTCAAAACAAGTCGATGCGACAAGTATAACTCAAAAATCAGAAACCCGGCCCGGTGACCAATTCTGCCACCACAGAGTCTAGATCTTTAACCCATTGAGAATCGTCGGGGTGTGCTGGAGAAGGCGTTGTGCTGTGGTCACACTCTCCCATCAATGTATCAAAGCATCAAGACCTTGGTGAAAAAATGAACACGGGTTCTTTTGACACTGCAGAAGCTTATTGGAACAATGCCACAGTGGATGCATGCTGTAATCAAAGCTTGTAAATCCGGCCAGTTAATAGAGTGCGGGACCTTACTCCAAGCAGCCCTCCTGCTTGAGGTAAATCATAGAAGTTATCATTGCTATACACCTGCTGTAAAGCCCTTTAAGACCGTGTTCCAGGCATGACCTGCAGTGAACAGAAGACCTATAACGTGATCATGTAACAGTGTGAAATCACATTTGTAAAGGCTATTTGATTTGACGCAGCTGTCCGGGCTTCATGTCGGAGCCAGTGCTGTGGTTACAGCTAAAATAACTATTAACAGTGGGTCGGTCACACATGAAATGAACGAGAACAAACACACAGTAAAGGTTTTATGACTTGAGGGCAAATGGAAGTCAGGTCTGGGAGTGGTTGGCTTTTTTCTTTTTTAAAGAGTGAATCACAGCCAAGGTGCACAAAAATCTTTCAGCCCGAGAGCTAAATTAAAGGAAGTTTATGTAGCATGTGCTCACAGAGGTTTTTTAAAAAAAAAAAGTCACATATTTTCACACTGCTGCATGTCGCAAAGAAGTTCAATTTAAGTGGATGAGAACTAATATGGACTTTGGTGGGAACAGGTGGCAGGATTTAGTGGTGAGAGAGTCTTAACTTCTATATTGCATTCATTAAAATGCATTTGTAATTTTGAATAAACCAGCATTTCATTTGTAAAAAATAATAGTTGATTTAAAAAATAAATAAATAAATAAAAGTTTACTTCCCATCTGGGGACATAGTTCAGTTTAGTTCATTTTGTTTCAGTCGCACAAAATAATATTACAAATTACATAATCCATGTGAGACCAAAACAGGCCGAAGCAAAAGCTTGTTCACCTAATTTAACTTTTCTCAATATACAGTGAGTTACCCAACATTACACAATAGGACCAAATAGAAAATATGCAATACACATCCAGAGCTCATTTACATAGCTCTCAAAAATAGATCGGGAGACATGCATACAGTACCTAAGCCGCAAATTAAACAACTGCAAAAATAAAAAATAAAAACTACTGAAGCTATTAATAGGGTAAGACACTCCTCGCCTGCAAAAAGCAAATCGTTTTAGGGCTTGATTTACTCAATGTTTGCACATGTGCTAAATTGATGTAAAAAGCTGGTGTAGTAATGCTAATAGGCCACAGCACAAAGCCTTATTTTCAATAGTCCAGGGCGAGTTTCATGCTTCTTGGTTCCCCCTCCTTTGCCGCCAAGTTAAGCAAACAAGTCCATTACTCTGCCTCGCTCTCGTTTTGCTTAGATTCCAGCTCATAAAAGTATTGTTTATGCAGTAATGGCCCGAGTGTGAGCAACAGACATTTGACAGGATCAGCCCCTGCCAGCAGCCCGCCGAATGGTCGATATTTGTGATGGAACTCGGACAAAGGGAAGAAGCTCAATTACAAAGACAGACTTCTGGCTTCCAGCTGTGACAGAGTCATACAGTCCATCTACACAAAAAGGGTAAGGGAAAGGTGAAGTACTGCTACCAGAGAACAAGAACAGAAGAAGCAAAACAAGCAGGTTTGTCTAAAAAAAAACAGCCACTTTTTTTTTTTATGTAATAATATCACATAAGCCTCAGACACGCCTTGGTTGTGTTTCCATTAGTCTGTATAGCAGGTAGAGCACAGCAGAGTCGAGGCTTCAAGAGTGACTGACAGTTGGAGAGCCCACTGACTGGTAATCATGTTTTTATTCATTTACACTAGAGCAGGTATTGTCACGGCATGAATCCAACATGGTATTAAAACTCCAATGCATGTTTATCTTTGTATTTTTCCCATTGTACACAGGACCTTTTCCTCCTCAGAATATATGTATCCGCGTGTCTCTTTCCCAATGCTCAGTGGAAGCCAGCAGTGAACCGTGCCCATCAACACTGTCAAGTTAACTGACAGCTGGACATCTGGCCTTGAGTGTTTTACCAACACCTTACCAGACGAAAACGGGTGGATGGATGGTCATGTTTGAAGCAAAACAAAGAAGAGATTCTCCCATTTCTCCACCATTACTTCAACACATGCTATGTAATTATGAATATATGTTTCTACTAAACAAATAGACAGAGATATGGTGAGGAGCAAAGCGGCCCACAAGGCAAGTTTATTTGTAGAGCACAATTCATACACAAGGCAATTCAAATGGAATGTGTCTCCAAGTCTGGTTTTGACAGTATTCCTCCGATCTTAGCAATGTTTTTCAGATGGTAAAAAGCTGATGATGTTATTGCTTTAAAAACTTAAAAAAACTAACCAGCAAGTTAGCGAAGCTAACATTAGCGTCATGCTTTGTTAGCTAACGAGTGCAGTTTTTTGCTTCTACTGAACAATCACAAGAGCAATATCTAGCTGTAGAAAGCTCCAAAATATTAGAAACCAGGCTTTACAGTTGCTTAAAGGAATATTTCAGGATTTTTGACATAGGGCCTCATTACCTAGTAATCCAGAGTGTTGATTTCTGGAGATATATATTTTTAAATTCATGCAGTCCTTATATTTGAGGAGTTTTGAGGCACTAGGCTATCACATCTCTACAGTAGCAGCTAGCCTGGTACCGTAGAAAAACTGTCTGACCCACTCCACAGTGCACCTGAGGCAAATCACTACTAACCATATAAATGTCATCATTTTATGAGGAAAACCTGTATCTAAATTGACCACACATGCAGAAAATGCGTTTTAACAAAAGCAATTTCAATAAGACAGGCAGGAAAACCCGATTCACAGGGGGGACACACACAAAGCACAGTAGCACGCACAATACATATCCGCGCGAGTCATCCCCAAGGCATTCCCCGCCACTTCACCAAAAGAAAAAACACCATCCTCCTGTCTGTAAGGATGTCCCCCAGAGCAATGGATTTGTAACATACCTAATTCCAGGCAGCTCGAAACACCTGAGCTCATCATGACAAGCTCCCCCCAAAACACATGTGATACATTTTGCCTTACATCACTAGTACTGACAGTTTCTCTTCCACTTAACTCTCAAGTGTTCAAATTACAGCCCTCCAACTCTTGGCGTACGTTCTCCGTCAGCAGAAATTGCTACGGGTGCACGGGCGAAGCCGCTAAATCCCTTGATACCTTTGATCTTTGATTTGACAAAACAACAACAGCGCACCCCGGACCTCACCTCGTACCTCGGCTCAATCTCCGCGGGATTATCCTCCTCCGAGAGCCGCAAATCCGTCACAACAATTGTTCGTTTTACAAGAGGTCCCACGGTGGGAACTGGAGGTTTATGGTGTAGATTAGTCTTGAGATACGGTATTAAGTTGTTCAGCGGTTTGTCTTGAAGAAGCAGCGTGATGCAACTGACTGAATTAATGGCTCCGCACACAGCTTGGTGAATACATAGGGCCGGAGGAGAAAGAACAGAGTTGCTATGGGGTGAAAAGGCTGTATCTGCCCCTGTAGTTGCTATACGTGCATGAATAGAAAAGTGTCTATCGTCCTATTTTTCTTCTATCGTTTCTAACATAATTTGATCACTTACTAAATAAAATATTTCATTAAATAGACTACGATGAATGTATGATGATGTCTTGTCACTACTCAATGCATACCTTTATATAAGTGATAATCAAGAATAAAAATGAACTTTTTCGCAAAGAAACTCCGTCTTGTGGTTTTGCGACGTGACGCTACGTTATTTGACACTCGCCGAGGGTTTGCGAAATGCTTTACGCTAGTTAAAGCAGTACTAAGTAACTCTTGCCCCTAGAGGCCATAAGCGCAACTGCAGGTGTCGTAGCAAGTTACGATTTTTTTACTTATTAAATGTCTTGGAGAGGAAATACAACGCTGACAGAAAAGGCCAAGGGAGAGAGGGATGTTGTACATCCAGTTACACAATGGAAATCTTTTTTTTCACTCAAACTTGGCTGTAAATACTGTTTAAAGTGGCGCTAGCCCGCAGTTAGCTTTGCCCGTTAGCCTGTTAGCTTCTTCTTCGTGGTTCTATTAGTGTGTATTGGTTGCAACCATGGTTTTCTGGCCAGAGACACCAGGGGGAGATGAAAGACCCCCCAATCATCCCATTAACACTTGTATTACCCCCAGAGGGACTACGGAAAGGATTTATTAAGGTAAACACGTTACTTAGTTCTGCTTTAACCCATAAGTGCTTAAAGATGGCAACGCAACAGGTTGAAGATGAATGCCCGGAGTCGCAAAAAACTGAAACAGTTACGCAAGCAGCAGGCCAAGGAGAAGCACTTTTACCGAAACGAGGGGGTACGTCTGCGATTGGGTTACATTTTGGCTTCAAGAGCTCTGACACGGAGCAGAAGACGGTCATATGCAAACTGTGCTACAAGTCCGTTCCCTCGCCCGACGCTAACGCAACAAACCTCTTCAATCGCCATAAAGAAGGTCCACAAAAAAGAATACGTGAGAGTCCAAAAAGTGCGAGGTAAAGAAAGTTACAGCCCGGGCAAGTGGCGAGAAAAAGAAACTATAGCCAGCCGAAGATAAAGGAGTCTTTCATATAAAGCATGAAAAAATGTCCCAGCTCCATAAGGAAGTCACATGTGCCATCTTGCATTACATTTGTAAAGGCATGACCCCCGTGATTGCAGCTGAGAAGGGCCGCTTCCAAGACCTCGTCAAAGTCCTTGACCCGAAGTACGTGCAATTATATTTTTGTTAAACTTTTCAGAGAATAACTGAAAACGTACTTTATTGTGGTATATCGTGATATATAGTGTTATATAAAATAATCCATATCGTGATATATGATTTTTCCATATCGCGCAGCACTACCAGCCAGTGTTAATTTTGACACATATTTTCATTTAGTTTTAGTCTTTTGACAAAAATGTCATTTAATATTAGTCGAGATTTAGTCAGAAAAAAATATCTTCAATTTTAGTCGACTAAAATTGAAGTTGAATTTAGTCGACTTTGCATTTATAATATTTATTATAATCATATTTAAATCCTCTGCTTCATGGAGCTCGTCCCACATGAACAAAGAGATTTTCTTTTGGCTGAGGATTTAAGTGATCTGAGTCTCTTTCTAATTGTCAGTGAAAGTTTGGATGATTTTAGTCTCTTCTTTAGTCACAGTTTTAGTCTCATGAAAAACGTTTAATTTAGTTTTAGTCCAACTTTAGTTTGCAAACATCTACCATCTGATAAACCAGTGTAACTAGTGGAAAATAAAATGTATTTATACAGATTGTAATGGTCAGCAAAGATATTCCGAAACATTTATTCATATAAGATACATTATATCCGCAGGACATTTGGAAATCTGGTTAATGTCCATAAACAGAGTTTGAGACGGTGCTGGGATTACGACAAACTGTGTGAATGATGGAAATACTGAAAAGTATAGGTGTCGATATTTTTAGGATTCCCTCGAAATAACATTCCTTCATAAAAATATGATTCATACGATTTTTCTATCATGTTTCCTCTCTGTTTTTTTGTTTGTTTGTTTATTTTTTACAGAAGCTTTGGGGACCCCACTGAGCCTTGAAAGGATGGAAATCTCTACTACTTTTTTTTTTTTTACCGTGTTTCATGATAAAAAAAATAAGTTTAAACTCTACTGTGGCAAAAGAGAAACATTTTCTACATAAAGATCACATTTGCACCATGAACTAGAAGAAGAAAGCAAATACCTACTTTAAATTTAAATGTTCCAATTTGTTAATGCTCGTTAATATCGAAGACATGCCTCTTTCTTTCTCACATGTTCTTCATCCCACTTCAGTTCGCTTCTATTTTGAATAAGTGCACAGACACAGCTGCTATAGACTTGTCACTTTGCCGCTTTGCTGAAGCAGGTGCTAATTATTAACTGCCATCTTCTTCAAGGTGAAAACACATTATTAACACATTCTTTACAGCCAAAGAGATGTCAAGTTTTTTTTTCCTTTTTTTCCTTACAGAGTTACACAGAGCTTCTAGCTCTTAAATTCAACTAAGCTGAGCTTTTAGCCACACAGTAAAGCAGTTTACTTGTGAAAAGCCTGAGTAATCAGGATCAGTGTTGTGTGTAACATGCTAGCTTGTATTGTGTAGCGCTTCAAGAATCAAAATGCTTTGTTCAGAAATTGCGCCTCTTATTGCGGACTGTTGTTGCAGTTTGTCAGAATAAATACAGTTTAAATAGAAGTACAAAGCTGGTGAGTTATCGTGCTATTATTTATGCATTCATCAAAATCGCAGGGTTTGGCTGCTATGGTTTGGATTGTGAAATTGAGCTTTTCGTGTCGGAAAACATGAACGGCAAATAGCGGCATTTTAATATGTCCATTATCGGTAACGCAGTTTGATATGATCAAATGTCATCATAAAACAGCACACAGTATTTCTTTTTCTTTTTTTTTACAGAGGAATAAAGATGTAGCTACTTTTAAAAGTATCACTACCCAATGCTGCCCAGGACCTTCTGCCGTGAGGGCGACAGCCTGAATCACCACCCTTTTTATTCAGGACTGTTAAAGTTTGATAATACCTTTCATCAAGCATGTAAGCTGATTGAGTTATTGCCTTCAGTGAGCCCAGAATTCAAGACAAGCACATTGCACCCATAATTACCCGTGTGTTTGACCCTTGGACAGGAGTGTAACAGCCTGCATCTGTACAAGCTAATTATTGTAGATTGATAGATTCGGAGAAGAGTCCAGTGCAGCCGTGCCAGGAAGAGCAAACATTACAGCAAATTAAACCATGAATCGCATTTTTCCAATGTGATTCATGGTGATGATTGGTTTTGTATAACCCAATATCACGACAGGAGTTGCCTCACAGGGCTGCACCAAACATGAAGGTAAAAAAACCCAGAACAGAACAGTCTCCATCGCGTTCGTCTGAATGCAGTATGCTGGCGACAGGAAGTGCGCTCCGCAAACAAACGTTGTCCTTTTTTGATCACAGCGCCGCTCAGTGGATGAAGTTTTGGGGAGAGCAGAACGCCCACATTGAATACAGCAACACATTTATTTATTTATTTATTGACCTTTATTTAAACGAGGAGAGCGGCCGCATTTGGGAAAAGTCATGTTCACAGTGACACTTCTGCCGATTGTGTTGTACCATAATCTGTCTGACTTTTAGAAGTGACTAAAACACAAAGCATTTTTTTTGTCCAAAAGACTAAGACTAAAAGTAAGAGGGCTGCCAAAAACAACACGGATTCAGATGAGCTCAGAATTAGTCAGCGGTGACCTCGCCGTCTCCCTTTGCACTTCCAGCTCCATAGAGAAGACTCAACGCCAACAATAGCATCACCGCTGATCAGACAAACCAAAAAACACAAAGTGCGCCCTTTGGTCCCATCCTTATGACTAAATAGCCACAAATCTCGCTAACGTCTTTATTTCACGCAGCATCGATCACGGTAGAAGGGGAAGCAAATGAAACAACCAGCTAGTCTGATGTCTTTTTGATTTGGGTCGGCCGTCGCCGTTGTGTGCGAGTAAGCGCTCTGACCTTTCCCTCATCATAAATCACGTGCTCCTGTTGAGCTGCCAGGATTTTGTTTAACCCAATTTGTCACCATAGACACCCCCGTCCACCCTCCGAGCGTGTTCCTACGGAGGAACTGGGAAGTGTGGGCGGATCAAAGCGCGCCTTCCCCGACCTCTGCCTGGCTTCTAATCATGGACGTTGCGCGCTGGAACAGAGTCAAAAAGTTATAATAAAGAAAGTTATAATAATGAAATAAAGAAGCTCGGGTAATGGGTGCAAAACTAATCAAAAAGGAAACTGCAATTTGTAATTAGCACATCGCAAAAGCTTTTCTTGTCTTTTTTTTTGTGGCTTAAAAAGCATAATTTTAGGTACCTCAGTGTTGAGATTTTGCAATTTGAAATAATCGTTATGTAAAGTCAGTAAGGAATGAGAGACTGGGAATTCCAGGACTTAAAATGGGCCTGAGCCGCCACCTGCAGGCAGTTGGGGGAGCAACAGGTGATTTTTACAGTGAAAACAAGCGTTCACTTTTAGCCGCAGCAAATCAATGGTGCTGTGACGAACACACTTTTTAAGTGCAGTTTGAGAGTTACGTCAACTATGCAACACAATCTACAAAAGCACAGAGGAGTGCTTCTCTTACTTGATTACTTAAGGTGGTTAAAAAGCCCGTAAAAATCATATTGCGTCATATTGCGATTGTGAACTGAACTTTGAACTAAATAAATCTATTTAGTCACATAATGTGGTGAATAGGAAGTCGAGTTTGGCTTGCATAAAAGGGAAAGATGGGGAATCAAGGCAAGCAGATGTAGCACGCTAACACTGGCACATTAAGATGGCAGAAAGAGATTGCGGAGCCGCGTACATCGGAGGCAAAGTGCTCTGTGGAAAAGCCCCTAGACGTCCAGCCTATTGCGACAAATGGGGTATGATCTTGTGTGGATTGAGAAAACCTTTTCATGGAGCCATTACCTCCATCTTCAAGCCATTTTTACCCAATCAACAACAACAGTTCAGACGCTAAGAGCTGGCTAAATCCTTCACAGTGACTTGATGGGAAGGTGCACACAATAGAAAAGGCAACAGGAAAATAGGTTCACTTCGCCAGCCCAGACTTCTGCCAATCAATCTTGCAATAACAACAAATTCATGAAACAGGGTCTTGGATGAAGTAAACCTGAAGCGTGATGTTCACTGGGAAAAGAAACACTTTTGGGGAATCAACACGTGCTTTAGCGCTCACATAAAGTTTAGGCTTTTTGTTTGTTTTGTGTTATCTAGATTTAGGCACTTAAATCTATATTTTATTGTATTTAATTTTATTTGGTCGGGCCAGTGCATGTCAATGAAAAGACATGGGACTTAGGCATGTAAACACGCCATGCCAGATTGTAGCCCATCCATTGTCCCCCACTCGCACTCTCAAACACACTCATCCTGGCCTATTGTACATGTTTTTAGTGGTAGGGGAAACCGGAGTACCCAGAGGAAACCTACGCTGACACGAGGAGAACATGCAAACTCCACACGGGAAAGGCCCCGTCCCAGGTGGGAATGGCCCCGGGACCTTCTAGCTGTGAAGCATACCCAATTTAAGCCTCTTTAGTCCAGTCTTATGCTCCATCCGAAACCAGTAAATCGGTAAGAGGTCTTACGCCAAACCGCATGTGCGTCAGTGTCCGCCATGATAAGAAGCGTCCGAATTGGGTTGTCGGTTGAGAAGGAGTTAGGGAAAGTGGCCGGTATGCTAACTATCGTAGCCGCTTTAGCATAGGCACCTCTGGTGGTCCCTTACCAGTGATTAGGAGCTATGTGCCATCCCATAAGCCACTGCGCCAATCTCACCACCACCCTCGCCCCCACCCTCGAGTGATTCATGCGAAAACACTGTTGATTGACAGGTGCACATTTAATAATAAAAAATATAAAAAAAAATAAAAATAAGATTCTGCACTTAAGCCAAATTTTATAAAAGTGACAACATACATGTTAGAGTCACCACAGCACAGTCACAAGATTTTAAAGAGCCTCCTCAAGTTGTTTTCATTTAGTAGAAACTTAAGCCGCATGGCTAATTTGCATAGTGTAGCTTTATGAAACCGCTGAGATAAAATAAAGGGAAATGTGAAGGATCATTTGGATGTTTATTTTTTTCGTCTTAAACGTCTTTATTTGGACACTATGTTGTTGTTGGACAATATACAGTAGGGGGCGGTATGCACTTTTGTTTGGCCTGCACTGAACTTTAAAGGAGAAGAAGACCAGCTGTTGGTGATGTCACTTCCTGGGTAAGGATGGTTGAATTGGCAAATGCTGCTGAAGCTCTAGTTCACTAACAGCATAGAGCTCGAACAGTTGACCCCATGAAAGGTTAAGGATTAGCTGCTAGTGTTAGTACTTAGAGGCTATGATTTAATGGTTTCGGATGCAGCCCTCGACCCAACTTAGCGGTGAGTTTGGTATCTTATCATGGTGCTACATGAACAGGCAAATATTTTATGAGCTACGTGTAATGAAAGGTTTGAGAACCACTCCTTTAGTGAATTATGACAGTCTATGACAGTCGATATCCAAAAGGAACTTGTGACAGAGACTACACAGGCATGTGTGTGAAGTGTACCATCATTTTCGGACAATTGAATGCACCTGAATATAAGCCACGCATATAAAATGTATAAAAGAAAAGAAAAGTGCAAACTCCACGGGATGTCTGCGCACACGGCCCTGGCCCCGGGAGTTTCCCTGTGTTCAAAGCTGATCTGAGCTGGGTCTGTGGTGAATTGCTCGAGGCTGGCTTTTGATGATTTTAACCTGCACTTTGCTTTGTCCCTCCATAATATTACAGCGGTGTGAGAATGAAACACATTTATGTTGCTCCCAAAGCCACGTTACAAGTACAGGAGGCCAGCCTGCCGCCCCCGCCCCGCTGTGCAGCAAACATCACGGACAGAGGTAGAGGAGGACCGCGATAGGGTTTGCACTAGGGCTGGGCGATATGGACCAAAATTCATATCCCGATATATTTTGGTTGAATATCGATTTACGATATATATCCCGATATTTTTTCCGCAAAGTGAGAGCTGTGAAATGAAATGTTAAGTCAAAATCAAATACGAGTAGTTCTATTAAAAACTCACTATAAAATGTAAACATAAACACTGTATAACAAAGCTCCGTAATGTGCACATTTAAATAAATACAATTTCTTCATAAAAATAGCCAATAAAATAAAATAAAATAGGGCAGCATTTATATCTAAAGAGTTCACAAAATAAAGTGCTCAGTTTAAGATAACTTTTTTAAATCAGCTTGAGATTACCTGTTTCTAAGTTATTGAGTTAACTCAATAACTTATCTGAATTTGAAATATCCCGATATACACGATATGGTCTAATTCCATATCTCATTTAAAAATATATCGATATATCGCCCAGCCCTAGTTTGCACCGGTCTGAGTTATTGTGCGGGTGAGTGCGGTACGTCCGAAAGGATCCGTGTGAGTTGGTTCTGGAGCCTCTTCTTCACGCCGGAGTTCTTTCATTAGAAATAGCAAAGTGTTTTTGGAAACATGACACAATATTCAGTATGGCCATACAAATCTATAAATGATCCGCATCGTTGTTTAAGCCGCAAGGTTCAAAGCGTGAGGCAAAAAGTAGCGACTAGGGGTGTCCCAAGTAAAAAAGTTTGAGTCACGATTATTGTGAAAGAAAAAAATTGCGATTTTACGATTATTCCCCAAATGAAAGGAAAGAACTAATATTTGTTTTGTTTGTCTTCAAAAGGCTTTTTAATACTTGAACTTGTAAACATTCACCGTTTTTAAAAGTGAAAAATGCTTTAAGATTGTTTTGCATTAAAATAAATAGGCCTACATTGAATAATACAAAACAATGTTAACTTTACTTCTTTTTTATGACCATCATTATTTTACTATATATTATTAGGCCACAAGCTAGGCTAGGTTTCCTGTTCTCAAATGTTATGCTGCTGCTTAATTATTTGTCAGATGTTTTGATGAACAGAGAATGAAACGTGTTTACAAAATGACTAAAGAGACTCTTTTGAACGGCTGATCTCCACATGTGCGGTTTCACTTTCATTTCTGCTACGCTGAAGCAGAGCGGAGCATTAGCCTTTTGTTTACATCCTGAGCCAGTTGTGGCTATTTCCGAACATTTGGACAACTTATTTGGGAAGTATGCAGTTCGTTACCTTGACCTGGACATTCACAGCGAAGGATTATCTCCAAGATGTGGTTTAATATTCGACGTAGCTGATATCAGCGCCTTTTGCTGCAACTTTCTGACGACAGGGTTTGCATAACGGACGTCCATCGACAACAACGCCGTGGTCATGTTTTGGATCCTAAAGAGGTCCCACTCTACTGACTTCAATCGTTTTTGGGTGGATACAACACTGGAGGAGAGCGTCCTTCTGCCTCGCTCAACTCCCGGTGAGTTTACGCTGTTTATGGCGTGCAGCGGCTCGTGAAAAATTTCCGCTGTAAACCGTGGAATTCTGAAATTCTTACGGATAACCTACCGCGTCCTTTTATGATCGTGGTAATTGTAAAACCTGTTCATCTTGACATCCCTAGTTGTGACTAGTAAAAAATTAACCAACGTTGCGTTCATGACATTCTAGTGATTCACCCTTTTTGAAAACATTCCACATATCTTGAACTTGTATTCTGTCAGGGATTGTGAAGACAAATGCTGTAGTTCACCTTATGGTTAATTTGTGCTGATAATGATGTTTTTTTTGTTTCATGTCCATAAGCCAACCAGCTCCAAACATCGGAATTTTAACTATTACTGGCAAATTCTATGAATTCTGGCCTGCCCGCTATATCAAACTTTAAGCACTATAGAATGCTTCATACACAATACTTCAATTAGCATAATAATGTTCCCACGGTGCCCAACACTTCCTCATTCCCAGCGGAGATATACGAGGCAGTTTACAGGCAACGCAGAACACTTTTCAGAAGCCGAGCCACACGCTAAGAGGAAGTACATTCTTCTAACACATACCACAACAGTCTGACACACCTATCTGACACAAGGAAGTTTTACATACTCCACAGAGCAGAAGCTGCTCAGGGGCATTGTCTTCTCAATTATTATTCATGATTTACACATGTTACTTCCTCAAATTTGACTTCTACTGCAATGAATGCAATACTCATTTCAGGTAATTAAAAAGCAAAAAATATAAGCAATCTATCCTTGACAAAGCATTATGAGAATGCAGAATCTAGAATGGCCATTATCTATATGTCTTGGCGCAGAAGTGAAACTCGGTTCACACCTGGTATAAACATGCACCACCAAGTGGGTCTCAAAGGCATTTTTTATGTCTAGCATATCACAACAGAAGTGTCTTTCTGTTCAGACCTGCACAAACCTCTTGACGTTATCAGGAGATTTGTAACCTGATCCGCTTCTCCTTTATTCTGTTCAGAAATCTGGGACCCGGCTCTCAGCAAATCATTTACTCCAACAAGTTTGGTGTTGGGCTGATCACAGATGTGAATTTGTAACCCGTCACTTAAATCCTGTGACATCCAGAACACACTTTAGAACTTCTTTCACAAATAACACTATTTTATGCAAAACCTTTTCAGTCGTTTTGCTACAAACGGTGTTTCTCTGACAAGTCAGTCATGCCCATTCAAACTCAAGGAGATCAAGCGCTCTTTGTACAGAATTGGACAGCTGTTCCCAATGCAGTAGCTCTGCCAGACCCATGGCTCTGTAATCATACAGAAATAACAATGAAAAACAAATCAATGACTTTTGAAAACGTCTCAGGTTAAAGGGATATTTCAGGATTTTTGCCATAGGGCCTTCATTTCCTGTTGTTGATGTCTGGAGATATATATATTTTTTATTCATTCAGTCCTTATATATGAAGAGTTTCATGGCGCTAGGCTAGTGCTAGGCTAGCGCATTGCTACCGTAACAGCTAGCCAGTATTAAAAACAGTCTGACCCTCCACAGTGCACTTCAAATATAAGGATTGCATGACAAAAAAAATATGATTGATATATATATATATATATCAACCAGAAATCAACAACACTCTGGATAACTAGGAAATGAGGCCCTATGTTAAAAATCCTCGAATGTCCCTTTAAGGATAGATTAAGGTATTCCCTCGTAGGGAAATTTGTCCTCCGCATTCGACCCATACTTTGATGCCACTGCGGCAACCCGTAAGAAGCAGTGGGCCGCAGCGCAGCCCGGGGACCCATCTCCAGATGTGGAGTCATGCTGATGGTCAGAATCATCTGGCTGGAGGATTCCCCCAATGTACATGTTTTTAGTGGTAGGAGTACCCGGAGGAAAACTACACGGGAAGAACATGCAAACTCCACACAGAAAGGCCCCCGTGCTGCGCCACCGTGCCCCCAAAGCATTTCATCTAAGCATTTCCCCATGCACTGTATAGAACATGCAGATTACCATATGATCATATATTCAAGGACGTAATGATTGATCTTACAGCGAGTCATGATAAATCATAAGACGCAATATTAAGCATGTGGTTGTTGATTAGAGAGAGGATCATTATCCTTTAGCTGGGACCCTATGCATGTCTGTTTCATTCAGCGTTATAGCTAAGAATACAATGCCCTGATTGTTATTTTGAGTTCCTGAATCATTTTTCCATGCCCTCATTGGCACACTAATGACTGTAGTGAGTGCACTTCCATTCAGCAGACAGCACATACCAATGTCGATGGCGAGAAGAACCGGGGGTCCCTTCTGGCGATTATTAGACCGTCCTTGACACATTTTTGCATGCCGTACTTAAAAGAAAAATCCCTCAAGACTGAAAGCGCACGGTGTGAACATTGTTCATGCTGTGCCTAATGCCTTTTAAAAAGGTTCTATATCATGCTTCGTTCAGAGTTTGAATACAAGATCACAGAAACATGTGCTATTGAAACGAATCACCACTCTAGGTAAGTTTAACATTACGACACGGTTAAAACCGCAAAAAGACTATTTTGCATGATATAATGGATGCAAGTTACCGCCATGCATCAAATAAACATATTAAGAGCAATGGGGACATGAAAAAAGCCTTACTATATTTTGATTTGTATTTAACAACTTATTACTGAGAGTGATGTACACAGCAGTTTCTAAGGAGGTAGAGTGGTTTGAGTCACAGTACATCACGTTTATAGAGTAAATCGGCTATGTGTGAATGAGGCTGGCAGTCAGAGAGACCTGTGGCACAAAAAGTCAGACAGACATTGAGTGAATACAAATGCACTTATGCAGAATCTTTTTACAATGACTCTTCAGGCAGCACCTGAACCTTTATGAAACGGATAAATGGCAGAATCCTTATCGTAAATGTCAACATCATGACTAAAGGTATGCTTCATAGAGGGCGGCATTCTAGCACTGACATGATCGTCTGGCGTCTTTTGGGGACACGACGGTTCACAAGGAGATGCTGTTACTAAATAGGCTCCATAAAGATGAATAACCAAATATTGAGAGAACTCTTGAAACAGAAAAAAAAGTCCCAATGTTCTACTGGACTTTCATTTAAACAAGAAGCCGACGTTTCACACCGTCCTTTGAAGGCCTTAAACTGTTTTTTTTTTATTTTTACACATAATGAAATAGGAAGTGTAGGTAAATGTTACATTGTTAGTTGTGGTCCACTCCAAACTGATTCCTAACTTTCTTGACACCCACATTTTCCACAGGGATGACTTTATGCGTTTATAGTCTAAAAACACATTCATCTTGAACTGCTCCCGCCTCCACCGTTCTAAAAAGACACTCTTGAAAAAGGAACAGGCCACCGTTTTTCCACACTAAAATTTGTTCTTACCTGAGCTTAGACGAGTTGATGCGTAACTGTCTGGTCTTTGTGCGTGCGCTCAGTCAGGCTAATGTTGTTAGCGTTTAGCCTCTCTCAGCTAAGGTATAGCTCCAAACTGGGGTGAAGTTAGAAGCTACCAAGCTGTTCCACGTTTTCCCCTATTTAAATACGGCTATGTGAAAAGTCAGGTAAAAGACCAGACAGGTACGCATCAACTCGTCTAAGCTAAGGTAAGAACATAATCTCAGTGTGTAAAAACGGTGGCCATCACAAAAAAAACGTTGAACGATTCGAGCCGGCGCGGCCCCAGATTGATGTCAGTGCAAATATTATTGGCTCTGTGATAAATCAATCTGGCTCTATAGACTTTATGAGCATGTTCAACAACTTGCCTGCTAGTAACTGATAAAAAGGCTTTATTACTGGATGCACGGCCCTCCACAAATGTCTGCTTCTACTGAACGGCAAAACACATTTTGAGCCACACACAGTAGCACAAGTGCCTCCTTTAAAGAATGCGTTGTTTTATATGGCAAAGGGCTTAAATGTTGGATTGCGTGCACAGAGCGGGGGGCTTGTACGGGCAGGTCCGGGCTCCGGTTAGAGCTCACCAGACAAGGCCACACAGGAGCGGCACAAATGACAGTGCTCTGACAGTACGGCAACTCCAGTGGCCAATGCTGCAGAACAATGATTACACAAAGCAAGATATAAAAAACCCACAGACGGGGTTTATATGCGAGAAAGGAAATGTCTTACATTCAGCCTCAAAGACTCGCACCTATTAGCTATGTGCTGGGGGTAGCTCACTATACATTTATCTTGTATATGCCTTCAAGAGTGATCGAGTCTCAATCTTAAGCCCACGTAAATGAGGGATGCTTGATTCAGTGTGTTGGAACATTTGTACGCCACATCAATCACTGCTCATCTTTCTGAAGCGAAATGCAAACCCTTCAGTAAGAAAACTATATAGGCCTGTGGGCTATCACTGTAGGTTGACTTTGACCTTACACACACACGTCGACCCCGACCATGCCAAGATGAGTTAAGCTTCAAATCTCAGCCCAAAGCCAACAGTAACACCTCGCTGGTACAGCGTTCTTCTGCCATTCACTGCCTGCAGGTATTGGAAGCTCAGTCTGGATCCACGAGTCTCACGTTTTTTGACAATGGTCTTCAGTTTATAGGCAAGTGTTTGAGTGACGGGGGCCTGTGAAGACTTGAGCCTCCAGAAAACCTCAAAAGGTTGTCTTTTTGTTTGTTTGATACCGTCTTTCCTTTTGTAGCGGTTAGTCTATACACCTCTGAAGATGCAGATAGGGGGGTGTGGCATTAGGCCTGTCACGATAACACATTTGAAGTTCGATATATTGAGGCAGGAAAGTATCGCGATAAACGATATTATTGGCTCTAGCGATACTAGATACTGTCAACTCTCAGGCACATTAACCGAAGTTCTAAAAGTGCGTTATCCTAAAATACCACACAAGCTGTGTGATAAACATGAATATATATTGAAACTTCATTTGCTTGTTGTTGTTGTTTTTTTTTACCAGAAAGTTGCTGACTGTCATCGGGGAAAAAATAAGAGATAGCTTTCAGGAATTTTGTATTTCACCGTGACTTTCAGTTTGGAGACAAATACAGAGGATGTTTTCTACACAATAGATGCCATGAGTTGCAAAAAACAAAAACAACAATCCAACCGATCACACCCGAGCATGAACCAAGAATTGCCAGAGGGCTGTTTCATAAAGCTGGCTTACTCTGTAAGCTAGGCTTATTTGGCCAAGTCTGGCTTATTTTGTTGTCTTTTCGATTTCATAAGCCAGGCTCACTCTGAGTCTGGCTCTGTTACTATGGAAATATAATCAGAAAATCAATTACTTTATGCAATAAATTATAAATATACACCAACATTGTCTTTGTCTTCATCTGTGAAATACAAAGTTGTGACACATTAAAGACATTATGTGTCTTTAAAAAGCTTGTCCAATTAAAGGAACCTTATTTCTTGCCTGGCCTGCCAGACACTCCTCCTTTGAAGAACTGGGCGGCTCGCAGTCAATCATTTCACGATTTGACCCACATCGGTCCAATCACGCACCGAGAGACGGAAGCCGTCACCTGTCACCACCACGCACTCTTCCAAAACATTAAAGATGGCGGACGATACACGATTCTTTAGCTCTTTCGTCTGTTTTAAATCATTTGGAAAACATTAAATCCCTAAAACCGGAGCAAGAAACAGCATTCGAAGCGTTCCTCGTAAAAACGTTGTTGGAAAGGCTTTTTGCCGCTTGTTACTGCAACGTATCCAGCGTTGCTCTAATTGGTTGATGCCGTCTGTCAATCACGCCCACCGGGAAATTGTTGAGATCATGCTCGCTCCCAGACTACGGCGGTTTCCTAAAGCCTAGGTGCCTCGCCTTGCCTTGGTGTTGAAGGCAGTGCCTCCAGACTCACTTCCTTCCAGTCCGAGGCAAGTGTCCTGCTTGGGTCCAAAAAGAGCTACTAATGGAACACACTCCAGAGCTAAAGGAAGTGACATCACTAAATAAAACAGGAAGTTGTGTTTCATCCAGGGGAGCGGAGAGGATCTGCTGAGGAGGGGGAAGTGGAATTTAAGTGCTTTAACAAGTCACATAAGCCAGCACCACCTTTCTTCTTTTTTTTTTCTGTAAGAGCCATGGTGCATTATGGGTGATTTTGGCTGGAGCAAGGCAGCGAAGGCTACACTGATGTAGCCTTGGTATATTAGCCACATGCTAAGCAAAGGGAGGACACACGGGCCGTTTCTCAATTCTCAGAGTGCAGACTCCATACTTGTGAACTCCGGAGTACGGACTTGCGGTGTTCACGAGTGTGGACTCGGCTTTTTCAGTGTTTGGAACGAGTGAACTCGAGGACATCACAGGAAGTAGCTCATGAACATGGGGCTGTGAGCTTTTATAACATTAAATCACCCCATATAAAATTAAAAAGGTGAGACACTGCAGGCAAAGTGGACAGATGTTTTTAAAGACATCAATTACAAACTTTTGCAGAAAACAAAATAGAATTGGTACATTTTAGTCAATTTCACATTATGTATTTATACATAAATAAGGCATTATGTGTAAAGTAATTAAAATATATATCTTATGTGCAAATAAAAAAAATACAAAATACGTCAAATTATTTTTTTTTTAAACTGAAATTGTTTCTGAAGTTCCCATACAAAGATTTGTCTGCAGTGCCCCCTTAATTAATAAAACAATGTCAAAATAAAATGCATTTGTCCTCAATAACCTGTTCATGACATACGACTTTAAATTCATCTATTGCTGATTGTTGTGAGAAAATCAAAGTGTGACCAAAGTTGTTTCAACCCTTCTGCTCAGAAACCCAGTAAACCTGGTTGAGCAGGAGACGCTTCTCTGGGGATGAAATGGGCCGTGTTTATTTACATGCACACGATCAGCTGGGGTTCAGCTGGAGCGGCTCGGTGATCCACGTGGTCAAAGCCAAACGGATTATGGGAAATGTAGCAGGCGGAGAACGCACAAGCCTCCTCTGATGCATCCTCGGTAAAACGGGCGGAGCCGGTTCTCATCCCGGGATTTACAGCGAACCTGCTGAGAAGCGAACTTTGAATTGGAACAGGACTTTGGCCGCGCGTGATGACGTTTCACGAGTCCACGAGCGCAGAAGTCCGCACAAGCACACAGACTGAGAAACGGCCATGCCTCCGGACGACTTGAACATTGAAACAGCACTCGAGTGATTGATGTGGCTGCCTGACCACGCCCATTTCCGACCAAGGCAAGGCAAGGTACCTAGGCTTTGGGAAACAGCCACTGTGTCTTTGAAATATTTATCAAAAGGCGTGTCGTTTGGCAGGCCAGGTGAGTTTTAGTCTGTTTGACACCCCTGAAGAAGGCCTTGAGGCTGAAACGCGTTGGGGCTATGTTTGTCCATTTAGACATGCCATAAAAATAAAGGCATTTTAACTTCATCCGAGAGTGCCTTGGTTTTTCTGTTTTTTGAAGTTTTAGTCTTTATTGAAGGGACAGTGCACAGAGACATTAAGCTCTGTGCACCAGATTATAGCTAAATAGCTAGAAACTTAGCCCACAGGACCCACCCTCATGACCTGTGTCAACAGTGTTTTCTATCATGTGTTTAAATTTCTTTAAAACATTCATTCATGTATGTTCTTCCCAGTGGGTGCCCAGTCCAAAAAAAAAAGTCAAGGCTGGGATCGATCTCGCAGCTTCGTGGATGCGAGCCCTGCGCTCTACCTATGGAGCTAACGGCCATGATTTCTCAGTGAACTGTGATCGTTAGTGTGGTCTGCTCATGTACATGGCAAGTGCCAATTAGTGCAAACTGTCTTGAATTAGTGAGATTAGCCAAGCTCGGTGTCCCTCTGGTGAAACCCAGTAATCGCATCAATATCCAACGGTCAACAGAAACACCTTTTTTTTTTGGCACAACACCACCGCCTTGCACGTTCGTTCATCCCGCGACCGCTGACCCCCACGGGCCCCCTCCTTCCTCCTGTCAAAACCGGGCACACTCCTTCCCCCGCAAGGAACCGGCGCTTACCTGGGACATCTGAGGTCTGAAGTTGATCTCCTTGAGGTCCACGGATCCCGGCGAGAGGTTGTGCAGCATTTGGCACAGCAGCACCCCGTCCCTCAGGGCTTGGGCCAGGTCGAACACCGCCGCCGAGGGCCACACGACGCGGTGGTTCGGGGGCAGCACCTTGCAGTCTATGAGCCAGCGACCGCATTGCCTCCACTCCTCCATGTCTCCTGCCAGTGGCGATCCAAAATTAATCCGGGGGGTGAGATCAAGGGGGCTGTTGTTGGTTTGTGTTGTTAGTTGTTGCTCGCTGTGGGCAGTCGGTCTAACAGTGGTCGCAGGAGTGAGAAGTAGGTGGTCTTTCCAAAAGCATGTCAGCTCAAACAACACACAAAAAAGCGACTTGAAGCAGGAACTTCCCCGAAACAGCGTAGCATCCAGGTACGAAAAAATAATAATTATGATAATCCAACCGGTAACTACGGCGCGTAAATGATTCACAACATCAATAGGGCAATGTTACAACTTTACAAGCGCAGGAGGGGGAAAGGCAGCCACACGCACACACACACACACATGTCAGCCTGTTTGGCACGGAGCACGTTGGTTGCACGGTAATCCGCCGCAAATCAGTTACGTCAATTTTCTCCTCTTCATTCTTGAAACATAAACTTTACTTCCTCGCGCCGTGTGCACGTCTGTTTGTTGTTCGGGAGAGACAGCGGCACAAATGCAGCGGCTTCCCTTCGCCACAGCCTCACATGTCTTGCTAAAGAAAAGAAAAAGAAAAAAAAACAGCAGCCAGGCACATAAAGACGTGTATTTCACGGCGTCAAGGTGAGGCTGGTAGTTTATCCAGATTGCGCCCGAGATGAAATCGCCAAATTCCCCCCTCAGCGAAACGGAACAAGGCAGATGACACGGAGGTAGGTTGGTTACAGCGCTAAGCCCATCCTCTGTCCACGATGCGAGCTAGGCGCGGAGCAACCGTGTCCACGGGGGGAACTGTTTTGGTGTCCAGTGAGCGGTACCTTTACGCGCGGCGGCTCCAAACACTCCTTTGCGCGCACGCTGCTTGCAGCTTCGATTTCCCACTGACTTCGTGCCGCCTCCCTTTCCTTTCTCTCGCTTCCTTCCGCTGGTGTCCCCACTCTGAGACGTGGGAGAGACAGGACAACAAGGGGCAGGGGGCGAGGAAGGGCTAAGGGCAAGGAGGAGGGAGGGAGGGGGGGGGGAAGCCCCAAAGTGGTGTTCAAGGGTTAAAAGCGAAGCGAAGGACCGGGATTAGCGCGCGCACAACTTGGATCGTGCGTTCGTAGTTTGTGGAAGTAGCTCCACGCTCCAGGGTTAGACTTTTAGGGATGTGTTTTGAGAATGGAGAGCGGAGAGGCAGGGCTAGGAGCGCCCTCCAGTGGAGGAAACAGGAGCGGCATAGTTTGTTCAGCTCGAGATACGGGGGAACTTGGAGAAAGTAGCCGGTGATAAACGTGTCTGAGGAAAAGGTCTGCAGGCTCTATTTTATTGCTGTTGTCGTCAAAGTATTACTTCAAAGCTATAATAAAAATCGATTTGGTATCAAATATTTTCTCACAAAGTTGAAAAACACAACACATGTGTTTTGAAAAACGGCCCTGGGCTCTGACCAGCCTGGCCCAAATAAGATTAAATGCAGCAAGACATATTTGAACCTCTTGCCACGCGCCTTAACCAAGTGCCTTTTCTCCAGTTCTTCTTTACCCAAATCTAAAAGCTTCTGGACTGGAGAGCAACAGTGTAACGCCTCATTTGAAAGCTAAGACCTACAAAACATGTTGTCCCATTGTCACTGTATTTGTCACATTTTTGTCATGATTTTGTTGTTTCTTGGTGCTTTTTCATGACTTTTTTGTGGATTATTTTGGCGTGTTATGGTCACATATTATTATTTTTTTTTCACTTTTTGTGGCTTTTTTGTTGCTTTTTCATCCTCATTTCGTCGCTATTTTGATGCTTGTCTTTGAAGCTTTTAGATTTGGGTGAAGCTCAGTTACGGGGTAAGAGGTTAAGGAGAACCTTCTGTGCTCTTCCAGAATGGACATATGGCCAGCCCGCCCCTGGGTCAGGACTCAAATGGGTTACGGGGCTTTGCAAAAGAAAAGAGAAAAGAAACCGTTTTTTCCCCTCTTTTTTTAAGTTTCCCTCATGTTCAAAGCCTGAATCAACAGAACAGTGATGGAAAAACTTAATTTGAACAAGAAATAAAATGGGTCCAAACTGCCAACTGATATTTTGATTCAGTCATGGCTTGAACATGGGTGAGAACCGTGCCCTGTATTTCCCTCAGCATCATTACCCCTAATCCTAAAGCAGTTTGGCTAAAATGTGTTTTGTTTTTTAACTTCTTTCACAGTGTTTCCATTAGCTGTGAAAAAAAAGCTTTCTATTCTATTTCTTCCCGTGCATTTCGCGCATGTGCACACTGTGCTGCACTGAACTCGAGTCCACACACGCGCAGTAAATTAGGCCTGGGGCTTAGACCGAGTGATGTGTGACATTCACGCCTCTTTAGTGGGTCACCCAAGAAACAGAAACGTTTTGAAAGGGATTTAGGACAGTCCGTCTCCTTTTTATCAAAAGTGCCATTAAAGGCTCTGAACCTGATTATCATATAAAGGAAACGCATACGTTCAATTGTTTGTTGTGTTCCGAACTCCTTGACAATTTCCTTAACACATTTCTAACATCTCAATTGCTGGCAAAATGAAATGGATGCAATTAAAGTTGCATTATGTAAAAAAAAAATATAGAGATTTGTGCGTAATTGACCTTTTTATGACCCTGACTGTGGGTGGTTAACTTTCCATCCCAGTGGCCTTGACAACAATCCACGATCAATTGTTTTGTAGGTTTTTCTGGTGAGAGGGTCAGCAGTGAAGACCTACCAGAAACTCTTGATCTTGGAGCATAGAGGCCACTGGGATGGAATTCTGACCTTTCACATTAGGTGTGGCATGACCAGAGACTGGCCAAATGAGGCCCAAATCAGGTTTGTACACATGCTGTTGTTACCCACATAAACGGGGGATTCTTAGGGTTCTCAACCAGACAAAAAAAAAAACGGAATTGATGATAGGCCTACTGTATTTTTAGGTGTATTGGGAGGGCTGAGGTGGCCATATTTGGAGCAGTAAGAGCCCATGCTACACAGGATACATACAAATACCATTACAAACAGAATAAAGAATGATGAACCGTGTTGAGACTGGGTGCCTTGACCTGCCCTTGAGGACCAGCCTTACAGCAGTGTGTAAAGTGTAAGCGACGCTGTGTGGTCATATTCCAATGCGTGTGGGATGAGTGATGGGGTAGATGGCGGGAATGACCGGTGGTTGGTGCGTTGTGGCATTGATCGATCACGCGCCGATCGGGTTTGCGTTCCACTGTGTTGCGCTAGCCGCGATAAGAATACAGATCAAAAAGACTTTCTTCTATGGACACCACGCCGGACTGTTAATACATCACCATACAAGCTCTGAATACCGCAACATTTCATTTCCTTCATGGTTTCAAGGGACCCAATCATAGACATCCATGAATTCAGAGGACCCCCCTCATTATAATTAAATAATAATCATAATTTCAACTCAACTTCTGTGTAAATTCGCCCTATATGTGGTCAATATTTTTAGTGGCAGACTGAGACACCCTCAGTGCAAGTAGGAAAGTAACAAGTGCAATAACTACTATGCAAAACTACGTGCAATCATCTCTGTATCAGTGTCGCTTAATCAATCCCCTGCACTATGACCGTAAACCTTGCACTACGTTGACATTTTTTATACTTTTACTATAATCTTATATTCTATTCAAATGTCATAGAAGTATCTAAATCAGGGGTGTCAAACGTACGGCCCGCGGGCCAGAACCAGCCCGCCAGTGGGTTCAGTCCGGCCCACGGGATAAATATGCATTATTAAAAAAAAAATATATATATATTGTTTTTAAGGGGCGCCTTATAACGGCTGCCCTGGTGCGTTTAGTGCATGTGCGCAAACGCACCGAGTAAAATTCCTAGTTGTAAACTTGTTCATAACAATGGCAATAAAAACCTATTCTGATTCTGATTCTATTAAAGCAGAATAAACTTCATTTTCTTTAAAATTTGCAGTTCTTATATTGTCCGCTAGGGGCGCTGTGTTTGAGTCAGTTCTATCGCTTTACCTGCTTTTTCTGGTGACTCAGGCACCCTCTTCAGTGAAATGTCTTTGTCAAAAAAGAGAAAAGTGGACACAGAGTGTTTTCAAGAAAAATGGACCTTTTCCTATATGTATACAGTGATCCTTGTTGAATGTTTTTACATTATTTTATCGATTGATATAATTGATAAATAAGACTTGAAAAGAGGACCATTCACTCTAATGAATACTATGTTGCACTTTGAGAAACTTGGAAAGTGTAAGCTGTTGTTATTATTATTCATTTATTGGAAAAATGTTTTATTTTCCTGTTTACATTATATGTGGCCCGCGACCCGCCGTGGCAGCTGAATTTCGGCCCACGACCCAAAATGAGTTTGACACCCCTGGTCTAAATCCTTTGCCTCCCAACCCCAAGATTCTTTATTATTCACTGTACACAAGTTCCCCCATTTACTATCACTTGTATGCACATTATCTTGTTCTTTTTCGATTGCCCATTATCCTGACTATTTGCTCCCCAGAGCTATTGTAACCGAGAATGTCTCCACTGTGAGATCAATGAAGTATCTCATCTGTATACTAAACTGGAGGTTGTACTGGACACTTTCAAACTTTGTCAATGGTGCCATCTGCTGCCTGAAAACTGAACTGCATAACTGATTGAATTTCAGGCGCCTGGACTAATGTCTGAACTACAGAGGTGTCGAAAGTACTCAATTTCCGTACTTAAGTAAAAGTACAGTTACTCGGGGAAAAAATTACACCGGTAAAAGTACAGGTGCAACTAGTTTACTTAAGTAAAAGTTGTAAAAAAAAACAAAGTAAAAACAGTCGACGAAACGCTTTACGGCTCTTATTCAGGCTGTATTTTACTCATTATGTGCTGGTGGAAGCTATATGTGAGAACAAACAACAAATGTTATAGCTTCCCTGTACAAACATGTGTTGTTTTTTTTCCTGCCTTGTTTATTTATGCTTTCAAAACATTTATTTAATTATAAACAAGATGCCGATGTAACTGCAGCCTATGAGTTGATGTGTTTGAAACGGGTCTCTCTGACTAATTAGACGTCCTATCAGCTCAAACTATGCTCTCAAAAGGACAAACCTGTATAAATAAAAGGATTAAATTAATATAGTAAGCCAAATAAAAACGCCCCAAGATCGCTTACATGCCTTTGATTCATACTCACAGCAGAGACCAACGGCAGATTAAAGGAGAACTAAACACCAAATCAACTTTTCTTTTAGCTCATAAACTGGATAAATGGGTGTCTTATAGTGTTCTCTACATGTCCTGGTAATTTTTTTGGGACATTTTAGTGAAAAAATGTGTTGAAAGGGACAACTTTGTGCCTAAAACCGTCAGTGAGGCGCCATCTGCTGCAAACTGTCAGTACTGCAGTTGTTCCATGGGAAAGCCATATCTCAAAATCCAACGAAAAAAAAAAAAAAAACATTTATTTGTGAAAAATATAAAAATAACATCTGTAAACATTGAGGGATGACATCGGGGGTCACATGTCGCTGGTCTCTGAGCCGGAGTCGTCACAGGAGGAGTCTGAGGGGCTGCTGCTGCTGTGGGGGGTTTGGGAGCCGGCGTCGCTGCATTCTCCTGGAGGACACAAATCCACCATTACATACCACATCGACTTTCAATTGTAGAGGTGATATGACCCGTGCGTCACCCATATCAAAAACACTCACTGGATCTGAGAGTACTCGTTTTTTTCCCCCTCCCAACGTTGCAAAACTGGTTTAATGATCGTTCGCAATAGAACAACATGGACACACTTTTCTAACCGGGTGTAAATTATGTGCCAACCCCTCAGAGGCAGGGCCAGATGAAGAAGAAGATTCACTTGAGGTCAATGCAGCACAAACTAGGGGGGGGGGGGGTTTAACTTGTCTTATGGCTCGCCAAGATATTTCAAACATTCATAGTTTCACAGAAATAAATGCATTTTTTCACGATAATAAAGGCAAACTGAGTAACGTTTTGGACTATACTGTTGCCATCAGTACAAAACATGCTCCTATTGACCAGCTCGGCGAAGAAAATGCTATTACTGCAGTGGATAATCAAAGAATGGATTTGGATGAGGACCTAACCTGTTTAAATCTCATATTCTGCTGACTTTACTCGACATCTCCATGGTGACGAGACATCTGTCATCCAAAAAATGCTTGTATTTCAATTATATTTATAGGGTAAAATTTTATGAGGCATAGCTTTAAAATAATGGCCAATATATCGGCTATCGGCCAGGCCAACCCATTTCATATCGTTAGCAGATTGTTATGAAGGCTACACAATGCATTCAGCTATTTAGCTACTCAATTTCAATATCATCTCTTTTCCCACTTGTTGTCATGTAAAAAAAAAAGCCAAACTTTATATATTTTACCGATCAAAGCAGATCTAAATCGATTTGATTTAAAAATCGAGTTGGCAGGTCAAATTGATTTTTTTTTTGCTCTCTTCCCTCAGAGGAAGAATGTCCTGCTGTACAAATGTGCCAAGAATAACAGAGCCCACCTACGGATTTTGTTGTTGTTTTATTAGCTCAATCCAAATACAGTATAAATAATTTGGATGTTTCGTAATCTTTGTGGCAGAGGGACTTTTCAGTTCGAGAAAGGGTTTGCCTGCAATTTTGTATAAATATATATATTTTAAAATATATTTATTTAAATGGGGGGGATCGAATCATAAATCGAGTTTTATTTCATTTATTTTTATTGCCCAGCTGTAGTACTAGAGCGTGTTTATGTAAATTATATCTCTCATGACCTGACAAGGCTCCTGGTACCCCATGCGATCCCAATGAAATTTAAATCAGATTGGATTCTTTTTGAATTTAGCCGAGTCCATTCAAATAGTTAATGTGCTTTGTGTTTATGATGAACAAAAAGGTGTTCCCACTCACCCTGGTACTTCTTGAAGCGGTTGTGGAGGCAGCGGCGTGCGTATCTCTGCAGTTTGCGCAGCGTGGAGGTCTGCAGTGTCTCGAAGTCGATCTCGAACTCGTCGGGGTCACTGGCCTGTCCCAGCGAGGGCTCTCGCCTCTGGATGATCTGCACCACGTGGCCCAGCTGCAGCCCAGGCAAGCGGTTAATGTCCAGGCTCAGCTGGTGCTTCTCCTCATACGTCATTGGTAGAGAGTCGGAGTGGGCGTCGCCTTCTCTCAATAACTCACTGGGAAAGACCAAGACGAACACTCAAAGACATGTTGGCATGTGTAGATTTCCTCAGCATTATATTCAGAACGGCTGAAACATCTAGAAACATTGTCAACAGACATGGTGGATTTTGCCCTTGGACACTAACATGTTTTATATGCAGTCACTTCTCACATACGAAATTAAATTAATGTGCCATGTGAACTGAATCTTGATTAAAATTAGGTCGGAGTACCGTTAATCAACACCAGTATGGTATCAAAAAAAAGAGTTTAGGTACTACTGGTATTGACAAAATAAAAGTATCCAAAGCCGGTACTGAAAATAAATATTGTATCTTTAGAGACCAAGTTTTGATGCCTGTTGGGTCCAGGGAAAGCATAAGTACAGTGTAACAGTAATTAAAATGATATTTAAAATAATATGCCCTCATTAGCAGATCTTTTTGTTTATTGATGCATGTTGTCCCACTCGCACTGACAGACAAAAGACTCATCACATTTTCAAACCTACAACCAACCCATCCCTTATTCACCTGCTAACATTGACATTGATTTAGTAGAGTTAAAACAATAAGACTGGTCACACTTTATTTTACATTACCTTGATACATTTGTATCAAACTAAATTTAGTACAATGTAATCTGCTTTTTAACAATTTGTAATAACTAGTACCTATGTGTTACATACACAATGGAATAATGTGTATTACTACTTTGGAGGTGCATAAAGTAATAAGACATAACACCCTTAGGGTTAGGACTTAAAGGGACTAGATGGTCATTTTACACTCACTACTGCCACCTCAGGTCTTATTCGTAACTTACATTATGTATGTAACACATAGGTATAAGTTATTACAGATTGTTAAACTTCACATTACATTGCACTACATTTGGCTGGTACAATGTATCAAGGGTAGTGTAAAATAAAGTGTTACTATGAGGAGTAGCGATGTTTATAAAGAAAAACAATTCAAACAAACACCATGAGATTTTGTGTTTCTGTTAAAGGGGCCGATCCCAGGGTATGCAGGGTATGGCCTGGGTAGTACCTGGATGGGAGACCATGAGGGAATACCAGGTACCTGGGTGAGTGGTGTGATTGGTTGGTGGTGGTATATGAGCAGTCTATCCCAAGGGCAGCGGTGGCTACATATGTCGCTTACCACCGCTGACGCCGTGTATGGAGGGGATGAACAATTGTCCCTGTAAAGCGCTTTATGACCATGTCTGTGAAAGGTGCAATCCAAATAAAGTCTCCTCCTGACAGTTCAATACCTGTTTTTGTCCTTGTCCATTTTCTTTTTGGTTTTGTTGACAGGGCTTTCAGCCAGTGCAGTGAGCTGGTCATGGACGGATTTCAGCTGAGAAGGAAGAAACACAGTTTGACAGGTTAGACTGCCCATTTTACTAGAACTTAAAACCGGACCGATATTATGTCATAACGATCGTCAATATAATTTACAAAATCCCTTGTCACTCACCTGCTCCTGCAGATCAGCCAGAGTGTTGACATGCTCATCTGACGAGTCAGATCTCTCCACACTCCTGTTACTGAGGGCGCCTAGTGATGAGCTGGAATCGATCGATTCTTCTGGCATTTTAGCAAACCTCTGCTCAAATATGCCCTGGAGTAGACACAGGTGTGGGATTTAAGCATCTACAAAAGCCAAATCAATGTTTAGCTAATAGTGAATGTTTACCTGAAGTTTTCTGGCTTTGGCCACAACATCATGAGAAGGGTGGTTGTATTTGTAACAGTTGGAAAAGATTAACCGCACATCTGCTGCGAAGGCCTGAGCGTCCGGGTACTGCCTGGAGTCCATCTTTTTCTAGGAATACATTTTACAATCAATAAATAAATAAATAAATCTGTATAAAACTCTTGTGGGTTTTTTCTTTCTTTCCTCCCATCTTTTAAGCCAAGATCTTCTATTGTTTTCTTTCACTAGCACCGGCCTCTCTGAGAATGAAGTTTGTTTGTTTTCTTTACTCCCGTTTCTGCTCTGCCTGACGTCTGCGCAGTAGCACCACTGAGTCGAGACACAGATGTACAGTACAGCAGCCCCTTCTGGGCGTCGTACCTTGATGGTGCCGAGGTCCATGGGGTACTTGATGATGTCGTGGTAGTCGTGCAGCTGCAGAGCCTGGGCGTCCACAGGAGTGTGGAAGGGCCACGCATGGGCGTAGTGTTTCTTAGACAGCAGCTCCTTTAAGATATCACTGCAGTAACAAAGCTGCTCACTCAGAACCACAGCTAGGACAAAAAATAAACAAAGGAAAGACAGATTTTGAGATAGGGTGGTGGAGTCAACAGGGTTCCCATGTCTCATAGTGAACTGATGCACCACTTTGGTCTCTCTGACCACCTCAGTAAAGGAGAAATTATTTGCATTGATGGAACTAGAGAAGACGCACTCGAGTGAATACAACACGCCTAAAAAACTGAACTAAATATAATTCCTTATACTGTATGTAACCAAGCACAACAAACAAAATAAGCACATTGACAACAGCGGTTTTCAGTTTGGCACTTACTATGAGCATTAAGTCTATGTATTTCTAATTTAGAAAGCAACTAACACTAGTTAAACCACATTGCATTACAAGATACAGTGCCTCTCGAAAGTACTAATACACCTTGAACTTTTGTACATTTTGTCATGTTTACAACCATAAACGTAAAGATTTTTTTTTTTTTTTTACTGAAAGATCACACACACGTAACAGACAACTGTGAAGTGAAAGCAAAATGATACATGATTGTTATTTTTCAAAAAATAGAAAAGTGGGGCGTGCATAAGTATTCATACAGCATTACTTAATACTTTGTGGAACCCCCTTTTGCTGCAATAACAGCAGCAAGTCTTCTGGGGTTTGACTCTACAAGGTTTGCACATGTAGAGACTGACATTTTAGCCCATTCCTCTTTACAAAACAACTCAAGCTCTGTCACATTAGAAGGAGAGCGTTTGTGAACAGCAGTTTTCAGGTCTTTCCACAGATTTTCAATAGGATTTAGGTCAGGACTTTGACTGGGCCATTCTAACACATTAATGTTTGTTTTTAAACCATTCCATTGTAGATCTAGCTTTGTGTTTAGAGTCATTGTCCTGCTGGAAGGTGAATCTCCGCCCCAGCCTCAGTTCTCTTGTTGACTCCAGCAGGTTTTCCTCCAAAATGTCTCTGTATTTGGCTCCATCCATCTTCCCAACTATTCTTACAATCTTCCCAGTCCCCGCTGAGGAAAAGCAGCCCCATAGCATGATGCCCCCCCCACCATATTTGACACTGGGGATGGTGCACTCAGGACCATGAGCAGTGTTAGGTTTGCTCCATACATGACGTTTTGCATTTGGGCCAAAAAGTTAAGTTTTTGTCTCATCTGACCAAAGCACCTTCTTCCACATGGTAGCTGTGTCCTCCATATGACTTCTAGCAAACTTCAGACGGGATTTCTTATGGCCTCCTTTCAATAATGGCTTTCTTCTTGCCACTCGTCCATGAAGGCCAGATTTGTGTAGAGTACGACTTATAGTTGTCCCATGTACAGATTCCCCCAGCTCAGCGGCAGGACGTCGCAGCTCCTCCAGAATTATCTTAGGGCACTTGGTTGCATTTCTGACCAGTGCTCTCCTTGTTCGGTCTGTTAGTTTAGGTGGACGGCCGTGTCTTGGTAAGTTCACAGTGGTGCTATACTCTTTCCATTTCCGAATGATGGATTGAACAGTGCTCCGTGAGATGTTCAAATCTTGGGAAATCTTTGTATAACTTAACGCTGCTTTAAACTTCTCCACAGCTTTATCCCTGACCTCTCTGGTGAGCTCCTTGGCCTTCATGATGTTGTTTAGTGACAATACACTCTGACCATAGCTCTGAGGCCCTCACAGAACAGCTGGGATTATACTGAGAGTAGATTACACACAGGTGGCCTTTATTTAATGGTTAAGGCAAGGTGTGAACATTCTGCAGTCATTAGGAATGTTATAAAGGCAATTTAATGCACTCAAAAATGGTGTATGAATACTTATGCACGCCCCACTTTTCACCTTTCTAATTTTTGTAAAATAACACAATCATGTTCATTTTGCTTTCACTTCACAATTGTCTGTTACTTGTGTGTAAACCTTCAGTAAAAAATTCTAAATAAAATATTTATGTTTAGGGTTGTAAACGTGACAAAATGTGCAAAAGTTCAAGGTGTATTAGTACTTTCGAGAGGCACTGTAAATGTTAAGATTGCACTGAAAGGAGTATGACTAAAAGGAGGAGTGTGTAGCAAATTAAGCAACATGCATCTGTGTTCATACGGCTTTCCAGATTGCTAAATTGCCCAACCTTTTGGTTCAGCCGGCTGGGGCTCTTTCTTCTCTGGGGGGTGCTCATCACTCTCCCGCCTCCTCTTCCCCTCAGTCAGGAGACCATCCATGGCCATGTCTGCTTTGTCTTTCCTTTTAACTGGTTTCTTCTTCATTGGTGCAAGGTTTTAATGAGAAGGTTAAAAAAAATTAAGTAACTTCCTTTATTACAAGTGTCGTATTTTCCGGACTATAAATCACACTTTTTTTTCATAGTTAGGCTGGGTATGCGACTTATATAATTTGACATGTTTGTTATTTTCACACTGACAGCCGCTAGAGGGCGCACTAGGCTTGTGTACCAGTATCTGCTACTCCTGTACCACTGAAGATTTAAAAAACGGTAATCGAGCAGCAGAAAGAAAGTTTGGAGAAACTTGTGAAGAAAAGAAAAGAAAAAGAAAAGAAAAGAAAAAAAAGCTAATTGCGGGCTAAAAAGCTAGATGGCAACAGCTAGAGGAACGGGTTCACAAATGAGAACTTGAACGACATGCTGCCGGGAGAGGCTTGTAAACGGTGCCGTTTTTTTTTCTTCTTCATTATGCATTTTTTGGCTGGTGCGACTTATAGTCCGGAAAATACGGTAGGTAGATTCAAAGTGTATGATACGGACAGAAAACTCACTTTGATGGATGGTGGTGGTGAAGATTTCGGCCCGTTTCCATCCTGGCTACCTAAAAGACAATAACATGCACATAGGTAGAACAAACTAAACTTCTTGCTTCTTTCGTTAAACACATGTAAAAGCCTGAAACTGTATTATTTATTTATTTTCAAGGAAGAGTGCCAATAACACTGTAATCTTGGAAGAAAGATGTGCAAATAGTACATAAATTACATAAATACTGTACAGATGGCAATATAAAAGTCTTATTCAAGTTTTTCGCCACCTTCACGTTGTTATTTCACTGTAAAAAGGAATCAATAAAAAATAAAATCTTCTTGAAATCATATAATATATTTGCCCTTATTTTTGAGGTAGATTTAAATCCACAAGTATCTGTGTAGTCTTAGAAGTCTGATGCAAGTATTTATAAAGTGATCTTTATTTTTGTATTCCTACACCTTTAAAAACCCCAAACCTTATCTTCCGTCTTACATTTTACATCTGCGTCATAAAAAAGCCCAGATGGGGTCAGACTGTCATTGAATTCTCCTGGTTCAGGTAAAAGAATATGTCAGAAAGTTTAGAAAGCATGAGCAGTGGCATTTCAGACCAGATGAGGGAGGGCACTGAAGCGGTCAATCAGAGCGGACGCTTTAAATGTCGCAGACTCATCGTTGGAAATGCCGTTTACAAGGGTCAGAAAGAGCCCGTTTGTTTTGCAAAAACATTTTAAGAGGGGGTATTGTGCTTTTTGCAGGTATTTGGTAATAATGTAGTAGTAGTAGTAGTAGTAGTCGTAGTTTATTTTTCTTCGGTCAATATGAACATTTAGATCTTAGGTCACATGTTTTCCAAAGATCTTATACATTATACAATACAAAAAGAAAAACGTATACTTTATGTATTTGATAAATGATGCCTGACCGAAAGGGGTTTAGGCTGAAGTCGAGACTTATTCTGCCTAACCCCTTTTACAATTGAGACACTATGTCCAAAGAGACACATTATACAGTTTCACTAATACCAATGATGGTAACATGTAAGCACAAAACTTAAACTTCAACAATCAAAATTATGTTATGCATCCTCGATCAACTTCTTTTCCAATGATCTTCATTCAAATGTTCTATACTTCTCCATAATGTTTAACTTGTACATTTTCTTAAATGCTTTAATAGTTTTGGAGCCCTTCAGTTGAATAGATAAACCGTTCCATAAATCAGCTCCTTTGACTGATAAACACCTCCTCTTAGTATTACTCTTCGCCATGGGTTTTTGTAGCAGATCAGTTCCTCTGAGGTTGTATCTGGATTCTCTAGTTTGAAACATCTCTTGTAAGCAGTGAGGAAGCATGAGATTGTGAGCCTTGTACATCACAACTGCTGTGTAGACATCAACAAGACCAGGCAATTTTAAGATATTTAGTCTATTAAAAGTGGATTTGTTGGAGCAAGGTATTCTGCATGGCTGATCACTCTAATGGCTTTTTTTTGTAATAAGAAAATGGGTTGTGTATTAGTTTTATAGGTATTCCCCCATATTTCCACACAATAGCTAAGGTATAGAAGGATGAGGGAATTATACAGTATATATAATGCATTTTGATTCACAGAGGTTTTTATTTTACACAGTATGGCGATAAGTTTAGAAATTTTAGTCTTTAGTGTATTTATGTGCACTTTCCAATTTAACTTATCATCAATATTGATGTAATAATGTCAAACACATCTTTATCTCCATCTTACACTTTGTTGGTTCGATAATGCAATATTGATCTAGAACGACCGCTGCATACTGGGCCGGTTGATGGGGAGATCCCGAGCAGTGAAAACCTCGCAAACCTTTCTCTCGTGTCTTAGAGGTCAATATACAGCCCAATACATGTAACGCATAACTCAAAGTTGACACTCATTTGGCTTCTGTTACTATGTTGTTGCCATGCTGGAAGGTCAACTGTATAACCTCCAAAAAGAGAAGTACAGTACGTTTTCTTTTTTGAAATTATGTTTATCTTGGGAAAAAGCCCCATAGGGCATCGGTCTGGTTATGTAAATATGTTTTTCAATCATCACTGAAGACTGTTTTGCACTGGCACTCGATAATAAAAAAAATTAATAAAATAGCTTCCTGTTGTTTTTTTAGTGCAACCGCACTGCTCTTTTCGTCTGAGCCTGTGAAGCACGTTGAGAAGCGCTGGTTGTTGTAAATCAATATGACACTTGTAACCTCCTTTTGCAATATGTGATAAAACAGTAAATGGCATCCCTCGTCTTTAGCTAATGACAATACAAATTACAAATCAATAGTGCCATAAAAAAACACGCTTTGAGCGCAGGAAGTCCATATCAGTGTACTCTCTAGTTTAAAAGCAATTGTCAAAAGAAGTTCACGATATGGATAAGGTTAAACAGGCCAAAAAGTGTCCGTCGTACCTTTTCTGGCCTTGATTTTGTTTGGATTCAGCTCCACTTCTCCTGTAGGCATCTGGGCCACTTTGTTCAAGAAGATCTTCTCCAAAGCAAGAGCCATCAGCACAATGTCATCTGTGGGCTGAAAACAAACACATATACATATCTATTTTTTTTTTAAATCTCTTTTCTTGAATGTTTGTATGCCTGTGAAGAATTGGATTGTTTTTATCTTACGTGGACATGTCGTTTCATGCTTTACAAATTTTAATTCTTTTTTATAAATGGAAAAGGCATATTGGGTAAATACAAGCTTTTTTAGCAAACGGCTGTGATGGATCCATTTTTAGCACAGAACTGCTCAGAATAGGCAAGTGGTGAATAACGGACTGTACAAAAGGCAGATTCTGGGATCCATCGATTGCGAAATGAAAGGCAGAAAGTCCAAATGAGCGACCTTTATGTTGCTGAAGAAGGGAACGGCTTGTTGTTAATACCAGGAATAAAGGGAAATGCCACTCCAGGTACATTTGTCGATGGGGGATCAACATCATAATATGATTCAAAGCTCACAAATATCAGTCTTGCATTTTAATAGAAGTCACACCTTGTTGTATATGTAACAGTTTGTGAACATGGTGTGGAGGTCTTGCATGCACTCGGCAGCACTCCAGTAGTATTTGTTTTCTAGTCGCTTCTTTATGCTGCCCAAATCCATTGGTGATGTGATTACGTCGTGGTAGTCCTGGAACGACATTGGAACATTTAGGTTAGTACTAGATACTTATTGAAAAGTCAAATGTCAGTTTGGTCTAGATGTGAACCTGGATGGGGAGAGAGTGAGAGAGACTCAGCACAGTAGCTTAATACCCAGCACTCTCATCTCATAGCAAGTTCTGGGTTTAAGTAAGTAAGTGCTTTATTTGTCATTGAACAACTGCACAACGAAATTGCGTTCAGGTGCTGGGTTAGTCCTGAGCCGCTGCGACTGAGCGTGCTGCCATTGTGGACCAACCGGACCAAAGTAGGCCGAACCGGAGTACTGCCTTCAGTGCTCCTCTGAAACGGTGCACCGCCTCCTGGGGTTGTCCCGGTTTCAGAGTGTGGTGTCCTGCACTGGTCAGCTCCTCCTCCTTCCTCCGTAGCTCCCTCTGCTCCACAATAGTCTTTCACCATCTTTTAAGAAGAACGTAGCAGACGAATATAATCCATCTTATTCTCCAGTGAACAAACATTTGTAGTAGTAGGGTTTTAAAAGACTTGTGGCTTAGCTGCGAGTCTTGCCCGGATACCTCCTCGTTTGTCCCTTTTTTGTTTCCTGTAGCTCCTTTTGTGACGCCTCAACTGTGCTGCTGGTGTGGGTGGCTCTTGGTGGCTCTTCATAAAAAAAAAAACTGGGTATGGACTCTCGGCAGTAAAAAAAAATCCACTGAACCTCACTAAAACACAGCAAAGACGTACAAAAGTATCCAGTAAAATGATGATGAAAAACTACAAATGCAGTTCACAGAAAAAGGCAAAGGCTTCTGGTTTAAAAACATGAGAACCATGCCATGCCAGTTTGTAGATATAGGCTATTTTCCATTCGATGTCCCGCATTTGCACTCACAAACACATCCCCTCACTAGTCTACCATCATAATGATAAATAATAAATCAATCTTACGAAGCACTTTTACAGATTCTAAAAGAAATTTTACAATTCTGTGCATTCTTCATTATTCATTCACTCCATATTTTACAATTCTACTCAAAAATTCTTTTTGAGTCACGATTATTCTACGGGAAAAATATAGCTATTTCAGGATTATTCATAATGATCAAAATTAAGGAATAAAATAACGAGAATTTCGCAAAACCTTTTCAGTACTGTCAATATGTTCACAAAAATGAAACAAGCATTATATATATGTTTAAGTCTATTAAAGGGTTGTTTTAATTAAAAACCTATTGAACAGGTCCATCCATCTGTCTTTATGCTTTTATCCTTACGTAAAAAATAATTAAATTAATGTATAAAAATTCAAAATAATTTAATATTATCACCCATAGTTTTTCCTTATTTTTTTTAGGTATTTGTGTAAAAATAAATAGGCATACTTTGCGCTGTATAAAATTATCAAGCAAGGTACACAGAAAAGCTCAAAAAGAATAAGATGAAGAACATATCTAAACAAGGCAATTTGGTGTGAATGTTTTTTTTTTTTTTTACTCAAGTACTCAATGACAAAATATTCCTTCTCTGATCTGTTGAACTCACTATAATTACAAAAGAGTGACCTAAACAAATGAACAAACCTGATTTCCATGTGCGCACACACTTTCACTTTCGTTTTTACCGCTTCACATTTTATTTATTTATTTTTTTCATTTGTCCCTGGTAAACGGTGTTGGGAACGTTACTCACTACTTGTCCCAATAAGTAACTGCGTTAGTAACTGAATTACTCTATAATAAAAGTAACTCGTTACCAGGGAAAGTAACTATTAGCGTTACTGTAAAAAAAAAAAAGAAAACAAAAAAAGACATCTTTGGTTTAAAAAATAAGTTCCAACACCACTGATCATGATCACCAACTCGATTCTCCCCCCGCACTGCGCTGTGGGAATGACAAGCCGTGGGTCGGGGACACGCGTAGTTTTTGGAGCAGAGAGCACGATGTAACACTGCACAGACAGTCAGATGTGCGCGTACAAAGGTAGGCTACAGGCAGCGAGAACGAGAACGGCGGTGTAACAACAGGGAGAGTAATGAATTAGTTTACTCCGATACTGAAAAAATAACGTCGTTCCCTAACACCGTTCTTTTAAACGCCGTTATTCCAAGCACTGCTGGTAAATAAACAAATAAATCAAACAATGGCTTGATGGCAGTTACGCAATTATCAGCCTAATATTTTGTCCTAAAAACAGATGTATCTGAGCTTTACAAACTATTATTTTTCCTCAGATGCTTCTCTTTAAACAAACATCAGTGATAAAAACTTCCTGTCTTTTTGCATTGGAAAGCTTTAAAATGAAAAAACCTCCAAGGTCTCAGGGGGGCGAAAAAACATTGTGGTGAAACTTGGTGACAAGTTTGCACACCTATTTCATGTATTTTATGCTGTAGAATCTACTGTACTTTTGTCTTTTAAACAAGCTCCCTCTGAAGCACCTACTAAACATGAATATACAGCGCCCCCTGCTGATATGTTTGGAAGATTCAAACACAGGATTATAAACCAGAATTTTTTTTAAATATCAGCGGTGCATATCAGTATTGGCTTTAGAAAAAACCCTCAGTCTACCGCTATTAGATATATTTCTAAATATTTGTATGATTGAAACCTTTACTATATTAATAAATGTTTAACTATAGGCTATTTGAGAGATCAAAAATTAAATTAAATTACTCTAAATATCGGCCTATATATCGGCTATCGGCCATTCTAACCCCCTTCATATCGGTATCGGACCCCAAAAATCCACATCGGTCGGGCCCTAGTCTTTAAACCCACAGTGTTTACACGTTTTGAAATGTGAAAGACTTACATTTAACCCAAGGGCTACCGCATCCACTGGTTTGTGAAACGGCCATGCGAACTGGTGCTTCCATAGGGATTTGACCACCACATTCTGCATGTAGTGGAGCTGGTTGGTGCGGCGGCCGGGTTTATCAGGGTTGGTCACCTCGGGAGGAGGGGGGTTTACCACCAGGGGGCGCTGAGATGCAGGATTAGGTGATACAACTGGCGACGGCTGGGTTTTGCAACTTTCTGTCTTGTTCTGCTCCATTGCTTTAGACAGAACTTTTCCTCAGGTCTATAGCATGGAGTGGGCATATAGTGTGTTCTCCATCTAAAGATACCTGTTGACAAAAAATACACATGTTGCAATGACAGGTTTAGAAAGTGGTTAGGGTAAAAGAATAAAAAGAAACAAAAGACTATAAATTTGTAGGCTGAAAAACATGTATTTATTTTTTTCTTTCTGCTGTTTCAGCCTTGCAACTAGACTAGAGACACACACTACTGTAGCCAATCTAAATAATCCAAGATCTTTCATTTGACTGAAATAAATACGGGAAGTGCATTTCACAACATGTTTGTGTAAGTGTTAACTACAGAGCGAGTTTTATGCATAATAAAATCCTATGACGACGTGATATGTGCATTATTATGTATTGCCAGATAATACAATACAGTGTGTCAGTGTGTGAACAAGAACTTGCAGACATTTCAATTCAGTCAGTCTCGATTAATGCCAAAAGACTATTTTAATAGTCTAGTTTGGATTGTTTTTGATGTGGAGCTTGAGATTCAGTATACCATATTTTACTTTTTAATTTACTTATTTATTTTAATATTCTTTATGCATGCATCTATTAGCCTCATAGTTTAAAGTTTTATAGCTTATTCTTTATCTAAATTCGGTGTTATATGTTTTATGTTGCACATCTGCACCGAGAAAAATTCCTAGTCTGTGAACCAGTTCTCAAACAATGTCAAACAAATCTATTCTGATTCTGATTACACGTCTAGATTTTAATCGCAGTTTAAGGCCTTAAAAACACTTGTCCTAAATAACAACTTAGTCTGGTCAGATTATGTACATAAAACAGCTAGTACTGTCGCATTTTAGCAAACAAATTTGTGAAAATGCACAAGAGCATCAAAAGCCTGTGTAGCAGTAAAATATGTGGCAATTACAAACCAGTTACCAATCGGTGATATGTTTTGTCAAGGCTTCAAGTCGCTAACATTGGCTGTCCTTGCGTTTTAGCGAGGGTAAGTGCAAAAAAGCATGCTAAAGTTTATGACAACAAACAAGACATGTGTGTAAAAAAAGCAGCCGCGCTTCCTCGTCTGTATTTTTGTAGATGTTTATTAAGTTCACAGCGCCATCTATTGCACGGGAGATGTGTTTGATGCAGTGTGTTTAATCTCACAGGGTGTAAAGAATGGATCGTAATATTAATCTCCTACACGGCAAGAATAAAAAAAAAAAACAAGCAAACAAATAAATAAACAAACAGTCAAAAGAACACAAGGAAACAAGCATACGCGATATGCGGAGCGAGAAAGCGCTTGGTGAGTTTTGTCCCTCACAGATGCCCTTAATGCCTCCGAGTGTTGCGCATGCGCAGAGCGGCACTGCTGCAGCACATTCCCCGCCTAGCCTTCCTTCACTGTGAAAGCAAACCTCTCCGGTTTTCGACTTGTGTGATTAATACTGTGTCCATGGTTCATTGAAAATATAATATAGGGTTTCTGTTGGGAATTTAAGTGGAGCGCGGTCGATCTGACCGAATAAAAAAACGCTAAATCCAGGTGAGTTGGGCTTTCTCGCCGACACTTGATCATAGGAATGGTGGGCCCGCCGCTGCGCCGGAGCTCGGCTAGTTTGTCAACAGCATCATAGCGTGGTTTCATGCTGGCGGTTTATTTAGTGTGCCATTTTCCCCTTCGATAACAAAACAGTGATTCAAGTACTTTGAAAGGCGTTAGTTTTAATGTTCAATCGATACAGCATTATTGTTGAAGAACATTTTATTTAAATGCGTTTCAAATTGTGCGAAAACATTGCATGCAAGGCTAGCTTTTTGTCATTTTTTCCTTTTTGTATATTTTGTGTTGGAGACGCATCTATTTCTCCTACAGGTGTATCCATTTACTCTGCTTTCTTCCATATTGTACGATATCCGCAATTGTCTTTATTTTACAATAGTCCTAATGACAGTTGTGATAAAAATCAATATCTTAATCCGATGTACAGTTGGTTTGAAAAAAAAAAATTCACGTTCTTTATTATTATTATTGTTATTAAACTTATATATTGTTCCAAATTTTCTGCAGCTTTCACAGTTTCTGCCGATTTTTCCCATTGACTTATAATGGGGCTTCCACAGATTCTGCAGTTTTTTCCACAGTTTTTGCAGTTTTTGCATGTTCAACTTCCACAACTTGTCAGTTTTCAGAAAAAAATAAGAGTTCTACAGTTTTCCAGTTTTTTCTACGGGCTTGGGAATTCTGCCATTCATTTTAATAGAACTTTTGATACAGTGAAGTCTGTCAGCATTTTAAACAGTTTATGTAATGTTAAGTGTTCATACAGTTTAAAGAATGTCTGCAATTTCAACAGTTTTTACAGTTTCTCAAACAAAATGGGGATTTTTGCAATTACAACACAATTATGCAACTGATTAAGGATTTCCGCATATAATGCAACTAAATAGGGATTTTTTTTTAAACGTTTTTTACAATGTTTTGCAATTTTTGTAATTTCTGCTGCAGTAGCCTACTGTTCCGCATTAGTTTCTTATGCTATATATAAGCTATAACCTTTGCCAAATATTAAATATTTGTCACGATATATGAAACAAAAATGGGGAATTCAATGGAATAAAGTCAAGCCGTTTGTGGAATATTATCATTAAATGATTCATTTAGATACATTTGTTTGTAACATCAAACAGCCAGTTGCTTTTATGGTGGTTCACACATTTGTTTTGAAGATTTGTTATATCTGACACGTAATCTTATTTTATTTTTAATGTTATTCATTTCCAGCTCAGAGTGAAGAGTATATGTTAATTCATCGCCATGTCATCAGACGATAAGAAGCCAGAGACTGATACTAAACCTCCAGTTGTACCTTCAGCATCTGCCACTCAAAGCAAGGTAAGGATTATTACAGAACGGCTCATAATGTGTGTGCTGTACTGTCTGCATAGGCCAAAAACACAGTTTGGTATTGAATAGGTGTTATACCAGGAAAATCTGTGGTATCGGCATAAAATCCAGTATCGGAACAACCTTAATGTGTGTGTTTTTAAATAAAAAAACGGTTTCACACAAAAAGTTATTACTGCAGTAGCGTTTAGTCCACTGTCTATAATAGCGTAATTTAGAGATCACTTTTTTTCTGCCTTCTTTTTTTTTTTTTTGACAATTGTCAACAATCGACAGCTTTGATCGGTTAACTTTGACACGGTCAACCACCGGTCTATCGGTTATTGGTTATCATCCCTAGTTAAAACCAGTACATGTTGCATGTTTACACTGGAATATTCTTACATTTTCTCCCTCACATTACAAATCTGACATGGTGCGGAAGACATTTTAGGCCTTGAATCTGATCTCCGACACGGAAAGTGAAACTTCTGCTTTTTGTCTGTAATGTACACATTGTTACCCACCATATTTTGTTGTTTGTTCTGTGTGTGCAGTCAGCGCCGGCAAAGCCCAACTACAGCCTTAAGTTCACATTAGCCGGTCACACTAAGGCCGTCTCCTCTGTCAAGTTCAGCCCGAGCGGAGAGTGGCTCGCCAGCTCATGTGAGTATTCCACTGAAATGTTTCTCAAACAGCTGCTTTGGAGCTGGTTCGTAATGAGGTCGTGTTTATTTGTCGTGCAGCGGCTGATAAACTCATAAAAATCTGGGGAGCCTATGACGGCAAGTTCGAGAAAACCATATCCGGACACAAGCTGGTGAGTGAGAGCTACTTTGAAATTGCCACTGTTCTTGGATTCAGTAATGTGTCGTTACTGGTCTAACGTTTTTTTAACTGTGAAAACGGAAGCTAAACTGGCTTAACTTGAGCTGAGATGAAAAATGTGTTTTGTGCAGGGCATTTCGGATGTCGCATGGTCGTCCGACTCCAACCTGCTAGTGTCTGCATCTGACGACAAAACGCTGAAGATCTGGGATGTCAACTCGGTGAGACAGCAGAGGCCTATGAAATCTGTTGTCTGTTTAGCGCGAGTTTGTGTATGTCTAGGGTCAAGGTCAAGCTTATTTCTATAGCACATATACAACAACCACAGCTGCCCAAAGGGCTTTACTTAAAAATGTATGATCTTTTAACATCTGGTCATGTGACTCTCTTGAAAACTGCTTCATTCTGTGAGTTGTGTATCGTGTCTTAAAGCGGGTCATCGGCTCAGAGCGTCTCACTGTGCTGCCTGAGCGGCGAGGCGCTAAACAATGGATGTTTATATAGTGATGTATATCATTAGTGATAGATAAATTAATGTGCTGTATTTAACCACGTTCATGTGATGAAAGTGGCTGTGGGCCAGCCAGAATAAATGTTATATATTTTCCTAGTCTTTACAATGTCCTGCTTTTGAAGAGATACAAAAGCAGGCAGGCTGACCAGGCGAGGGAAATGTAATCTACAGTAAATAGTGCCAACATTTGCTCTGACTAGGGCTGCATGTTTTCAAGTTTTTCATTAACTGTTAACCGAGGCCCTTAGCGGTTAATACTCGGTTAACCATTAGTGTACACACTAATGTTTGAGAGCACTCTGGTGGTGCAAAAATGTATTACAAGTATTTTCAATGGCACAGCTAATTATACACGCCAGTTAACCTGAGCAAAATGCCTTTACTCGGTTACGCAATTTTTAACGGTTAATCGGTTGACAATGGACACCTCTAGCTCTGACTGAATGAAGTAAAAATATCACGCATTAATGTCTTGCCTTTAGCAGCAGAGTCGCCGCAGGTGACTGAGGCCCCGCCCACTGGAGCTCCGTGAAGCACAGACCCACGTTACAAAGAAAATTAGTCTTATTTATCGGCCTGTGATTGATTTGATCAAACATCAATATCAGGCTGCAAATAATAAAACTGCCACACGTCTGTTTGAAACTTCTCTTGCACACATGAATGTGATAATAACGTTTGTCCACAAGATGCCAGTGTTCAAACAGAATGAAACCTAGGTTTGACAAGGCTTCAATCGCCCATCACAACAACAAAATCACAGGACACAAGGCATGATAAAACTAACATGGAGAAAAAAGGAGATATATGCAGAGGTGGCTCAACTTGTATAGGACCATGCAAACAATTGGGTCAAGAAACTGCAAATATAGGGTGAAAAAAGAATCAAATGTGCCTTTTGTTTTTATCATTCCAGGGCAAATGCTTGAAAACTCTAAAAGGTCACAGCAATTACGTGTTCTGCTGCAACTTCAACCCGCAGTCCAACCTCATCGTGTCCGGATCGGTGAGTTTGTGAGACAGGCCGATGACCACGAATCCTAAACATCTGATCCGATCCAGATGTCTGCGTCTGATTCTGCTCCGGCACGTTCTATCATGCGTGTCTCCTAAAACTCTGTGCTATGTTGTTGCAGTTCGACGAGAGCGTCCGGATATGGGACGTGAAGACGGGGAAATGTTTGAAAACACTGCCCGCTCATTCGGACCCGGTGTCGGCTGTAAGTTTGTTTGGACAGGCGTAGACGTCTGATTGTTTGACCCGCGTGCGTACTGTAACGTGGGAATGTTTCGTGTGTCCGCAGGTTCACTTCAACAGAGACGGCTCCCTGATTGTGTCGAGCAGCTACGACGGCCTCTGGTGAGAAGAACACTTTGTTTTTACTTGCGGTGTAAGGAGAGGGAGAAGGATTAAACTCTTGTTTTCTAATACAAGCGGGCTTACCGTTTGTTATAGCAGAACTAAGTGACTTGTTTACCTCAATAAATCCTTTTCGTAGTCCCTCTGGGGGTAATACAAGAGTTGATGGGATGATTGGGGGGTCTTTCCTCTCCCCCTGGTGTCCTGGACCATGCTCCGAGGCACAACACACAGTAATGGTATCACGAAGAAGAAGCTAACAGGCTAACGGGCAAAGCTAACTTCGGGCTAGCGCCACTTTAACCCCTTAACTGCCGTCTCCCCTGATCAGGGCGCTAGGGTTAGTTAACCCTAATCAGAATATAATTAGGGTTAAGAACAGCAAACATAACGCAAGTTGTGTTTCACTCACACAGATCTCACACATATTTTCAGAAAGTCTTGGCTTTCAAATTAGGTATCACACCGGCATATAGACTGTAAGCTCTCCAGTCAATACGCTTCGAGACTTGGATGTAAATAATTGTTAACCTTAACCATAATCCTTAACCCTAACCCTATCTGCATTGTGTAATTGGGTTGTGACACAATGTACAATATCCCTCTCTCCCTTTGTCTTTTCTGTCAGCGTAGTATTTACTCTCACGGACAATTATTAATGAGTAAAAAAAAAACGCAACATGCTACGACACCTGCAGTGGCACTTATGGCCTCTAGGGGCATAAGTTACTTGGTTCTGCTTTAATGTGTATAGTCCAAAAACCATACGCTATTCAAAAGGAAACTTAGGGCAGGGCGATATGGCCTAAAATCTCTATCACAATGTAAAAAAGAAATTCAACGATATATTTCACGATATAATTGACAGCGGACAAATAACTTCATAATCCCAGCCTTTCGCCTATAAGGAAGATTAATGCAAAGATATTTCATTCTTTTTTTTAGCGCCATACTAATTTCCTCACAAATATGATCTACTCGAGCAGTTTACATCCATCATTTCATTTAACTTTTTAAGCACCTGCCCCTGTGTCCTGCACAGTCGGTGTTGATGCTGCTCTGATGGAGCTGAGCTTAACATAAATTATATCGTGTCCTCTAGGAGTGTGACATATAGATTTTTCGATAAATTGCGATATTTTGCCGGACAATACCGATTCTTTCTATTCCGATATCGATATTATTGATGTCATGCATATTAATGAGTGACTTCATGCATATTAATGAGGTAGCAGGCAAGGCCGGAACCCAGGGTGCTGAGGGCGCTGCAGCACCTCCTGGTGGCTAGTTTGCGAACTGCAGGCAATATTAATAAATAGGAAATATGCACAGAAAAAGAGTTTTTGGGGTAAACATTTTTCCTCAGCACCCCCTAACTAAAATGTCTTCCCACGGCTCTGGTAGCAGGGTTCAATAGAGGCCAATAATAATCAAGAATTCAGTTAGAACAGCAGAGGGCAGCACTACATTTTAAGGACTTTGACCAAACACTGTCACACAAATGTATTACTTTTAATTATTTAATGATAGTTTATATAATTGTAAATAAGATTATTTCGGATTGATTTATTCCTTTTGAAATAGGACTGCGCTGTCACCCGATGGCAAGAAAGCCCCGGGTTTATTCTCCTGGCTGGGCCTTTCAGTGCGCAGCAGTGATTTATTACAGGAGCTCTTAGGTAACGATTTACCGGGGCAACTGGCCAAAGCGGCTGCTGCTCCCATTAAACACACAATTATTTAATCTTGGTTAATCTTTCTTGGTTAAATAAGAACAAGTCTGTTTCTGAAGTCTCCACTTTGCCGTGATTAGCCGTTCTCTCATGGTACCAGACTGTGGTTTGAGCCGTTTCAACCACAATACACGTTTCCATTAATCATTTTAAGTTCTCCTTTAAGTGCATTGAATCAAAAGGGATATTAGACCTTATTGAAACCTTTAAACTCTCCACATGTGTATGCTCGTTGTTATGTTAAATCTAGAAGGAATAAATTATCAAATGTTGTGTTAATAAAATGAAACTGTAGCATAAATATTGTCATGTGAATTTATTTCTTCTGTGTAATATATTAGTTTAATTCAATGTTATTTGATTTGGTTTACAGCCGCATTTGGGACACCGCTTCGGGACAATGTCTAAAAACACTCATAGGTAAGACATTGTATTGTATTAGTTAATTGCACGTGTCCTTCCACAATCTGACTAACCTCTCTGTCGTTTGTTCTCAGATGACGATAACCCACCGGTGTCATTCGTAAAGTTTTCTCCCAACGGCAAATACATCCTGGCAGCGACGCTCGACAAGTGAGTGGCAACCAGCTGTTATGTCCTTAAGTGACCAGCAGATGGCGCAGTGGCTCTGAAATAAGCTTTCGACACATCTCTGCAGAGTTGGATGTCTTGAACCTTTTCTGTTTCTTTTCCGTAGCACACTAAAGCTGTGGGACTACAGCAAAGGAAAAGTAAGTCATGTTTTTGAGATGGAAATGGCATTTTATTAGAAGAGATGTATTTTTTGAACGGGACGTACTGTGTTGAAATGGTTCAGTAAAATATCACAAGAATATTGTTATTGCAGTAGTCAAGCATTGCCGTATAGATAGGTCTTTATTGTCCCATAAAGGGAAATTAGTTTCCACTAGGGTGACCAGATCGTAACCTATCAAATGTGAGACATGAAGTATTTTTGAGAGGAACAAAAAACATAAAATAACACATTGGTTATTTAAATAGTAGATTAAGTCCAAGACATTAAACATAGACATAAAACTGTTTAGACCTGACGTTTCCTTTCACTGCAGTGTCATTAACCAATGGGCGCTGAATCCAGTCTGAACTGTTCTACTTTACACTAAGTAGACCCACCATCAATGATCCACAGTCTAATTATGGGATTATAGTAGTAAAACATGAAGAAAATAAGTGTTTTTCCAATCGTGTAGTGTTCTGTGCGACGCGTTCACGCAGGCGAGTGAGAGGCGGGCTTTAGAGTGGAATATCCAATCAGAAACAACCTAACACACCAAAACAAGGCGCTATTGGCTGTCAGTCTGCTGAGGGGGAAAAATGGCATGGGCCAAGGCCGTGGGAACCCAGGGTGCTGAGGGTGCTGCAGCACTCCCTGGCGGATAGTTTGAGAACTGCAGGATATATCAATAAATGGGTAATATGCACAGAAAACGACGTTTTTTTTTTTTTTTATGAATTTTTTCTCTCAGCACCCCTAAACTAAAATATTTTCCCACAGCACTGGCATAGGCTACTGCTGAGTGCTTTCCACGTTTGAGGATTGAAATAAAGTTTGTGCAGCAGAGAGTAAAATGCGGGACATCGCTCTAATTTGCGCCGTGCGGGATTTGAGTTGAAAATGCTGTGCGGATCATGGAACGTTGGTATTTCACACCATAGAAACATAAAGGCTATAGGTGCTTATGGTACTTGGTACTAGAGGTGGGAGATATATCGTTTAGACCAGTGGTTCCCAAAGTGGGGTCCGGGGCCCCCTGGGGGGCCTCAGAGGCACTACAGGGGGGCCCCCAGAGCTTGTCTGCAAAACAAGTAAAATGAAAAAAGTTCATTTTGAAAGGAAAAATACATTTATCTGGACAAATGCACCAGTTTAAACCAGAATTTAACCTACTGTCATAGCTAGATGTTACTTTTAATGTCATTTTAGCTGTAAAATTATAACAAATTATTTTGAATGGAGTAAATGATTATGATTTGGGCCCCAGAGAGATTTTCTAATCAATAAGGGGGCCGCGATGTCCCGGACTTTGGGAATGGCTGGTTTAGATGATAATATCCAAATTGTTGTCTGGACGATGTGCAAAATTGGGATATTGAATATTTCATAATTTGTACAATCTGACCCCCCAAACATGTTGTTTTTTTTCCACCACAGTTTTTTCTGTCTTTGTCACGTTGTCCTTGTGGGTTACCGTAGCGTGGTGTAAGCCAGCCGCCCCCTCCACTGTGTAACAGAGTCAAAACAACAACATTGCAGCGTGGAGCGATTACAGAGATTAAGAATCTAATGATATGAATGAAGTTTGTCACTTGAGTCGCTCATATTTGCGAGGAAAGAGCTCAGGACAAGTTGTAGCACTGCCTTGCTAGCTAGCTAACTTACCTAACTTTTAGCCTGGTGCTAACTAACAACACGGTTTTTGTGATATTTCTTTTTCATACCGTGATATACATTTTTGTTCATATCACTCTGCCCTAATGTTTAAATCAATAATGTCTCATATCTTTATGTACTAGTAATTCTATACAATAATAGGTCAGAATCAGCAAGTCAAAAGACCAACTGGACCGTCTTTGCAGTTTGCACACATTTCTTTGAAGGATTGCAAAAATATCGTCTGAATATCGATAGAGATATTGAAAATATCGAGATATTCATTTTTGTCAATATCTCCCACCCCTACTTGATACTGTGGACCATTAGAGACTGACCGAAGGGTGTCAAAACATTTGAAATGTTTGTCACATGGCGCTTCACCTAGTCCAGATGACTCGAGTTTTGCTACTCGCATATATATATATATATATATTTTTTTGTATCAGCAATTAGATATGAAGATCAAAAATATATACTTGTATAAATGTTGGGTTCCCTTTAAGTTAATTTTAAAGGTGTAAAATATTTTTTTCTGTTTCCAGTGCTTAAAAACCTACACGGGCCACAAGAATGAGAAGTACTGCATATTTGCTAATTTCTCTGTCACTGGAGGAAAGGTAAATGTTCACTTCTGGTTTGACCCGTGTTATTTGGACGCATCGTCAGGATTAAAGTGACTGTGTTGACTGTTCTTTAGTGGATCGTGTCCGGGTCTGAGGACAACATGGTTTACATCTGGAACCTGCAAACCAAGGAGATAGTGCAGAAACTCCAGGGACACACAGGTCAGAGCAATGTTTCTCAATGTGTTTTGAGGCACCTTTTAACATCACCAAATGTCGTCATGATGTTTTAGTGAATGTCTCCATTGTGAGATCAATACAAAAAGCAAAGGAAGATTTTTTTTCTTGCCTTGCACCTCTGGCCTTTAAGTGACATGTACAGTATCTTGTGCTGCGCAAACTGTAAATGTTTGAATGGCGACTGCGCAAAACGGCTGAAGAAATTCCTCGGGTAAAAGAGTTGGTATCGAAGGATAGGATGGCGGTTCAATTAATCAGACATATTTTGGATTTGAGAAAAGGAAGTATTTTTTACCTTGTTTTGATGATCCTCTCAGTTAAGTCCAGTAACCAAAAAAGGGGATAAAAAACAAAATGCTGCCTCAGAAATGTCTTGAAGCAGTTGATGATTAACCCCAGCATCAAATCACTATATTTTGAGTGAGTTTTTGTCCAAATGTGAGTGAACAAACCTTCAGTAAATATACCCTCTTTGCAGATGTGGTCATCTCCACGGCCTGCCACCCCACAGAGAACATCATCGCCTCCGCAGCTTTAGAAAACGACAAAACCATCAAGCTATGGAAAAGCGACTGCTAAAGGCTTTTCACCATTTTACAACTGTTTCATAATTTTTTTCTTTTTTAAAATAAAGTTTTTGTTGTAAGAAAATTACTTTTTTTTTAATTTTTCTAACAAAGCCTTGACTTGAATGAAGTTGAACGAGCAGACTGATACGCCACATTTATGTTGACTGTATGTCTTGGATGTCCGATTTCGTCCGTCAGCCAGGGTCAGGTTCTAAGAAGAATAGTGACTTTTCTCCACATTATTGTTACTAATGTAACTTGGTGCATCAGTAAGTTCTTATTTTCACTATTTCTATGTTATGAGGTCACAGTCTGATACTAAAGCCATGTCAATTTATTTGTGAGTGGTAAGAGTTTTACAGTGATTACTAGTGCTGCACAGTATGGGGGGATTTAATAACTGTTAAATATTAGATTTGTTTTATATTTTACAAATCCATTTAAACAAAACAATTTCAAGAATTTAATTTTCACTTTGTCAAAAAAGGTTTAAAATATCTAAATTATGGCCAAAACTAATCTTGAATGGATTGTTTGTGTTTTGTTGTGTTGGCAAATAAGATCTACATCTTAGACAGATGGGACCTTTAAATATGTTTTCCAATATATATTGGGACTTCTTGCAATACGGATATGGCATCTAAAGTAGCAATAATAGTTTGGTGATATATTATTGTGTAATAATTACCCTGCAACATTACTTAAAATAAAATAAGGTTCTGGAAAAAACAAAAACATGGGGTCAGGTCTGTGGTAAATTCCATTCATTGCGTATAAAATATATATGAAAATATAATAATTGAAACACTTTATATCAGACTTCAACAGCATAACAGAAACTAAGGGTTGTGAATACTGTAGTGATCAATTCACCTTTTACTTGTGCACAGCGCCGACATGAAATGATTCCCCAGCCGGTATTATCTGGTGCAGCAGTGGTGTGTTGCATGCACGTCTTGGCGTCACAAGAGGAATCCAACTTATCGATTTCGAGTTCTTAAAAGATAGCCCACCGGTCCTCAGAATTATTTATTTTGATAATACCGTCGAAGTGGTGTGCTCTGTTCTCAGACCGAATGCCTCATCTCAAATTAAATGCACACAGCTGTATTATTTTTTATTTTTTTTATATGCCAGTGCAACGGGGGTAAAATGGACACACACGCCACTGATGGAAAAGCGAGGGATGCTTTTGCATAAAACCTTGACATTTATGAAAAAAAACAACAACATTTCATTGGTCTTGATTTGCCATTTTCTGTAGAAGGTTTTGTACATACTCCATTAACTTGTATTGTAATTTTTTGTTTTCCCTGTCCCCTCTGCTCGATTAGCTGAAAGTGGTTTGACACACAAAACCAGCCTGTGTTTTCCGTAGTTGGACATGGATTTTCTTGCATATGTTTTCAGCTACAACATGTGACTTAATAAACATTTTTGTACGTTTTATGTTTGAAAACTGTGTGCTGTCTCTTTTGCATGTGGCCTTCCTTGAGTTGGTTGCAGTGACCTACTCACTCTACAGTCCATCAGGTTGAGTGATTACATAGTCTTTTCTGTTAATTCGGTACAGTGCATTTCAGTGCTCACACATGAGACTATATCATCGAGTCCTGGGGTAAGAGGGCAATTATGTACATGTATCAAACCCAGACTTTTTCTATGTGGAGTTTTGCAAGGTCGGTTTGCCCTTTTAAGGAACGGGTTTAGAGGGGGAGAAAGAGCAGCCATGTTAATTTCACAGACCACTCAGGATCATTACTATGATGGGGCTGAATGGAACGCCGCTTATCTGTTCTATCTTGGTCTATCTATGGTAGGACCTTAATTGTTGTGGGCTATTGCTCCCTGCCTTGCAAGTAAACAAAATATGTGCATTTAAAAATACCACCGTTCATGTATGTTGTGTACAATGGTATAATTTGCTCACAATGGCTGTTTCCCAAAGCCTAGGTACCTCGCCTTGCCTTGGTCAAAAGTGGGCGTGGTCAGGCATCTACATCATCACCAATGGCCGCCGGCTGCTCTGCTTTACGACCGCAACACTGGAGGCCGCCATTGCTGTAGTACCTCCATATAGCCGCTAGCCTCCCATTGAAAAGCATTGGACTTTTTTGGACAACGTTTAAAACAACTTTAACGCCTGGTTTCTATTTTTAAACACTTTCTACGGCTACATATTCCTCTCGAGATAACGCTGGGTTAGTCACAATTAAAGAAACCAGGCTGGTTTTTGAAAGACAACATTTTTGATATACCAATGAAGGTTGGACTGTTAGCATTGGAGCTGCACGAGCTACACGTCATGCAAGGGCCGAGTCTACAGTGAAGATCCCGCCCTTATGGTGGTGCTGGCTTATGTGACTTTTAAAAGCACTTACATTTTACTTTTTAAAGCAGTACTAAGTAACTCGTGTACCCTAGAGGCCATAAGCGCCACTGCAGGTGTCGTAGCATGTTGCGTTTTTTTTTTACTCATTAATTGTCCGTGAGAGTAAATACTACGCTGACAGAAAAGACAAAGGGAGAGAGGGATATTGTTCATCCACAATGGACATAATTTTTTCACTCAAACTTGGCTGTAAATACTGTTTAAGTGGCGCTAGCCCGCAGTTAGCTTTGCCCGTTAGCCTGTTAGCCTCTTCTTTGTGCTTCCATTAGTGTGTATTGGTGGCTCCGACCTGGTAGCACTCAAGTTGCAATTGTGTTTGAGAAGTTTTTAGGGGTTTTATTACAAAAAGGCAGGAGCATGTTGGCGTTTGTTATGCGTCCGGGGGAAGAGTCAACTGTTGGTTAGTTCACAAGGTACTGCATGTTCTTGCCAGGGGTCCAGGCTGCGCCGGCTCGCTCTGCTTCTGGCTTCCGGGTCCTAGCCACCGGTCAGGTACTGCGACCCCAGTGTTCCCCATGTCCACTCTGCAGAGCGGCCGACTGGTCTTCAGCCTTCTTGTTCTTTTCCGGCGGGCTAGACAGTCTCTTAGCAGAACTGCATCATGGACAAATCCTCAAATGTAGATTAGTAGAATACACAAACTTACTGCAGCAATTACATCACAACGACTTGTCCGTGGGTCCAAAAGTGTCAACTATTCCGTCAACTCCCATTCCCATCACAGCTTTAAACAATCGACTCCGCTCCTGCTTATAACAAACGCATTCCATGAGTACATGAAGGACTGTCTGCTTTCCTGCCGCATGAACATAATCCACAGTGGCCTTAACCGAGTATAAATGACTTATTCCCTTTTACTTTCCCCCCAGGTGGTGTCTCCACCCTTGACACTATTTTTGATTGAATGAAAATGTCTCCCTCTTTTCTCTGCATCCCATATCCTCTGCCATTTACACACAAGTTCCTGCCCTATAATGGTGCAAAGCTCAAAGTACCCTAATGTTGTTTTCACAGTAATATTCTCCAGCTTACTAAGGTCTATTCCAGGGTGCTGGAGAGGAGGATCCGGCCAATAGTCGAACCTCGGATTCAGGAGGAACAATGCGGTTTTCGTCCCGGTCGTGGAACACTGGACCAGCTCTATACCCTTCATCGGGTGCTCGAGGGTTTGTGGGAGTTCGCCCAACCAGTCCACATGTGTTTTGTGGATCTGGAGAAAGCGTTCGACCGTGTCCCTCGTGGTGCCCTGTGGGGGGTGCTCCAGGAGTATGGGGTCCGGGGCCCTCTGCTAAGGGCTGTCCGTTCCCTGTATGACCGCAGCAAGAGCTTGGTTCGCATTGCCGGCAGTAAGTCAGACCTGTTCCCGGTGCGTGTTGGGCTCCGCCAGGGCTGCCCTTTGTCACCGGTTCTGTTCATTACCTATATGGACAGAATTTCTAGGCGCAGCCAGGGGCCAGAGGGTGTCCGGTTTGGGAACCTCAGAATCTCATCTCTGCTGTTTGCAGATGATGTTGTTCTGTTGGCTTAATCAAATCAGGACCTCCAGTGCGCACTGGGGCGGTTTGCAGCCGAGTGTGAAGTGGCCGGGATGAGGATCAGCACCTCCAAATCTGAGGCCATGGTTCTCCACCGGAAAAAGGTGGTTTCCCCGCTTCAGGTCGGTGGGGTGTCCTTGCCCCAAGTGGAGGAGTTCAAGTATCTCTGGGTCGTGTTCACGAGTGAGGGACGGATGGAGCGTGAGATCGATAGACGGATCGGTGCGGCGTCAGCAGTGATGCGGTCGCTGTATCGGAATGTTGTGGTGAAAAGGAAGCTGAGTTCAGGGGGCAAAGCTCTCGATTTACCGATCAATCTACGTTCCCACCCTCACCTATGGTCATGAGATTTGGGTAATGACCGAAAGGACAAGATCGCGAATACTAGCGGCCGAAATGACTTTCCTTCGTAGGGTGGCTGGGCGCACCCTTCGAGATCGGGTGAGGAGCTCAGTTACCCGGGAGGAGCTCGGACTCGAGTTGCTACTCCTCCACGTCGAAAGGAGCCAGCTGAGGTGGCTAGGGCATCTGTTCCGAATGCCTCCTGGTTGCCTCCCTCGGGAGGTGCTCCAGGCATGTCCTATTGGGAGGAGGCCTCGTGGAAGGCCCAGGACACGCTGGTGGAACTATGTCTCCGAGCTGGCCTAGTGTCGTCTCGGGGTCCCCCCAGAACAGCTGGAGGAGGTGTGCGTGGATCGGGAAGTCTGACCGAGACTGCTGCCCCCGCGACCCGTCCCCGGATAAAGCGGAAGAAAATGGATGGATGGATGGATTCTCCAGCTTTAGAGCGTTTTTCGCTATGGAGTCTGCGTTCTCATTCCCAGAAACTCCCACATGGGCCAGAACCCACATGAAAGCCACTGATAGCCCTGCTGCATCAGCGCTATGTAAGGCACTGCCTTAAACACCAAGGTACTTAAGCTTTGGGAAACACTACATATCATTAATATTAATTCAACCAATCAGAGACGCGCAATGTTAAATCTCCAATTGGCGCTGAGGCCCAATAATGCAGAGCCGGAGCCATGGCAGATCTACCGTGAAGCAAATCCACTGTGATAATGCGCCCTCTGCTGGTAAAGACAGATATACGACTGTATTTATTTCACGTTTTACAGTTGTTTTGTTGGGATTATTGTGTGTAATTTACAATGTGGTGTAACTTAGTTTACATGTACTATTATTTTGGTTATTTTATTAAATTAAAATTTTATGTTTTACTCCAATATTTCATTGTATTTTGTAGGACAGTGCCTTCATTTGTTCATAATAATAAGGAACAAGGGACAGAAACAATATTTTGGAACAAATTAACATTTTTATTGTGGTAACCAGCCATTGCTGTAATCAGTACAGAAAAGGAGAGAAATCATTGGGTTAATAATGTTAGCTTGCAGATGCCATAACAAAGTAAAAAGTAAAATTTGTACCTTCAGGGTCTTTCCTGTTTCCTAAATTCAGCAGAAATCCTTCTGTTGAATTCCTCAACTTCACTAAAAAAAAATGTCAAGAATGTGTAAAAATCAAAGGAAGGTTTCTTGTAAATTAAAAAAACACTTTTTGGATGTACCTCTGGAAACAGAAACGCTATTTTAAGCAGAAAATTACGTGTCATCTTTTTTGGGGGGGGGGGGGGGGGGGGGGGGGGGGGGGGGGAACAAGTAATTTGTATGTTGTTTAAAGTGTTAGCTTTAGCAAACAACAGAAGCATCTACGATTTCAAAAATGTGTTCATAAGAAATTACAAATGAAATAACTCGATTAAAGTCTACTCACGTTCGTTGACTTGATCCAAATCAATCTTCCCAAGAGCTAACACCGTCGTATATCTGTCTTTACCAGCAGAGGGCGCACTATGACGGTAGATCTGTCTCGGCTCTCCGGGTCTGCAGCTTTCCCCTACTCCTGAGGCCACGCGCCCATCGGAGATTTAACATGTGAAAGAGGAGGCCTCTACTGTAAACACACGCGAGTAGCTTGTTGTTGAGAGCAGCTCTGAGCTCACGGACGATCGGAGGAAAAACGGAGAATCTTCGTGTTGTTTCCTGAGAGGACGTGAAAGGATTTTGTCCAACTTATGGACTTTGACAACTTTCTTCAGTCAGAAGTGACGTCTAAACGGACTTTACTGGAGATAGCATTACGATGCTAACTAGCTCGTCTGCTTTAGCTACTGCTTGTTTATTTCACACTTTGGGACAACCCTTGCTGACTTGGACAGTTATGTCCCAGGATGTGGACATTTGATGGAGAGAAGATTCAGGACCTTGAGGAGCTACGACAGAAGAGGGAACGTCATTCATTCATTCATCATTGAGTGAAACAGGTGGAGCTCCAGGTGCTACGAGGAGGACTCTCATCTAAACACGTAAGTCACATAGTTATTTCTGACAAGGGCGTAGGTTTGGTATCAATGTTGGTGGGACACTCCACAAAAAGCGTGTTCTCCACGTCCCAATTGACTTTAATACATACATGTATTTGTTTTCGTTGGTAGTGAGTCTGTCTCTCCTCACTGCTGCGCTTACAGTCTATGGAAGGAACACACCGCTCTCCTCTTCTCTCACACTTGACTTCTCAATAAAACTAAGTAATGGAAAGAGCATAACAACTATTTTCTGATCGTTTTTGAGTAAAACCTTTTGATCAAATCAAACTACAGACATCGCGTGTTTTCACGTAAATGCGTCGAACGTAAATAAGCTCCATAAACCTGCTGTAGGGCAGCTGCAACCCGACAATGTGAATATCTCCGTAAATATTTCACCAATTAACACGAAACAAAAAGCGTTGTGACGCTGGCCGTCCTCTCTCCAGCATAACAATATCAGTGTAAAGCTTTTGTGAAAGATTGCCCTACGAGAAGACGTGCCCCCTACGCCCCTCACATCACAGTGGGAGCAGCAGCTCGAAGACGCTCTGACTCGGCCCAGCTCAAGCTACTGTCCACACAGGTAAATGCTCAGAAGGGAAAAGTGAAATATTGGTGGGGACTGTCCCTGCCAGGCCAAAGTTGGTGGGGACATGTCCACACCAGACCTTCAGGAAGTTACGCCCATGATTTCTGACCTAATCATTTGTCTAAACACTTTATACAGGTTTAAACCTGTGGCTCTGAGGCTCATCATGGAACCATAGCAGATCTGGGACTAATACATGAAATCAAAGAGGAAACACCTCCTGCCTTTGTTCTGTTGGTACAAAACACAAATCAGTGGCGCAAAACAAAAATATGTATAGTGATCTTTACACTTTACACAATTTCATTTCATCAGAAAAAAGATTTTCCAAAAGCATAAATTCATTCCATGCTATTTTTTAGTTTAATAAAACTAAATAAGTTTAGTTTTGATTATATTCTGCATAAAATAATAATATTAAATGCCCCAAAGATAACTTTCTTTTTGAAGTTAAAAACAACGTTTACAAGTATCTTTTAAAATATAATTGAAGGTAGGTACAGGCAACAGCCCCCCCTGGTTTTCACATCACCAGCCGCCACTGGTGTGGACACACCTGTGTCAAGGGTTCATTAACTCCTTAATTTATTATATATTTTAATAAATCCATAAAATGACTTAGCTGTCATCCAAATCAATTCAAACCTACAGTAGTAAAACAAAACAACTGGACGGCAACGTTTTTACTCTCAATCTTGGGAACTTTCTCATGGCTGCATTTCCAGCTGTGAGCCGTGCATAGGAGGCCCCGCCATTAGGCCTCACTGGGACTCGGGAGTCAGGCCCACCAGGTATAGAGGTGGGCCTCACCAAAACCTGAGGAAGGTTTGCCGTTTCTTTTGTCACTGTTATGGAAAACAAAAGTAAGGCTTATCTCTTGCTCTTTTGTAGGATAGGGCAATCAATCGGAAATTAATCAAAATCTCTCTCATTGGTTTTTGCTGATGTTTATCTACGTTCATGAATCAGCTAAATGTACATCATGAAATAATAACATTGAATCAAAAAATGCTATATCATCCTTTTTTTCTCTCTGGCAACAAAAAGTATTTCAATTGGTCAGTTTAGACAGAACGACTGTTAATAAATAACACACATAAACGCAGTTTATTTCCATAACATTTTATGTCCAACAGAGAACAAACCACAACAAATAACAGATGAGACAAAATCTGTCTCTTTCAAAACAGACAAAAACTATAATCAAAGTCGACATTCCCATCCGGCAAACAAACAGGTCCAACGTGACAAAGTAAAGAAGGCGACACAGTTACCTATAGGTGCGAAGGCCAACCACTCCTTTCCCCCAAAGTCTCTGGCATATTCAGCGTTTTTCACAACAAGCCCATCGAAGAACAGGTAAAGAAGAGTACATCAGCAGAGAGAAAATGACCGTTGTACAAAAATAGATCTTTTTCTTATTTTCTCAAACATTTTAGTATCTATGCATCAAAGAAAGCAGTGATTGTGTCACAAGCTCAGCATTTCCTGATAACGTTTCAAACACTGTATTTGCCGAACAACACGTAACATTTGGGAGGGTTTAAAGTCTTAACCTTGATGAGAGTCTTTAAAATGAGGTCCCTCGAGACATCCGTCCACTCGGTGCTGCAGTATGGGTTGGCGCGGTACGGTTCCGATTGGGTAATCCCTGAATTACCTTTTTGTTAAAGCTGCACTACCTTTTCAAACCGCGATAGTCGGAGGTAGATGAGTAAAATCGCTAAGCTGCTGTCAGCCTGAGCTCAGGGTGCGACTGTGTTGAGAAGTGAACTAGCCGGACCACCCGAGAAAACAAAAACACTGCACTAACTCTTAAAAGAAATATACTGAGTTCCATGTGTTAGGTCACACGTGAGGCACGCCCTGTCCCCCACCCCCCCAGTCTCTGTCCTGTACCTCTGGCTCCCTCACAGTGTTCTCGTTTACGTCTCTTCGAGCCCAAAAAAAGATAATTATCGCTACGTTCGCCTTTGAGCGTCATCTTTGTTTGACCTTTAGTGAATTTTGTATAGTTCGATACTGAAAACTGCATTAGAATTATTATGCAAATTGTATTTCAGTCCCTTAAAGGTAAAAAAATATATTTCTTCAATGAAACTCGTGGATGGTATTGCGTCTCAGGGCTCTTTGAATCACTGACATCGATCTCAGACGCCTGGGATGATTAGTTTGTCAGGTTAAGTCCAGAAAAACTACTGAAAAAGAACGTTCCACATTATTAAGCAGACCACCATTTTCAAGCAATATGGGAAAGAAAAAGGATCTCTCTGCTGATGAAAAGCGTGAAATAGTTAAATGCCTTGGACTAGGTATGAAAATCTTCCATATTTCATGAAAGATTCAGCGTGATCATCGTACTGTTTAGAGATGTGTGGCTGATTCAGAGCACACACGGGTTTGAGCAGATAAAGGCACAATGAGGACGGTTTCTGCCAGACAAACACATCAGATTAAGAGAACAGCTGCTACAAAACAGCAAACAGGTGTTTGAAGCTGCTGGTGCCTCTGGAGTCTCCCGAACATCAAGGTGTAGGACCCTCCAGAGGCTGCAGTTGTGCATAAACCATCTATCCGGCCTCCCCTTAACTGTTAATTGAATGCTGACGAGCAGAAACGGCTGTAATTTTTGTTTTCCTTTTTTGCACTGAAATACAATTTGCATAATAATTCAAAATTATCGTAAATTATAGAATCACGTTATTCATACGTCTGAAACTTAAGATTTTGTTCAACGCGAGTTTCTGATTTTTTTTTGTGTTTCTATAATTTTATCCAGAATTACCGTTACAGTTGCAAAAAAACAACAAAGAACCAATGAAGGATTTTAATAGACCTATGTCTGACATGGTTTGTTTCTAATAATGTAATATTTGTTGTGTATTATTTCTTCAAACTTCGTAGATCACGTTTGTAGCAAAAGTACACAAGTTGCTGTGCATTAACAAAAAAATTAACATCTGGGAGTTGCTTATGCCAGTACCAAAATATTACAATAAAAAGGTTTTATCGTAAGTGTAATTACAATTTTTACATGACCCTGGTAATAACAATTGCTACCTTGTACTGATCCAACCCATACCGCATCACTGTGGTGGAACAAATTACCAGAAGAATTACTGCGTGCTGGTTGTAGTTTACAGGAAAAAAGAAGTGCTGCCACATTTGCTGGTTGTCCAAAATCCATTTTACAAATTCCAAACAGAAGAAGAAAATCAAAATTCATCGAGTACTTCTTGCCGGCTTTGGTCTTAAAAGACTTCCCTCTTTAAGAAAAAACTCGAGCAACTGCAGATATATAGTTTTATAAATATATAAACATATACATATTAACAAAATAGAGCTTCAGGTTCTAAAGCTTTTGTAAGTGTCATCTTGTCCCGTCATGTTCTTTGCAAAGAGGGGGTGTGGCTTAAGATACAGCGCTGCACCCAAAATGGAGGTCTGCTTGGTAAAATATTTAAGACCCTGTCCCAAAAGAGCAAAGTGGAAATTGGTCAAAATGATTTCTGTAACGCTTTTACAGCACATTTCTTACAATGAGAGCAACTTTATTGAAACTTGCCTTGATAATTGTAACACTTGGAAGTCAATTCTGTCACTTTTTTTTTACTGCGGGCAATATGTCCCTGGTTATTGCTTACTCTATTCGTAACACTCAAAGTTTGTTGTAGAATATAGTTTTTGCTCCTTCTGCCGCGAGCATAAACAAATGTCAAATTCCAAAGGTAAAAAGTATTAACTGCTCTTGCTACTTCCTCACTCACAGCTGTCAGATGGGGCAATTACTACAACCACGGGACCTACTGCGGAAACTACAGCGGCGGTACATGGGGGGGCTGACAGTGATTAGCCTACAGGTTTAATAAATGCACTGGGAAATAGTTTTCAAGCAACACTGCAATGGTCTGAAATATTCTGTACATGATATGTGGTAGAGGTGTTTCATGGTTAAGCCAATTAATCTAGTTCAGTACAGTAATATTTTGGCTTAACCATGAGGTTTTAAACCTTTAACACTCTGTGCGCGTGAAAAGCTTTATAATTTCAGGATTTTTGACACAGGGCCTCATTTCCTAGTTATCCAGAGTGTTGTTGATTTCTGGAGATTTTTTTATTTATTCTTTTACTTCATGCAGTCCTTATATTTGAAGAGTTTAGTGGTGCTAGGCTAGTGCATGTCTATGGTAACTAGTAGCCTGCATTAAAAACAGTCTGACCCAAGCACAGTGCACCTGAGGCAAATCACTTAAAACACCAGACTAACCATATAAATGTCTGTGTGGACTGAATAAGGTTTGAAATATAACAATTTTGCATTTAAAATAACTTATATTTGAGCTGCATCAGCTTCCTGGTTGTAAGCTACGCAGCGGCGGAGTGATCTGCTCGGTTACCGGATCTACAGTAGTTTGTTTACCTGCGGCCGGCATTACTACACGTGGAATTCACAAAGGAGCTTTCTACAAATCAGATATGGCAACGTGGAGGACTACCCCATGATTTAGAAGAGGTTTTTAATATAGGCTACTAGTTACCATAGACATGCGCTAGCCTAGCATTAGCCTAGCACCACTAAACTCTTCAAATATAAGGACTGCATGAATAAAAAAAAATATATATATATCTCCAGAAATCAACAACACTCTGGAGGAAATTAGGCCCTTTACCAATAGCATTTTCTCTGATCTTCGTATCATCTTTACCCAAATCTAAAATGTAACAGCCTGTAGGCCAGTCTAATGCCTCATTTGAAAGCTAAGACCTAAAAGACCTTGCATTTTTGTCAAATATTTGCGTGCCGTTTTCACTTTTTAATCACTTGACATTTTTCTGTCATTTTTTTTGTCATGTTTTTGTTGCGTTTTCATCCTCGTTTTCCTTTTATTTTTGTTGCTACTTTGACACTTTTTTCAAGAAGCTTTTAGATTTGGGTAAAGCCAAACTGGAGAAAATGTGCTTTGTTCAGGTTGGAGCCGATTCGTCCACCGCAAGGAACACGATATTCAGTCTCTATGATTAATGAAAACCTGCTGCTAGACCTCTACAAATATTGTTTTGAAGTTAAACTTAGTGTTAAATCTAAAATGTGATTGAAGTTCAGTCTCTTAAGATCACTTACAGGGAATGCAGTGGCAGGTATTGTCCACTTGAGGGAGCTCATGACTGCCGAATAATGTCTGTGTAAGCTAATAGCGATCAACTGTCAAGGAAAACGTCCCAGTGGAGACAGACTAGACTCAAATGTCCATGAGTGACTGGCACCTACACTTTGTCTAACTGGCCAAACTGACAGCTGTGGAGTACAGAGGGATTTGGATGTAATTTTATATCATCTATTAATACTGAGGGTATGTGGAAACCGGTCAAATGTGATTAAGTGGTTTCCAGGGTCTGAAAAGAGTGGGACGAGAGGGGGTAGAATGGCAGAGTTTGAAATCATGGTGTTCTAATTACTATGTGGTCAGCAGATGTCAGGATAATGCTCCTAAATCCCTTGACCTTGAATGTAGTTAACGGAACTAAACCATATTAGTTTAGTTAAATAATATTACAAACTAAAATGACATCTATTTGGTCTGTTATTGATACAGCATTGACTGCCGTATGAAATCACCCGCCCGTATTTTTCTTCCGTATTTCAACTTAACACTCCAAAAGCAATCTTTGGAAATGCACTCGATGCATAGATTTGCGACAGCTGCAGCATTTTAAGAAAGCAGGAAAAAAAACAAAAAAACAAGAGCAAACAAAACACAGGCTTTTTCCATAAGCACGTTTGTACACAATACAGAGATATTAACATGCAGTGATGGCGAATGTGTCCAAATTCTCCATTAAAAAAAATAAAATTAAAAAAAACTGTGAGGTTTAAGCGCCATGAAATGAAAGAAAATGCATTGACAGGCTATTTGGATTTAACTAAGAAAAATATGTACTTCAGATAGTTCAGATGGAATTACTGCATGTGCAGAAAAATGCACATAGTGATGTCAAAACACCTGATCTTTATTCATTTTCTTTTAGCTTTTTACCACCTGCAGTTCTGTAAGGATTCATTAATTTGAATATACTCAATATATTAGTATAATGAATATACTCATAGTCAGTCCGTCTTCTTCTAAAGAGCTTCAAATCTCCAGATGTAATGAAACGGCCTTCACTTCAAAGTCTTGATAAAAACCAATTAGGCCTATTTACTTTATTTCACTTAACTTTACCTGTTTGGCCAGAGTAACAACTGTTTCCTGTCCTTGTTTATTCCTATGGAGAGTTAGCCATGCCTCGCTGAAACAGATACATATTTAAAGCAGTACTAAGTAACTTGTTTACCTTAATACATCCTTTTCATAGTCCCTCTGGGAGTAATACAAGAGTTAATGGGGTGTTTCTATCCAGAAAACCACAATTACAAATTCGCTGCCTACGGGTCAGAGTCACCAACACACACTAATAGAATAATGAAGAAGAAGCTAACAGGCTAACGGGCAAAGCTAACTGCGGGATAGCCCCACTTAAACAGTATTTACAGCCAAGTTTGAGTGTTTTTAAAAAAATCTCCATTGTCTAATTGGATGTACAATATCCCTCTCTCCTTTTGTCTTTTCTGTCAGCGTAGTATTTACTCTCACGGGCAATTAATGAGTAAAAAAACTTAACATGCTACGACACCTTCAGTGTTATGGCATGAGTTACTTACTACTGCTTTAAACTGTTGGATATTCGCACACAACATGTTAAAAACGCAACACAGGATGTAAACACTTCGCATGAGGAGACCATCTTGGTGTTTTAGCCTCGAAGCTAATGGCTAACGTCAATTGGACACCAACAAATGTCAAAATAGCGCCACAATCTGCGCTCATCGTCTGAGCTAAAATGTCCTTGTTTTATTTTTAATTTACGTTAGTGTGGACAGGAAGTAGTTGTTAGCCTACTCTGTCTTACAGGAAGTTAGCTAATCTGTGCACAGAGCCTATTGATGTGTGGCCTGATAAATACGTAGGTAGACCATGAGCCCCATTCAGAATGGGTCGAATCCAGCCGGAGACTTTTTTCATTTATTTTTTGGGGATGGCCGAGCAGTGTTGGTTTTTAAACCGCAGATGACTCTCCATTGCATTGCACGGTAAGCTAGAAACAGAGGTAATTGTGCATTCAAAATAATCAATACTGTACAGGTATGAGGTGGAGGCGTCACGTAACAGAGGTCAATGGTGTGTGCAGATTTAAACGACAATGCGGACGACAGAGGCCGATGGAAAAACACAATACGACGTCGCAAACACAGTAAAGAAGGGGTCGAGTCTTTCCCGAAGTTTGGTTGCACACTGCACTTGCAAATAGTGTTCACGAGGAAAACTGATTTTTAGATCCCACAATATGAGGACTATCGTCGGAATTTAAGGGGTGAGAAAAATGTACTGAGATATTTGGATATTCGCCTTAAACTTATATGCGGGTCACCTTTTGTGTCACCACGTGCGTTCATTTCCAAGCACTGCTTTTCTCATATTCAATAAAATAGAAGTGGTGCGACAACCTTAACGTGAATAATTGCTCTATTTCTTTTGACTTTCATAAAAGAAACTGCAATTGCTGTCGTGAAAATTAGAACGTTGATACACTGCAGGTGACAAGCTTTAAATCAATGGGCAACTTAAAAAGAGCATCCATAAGTTTTTGGAGTTTAAAATATGGAATTTTATAACACACTACAATTGTGTAATAGAGATTGTTTGCTTTTGATAGCTCAAAATAGAATGATTCTGAGAAACTTAACACACTTTCATGACAAATATAAATATGACTTTACATATGTTCCTTTTTTTCGTGTACGCTGGCAAGATGCTCTGATCAAAACCGTGCATGTCGCAACAATAGTCTTCGACCAGAGCCGACAAATCAACTATTTTCAATTACGATATGTGCAACCTCGCTTTGGAAACCCTCGGTTTTTTTCCGTTTTTTTTTCTTGAGAAAATGTTCCAAAAGTCGACGACCACAGTCGCTCCCCGCGCTTGCTGGTGGGTTTCTGTCGTAAAGCTAAGTCTAATTTCAGATTGTACAAGCTTATCCAAACGTCCCGTCAGTCACACAAAAAAAGTCCACGTGGTTCGGACCTGAACACGGCGTATATACGTCTCCGTCGTTGCACAGTGCTATTCCAGTAAGACATGGTTGTTATTGAAACTGGGGCAAAAAAACCTGAGATTTTTTTCTTTTTCTTCCTTGATTTTTTTCTTTCTTTTTTTTTTTGCGCACTTGCGAAAACACCGTCCGATCGAGTGAAAAAAGCTTTGAAAACAGCTAGTGCAAGACTGTAGTCCGGAACAAGAACTTTCGTTTTTTTTAATCATTTTTTTCTCAAAGTATTTTCGTTTATCCTGAAAGAAGGGGTTCTCGGCTCCAACTTTTTCATTTTGTACTAATTACTACTTTTGAAAGACAGTGCGCGATTGTCCAAGATCACAAAAATAGTGACATCACCGTTGAAGAAAACGACCTGCAGGTATGTTTGTACGAATAAGCAGTTCCTATGACGGCTCAAAGTTCAGTCACTGTCGCCATGATTTCCTGCGTAAATAGATTTTCTTATTTATAATTTTTTACAAAATTGAAGCATCGACGTAAGATGATTTCACTGCGAAGAGTAAGAAGCAAAAAAAAAAAAAAAAAGGAATATCCATCCAAAATTGTCACACGTCCCTACGATTTGGATTGGCTCCGGTCCAAAGCGTTAGGGTCAACGTTTTTTGGGGGGCTGGACGGGATTTATGTCATCTGGTGAGGGGCCTCGAGCATCTCCATGAGGAAAGTGTCGATGGGCGTGTCCCCGATCAGCTTGAAGAAGAAGAGATGTTCCAGACACTTGAGGCCGATGGAGCGCAGGGCGGGTAACCGTAGCAACAGCTTGGCGAACCTGTCCCAGCATCGCAAAAGAGAAGGAGAGCGGGTTAGTTGTGGTTTTGGACTCATTTTGGAGGTTTTCCGTGTTCAAGGGTTGATGATGGTATACATTTTTATTGAATTATACATTTTGAATATTTGGTATTTGAATCATAGAAATCAAATGTACACGTTTTGCCCAATCCCTGGCCCGATCTAAATTGAACGTTCCATCCCCATATAATGAATAGGGAAGACATTTCCATTTGGGGAGGTATGTTTTGTCCTTTTCATGGCATTTATATAATTTCCGTTTCTTTATCATAAGCATCTTATAAGATGAGTTAGCATTTAGCTCAGTGGACACTTTAAAAGTAAAAAAAAAAGTAAAATCTCAGGTTTGTACATTCTAAGTGGCTTTTGACCTCTCCTGAATGTGGTCGATGGGTTGACAACAGCTGAAAACATTTGGGTCATTTATAATTTGTGATGATTGAAAGCTAAAGGCTGTTAGAAAGTAGGCTAGTCCAGGAGGCTTGTCAGAGTCCGCAAGCCTGCTCAATGTATATTTCCAACTGTGCTTACGTTAGGATCGAGCGCCGCTTCTCCTTTTTATTTCTATGGTTCGAGTCATGACTCTCTCTGATGCAGACTGTTGATGTGTCCTTGAGCTTGACACGTTACCCACCTTGCCTTAAGTTTGAGGTGAATGTGTCATGTGTATAACTGAGTGATTGATGAGGCGATTGGTGCCGCATTGATGGCGCAGATTGAAAAACTCTTGATTATTTTATTTGACCTTTTTTGAACTATGTTAAACAGGCGCTGGCATCTACAATCTCTCTTACAACAGTGACCTGGCCGGGAGGCAGCAGTTTACATTATATAAGGGATAATGCACGACGAGGTGTCCATTATGAGAAATAACTGGACGACGCGGAGGCCAGTTATTTCTGATAATGGACACCTCGGAGTGCATTATCCCGCTAATACCAGGGTCCCACAAACTGAAACTGTTCATTGGGGCCTGTTTGCTTTTTTTTCCTGGGCAAGAGTCATTTCACTGTTTTACCTGAAGCTAGTTCCAGCTCAGTTGTCTATCGTTACTATGGAAACAGCTGCAGTGGAGGGATATAGAAGGTGATATAACTGTTGCTGGACTAGGTGTAGTATATCACTTTTTAACCAACACCCACCAGCCAATCAGAATTGAGTATTTACCCAGACCATGGTATAGAAGGGGGCGTGACCTCGCCGAGGGGGAAAACAGAATGAACACAATGTTCCACTCTTTTGAGCCGTTTTCTGGCGAAATATAAACTTATTTATCACATATACATATAGTCAAGTCTAAATCGGGTCCATATGGATGACTATATATGGGCGATTTCAGAATCCGTCTGTCTATATATCATCATGTTTGTATATGGGTCATGTTTGAAAACAGGGGGGAAACAATTTGGAGACAAATCTAAACTTTGTCTAATTATTCAAAAACTACTTTAACAAATGCTGAATTATGAATATAGTTTTCTACTAAATAAAGATACAAAGACATGGAGAGAAGAAACGTGGTTCAACAGCCCAAAAATACATAAATAACGGAGAATGCTAACATCGTGCTAATGCTAACGCTAGCTAGCATTAAATACAACTGCCTTGTTTTCGCTTCTACTGAACAATCTGCTGTGAATAAACATCTATATAGACCCGATTTAAAGTTGACTTTCAATTGTATGTGATAAATATTTGGCGAGAAAATGGCTAAAAAGAGTGAAAAATTGTGTTTCCCAAAATAGTCTGTTTTCCCCCTTGGCGATGCCGTCTGTATCTATAACCACAAAAAAATTTATAACAAATTTATAACAACATCTGTATCTATAACCACAAAAACAATATAACTTGTTCTACATCAAACAACTTAGGGGGTCATTTATAAAAACAGGTGCTGAATAGCCTGTATAACCATTTTAGGGTCCCAGATCTAATATATGAGCAAACGCTTAGTACATGACCTCTATAGAATTAAAAGTTTGGAACAACTCCCAAACATCTTGGCTCATTTTGCAACTGATTCCAGTCAACTGAAAGGCCTTTTTCCCATCTCAGGCCTCCGTCTGAGAACTGGACAAATCGATCCTGTGAACAAAGGCTGCTTAGTTTAAATGTGGCGCGTGAAGAAAGGAAACCAGGTAATGTAGTGTCAATTAATAAAACGGTGTGATTTGAACTGGTTAACATTCGGCTGGAGAGCAAGAATAAAATAAATTATGGACACAATCTTAAAAATATAAAGTAATGATTCACTTTGCAATTGCTTTTGCAGGAAATGCCAACCCACCTGCCGGGCTGCTCAGGATACTTGTGTTTGCAGTAGGCCTCCAGCGCAGCATAGACCTTCTCTCGCAGAGCTTCCACTTCGCTCGGGTTCGACAGACCTTTGGAATCTGCCAAACAAAACACATTTTCTCACAGAACGGCCATAGCAGTGGCTTACAAGTTGAGTTTTAAACCCTATGAAGACAGTCATTCAGGTTAGCCCAATTAAGCCTCTGCTAATTTAGTCCCACGCTCCTCAAAAACAAAACAAAAACCAGAAAAAAAGACGTTTTGATTGTATGTGCACAAACGTGACCCTATGGATGAACAAAGCGTAGAGCAATTAGCGCACAGTGTTGTTGGAGGGCGGCCGTAACGGGACGGCACTGTGTGGGAACGAGAGAACTATGGGCCTTTTGAGAGACGGCTCCTAGAATGGGAATGAATGAAACTGGTCTATTGCGCCTCTAATGAAGTCGGGGGGGCAAAGAACGGAGAGGGTGAGCAAGGCCGGGGTGGACTTAGTAGACCCGCCTCGCGTCCTAAAAGTGTCTGCAAACCATAAGGTCATCTGCACTTGTTTGGTTTGGAAAGGGCTGAAGTTTAGCTAATTATTCTCTGGTTAGACTATTCAAAACATTATTAGGGATTAGGTTTTATTACATATTGTGTACATATTTTCAGAATGGTGCAACCTTTCACCAGGGAACAATCCTTTCAATATTTAACTACTGGAAAGCATGAAAACGCTATATGCAAGTCTTTTAAAGTGGACATATCATGCATAATTAAGGCTTAAAACATTGGAATTGGAGAAGCTATCATGGGCTTTATGTGGAGGACAGTCACTACTGCAGGTGTGATGAACAATCTGTAGGGAAGTACAGTATTTTTTGTAAGTATTTGTATTTTTTTATTTTTATTTGAGTGACAGTTCAATTTGACAATGTTGCCTACAGAAATCCATTTTAATACAGAGCAAATAGATCTTTTCAATGTTTTACTTAAAGGGACTTTACCGAGTTTAAAAATGTTAAAACTAAGTATGTTCATCCCCCTACACGTTCCAGCCACAACTGCCTCTAAAATCCTGTCACTCAGAACTAGGGATGGGTACCGTTCGTTTTTTTTCGATACCACTACTTTAACGGTACCTGCTTTTCGGTGCCGGTTCCTTAACGGTACTTTTTTCGGTACCTATGTCATTTTAATTCAATTAAAATAACGTGTATAAAAGGAAAAAGTCCTAAAACCGCAAAACAGAAGCTCCACAGGCCGCAGCAGCGTCACCTGTAACTTCATGTTTTGAGCACAATTTCCACTTAAGCAGCGATAAAAAGAAATAAAGGACGTTATTACCTCCTGAGCTGCAGAGACAGATCCACATCAGGACACGGGTTTCTTTCGGATAAACTTTTCTAAACACACTGCGCTTTGACGAAGCACTTTCCCGCCAAAGATCCTTACATGGTGTGAGCGCTCACTCTGCCACTAATAATGTACAACAACTGTACAAAAAATGTCTAATACAGAGTGAGCGCTCACTTTTCCACAAACAATCTTTGATATTCCTCTCGCTGCAGCTGCTTGTAAAGTTGTAACAACAGCCCGTAAACTCAGCCTCGGGTCTGTCGCTAAAGGTAAACACGTCTTTCTTGTTGTCACTGCTCTGTTTTGTTTTTCAATTTGCCTAAAAACTCAAATTTCTTATTCAGTCCTGGTTTATAATAACTGGTTTAGTTTGACTCTGGGTTTTACAACCGGTGTAAGTCCTGGACCTGGTTTAGTCCTGGCGCAGACCGCGGCTGAGCCGTCTCTATTACAAATGTTTAGTACGTTATAGCTTTGCTTCTCTTTAAGTTATAGTTTTAAGTTATAGTTTTGCTTCGCTCCATTTGCGCTGAAGCGGCTCATTATCTGCGCACACGTTCATGTTTTTTTTAGACTCGCTGCGGGTCATATATTGACTTCTGGAGAGAAAAAGAACCGAAAGTTGGCACCGAAAGAATTTTAGTTTTTCGATACCACCCCCGACCGGAGCTTTTCGGTCGGTTCCAAGTAGGCACCGTTTAACGGTACCCATCCCTACTCAGAACGCTGTTAATTCGGGTCCGAAGTGCCGTCATGCACGAGCTTAATATAGACACTGCAGTTATGCATAAGACCTGAGGTGGCAGTAGTGAGCATAAAATGACCAACTCGAAGAAGGAAATGCTGTTACTGCAGTGGATAATCAAAGAATGGATTCGGATGGACTCTATTTTAATCTCAAATTCTACTGACTCCAGTCAACATCTCCATGGAGACGAAGTACAAGATAGCCACTCACAGCAAAAGCACATGTTTGTTTGTTTGTAAATGTATGAGGTATTTTTCCAAAGATGAAATTATCAATCATAAAATAAATGCTTGTATTTAAATGTTATTTATTGGGTAAAATTCCATGTGTTGTGGCTTAATACTGCATCAATGGATCTGCGCCCACAGCATCGGTTTGCTTCCTACGGGTTATTTTCCATGCAGTTCGAAGGGCACAGCCTTGAGCTCCTCCCATGAACCCAGTGCCCCACATTTTGTTCATATAAAATGCGTGAGCCTGTGTGACGCCGCTGTGAACTTGAGCAGTCTTGGCACTGAGCCACATTATTTCATCGTTATGATTCGGAATTGGACACGAAAGCATAAACAACCACAATAATAACTTCAGCGGCCCAGTTCAAAGCATTACATAATCACTCAAATAAAGCCTCTCACAAAAACACTTTATTATGATGCCCTGAGCAAGCAACAGGGCCCACAGTCTGATGCACAGATCTCATCAGCGTCTGTCCCAGTATAGCGGTGATGTCCAAACTCAGACTTGCTTCTGTGTGTTTAAATTATATATTATTTAGGGCGCTAAACTGTGGAACGCCTCGTCCCTCTTGAGATGCAACAGGACTTAGATCTGGGGCTTAAAAAAACTACCTTTGAGTGGTGTCAGAATTAATGTTATTCAAATGTATTTTCTTATTGTATTGTATTTTGAAAGCTGTAGTGTGTTCCGTGCATGGGCGTCGGAACCATTCATTGTGCTCGTTTGGTCCCTTCCACTTTCACGGGAATTTTCATTGACTTTACATTTACTTAAAGGGGAGGTATTATGTAAAATCGACTTTTTCAAGCTTTATATCATGTTATTATGTCATTCCCTCATTAAACACATGCCTGGAGCGTTGCCTTGGCTCATTCACATATTTTTGAGTAATCAGTAAAAACTTAGACGGCGGCCATTTTAGGTGTAGCTATGCCTCAGTCCTCCTAGGAACGCCCCCACCTCCTGGAGACGCCTCTGGACCTTTCGTCACCAGCCAAGCCCCCAACCACTGCTCCTCAGCTCAGCAGAGCCCCCTCCCCGCACAGTGTTGTTGTTTAAATGCCGCAGTAGTGTCCTGGAGGGGGCGTGTCGGAAAGCTTCTTAAAGAGACAGAGGCCTATTTCAAGACGTTCAGTACGGCCATTTTGAGAGAGCAATTTTATTCAAGGCAGTTATTTTAATTTACTGCATATACAGACCAACAGAAGGTTACGTCATCATTGTAGTGCTATAGACTGGTGCTATGTGATTGAAAATAGCATAATACCCCCTCTTTAAAAGGTTAGACTCGTCCTAATCAATCGGCGGCCCGAGGGCAAACAGTTGCCTCTGTGCATAGCTCCAAATCATAACAACGCCGCCCAAGAAATGACGTCCTGTTTCGATCCAGCACACCAAAATAAAAGCACCATCTCATTAATTTGTTCAGCAGTTTGTTAGTTCAACTTTTTTTCTGCCAACATATTAACAGACAAAACACTTAAAATGTGTGTATCTAATCATATTCTCGTAATGTTGCAAGTACCTGCTGAACTAATCAATGAGACGAGCTGTGTGCTTTTATTTTGGCGCGCTGGATCGAAACAGGAAGTCACTTCTTGGGCGGCGTTTTGAAGTTAATTAAATCGGACCTGCGCCTCATTTTCCATTAAAAAAATCATATTTTTTTGGCATTATCCGTGCCAGTATCGTGTCGCGCCGCCGCTTTGCGTAGCTGTGTTTATGCGGCTCCGCTACCATCGCCTCAGAGCGGGCTGAAATGGAAACATGGCTCTGTAAACCGGTCAAAAACGGCTAAACTAAGAAGACGGACAGGCTTATTGTTGGACGGACTGACAGATTTGACCAAACCGAAGCACAAGGACATGGTGTTTTGCTCAGATTATCACATGGAGGAGCAGGACTCTTCGCGGCCCACGGCAGATGGACGGCGTGTTTTCCTGTCTTCATCATTACAAAGGGCCTGACCAGCGACCAGTGTTTCGAGGCATCAATTAGCTCATACAGGCATGTGGAAAACAACAACTGGAAAACGCATCGTGCTGAACTCTGAAAAGTTCACCTCTGCGTTTCCCCCTTTTACAGTCGCATCCATAGGATCTCCCCGTCACAGTGTTCTCCCCGCTTTATACAAGTCTGTTCAAAGTCGAGTTCAAAGCGGAGCGTGCCTCTCTGGATTCTTTTGTCGCCTCTAATTTCCATGCGCCTCACAGTGCTGCGGCGAAGGCAGCCGAGTCGTCTCAGTTACCTGGGTTGAAAAGCACGATGGCTCGCAGGCAGCCCAGTTCCGTCTTGTCCATCTGCATGTCCCGCATCTTGGACACCAGCTCCGTAAGCACTCTGCAAGGAAGATGGAAACCCAAAGGAATCAGTCATTCGTCATTCTACGACTATCAGCATGTACAGTATTAGTCCTAGAGACGCCCATGGTCGCTTCCCCATTTCGGGCAATTTGACTCTCCTCATTAGGTGGGATAAGCTACTAATCATGGGCAGCGCGACCCAGGGGTAGACATCCGACTGATGGAATAGTGTCCGTCAGTCACATACCACAGTCAGAAAGGCACGGTGGATGAAATGGCTTGCCCAAGGGTATATAACGTATGGTCTTTGAATCTGTGGATGAAAGCACTGACCACTGAGCCATCGGCGTGCGATATTTTACGTCTTGTAATTCCCTAAAATTTAGATGATGGGGTAGGGTGATGGGGCCCACAGAGACGATAGGCCCCCACCTCACTGTATTAGCAATGTTGGTGGAGGAGCAGTTGCAAGATGGAATTACGAGACGTATAACTTCTAGCAGTAAAAATATATTATTGAACTGAAAATATGAATTATTTTTATTGTATGGAAATCTATTAGTTATTTATGCAGCAAAATACTTGTAAAATAGATCAAATGTGCAATTTGGCACCCTCTCCAGTAGATGGTGCCCTGGGCATACGCCTTGGTTGCCTATGCCCAGTGCCAGGCAGGGAATATTTTTTTCCCAGGATGGAAAAGGCCAGTCGCTCCATGATTGGCCAGTCTCCAAGTGGAGCGCCAACCATGAAGTCACATCGACAAGACAACAAACACTATCTTAAACTAATGGAAACTAACCATATAGCTGACCCTAACCCTAACCGTGACCTCCTATGGCAGAGGTCACTTTGGACCCGACCCTGAATCCCCTCAGACGAGCGGCGTCTGTGTGCTCTGACTGCGGCAGACCAGTTAACTACAGCTGCGATGAACAGAAAGAGAAAGTCCTACATCTATGCTCCATGATACTAGATTTTTAGAAACGGCTTCGGAATGACTGAAATACGGCTCACTGAAAATAAAGCGGAGGGCGCCTTAATTAAATATGCACGCGCGATCGTAAGGCGCATATTTACGCGGCCTCATTGAGGAGAAACACATATTATGTGCATATTGTGTACGATAATAATGAGGCTATTTGCATTCTGCTATTCAGGAGCCAAAACTTATTTTTAGAGAAAAAAAAAAACAATAACGGGATTGAATTAATTGCATTATTTTAAAATCACAGTTATAGATTTAATAAAGGCTTAGAAAACATCATATACTGTGAATTAACCCTGTATGTTCTGGACCTTTGATTTTTTTTTCAATTCGGACCCTGGTGAAATTGAATTGACCCCTGCTCTATGGCATCCCGTTGCCCTCAGACTGTTTCATCTTTCTGTGACGCACTTTGGTCTTTCTTGTGTTGTTGTAAATTTCATTCATTCATTTATTCATTTATTTCAGGCAACGGGCAACAAAAGAAAGAATATACAGTATGTAAACAAGATGATCCATTTCTACCTGAAAGGGAGTGGGAAGAAGATAACTTATTTAATCCCACCCCCAGTTCCCCATTCAGAGCTTAATACATTCAGCTTCACTGTGACTTTGTTCAAGGATTATTTTACAAATGTTATATCATGGCTAAATAAATAAACTTCGCAGACATGTTTCTGTTCAATGAAATCAGGGGCTGAAGTAGCTAGGGCATCTTCTGTCCAAAATGAAAAAGTAATGCAGTATAACCTTACCTGTGGCCTAACCCTAAGGATACTGGAGTTTACAAAAGAGGTCTTTCAGGCGTGAGCACGGATCTGACCAATCAGGGAGTCGATATGTAAATGTGGCCTTTCCCATCCTGGGGGAAAAAATGTCGCTGCCGGGCATAGTGTAGCACAGTGTAGGCCTGCAATGCCCCGGGGCAAGAACATACAGTAAGGTAATGAAGTCGATGAATAACATCCTCTGGACAATCTCCTTAACCCAATTAATTCAAATATGACCTCAGTATTAACAATGCACGTTATTATTTTTTACATTATTATTTAAATCCAATTATACACTGACAAACAAGCAAAAAAAACTAAACCTAGATGTCTCGCAGAACGCCAGGCCACTTTCCCACGAAACCACAGGCACGCTTTTACTGCTGACACACTCTGCATTTTTAATTACCCGAATCCAGACCAGAGCGTTTAATAAGCTTCAACCGTCGTTCCCCATCCCTTCTATTTAAAATCGACACTAAAATGTTCTGGGCCAGTGGATGGAAAAAAAGGAAAAGAAAAAAAACAACAACTTTATGAGCCTACAAACTTTATTTAGAAGCAAAGGGAAAGCCGCAGAGTAAACACATGCTGTAACCCAACCCAGGACTGTGACATCACGCTGTATGGGTGTCACCCGAACTCCTCACCCCTCGCTCACCCCGGTCATCCCACCGCCACCAAGTAGTAAAGGCAACTGCAGTTCTTTAGCTCGCTGTAATTCGATTTGCTCCTATAGGGCAGCAAGGTTACAGTTTAATAGAACATGGGGGGGGGGGGGGGGGGATAAGGGAGTTGTGCTTTTAGAGCTAATGGCTCTGTTCATTTGAATGGTGCGGTGAATGTAAAAGATACAAAATATACAGGTGGTGTAGTCATGTTTGCTGAGATGTTTTTGCTGTGGCTGGAGCTCGCGAGGAGTGGCCTAAAGTACGACTGGACATTCTTTATCCCGAATTAGACATTAGGCCACTATTCTTGCGAAAATACTGTTCCCATACGCCTGCAGGGACCATGACCTTTCAGTTCAGGGGCAACGACACCCTGAAATCTGAAACGATGGTCAAAATCTACACACTTTCATACCACAAGCTCTGCAATCTCATTCATATATTCAAGTCTCAGCATATATTGTTCCCCAAGCTAACACGCAAACTGTAAACCGTGCTGATTTTTCCTTGCAGATGGTTGAGAACTGGTCTCTAATGAACGAAAATGTAATAAAGGGATAGTTAAGGACAGAGTGTTGGTGATTTCTGGAGATATTTATATTTTTTAATTCATGCAGTCCTTATATCTTAAGAGTTTAGTGGTGCTAGGCTAGTGCTAGGCTAGCGCTAGGCTAGCGCTAGCGCATTGCTATGGTAACTAGTAGCCTGCATTAAAAACCTCTTCAAAACCATCGGGTAGCCCTCCAAACGTTGCCATATCTGATTTGTATGAAGCTCCTTTGTGAATTCTACGTGTAGTAATGCCAACTGCAGGTAAACACACTACTATAGATCCGGTAACCGAGCAGATCACTCCGCCGCTGCATAGCTTCCAACCAGGAAATTGATGCTGCTCTTTTAAATACAAAATGGTTATATATAAAAAAAATTATAATTCAGTGCTCGGGTCAGACTGTTTTTAATGCAGGCTACTAGTTACCATAGACATGCACTAGCTTAGCACTAGCCTAGCGCCACTAAACTCTTCAAATATAAGGACTGCATGAATTAAAAAAATAAAAATAAATCTCCAGAAATCACTCTGTCAAAAATCCTGAAATATCCCTTTAATTTGCCTCTTCCCCTCCTCAAGTGTTGAACCCACTTCACCCTCATCTCTGCTCGCATATAGTAACATGCCGTCATGTGGGGTAAATCTTCGTGTCTTTGTTCGACCTGTCAAAGATGGCTCCCACGCCGGCACTGTGAGCGCTGTTGCGATGCACGTGCAGCCCGGTCGCCAGGAGGATCCCGTCCTTCACCGCTATCGAACGGTGCGAGAACGACGCGATCAGCAGCTCGTTCCAGCCTGCAACGGGGAAAAAAAAAACAACAACGGCAAAGGAGGTGAATAAAATACCAAAAAAAGTACACGCATGCAAAGCTTTCCGACAAACTCGAGCTGACAAAAAGTGTGTGTGTGTGGGGGGGTGGGGCATATTGACTACTACGAGTTGCTTTCTAAAGAGACAAGCGTTTAAAAAGGGATGAACCGCGCCTGCCATCACAATAAAGTCGGCAAATGTGACGTGCCAAAGCGGGATATATAAGACATATTCTTCTTTCTTTTTTTCTTTTTTTTTTCCCCTCTGAGTGACAGGGCTCCTTTAACTGTTCTGCCTGGCAACACCTCCTCCCTGCTCCCCAGAGTTGAACGCAGCCATGGAAGAGCTTTTCTCAGTGATACAGCAGAACTAAAGTGGTTATTTATAGAAAAAACGACTTCGGAATCACGCCTCTGTCTCTCTCTCGCTCTCTCCATAATCTCTCTATCATGCTACGTGCAAAGGATAAGGGATGATGCTAAAAGCTAAACGGGCCGGGTGTGTAATGGCGCTTTATCGTTCCTGCAGGAGAATATCGGACTAATTCGGACTGACAGGCAAAGCAACGAGGGCAATGTGTCGAGAGAACCCAAAAGACCTTGCTGATTGCAATGTTAGCGTAGCGACGTGCTGTTCATTCTAGGCTTGAAATGGGTGTTTTTGGAATGGCGCTAACAGTTAGCTGTTAGCTGCCTGCTTCTCCATGAGCCGAAGAAACACTGTGACAAATACAACTTTGAGCCGAGGCGCAGCTTGCCTTTAGGGAAAACAGGCAGCTGCTTGAGGCCGCCAGACCAGCAGGGGCCCCCAGAGAGCAAGCCCGACCCCAGGGTAGTGCAAATTCAATCCTAGTTTTGCAGTAACATCTTCTCACTCCTATGAAATGTGGCGTCTTCTTAAGTGGTCAAGCGTCATTTATGGTTGCAAGTCTCTTACGTAGGGCAGAGGAGACAAAGTCACATGATCATTTACCCTTTGGCAACAGTTTATTGTAACATTTTCATGATCCAGAGAACCCCAGACCTCTGTTCTGAGAGAAACCCATGCACAGATGTTCTTCATAGCTTCTGCTGTAGTTTCTCACCAACTCCGAGGTGAGATTTGCCGTTTCATTAAGCACATCTACAGTGCCATACTTTCTCTGGTGTTGTGGAGTTCATTCGTATTTTTGAGCAGTGGTTTCGAGTGGAACCGCAATAGTGGAGCATGCATTTTAAGGTTGTTTTGTCATTTTAAAATACTTCCAACAGGTTGTAAGGTACAAAGTCAAAGGGGTTAGTGCCATAAGGTGTTAGCTTGAATTCGGCAGAAATGACATGCAGTTATCTAGTCCTGTGTTTTGTGCTTTCTTAGTTACTGAACACCTTAGATGTATTCTTTAATAAGCCCATGTTGCTTGAAATATTTGATACACTCAGGCTATATTACAAGGATGCTTTCTCTTGATCATTTTAATAGGATAAACCCACGTGAAACCTCCACTTTTGTTACATAGGCCTATACAAACGGAACTTCAAGCAAATGCTGAAATGAATGTTCATAAACTAACCTTGGATTTTACATTCAGACATTTTTCTTTGCTGTGCCTTCGTACGTCGGCAGCAGCGTACCGTCTGTCTGCAGGTAAGGAACGCGAGTCTGTTTCCATTCTTTTTGTGGTAAATATCTGCAGTCCATTTGTTTCCTAGCAACTGGCGAATTATGAGTTCAAATATAATGTTTCTACTGAGAACATATTGTGCATTTAATCAGACCCACTCGTACAGTACTCGACAGGGGAGTTTTGTGTAGAGGTCTTGATGCCACACAGACCTGCTCGTAGGAGGATGACCTGGTCGTCCAGAGGCAGCTCCGAGAAGTGGGGGATCCTTTTGGCCCACTCCACCAGGGTGAAGAGTTGCTTGTCCGCAGCCTGGCAGATGTTTGTCACCGGGTCATTGGGCTGTGTGGGGGTGAGGGGGGGGAGAGAACGAGAGAGGCAGTCAGTATTTGCTTGTTCACTCTTATGTTTGCTCATCTAAACAGATCGAAGCATTTACTACTTGCTATTTGGGAGCGTTCAAAGTACCGTTTCAATTTAGCTGCAAATAATCTTGCAACTAAAGTACCTCATTCCACTGTTGAGACTATGGAGGCATTGGTGATGTTAATTTCAATATATAAATGTTTTGCCAAAAAAAAAAAAGAAAAAAAAATTTCCCTACTTTTGCTCTTTAAACACTTCTTTTTCGATCAATTACTATAAATTACAACAAATGCATATGATCATTTAAGAAGCGACACGTATAATTATAAGGCCAATGCATTCTACGTTTTATTTTAAAAACCATGGGGGCCATATAATATGACTAAATTGGAACAAAACAAAAACAGTCCAACCTATGTTAATTTGTTACATGATAAAATGAAGCACGTTCAATTAGAAAAATTCAAATTGAAAGGGAAAGTGGATGATTTTCATTCAATATGGGATCCGTTTCTGGGTTACTTTGAAGGGTTCAAGCAAGCATCTGTGAATAGGATTGCATTTTTTTTAAATGTTGTATATATATATTTAATATATATTTGTTTTTGTTTATTATTATTATTGTTTGTTAATAATGTTATGGTAAAAAAACGTTCAATGAAAAACAAAACAAAACATGGGGGCCATTATACTGTGGGAGGTCACTGCAGCGTTTCTCTTTACTAATGGGAAATGCTGCTTTCCATATTTGAACACAAGCACTGAATCCATAAATACAAACGCATTTACACCAAAGCATTGAAAAAAATACAAAATTCATAACTTGTAAAACATTTACAACAACTACTCTTAATCTGTTAACCATCGACATACTGATTAATATTGAAGCAGGCTTTGTAAATGTTTAAAGGCCAAACTCAATCTTAACCCCCCATAACACATGTCTAAGATCTCAGTTCTTCCCACAACTTTCTGCAAGCAGTACCGCAGTGGTGGAAAGTAACAAACTAAAAAGTATAAGTAAAAAGTACAAATTATAGGTACTTTTACTTTACTAAAGTACATTTTATGATGAATACTTTTTACTTTTATTTCACTAGATTTTAATAATATTAATGCATCGTTTTTATACAGCACTTTTCTGAACACTCAAAGAAGCTTTACATTGCACTATTCATTCACTCCATACCTGGTGGTAGTACGCTACTATTGTAGCCACAGCTGCCCTGGGGTAGACTAACGGAAGCAAGGCAACCAGTCTGCGCCATCGGCCCCTCTGACCATCACCAACCACTCACTCACTCACTACATTCATCCAGGCTTCCTGGTGTTACCAAACGGTCTCCCATCCAAGTATCGACCAGGCCCTTCCCTGCTTAGCTTCCGAGGTCTGACGGGATCGGGCAGAGCAAAGGCGGTCTGGCCACAGGCTTTTAGAGCCTGTATCTGTACTTTCTACTCCACTACATTAAAATTGGGTTAAAAGTATTTTATTTTTAAAGGGACCTCTCTTCAATGAACTGGTTTAGTCCCAGTTTAGACTTGGTTTAGTGGTTTACTCCTTTAGACCTAGTTTAGACCTGGTTTAGACCTGGTTTAGTCCGGGTTTAGACCTGGCTTAGTTCCTGTTGTTTTTGACCTTTGAGTTAGTGGTTTACTCCTTTAGACCTGGTTAGATTCAAATTATTAAAAAAATCCTGCACATTAAACTCTTAAATACATTTACTTTTTACTTATAAAGTACATTTTCAATGCATACATTTATACTTTTACTTAAGTACATTTTTGTCCTGTATCTGCACTTTTACTTAAAGGTACACTGTGTAACATTTTAGACTATGGTGTTGCCGGCAAAACAAAACATGCTCCTAATGACCAGTTCAACACAGACAATGCTATTACTGCAGTGGATAATCAAAGAATGGATTTGGATGAGAAACTAACCTGTTTAAATCTTAAATTCTACTGACTTTAGTCACATCTCCATGGAGACGAGCAGGAGACGTACCCACTCCCCGTAAAGTTTACCGTCATATCTTAGGAGAGGTGATTGTCAATGATGAAAATATGTGTCATAAAATAAATGCTTGTATTTCAATTTTATTTATTGAGTAAAATTCTACGCGGTGTGGCTTTAAGTAAGAAAATGTAATGCCTCATTTCGGCCATGGTCGGATGCTGCGGGTGTGTATGATCTATTTTGTTTTGCTGTCGTTTCCTTGTTGCTATTTTTCCACTATGTTCTTGTGAAATGATGATTTTAATTGTATTGATTTTCGGGGTGGGCGCTTATAAGCTCTTGCTTTGGCCCCCTCCTTTTGAGCAGAGTGTTTGCTGCTCAAATAAACAAATAAACTAAACTAAACTAAACTTCTTCCACCACTGCAATACCGTCGCAGTTATGCTAACAACAACAACAAGCCTGCTAGTGTATGAACTTTAGAAAGGCTTTTTTTTTTTTTTATGAATGCTTTCACAATATACTGAACCACATAACAAAAATATATTCCACTATTAGAGAAAAACAGGTAAAGGGTCCCACAGTGCGTAGATAAAGTTTCAAAGCATGAAAGCCAAAACGTGTCTTGTTATTTGCCTTTTGTATGTTATGACTGTCTTCTGGCTGCTTGCCAAGTACCGCGAGCTTACCCACCAATCCCCGCCGAGGACTACCCGTAATAGAGCCACGTTCGGGTGAGTAATATCCTCAGAAGAGAAGACAAAACAAACAGTGATTCTGTCCCAGCTTGTGGAGGAAATGCCTGCAGTGAGGCGAGAGTTAAAAATGACTTTCACCTCGCCGGGCCGCTCTTTGGGGACCTCTTAGATGTGGTACAAATCAGCCTTTTGGACAGGAGTGGAGCTGGAGAGGCCCCTTCCCGACACTCAGGACTAAACAGGCTCTTAGCGGCACAAATGGGGCTTTAGATCCAGTCGAGCGGCACGTGGTGAGGAGAGAAAATCGCCTTTTTTCTCCCCCTCCCCTTCTTTTTAAAATTCAGCAATAAATCTCCTCACGATCGATGTGAGAGCTGGCTAATGGGCTATAAAGAAAGTATATCTGTTCAGGTGTGGGGAGGAAATTGTGGAGGTAATTTGAGAGCTTTTTAAAGGCATATTAATAGATTTTAAAGTTAGAAAATAAATCAATAGAACAATGTCAAATTTACATCATTACAGTAATTACAATATTTACTAAAACAATGCACCGAGAATACGCCATACAAATACTGTACATTGTGATCAGTGCTTAAAAAAAAACTCTATTCTTTTATATCAGGCATCTGAAACCAAAATGCAAACAGATTTTGTTACTTGCCTTATTGAAGCTGGGTTTTGCAGCATTTTTGATTCGCTAAATATACCTAAACATGATTATCGTACATGTTAATGATTTCATAGTTTTCAAATGAGTCCTTTGTTTGTTGGGACAATGCTGGCGTAAAGCATTATGTACTAATAGTTTTACACCAGTCAAGTGGCAGTTTTCTGGAAAATAAAAGCTTTAGGTGTTATTGTTTGAGAGAAATGGGTATTCAAATTACTTCACTTACTTTATTTGTTTATTTGGCGAGGGCGGTGTACATTAATGAACACTATTTACGACACATTATAAAAAGTTTCCCAATCTATAACCGTAAATCAGCTCTTACAAGTGATCGCAAGATTGATTAGCTTTTTAATCTATTTTATGCACTTCAAAACGATTGCCTTTGTTCTTGTATAATTCCTTATTTCAAGTCAGTATAGTGTCTTGCATAAAATATTGAAATGTATTGACTCCCGGAATGCTAAGGTACAGAAAGAAAAAAAACGATATTTGCATGCAACAGTGTCAATATCTCCTAGAAACACACACAACACCTTTTGTTCAGCATCCCTTTGAGTCCATGCATTATTGATTTCCCTCACCAAATTCCCACCCTCCAAAAAAAAAAGAAAAAAAAAGAAGAAGAAAAAAATCCACTCCCTTGCTGGTGTACCTAGCGTGACACAACCTCCCCCGGGCCCTCTTGCCTCCGGTTCATTCGCGCACAAAAAAATCCCCCAAAATCTTCAACAAAGCCGTCAATCTTTTAGAAGTTATTCGGAGACATCCCTGGAGCTCCACATGTAAACAAAGACAGTATACATAATTTTTGCATAAATCAAATTGAAATTTTCCAGTGTCCCAATGTGAACTCCACAGGCTGTGTCTTCTCCCCCAACTTCTTCACCTAAATCCCACCGATCGATGCTAAAAGCCGGGAGGATCACCGCATCAACCGCCGTCTCTCTGGAGTGGATTAGTGTTAGAGGAGAACAATAAGACCCGCTCGCTCTCTTGTAGTGCTCGGGCTAAAGGCAATACAATCCTCAGCTCCCAAAAGGCCGTTTGCAGTTCCAAGTGACTATCACAGATTTGCGGTGAAAATCGCAGAGAAAGTTAGAACACACAATTCATTGTTTTGAGAAAGACTTTTAGGAAAGAAAGGAAAACAAGGGATTCATGAATATTTAGAAGCTGTATCTCCTTGGGAGATGAGGACAATGCGGTGAATTAGAAAAAAAAGGAGGGTGTTTTACTCTGTATCAAAATGGTAGTTTGCAAGAAGTAAAAGCAACAATGCAGTCTGTTAAAAAACATTGGACATTTGTATGATTTTTGAGAGTAACATATAATTGTACTGTTACTGAATTGTTTGTATTAATTTCATATATTTCACCACACATTTTATTATTCTTTTTTGGCAGATCTTCCTCAATTAAGATGTATCTATTGATTGCATTTATTCAAATTTTATGACCGTATTTTCCGGACTATATGTTGACGCACCAGCCAAAAATTGCCGAATGAAGATGAAAACACCAACAGGCTGAAATGGCGTACGGTATGCTAACGTGAAACATTGATGGTTCGCTACATGAAGCATAAACAACAAACTAAATAGGTGTCTGCTCTGTTAACGTCACATAAACAGTTCAGATAACTATAGCATAAAGAACAGACCAAACTCTCCATCTCACTCCAAATCACTAAATCCATTGAAATCTTCATCCTCTGTGTCACTTCTGGACAATCGCAACTGCACCATTGACAAGCCTCTCCCGGCAGCACGTTTTCCAAGCTCTCATTTGGAATGTGAAATTATATATTTGAATTAATTTTTGATAAGTATAAGACAAACTAATATATACTAAAAAAGTGCGACTTATAATCCAGAAAATACGGTATGTATATCTGAAACTAGGCACGCAAGACAATATTTGATCTTCCCAAAACCACTAGGTCAAGAGCAAATCAGGATCTCTAATAGCTCTAATTAAAATGAATCAGGTCTAAATTAGCAAATGAGCCCGTGTACCACCTGAATTAGCCCAAAGACCACCCATGGTCATACTGCAGTGACTGAGAAAATGTGCTTGAATCAAAAAGCTTTTTCACTTCTTGCATAGAATTATTATTCACAAGTTCGTGCATACGCCATCAAGTCACTTTCATTTATATTTTGAGTGCTAAGAGTAAAGTTATTTTCTGTAAATAAATGTCTTCAATTTTACAGAACATGGGATTGATCATTTTCTCAGCGTCTCTTTGGATTGAGCTTTGTTCACCTCATTTACAGCCCAGAGAGTGTGCAGTCTCTTCTGGTCTTCTGCTTCGAGACGTAGGCAGTAAGTACAGTAATGCAACGTGATATCGGAGCGATTGTCTCGGGGAGAGGGGAAGGCCGGACATGTGGGCAGACAGAGGCATAAAGGAAACCGGGTCAGTGTACACACGACTGAGCTCTTCATTCAACATTCATGGACGCCGCCATGTTTAAAAGGGTAAAATATGCTGGAAGGGGAGGGGGGGGGGGGGGGGGGGGAGCCTGTTGCGGCGCGATGTTGACATTACTTCCTGGATATCACTGTTTCAATGTTCACCTGCAGCGTCTCAAAGCGTCTCAAAACCCAGTCAATCCCCAACTTGCTGAAACGTGAGGTCAATAGAATATAGGCCTAAGGATTTGGAAATATTTGATTTTGGAACAACACCTGGCAACCCAAAGGCAGGTCAAAGTAGCCAAGTAGACTTTGACCTAGATCTCCACTGAACTTGGAAGATGTGTTCAATAGGCCACAACGGGGAATTGCATTATTTCTTTCTTTTCCTCAACTGTTGATTCGATGTATGTTATTAGGTAGGCGCGTGTCTGTTTGTCGTGGAACCATGAACGACCGGCGGACGACGGAGAGCCAATGCATAATATCTATCCGCTAATTGCACCCTTGAGTGCGATCCGTCTTCTCCTCAGTATCCGTGCACAGCCAGAATCGCTCGCCGAACATACAAAGTAGCTGCTGCAGAGTAACACGTTTCCACCAGGGCACCGCTTTTGCAACATCATCCCCAAGCAAATCATTGCATTTTTATCCGCCACACGTTTCCTTCCCCCAACCCCCTCCCATCCCATCCCTCCACCGCTGCTGCCAAGGCTGCAACATCGCGGCTACACAGAGGAATGCCAGGCTTGCATACTGTCCCATAAAATTTTCATCACTCGCGGAGAGGAGAAGACTTCTCCTCCGTTCAATTTTTCATTATTCCAACGGGAGCCAGACTGTCCTGGCGTGACGACAGCGCGGGCTCGGACGAGTCGTCGGCAGCGTCGGTATGGAAATGAGTGTCCCACTTTAAAAAAGCCGGCAGCGGAGGATGGCGTTATACAGTACGCGAGCCGGGGAGGGGGAGTCGTTGAGCTAATCATCACCGAGAAGAGAAGCAGCGAGAATAAACAGCTTTTAGAAGGAAAGGCGGAAGGAGGGTATGGAAGTACACCGCCTTACCAAAACAAATGTATTGTTTTAATATACACATTGCATGCTCATGTTTGCAAAAAAACTACACTCTACAGGTGGATTTGATTTAGAGCGCGAGACTTACCATCTTTATGGCACCGAAACAGCTCTGGTCATGAAACACCCCTTTACACAAATGAGCTCTTCATTTACAGAGCTAAAGCACACTTGCCGGTGATAGAATGGTGCCCGGAAGAGTTGTCCGGCTCTTGGCATAGCGGCGCGTCGGGGAACATTACTAACGCCTCTTTAACGGCCGTCCCAGGTCAGAATGAGATAAACACTGAGACGGGGCCATTTGGACGGCAGCGGTGGTCTATTCACTCTGAGCACTCGTGACCCCCGGGCCTGTGAGGAATGAGAGCACAGGGCAATGCTCCTTAAAGGACAACTAAGCACCAAATCAACTTTTTTGAGCTTATAAACTGCATTAATATGTTTCTTATAGTGCTCTCTACATGTCCTGGTCAATTTTTTGACATTTTAGTGCAAATTAGATAAAATCTCACTTTTGAGCCTAAAATCGTCTGTGTAGCGCCCTCTCTACATTTTCGGCTGCACTACATTTGAATCTCGTGCCCGTCCTCCCCATTGGCTCTGCAAGCGGTGTGACGTCACGTTGTGTGTGTGACGTCCGTCGCTCTGCTGCTCGGGGTATAAAAGTAGCCAAGTGTCGCACACGCCCCCGTAGCGAGTTGGAGTTGGAATAGCGAGCGAGCGTTTTACATCGATTTTCAAGTTAGCAATTTATTAGCATAGTATTTAGTTAGTTCTTTAGCGCAGCGTTTCTAGTGCAGTAACTTTAGTCAGGTAGTTCAGTAGCTGTTTTGTGACGTGAGCTCAACATGCCGGTCACAGAGCGGCCAGGGAGCGGCCGCACAGAGCGGGAGGATGAGGAGAAAAGACCCGAGACGGGGATTTGATCTACGGGCTCCGCTCCACGGACTCCGCTCCGCTCCGTGTGTGAACCACAGCACTCACATCCCCGACATCTCCTCCTTAAAAAAGACAAATGTAACCCCAAAATACCCAGATTCACTTATTTAGTGACATGGCTGGATGTTTTCACGTTGAAACTACAGACACGATAAAGCTGTATCGGGCAGACAGCGCTCATCAGGGCTGTCCGTGCTGATGAGACGGGGCTGAGGGCTTTTTACTGTAATCTCCCCCAGGGAGAGCTCACAGACACCGGGGGCAGCGGTTAGCCATCCCCTGCCTTGGAGGCTCAGAGCGGGCAGTGTGTGACTGAGTGTCCGCTAAAGCCAGGAGGGGGAACGGGGAGATACGAGCGCCAAATGTCCGCCGCGTGTGCTCGGCATGTAGCCGGGACGAGAGGCTCGAGAGTCCGGGACAGTGGCGCCACATGTCCGGAGAAGCTAGCCGGTACGAGAGGCTGCAGTGTCCGGGTGGCTGCAGTGGCGCAAACATTGTCTAAATGCGGCATAACGGGAGTCAGTCAGTCCCGGTCACACATGGTCTGAGACTGTCAACAGAGCAGAGACCGCCCACACACTCCCCCTCCCCGCGTCCCCCCAAAGCCTCCCGCCACGCCTCTTTCTCTGAGTTTTTTGAATTTTGGGAGTGGGTGGAGTAAGCTCTGGAAGGGGTGTTTAGTAGCTCTTTAATGGTTTTCTCGAGATAATTACTCTCCATTGTTTTGGCACATTCTTAAAAAAAAATCCAAAGAATGAAAGAAATGCTATGCCTTTGTAATTAAATTATGTTCAATTTCTTTAACCAGGAAAGTCCCATTTCAAGGCCTCTTATTGTACATATTTTATGTATGTAGGGGGAACTGCAGGACCCGGGAGAGAAACCTACGCTGGTACCGGGAGAACATGCAAACTCGACACAGAGTCAGAGTCCGCAACCTACGCAGACAGAGAACAGGCTTGTTCTGTCTGTCGAATTCCGGGACACTTGAAGCACAAACATATCATCGTCGGGACACCTCTTCACACACAGCTGCCCCGTAAAACTTTCTGCATCGTTTTACTACAGTTTCGACGTCCTGATTTAAAAAACCCTTGTCATGCCGTCAGTGGTTAAATATGTGCTGCCCCTCCCCTCTCCTCTCGCTCCAGTCCGCTACATTTCCATCTGTCCCGCCGAAAATAGCGCGCCCATCTACTCGCATGATGTCCCCCCTGGCTCCCCCCCTCCCTGTGTTAGCTTCACAGGACAAGCGGCTCCTCTGATACAGACGGGGAGTTTGCGGGCTTGAGATGTGCTTTCAGGAGCAGTCGGCCTGTTGGATAATTCATGTTCCGCCGGGTCCCCGTGGCCAGCTGATGCTGAGGGGGAGACGGAGGGGCTCGCAGCTGACTGAGAGGGACTTTCTGAGGGGAACGGGGCGCTTTACACCAAACTCTCTCCGCTCCAGAGACGACGGGAAGCGCTGCTGTGCCTAAGGCTTTACAGTGTAACCAAAAGGCGGTGCAGTTCTGGCGTCGTTGACTAGTGTGCAACGAGTAATTGGTTTGAAATGTTGCTGGCTGTAAATTATCTATAGCTAAAATTTCAACCATCCATCCATTTTCTTCCGCTTTATCCGGGGCCGGGTCGCGGGGGCGGCAGTCTCAGCAGAGATGCCCAGACTTCCCGATCCACGCACACCTCCTCTAGCTGTTCTGGGGGGACCCCGAGGCGACACCAGGCCAGCTCAGAGACATAGTCCCACCAGCGTGTCCTGGGCCTTCCACGAGGCCTCCTCCCAGTGGGACATGCCTGGACCACCTCCCGAGGGAGGCGACCAGGAGGCATCCGAAACAGATGCCCTAGCCACCTCAGCTGGCTCCTTTCGACGTGGAGGAGCAGCGACTCGAGTCCGAGCTCCTCCCGGGTAACTGAGCTCCTCACCCGATCTCGGAGGGTGCGCCCAGCCACTCTGCGAAGGGAACTCATTTTGTCCGCTTGTATTCGCGATCTTGTCCTTTCGGTCATTACCCAAATCTCATGACCATAGGTGAGGGTGGGAACGTAGATCGATCGGTAAATCGAGAGCTTTGCCTCAGACTCAGCTCCCTCTTCACCACAACGGTCCGATACAGCGACCGCATCACTGCTGACGCCGCACCGGTCCGTCTATCGATCTCACGCTCCATCCGTCCCTCACTCGTGAACACGACCCCGAGATACTTGAACTCCTCCACTTGGGGCAAGGACTCCCCACCGACCTGAAGCGGGGAAACCACCTTTTCCCGGTGGAGAACCATGGCCTCAGATTTGGAGGTGCTGATCCTCATCCCGGCCGCTTCACACTCGGCTGCAAACCGCCCCAGTGCGCGCTGGAGGTCCTGATTTGATGAAGCCAATAGAACAACATCGTCTGCAAACAGCAGAGATGAGATTCTGAGGTTCCCAAACCGGACACTCTCCGGCCCCTGGCTGAGCCTAGAAATTCTGTCCATATAGGTAATGAACAGAACCGGTGACAAAGGACAGCCCTGGCGGAGACCAACACGCACCGGGAACAGGTCTGACTTACTGCCGGCAATGCGAACCAAGCTCCTGCTACGGTCATACAGGGAACGGACAGCCCTTAGTAGAGGGCCCCGGACCCCATACTCCCGGAGCACCCCCCACAGGGCACCACGAGGGACACGGTCGAACGCTTTCTCCAGATCCACAAAGCACACGCTTGACATTTTATAACTTAAAATAATCGTGTATGGAAAATAAAAGAAAGAAAAACAGAAAATACAAGGTTTCAAATTTCCTGCGCAGAATGGCTCAGAATCGTGTTCATTTTATGGACTGTTCCTGGTAATGTCCTTTCTGGAAGGTTTTTGCCGAAGCTTGTGTGAATGAAGCATAGCATTACTATTACTATTACTACGTTATAACATAAGGACAATCCTCAACAGGATTAGACAACGCAACAAATTCCAAACTCCTTCCTTGAACAGACCTGCACTTTATGAGGGAGGCATTATCAATCAGTCGCAAATGCCGATCATACCGACGCCACAGAAGAGGCCAACATGTACAGAGGACAGACTTCTCCACATCTGGAACGAATGAAGGATACTTTACAGACAATGGTGGGATTGCTCCAGAAATAGTTTAGCAGGCACAATATAAATGTCATGTTATTCGCCATTAATCTCAAACATTCATCTTCATGGAGCGTTACATCTGAGGCCCAGTTGGACTCGCTTCTACACAAGCAGGTCTGGAATGGGACTGTTTCATGTTGCACAATAAATAATGATCTTTTAACTTTTTACACAGTCCAGTATTAGGCATCGTTACTGCTCACAGAAAGGCCCCGCGCCGGCTCAGGGATCGATCCCGGGACCTTCTAGCTGTGAAGTATAAGCACTAACATCTGCACCACTGTTACGATGAAAGAAAAAAAACAAGCTGGGGCAAAAGCTGAACAATGCGTGGCCATTGTTAGCTTCTATCGGTGAAAACCTTCACGTACACAAGGTGGGCCCAAATTATTTTCTTTTACAGACAAAAATCTCCACCAAGAAGAAAAGAAAATTATCTTTTCTTGAAAACAAAAATAAATAAATAAATGTAAGGACCAAAATCTAAAACAGGACCTTTTAATCAAAATCTGGAATTGATATGTCTACCAATCACAATCACTCTTTCATTTGCCTCTCAACCAAAAAAATAAATAAAACCTCCGAAGAAATTAATGCACTAGCTCACTCTGGATTTTTGTCAACCTATAGTTATGAGCCACAATTCACCACGCCATCACCACCGCAGCAGCAGAACCATTAAAGGGATATTTCAGGATTCTTGACATAGGGCCTCATTTCCTAGTTATCCAGAGTGTTGTTGATTTCTGGAGATTTAAAACATTTTTTTTATTCATGCAGTCCTTGTATTTGAAGAGTTTAGTGGTGATAGGCTAGTGCTAGGCTAGCGCATGTCTATGGTAACTAGTAGCCTGCATTAAAAACCTCTTCAAAACCATCGGGTATTCCTCCTAACGTTACCGTATCTGATTTGTAGAAAGCTCCTTTGTGAATTCCACGTGTAGATCCGGTAACCGAGCAGATCACTCCGCCGCTGCGTAGCTTACAACCAGGAAGCTGCTCAGCTAGAAGTTATTTTAAATGCAAACATTTTTATATTTCAAAAATCATCCAGTCAACACAGACATTTATATCGGTAGTCTGGTGTTATAAGTGATTTGCCTCAGGTGCACTGTGGAGCGGGTCAGCACTGTTTTTAATGCAGGCTACTAGTTACCATAGACATGCACTAGCCTAGCACCACTAAACTCTTCAAATATAAGGACTGCATGAAATCAACAACACTCTGGGTAACTAGGAAATGAGGCCCTATGTCAAACATCCTGAAATATCCCTTTAAGCACCAAAGCTGCCTACATTTTTATCTGGCACAGAGGGCGATTCCAATCTGCTGAATCCGATGCCTCGGCACCACCTCGGAAACCACGGGCCTTTTGCACGTTTGCTGTGTCACAGGCAAGTCTCTGACAGCTGACAGACAGGTGCTGTAAACTTTGTTGGGGGGGGGGGGGGGGGGGGGGAGAAAAAGCCCTTTGACTCTCTCCAATCGATCCGTGTGAGGCAAGAGAACACAATCGAACCCGCGCTCAAATTCAAAATACAGGGTTGAATACATAATTTGACTTACCGAGTTGGATGGCATGCCCAGGTTGGTCTCGATGTACGTCTCCGTTTTGGGTTCCACGGCCTGCTCTGCCTCCAGGATCTTCTCCACGGGCATGTCCTCGTTGACGCAGCCGCCGGACTCCGCCTCGCTCTCGCTCCTCTCCTTCGCTCTCTGGCGCTCCTCCTGGACAGCTGCATGTAACAACACTGATTCCGGTCACTACTGCTGTTTGACATTTTGCACAAAGTTAACATGTTTTGTTTCGTTATATAATCTACAGGTACAACTCGACGTTTTTTTTTTTCTGTGGTGGGGGTTTTTGGTCAGTTTTTGTAGTTAGACAATTGTGTTGTTGTGGAGGGGACATAACAAAAACACATGGGGTGTTGCTTCTGATTGGGAGGTCTACTGTAACCCAATCACCTTTCTAGACCACTAAGATTGACCTACGGATAAAAAAGATAATCAACCTAAAAAACACTTCGATATGCAAAAAAGGGTAGGGCTAAAAACGCCGGGTTAACCTCTTAACCCCCGCCTTAACCAAGTGCATTTTCTCCAGTTCAGGTTTACCCAAATCTTAAAGGTCACCGCCTATAGGCCAGAGTAACGTCTCATTTGAAAGCTAAGACCTACAAAACTCATCTCAACTGATCTTTATCCTCGTGTTGTCGTCACTTTTCCAAATGTTTTGCCACGTTTCATCTCTTTGTCACTTCTCTGTTGCTCTTTTGTGGCTTTTCGTTGCATTTTCGTCGCTATTTTGACACTTTTTTCAAGAAGCTTTTCTACCTGCTATATTTATTGGTTCATTTGGTTGCATGTTAATGAACATTCATTGGGTCTCGCGCATGTAAACAGGCCACGCCAGATTGTAGCCTTTGGCCAATTCCCATCCGTCGACCCCCATGCGCACTCTCAAACACACTCTCACTCATCCTGGCCCATTGTACATGTTTTTAGTGGTAGGGGAAACCGGAGTACCCAGAGGATGCAGACACGGGGAGAACATGCAAACTCCACCGGATTAGATTTGAGTAAAAATCTTGATTCGGGTGGAGGTCAAGAGGTGAAGAAAAAGAAATGCATTAGTGAAAAACCATAGACATGTTAATATAGACCTCTATTCGTCACTCCTCCCCATTTACATGATCAACCCCGAGTCCAGAGAGAATCCTCGATGGCAGCTCAGTCTCCTCCTAAAGAGCATGTTGGTAAAAAAGCCAAACAAGCCTCCACAGTTCTCCAGGCAGGTAATCAAAGGCCAAAGCTTAAAGGTACATTATGCAACTTTTTATGCGCAAAAAAAAGAGTGGATATCTGTGCGTATTCGACCCTGTAGTGACCCAGCGGCTGTACGAGTGGTCCGCGTGGCGCCTTTACTTCCCACCACAGTGGTCTCTAGGACGGTCCACGACCCCTCTCACCAGAAAACCTACAAAACAATGGATCCTGGAGCGTTGTAGAGGCCCCCGTGATCGAGAGGCATGCTTACCACTCGGCCGTTGGGTCACTACAAGGTCATATGCGCACAAATATAATCTTTTTTTTTTATTTTGTATTATTTTTTTGCATAAAAAGTTGCGTAATGCCCCTGTAAAATGTCAAACTCCCGGGCTGAATCGAGGCCTCAGCACGTCAGTCCTACTCCCTTGCATTATACTGTTAATCTCCATTCCCAAACAGGGCTCATCTTTTTTTTCACTTTGCATATGCTTAAAATGTGCAGCTTCACAGTGCAGCGGTACATAACACTGTGCTCGGAAAACTTGCCGTTTTACAACTTTCTCGGGCAAAGTCACTGCTTCCTTTCGCATTGCACAAACCGCCAGACGAACACGTGTACCTGTTTATCCTTTGTTCACACCAAACCGCTGTGTTGACACTGCCGGCTCGCATGAATATTTCAAGTGTCTGCAAAAAAGGGAGGTGTTGCCGCGTAGCCGCTGAATATGCATGAACAAGTTCAACCCCGCGCGCTTTACGGAAGGGCATAACGCATCAGCGGTGGCTTGAACTGTGTAAATGGCGGCGAACATTCGGGGGACTCTTTGACCTGTTTTATGCATGAGACGGAAGCAGAGAATCTCACGGAAAAACTGCAGACTTCTTGTTTTGTGTGTGTTTTCTGCCGTTTCTGAGCACGCATGCAGCAATGGCGAACAATAGAAACAACCTTGCATTTCTCCATCTGCCTGTCCTTGACTTGTTTTGTGCCAGGCCTACCTTAACATCTCCAACAGTGACCTTTCAAACTGAGCCATTCGTACAAACACTTCCATCCTCCTACTATTTAAAGTCATACATCGTGACTTATTTGGCAAAAGCATTTAACCTATACATTAGTCTCTCCACCCAGCTCAACCCCGAGGTAGAGGACAACACCTCAGCCGAGGATTAGTCAGAGTCCGTATGAAGGGGTTCTCAGACTCCCTCCAGTCGCTGCGTCAATTTAAACTTCTCAGTAGAAGTTTTCTTTTTTGTAGCGCCATCACCGCTCTGGTGTTTCTGACTTAAATGCCTGTGCTTCAATAACTCTATTGTATGAATATGTCTGTTAAAGAAAAAAAAAAAACAGGCCGTTTTCTCCCTGCACTCTGATTGGCCGGGCTGGCAGACACAGGAAATGGCTTGTGTGCCGAGCAGACAGTGAGGCTGGCTGTGGCTGTAAACCGCACCTCTCCACCCCTCTTTTCAACTTCTAGAAATCCAGCAAAGCCCTATAATTTACCACATTCAATTCCCCTGCAAAAACCTCTGCATTACCTTTTACTTCTCTTTATGCACCCACATGAAAATGTATGGTAAGATTAATATTATCTTGCACAGTTTTGTGCACAGCCAAGCCATATCCAACCAATGCCTATTACGCCATAGCATGACTTATTTTAATTGTGAATAGCAAATGTATGGCAAAGATCGATATTGTATTACACTATATGCATGTGGAAACCTTGCTTTTTAAACACACACTTGTTGTACTCGTATCCATTTACACATACTTTTGAATAAGCCATCGTGTCAACCTTACTCTTGGGCACTATGTTTGTATGTGCATAGGCTAGCTATATCCAACAAACACCCTCTTTTCTGTTTAGACATCCAGCCTAATGAAAAGTCATAACAAGACATGTAATTGTAGCCCTCATATCCTGTAAATGCACCTAGTGCTGTGCCATGTGTTTATGCATAGACCTACATTAAAGCCTTCTCCATCACACACTTGCACTATATTTTCTCTTTCTATCTTTAGCTTATTGACAATCTATGACAAGACACTAGCCCAAACGGTACACTGTAGTGTACACATGCAAGCTGTATCAAAGTATTTTCTCATTCCTGGTTACATTCCAAATATAAAGTTCAGTTTATGCCTAAATATTACAGGTCATCCATATATACTATACAGAACCGTTAACCGAGCCAAGTCTTCCTAATATTTTAGCCACGGTCTCCTAAATCTCTTCTCTAATGCAGCTAACAAGAACTATTCGGCCTCCACGGCCCGCCCATGTCCCCCCGCTCGCCACGACCTGAATCTAGCAACTGCCCAAACCACTCTGATTACATATTAAGGTGTAGTGTCTTTAACTTATTCATTTATGACTAAATAGTACAAACCAAACGTACAGACACCTATTTGTATTTACTGGCTTACCGTATCCAACGTACTCTTGAACAAAACGGGGCTGGTTGTCTCGATGCATAATCATTTGATGCCATTATTGAACACCACGTTAAAGAACGTACCACACCGAACGTACATACTTCTTGCTATTGCTAAGAGAACCGTCCCATACCATACCATCGAGTTTTTATCTTTTGTCGCTCTACACACGCCGTTAGGACGGAGCTTCCCGGGCTAGCCCACAGTTAGCTTTGTGATTCCATTAGTGTGTATTGGGTCTCCGGGTCAGAGCAGGGAAAGTTGCAAAGGGTGGTTTTCCAGACCGCCTGTGCTCTGCCCAATCCCGTCAGACCTTGGAAGCTAAGCAGGGAAGGGCCTGGTCGGTACTGGGATGGGAGACCGTGGGGAACACCAGGAAGCCTAGCGAATGTAGTGAGTGAGTGAGCGGTTGGTGGTGGTCAGAGGAGCCGGTGGCGCAGACTGGTTGCCTCGCTTCCGTCAGTCTACCCCAGGGCAGCTGTGGCTACAATAGTGACTTACCACCACCGAGTATGGAGTGAATGAATAACGCAATATAAAGCGCCTTTGAGTGTCCAGAAAAGCTCTACATAAAACCGATGCATTATTATTATTATTTTCTTTTCCCGTTAGCCTGTTAGCTGCTTCTTCGTGGTTCCATTAGTGTGTATTGGTGACTCCGACCCGGAAGCAGGAAAGTTGCAATTGTGGTTTTCTGGCCAGAGACACCAGGGGGAGATGAAAGACCCCCCAATCATCCCATTAACACTTGTATAATCCCCAGAGGGGCTACGGAAAGGATTTATTAAGGTAAACAAGTCACTTAGTTCTGCTTTAATCTCCTGTATAACATATGTATGCGTACACCCTTACCGGTCTCTGCCCAGAAAATACCTCACACTTTTCGTGCCCCGATCCCACTACTTTCTGATGCCTGCTATCTTTTTTCGAGGGTTGAAAGCCCGAGAGCTTGTCGTCTCCTCTGAAGCCCCAAATACGGCAATCGTCTGTTCTATTTCGCTCCATTTGCAGATTGTGGTCCTAGGTAGTGGATGGTTGCAATCTTTTATCTTCACTACTTTCTTTATACGTTCAGCCTATACGTTTTATGTCGGCCTGCGTGCGAGTTCTTCCAATCTACCTCCTCCCGTCTACTCCAAATCTGGGATCTTTACGACATAGCCCACGATATTCCGTAGAAGGGAAGTTCAGGACGTTTGCTTTTCTCCGGGTCCCCCAATTTCAAATCTGTTAGCGTCCCCTCCCCTTTCTCTTTTGTACGTTCAGCCTAATGAAAATTTACGGCGAGACAGGGAATGCTAGCCTTCTATTAAACCGCGTCACGTACATGCTAGCTGCATCCATCACACGCGGTCAGTGTAGTGTTTCCTTACTCCTGGATGCTATTCCGATTCAGAGAGGCCGTGCGTGCGTTTTAGAGGGGTGCGCGGGACGGGTGAAAGGAAGGCGCTAGCACGGTTTGTGGGGTGGGGGTGGGGGGGGGGGGTTTCTGTCTGGTGGCTCAGGTCAGCCCAAGGGTAGAATACTTGTGTCGGAGTCAGCGAGAGGTGAGCGGGGCTGAAATCATGTTAGCTTACCCCTCCGCCCCTCTCCTATACCTCCTTTGCCTCGCCTTCTTTCCTTACCGGGGCGGGAGAGGGAGCATAGATTCATTTAATCCTGTTTTTTTTTATTCTGCGGTTTTGCTCAGCGTTTTGGACTCTACTTTCTGGAGGCCGCGGGGGCTGTAGGCAAAGCAGGAGAAAGGGGAGAAAGAGAGCGAGAGAGAGAGAGAAGGGGGAGCTTAGCCAGACAGTAAATGATAATATCCTTGAAAGGAGTAAAGTAGTGCACAATGGTGTAAATAAAAGCACAGGAGAGGAGGGGGCGGGCGGGCGGGCGGGGGGGGGGGGGGGGGGGGGGGGGCACGTGGAGGTCAGCGGCGATTGGGAGATGTAAGAAGAGGAGGGAGATTAAGTTCTTGTGGGGTTTGTTGCGCCGTAAACAATTGGTTTTGCACCTGGCTGCCATCTTGTTTCAAAACATTTACATTTAAAGAGACATGGTTTTATCTTCATGTGCATGATAATATTTTTAAATCATTATTTTAAAGCTGTTTATCAAATATCTTGACCTGACTGTTACTTCATTACCTCAAAAGACCCAAACATTTAAGGATGATCTTATCTTTTATTCAATGTTAACGGATTGATCCAGGTTTGAACGTATGGCTTTATTTTGTTGAAATATTAAAAACATCTTTTTATTTTATTTTTTGGGATGTTTGATGTCCAGTATTGTTCAGCCAGTTATTTGTAAGAAAACTAAAATTATATTATATACAAGCCAATTAAAGAAAATAGAAGACAGTCTAATGGTATATTGCACTGAGGATGGTCACGACAACTGGGTAGTATCTGATCTGAAAGAAATATATTAAAGGTCGCATTTTGTTACTTGCTTTGTACTAGACGTACATGAAACGAGACCGTTGCTGTAGTTGTGCTTCGCTTCTGTTAACCATAAGAACAGTTCCAACAGTGGTTTGTAAGTTGGGCTGTGTTAAAATAGCCGCTTTGAAATGCAACACGTTCTCTTTTGTCAATGAGACAAATCACAATACGATGCTGCTAATTGATCATGAAGTTATTTCATAAAATGAAATGTCTGATCTGATAACGCCTAGAGGCCAAAATATCCCTGAAGAACAAAAGAAAAAAGAAAGAATTATAGAAGTAATAATAGTATAGTAGTAATTATAGTAGTCCTGTTTTAACCTCCTACCCCCCGCCTGAACCGAGCACCTTTAGATTTGGGTAATGCCAAACTGGAGGAAATGTGTCCGGTTACAGTGGGGGTGTTGGGGTTTTAAACTCACAGAAGAAGATCTTTATTTATATAGCGCAGACATGGTCACAAAGCGCTTTACATGAGAGCATTTTACATTCACTCCACACTCGGTGATGGTAAACTACGTTAGTAGCTTCAGTTTCCCCTGGGGGAGACTGACAGAAGCGCGTCGCGACTACACAACGGTCCCTCTGACCACCACCATACATTCACACACACCATTCATCCTGGCCTATTGTACATGTTTTTTTCGTGGTAGGGGAAACCGGAGTACCCGGAGGAAACCTACGCAGACACGGGGAGAACATGCAAACTCCACACAGAAAGGCCCTGTCCAGGTGGGAATTGAACCCGGGACCTTCTAGCTGTGAAGCGAGAGCACTAACCGCTGCGCTACCGTGCCGCACAGACACAGCATTTGCTTATTTTGTGAATACTTTCCCTTCATGGTTTACCTACACATGTTCCATATGCGGCTGCTGTTGCCTTAATGGCCAAAGGCTGAGACTGATTCATTCGATGTGTGAAAAGGTGCTTAACAGCCAGCCAAGGGCACGCTAATGTTTTTTACACCCGCAAGTGTGAGAAATCTCACCTCATGACCTCTTTTATTGCAATATTCCGCTCGCAAATCTTGGCTTGAAGACACCTCACAATAATCACAATAATCTCTCAGTCTGACTTTCCACTGACTAAACAAAGAATTTTGAACAAATCTCTTATGAACTCTGCAGGCCAGAATTAGGATATATAGTACATTAAAATTACACTGCATTCTTATTTTGATCAGGTTCAAGCGCTGGGACACGCGGGCGGTGGTTCCCCCAACCTGGAGGATACCGTACTGTATTTTCTGGACTATGAGTTGCTCTAGAGTATAAGACCCACTCGTCAAAAATTGCCAAATGAAGAAAAAACAACAACAGTCTGAAATGGCGTACGGTATGCTAACGTAACACATTGATGGTTAGCTACATGAAGCATCAACAACGAACTAAACAGGCGTCTGGTCTGTTAACGTCACATAAACAGTTCAGATAACTATAGCATAAAGAACAGACCAAACTCTCCATCTCACTCCAAATCACTAAATCCATTGAAATATTCATGCACGGAGGCGTAACTGCACCGTTGACAAGCCTCTCCCGGCAGCACGTTCTCCAAGCTCTCATTTGCGAACTCGTTCCTCTAGCTGTGGCCATCGTGATTAGCTCTGTTTGTTTTCTTCCAAAGTAGGAATCACCTAAGCTTCTCACTCACTCCAAACTTTCTTTCTGCTGCTCGATTAGCCTGCAGTGATCCTCTAGCGGCATGTGAAAGTATATATTTGAATAATAAAATTAAAATTAAAATCACATATTAGTCGCTCCGGTCCCCCTGCCATTAGAGCATTGGCTCTCAACTAGCTTCAGGACCCACCCTCACCGTGTCCTGTCAAACCAAGTCACAAATAAAACATATGAGTGAATGTCTCCATTGCCAGGTCACTAAAGCCTATCAAATCTTCATTTCAGAACTAATTCTGTCTACAAAACATTGGACGCCACTGACAAAATAAAGGGGTGCGTAGGACAGGGATAATTCCAACAAAAGGAGGGGGTATAATTTTTCTGATGCCCATTGCTATTGTCAGCGGCAGCAGGAGTCGGGCTAAGCCTGACTCGAGGGTCAGTATTAAAGGAACAGGCCACCGTTTTTCCATACTGAGATATGTTCTTACCTGAGCTTAGACGAGTTGATGCGTACCTGTCTGGTCTTTGTGCGTGCGCTTAGTCACGCAAAACGACCAAAGATGTTGTTCGCATTTGGCCTCTCCCAGTATATTCCTATGGCTCCAAACGGGGGTGAAGTTGTGGAAGCGACCACGCTCTTCCACGGGCACAAAGACCAGACAGGTGCGTATCAACTCGTCTAAGGTAAGAACATATGTCAGTATGGAAAAACGCTGGCCTGTTCCTTTAAAGTCGTTCCCTCGATTTGATCAATGAGCTGAAGTTGAGCCGTTGTCGCTCCACTCGCTCTGAACAGAAATCAACGGTTATTATCGTGCACTTTTGATCGAGACGTGTGCGTGGCGGAATCCAAAGAACAAGAACAGAGTCCTCCAGTGGCAAGCCAAAGTCTGGACGAGGAAAACAGGCTAAATTAACTTTGTTGTGTTCGTATAACACTTGGGAGAGTGAAAACGTATTTAACTTTTTTTTTTCTGTGCTGCTACAGAAAGTGTTGAACTTTAGAATGTGTTTTCATGTGAAAAAAAACTATTTTAAAGACTTGCTAGAAAGCTCCATCCCACTGAGAGAGAGCGAGAGAAAGATGATGAGGCTAAACAACTTCCTTATTGATCAGTGCATTCTGAAGAAAGAGGTTATCATCAGTGATAACAATTGGGCATCATATTCGACTAACTTCCCCCTTTAACAACAAACACCTTTACATTTTGCCCCATCCTCATTTCAGTTTATAAAATAGACTCTTTACAATAGTATAACTATATTTGAAAGCAGCCATTTGTCTTGCATGTTGTCCAAACAAGCTGAAAGCAGAGATGTCTTCTTCCCCTCGCTCCAGCGCCTAAGGCTGGGGTTGTTTTGGACCTGCTGGAATAGTGAACATTCCTCTGTCTGTATGTTATGGACAGTAGCCAGTTTTCATAAACGTGTTTCAAAGCGTTCCACCAGCGAATAAGGCGTTCCCCCCCCTTCTATGACAATATAGGGATAGGCGCAATGGTGCACGCATACCATTTTCAATAGGTGGTTGCTGTTCATAGAAATCCACCAAGGCAGTGACGCCCATAGATTAATATTAGCCTAAAATAAATAAGACGACAAACAAAAGACCTGTGAAACAACTCCGTGAGCAGCCAGGTCGCAAGATATTTTCATGCAGGACGGCAGGGGAAGTGATGTCTCTGATTGGGTCAATTCACTATCTTTAAAGCAGTACTAAGTAACTTGTTTACCATAATACATTCTTTTCGTTGTCCCTCTGGGGGTAATACAAGTGTTGATGGGATGATTGGGGGTCTTTCATCTCCCCCTGGTGTCTCTGGCCAGAAAACCACAATTGCAACTTTCCTGCTTCCGGGTCGGAGTCACCAATACACACTAATGGAATCACGAAGAAGCAGCTAACAGGCTAACGGGAAAAGCTAACTGCGGGCTAGCGCCACTTAAACAATATTTACTCTGTCCCTTTGTCTATTCCGTCAGCGTAGTATTTACTCTCACGGACAATTAATGAGTAAAAAACCGCAACATGCTACGACACCTGCAGTGGCGCTTATGGCCTCTAAGGGCATGAGTTACTTAGTACTGCTTTAAGGTTAGCGCCAGGTTTACGGCTAGTTTGGATTTGTTTAGCCTGACTAGCCTGTCAATCGGAGGCCGTGTTGCCAACACTTCCCTAACCGATCAAAGGCATCACATGCCCTGTCTCTCCTGCATGATAAAAGAATAGCTGCTGGGTCACTCGTGGTCACCAAGAATGGAGTGAATGAATAATGCGCAAACATTGTAAAGCGACTTGGAGCGTCGGGAAAAGTGCTATATAAGACATTATCAAGAATATTACATCCATATTAGGGAGTCTAAACACTTGTATGTGAACGACTCCAGTGTTGGCTTTTTACCTTTGGACATGACCTTCGGCAAGAACGAAGACAGAATTCAAAAGTTTAACACCATTAGACTTGGGTTTACATTTAAAGCAGTACAAAATATCTCTTGCCCCTAGAGGCCATAAGCACAACTGCAGGTGTCGTAGCAAGTTACTATTTTTTTACTTATTAAATGTCTTGGAGAGTAAATACTACGCTGACAGAAAAGGCGAAGGGAGAAAGGGATGTTGTACATCCAGTTATACAATGGAAATACTTTTTATCACTCATACTTGGCTGTAAATACTGTTTAAAGTGGCGCTAGCCCGCAGTTAGCTTTGCCCGTTAGCCTGTTAGCTTCTTCTTTGTGATTCTATTAGTGTGTATTGGTTGCTCCGCCAGAGACACCAGGGGGAGTTGAAATGAATACAACACTTGTATTACCCCCAGAGGGACTACGAAAAGGATTTATTAAGGTAAACACGTTACTTAGTACTGCTTTAAGAGATGTTTATATATATATATATATATATATATATATATGTATATATATATATATATATATATATGTGTGTGTGTGTGTGTGTGTATATATATATATATATATATATATATATATATATATATATATATGTATATATGTGTGTGTGTATATATACACATGTAGGATTTAGATGTAAACAGAAAAGGAAAAGTGTGACTATACTGTACACCAAAAATCTATGGACTTCTCTCTCTTTATGTCATTTATGTTTTAGTTGGAACATAAAAAGCTTTATAATTGTTTTCATAAAATTGCCACTCCACTGCTGTAAAACCTCACATCCAAGGTCTATCCTGCACAGTTGGACTTCTCGCTCTCTCTCTTTTAGTCAGAACATGAAAAGGTCAAACTTCTTTCATTTCTTCATACAATTGCCGCGTCCCTGGTGAAAGACTATGATTACAGACCATCAAACACATACAAATGTTTGGGCACAGTCTATAGAACTGTCCGGCAGCAAAAAACTCTTTGCTATTTCTCACTCTCAATATGATAATGCGTAAAAAAACAGAAATCGACCAAGGGTTCACAGCACAGAATGGTTTCTTTGCACGGATCACGTTTATTGTTAATCCTGTACAAATATATGCACTGCTTTGAAACATAAAACATGATTATCTGCCATGAAAACTTTGCACTTTTTCGTTTTGGTAAATCAGTGAAACACTCACCCGTGTTTGACAGTAGCCGGCCTGTCCCTCTCCCTGCTCTGTAATTGGAGGAATGCCGTCCACATTTCCACCGCACGCAATTACGAACCATAATCTAATTTGGGCACTTTTGATTAAATTTCCAAACGCAACTCGGGCAAAGTAAACACACAAAACAAGAGTGAGTTGTCCGCGCAGACTCTCTCCCTTCCTGTATAGTAGTCATCTTTACCATTGATATATGTGTCAGAATGTAATGGGCACAATGCATTTTAATCTTCCTTGGCTTCTTCTTTTAATTCGATTAAATACATATCATAACTGTACGATATGCAAATTATCTTAATTTCTCTTTTTTGTGACACAGCTTGATTTAACTGTAAGAACTATTTATAATGAGCCTGAAGTAGATTTGGCTCAATGCACGACACGGCCACGTTTTGTCCCACTTCCCTGAACTGACTCATTTGATTTCTTTGTATATATATATATATATATACATCCCCTCCTGGAACCGCCTCCTTAACGTGGTGGAGGGGTTTGAGCCTGAATGATCCTGGGAGCTCTGTTGTCGGGAGCTTCATGCCCCTGGTAGGGTCTCCCATGGCAAACAGGTCCTAGGTGACGGGTCAGACAAAGAGCAGTTCAGAAGCCCCTTATGAGAGACCAACAGGCCCGGTTAGAACCATGAGGCCGTCCTTCTGTGGACCCAACGCCTGCAGGAGGAGCCATAGGGGCTGGTGCAATGTGATTTGGGCAGCTCCAACAGCCCCCACGACCCGGCAACGGACAAGTGGAAGAAAATGGATGGATGGATGGATATATATACATTGCAACACAGACATCTCCACCACAGGATCTTTTAAACATGTTTATTTAGTGACCCCAGGAATCTACTGGGAGAAGTGTAACTCAACGAGCTATTGGTGTCTGTGTACATTGGTGTATGAATGGATGAATGGATCCCTGCTGTAAAGCGCTTTGAGTGCCTAATGTAGGTGGAAAAGCGCTATATAAGTTGAGACCATTTACCATTGAAACACTGTAACTGTCTTGCTAACCCTTTTGAATAATTGAACTACCGCTCATCTCACTGGGATTCACAGTCCGGTTTAAAGGCGGCCGCTGATGCATCACTAGCAGTAAAGTACAGTATCGTTCCTGGGTGCGATCCTCTCTCCTCGCGATTCTCACTCAGTGTCAAGGAAAGAGGCAGCGCTCCAGTCGCTGCAGTGCAGCTGCAGCCCCCATCCCAGGTCTCATAAAGCAGGGAGAGACTGTCAGCAAAGCGTTGTTGAAGCTACACAGAGCTCCTCAGTGCTGTGCGCTCGCTGGGATCGCCTCTCCTCCTCTGGTTCTGGAAATAGTGTAGCCGTGTCGTGCAACAAGACGATTGACAAGAAATGTGACTTTGAAATCTTAGATATTCTCATTGTTCCATAAGGCTGCATCACATTTGTACATTTCAAATTGATCTCGCCTTAAATAAGGTTTTATTATGATTTTGGATATCTTGTTTAAGTTTTGAATAAGACGTTCTAATTCTGTAACAAAAAAAAATTTCCCTTGTTTTTTTGGGGTTCAAAACTCAATAAATCAGGTTAGGAATTACATATTAAAAGAAAAACCTTCAAAATATTGGGAAACTGGAAAGTGGAGGAGTTCAATTATCTCGGGGGTCTTGTTCACAGCAGACGGTCGGTAAATGGTCTCAACTTCTATAGCGCTTTTCTACCTTCATTAGGCACTCAAAGCGCTTTTACAGCATGGATCCACTCACCCATTCATACTCTCATTCATACACCAGTGTACGCAGACACTGGAGGCAAGGAGGGTGAAGTGTCTTGCCCAAGGACACAACGACAATGTGCACCTTCAGGAGGCGGGATTCGAACCCCCGACCTTGCGATCATGAGACGACCCGCTCTACCGATGCGGTCGCTGTGTCGGAGTGTCGTGGTAAAGGAGCCAGGTCTGGTTTACCGGTCGATCTACGGTCCCACCCTCACCCATGGTCATGAGATCTGGGTAATGACCGAAAAGACAAGATCATGGATACAAGCGGCCGAAATGAGTTTCCTTCGCGGAGTGGCTGGGTGCGCCCCTAGAGATGGGGGAGGAGCTCAGTCGCCCGGGATGAGCTCGGAGTTTTTTTGTCTTTTTTAATTTAACGTTAAAAGCCATATGAGAGAGAAAACTAGCTAAATCTCAACATTAACCACTGCATGAGAAATCAATGTTTTCAGTCGCTTGCCTAAAAGACTAAATTGGATGCTTTAGTGTTATATTTATTCACCTGAAACTTTCTTCATTTGATCCAACCTCAATTCTGTTCATAATTTCCCATACCCTCGATAGCAGTTTTAGCTTTGAGTGTCTCATTTGTACTTGTTGTACATTAGAATGAACAGTCGGAAAGAAATGGGGAGAACTAAGCTCCTTCCCAATCACACAGCTTTCCCAGACGGTGAAATGAAGCGCACCTCGGGCATGTGCGACTGAATGCAACTTCCTCAAAAAAATAAAAAATACTGCCACGGGTGAAATTCCGTGAGAATACAGTATGGCCTGTAGCGGCATCATTATGATGCAGCGCGAGGAGATCCCGGGGTATAATGAGACGCAGAAGGAAGGGGGATTTTTTTTGGATACGCAGCAAAAAGTATAGGATTCAGTATTACAATGTATGAATTGGTTTTGGATTGGTCAGAATCCAATTGACAGGGCAGCGTTTGTCCTTTTTTAAGTCTGAATGAAAAGGTAGAGAGGAATAGACTGGGGTGAGTCCATTTAGTGCAATAATGAATAAAAGATAATCTGGTCAACCCTGTCAAACAGCGAATGCAATGAGCTCCAAACAAATGGTCTAAGGAGGAGGTTAGTATAGACTGAATGTATTGGTTAAGAGTGCTGTGTCCTGTACGGTATGCGCTGTACCTTCTCTCTTCATGCCCATGGCCAAACACTTCTGATAGCGGCAGTACTGGCAGCGGTTCCTCTGCCGCTTGTCGATCACACAGTCCTTGCTGTCCCGGCACGTGTACGTCAGGTCCTTCCTCACGGTCCGCTTGAAGAAGCCTTTGCAGCCTTCGCAGCTGTACACGCCATAGTGTTTACCTGCAAACGGAAATGAAACATTTGAGGGAAGGACATAAGACTTCGGGCATGCAAGCGACACAGTTTTGTTTCTGATTGAGGAGATTATTATCATTTTTAATCTTATATATGCAATAGGTCTAAACAGCCCATAGTTTAAAATTGCGGTGGGGGGCAATTGAAAATTCCATGGTAACTGATTAACCTTTTCAGATTTCTTCGATTTTTGGCATATCTCAGTCATTACTGGAAGACAATATTCAAAAACATGAGCGTGAATGGACTTTCAGACATAAGAAAAACACGGGGGGTTTGTGGATCCAATCACGATCAAATACTGATGAGGAAAAACATTTGTCCATTTTCGTTTTGGAGATTTCTCACAAAAACTGTATCTCTCCCGTAGAGTTGTATTGGCGCCTGCCCTCCATCTGACACGATGACATCATCACATTCTAAATCGTGAACGCAAACGTTTCTATGGAACGCAAACATCGCATTTATGTTTTACTGAGCTTTTCCTTATGTGTTTATTTTTCCACGGTGAACCAGTTGCAAAGGATTTGGTAGATAAACACTAGAGTGATAAATATTCTGGATATGAAGTTTACAAATCTGAATACTCATATCCCCGTATACAGTAGGGAAATAGTACCATGGATATTCAGGCTCAAGAGTTGTGCAGGGCTAACGACAACAATAGTAAGGACCTAAACTCTTTTTTCAGAATATATTTTGCCTGTCTCACCGGCCTGGAGACTAGTTGGAGACGAGAGCTGCCGCTAGTCAGGGAGATGTCTCCGAGACGTCCCCTGGAGATAATGCGAGTCTCTAGATAGTCGGTGAAAACAAACATGTGTGTTTCCGATTTCAGTGGAGACTCCTCCGCATGGTCTCCGAGAGGTCTGCATGGTCTCAAGCAGTTGTGTCATCAATACTATTTGTTGCAATGTCTCCAAGACCTGTTGGATAAAAAAGACATCTCAAAGAGTCGCATGGAGAGTCTCTTTGAGATCCCCTTGGTATCAGACGGGTCTCTGAGACAATTCAGGGACATCACACAGGGTGAGGACAACAAATAGTGTTTATTGCCACAAGATCAAGGCTGAAATCGAACCTGTTCCTTTTCACAGAGACTACCCGGAGGCTCGCCTTATTTCCAGGGGACGTCTCTAAGACATCTCCGTGACTAGCGGCGACCCTATTTTGTACATATATTAAAAATATATATAAATATAAAAGGGCTTCCTAGGAACATTAAGGATTCCAAGGTTGGTTGGTTTATTTGGTGGGGACAGTGCATGTTAATGAACAGGCCATTTCCATCCATCGTCCCACATGCGCACTCTCATACACCCTCATTCATCCTGGCCTATTGTACATGTTTTTAGTGGTAGGGGAAACCGGAGTACCCGGAGGAAATATACGCAGACACGGGGAGAACATGCAAACTCCACACACAAAGGCCCCGTCCAGGTGGGAATCAAACCTGGGACCTTTCTAGCTGTGAAGCACGAGCGCTAACCGATGTACTACCGTGCCGCTCAACTGTTTAACAATGTTTCCACAGTGTCCACACATTTCTCTGAAGTTTATACACAGAGTCAAGAACTGTCCAGCTCATCACTTGAGACTTTTAAGTAAAGCACAGTCAGAGCTTTGTCTTTATACTTTATTTCACACGATGGGATTGATTGAAGTCTGAGGCCATGGTTCTCCACCGGAAAAAGGTGGTTTCCCCGCTTCAGGTCGATGGGGAGTCCTTGCCTCAAGTGGAGGAGTTTGAGTATCTCGGGGTCATGTTCACGAGTGAGGGACGGATGGAGCGTGAGATCGATAGACGGATCGGTGCGGCGTCAGCAGTGATGCGGTCGCTGTATCGGACCGTTGTGGTGAAGAGGGAGCTGAGTCTGAGGCAAAGCTCTCGATTTACCGATCGATCTACGTTCCCACCCTCACCTATGGTCATGAGATTTGGGTAATGACCGAAAGGACAAGATCGCGAATACAAGCGGACAAAATTAGTTTCCTTCGCAGGGTGGCTGGGCGCACCCTCTGAGATCGGGTGAGGAGCTCAGTTACCCGGGAGGAGCTCGGACTTGAGCCGCTACTCCTCCACGTCGAAAGGAGCCAGCTGAGGTGGCTAGGGCATCTGTTCCGGATGCCTCCTGGTCGCCTCCCTCGGGAGGTGTTCCAGGCATGTCCCACTGGGAGGAGGCCTCGTGGAAGGCCCAGGACACGCTGGTGGGACTATGTCTCCGAGCTGGCCTGGTGTCGTCTCGGGGTCCCCCCAGAACAGCTGGAGGAGGTGTGCGTGGATCGGGAAGTCTGGGCATCTCTGCTGAGACTGCTGCCCCCGCGACCCGGACCCGGATAAAGCGGAAGAAAATGGATGGATGGATGGATGGATTGATTGCTCTTTAACGGGAGTTGATTCTTTGGGATCCATTCATTTAAAAGAGTTCTTTAAGATACTGGCTCTTTTTATATCGATTTTTATAAGAAGCCAGAAATCTCCTATTGTCTTAATCCGAATTTGCTCAGAGGTGCACATTTTGAGTAAAATTCCGGATGCTTACAGCAGGATTCATTCTAACCTTTGAACCAAGTCATTTATTGTGCATTAGATGTGATCCGATTCGACCCTTTCGACGAGCCATTTAAAAGAGCCGATTTGGTCACGGAGTTGGGCCGTGCTCAATGCATCAGCAGCACTGAGAAACCAGGATACTGCTTTTACAACACGCTGATAGGACGATGTGGACGAGCTCAATCCAAACATCACATTCTGCTCAATCAGGCCATATTCAAGGGTATTGTCTTTATAATGTCTCCCGTCCTGGTGCCGGTCTGTCCACAAGAGACTATGGGTTGGTTGTAACATAATGTGCCTTGGATGCCACATAAGCATCAAAATGCACTACATGTTCTCGCATATTAATTGCTTTTCCGGAGAACCTTGGATCAGTGAGCGATGAGCAGGGGGGAGGGATTTCATCATGAAATTTCATTATGAGTTTACGTAAATGAGACGAGACGGAAATGGAGCATGAGAACACACCCGGTAAACGTGACCCAGAGGCGTCAGCTCACGTGGACGCCCCTCTTCCCCTCTCTCCCCGTGCGCTGCTAGAATCAGCGTACGTCCTCCATAGAGCGCGTCTGACAGCAGTGATCTTTTCTCAGGGCAGTTTTAACCCCTTAACTGTCGTCTCCCCTGATCAGGGCGCTAGGGTTAGTTAACCCTAATCAGGATATTATTAGGGTTAAGAACGGCAAATGTAACGTAAGTTGTGTTTTACTCACACAGATCTCACACTGGCATATAGACTGTAAGTTCTCTAGTCAATACGCTTTGAGACTTGGATGTAAATAATCCTTAACCCTAACCCTAGGGTGGCAGTTAAGTGGTTAAATACTGTAGCGTATGAACGCAGAAAGCACGTTGATGAACGAATGTGCAGACAGCGCTGTTGGTAAAAATAAATCTGAAAGCGACGATCAGAGGACGAGGCGAGCGGGCGCTTCGGGGAAAAGTCCTGCTCACAGTGACACTCCTGCCAGTGCCTATTGTGGCGTAATCTGTTTGTCAAAAGATATAAAAAGCCAAGAGATTATTATTATTTATATTTATAAATAATAACCGCGCAGCGGTTAGCGCTCGTGCTTCCCAGCTAGAAGGTCCCGGGTTCGATTCCCACCTGGACGGGGCCTTTCTGTGTGGAGTATGCATGTTCTCCCCGTGTCTGCGTAGGTTTCCTCCGAGTACTCCGGTTTCCCCTACCACTACAACATGTACAATAGGTTCCCCTCTAGGGCCAGGAAGAGATTATTAATCTCAGTGGGACTTTCCTGGTTAAATAAAGGTCAAATAAAATAAAACCCACAAAATTAATTACTCCTCCCCGTTGGTATATATTCAGCTGCGTCCATAGTGGGACCTTTGTCGCTGACAAAGCCTTTTGGATGAGAGGCGAAACGTTCGAGGACTTCATCTACTGAGTACAGAAGATGAATCAAGTACCTTCATTGAAGAAATTAATTACTGTTTATGAAACTTCACTGAAACGTTTTTAGTTTTCGTCTGACTAAAATGTGACTAAAACTAAAAGCATTTTCCTCCAAAGGACTAGACTAAGACTAAAACTCAAACGGCGGTCAAAAAACAACACTGGATCAGGGTTAGGAAAGGCAAGTGTCACTCACACAGACCTTACACATTAGAAACTAGAAGGTCTTGGCTTTCAAATGAGGTATCACACTATAGGCTTTAAGATCTCCAGTCAATACACTTTGAGATTTGGATATAGTTGCTAACTCTAGTCTCTAACCCTAAACCTAACCCTAAACTGGCAGATAACAGACACTGTAATCCCACAGGCATTTTCAGATATTGTATATTTAATAAAAGAAATCAAGCAAAACCACACATTTTCCCCACTTACCGCTGTGGCCTACCGTAGCTACAGCTAATGTAAACAGCACCTTGAATGTCTACAGTTTCACGTGGTACGCCAGCAGCTGCGTCGCTGTGAGTGCCGGGGTTAACCTATGGTCCTGGGGCCTCTTGGTGCCTCGGCAGGGGGGCCCCTTGCATGTTGTATCACGTAGTGTTTTGTGTATCTTTGCAAAAACAGCTCCCCTTTGTTAATTATGATGGACGATATTTAGCATTAGCATTAGCATTAGCATATCCTCGTCGGGACCACCGTGTCGGGCTAAGAGCGCCCTTAAATGGAGCATTAAGCATTGTTTGGAGTCGGCCCCGGGTTGTGTGCTGCAACCGATGACGCGGGGCCCAGCCAAAACTGTCCGGTAAATTAGACATCCAGCCTCAGGTTCAGCTCAGTCCACTTTGAACAGTTGAGCAGTAAAACAAAAAGGTCGGTTGTTGTGTGAAAAAAGCTGAGGCGGAACAAGATGATCAGGGCCGGTTATGAAGGCCCGTTTTGACACAGGCTGAATGTTTTAAAGGTGGTGTAAGTGTTTAGGCGCAGGGAGGAAGAAAAATTATAATAAATAATGAAAAAGGAGCACTATATCCGCGCAGTAAAGGGAAGATATTAGGCAAGGCAAGTTTATTTGTAGAGCACAAATCCTTCACAGGGCAATTCAAAGTGCTTTCACAGTTGCATAAAGTTACAAGAAAACAGATCAAATCAATCATTAAAACATCAACATAAAAATTAATCAATTACAGTAAAAGGCAAGAGTGCAGATAAAATACTTTCAGTTTTCATTTGCTCGGGTAAAAAGAGCTGTTTTCAGCCTGGATTTGAACATTGTCAGAGTTGAGGCCTGTCTCACATCCTCATGAAGACTGTTCCAGATTACTGTGTAGACGTCGAAGTGCTCCCAAGGTGTTATTACGCCTTACGATATAGTGCCCCTTTGTAGCCACTTAGAAAATCGACATGTTTAATTTTGTGTAACTATATTTGGATCGTGTAACTTTTCACGTAACCGTATTTAAATAAGGAAAACGCGGAAGGGCTTGGTCGCTTCTAACTTCTCCCCCGTTTGGCCCCATAGAGGAGAGGAGGAGAGGCCAAATGCTAACAACACTTTCAGTCAATATTCTGGTTATATTAACCATTCTGTTTTTAGAGTGTACACCGCGGCAAACAATCTAATGTGGAGAGGGAATGATTCATATCGGAAATCTTAAGTGTTTGGAACAGTTTTATATTAAGCCCAAAAAGGGTACATATCAGAACCTGGTGGCTCAAATTTGACCCATCGAGACATAACTAGAAATTGTATCAATGTACCCTTAGCGTACCCCTTTTTCTAACAGCCCAACTGTTTGATTGCGAAGTGTAATTTTGGTTTCCATTTTCATCGGTTGTTTGGTTGTTTTTGAAAAACCAACCAATTGGTCATTTTTGAGCAATATATTGGTTAATGTAACCAATATCTGTTCAACCAACTAATTTGGTTGTTTTTCTAACCAATCCATGTTTAGGGTGTGCTCTCAAAACCAACAGATTGGTCAGTGTTATTGGTTAATCTTACGAATATCGGCATAACCAACTAAATTGGTAGTTTTTCTAACCAATCCTTTTTTAGGGTGTAGACTGCTCTACCCCAATCTATGTCATCACCCCGTCTAATGTGCAGCATTTATTTAAAAAATAAAGCAGAATCTGGAGCATTTTTTTTATTTTTATTTTTTGCTTTTATTATACGCGAGCAATTATTTGTTTTACCACTTAATTTGATCAAATAATATGTTAAATGACTCGACCCTCTGATCAGATAAGGCCATTTGTCCCTCTTGTAATTTCACGTCCATTGATGATTGAATGGATGAACAAATAAAAAAAAAAAAAAAAAAAAATTAATAATAACTGCATTAACGGGGAAGGAATCCAAAGCTTTTCATCTTCTTGTGCCAGCTTGCACCGCCTGATCCCACCCTTTGCTACAGTATATTGAGTTACTAAGGAGAAGGTGACCACCCACAGAATGGCAACACTGGCAGGGGAGCGTCACGGCAGACATCCCCGGGGATGAGTGATGGGCTGTGGATGGCTTACGCTAAACACAGTCCCCCTATCTCGCCCGCGGTGAATCAGGCTCCAAGACTGGCCTTTTTTTTCTTTTCTTTTTCTTTACTTTACACTCGTTAGCCTTAACAGTGTTGATTTTGTAAATGAAAATAGCTTCTGTGCCTGCATAGTGCGCTTGTTTATAATGGTATGATGAAGAGCAGCATGTGCTTTGTGTCCGCAGAGCGCGCACTGCCTCCTTTTGATGGACCAGCAAAGCAACAACGCTTCAGAACAGGTATGGATCCGCCAATTCATGCGGGGAATACGATCTAGCCACGGACACGATCGGGACAAGTTTGAAACTCAAAAAGGAAAGTCATGGAAAACCTCCCAGTGATACACGCTTTAAGTCGACTGAGCATTTGTAACCGTTTATGAACAGTTTGTAAAGCATCAGTTCATTATTAGTCCATGATTCATTTACAAAACTTAAAAAAATAATAATAAAAAAGAAAGGCTTTTCGATCCCCTCATTTCAAAGAAAAAAAACCTAGATTAGTTCAAATGTGTAAAATGACCTCAAACTAGCAAAGTAAACTGGGTCCGACCAGGACAAAAGTCTAAATGAGTGAAAACCACTCAAAACCAGAATAATAATCTTAATTCAAGTCATTTAAACCCATGCTTGATGTTTAGTTTTTGTAGTGTGGGCATTTCTGTGTGGAGTTTGTATGTTCTCCCTGCGTCTACATGCTTTCCTCCAGTTTACTCTATCAAGAAAAACATGCACAATAGGCCAGGATGAATAAGAGTGTGAGCGGGGAGAGAAAGCAAAATTGTTGGCCTCAAATCCATAGCACAGAGGCTGGAAGTTGTAATAGTGCACACAAAACTTGAACACTTTTTACACTGCCCTCGATACATTGTACCTGCCACATGTAGTACAATGTAATGTTCTGTGTAACAATGTGGAATAACATGTACCTGTGGGAACAATGGAATAATATATATTTGTAGTTGTAGTACATAATGTAATAACACATAAGACCCTATCTCTAACCCTAACCTTAAAGGGATATTTCAGGATTTTTGACACAGGGCCTCATTTCCTAGTTATCCAGAGTGTTGTTGATTTCTGGAGATTTTTGTTTTGTTTTTATTCATGCAGTCCTTATATTTGAAGAGTTTAGTGGTGCTAGGCTAGTGCTAGGCTAGCGCATGTCTATGGTAACTAGTAGCCTGCATGAAAAACAGTCTGACCCGAGCACAGTGCACCTGAGGCAAATCACATATAACACCAGACTAACCATATAAATGTCTGTGTTGACTGAATCCTTTTTTAAATATAACCATTTTGCATTTAAAATAAGTTATATTTGAGCAGCATTAGCTTCCTGGTTGTAAGCTACGCAGCGGCGGAGTGATCTGCTCGGTTACCGGATCTACAGTAGTTTGTTTACTTGCGGCCGGCATTACTACACGTGGAATTCACAAAGATAATCTCCCCCTAAAATCTAAGTGACTATATTAATTAATAATAAGTCTGCAATAATGTGCTTTATTCCATGAGAAGGTCACGGTTCATCAGCTGCCCCCGTGTGGTCTTCAATATGATCTCCCTGTCACTTAAGAGCTGCTTGGACGTCCTATGAGTAAAAGCACGGAAGCTACGAGAAGCTCATTATGGAAAATGTTGTAAAATGCAGGCTCTGATTGGCTCAGTCAGATGTCTTTGAAGCCAGAGCAACACAGGAGGGGCGTGTTGTAACCCCCCCTATTCCAACAGTGATTGGCTGCTCCTCTCCCCACCCTCCATAGATACAAGTTATGACACAATGCTACAGAGCAGATTACATTGTACTAAATGGTACAATGCATCAGGTAGTGTAAAATTAAGTGCTACCCAAACGACAGATTTGCCTGTTCATTGCTAACTAAAGAAAACCAAAAAAATGACAACTTCAAATTTATATCATTAAACATGTGATTGCACTTCTTCACGATAAGCATTTTTATTTTATTTTTTAGGAGTTTGCGATTATTTGAAAGTGCACCAAACGGCTCGAGCCCTGTCTGCTGTCGGCCTCGGCTCTTTGGTTGCACAAAGTGGGCATTTGTCCTCACGGTTTCGCCTCTTGGCCTGATGCGTTTACCCTGGATTTGAGCAGAAATCCTTCGACTGTTGTCCTTCCAGTAAAATGTCCCGCCGCCGCCGCCGCGCGCGTGTGTAGCCGTGCCAAATGCGGCTGAGCCTCGTCCCGTTCGACTGCATCTTTGGAGGTCTCTTATTTTGAAGGGCTCGCTGTGCGGTTGAGAGCCCGTCCCGCGTTTGATCCCGTGTAGCTCAGTCTATAACTAGAAGTGATTTACACGACCAAATAAAAGGATTGAGTGTGGCGAGCGGACCTCTTGGGATTGATATCTTTACTGTGGCTTCAGTGGTTATGCAAAAAAAAAAAAAGAATGTTGTATGTGCCGCTTGGGTGAAGACAGGCTTAATTTGTAATGTGACTGTTATGGATGGACGACCAGAACTAGGGGTATTCAAGAGTAATTTTGGATTGTTAGTAGAGATGTCACAATCCGAAATTCGGTATCAGATTCCGTAGCCCATCCAGGCCTTTTGAGAGTGTCGGGTCGGATTTAGCTTTCTCACACTCTCGCTGAACCTGGCACATGTTTTTCGGGTGAAATTGAGCAGAAAAGACGACACTGTGTTGAGAACGACTGAAAAAATCTAAACGCTTGTGTGAGAGCACCTACCTGAGGAGCGGTCTCCGCAGATGGCGCAGATGTGTTTGGTGAGGGACAGGGCGGTGCAGGAGTTCTGGCTGGGTACCTTCATCACCCCGTTGAGTCCCAGGGGGGGCTTGATGTCCTCCGAGCTGCTCACCGAGTTCATGGGCGAATTCAACTGGAACATCAGCGCACGGGAAAAGAGCAGAGAAACATGTCACAACTCCGGTATGAACACTCGCGGGTACAGCGCCACTACGTAATGGGTCGCGTTCGCGCGGTGGCGGGCGACCGAAGATTCCACGGCGATGGTAACTGCGGTAACTGGCGAACTGCAGATGTTTTCGTTTTCGGGTTAATATCTCCGTCATTATTTGGGAGAATCCACATGAAACAAAACGGTCTCAAAGTTCATTGTCTTCTTTGTCAGCACATACTAATGTCTAATTACAAAAGTGGTGACAAACTCTGAAACGTGATGTTGGCCAATAGGAAGGACTTTCAGACATCAAAATAATATGTCAGGTTTGTGAATCCAATCAGTACCAAATACTGATGAGAAAAAACATTTGTTCATTTTCGGTTTGGAAATTTCTTTCAAAAACTGTATTTTTCCTATAGATACAGACGGCATCGCGTCATAGAACGGGACGTGGCCTCGCTGAGGGGGAAAATTGAATCTTTTGGGCCATTTATGGTGTAATATGAACTTATCTATCACATACACATGAAGTCAAGTCTAAATCGGGTCCATATGGATGTTTGTTCACCGCAGATTGTTCAGTAGAAGTGAAAAAATGGCAGTTGTTGCTAGCGTTACCATTAGCACGGTGCTAACATGGAGCATCATGTTAGCGTTCTCCGTTATTTATGTATTTATGGGCTGTTGAACCACTTTGCTCCTCTCCATGTCTTTGTGTTTTTATTTAGTAGAAAACTATATTCATAAGTCAACATTTGTTAAAGTAGTTTTTGAATAATTACAGAAAGTTTAGACTTTGCTCCATTGGTTTCCGCCTTAACTGTTTTCAAACATGACCATATATGGATGATTGCAGAGATGCCCTCTGTATAGATCTATTGCTGGGTTTCAGGTGACATCACAGCGTTCTAAAGGAGGAAATGTACAGAGAGATCATGGACCCAGTGACTGATATTAATGATCATTTTTGTAATTCATAAATTTTCTTGTTAGATACGACTTGAATGTGAAAGTGTAATGCTGTTAATAGGAAAAACTGGCTCCTCCCCCCACTGGGTCCTGTGACATCATCACATTCTAGAACCTGCAACCCAGCAACAGAGTTATATTGTTTTTTTATATTGGTTTATTTGGTCGGAACAGTGCATGTTAATGAACATACATGGGTCTCATGCATGTAAACAAGCCACACAGGATTGTAGCCTTGGGCCAATTTGCATCTGTTGTCCCCAATGCGCACTCTCAAACACACTCTCAATCATCCTGGCCTATTGTACATGTTTTTAGTGGTAGGGGAAACCGGAGTACCCGGAGGAAACCTACGCAGACACGGGGAGAACATGCAAACTCCACACATAAAGGCCCCGTCCAGGTGGGAATCGAACCCGGACCTTCTAGCTGTGAAGCGAGAGCACTAACTGCTGTGCCAGGTTGCAGGTTCTAGAATGTGATGATGTCACAGGACCCAGTGGGGGGAGGAGCCAGTTTTTCCTATTGCACTGCATTACACTTTCACAAGTCGTATCTAAAAAGAAAATGTATGAATCATTAGTATCAGTCGCTGGGTCCAAGATCTCTCTGTACAAGACCAAACATTTCCTCAAAAACTAAATAATTTGACCTCTATATAATATTATAGGCCTTTAGAACGCTGTGATGTCACCTGAAACCCAGCAAATTGCATGGTACTTTTTATTTCTCTTTGAGTAATGCTATTTTTGTCTGTTAATGCACCGCTCAGCATAGGAACATCATCTACAAAATCAGCTGTTAGGGCAGCTGTGTGGGGGTTTGTTGATGGGGAGCTACTGCCCTCTTCAACTGGCCCGCTCCACACTCTGGCTTTTTAATGCACCACATTATGAAAGGATACATCATACTTCACATATAACTCAATTAAATAAATATATAATAATAATAATGATGATAATTAAACCCAAATTAAAATTATACTGACATCTGACAACATAAAAGTAACTCTCGGTAATCACTGGTAACACTCTGAAAGAAATATATTAAGGATCATATTTTTTTACTTGCTTTGTACTAGAAACGAGATCGTTGTTGTAGTTGTGCTTTTTTTCAATTAACTATATAAACAGTACAAAACTTACAAAAACTTACATATTTTTGTAAGTTTGTAAGTTGGTCTGTGCGAATGTAGCTGCTGAAATGTTTCAAATTCTCTTTGGATGAGGTCCATTGTGTGAAATGTACTTTTTTTAATTTATTGCACTTGGGGGTGGGGGCGCTCATGAGCTTCTTGCTTCAGCCCACTCCTTTTGAGCAGAATGTGTACTGCTCAAATAAACAAATAAACTAAAACTTAACTAAACTAAACTATTTTGAAGTAGCAGTACTTTTAAATAAAATACAGACAGAAAATCCGAATTTTTTAACATTTTGTGTCACAATAAATTTGACTCGTACTTGAGCGACACACTTTTGCTACTTTTCCTTCCTCTGCAATCGTCTCCCAGACTTTCCACAAGACAAACACAGACAAAGTTACTGAAACCCATGAACAGTCCAACATTATATTCGATGGCCATCATTGTATTTTCCTTTGTAGTGTTTGTAGTGGGCGGACACATTGTGTGATAATGACACTTCTATTGGATTTATGAACTTTTCCTTGTGAATTTTTCTTGGGGAAAACGACAAACCAAAGTGTAAACACATTCTCGCAAAACCATCCATATGAGAAGAGGGAAGCGGACATAATTCTATCTGACACAACTAACAACAAGCAAGCAACATTATGAGATTAGTTTAGCTTTTTAGGGACGAAAAATATAAATCTGGAGTGGCAGAGCTGACAGGCTGTCTATGGACATCCAATAAAACATGTTATTCAGAATTTCAGACATTTTTCTCAAACAAACGAGTCATTAAAAACTGAACAAGCCTGACCTTGCATATCAGCATTCAACGATAATGTTCAACTCCAGCCATGGCCGTCTCCCAGAAGGGAAATTACTATTATTTGGATTACAACGTCATTTCAATGAATACGAGGGACCGTCACACTGCTATAAAATTTCCGTGATTTATCCTGCTTGCTATCGGACAAAACATCGCAAATAAGCATCGCAAAGGGTGTGTTATTTTAAACCGCGCTATTAAAACTAAGATGGTTGGAAAACTAGCTTAAAAACTCAACATTAAATGAATATTTTTTTGACATAGGACCTCATTTCCTAGTTATCAAGAGTGTCTGGGAATATTTTTATTTTTTTATTTCTTAAATTCATGCAGTCTAGTGGCGCTAGGCTAGGGCAAGGCTAAAGCATTTCTATGGTAACAGTTAGCCTGCATTAAAAACAGTCTGACCCGCTCCACAGGGCACCTGAGGTAAATCACTTATAACACCAGACTAACAATATAAATGTCTGTGTCATGGCTGTATGCTAACGCAGCGGAGGAGTGATCTGCGAGAAAATAGTCTCTCAAAATGCGGTTATTCATGTCATACCTCACAGACAGGACATTCATGGTGAGTGTGGATACCTGCTCCTCCAAGGTCCAAGGTCCATAATATTACATGTGGTGTGCCTCAAGGTTCGATTTTAGGCCCAGTGCTTTTTAACCTGTATATGCTCCCTCTTGGTGATGTCATCAGGAGACATGGAGTCATCTTTCATAGTTACGCTGACGATACACAGTTGTACATCTCCATGTCTCCTGAGGACACCAGGCCAATGGATGCACTTTTTAACTGCATTTTAGATATCAAATCCTGGATGGCAGAAAACTTTCTCCAGCTTAACCAGGACAAAACTGAAGTTTTAGTCATCGGTCCTCAGGCCCAGAGAGAGAAACTTTTACCCAAACTACAGTCATTGTCTTTTAATCCTTCCTCACAGGTGAAGAACCTGGGTGTGATTTTTGACTCTGAGCTGACTTTAATTCCACACATTAAGAATATCACAAAGATAGGTTTTTACCATCTAAAGAACATAGCCAGAGTCCGCCCCATTCTCTCTCGGGCCAACACGGAGACGCTAATGCATGCTTTTATCACCAGTCGTATCGACTACTGTAATGCCCTGCTTTCTGGTCTTCCCAAAAAGAGTATCTCAGGTTTACAACTTTTACAAAATTCAGCAGCTCGTGTCCTGACGAAGACCAGGAGGCGGGACCACATTACACCGGTTTTAGAGTCACTGCATTGGCTCCCCGTGTGTTTCAGGATCCATTTTAAAGTTCTTTTAATGGTTTTTAAATGTCTTAATGGTCTTGGTCCTTCTTATCTTTCAGAATTGATTTTACCATATGAGCCTTCGCGGTCCCTTCGCTCCTCTGGCAGGGGTCTCCTAGTTATTCCTAAAGTCAACAGAAAGACTCACGGCGAGGCGTCTTTCCAATACTATGGCCCTCGCCTCTGGAACGACCTGCCAGAGGAGCTCAGGACCGCAGAGAACGTTCATGTTTTTAAGAGCAGGCTCAAGACCCACCTTTTTAGTTTAGCTTTTAATTAATATTTACTTATATTAACCTTATTTACCGGTTTTAGTTCTATTATTTCTTTATTTTCCCTCTTTTATCCTGTGCTATTTCACGCACAGTTTTAGCTGTTTTTAATGTATCTCTTATTAAATATTTATTTATTTATTTTTATTTATTTTATTCATTTATTTTTTATGTTCTCCTAGTGGTTCCTCTGAGGGAGCCCTCTGCCCCGGGAGTGCTGGTTGGCTGTGGCCGTGCGGGCGCTCTCCTGGGGGTGCCTGGATGGAGGTAGGACGTCTCTCCTACACCTACTCCGGGCCCCCTGGGTTGGCGCTCTGTGGCTGTGGGCGATGGGCTGCTCCTGGTGCAGACGGCTCCTTGGATGATGTTTCCTCTTTCGGTCCATCTGTACCCAGCCTTACGTACTCAACTCTATGTCCATTTTTATTTAAGACTTTTAACTGCTGGGCTGTCTGTACGTCTGTGTGTCTGTGTGTGCGGGTGGTGGGTGGTGGGGTTGTAGTTATTTATGTATATTTACTGGTGGGGACGATTTTTATTATTTTTAATGATTTTTAAGCACTGTAAAGCACTTTGTGTTACATTTTGTATGAAAAGCGCTCTATAAATAAAGTTTGATTTGATTTGATTTGATAAAAGGTCAGTTATATTTCAAAAAATATTCTATAAACACAGACATTTATATGGTTAGTCTGGCGTTATAAGTGATTTGCCTCAGGTGCCCTGTGGAGCGGGTCAGACTGTTTTTAATGCAGGCTAACTGTTACCATAGAAATGCTTTAACCTTGCCCTAGCCTAGCGCCACTAGACTCTTCAAATATAAGAACTGCATTCATTTAAGAAAAAAATATCTCCAGAAATCAACAACACTCTGGATAACTAGGAAATGCGGCCCTATGTCAAAAATCCTGAAAAAAAAAGTCTTTCCATTTATCAAGGCAGGTGCTAAATAGCGGGTGCAACCGGAAAAATAAAATCTGCTATTTTGTGGGCACGTTGCACTTGATTTACCATTTGATGTTTTCTGTATCAGGCCCCCCAAATCTGATATGTAAATAAGACAGTGCTGTGTGAGTAAAAAAATAATCATAACCGAGTCTGCAGCTGATCCACTTTAGCGCGTGCTACTCGATTGGTAAATGACCCCCAAAAGGGTTCGCTCGTGTGCACGTTTTATATAGCATACTCTCATTTAAGGGCCTTTGGGACACTAAAGCTGTGAGACAGGCAATACAGGACCCTCAATAAAACATGGGTAAGGCATGTAGTCGGAAAGGACTTGGATACAGCACCTCGCCGGGAACCCAAAAATATTACATTGCACTGCTGCTACATAAAAATTATATTTCGCTTTTTCCAAATTTCCATATCCCACAGCTGGCCAACACTTGCAGCAGCAGTAACACTATGTAGGTTCTTTTGGGGGGGAAAAAAAACGGTCTCTCCTCTCCTCCCTTCTCCTCTATCTAAATCTAGCACAGCGGGACCCTGGTCTGCCCCCCCCACAGCTTTGATAAAACTTGTTTGACGCTGACCTCCCTTAGCCTTTCGCTAAATGCACGGGCTAAAGGGAGGGTAATTATTCTAACTAGCTACATGCTGCTTTTTACCAGAGAAGATAAACGTTTCAAGGCAGAGTATAAATTAGCCCAATTTTCTAAATGTACGGGGTGGGAGAGAACAGCCGCGCATGAAGCATTAGCAAGCATCTCCGCTATGGAAGCAATCGGGAGCTTAAAGGGAAATACGGGGCATCACATCACAGAGCCGCAGTTCTGAAAGCGTCATTTCAACTCCACATTTTGGTGGAGAAAGGCTTTTATAGTTTCCTTTTCTCTGATTTTGTTTTGGTTTTCCTTTTTTGAATTTACTTTATTTCAAGAATCAAAGCCAACTTTTACAATTAATTTGATTATTTAGAATAAAACAGACACATAGAGAAGTCGTGTAAAACTGAATTTGTGTGTTGTTTTTTACTATGAAATAATATTTCAAAAAAAAAAATCTTGTCTTATTTGCGATGGCAGAATAATGAATGTGTGCCGCTAAAATGAAAAACAATATACTTTAATAGCTTCCAAAAAGTCTGTTTAGAGGCCCTTTGACATGTCAGTTGTATCTTGTCTTTTTGGGGGTGGAGTTTCAGAAGCTCTATTAGTAAATGGAAAGTGGGTAAGTGGGCTGGACAGACTCCCATGGTGATGTCATGCACAGCTGTGGGCCCTCCCCAAGCTTTTCCTCCTACCGTACAAAGACTGGAATATTGCCCCGTGCTCTTTAATACTGGCGCTAAACCCTGACCGTCGGTATATTCGGGAGATGGACAGTGTTTAACTCACAGTGGGGGGGAAATAGTTTGTAGTTTGTCCTGCGAGCGCTTGCTAAGATGCACGAGCTTAATGTAGAGAAGAGGAAGTAGCAAAGTGCTTGTTGTGGTCTGCTGACCCTCAGGAGAAAGAGCTGGTTGTTTGTACGCAAGATTCCAACTTCGTCTTGAGCAACGCTGTTGTTGCGCCAGGCGGAAGATCAGAATCCGTGTCTGGTTTCGTTCTTTGAAATTTTCATCTCAAAATAAAATTCCAAAATCAAAATCATTGTTTTTTTTTCCATAATTTTTTTAAATTAGAAAACAATATTAGGAAACTGAAAAAACAGAAATCTATATAACGGGCATTTTCCTTATTTCGTGAACAGTGGGAGGCTGGTGTCCTTTACAAAACAAAAAGTGCTGTAATGCTCGCCTTCTTATCTTGAAGCCTAAAGTACCTTGATGGGGCAAAATCTTGTTGAATATACTTTATTAAAACTGGCACTTAGCGGCTCCACAAGCGATTCGCTGTTAATAATATATGCGACGTTTAACCTGGAATCTCTCGGTTGAGCAGTGGGGAATTAAATTTTGTACGTAATGAAGCTAATTTGATTCCGTGTAACAGTGTTTTTAGCAGCTAATAATGTCTCGATCCTATTAATTAATGCGGAATGGTTTTTCGATTTCTCTTTTTTTTCGATTTCCTAATTTTGTTTTCAAATTTAATAAAAAACAATAAAACAAACCAGTGATTTGGATTTTCAAAGAACAAACCATACACGGATTGATCGGGCCCCTACTGTCAGGAAAAGTAGTTCGCTCCCTGTCTTTGCTCATAAGAAAATGAAACAAGTTGATTAGTAGTATGCGATTTTACTTCTGTATAATATATTATGAGAGAACCTGGAGTCCATCCATAGTGTCCATAGAAAAATGTTGGTTCTTGGGCAAATGTAAATGGAGACCACCACTGACGTACGGTAATACTGTACATTAGGTGATCCGGTGCGTACTCCAATCTGACTCTCATTAAACAGGCTTACAACGTCTAAGACTAACATATAACAATCATGAGGCAATTTTCCTAGCATTTTTCACCGTAACCGTTTATATCTAAGTCATTTATTCATGATAAATACGCAACACACGATTGAAACAGCTGATTTCATTCCGTCGTGTTGTTTAGTTCAAAGACCTGCTGCTGTCGGGCATTCTTCTCCGACTCTCGCAATGCATTGTGGTCTATATTGACCCGTTTAGTGATCACCGCTGCGCACTACTTTTCAGAATGCATTGTGGGAAATTTTGAGTGCACTACTTTTTTTCTCTCTGGACATTCAGACACCCCTACAAAATGGCGTGACCACTATATAGTCACTATATAGGGAATAGTGTGGACATTCGGACACAACCTAGGTGCACATTATCACTTTTTAACAGACACCTTCCAGCCAAGCAGAATCGAGTATTCACCCTGACCCTGGTATAACAGCATGTATACACTATATACGCAAAATCCGATCTTGCGCAGGCGCTGTTAAACGTACACAAACATGGCAGCGGCGAGTCCGAAGAGATCCTATTACTGGAGTCAAGAGGTAAGAATTAAAAGTACTGAATATATTTGATGGAATGAAGCATCGCAACGAGGTTAAAGGCTGCTGGTTTTCCTATCTGCACTATCGAACAAGTGTGTTTGCAATGGAAAGTCCTTGAAAAACTACCAAGAGGCTATCAGCACCACTCTCTCCCGCTAGTCCCTTTGAACCTTCACCCAGTGCTCCCCGGTCCACATCGATGGAAAACACAGATCCAGGACGTGTAAAGGTAACAAATTACCCACAATCTGCCGCCGCGGTCGTCCGCCATTCGCTGTGTTGTGCTCAAAAATACAAATGTAGCCTCAATATGAGAAGCCGGGATCTTTTATTTAATCATGTAAACAGGGGATTTGAGTTTCCCTATTTCTCTTGGATGTTAAGAGAAATACATCCGAATTTAACGCAGTTGTTAGCGACACTGCTGTATTATCATATTCAGTACTATGTCAACTCTCTTGGGATTCAAAGCAGGGTGACCTACATTGATGGCTACGGTGTCTTCAGTAAAAAGTATAATATACGTCAATAAAAGTTGTATTTTTTTTGTGCTTGTGTTGCTTAGTTACAGTTTTGAGTGGCACTTTTTTCTCACATTGCTTTGCGTCGTGGCAAAATATGCACATGAATTAATAATGAATGACAACAATAAATAATAAAAACAAAAATGGAAATGTATGTCAAAATGAATGTTATCGGCCGGCAGCAACGCATTGGGCAAAACAAGCCAGGAAAGTACGCAAGGCTAGAAGAACTGAAATTGTATTCAAATGTTGACATTCGCATTTCAAGAAACAGAAACTGCATCTGAAGATCTAAAGAAGAGAATGTGTCCGGGACTTTAAGCTAACGTTTGAGTGTACGGTTTAGAGTTTAGCAAAGTGTAGAAACATCTCCAGCTCTTGAACAAGTTTTAGTCAGGAGCACCTAGCTGGTAGCCTGGCCAGTCAGACTACACACTTTTCCGAATCGAATTACAAAGACCTCGGGGACCAGGAGGGATTTCTCCAAATTCCAGATGGGCGTGATTGGCATTGATCGGGGAAAAGCCGAATATGAGGCAATGCTGCATCATTTGTAAACAAGGAAGTTAGCGGTTTTACGACGGCATCGGCCAGTCGAGTGGACACAAACGTGAAGGCGAATCCGACGCAAGAGAATTCGACATACATTGAAGAAAATGTTTTACTAGTGTCTAGGTCTTCATGTCGTGACAAGTGTTGTGCGATTAGCCTGGTCTCGCCATACCCTCGTACTCATTTCATACAGAGGGTCTGGATCTTCACAATCAAGATTCCGTTTTCAGGTGGCATGGGTGAACTCTTGGAGCTGATTTGACCCTATCGCCAGCGTTTGGTCGTGAAGTATGTATTGCGAAGCACTTTGGTCAACAACAGTTGTTTTAAATGTGCTATATAAATACATTTGATTTGATTTGATTGCGCCCGAGTGAGTGGGGGGCGAGCTATCAAATGAAATCCAACCGATGTAGCGCGGCCACTGAGATCAGACCCAGGCGTAACGTGTAGGAAAATGATAAGTGACCGGAGTTTACGGATTGGCTATGGCCAGGCTAGTCCGGGACTGGCTCAAACACGTTCTTGATTTGATGGGCTGTTGGCAAAGTTCCGGACGGTCCCGCTTTTGAACAGATACAAAAAAAAAAGCACGGGTGGTTCAAAAAGCTAACCCGGGACCTTTTTGCCAGCACACCCGGGCCACAATATACAGTATGTAAATGCGTTGCTACCCTCACCTCAAAACTACAGGCGTCAATGGTCATCAGCCCACAGCCACCGTAACACGCCGCATCACTCTTTCCACATGATTCCTCCTCGCTCCCTGTGTACTCTCTTACCTCCCCTTTAAACGCCGGGTACGCTCAAGCCTTTTTATTCCTTCTCCCCTGCAGCTCCGCGCTCACAGAGCTGTCTTCTTTCAGCCGCGGCGGTCTCAATCAAGCGCACACGTCTGCCTCTTTGACAGAGCAAACCTGCTCCTACTCACCACACTATTTTCAGAGCGGCGTGCAACTCTATCTGTGCCAACACGGCTCCCCACGGCGGCAGCGGGGTGGGGTGTCTTGAAGTGCAGAGGCACCCCCTTGCGCGGTGATTGGGGGCGAGGAGATCATAAGTAAGTGGCATTTGGGGTGGTGAGATCTGAAGCGAAAGATTCCACATTTCGAGTTCTTCAAAAAATACATGTGGGTGAATGTGGGAATTTTTCTTAGAAACAGAAAGGTTAGTATGGCTGAACAAGTGGATCAAATCAGATAAAAAAATCGCAATCTCAACTGTGGTCAATTTGAATCCTTGACTTGGCGCTTTGAAATCATCAGGTCTACAGCAAGGCAGGTCATTGCTTTGTGTGTTTTGGGCGTGTATCCTACATGATTAAAACAACAAAGTGTTTGAGGCCATGGCTTGTCATCCCACTCACTTATAGTTTTTTAGATTTGGAACCCTTGCTGTGTGCAAACAAGGCATCTGGATTACAGCATTGCTAGGAATAGGCACCCGTCTAAAAACACATACAGCTGACCTATCGCCGAGGAATGCCAGTCGTACCGCCTTGGGAAACCCCTCCACTATCATTATGTCATGTGGGTGCCTTGTCGCGGGCTTAAAGCTCAGTAAATAGCTGCAGTGAAAGGCATCGAGGCGGACTGATGTTGACAGTCGATTCCGCAGCTGTAAAACGAATCAGATGATGATGGTGACTCTAAAACCGCACGAGAGCCTTGGCCAGGTTACCACATTGTGACGCCGTGAGTACATACATAAAAAAAAAACAACAACAACAACAGAGGGACACAAGGACTGAGGCAAACGCATTTGGCCAGCTCCAAAGATAAGGAAAAGGTGTATGGATTTGGAGAATGGCTACCTGGGGTGGCACTTAATGACATCATCAGGTGGGGCGGGGGCGCTTTGAGCACACGATACGACAAGACACACTCAGGCTCACTGAAACCGCCACAAATGACGTTGTACTAATTTCATTATTTGAGAGGGGACTGTGCATATTTATTAACTTGAGTCCTCCATACTGTATGTACATGTAAATATGCCAGAGTTGGCCACATTGGTTAAATTTCATTTGTAGTCCCAGTGCAAGTAAGACAGGCCATACAACAAGAAACACACACAAAAAAAGAAAAAAAAATCCAATAAAATAAGCCACAGAGAATCAAAACCAAGGCAAATGATGCGATGTTAACCATTAGTCTGACTGCATGTCTGATCTGGGGAACTTTGCCCTGGAAACTGCCAGGCTATACCGAACGCAACAACAACACATTGTCTAAAACCATCAGGCCAGCTGCCTCTAATGGACTACTGCCGCTACTACCCCAACGTGGGTGGCGAGAGCTAACGTTAGTGGCTGGATCAGTGTTGGGCCATGAACCAGACTGAAGGCTCATCATCTACAGCTACCTTCAGCTCTGATCGATCATACGAAGAGAAGAAATAAGCACCAATAGTCACTAAAACCCCTTTCCTGGAATCGCCACCTTAACGTGGTGGAGGGGTTTGAGCGCCCGAATGATCCTGGAGCTCTGTTGACGGGGGCTTGGTGCCCCTCGTAGGGTCTCCCATGGCAAACGGGTCCTAGGTGACGGGTCAGACAAAGAGCGGTTCAGAAGCCCCTTATGAGAGACCAACAGGCCCGGTTAGAACCATGAGGCCGTCCTTCTGTGGACCCACCACCTGCAGGAGGAGCCATAGGGGCTGGTGCAATGTGATTTGGGCAGCTCCAACAGCTGCCCCCACGACCCGGCAACGGACAAGTGGAAGAAAATGGATGGATGGATGTTAGAGTGAGGCCAAACTGAGGATGGCATGTTGTCCACGTTCGAGAAAACATGAAATGCAAAATTCCCATTTGACGTTGAACTAACACAGAGGGATGTTTAAGTGGGACACCCCTCTGAGTTAGTTCAAGTTGGTGGAGTCCAATCCAGTGGAGACAAGTGTGCGCGCGAGTAAAGAGGGAAAAAGGCAGGTGAAAAAGTGGACAAATAATAATATATGTGTATCTACATAACTTGGCGCTGATGGTGGAGTTTGATCAGCCTCAGACTGTGTGCGCAGCGGCCCGTGTGACAAGAGACATGGTCAAAGTGGTATTTGATCGAGCTACCTCTCGCACTTGGGACCAACACGCTATAACTGAGCTGTAATTCCATAGGAAAACGGGCCGAGCTAAAGCTCTAAATTACCGGGCCGAAATGAGGTCCCAGCACACCCCCGTCCCCTCATCAAGGCAAGACACTGCAAGTGAATAGTAAAATCTAAAAAAAAAATAGAGGTATCACTTTGAAACTTTTGCTGTAGTAGATTACTGATATAAATATGATAAAACATGCATTGCCAGTTTTCATATAAAAATAAGGAATTTTATGCATAACATGGCCAAAATTGCTTTTCAGTGACAAAACCTAAATAATGGATAGAGCCAGGTTTACATTTAAGCTCAATTGAGATATTGTTCCAAGAGTGTAAAGGAAATCTCATTTTGTGTAAGTGGATCCTAAAGTTTTGTCACGTCTGGACGTACGCCTGTATACAGTAATGACCACTGTGCTTTATGTTATAACATAAACACCAATTAGCTTAAAAAGAAATCTTCACAAATCAATCCAGATTGCTGTAACTTCAATTTGCAATGGATTTAGAAATGATAGCATTTTTAGGAGGGCTGTGCAAGTCTACAGTAAGTCCTGTGGCAGTAACCGCTCATTGTGTGGAGTTTGGACTTCAGTGTACAAAATAAATTAAGTGGTGCTGCAGTTGAAAACATGTGTACAATGTATAAAATGAAAATAAATAAATAAAAATACACTGGAATCGAACATGAATATATTTCCCTCACCTGCTTTACTCAGGGCTCTACAGCGTTGCGTCACTAATCAAGCGGAGGTGAATACACCGCGCTCGGCGTCATTGAAAACAATGGGAGATCGCTGGCATTGCGTGGTTATCTTTGGATTTCAGAGGATTTATTAACAACTGGATTGTGATGAAATGTCATTTGATTATAATCTGCCTATTGAGGCAAAAGTAATATATAAACCATAATATATAAACCGATATAAACAGACTTAAATGGTCTCGATGAATGTTTGCACAAACGGTAGCCTACGTGTCGCTAACTCATCTTAACTTTGTGCTGAATTTCATGCATTTATTTTCGCGTTTCGTGAAATAATCATAATCTAAGTTAAACGTAATGCTGACTAGAACATATTATTATAGAAGCTTTTAGGCGACGTTCTTTCTAGTTTATTCGGCTTTAGATTTAGATTTAGCAGTTAGCTTGGCCCGTTAGCTTCTTCTTCGTGATTCCATTAGTGTGTATTGGTGACTCCGACCCGGTGCAGGGAAAGTTGCAATTGTGGTTTTCTGGCCAGAGACACCAGGGGGAGATGAAAGAGCGCTATTGGCTCTATTTCAATGCAGCTCATGTTCCCACAATGAGAGAATGGGAACATTTGAAATCTGCATATAATCATCACAGGACCGCGGCGCTAAGCCTCACACTCACTATTCCTGGCGGCGGACATGCTGTTCCGCTGTTGTTGCCGCTGTATGGAAATCCACAAGCACAAATTCAGGATGGGGTGAGTTTGAAGATAACTTTGTTTAAAAAAAAAGGTGCCCTTGAAATGAAGTGTTCCACGGGAGGATTGTGCAGAGGAGGAGCGGCACGTTTGAAGTGTCTTTATGAACTAAGCCAGTCTTAAGCATAAGGTCTCTGTTGTCTTGCGGGTTTTTTTCTTTTCCTTTTTTCTTCCCTGCTCCTTTTTAAGTTCTTTTCTCCTCCTCTCACTCCCGGGACCCTCTCTACCACAGAGCGTGAATACTAATAGTTTATAGGAGAGGCTATTATTTCCAAGAAGGTAATCTGAAACTTGAGCGGGGAAAGCTACTTAAGCTGTTTAGGAGCTGCCTTTGAAAGTCCGGTTACCGGGTAAATACTGGCCGCGTTCATGTTCCACACTCACGGTTTTACGCTTGTGTTGGCCACGGCAAAATGGTCAATGTCTCATTCATGAAACGTTATCATTTATTCATTGCATTCTAGAAATGTACATGTCATCATTATATGTTAATTTAAACGTTTCAATTATTCAGTAAGTAGCTAAGTAAGTGCTTTATTTGTCATTGTACAATAAGCCGAATGCCCATCTCGTGGGTCAATTATGCTCCTAAATTTCGGCCCAAACAAACCACACCCCCATTGAAATGTGTGAGCCCTTCCCCGGGCTGCCCCCTTTCTCTCTTGCACATAACTCTAGGACTGACAGCAGACGGCAGATCGCTGTTGCGGAGGCCTGAGGAGGTGAGGAAAGGGCAGGTCACCTCCTGATAACCCCGTCACCTTTCACCTCTGACCCCGCTAACGCACCCACTTCCTTCTACAAACACACTCTCCTGAAACGCTCCCCTGCGGTATGTATGACGCTCACGTCGGACCGGACTCTCAGGAAAATGTGTTGCTGCCAGTTGCTTCACGCTGAACGAGCCCCCCTGTGCGTAACCCCCACACACAGAGGTCACACACAGAGGTCACACACAGAGGTCACACACAGCACGTGACCTCTGTGTGCGGGTCTTATCAGGACTATGGCCCTGTTGCGGGATAGGGTTTCGGTCCGCGGGGTGTTAATGGAGCTGTTCTTCTGTGACCTCTGTGTCCGCCTATGGGACCAACATGGCCGCCGCATGAAGAACACCTGTTTTCACACATGCAAAAGCGCAAATGGACCAATGCGGGCCACGGCACGCACATCGGGCATTAAGACGGTTTGTGGGTAAACTGTTAGGGTAATGTTACACCCAGGACGAAATGGTCACACATGTTCTTGGATAAGTGAAGCATTTGCGGCAGAAACGGCAACTGGACATCGGAGGGAAAAATCGGCGCCGACCTTGGGCACGCTGGATCTGAAGCCAGATTATGAATACGGGCCTGAACGGATCGAAAATAGTAGGATAACAACGTGGACTACATCAAATGCATGTGTTCGTTTTGAGTTCAAATTAACCAGCTCTTGAAATGCAAATTGTTACACATAGTCGGGTTCACTATGTCATTTCAACAGATTTTTTGTGGAGAGTTTCGGAACTATACATTTTTGAAAACTTGAATAGATAAGCGATCAGAAAAACAATGTTTCCATTTGCTCTGATATGTAAAAAGAAAAAGGGAAAATGAGGAGTAAAGCGCGTAGTTTGGCGGATATTTATGAAATTTGGTCGAACATTCCATTTGCTCATTGCAATCAAAAAAGTCAATAAAACCCACATGTTTCAGGGAGTTACCGTAGCGATGACCAGAACTCCCCATTTACTCTAATGGACAAAATTGTATAATTGCACAATTTTACCAAATGGCAAGGGCAAATGAAAACATTGTTGTTCTCATTGCACTTAAGGTTTCCAAAAATATATGCTTTTCATACTTTTCACAAAAATTATGTATTGGTTTATTTGGCCAGGACAGTGCATGTTAATGGGTCTCATGCATGCAAACATGCCACATAGGATTGTAGCCTTATGGTGTCTACACACCTAACCTGCTGCTTCTATGTGGACGCTTGAAAGGCTTGTAATGAGACGCTCGTATGTGTTCACTTCAGGGTCTGTAGATAAACAAACCTGTTGCTGCTAAGCATTAAGAGTGTTTGTTTGTACTTTGGTGACAGTGGAATAGTGGGAAAATCCCCTTTTAAACATGTTTGTATTCCAGCGCCTTTGTTTAATAAGCCCGCGCTCGTGTTTTCATTCGTTTATTGAAGCGTATGATTCCTCTCTGATCCGAATGCCAGGGTTCGGGCAAGGCATTTCAAACCACAGCTGCTGATCGGCATGAATACCTTTGGTGTCTCTGTTTCACTCGTGTCTGTATGACGCTCATCACCCGCACTTACATTGACAAAACACAGGCATCAACTGCCCCTGCCGGGTGGACTACGCACCTTTGGGCTAATTTCCATCCGTCATCCCCCACGAGCACTCTCAAACACACTCGCATTCATCCCGGCCTATTGTACATGTTTTTAGTGGTAGGGTGAAACCAGAGTACCCGGAGGAAACCTACGCAGACACGGGTGAACCGGACTAACATGCAAAGCGCCATTTGTTCTTAAGCCACAACTGGATGTCCAACTATCGTAGCCAATATGAAATACGTCGTAGGAGGCATTTCGGGTTTTGGAAACGCGTTTGTAAAGAACAAGCTTTGCAAGAGGCAGGCAGGTCAGGCCCTTTCTTACATACATTCAACACACACACACAAAAAAAAATCATTGCGCTTCTCGTCCTTCATGTTTTATAATGCTCCCTCTGCCTCGCTGTGAGCGTGTATTCGTATTTAATTACAAATTGAGAGCATTTCTGCATAATTCTGCAGACTATTATCATTGTAGAAGAGTAGCCTCCAAGTATCTGATTTATTATTACCCCTATATTCTCCCGTCCTCCCCGTCTTTCCTTTTCAACTCCCAAAAGCCCCAGTTAAAAAAACATTAATGAGGCCTACCGACTCGATAAAAATAAATAAACATGGGCGACAACTTCCTAAGCACTCCCTCCGAGCACGTCTTATGCCGAAATGATTTCCGCCTGTCAATGCTAATGGAGCTCCTCCTCAGTCTCCCGGTGGAAGGAGTTTTAGCATAGGCAGACGTCGCAGTAGACAGCTCAGAGCACAGGCAGCCCTCCGCTCGAGCCGCGCTGGAGCAGATAAAACGAACTTGTTGGCATTTGGTGCATTGTTGAGAGGATATTCCTGACAGACGCTATTCACGCCACTTACCAATATCCATTTCAATTCCACAAAAGTTTAGAGGCATACGTTCATCTTCGGAGTGTTCTCATTTGCTAGTGGGACCTTCTGCCTCTCCTTCAATGTTCAGTGAAGAGATAATATTTTTATACGATGTTTTGTTCCTTTGGCTATTTAGCAAACTAACCAAAAGTTGTCATTCAGTGCAGAAAGGTGTGGGTTCCTCAGAATCTTTTGTTTCAAGACACAGCAACCCCCACCCGGTCCACTGGCCATTTGGACAGAAGGGGTCAAATTACGACGGAACTGAATGGACAGCTTTGGGGAGCCAATGGGAAATCTTGTGGACAATGGAATGTGGAGTGCTGTGCTTCCCCAGGAAGAGTCAGTCTGACCATGGGAACGGCTGAAGGCAGACTCACGATGGATAGGAAAAACAGAATTCTGTATTGAGATGACATGTTAGAGAAATAAACGTTTAACTTGTTTAACTCCTTGATGTGTCATCAATTCCTGGTATTTAATTATTAGTTTATGTAGAGTAGTTTTTGACGACTCTCAACTCCTCCTCCAGTTTGAATACGCGGTGTTGTCAATTAAAGGTAATGTTAAATAGGGAAAAAGTAACCGCCGTCGTAGCGGTACTATTTTATTGTGTACAGCGACAACACAGGAAAACGGCTGTTTTTCTTTATCAGCATATTCAGATCTCAAGGAACACAATAGCAATGAGCTTCATATTTTCTTATACAGAAAATAAAATCCGACCCAAGAATAGCTGATAACGATGGACATGCATATTAACAGTCATGATAAATGTAATATTAATATACTATGTGATTGGCAAACCAGACAATTAAGCTGCCTTTAACGTATAAAAAAAAAAGGTTGTAAACACTGTAACCTCCATAACGTTAAACAAATCCGGCCTTTTGTGTCCACCAGTGCTGCTTTTTTTTTATTGTTAAAAAAAACCCCACTCCTCTCACCATTGTCCAATGTTAGAGAAATGTCATCTTTTGAGTTTTGAAAATGTCAGAGCTTTTAAACAGTCTTCCACCTTTACAGTGTTCAACAAAAGAGCTGAAACGGTTAATGTGCACAAATAAACAAATAACGTACACCAATGAGTTTGTAAATGGACATGTCGCTGCAATCAACGTGACAGAATAACTCTGTTGTCCTTCATAAAAAAATAGCTGAGCATATTGTTTTAAAATTAAGCCTCTGTGGATAAAGAATAAAAGAAACAGACAAACAAACAGAGAAACAGGAGGGTCTGCTAGTAGAACATTGAGAATATGTTCTGTATTTTTTGAAGTATTTTAATAAGGCCATAGTTCTCAAACGCTCAAGCTGATGTAGGGCTGGGCGATAAATCGAATGAATTCAATTAATTCATGCTTTTAAAGACAGACGATGTGGAAAATGGCTAAATCGTAAAATCGTGTCCGCCTGACGAGCGCCGTGCTGCCATTTAGCGGCGTTTCAGACGCTCCGTGGCGACTCTTTTGGGAAATGACTCCAGCGGAACCAGCGACTTTCTAGAGATCTCTGCTGCTTTTGTGTCTTCTTTGTGCGCGATGGAGTTTTCTTCGCTAAAACAAAGTTTCCCCCCGGTCTGCCTCTCTGCCCTTCTCTCACGCTGAGCCGCTCTGAGCCGCTGCGAGAAATTAACCCCGCCCCTTTCCCCATGAGTCTCCATGGAGACGGTTGTCAATCACAGCTGAGCTCGAGGATGATAAAACTTATTAAGAAGTTTTACTTTTGAGAGCAGGCAAAACAGAAATAACAATTTTGAATGGGCCTAATTGTAGGCTATATTATGAATCTAAATATTAATGAGCAGAACTCTGTGCAGTGTTCTACATATGAAAGATCAGGAGACCTTTTTAAATGTATTTCCAATAAAATCGATTGAAATCGTAATCGTCCAACCTGAGTAGAAAAATCGAGATTTAATTTTTTGGCCATATCGCCCAGCCCTAAGCTAATGTAAAGATTATGTTTCCATTTTTAGTAAGCAAGCATCAAATTGAAACAATAGAGTACACTGTGGTGCCATTTTCCTTTTCTAAATAAAGTTTTAAAGTCCATGTCAAAAGGCTTGTGTTTGCAAAGCCCCGCAGCCGCCTCGCCCGGTCTCCCTCTCCTCTGTCCCACGGTGTGAAGACTTCGTCAGATCACACTGCAGCCTGCAGGACGAACTCGGGGCTCGAAAATAACTGCTACCCCGAAGGTATTCCACTTTAGAAGGCCGGTCTTTGAAACCCTAAACTGATGTTGTTCCTCGCGCCCCACACCTGCGACTCCGAGAACTGTGCAACGAGTCACCGCGGGACCCTGCGAAATGCGCCGCGCCTATTTGTGTTCCAGATGCGTTTTGTAACCGGGACAGTACTGGCCGACCGAGCCGAAGGTAACGTGAGAGCAGAACCTTTTTGTCAGGGCTTAAGTTAAACAGGAACAGAACAAACTCTGGGGCTAATGATAACAGAGGCGTAGCTTTGCCGTTAGAGAGAAGGCAGGCAACCACTTGGGGTCCCCGAATGATCAAGGGCCCCTGCGAGGCTTGCAAGACGTTGGGCCTCTGTAATGGACCAAATAAAAGGCGGGGACAAAGGTGTTAAAAAATGAGAAAATTACATCATTTAATCTCCAAAATGAATTAACAAAGGCTCACAGAAATAAAGCAAACTATAACTGACAAAGATCTGAGCCCAACTTAAAGGGGGGGTATTATGTAAAATCGACTTTTTCAAGCTTTATATCCTGTTATGATGTCATTCCCTCATTAAACACATGCCTGGAGTGTTGCCTCTGCTCATTCACATATTTTTGAGTAATCAGTAAAAACTTAGACGGCAGCCATTTTAGGTGTAGCTATGCCTCAGTCCTCCTAGGAACGCCCCCACCTCCTGGAGACGCCTCTGGACCTTTCGTCACCAGCCGAGCCCCCAACCACTGCTCCTCAGCTCAGCAGAGCCCCCTCCCCGCACAGTGTTGTTGTTTCAATGCCACAGTAGTGTGCTGAAGGGGGCGTGTCGGAAAGCTTCTTAAAGAGACAGAGGCCTATTTCAAGACGTTCAGTACAGCCATTTTGAGAGAGCAATTTTATTCAAGGCAGTTATTTTAATTTACTGCATATACAGACCAACAGAAGGTTACGTCATCATTGTAGTGTGCTATAAACTGGTGCTATGTGATTGAAAAAAGCATAATACCCCCTCTTTAATAGAGCAGTAACTGAACTCAAACCAAACTTAACGGCAACAAAGAAACAAGGCTGCTTAAATCGGGGTGGAGTAAACCATAACGTAATCAGAGGGAGGTATAACACAAAGAAACACAAAATACTAAACTTAGCAAAAATCATAACAAGCAAAGCTAACAAACTACAATCGTGAGCGCTGTGTCGCCGCAGCATCTATTTAAAGGAACAGGCCACCGGATTTTTCCATACTGAGATCTGTTCTTACCTGAGCTTAGACGAGTTGATCCGTAACTGTCTGGTCTTTGTGCGTGCGCTCAGTCGCGCAAATGTTGTTAGCGTTTAGCCTCTCTTAGCAAAGGTATAGCTCCAAACTGGGGTGAAGTTAGAAGCGACCAAGCTGTCCCACGTTTTCCCCTATTTAAATACACTTACACGATCCAAGTCTAGTTGCACAAAATTAAAATTAAACGCAGTTTCCTGACACTGCCTTCATAAGAACGGATTTTCAGACGTTTTTTAAGAAGATGTTCATGAATATGGCCCATTGTTTGCCTAGCTTAGGCAAGGCAAGGTACACAGGGCAACTCAATGCGCCTAGCTTACCACTATGACACGCTTTATACGGCGCTGCAATTACATCAGCTGACCATTAATACTGTCAATTCACCCCCCTCGTACAGACACGCTTTAGTGAGTCACGGCGCCTTAATATTTATAATATTTTCATTTTACTCATGACTCCGCCACGTTGCACTTGAGGAAGCGAAACCAGTTTATTGTAACATTGTAATGACCCAGAGAACTTCTATTCTGAGAGAAACTTACGCTAAGCACATTATGCGAGTTGTCATGTGACCAGCTCTAGCTCCCTCTTTCCCGGTACGCGCATGTTTCGCCATTGCATTATCCAAATCTACAGTGTGACACAACACGTCTGAATCACTGATACTGAGCTCGGCCTCTTTGTGTAATGGCATAGAACTAAAGCACGGATTTATGATGGAATAATAGTGGTAATAGTTATTACTGTCTAGCAGCCTCAATACAATATAATATAGGGTCCTCTGTGAACTTTTGCTTGGGGCTCCAAGGGACCCTTGCTAGGCCACTGAATAGAAATAATGATCCTTAGGACTTTTATAGTGCTTGTAGGAAATCAAGACGCTTTATTGCTGGGTTTCAGGTGACATCACAGCATTCTAAAGGCCAATATTATTATAAGGAGGAAAAATGATTTAGTTTTTGAGGCAATTTCTGGTCTTGTACAGAGAGATCATTCCCCCCAATGACTGATATTAATGATTATTTTTGTAATTCATACATTTCCTTTTGAGCTACGACTTGTGGAAGTGTAATGCTGTTAATAGGACTCCTGCCCCCCGCTGGGTCCGGTGACATCATCACATTCAAGAACCTGCAACCCAGCAATAGCCAAATGAAACAGTACATGAGACCAGAAAGATCAGAGGAACTCCAAAGATCCCACTGACTTCAGAAATCGAATTGACCTCTTGAGTCGGAGAATCAAACCCACAAGTTTGTGTGCTCTTAAGTGTGAGTTCTAACCACCGTGTGTTTCCTAACGCTCATGAACTGTTGAAGGATATTGGATAATGTTTCCACAATGTTTTACGGGAATGTACTGTTTTAAAGGCAGGCTGCGTGAAGTTTTACTCAAAATGCAAATGAAATCCAGAAAATAATCATTACAGAATGAAATCAAAAGCAACGAGCACAGCTTAAATAGAACCGTTTCCAGCACAATGTGTCAGAGATGATCTTCATTGCGTTAGATTCAATTCTTTTTTGGGAAGAAGAAGAAGTCCAGAAAGGAAAACACTCACTTCTTTTAAATGCCCGGCTGAATGACTTCTGCACGTTAGTCACACGTACTCCTCCACACAGGAAGAGGGCAAAGGGGGGATGAGGAAAGAGTGCTCCTAATTACTACCTGGAGACAGCTGTGACTCAGAAGACCTCTGTCCGCGGCGGGGGGATGATTGACGTCGCGGGACTTAACTGTTCTCAAGGGGGGGGGGCAGGCACACGCCAAATCCTATGATGTCATGGCTATTACTGTACTAAGGTATGAGAGTTCAAAGGGGAAAAGAGGCATCCCGGTCATTTTAGAGGGGATGTAAAGGGGAAAAAAACACCATGCTGTTACTGTGCGGTAAAGTACTACACACTTGTCTCTGGCATAAGAGCTTATTTGAGCGACCGACATCAGTGTGTACGAGTAAATAACATCCAATCTGCGTTTAGAGCCGCCGCAATGGGAATGCCGCAAGGGTCTGTTTTGGGACCCTTGCTTTTTAGCATCTCCATAAATGACCTCCCTACCATGTGCTCTGACGTTGATACCGGTTATCTTCACTTTTGGGAAAAACGAGCTGGAGGGTGCTGACAAATTATCAAAAGAGATGGAACTAGTTGCAGAATGGTGATAATGTTGATAAAACGGTCTTAATTTTATTTTTTTAAATAAACATACATTTCAACAAACTCAAATTCAAGTAAATGGACAAACAAATTTAAAATGTTAGCGAAACAAAAATATTTAGGTCTAATACTTTATTCGGACCTTGGTTTTAAAAGTCACATAAAAAAACTTGGTAACAAATTGAAATTTAACTTGATGAACTATAAACATATTAGAAACTCATTAACTACAGAGGCCTTACGTACATACCTCAACACAGTGATTGTTCCACATTTTCTGTATTGCATGTCTAGTTGGTCTCAGGCGTGTAAAACATCGTTAAAATCACTTGAATCATTATATAAAAGGGCCATAAAAATTATAAAAAGCCTCGGAAGTACCATCACTGTAAAGTACAAAGTAAATATAACATTCTGAGTTTCAAAAACCTTATTAAATATAATCAAATTTTTGATATAACCTGGCACATGACATCTCTTCTTTTTTAGACCAATGTTGTTTGTGCATTGTCCCTGATAAAAAATAGATAAAGTGAAAAAAATCAAAAACAATAATGTTAAGAGTACCTCTGGTGGTATTTTGGCTTTAGTAATGCATTTGCAATGTTGGGGAGAGCACAATGAAATTGTTTTTTAGTTACAGAAGACTGAACAGTCGCCTTGAAATGTATTTAGTAACGTATTCCGTTACTTTGTCCAATCAGAGTACTGTATTCTGAATACTTAGAATACTTTCACGTTGATTTGCATAATATGAAAGCACAAAAGCGCTGTAGGAAGGTGTTAAGGTTACACTTGTTATAAATGCCTACAGCCCAGAAGGTCAGAGCTAAACGTTTCCCCGGATGTTTTGATCTCTTCTTCCTTATTAATGTTAAGAACAGTGTTGAGGGTAACGAATCACACAAATATATTACTAGTTACCTCAGTAAATAAAGATGACAACATACTACTTACACAAAGTACGGCAATATATTAGTCATTACATTTCAAGTAACTCGGGACATCAACAATTTGACCCATATTGAAGTCAGCCAAAAAATCATTAAGAGGTCGTCCCGCTTGAATAGTGTAGTTGCAGAAAGGCCGAGAGCGATGACGAGCATTAAAGTCACCTAGTAGGATTGGAACAGTGTTAAAATCAACACAGCTGGGAGCTGAGATCTTCTGCATTGCTGGGTGGCCAGTATGCTGCGTTAACATAGCCGATTTAGTGTGATGTTTTGTAATTGACTAGATATAGACTAGATACTGTGAGTGTTGTAGTCCATTCTTTTGCTGTTGTTTCTTTATTATTGTTTTGTTACCTCTGCACTATGTTCTTTGTTTTGATTTTTAAATGAAAATGTTATTGTTTTTTATATCGGGGCTGGGCACTTATAAGCCTTTTGCTTCGGCCCTCTCCTTTTGAGCAGACTAACTGCTCAAATAAACAAATAAATGAATAAATAAATACAGAACAGTGTAGCAGTTTTAGTATTGAGAGTAAACCAAATTGTTTCGTAGGGTGAATCCTCCAAATTTGCTTCTCTTTTGGTAGGTAGATTACTTTTATAGCATATGATGATTCCACCTCTATTTCTCCCTCTGTCTTTACACATAAAGGCATAATTTGGTATACCTATTGCTACGTCTGGAACTGTAGAGGTCAGAAAAGTCTCTGTTAAGGTGAACATGTGTATTAATGCGTTCTAAATACATGTATTCAGTTACAAGTAGGGATGTAACAATATCATAATCTCACGATACGATACGATATCGATATTGAGCTCACGGTACGATATTTATTGCGATATTGTGGAGAGGCTCACGGTATTGTAAAATAGCTCACGATATTGAGTTTATGATGATAATAATAAAAAACTGACATTTAAACTGCTTTTGCCAGTCACTAGGGCATTTATTGTTATATTCATGCAGCATAAAAACATATGTAAACGCGATCACTTAATGCTTTTAAAGTGCAACCTCAAGTCATTAACATCAATATACCGTTGAGCAAGTAGAACTGTAACCAAAAACAAAAAGGGAATTCCCTTCAAGTGCAAACAAAGCTCAAGTCTGGTTCAAATGTGTAAAAAAGCATAACACTAAAAGTAGTAGGCAAATAAAAAACGCCTGTTGAAAACATCCACAAACATGTACAATACTTTGGCTCAAGCTTAGCCACTAACCTTTTAAATCCTTTTCCATCTACTGCAGAAAAGGGACGTAAATCACACGCTCTGTATTCCGCGATGTATCTTGTGATTTCTTGAGCCTTTGTGCTGTTGTGTGGCATAGTTGTCACACAACAGTTGTCTCCTGTAGGGTTTTTTGACCTGACGTGACTTTCTTTGTAAACTTTTCACGGTGATGGGTCCAATGGCTCCGCATGTTCCAGGTGTTTCCCGTGGTGTATCGTAATTTCGCGTGACAGTGTTTCCACATGGTCCATTGTTCGTCCGCCACACTCTCTCCTTTATCGTTTTTTGACACAGCGAAACCAAAATGCTGCCATACGTCTGACTTAAAAGCTGCAAGGGCTGGCACAACTTCAATATCCACGGGAGCCCCACTTTGGTCGCCGCTAACCGCCATGCTCACTTGTTGTGGGGTGGACGCTACAGCGTAGAACATGCGCTCCTATTGGCTCAACAGCTCATTTGTTGTGACGACGCAGCGCAAAGGATCATGGTCTATGTAGTTTACAATGTTTTTTCCCGCGGAATCCGACTTATTATAGTTGTTTTTGACGGATAACTGTCCGTTTAAATATCGTAACAAGACCACGACGATATCGAGGCACTTTTACTACCGCGATATCGCGGTATTGTCAATATCGTTACATCCCTAGTTACAAGCATTCTTGTTTTTTGGTTTAGACATGGTGTACACATGTTTAGATGTCATTCAGTACAATTTAGGTCTATTTCAAAGTCCTTATTTTAACCTTGTTTAGTTCTGATTTAAAGGGATATTTCAGGATTTTTGACACATGGCCTCATTTCCTAGTTATCCAGAGCGTGGTTGATTTCTGGAGATATTTTTTATTTATGCAGTCCTTATATTTGAAGAATTTAGTGGCACTAGGCTAGTGCTAGGCTAGCACATGTCTATGGTAACTAGTAGCCTGCATTAAAAACAGTCTGACCCGAGCACAGTGCACCTGAGGCAAATCACTTATAACACCAGACTACCGATACAAATGTCTGTGTTGACTGAATATGTTTTTAATATAACCATTTTGCATTTAAAAGATATCTGAGCAGCATCAGCTTCCTGGTTGTAAGCTACGCAGCGGCGGAGTGATCTGCTAGGTGACCGGATCTACAGTAGTTTGTTTACCTGCAGTCGGCATTACTACACGTGGAATTCACAAAGGAGCTTTCTACAAATCAGATAAGGCAACGTTTGGAGGACTACCCGAGGATTTTGAAGAGGCTTTTAATGCAGGCTACTAGTTACCATAGACATGCACTAGCCTAGCACTAGCCTAGCACCACTAAACTCTTCAAATATAAGGACTGCATGAATAAAACATTTTTGAATCTCCAGAAATCAACAACACTCTGGATAACTAGGAAATGAGGCCCTATGTCAAAAATCCAACCTCTCAACCTGGTGGTACTTGGAAGGTCAAATATGTTTTGAGGTGGTACTGGGCGTGGAAAGTTTGGGAACCTCTGCTCCAGAGCTTTATCCCTATATGTACCCCCCTTCGTCTTCCCACTTGTATGTGTTCACGAGTGTTGTGTTTCAGTCTCCTAGCGACTCCTAGCTAAAACATGAGCGAACCATGACATAATGCCTGATGCTCTTTCATAACTTAATAAAAGCATGTTGCATAGCTCGTACAAAGGGTTAGGGGCAGTTTGGTGTTAGGCGCCATTTTGTAGGTGGATTTGTGGTTGGTTTAGGACGCCTTTAAATAGATGGCTATGGTATAATCAATGTCCATAGTGTTTCAAATAAGTGCAGAGTGGGATCATGATAAAAATGCAGGTCAATAAAGAAATAAATGCAATAAAATATACGTACAAATCTCTAGAAATAATCCAACAAAAGAAACTGAATCCACAACATAGTAGTTTCCAATTGTTCTAGTATCATAAACACGAGAACAAGGACAACAGAGCCGGACACAAAAGGAGGATAAAATGGTCATCTGCAGCACAGTTAAGACCGTCGAAACCCTATTGTCAAAAATAACTTCCTCCACGTTTTTTTTCCGATCATTTCCAGACGCTGGGTCTCAGAACGCAACATGTTCCTTATTACACCAAATTGTACCCACAAACCCCATCCACATATTCCTATCCGGCCAGTGACCCAGTGCAGCAGACAGCCATGCAGACACCCCAACCATTGTGCCAGCACATCTTCCTCCACCCACGTTTTTTAAAGTTATTCTTTTTTTTTAAAGGCGAGACACGGCAGGTGAAAATACAGATTTTTCACGCAGTGGTCAATGTGGAGATTTTTAGCTAGTTTTCTCACCGTTTTTCCATACTGAGATATGTTCTTACCTGACGCGCGCACTAAGGCCAGACGGGTACGCATCAACTCGCCTAAGCTCAGGTAAGTATCTCAGGATGGAAAAACGGTGGCCTGTTCCTTTAACATCTTAGTGTTGGACTTTAACAATATTTAGAAAAAAAAAATATTTTCCTGATTTATTGAGCTTTGGACACAAAAAAGGCAAAGTTAGATTTCTTACATATTTTTTTCACTTAGCTTATTCAAAAACATGAAGCAGAACTATTTAAAATTTTCTAAACTTCGAAAATGTTAAATACTTTAAATTTGCTTGTATGGTCTATAAAATACTCAACGGACTTGCACCACTGCCATTAAGGAAATTCGTAAAATTGAAATCCTCTTCTGGCAAAACCACTCGGTCTATGGTTAGAGGAGACTGTGAAGTGCCCTTCAGACATGCCACCTTTGGCCAGACTGTTCTTTCAGTCTGGGGCTTTAACATCTGGAACAGCAGCCCTCTCACTATAAGAGAATGCTCCACATTTAACACATTTAGGACTCATTTAAAAAACTGGTTGAAATCCAATCAACAATGTGCTCATTAGACCCTATACAGATCTCCTGCAGGACTGAGCCGAGTGTCAGGATCCTCTGCTCAGGTGTTGCTTTGTAAATAATTGTACATATTTATCCTTATAATGTCTGTTTGAACTGTATGACCTGCCCTTGCACCAACATCTCCATTCTATTGTGCAAGTCACAGAACGAGCGTTCGGATGTTGTTGGTGTGTGAGTTGTGTCAGCATTTGTTGTGTAGGTGTGTAGCCTCAACTTTTAAATTGTTTTATGTTTTATAATTGTTGTTGGCATAATACAACTTGCCCCGGGACAACAGTTGAAAACTTGCTTTGCAGCTAATACTGACACATTTACAGAAATGTTCCTTAATGTGTACTGTCCCTGTCAAATAAACTAATAAATAAATAAATAAATAAACTAAGTAAGTCATGCCCCTAGAGGCCATAAGCGCCTATGCAGGTGTCGTACCATGTTGCGTTTTTTTTACTCTTTAATTGTCCGTGAGAGTAAATACTTCACTGACAGAAAAGACAAAAGGTATAGAGGGATATTGTTCCTCCAGTTACGCAATGGAGATAATTTTTTTCACTCAAACTTGGCTGTAAATACTGTTTAAGTGGCGCTAGCCCGCAGTTAGCTTTGCCCGTTAGCCTGTTAGCTTCTTCTTTGTAATACCATTAGTGTGTATTGCGCCTCCGGGTCGGAACAGGGACAGCTGCAAGTGTAAATAGGCAATTGTGATGATTTTTAGGCACATTCAAGCATACATTTCTTATTTTTATACGAAAACATACAATTACAGAAAACTTGCAGTACGTTTTGTTCCCATATTTATGTCAGTAATCTACAGCAGACGTTGCTCCAATGCTTCAGGTATGCTTTTGGTGTGGGGAAAACCTGATTTAAAGTCTGTTTTGATATTGTGATATGTTCATTTTACATTGCCGCGAACCAAAGTGTCCGGCGCACTGTTTTGGGGGGGGGGGTAGAGTTTGCGGGATGTAGGAATTGGCTGTTGATATAAAAAAAAAGAAAGCGAGTCATTCCTAACATGTGGTTTGGGTTTTGGAAAGTCGCAGGAGTGGAGCGAGAAAGGAACCATTGTTGAAACTGTCTGCAGCTTTTCATCGCATTGTCATCTGTGCGTCTTTGATGTCTGGGTGTTTCTTGTTTCAAGGATTCTCATTGACAATTACCAAGGGCTGAGACGGCGTGTTTCAGCTCCAAAATTCCTAATCGAGGTTGTTACGGTTGGCCTTGTGTCGCTCGGTGGGCCCCGGTTTGATTTCACAGACCGTACACGTTGTTTGCTTGAGCCGCCCGATCGCTGAAAACATGCACAATAGGCTAATTCTTGTCCTGGCTCAAGATGTGGAGAAGGGAGAAGAAAACGAGGATGAAAACGCAACGAAAGAGTGACAAAAAAGTGACAAAAAAAAAACAGACAAAAAAGCAACCAAAGAATAACAGTAAAGTGACAAAAAAAAAAGCGATGAAAAAGTGACACAAATGTGACGAAAAAGTGAAAAAAGTGACGAAAAAGTGATAAAAATGTGACAAACGTGACAAAAAAAGCTATGAAAAAGTGATACAAATATAATGAAAAAGTGATGGAAAAGTGACAGCAAAGTGATAAAAATTTGATAAAAAAGTGATTAAAAAATTATTTAAAAAAAGTGATACAAATGTGACGAAAAAGTTAAAAAAGTGACGAAAAAGTGATAAGAGATGACAAAGTGACACAAAACAGGGTCTTAGCTCTCAAATGAGGCGTTACACTGGCCAATAGGCTGTAACCTTCTAAATTTGGGTAAAGCTGAACTGGACTTGGTCAAGGCAGAGGTTTAGAGATTATTGAGAGAATTACAGAATTACAATATTTCCGTTAATAATTAAAAAAAAAATGAAATAAATCAAAGCTTTCATCGGAGTTACAACTTCCCGGTCCAAACTGTTAAAAGCTTCATAGACAAAACAGCAATAGCAGCAACTTTATCAAACGTCCGGGGAGAAATAAGACAACAAACAAAACAAAAAGGCCACAAATGTCATTATATACGAAGAATTATTTTAAGGCACAACTGGATTTTCTTTGTTGACAGCGACTATTTCAACTATCACTTTCTCCCGAGCCCCAGTGTAAGTGCTTGTTAGTGGTTAGTGTAAAAGTTAATTGTGCATGCCTTCTCCTGCTTACTGTGACATCAAACGTGTAATGTTGGCCTCGTAAAAAAATAAAATAAAAACATAACTGCAAAGAAACGGCAATGGTATCCATCCACACAGCCTGCCTCTGTGTTTCTCTTAAATGTACACGGCCAACCTTTAGAAAAAACATTGGTAACACTTGACACTGATACACACTGTATTTGTCAAGTGTGGGTAAACTCTACACATTTCTCATTTATGCAATATAAACATGATTAACAAATGATTAGGGAAGCTTCATAAGCGATGCATAATAGTGGCAAGTTATTTATGCTGCTAACGCATTTATTTCTGGAAAACCATAGTTCACTGTACAATTGACAAAAAAAAAAGAAAAAAAAAAGAAAAAAGAAGAGCAGCTACAGAACGTAACAGGGGACACGTTTCAATATTAGATACGCTTCCACATGGGAATCTGGGTCACTCCTGGCTTTGAAGTTCTAATTGTGCGGGAGTTTTATATAGCAATGGAACAGGGGGTTTATGAACGGCATAGAAATGGCTGGGACAAGAGAGAAATAAGGGGAGGGGGGGACAGTTTGAGACAGGCGGAGAAAATACAGTATAAACTATTGACTAAATAAGATTGTAATGGGTTATAATGGTGCTAAACGCAGTGATTATGGTTTAGAAAATAGCAGTCTAAGTGTTTGCAATTTGCGATGATAAATGACATAGCCTTATCTTAGCGCTGTATTAGGTAAACAGAACCAATGTTGTGAAAAAACAAAAAGTGTATCTATTAGAAGGGGGAATAAAGAATATATAAATGTGGCATTGATTTCCAGGAGTAGCTTAAATGCCATTATGCTAAACTGCCACAATTGTTGTATCAGAATTTAACAGGTGCCATTTTATTATTTTTTCCTTTAATATCATTTAACATTTGTATTGCATTGTCCATCATAGACAGAACAGCCCATGTCCAAAAGCTCCTCAATGCCTGTGCTTTATTCATTTATCTATTTTTATTTAACAATAGTATGGAGATGGTTACTTATTACTGCAGCTAAATGCTCTCTTTTCGCCTGTACTACAGCTCGGTGTGTTTTTTCCCGTGTGTTTATAGCAACTTAGCTAGTAGCCTACAGCATTTTGATTGTTTTGTTGCACCTAAAATTCACTTATAATATGGACATGCTGTAGCTCTTTATTTGGGATTTTCTGAGTGCTTTTTAGTCACTGGGTTAGTTTTTCAGATGAATAAGACCCTGGGCATAAAACGGCGAAAGCATCGCCAGAACTGTTAGTCGCTAGTTAGCCGTTAGTTAGCAACATTAGCCTGTCTCTTGGAAACACTGCAGACTCCACACTGCAGCACTAACAAATTTAGCTCTGGTTAAATCCAGCACAGACTCTGATTTAGGGAGTGTAGTCTGTGATAAAGTCAGCTCTATGTGGAATATTGTATTTCCACTGAAGAATTCTCCAGTTTGTTGTTCTTTTCTCTCCTCAGCGGAGAGGTGTGTCCTGTAGGAGCACCGACCGCACGTCAAATGGTATCGGTTTCTGGTATCGGGACCTCATTAATGAGTATGAGTATAAGTACACGCGTGTGGTATCGGCCCGATACTGGTATCAGTGCATCCCTAAGTAAAATTAAATTAAAAGCAAAACATTTAGCAGTGTGTTGTTTTCAAAATAAAGCTAAAACACTCTATAATTCAAACCTAAATCACTATAATTAAGTTTGTACTTAGAAAATACTATTCAGTTTCCTGAAACATTCCAGTCAATTGAATATCCAACTTTGGACATTTTTTGACATTGGCGCCTAATGACCAACAAGCAAAGGAAGTGACTAGCCAATTCAGGTCAATGGCGATCACCGACAACGCCACAGTTTGTCAACAAAAGTTCCCTTAAGTAAAAGCAAGACCCTGACTCTCCAACATAGAAGCTAAAAGAGTCACCCAAACAGAATTAGAAACAGCCCTGCTTCTAGTCGAAGGTTTTGGTCCTTACCTGGGGGCTGACGCTGGGCCCGTAGCCCATGCCGGAGGAGGTCATGGAGTGGGGTCCCATGGGTGAGCTGATGACGGAGAAGGGTGAGGCCAGGCCGTTCATGGGCGAGTTCAGGGTGCTGATGGGAGAGTGCAGGGAGCCTGCGGGACCCATGGGGCTGGGGCTGAGCATGGACGGGTGCATTCCTCTGTGGGACGTCGGGGAACCCAGTGGTGAGGAGGTGACTTGGCCCGACGAATCTGTCAACAAGAGATCAGATCAAATGAGCATGACAAGCTCACAGCAGAGAAGTGGTGAACCGTCCACTGTAACAGACCCCTCAGTAGTTGTTGATGTTTGGAGTCGTGTGACAAAAACACCACTCCATGTAATGTTAAACTGAACCTGAACTGAACTCACAAAGCTAACTGCTCAGCTGTCCTAACTTTCTAACGTTACTAACCCCAGAGAGAGGAATTACTACAACCATGGTGGATGCTGCACAAAATACTGCAGCATCTTCAAGAAAAAAAAAAAAAAAAACACGAACTAAGCGGAATGAAGCACTTACAGTATCTTCTTCTCGTCTGTGCGCAGAGCCGTGGGAAGACATTTTAGTTAGGAAAAAAAAATTAACCCAAAAACTCTTTTTCTGTGCATATTTCCTATTTATTAAAATTGCCTGCAGTTCACAAATTATCCACCAGGGGGTGCTGCAGCGCCCTCAGCACCCTGGGTTCCCACGGCCTTGTCTGTGCGACACTTTGAGTTCTTGAAAGATGCTCTATACATAAAGTTGGATTAGGGAAGCACTGATCCAGTTTTGCTTCCGATACCGATACTGGGTGTTGGAGTATCTGCCGATATCCGATATTAACCATTATACTAAGAGGCAAGGCAACTTTATTTATACCGCGCATTTCGTACACAAGGCAACTCAATGCGCCTTACAAAAGAAAATATGCGAAATTACAATCAGATACTTTCTTAAAAGTAGCTGCTGAGAGTGAAATAAGTGAATGGTCCTCTTTTCTCCATTCAATAAAGTCTAATATACATTTTAAATGAAAAAAAAAAACATTACACAAGGATCACTGGTCTTTTCTGCACCAAATATCATTGGGTATGTGACACTTAATATACAATACTTTGGATTACATAAATATCAACAACTCACATAAAGTAATCTGATCATTACGAATATGTTAGATCAGTTATTCTATACAAACACTTGGCCACACCAGCAGTGTCTATTTTATTCTATTAGGTTATCCAATTATAATTTATTTCCCAGCTTTGATTAGTTTACGTTAGCATTAGCACTAGCATCAGCATGCTGTTTGCTAGCTGCAGCATTTTGGACATCGATTGAAAATATGTTTGCAGAGGTTAAAACTTGGGACTGAAACTAAGTTGGTGATTTGATTCTCCAGGTTCTAAGCTTTAAAATGAAATTCAGCATGTTAAAATGTTGAGCGCTAAAACAGGTATACCATATACCCGATATGGTATTTTTTTCCAATATCGGCTCCGATATTCAATACCAGTATTGGATCGGTGCATCCTTAAATTGTATTGGTTTGAATGATTAGCAGCTGTGATTAGCTTACAGGTCCAACACAACGCAATACAAAAAGTCTTCTGGCAATTGAAAGCAGGCGTGCAAATGTTTGAAACATTCCGTGTGCATGGAAATGGGGCTGGCCAAAGGGGTTTAACAATTTCATTATTAACTTTTAGAGAAAGTTATTACAAGAACATGGTATAATGCACTGCACTGAGTTGTTTAATCTGTTTATACCATGGTCCCAAACTGTAACTGTTTATTTGGGCCTGTTTGCTTTTTTTTTATTTATTCCTGGGCAGGAGTTATTTCACTTTTTAAGCCGTTTTACCTGAAGCTAGTTCCAGCTCAATTGTTTATCGTTACTATGGAAACAGCTGCAGTGGAGTGATATGGAACGTGATGTGACTGTTGCCGGACTAATGGTGCGTTCCACTTATGTCGGAAGTCGGGAAATCCGACCAGGATAAACCGTTTTCTCCGAGTTGCATCGTTCCAGTTGTCCAGGTCGGAAACATCAGAGGTAGTTAGAAACTTCATTGTAATACTGTATTATACAATAGTACAATTCATTTATTATAACCGTTGTAAATACATGTCTGTGTAAGTTCTCAGTCGTACAGGAGTTGTCCATCTTCAATGAAGGAACTTGATTCATCTTCTGTAGTAGTTGAAGTCTTCGAATGAGAGGATGAGAGGCAAAACGTTCGAAGACTTCAACTACTGAGTACAGAAGATGAATCAAGTACCTTCATTGAAGATGTTGTAAATACTACTAGTGCTAAATGTGATAGTTTAGCACTAGTAGTTTCATAGGTTACGTTACAAATAACACTGTTTATTGAAGCTTTATATTTGTCACATGTCACGTCGGGCGCAGCCATCTTTAAATGCTCCTTCTCGGGTAAGGTGATTCTGTCCCAAGTTTCCGAATTACGGAGTTGGTGAGCGTTCCCGTTGAAATTTCCACGTCGGATCAAGTGGAACGCACCATAACTATGCGTTATACAGTTTTAACGCACACCAGTTAGCCAAGCAGAAATGTAGTATTCACCCAGACCATGGTATGACCAGTTTTAGACATTCTCTGCTAAATTGATCTACAAATAACAGTCGAAGTACGGTCAATTCTTGTCTTCACCAGGTTAAGACAAAAAGCGTATTCCCTACCAAAAATGAATGGTGAAAACGGTTCTAAAAATAAGGCCTTTGAGGGGAAAGGGGAATCACAGGAATGCATGTGATCTCGCTGAAGCCGTCATGTTATGTGAGAATGTCCAATATATGTAAGTAAAACTACTGCGCTGAGATGACAAGTTATCCAAATACAAGCATTAACAGGACCGAGCGAATGAAAATAAACCAACATGGAGTGTGCCTGTATCACGTTAAAACATAAACACGTCTTTTAGAAAAGTACTTGTTTTCGGAGCAAGGCGGAATTGTGTTACCTCTGAATCTGGTAGCTATGCAGCACATAGGGAATAAAAGGAATATAAGCTAAAGGAAAGTTAAACATATGATATAAACATATACAAAAGGCATGGGGGATTAGCTACTACGTTGTAAAACCTTTGCAGACAGATATGAAACTACTACTGAGGAAAACTATCACGAAAGATCAAATGTCTGTCTTTACATTTGTCTCTAAACAAAATCTCCTGTATTTCGCAATAAAATGATTGAAGAGAAGCAAATAAATAAAGCCTGATTTCTGTAGTATCTTTCAATAAACAACACCTTTGCTATCGTGGCTTTAGACATTCTCGAGGATATGATTTTTGAACCGCTCTCGACAGTGCTCTACTGTACATCCGTATCTCCTTTGTCCACTCTGTCCCTTCGCCCCTCTCTCCCCGGAGACGAGTACAGGACGTCCAGCCATCTCTAATCCATCTATAATGCACGATGAGAGAGGGACAGCGCGACCTTGCAATCGCGACTGCGGGAGCAGCGCGTGTGAAGTGCGAGCGCCGTTCCACCACCCAGACCTGTTAGACCCTGCTCCGCCTTCAGTGCCCTGTAAGCTGTCAACGCGGGCGATATGGGACGGCCAGTGGTCAGAAGGGATTTTTTTGTGTGTCTCATTTGCTATTTCGTGTTGGTTTAGTTGTTCTTGTGTATTGGCAGCAGCGACAGCCAGTGTCTCTGCCATTCCGTTCATCACATCACTGAAACCTCTCAAACCGCCAAAGTTTATCCATCCACTATATCGTCTGCTCGGCCAGTGACCATACGTTGGCCTACGTCCCGTCAGCTGTCAACAGGAGTGATATGGGACACGGCCGGTGGACGTGGGGAGGCAAGGGAGAGGCCTGACAATGCACTCTAGCACTGCTCACAACATCAGCCTCTTTGACTCTTCATGCTCGGGGGGAAATTTGTGGCAATTCCAACCTAGTTTTGAGAGAAAATCGGGAGTTTATTACTAGAGATATTGCTCCCAATACCGATACTGGGTTTTGAGTATCTGCCGATACCCGTGTCTTTCTCTGAGTGAAAAATAGAATTGACTCTTTACTGCTCAATTATCAATTATATCTATTGATAAACTCTTGGATAAACATTTAACAAGGATCACTGGACTTTTCGACACTAAATATCCTTGGGTATGATAGGCTTTAGGTTACATTAATATTAACAACCCACATGAAGTGATCCGATCATTACAAATATGTTCAGTTATTTCTTAAACTAAACACGAGGCCTCAGCAGTGGTCGATTTTAACGTATTAGTCTACTTTAGGTATTTCTATGTCAGTTTCTGTCCCAGCTTTGATTAGTCTTCGTTAGCAGTAGCATGCCAACGTTAAGCTTTAGCAAACTGATGCTAACCGCGGCATTTTGCGCGGCGATCAAAAACACATTTGCTGAGGTTGAAACGAACTCAGTGGTTGGATTATCCTGGTTCTTAGCTTTCCAATGATATGCAGCATCCCCTTACTTAGTTTCAGGCGGTAAAAGTTGTGTTCTTAAGGTGTTGAGAGCCAAAACTGGTATCGGTTCAGTATCGGATATATTTGTAGCCGATATCGTATTTTTTCAGTATCAGCTCCGATTTCCGATACCAGTATCGGATCGGTGCATCCCTAGTTATCACTATTCATCCCAGCAAATAAAAAACAAAACAAAAACTAGACAAACACGAAGAAAAAAGTCACCAGAACTCACACCCAATTCTAACTCTTCTTCCAAACCATTTTCTTTGATACTGTTTATTTCAACCCAAAAGTGGAACTTCAAGGGCAATCAAAGCAGGGAAAAGTTTTTCTCTCTTGAGTTATGGGAGTAAATAGCAGGAGAATTAGGCTATTGTACATGCTATAGGGAATTCCTCCATTGTGAGATCAATACAGTTCTATCTTATCTTAGATCGATGGGAATTGAAAATAGAACCCTTTTGTTCTGTATAACCTCTTTAGGAGTAGGCCTGTCGCGGTGATTACTTTAACGGTGTATCGTTCAATAAATGACAGAGTAACCAATTATTTTGAATTACCACAATCCTAACTCTTTGTCACATTAATATGTCATCTTTTTTTTCCTGACATACTTGCATAGAATATGACAGTAAGAGATGGAAATAAAAAAATACAAAAAAACTTTCCAATGCAGAAACTCTCCACTTAATAAAAGTTTAATGAAACACGCTGTAAATGCTACAAAGCACCAACGGGACGCAGTCACCGTGGGAGAGCGCCGCTATGGCGATGGTTTTCAAAGCTAGCGACAGGATAAGCAGTAACATCTGCCTCTTGGAGTGGTTTTGAAGTAAAGATTGCAATATTCAGCGATGTGCTTATAAAATAGAAAATACCACACTGTTGTCTGTGTATTCCCTTGTATGCGTTACACTGGCGTAATATGAAGAGCCTCTTGTCATTTTCTTCTGTCATTGTTTTTACAGGACAATGCTTGAAATTTTTATGCTGATGAAATTTTTGGAATTCAGTTGCAATAACCCTGGCATTTGTACTTCCTTGATTCGAAAATAGGCCTTTTTGTATTGTTCTTTAGGTTGATGTGTTTGAGCACATCGACAGTCTATTGTCCTTTTTTTCATGTTCATATATTTTTGGATTTAATACTTTTGCTCTATATGGACCCTTTAATTGTTTGTAAACATTCCGGGCTTAGCTGGAGGCGGGAAGCTCGATTCCTATCTATTTCCATTGTAGCTGTTGTCATAGTAACGATAAACAAATGTCTAACTGTTGTTGGGAATATCAGCTAAACCTTATTTTATCGTCTCAAATGTCAATCCTCTTGTTCTGGCACCTTCAGCCACAACAGGACCACATTTTTTAGTTGTAGTTTTACACTTATAATCGCTAGTTTTAGTTGAATCTTATTTCTCATGATCACTTCCTGCCTCCAGGTGATGTCACTGATGATGTAAGCAGTTAAAGGGTCTATACGGTTTGCACTATGGCTTTGAGAGTTACTTATTATTTTTAGGTATTTATATGTAGCCTACAGCATGAGATTGACAATAAAGCCAACACTGAAACTCTGAACTTAAACCGGTGAACTTACAGCAAATTAAATGAAAGACGCTAACAAGGCGCCCTGACCATTACATTTTACTAATCATTTACTAGTTGTATACGTCCAACCAATGTGTAACATGGTTGGACATAATGCATTACAATTCACACACACTGAGCGACCACATTTGTAAGAAAAACAGCAACAACAAAAACCCCTAATACTGTATCTATCTTCCTCTCCCCGGCAATTCCTGTTAGCCCCATCAACACACACACATCCACTCATCCATCTTAGTAAAAGGCTAACAACAGGCTCAGCATTAGATCAATGCTTAATCCCCACGGATACAATACTAGCTGATTACATTTTTTCCCCCCTTTTCCTAAAATGCGGCCACACACGTAATTCCTGGATGGCTAAATAAATAATAAATATAAAATCTCTCTGTTTTGTGCAGTGGCCGCCGGTGAATTGGGTTTAGCGCGGGGGGAGATAAAGAGCGCGTGGAATTAGAGTTGCCAGTCCGCCATTGTGGGGCTCAGCAGGAGGCGTGGGGGAGAGGATAACAAGCGCAGAGGTAGACTTCACTCTCTTCATGTCTCTATCCGGCAGCAGAGCGGTGAGTGTTTACATCGAAAAAAGATGATTGTGCAAAGAAACAATAAACGATATGATAAAAGGACAGTTTAGAGTATTTAACCATCTGTTTACTTTGGAAAAGATGCACTTTTAGGAGACAGTAAAACTTCCATAGCGCTTTTTTACCTTCATTAGGCCCAAAGCGCTTCACAGCAAGAAACCAGTCACCTACCCACACATACACTACTACCTGCGCCACTGTCGCCCCGGTGTTGAGTAGATCACAAAGAGCAGGGGACACTTGGGCCTTATGCCAACATCTGATAACCTATACATGAGATAAATAAATACGTATCATGATTGCTCATCGTGTTTTTAGCTGCCCATGGCGAGCCTCGGAGGTAAGATTGTCTCGTAAAATATGTCTGTGAAAAGAGTCAACTGTGCAGAAGTGCTTTGAATCGTCCGCTCTGGAGATCGTAAGACGGTCTAATATCGTCATATCGCCCACCTCTACCGTGGCCCGACCATTGCCCCCTGGGTCATTCGGGTGCTCAAACTCCACCACCACCACATGGAGGTGGTGGTTTGAGGAGGAGCATGTTATTATGTTGCGAAATGCATTGGATATGTATCAATAATATTGTGTTATAAGTATCTGTGACTCTGTTGGTACAACATTCGTTCGGCCTGTTTGATATATTGAGGCAAAAAATTGCAGTGAACAATAATATTGAGGACCATTTTGACAAAGAAATTGTAACTCTGAAACAAACAAAAAAATACAGTAAACCTTTGTTCTAAAATGTACATAACCATGCCTTAATTGGGCCACAATACGGTGTTTACCTATCATTGATTTAACGACAAATCAATATAGCAATTATTGTGACTGACTTAATTCTGTTGTGTCCTTTGCCAACGAGCATTCCTCAAGGAAGTTGCCTTGGGCCTCTTGTTTATAGCATAATTGTAATTGAAATTCCTTGTGCTCTAAAAAGCACAGTTAATTTCCTATGCTGATGACTAACTCTTTATGTACCTGCTGATACAAGTAGTCAGTTAAATTGTTTTCTTCAACAAGACATCAATTTAATTGACTGAAAATAAGTTAAAAACAATGCTTTAAAAAACAAAAGTAAGGCTCAATAAGATCAATCAAACAGGTGCACAACTTCAATCTATCCATGCATGGCACTGATATTCAGGGGGTTACTGAGGCCAAATTATTGGGAGTCACTACTGAGTCAACTTTATCTTGGTCTCCACATATTAAAAACACTGTAGCACAAATGAGTAGAACCATCTCTAATATAAGAAGATGTGCATATTTTTTTATAAACTATTCCACTTGCACTTTCACATCTTGATTACTGCTCCATTATCAGGTCAAGTGCTTCCAAAAAGGATCTTTTACAATTCCAATTGACCCAGAGCAGCTCGCCTAGCACTGCGATGCCCATTCAGGACCAGCGTTAGTGCCATTCATGATATGCTGGTTTAAAGGAAAGAGTGGCCTGCAGTCTCATATTGTTCTGCAATAATGTTTACACTCTTCAAAAACCCTTAGGTCTGTTCTCCCAACTAAATACTCGACAGTCTTCACGGGTGTCATTTTACACCTCCACTGCCGAGGACAAATGCCCTGAAGAGAACTGTTCTGTACAGAGCTATGTTTCTGTGGAACAAGCTCCCTCATTGCTTAACAGCATTGGTGTTCAAAAGCCGTTTTAAAAGAATGTTTTGTTTTATATATGTTTTACACAACCCTCTTAGACGGAATCTTCCAGTCAACCATATATGTATTCTTCAAAAGAGAATCCAGCAACCATATGGGCAATGTTTGTGTGTGTGTCATAGTGTTATGCCATGTTTGTATGCAACGTAAGTCCTTCAAATCAGTATAGCCACCCAAACATGCCATTCAAACCAGACGTTCCTGGTTCATATTCAAACATACAGCATACATAGCCCTTTCCGAATGAGCCCTAACGCAAACGGTCTGTGTTATTGGAGCAAATTGCAGCGGGTTCATACGGTTCATTGTTTTGAAATGTACAGTGTTGCCCTTCATATACTAAAAGTATTCCATTATATTCATCCAATGCACAGTGCACACGCGCCGGCAAGTTCTCAGCACTCTTAGCTCACAGCACTTCTCGAGCATGTTGACACGGTGAGATGTGGAGAGAGTGGCTGCCGGCCAGCACCGCTCCGAGCCAATAGAGCAAAACATTCAAAATGTTCAATACTCTTATGATGAAAGAGTGAAAGCTTTACGGTATAATAATACATGATCTATTTTCCCTCATAATTACACCGCTAACGGCAATCCCTTAATCACATTCTCTCCTCCTCCCCTTTGACTACGCCATTCAAGAAACCAGGGCTTCCCAAACTTTTCAGGCTAAATGTTTCAATAATTTCAGGAAATACCACCAGACCTACATCAAGATCGACTAAATTAGCTCAAAAAAGACATTGACCAATATTAGACCAATCATGTCTTAACGTCACCACTGAAGCATACATGAAATAATCTCTTATTAAAATGTCTAAAATTATATGTGACCTTACGTAGAACCCGGAGAAGTATCGTCACAGTCGTGCATGCAATAACTGAACAGTGAATAGCTTTGACTGCAGGTTATTTGCCGATGTGTTCCAGGATCTAAAATAGATGTTTTTCATTATTCTTCGCTCAAGTACAAATTAATGGGTGTCCTGTCTGTTCCCAAACATGGTTGGTCTTTTTAAGAGAAGTGGGCTTGGAAGGAAAGTTTAGTTTAGTTTAGTTTATTTGTTTATTTGAGCAATACACATTGTGCTCAAAAGGAGTGGGCTGAAGCAAAAAGCTTATGAGCCCCCACCCCCAAGTGTCAAAAGGAGGAACATCTTCATCATGGATTGGAACAAACATGTTTTGAACAAATGGAGGGGGAATCAAAAGCTCTGCGAGCTCAAATTGCATTTTTTCTCAAGAGGCTCTTACTATTGCATTTATGCTTTACAAAAAAATGTAGCTGACGCATTGGCTCTCAACTAAAGGGCTGAGTTTACTTTCTACTAATCTCAGATGAAGAGCAGGGGCTAATGTACCTCCTCAATAGGCAAGAAACAATTTTTGAAAGAAATCTTCGAAAATAACATTGACAAATGTTAACCCTGATCATTATTTGGTCAGTATTGGATCCACAGACATGTCATAATAATCTTTTGGATGAAAGTCCTTTAACAGCCCGACATCACGCACATGTTTTGGATATTGGCACCACTTTTGGACACCGTCATTTTTTTGTTGAAAATTCATGCAGTCCTTATATTTGAAGAGTTTAGTGGTGCTAGGCTAGTGCATGTCTATGGTAACTAGTAGCCTGCATTAAAAGCCTCTTCAAAATCCTCGGGTAGTCCTCCAAACGTTGCCATATCTGATTTGTAGAAAGCTCCTTTGTGAATTCCACGTGTAGTAATGCCGGCCGCAGGTAAACAAACTACCGTAGATCCGGTCACCTAGCAGATCACTCCGCCGCTGCGTAGCTTACAACCAGGAAGCTGATGCTGCTCAAATATAAGTTATTTTAAATGCAAAATGGTTATATTTAAAAAAATATTCAGTCAACACAGACATTTGTATCGGTAGTCTGGTGCACTGTGCTCGGGTCAGACTGTTTTTAATGCAGGCTACTAGTTACCACAGACATGCACTAGCCTAGAACTAGCCTACTAGCACCACCAAACTCTTCAAATATAAGGATGCATGAAAAAAAAAAAAAAAAAAGATCTCCAGAAATCAACAACACTCTAGAATAACTAGGAAATGAGGCCCTATGTCAAATATTGAGAAATAGCCCTTTAATATTATTCAATTTGGTATTAATTTTTTACCAAATATGAAGTTGATTAATTGATATCGGCCACTTTTGTTCTCCCCCTGCCCAAAACAAAAATAACACACACTTAAAAAAAGCAAGTGCAATAAAAAGGCTGGGAATAAACCCCCAAATCTATCTGGAGACTTATTTTTTTCAATGTACATTTTTAACTTTACTTGTTTTTCTCTCAACACATGCCCCGTTAAGAATGAAAAAAAAAAAAAAAAAACGCCACGTTTCTAAATCCTCTTCTCTTGCGGTACATACCATTCTATTGAAAACTGTACAATAACACGCGCAGGAATTATTGGTCAAAAGGGCAGACTTCATAAACACCAGAAAAGCCTCGATTTGTGAATGGACTTAAAACAACGGCGTCCGATTTAGGTTAATACGCGGGGGCTTTTTTTTTTTTTTTTCACGTAGAATACCCAGGAGATTCGGGAGATTTTCCCGGTAGAGAAAGAAAAACAATAAACAAATAATCATTTCCTTTTCAGCGTTTGCTGCGGGGACAATGGGCTTTTCTATACAGCGGGTTTGGCAGAGCGGAGAGGAGGAGACGCCAGGAAAATGTGTGTCAGGGGTGGGTTCGGTGAGTCACCGGCACCTGAGCAGCTCCACGCAAAAACACAGGAGTAGCTGGTTTTGAGAGAATATTTTTAGTTTCAATTTTGGATGGAAATAATCTTATGAAATATCTCATCAAAAAAAAACATATTCAGGCATGTTTCATTCTCATTTCATCCTTTCTTCATTTCTTCTTCTGCAACTCTGCGACTGGAAGTGTCCTTTACATTTCCAAAGCCCCAAAAACCATCACGGGACGCGCTTCATCACTACACCACGTATTCGTTAGAATGCCGTTGGCAAAAAAAAAAAAAAAAAACACTACACTAATTTATTTTGTGTGAATACTATGGTTAACCTCTTAACACCCTTAACCGAGGACATTTTCTCCCGTTCTAAAAGCTTCCGGACTGGAGAGTTCACAGCCTATAGGCCAGTGTAACGCCTCATTTGAAAGCTAAGACCCACAAAACAGTTCTATTTTTCCTGATGCTGTTGCCCCATTGTTGGTCATATTTTTCCATCTGTGTTCCTTTTCTTGTTGCATTTTTGTTGGGTTTTTTTTTTTTAATCACATTTCTGTCTTTTATATCGATGGGTTTTTTCAAGACTCTTTTAGATTTGGGTAAAGTTGAACTGGAGAAAACGGTTAAGGCGGGGGTTACTAGGTTAATTCCCCCGTCCGCTAGCAACCTTTGAGATGCCGGGAATCCCTAGTTAAGATTATGAATTGTAAAATATCAATGTGAATATTCATGTTTCAATCATTTTGACTTTTCAGCTTACATCCATTTAAAGTAACATGGAAGAGTTGTGACTGGTGCAACATCGTTCCTACACAATCAGTTGTTTTTTTGTAAATCTTATATACGACCGTTGGTTTTATGAAGATTTACTTGTTATTTTGCACTCAAGCCAATCATAAAACTGCACCTTTCTTTCAACTGATCTTTTTTTTTTTTTTTTGTGAATCGGTAGCTTTTTTATTTTTTTTGCCTTTCCGTGGCATTCTCTCTGTTGAGTCATGCTGCCTCGTTGCTGTTTCGGAATTTAAAATTCCCATCGTCACCATCTTCCTCCGCAAAGGGTTTCGGGGCAAAAAGTGGGGAAAGATTTCTCCTCCAATCCAAAGAGATTCATCCTGACGGCTCCATTTCTTTAGGCACGTCGTCATGGCGACACGCCGCCGGCTCTCACAGCACCCGGTCTGACGCTAATAAAGACAACGCAGAACCTGATCATTTCAATTACTGACGAGGTCCACTTTTCTGATATAATCATCCGACCACACCACAAACATGCAGGTTACCTTCAGGGAAGACACTTTTTGAGCCAGTCTGCTCTCTTATGCACTAGGGATGGGAATCTTAGGCCTCTGTCCGATACGATTTGCATCTCGATACACCTGCCACGATCCGATTCATTTAAGATACATCTTGCGACACCAGAGCTGCGATGCGATTCGATTTAGGACAATTATCACGATGCATCTGGATCCACACGTCTGTGACCACCACCAGCCCGATACCATTCCATTTAGGACAATTATCACGATGCATCTCGATGTTTCGCCATCCACTCTATGCTTGATGCAATGACTCAATATAAATTAAGATTTAACAAATAGTCACAATTATTGAGGCCTTGAATTGATATCTTTAATGTTTTGTATCCTATATATTCTATGGGTTTATCCACCGTAAGATTTTTTTTCTTTCGTTTTTTCAACATTTTTGGAGGGACAATTATTATTAATCTATGAACAGTCTTGTTCAAATTAAAAAGGCGATTGTGTGAATTATTTCCACATCAATAACACACTCAGAAAAGCTCACATGGTTATGCTAATGATTGGGCGGGGCTTCCCTTGCCTCTCAGCGCAGTCCCACGTGTACTCCCACCTGGCTCACATGCAGGGCAGAAAAGTGGATTTCTGGACTCTTTACGCTTGTAAGTGGACACAATGACTTGAGCAAATGAAGATGGCTGATCATGGCGATGTTTGGAATATTTATCCGCGTTTGGCCTCCTGCTACTTTTCATCGCGTTCTGCACACAAGACGTCCTTGATTCAACACAGCGCTGCGGCCAACCCAACTCCACACCGCCGCGGAGGTGTTTCTGTCGCTCTCAGCCTGAAGTTAACCGGTAAAACACACGCGCTCCACACACGCACGTAAATGGCGCGCGCAGTGGCCCGAGGGGCTTTGCAGCCGTAACGTAACGAGATTAAATCGATATGAGCGCGTACAATCCGATGCATCTTGTGTTTATCCTCTGAACTGCATCGATCTGTGGCTTCTCTGCCGATGCACTCGCATCTCTCGTGCGCAAATCCGTGTATCGATACAAATCGGTTATTTGTCCCATCCCTATTATGCACACATTCACTTGGAAACAAATACATTGTTTTTACTATCTAATAATGAACTCTCCAATCAAACAAACAAACTCAATTTTCTTGACATTAAGTCTAATCCGAAAATGATTTTGTATATCTCTTTTCCCATTTAAGGCGAGGTGAAAACATAGATTTTTCACGCTGTGCTCAACGATGAGATTTAAAACCAACCCGGATAAAACTCACCCCGTACGATGCTTCCCCAGTTCCCCAGGCTCGTTCATTCGCAAATATTGACACCTTTTCGGTATCCATGTGCAACCCGAAAAGGTGTCCAAGATGACACTGTAATCCAAAGATCACCATTTCCTTTCTGGGAGACGGCCGTGGCTATAGACTTGACAAATATACATGCCCATGCAAAACTTTCTTTACACTCTTGCAACAACACCTCCACTTTAGAAGCTCCGACAGACTTTTACAGATTTTTTCCCACTTCCCTTTCCCAAATCTAAGCAAGGTATTCAAAATCCCCTCTGAAAATCTTTTTGTAAGTAATATTTCAACAAAATAATACCATACATTTAAACCTGGCTTTATACATGAATACGATTTTGTCCCTGAAAATATAAGCAGCTAATAATGACAGAAAACTTACTATACATTTTTTCTTCATATTTACATCAGAAATGTGCAGCAAAAGTATCAAATTGATATCTCTTAATTATTAATATTTCTCTATTCACCTGCAGTCTCTTGCCTTAACCCGACCCATCAGTGCCAATCGATACACATACATATAAAGTCATTAAAAAAAGGTTGGTTTTGCAAAATACAGGTTTTTAAATAACACCCAACCTGAATAGCAGACCGCCATTGTGTGATCAAAGGTCTGTCCGCCTCGTGCGCTAAACAAATGGGCCTCTTCAGTCTGAAGAGCAAACCCTACTCGATCTGTTTACTCTGTACAAAGGCCACAATAACAGGTTCTGTACGGGCAGGCAGGTGAGAGTGAGGAAGCTGATCTCGGTACACACTGCATACAAGCTGGCAGCATTTGATGGATAGAAGATGTTATACAGAATTTTTTTCCGAACATATTTCCTCTCTCCCAAACAAATGAATAATTACGTTTTTTTTCTGTGAAGTAAAACAGCAAAGAAATTCTAACATTGTTGCATGAAGACTTACAACTGTATGAAAACCCATCCAAATTCTAATCAGAATTAACGATTTGGAACGTGATGATAAGACACAGTGGATGAATGTGGATAAACTTCAAGACTTGTGGGAATTCCTGTCACGGTGAGAATGCAGTTGGGGCTAATGCTAAACCCCAGTGTCACTACCGTAGACGCTGCTGCCTCAGGATACATCATGTGGGACCAACACAGCCCAGAGGACGTGGCACATTTAGTCTTTTTTTTTTTGAGTCAGAAGGTTCCAGCTGTTTTGACTGATGGGTTTGATTGCTTTTGAAGTGGACACCTATAACATTACAATCTATGTACATAATTTGTTTGTAATCCCTATGTGTCTGCTTAATTCCACTGGTCCCCCCACACTCCTCACTCCCGTTGCCCCGGCTGATTCTGAAGTGTGGGGAGGCCGTGGAGGCGTGTCTGGTGATGGCGAGGAGCCAGCAGTAACCGCAGATTTACTGGCTCTCTGGCCCGCGCCGGCTGCCAGCGGGCGCTCTGATGTGCTGATACGACCTAATTGTTCCTCTAAGCGCCGGAGGTGATAAGGCGGTGAGGGCAGCGGCACACGGCAACATGTGGCAATCCAGCCAATTACAGGGCTATTACACGGCGCTAGTGGCCTTTGCAGGTTAAACAGGAATAATGAGAGTAATAAATAAACAATGTGCCTGATTATAACTTTATTCCTATTCTCAAAAATAAATAAAAATTAAAACTGCCATATCCCTTTACCAGGTGAACAAACCAACAAACCTCCTGTCTTGCGAAAAAGGAAGTAAAAGGTAAAACAGTTCAAACTAAGAAGATGAACTTTTCCTTAAGGTTTTCAAGCTTCCAACAGCAGCAATTCCCCAAAGAGAGAACGGCTGCACGAAGCGACATCTGGGTAGAATCAAGCAGAAATCAAACAACATTAGCGTCCACTTGCAAATGCTAAATGTTTACATGTCAGAGCGAGGTTTGAGAGTGAAACTGCTACTTGTACTTGTTATTTTTGGAGACGTATAGCGATTATAGTTATGGAAAAATCTATACAGTGGTTTGTGGTGACGGATGATAGACTCAACAGACAGTGTGAGGCACATTCACAAGGAAAATGGAAAATTTATAACAGTAACCTGTAGGGCTGGGACGATCCACTTTTGTCACAATCCGATACGCATCACGATACTCACGGGCCGATCCGATACGTATTGCGATACAGTAAGTAATTATGATAAGCGATATGTTTACCTTAAAATGTGTAACAATTCAATTCAACTCTATTTGTATAGCACATTTAAAACAACTGCAGTCGACCAAAGTGCTTCACAGTGACAACATGTTGCATAGAAATAAATAATCAATAACATGTGAAAGAAACACTCGCTAGCTCGTATTGAAGGCCAGGGAGAACAAGTGTGTTTTCAGTCTGGACTTGAACTGTTCCACCGACTGAGAAGACCCGACAGACAAAGAAAGACTGTTCCATAGTCGAGCCCGCACAGGAAGGCTCTATCACCTCTCGTTTTGAGCCTACTTTTAGGAACCTCCAACAGGAGCTGGTCAGCCGACCTCAAGGCTCTTGACGGGGAATAAAGTCACAACAGATCACTCAAACAGAGTGGGCCCATGGAGTGGAGACATTTAAAGCCATCCATCCATTTTCTTCCGCTTTATCCGGCGCCGGGTCGCGGGGGCAGCAGTCTCAGCAGAGATGCCCAGACTTCCCGATCCACGCACACCTCCTCCAGCTGTTCTGGGGGGACCCCGAGGCGACACCAGGCCAGCTCGGAGACATAGTCCCACCAGCGTGTCCTGGGCCTTCCACGAGGCCTCCTCCCAGTGGGACATGCCTGGAGCACCTCCCGAGGGAGGACTCGAGTCCGAGCCCCTCCCGGGTAACTGAGCTCCTCACCCGAGGTCCTGATTTGATGAAGCCAACAGAACAACATCGTCTGCAAACAGCAGAGATGAGATTCTGAGGTTCTCAAACACCGGACACCTTCCGGCCCCTGGCTGCGCCTAGAAATTCTGTCCATAAAGGTAATGAACAGAACCGGTGACAAAGGGCAGCCCTGGTGGAGCCCAACACGCACCGGGAACAGGTCTGACTTACTGCCGGCAATGCGAACCAAGCTCCTGCTACGGTCATACAGGGAACGGACAGCCCTTAGCAGAGGACATTTAAAGCCATGTGTCCAAAGTTTTTAAACCAAATGCCATTTGACATTGATTGAAGTGTTAAGATTTAAAAGTACATTTTATTTGATTTATTTGAGTGATTCTTTACATTATTTACATTAGCATTGTTGCAGTGCAGAAAATAAAATAAATAAAGTAACAAAAACTCAAAAGGTGTAGGCCGAAGTTAGAAAGCGTATTAGTGCCTACCTCCATATTCAAAATTAACTTACATCCTGGTTATAGTGATACAAGCAGCGACTTGCGCCTTCATACAATACAACACTTTACATTACAAATTCCTGAACTACGAAACAGCAGCATTGTTAAAGAAAAGCATTCATGCCTCACAAGAAGAAAACCACATGAGGTCCACAAGACCCCCAAAGCAAGAAGACATCACACAAACCTGCATTTGCGCAGTCTGCTTTCTCTTACATAGCCATAAAAACGTGGAACGAGCTCCCCACTGAAATATTGAGCTCCGATGATCGCAAAGCTTTTACTAAAGAAGTGAAAACATGGTTCATGAGTAACCAGAGATGTCAGCATTATATTTTTTTAGATTCACTGCATAGCCTAAAATGTAATGTAAAGACAATTACTGCTAATAAGTCTTTTACCAGGACAGGATGTTTTAGATTTTGGTAAGGTAATGGGTTGAGAGCATTGCCTTGCTGTGTGACTGTATACGTGATGACCGGGTGTGATAATAGTCTAATTTATGTACATGTAAAGGAATGTACAGTCATAGCCTGTGTTATGGATGTGATGGTGAGGACTGAATGATTATTTGCACTGTATATATTCACATTGTATTTCTGCTTTTGTCCCCTAGGACTATAGATGGAAATTAGCTTGAAATAGCTACAGTCTGGTACAAGCATCTTTGCTCACGAGCATAATGTAACTGTACATTGTCCTGAAAAATAAATAAATAAATGAAATGAAGTCACCATTCTATTAATTGACCATTGATTTAGTTATTAAGTATTACATAATCAACACTATCCATTATTATTGTCATTCCCATTTCCACTGTAAATTAACACATTAACACTAAATGTAACAAAGTGCTGTTTAACTGTAACTCCTATGGGAGTTGTTTGTTAAAGGTCCTATTCCTGATTTTCTTTTTATTACTAACATTGAAAGGGGAGGCTACAAAAACTCATTCCTAACATTCCCAAAACATTTGAATCATCCCAATTCTTCACAGGGACAAGTTTAGCGGCACATTTCACAACTTGCAGGGGTCACTTTTCAACAAATGGTCTGAGTTTACAAAATACACAAGGAGGACAATACAAACGTCGTCCCACTACTCGCAAAAATCAGGTATAGTCCCGTTAAATGTGTGAAGATAGAGTTTTCTGTAATGTCTCTGCCATTTCAAGAAAAAATAAATAAATACATCCAACCGTCAGAGGCGAAGAAGTTCTATCAGCACACCGTATTCTCACTTTCTGCGTCCCAAGCCATTCAAAAATCAGCCACTCTCATTCGGGGAGGGTTTGACGTTTTTCTTCCTCTTGTTTACGCGTTTGTGTAATCTGGCAGAGTGAGTCAGATAAGTCCACGCATCAGCATAGGGAACACAGGGAAACCGTGACTTCCTGTACGGGTCACCCTTCCGGTGCTACATCTGAACAAAACAAACACCAAAAAGTCTAATAGAGGAGGCAATACCGTCTTTCCATCATATGCGTGGGTTGAAAATCTGGACCCTTGAATGTACTAAAGGGGGGGGGGGGGGGGGGGGGATGTATTATTTAGCACAACTGGGGGCTCGGGGAGGTCGTTAGCGCGTCATGCTAGGCCCGGGACGAGCGGCCTTTGTCAGCGGCTGATGAGACGAGATGGGGGGGGAAACGGCGAGCGAGTGCACCCCGCTGACCGTCAGCGGATGGTGTTTTTGTGTCGGCGCACATCACACGGCGTGAAGTGTAGGCAAATCCGACATCGGCCCGTCTGACAAAATGCTTTTCGAGGACAGGCGGGTTGCGGCTTTTCAGAAGATGATTACGGAACAGACGCGGACATTTCGAATGGCGGGTAGGGCTGTAACGATTCATAAAAAGTTTATTTAAAATGGATTTAATATGCGAAAAATGTGAATCGTTGATTCTGCTGAAATCCTCATCAAATGTCCGTTTGTAAAATAATCCAATACCTACAGGAGCTGTCAGGTCTTTGTCCTCCTTATGTTTACAAAGGCTGCACCGGAGGCAGTGAGGCTTCAAGGGTGAACAAAACTGCACTGTAACATTAGTTCTAAATGGTAGTATTATGTTCAAACTGCAAAAATAAAAAAATAGTACATAGTTTATTTATGCTGAAAACATGTAAATTTACAAGCACTCTGTCAAAATGATTATTTCATTTTCATGTCTTGTAATTGTTTGTAATGTAAAGTTCTCTTACTGAGACAGTTGCAATTTGTTACAAGGACAAAAATACAGATGTTAAAACAAAAGAAAGAAAGAAGGATATTCGAGCTGACCGTGACTGGGTGTTTGGTGGTGGGTTTTAATGGACTTGACCTCTAAATGGGATCCATGTTTTCTGCAGTCAACGATTTGACTTTACTTTTCTGTTAAAAATGACAAAATTCATGATATATATATATATATATATTTTTTTTATTGTGTCCAAATACTCGTAAATTAATTCCAACATTGGTGTTACTCAAGAAATCTCCATCTGCTGTTCAAATTGCAGGCGCATTTTTTTTTTATTTCTCAAATAAATACAGTACGTGCTTCGTTATTAAAATTCCAAATGGATCTAAATGGATCACAATAATAGCGACAACGCACAGAAATCAGCCACGTCGAAATAACAGCCCTCTAATACCCCCGTAATTACATTCTCCACCCCTGTGCGACATACTCGGACACTCCTTCACAGTGGCCACGCTCCTAAAATAATCGCGTTGCCATTGTAGACATCCATCACCGGCGCAAACACTCGGCCCGCCCCGGCACATGCTCCGTGTTTACATTCGGAGAGAGCGCGGCGGAGGACGGGGAGGAAGTGATTTACGAGCGAATTTGGACGAGTCTTGTTCCGACTGCGGAGTAATAAAGCCATCAGTCGGAGGAGATTCATTACAGCAATTACGGCCGTGAGGGAAATACAGCGTCCTTTTCCGCGCGGTGACATCAGCGTGGGGAATCTGACAGCTGACCGTACGGTGATGGACGAGGAACACGTGTAAAAAAGTGTAATAATGATTCTGTGATGTATTGATTCCTGTTAAAGGAGCTATACCTGAATTTGTTTTCTTTTTGTATATAGTCATTTGTGAGAAAAATACCCGTTTTGTCACACTTTGACGAAAGAGGTTCAGCATTAGCTATAGTCCCTTTAAGGTGAGACACTGCTGGTGAACAGGGAAACAAATCATATTTAGAGATATCAATTTGAAACGTTTGCTAAACATTACTGACATAGTCATGAGGGGGGGGAAAAATGTATTGTACGTTTTCTACCATTTTATGTTTTCATATCAAAAATAAGACATGGCCAACATTGACGATGTTTGCCGGGACAAACTTTAAATAATGGATAGACCCAGATTCACATATACAGTATGGTTTAATTTTGTTGACATATTAGTAACAACAAAAGGATTTTGGATATGATGTTTAGTTTTTTAATAAACTAATCATGAGTGAAAAAAAAAGCGCTCGTGCTTCACAGCTAGAAGGTCCGGGTTCGATTCCCACCTGGACGGGGCCTTTCCGTGTGGAGTTTGCATGTTCTCCCCGTGTCTGCGTAGGTTTCCTCCGGGTACTCTGGTTTCCCCTACCACTAAAAACATGCACAATAGGCCCAGGGACTGCAGGTGGAAATTAGCACAAGTGCTATAACCTGGTACAATGCATCTCTCCTTTCTGAGGCTAATGTATATTATACACTGTCCCTGTTCAAAAAAATAAATAAAATCTGTAAAAGCTCAATAAACTAGGCTGGGAATTAGATTTAGATTAGATTTAACTTTATTGTCCACCTTGGTGGGAATTTGTCTTTGGTTCACCATCACAGTCACTAAAACACGACGTCACAATAGGAGGGACAGACCGTATCAAAGACAATAAGTTAATGATAAAAACAATTCAAACCCATTGTGCTGCATACCCCACTAGCGCTTATTCAGCAGGTTTATTGCATTAGGCACACATGAGCCCTTGTACACCTTCTTTGTAGCTAAAGGAACCCTCTCAAACAAGGGATGCTCTGAGTCACTGACGATGGATTTGGCTGCTCTACGCAGAGGACGTCCAATGATTTTTGATCACGGCCAATCGGCTTGTTTTTGTTTGCCACCGTGAGATGCCCACGCCTCGCAGTGACATTAAAAACACTTTCAATCAGACTGACATAGACCTGCTCAAGAATGTGTGGGCTCACTCCAAAGCCCCTGAGCTTCCTGATCATATACAGTCTCTGGTTGGCTTTCTTATACATTAGATAATTAAACAAATCCTCTGAAAACAACTTCAAAATATTGGACTGGGAAGTTTACTACTGTAAGGTGAGCATGCTTGGCACGTTTTGCCTTTTGTAGCAGGTGTCTCCCAGAAAGGAAATTACCATATGTGAATTTCAGCGTGGGAAGCCGGCCTTTGCAGCACGATGTTGTAGTTACTTCGGGAAATCTCTTGCTCCCTCGCGGATAGAGTGTCATAAAATAAGCATCCTTTTCCTGACCTGAAAACTAAGGTGATAAGGTGGAAAACTAGTTAAAAAATCTGCGTGAAAAATCAATAGGATGATAACTTAATAAGTTAATAACTATCACAATAGTTATTAACTCCTTTATCCTTTTCAATTTCAACTTTAAATTCTTCGATGAGTTCAGAATTCAGTGTTTGAACAACTCTCACGTCTCAACCATTTGAGAGTCCATTACCTTACACTTTTTGGACTTTCCTCACCAGGGTTCGTTTCATCTAAACACCTGGAAGTGGTCTGGGGCCAGATGTTTCACTCGTCTCACCCGACCCCCATAGACACCATCACGGCCCATAAAACTCTAACGTCTTTTGGACATAAACTCTCTGGATAGTGATTTAGGTTTGCAGGTCGTTTTCCACTTGTGCTCTACCGAGACAAATGATAGAGATACTGCTCAACAACTGTCTTAAAAAGGGTAGAATTTATGGGATTGGGCTATACTTTTAAAAAATTGTTTATGGAGGTGGTACTTGCTGTGAAATGTCCTTCAGTTGTGATCATTTTAGGAGTGGCCAGATAATGAACTCGCGCGCAAAAATCCGAGAAAACATATAACACATAAAGTTAATGGATTCAACGTGGTACAATTCCAAAACTCCAGAGACAAGTTTGCAATCAGGGTCCTCGACCGGGATGGGAAAGTATGTGTGTACGTGCAACAGGAAGCTCGCGAGGGTGCGTTTCATTGTTAGACAACTTGGATCAGTGTGGATAAATACCATGGCGAGTGGGGTCGGATGGACACGGAATCCAAAACTAATAAACAAAATGAAGAAAACATAATATTGCTGCGAAGATTAATGAGGACAGAGATTACCCCTAAACCTTTACAGACTTTATCTGAGGCCAGAGGATAAAGGCCAACAGAGAACACTTAACACTTGATCCATTAATAACAAGTAAGTGAAATAGTCGAGTACACGGGACTGGGTAAACAACAGGGATTGCAAAACAATTTGTTCCGCAATAAATTAAGAGTTTTACCACACACGTTAAGTGTGTTTAAAAACAAGCTGTACTACCCTTTGCACAGAGACATTATCAAAAGCATTGAACGGCCACCTTTTCCAATGTGGCATCAACAGGATCCTCTGTCATCGTGTGTGTGTCATTGAATAACTGTTTTAGCAAACTGACCTCCAAGAAAACTAGGAAAGAAGAAAGCAATGGAAACAAGACTTTAAGTTGCAAAGGTGTAGCTCCAAACTGGGGTGAAGTTACAAGCTACCAAGCTGTTCCACGTTTTCCCGATTTAAATACATGAGCCTTTACACGATCCAAGTCTAGTTGCACAAAATCAAACATGTGGATTTGCTAAGCGGATAAAAAGGGGAACTATACCTTAGGGGCACTTCGACGTCCGTGCAGTAAAATGAGATATTTCTGCGCGGACGTCGAAGTGCTCCAAAGGTATTACGCCTTACAATATAGTTCCCCTTTGCATCCATCCATTCCATCCATCCATAGTTCCCCTTTGCATCCACTTAAAAAATTGTCTTGTTTAATTTTGTGTAGCTAGACTTGGATCGTGTAAAGGCTCACGTAACTGTATTTAAAACGGGAAAACGTGGAACAGCTTGGTAGCTTCTAACTTCACCCCAGTTTGGAGCTATGCCGATGCTGGGAGAGGCTACATGCTAACAACACGCACAAAGACCAGTATGTAAAAACGGTCGCCTATTCCTTTATTCCTGGGCGTTGGGTATTTCCATTAGCAAATCCATCAGTCTGAGCATCAGGTTTATCCAAGTCTTTTCATTGAGACTCACTCATTTGTGTTTCAAAATCACTTTGTTGAGTTCTCCAGTTGTTGTACGTTAGGGGTACTTCATCACAACGGCACCGAGCCATCCATGACGTACGCCTCCATTAATTCAGTTTGCTGCTGGGAATGTCTTTCAGCCCGATCCAGGATCCTAAACTGTGTAAAAAGTCCAGGCTGATTTTGAGGGACGAGGCAGATCAAACTGAGACGAAGCCCTGCACTGAATTCCACTGTGGGCTGTCCTCAGGGCCCACCCCCCTCAGGCAGCTTTCAAGCAACGGGAAACGCTGCAGCTTCAAGAAAAGGCTGTATCTAAGTGATACTGGCATTCAGGATCATGCACCAGTCAGCCAAAACGATGCGACCACTTTATTGCAATAACCGATATGTAAAATTCCACTTACAAGGCAAATAAAACATAACGAATGCAATTTGAATGCAGTTGACATTTTTACTCAGCTAAACAGCCGGGCTATGAACATTCTCAGAGTTGAGGCCTGCGCAAAACTGAAACGCGGCCTCACCGTGTTTAGTCCTGACACTGGCCACCAGCGGGAGACCATTTCTTGCTCGGTAGCGTTGTTGCAATGGTTTGTTTTCAGACTCCTTAGGCCTTCTGTTTTGCCTCCTCATGTTCTGATTCATCACGAGAGCTATCAGTTTTTAGCATAGACGTGACTGGCTCTGGAATGCTGCTGATTTCTTCTGTTTGGATAGCAGAAACAAACATCAGGGAGTACCATCCATCTCTGCTGCACACTCCTCCTTTCCATACTCTTCAAACAGTAGGAAGGTTATTTTCGGGATAGTTTTCCAAACATGCAGCATTTGCAACTCTAGCATAATGTTATTAGATTTCAAAATAACGGAAAACATCTGCGACCGCGTTGGGCAACAGTTGCTGAGGAGTATTTCACACATATCCAAAGTTCAGGGATTCAAATCCTTGGGCATGACACTTCACCCATCTTGTCTATGTAGGGCCATTAACAAACAACTTTAAATATGCACATTCAGCTCTATCTTATACAAACAGGGAAGTGCAGTCTTTGTTTCACTGTTAATGAAACCTGCTCTGGAGTAGAATATTCTTCTTTTTTTTTTTTTTTTTATAAAATAAGCTTTTACGGGTTGCGTCCAATGCTTTTCAAAGACAGTCATTCCTTCAACAACCCTCGGGTGTCCACAATTGAGACTTTCGCACTTTGAGGCCAACAAAATGAGTAATTTTCCACCAATGCACAATACTTTCACAGTCCCATTTAGAGACTTGCATCATCGGAAAGTGCTGAAGCAACGTTTCAGGGCACATTTTCAGTGACATTTCTCGCGGCGCAGATTTGACTTCCTGGAAATGTGTTAAAAGGCATGTTTCATGTTGCCTCTCGCGGCTTGGATCCCCGAGAACTACATGTTGGGCTTGGCTCTGCGGCCGAATAAAGCGGGTGTTATGGTTGGCATGCTGGTGAAAACGCTGCGAGAAAACAGGTGTTTCTTATTGGTCGATGCAGATGTGCCCATAGCTATGAAAAGTTGCGATTGGCCTTGAATGGACACCGCAAACCCGGGAAGGAAGATGTTGCGCTTGGGGCATTAGGTGGGTGGGTTATGCCAAGAGGGACCACCTGGATCATAAGCCTCAATCTAAAAAGTTGTCCGGATTTAGCCAAAATGAACTAGAGTGAACAGAAGACAGCCAGTCTGCTCATTTCCCCCATGTTTCACATTTTGACTGGCCGTACTCCAAAACACACACGCTGGCCAAGACTTTTTGAACGGCTCCTTAGGTTTTTCCATCCAGCAAAGGGTTTGTTTTGCACCGCTCAGTCAAAAGAGGGAGAGAAAAGTAGATTGTAAGATCATGAGAATTATTGGGTTGTATTATTTTTATAGAAGTTCAGGAGGTTAGAAAGAAGGCAAAAGGGCGAAGTAAGAAAACCACAGAAGACACGGAACACATACAAATCAAGTCTGTTTAAGGATGAGTTGACGAAGCTGAACAATGTCTTTATAGGTTTCGATATAAAATATACGCACATAATACGGTACAGTATATGGAGCTAAACTCAACTGACCTTTCGCAAAAATCCCACCTCAAAACAGTCAACGTCCAATCATACCTCACAGTAGCCGTTGTTACCAGACATTATCTGGTGGTGCGGGGGCTTGTCTATGTTTCAGAGCCAAAAAACACGCTGAAAGTAAGTAAGTAAGTAAGTAAGTGCTTTATTGTCATTGTACAACTGTACAATGAAATAGTGTTCATGTGTTAGTCCTGAGCTGCTGCGGCTGAGCCACGCTGCCACTGTGTGTCAACCTGACCCACATGACCTTGGAGGTCGGGGAAACTGTAGCACTCGGAAGAAACCTGGCTGGCTGCCCTCTGTCTCCTCTTATCCTCTGAAATGGTGCAGCACCTCCTGGGTTTGTCCCTGTTTCAGAGCATGGTGTCCTGCACTGGTCAGCTCCACCTCCTCCTTCCTCTTCCTCCGGCAGCTCCCTCCGCTCCACAACAGTCTTTCACCATCTCTTGTTTGTCCTTTTTTGTTTCCTGTAGCTCCTCTTGTGACGCCTCCACTGTGCTGCAGCTGTGGGGGCTCTTGGTGCCTCTTCAGTGTCTCAGAAGAAGAAATGTTTAGGTCTCAAATGGGTTTAGCTAGCATTTTGTTTACCTTGAAAAAGCTGCCTTCTTCAGGACCATTTTAGACTCTCAAAGTAAACAGATCCACCAAACCTCCATAATAACACGGCAAAGACGTAAAAAAGTAACCAGAAAAACAATGTGGAACACACAAACCACAAATGCAGTTCGCAGAAAAAGGCACAAAAAAAAACTCAGCTGCACAAGGAGAGAGGGAGTTCGCAAAAACACCACCTGCTAACTTTTAAGCCAAGGTGAGACTCGTTTACCATCCGTCTTGTCGTTTGCCAAGAGTTTCATGTGTTGTCGTTGCTCATCACAAAAAAAGCTGTTTCTGCAGCTGGAATATCTGGCACGTTTACTTTTTAAGTAGTACCGCCGTGGCAAGAAGCCATCTCCTGTTTGTTTGCTTTTTTATATACGTTTTGCCCCCTCTTACTATTACTTATTTGCACACCCTGAGTGTTTCTGAGAGCATAATGTAACAAGTGAATTTCTCCATTGTGAGATCAATAAAGCTATATAAGTTTAGTCCATTTACCATTTACCATCAATAAAGACTTATCTTATCTCTTGCACTAAAAAGAGTCACTAACACGCCCTTCTCCCTCATTATGACACGTTAAACTCCATCCACTTGTTGCCGGAGATAGCTAACAATCGCTAAGGGGGCGGGGCTTTTGCCAAAGGTCAGTTAAAGTTCCATCAGTAAGTTTGCCCGTGATTTTTTTTTTTCTAATCTTACATAACAATAATCATAAATCTGTATTTTATGGCTAAAAGTGGCATTCCAAATTGAAAATTTCCAGTTTTACAAACCCATGAAGAAATAAAAATAAATTAAAATTGAAGTTAGGGTTTTAGGAAACCTTTTACTATTTAAATGCTGTGTTAAGTGATCTCTTACTCTACAATGAGCATGTGTCAGCTCAATCTTTCAACGTCGGACCTGCTTTGGCCCAGACGTTTGAGTATTTGAGAGTACGTCAAGGTCACCACCGTGACGCAATACGCTTTAACCAGTGTTCCCCTTTACCCGGTATCCTCTTCCCAATAATCGTCATTCTGTCTCATCTTTTTTGAACTTCTTTGGACATGACTTCTCAATCCGACCTCCTGACCCCTCATCCTCTTTCTATGAGCTCACTCTGCCATGACTAACAAGCGTCCTGGGGGGAGTGGGTGGGACACTTCTTGTTTTTCCTTCGGTGGATCTAAGGGCAATGCAAGCAGGAAGTAAGTTGAAAATGTCATAAAATCAACACAGACAATAGGATGATTTGATAAATGAGTCCATAATAACAAAACACATTTCCAATTTAGTAGTTTAGTAGTTAATGTAATGTAATAATGTTTCTGTCGTTTTTCCCTTAACTGGACTTACCTGACAACTAATCATCCCAGGCATCTGAGATTGATGTCAGTGATTCAAAGAGCCCCGAGACACAATACCATCCATGAGTTTCATTGAAACATTTTTGTTTTTAATTTTTTACCTTGATGACACTGAAATACAATTTCATAATATATGATATATATAATCTTCTGTGGACCCACCACCTGCAGGGGGCGCCATAGGGGCTGGTGCAATGTGATTTGGGCAGCTCCAACAGCTGCCCCCACGACCCGGAAACGGACAAGTGGAAGAAAAGGGATGGATGGATAATATATATAATATAATATATCATTGCATAATAATATTGAACTCAGCAGCACCAATGTTCCTAGTCTTGGATTGAAAACCTCTGTACGATGGAGAGCTTATATGCAAACATGCTTGTATAATCCTTTAAATATTAAGAAATTCTACTGCTGCCAGAGGGCTCTTCACCTTTTCAAAGAGATAAAAAACCAACACAGTCCACGATGATAATATGTGTTTTTTTTTTTTCATACTTGAAGAAATGAAAAATCAATGCTGAGGGGCCCAGGAGCAGGATCAGAAGCCACAATTGTGCGACATATCCACTCTGATAACTAAGCATATCATTTTAGCTACTATCTAAACCCAACATGATCACACACACACACACACACACACACACACACACACACACACACACACACACACACACATACACAAATGTAATTGTATGGTCTGGCTGCTATCACTCAGCTGTGAAGAGCTAAGGCACCCCCCCCCCCCCCCCCCCCCCTCATTCTCCCAGGAGATAAACCACGGACATATCGCAAACCCATACAACAATCCCACCCACAACGATGTGATTAACAAGCCAATTAGAACAGGAAGCCACACACCCCTCCTCTCGCTGTGCCTTTTCACAAACCATAAATAGATATCAAACACAAACAAACTGTATCCAAGCATGAAAGGACACTGTGCAGAGGCACGGAGGCAGAATGTGTGCCGCGGAATCAGGCGTGATGCTCACTGTCCAATGCCACAACACTCTGTCCGCCCACGCGTGTTTTCCATTGAAGTATCGCCTCGAATCGCAAACATCATTAGCTTCGGCGTTTATGTGCTTTCAGAACAGCTTCCTGAGGAGAAAGTAGATTGGTGGAACGGGCCACAAAAAGCTCAGCGGTCCAGATGATACGGTGGTCCATTACTTGATAACGTCGAATCAAGCCGTGTAATTTAACAAGCGAAAAGGCACCGCAGTGTGCCATGTGTGCCAACATGGTGAACGGCTCAGGAGTCACTAGTAAACAGGAGGGTCGACAAAAAACAAAACAGTCATAACAAGTGTGGAAACGGAGTGTGGTGGGCGTTTGTCGACAAATCAAAGGGTTAGCCAGGTTTGATACATAATGCTATTCTCTTCCCACCCCCATGCCATATTCTGCAAGTTCAGTTATGCATGTGACATGGAAAAAATATGAATAAAAAGTCAAATCAAAAATACATTAACTAATGAACAGAGGAATAAATCATTACAATAAATGCCAACAGCTTCTATACATACAATAGTTTTCATTTCTGTCGCTTATTTGTCCCTTCACAGACTAAAACGAACGTGTTATTTTACTCTCGAATTAAATCGTGCTTATTATTTGAAGCCAAAAATGAAACTTGTGACCACATCTTTAATGCCTGTTTTGGATTATTGTGATGTTATATGAGTGCCTCCACCGACGCGTGCTGTGTATCATGGGGCATTGTGTTTTATCATAAACATGAGATCGCTGACTCATCACTGCGTCTTGTCCTGGGTGGGCTGGTCATCTTGGTCATTTTGCATGAGTGTTTTATCTTGATTGAATCTATTCAATGTTGGATTATTTTTGAACAAATGTGACTTGAATATGAAATTGTTGACCTGCCTCTTGGCCAGGACACTCTTGAAAAAGAGATTTTTTTAAAGAGTCATTGCATCTCAATGAGTTTTATCTTGGTTAAATAAAGGTCAAGTAAATAAATACATAAAATGGAAAAATATATATATATACTATATTGAAGACTGGACAATACAGGGCTGGACTGGCAGAAAAAAATTGGCCCTGGACTTTTGGGTCAAGACCTGCCCTCGATAATATGAGCCATACCATAGATGCTGTTTTATGTTCTTCCCAGTGGGGGTGGGTCAGGATTGATCTCACAAACTCGTGGCTATGAGCCCTGCGCTCTACCTATGGAGCTAAACGCGCTCGTGTTTTCACTGAAAACGGACTAACGGGAGCCGCAGTCAATAAAAATTACATACTTTTGTTGTTTTTTTGTATGGCAGTCAGACTAGGGCCGGCGGCCAGCCCAAATATAGGCATTGGCCCACTGGGAAATGCCCGTTAAGCCAGATGGCCAGTCCAGCCCTGACAATATGTAACTAAAATATGTACAACAGGTTCCCCTGTATGGCCAGGAGTCCCCTGTAAAAGAGATTCTTAACCTCAGTGGGACTTTCCTGGTTAAATAAAGGTTAAATAAAAATGTATTACTTCAACTAATTTGGAAAATGTGGCATTTCAAACCTAATTCTGTCTACCTTAATTAGTGGGAAAGCAAGTTATTTGGAAATAAAATAGCATTCTCAAGCCTTGAGTGGCTAGTCATTTTTAAATCTTTGACATTCGCTAGTGTTTTCATTTTTTTTATGTATAAGCATACAGCTGTACAAACCTCAAGCAATAACTAAACACTGTAACCATCCGCCTATAAAGAGCTAATTCTCTTGATAATGCCAATAGATTTATGCATTTTACTCTAATCCTATACATTGCTGTGCTCTTAGCTCTGATGTGGAGTGACATTAGCCGATCATCTTTATTTACAGACAGTGCCACGAAGCGCCCGTGGAGCTCCATGACGCGGCTGACTGATGGGCTATAGCAGCGGCTCCCGGGGTCCATGGAGAGTTTAATCACCCATAACCACAATTACAGACGTCCACATCGCACTCATAAAGAACCGGAAACAAGATGAGCACACCGAGAGAGAGACAGAGAGAGAGAGAGAGAGAGAGACGGGTTAGTGCGGGTCAGAAAAAAGCGGACCCGCGCATCTCTAGTAAATACTATATCCCGCTATATCCCACTATATCTTTCACAGACTTTGTCGGATTGGAATACACCCAATCCGGCGCGCGTGCACATTCTCGAGCTGGACCTCACCATGTGCAAATGCAGCCACTATCGCCAAAAATGACCCATTGGCGCCCCCTTAAAGTTTTTTTCTTGAAAAATTCTAATAAAAAAATCGGGATGGGATCATACAGGCCTTCCCTGTCATGGGGATCACGTGCGCCTTAGGCAGAGCTTTCCGAAAATGTGTAACATTTGGGGGTCAAGGCAACCACTCCACTTATACAGCCTGATCAAAGTGGCAGAACAGCACCACCTGCTGGCTTAAGATGGCTTACAAGTGGCTTGTAAGTGGCCCGCCCATCCTCCGTGAAAATAGCCATAGTTCTTCTTCTGGCAGCATGTTGACCGGGTTGGGAGTGACGGCGAGGCGAGAGCGGTTTTGGGGCGAGAGCGAGCAGGGGCCTTTATCGCCGCGAGCGGCTTTAATATTATTATTATATTATCTTCTATCATTATTTATGCATGCCCCTATAGCCTTATAGTTTAAAGTTTTATAGCTTATTTTTTATCTAAATTCTGTGTTATATGTTTTATGTTACACGTCTGCACCGAGAAAAATTCCTTGTTTGTGAACCTGTTCTCAAACAATGGCAATACAAAAAAAAAAACATTCCATTCTGAACAATTTTCATCTTGTCAGGCCAATGACGTAATAATTGTTACACTATCGGCTATTTATTACATCATTGGCAGATAGAGTAATAATCTGCCAATAATCTGTGTGGTTCTGTGGTACAACTTCACACAGACCACACAACTTCCCAACATGTAGACAAGACTACTGACTGGAAAACCAACTCATTTATAAAACCTTCAGTTCTGCCATATCTAATCTAAAACAACATGATTAAATTCCATACTTCAAAAACGAAACGGACCATTTCCATCCCATTGATTAGCAGCTCGTGACACTATGTGCATTTATGACGTGGTGTTTAAGTCATGGTTTTCCTGAAGAGCCTTGAAATCGAGATTCAAAGGGAGGGGGGGTCGGCATCAAGAGAACAGCTGGCATTAACATATCAAATACCGACGCGCATAAGCAGCGGGTTGAGGGCCGTGCATTCCAAAGCGCTCTTCTAATGATCGCAGTGCACCCGGAGACAAGCCTAAGGACGGATTAAGATGTGGAGCTTTATCAGAGGGTTCCCACAACTCCCCAAAGAATCGCGCTCGCTTTTTTTTTTTTCTTCTTTTTTTTTTTTTTTGTAGCTCGAGCAGTACCCCGGGGGATGGCTCCATGCAAGCAAAGTGAGGTAGGTCTGGAGCGCTAGTGAAAGAAAGCAGCGGGCAGACGACGTTAGGGGGTAGTAGTTTTAGAAAAAGAAAAAAAAAGATCGGGACAATCATATTGTTTTAGAAATCCACTTATTCCGTAGATGTCAGTTTGTCCTTCTTATATGTTGCAAACTCTTTTTTAAATAAATATACTAAATTTGGGGCTGAAATGTAGTATATACTTTGGCTTATCTGTTTCAGCCAATAATCAGTTACATCCATATGGGAGTAATACAAGTGTTAATGGGATGATCGGGGGGGGGTCTTTCATCTCCTCCTGGTGTCTCTGGCCAGAAAACCACAATTGCCACCGTGTCAGAGTCACCAATACACACTAATGGAATCACGACGAAGAAGCTAACAGGCTAACGAGCAAAGCTAACTGTGGGCTAGCGCCACTTAAACAATATTTACAGCCAAGTTTGAGAGAGAAAAAATGATCTCTATGGTGTAATTGGATGAACAATATCCCTCTCTCCCTTTGTCTTTTCTGTCACCGTAGTAAAATTCTGCAAAATAAAGTGATACCACCAAATATTCACAGTTTCAGAATCCAGTGGGAAAAGTCCAACAGCTTATAACAGGGATCTCCAACCAGTAGCTCTCGCTCGCCCAAGGCTTTCAACATTCCTACACGCGCTTAATAAGTCACATATAAGATACATTTCCTTTGGACAGAATCCGCAAACTTTTACGTCCACAAAGTATAAGGACACAATTAAAGTCATTTTAGTTGAAATGGCATAATCAGACAAGCCTTAATGATGAACACAAGCGCTTTGTCTTTCAGGTAATGCGTGACAGTGGCCAAAACTCTCTCAAAACACATGCGATTATTTTGCAATTAATTCATGATTAACCCCCACCTTAACTGAGCACATTTTCTCCAGTTCAGTATTAATAAAAAATCAAAAAAACGTATTGACTGGAGAGCTATGATGTTATTTTTGCCGTGTTTACAGTGCTATTTTTCATTCACTACAATCACCACACAGGTACATTTGATGATGGCTTCACTTCAATATATTGGCATACTGTTAAAATGCATGCCGACATAATGAAAGTAATTGCACCTGGAGTTATTTTTCGTACAGTTAGTCTATACGTGAATGCAGAGACCGACATGAACAGTGAATGACCTTTATCCAAAGTTTTTACAGCCCTATTATTATGAGATTTCAAAGGGCAAAGAAAAAGATGCTCCACAAAGTGCCTTTTGTTTTTTTAACATAACCTCTGTGTGGCTGCCAAAGTACATCGTTATGGACTTTAAAAGCACATTTTAACAGGGTTTAGATGTAAAAAAAAAAACAAGTAGAAACAATATTGTGACACTAATGAGTCGGAACTTTATAGACCGTTTACGCTTACAGCTCATGATATATGTTTTTTGTTTTGTTGTTTTGGTCCGGTAAATTGAATATATCCTCTCTCAGGTATTTGATCTAAAGAGAAACATTTGTCAAGAAATATTACAGACACTTTTGTTTTAAAAGACAACATTACAATACAACCAGAGGTGGGTAGAGTAGCCAAAACATTTACTCGAGTAAGAGTAACGTGACTTTGAAATATTTTGGAGTACTTGGAGAAAATGCTAATCGAGTATGTTGAGTACTGAGTAACGTTTCAGTCGTGACGTCATTATGTTATGAGAAACAAAACTTGTAATGATGTGAAAATTGTAATATTTTCCAAAAAACTATATAAACAGAAATAATGATGAAGAATTAATTAAACAAAACACAAAATGCACCTATTTTACGCGTCAAAACGCACAGTGGCACGAGTTGGCACTTTTTGTTTTAACTCAAGTAAGACCTCTTAACCTCTTACCTCACACTTTAAGTGCATTTTTCCAGATTGGCTTTACCCACTTTACCATATTAATAAGCGGATTATTCTATTATCTATTAACACACTAATAGGCCATGAATAATATGGTTGTATAGACATTAATAAGCGGATTATTCTATTATCTATTAACATACTAATAGGCCATGAATAATATGGTTGTGTAGATATTAATAAGTAGATTATTACACTATTATCTATTAACATACTAATAGGCCATGAATAATATGGTTGTATAGACATTAATAAGCGGATTATTCTATTATCTATTAACACACTAATAGGCCATGAATAATATGGTTGTATAGATATTAATAAGTGGATTATACTATTATCTATTAACATACAAATAAGCCATGAATAATATGGTTGTATAATATATTAATAAGCTGATTATTATACTATTATCTATTAACATACTAATAGGCCATGAATAATATGGTTGTATAGATATTAATAAGCGGATTATTATACTATTATCTATTAACACACTAATAGGCCATGAATAATATGATTATTAATGGCCTACCCTAACCCTAACCTTCAGCAGATTACTTGCACATATTAATACCTAATGAGCACACCTTAATATAAAGCAATACCAAAAGTCCTGATGTAAATTACATTGTTATCCATATAAAAGGTGAAATATACACATTTTGCCATGTTAACGTAAAATCAACAGTAATTTACTCAACTAGGCGTGTTTTTCAAGCAAGTAAACAATACTTAAGCTCCCCAAAATGTACCTAACGTCACGGAAATATTCAGCATGTTCAAAAAATGTTCTGACAACCAAACACCAAAAACTCTAAATAAATGAACAAATGAATAAGTCAGTGATGCAGAGTCATAAACCAAGAAATGTCAAGTCTAGTCTGCCCATGTTAAAGCGAGTAACGAGATCCATGCACGTGTTCTATTTACTGCCACTGAAATCAAGACTGTGCGGGCGTTGAAAAACCCGGCAGAAGGGAACATCTTTAGTCGAGGCCAGGGCCGCGTGTGTCCTTGTGCTGTGAATGGAGGCGCAGAGACATTGTTGTACACGCGAGGCTAACGCTAACGAAGGCAGGGGTCGGCGGGTCGAAGCCAACGCCTATTGTGGACGACGATGGTATGTGGATTGAGCTGCTCTGAAGAAAAAAAAAAAAAAACTGTTGGCAGGGAGGACGCCTTGCTTTACAAAACCGCATTCAAGCGCGCAAGGGCACACGAACTTAGCGTTGTGACGGGGGGGGGGGGAGAAAATGTGCTCGCAAACTATCGGCAACTTTCTTTCAACGTTCTTTTTTTCTTATGATGAGACTTGAGCACACAGAAATTGAAGCATCTCGGCTATGCTGTTGTCTCTTCCCGTTTCATTCATGATCGCTTCTTAGTTTTAATAATCTATTGTCCGTTTATCTCACTATTTATTGATTTATAAAAAAAAAGAAAAAGGCATGTCCTTACTGATATCGTTTGCATCTATTACATGTTTCTTCAGTATTTGACGACACATCAGTTGACGCCACACCGCCGCTGTTCGGATCAGGCCTCTCAGGTTGATCTCTGCCCTCTGGGATTGACCCCAGGGGGTGGGGGGTTGGGGTGGGGGTCGGCGGGGTCGAGAGGTCGCCAGGGCACTCGATCTGAGGGACGGTGACGGCACAGCACAGCGTCTGTCCGCTACTCGCCGCCGCTCTGATACATGGCCCTCCGGCTACATATTTGTGATATAAGCACACGTTGTGGAAATATGTTGATTATTTGTACTGATTTGAGAGTTAACATGCAAATATAAAAATAATAATAATAATAATAACGATTCGATGCATAGCTTTTTTTTTTTTTTGGCCTAATAGACTTTATTGGCTAGGACAGCACATGGTGAAAGGATGTGAGGAGCGGGACTCGAATCCACAATTGCTGGGTTGCAGGTACTAGAATGTGATGATGTCACCGGACCCAGCAGGGAGGGGGGCAGGAGCCAGTTTTTCGTATTAACAGCATTACACATTCACAAGTCGTATGAATTACATAAATGATCATTAGTATCAGTCACTGGGTCCATGATCTCTCTGTACAAGACCAAAAATTTCCTCAAAAACAAAATAATTGTTCCTCCATATAATAGTATGGGCCTTTAGAACGCTGTGACGTCACCTGCGACCCAGCAATACTGAGAATAGAACAGTTGTCTGCCATACGCGTGTCATTCTTAACCAAATGTGTGTTTCACTCACACAGATCTCCGCACGCTTTGAGATTTGGATATGCACAATTGCAAACCCTAACCCTAACGATGGCGGCTAACGGGTTCATCACAGGCAGTTGGTTGGATTTGCCTGTAGCTGCGGGACTGAGTGCAAATGAAAACTTAGTGCTGTAAAACTATGAACTAGAGCCACAGCCTGTTTTCTCCTTGTTGTCACACTCAGCTTGCGTCCAGTGGGTCAACACCGGCTCGCGCTGACGTGCATGTGGGGGCGTGCATATCGAAACTGTTGAGCTCGGGTATTTGTGAATGAAGAAAAGTGGCTCGTCTGTCTGTTCAAATGAGTTACATTTACTCATTGGTCAAAGTGATTGCACCGGAGATTCTGATTAGTTGCTGAGATTAGTAGAGGATGGACTTCATTTTCAAACATTTAAACTTGCACACTATCACTTTAAAGCAGTACTAAGTAACTTGTTTACCTTAATAGATCCTTTCAGTAGTCCCTCTGGGGGTAATACAAGTGTTAATGGGATGATTGGGGGGGGGTCTTTCATCTCCCCCTGGTGTCTTTGGCCAGAAAACCACAATTGCAACTTGCCCGCCTCCGGGTCGGAGCCAACAATACACAATAATGGGATCACGAAGAAGAAGCTAACAGGCTAATGGGCAAAGCTGACTGTGGGCTAGCGCCACTTTGGCAGTTTGGCACGGTAGCAGAGCGGTTAGCGCTCGTCCCGGGTTCGATTCCCACCTGGACGGGGCCTTTCTGTGTGGAGTTTGTATGTTCTCCCCGTGTCTGCGTAGGTTTCCTCCGGGTACTCTGGTTTCCCCTACCACTAAAAACATGTACAATAGGCCCAGGGACTGCAGGTGGAAATTAGCACAAGTGGTACAATGCATCTCTCCTTTCTGAGGCTAATGTATATTGTACATTGTCCCTGTTCAATTAAATAATAAATAGCCAACTTTGACTGAACAAAAAATATCTCCATTGTGTAATTTAGTTGTGGCACAATGTACAATATCCCTCTCTCCCTTTGTCTTTTCTGTCAGCGTAGTATTTTACTCTCACGGACAATTAATGAGTACAAAAAGACGCAACATGCAGTGACGCTTATGGCCTGTAGGGGCATAAGTTACTTAGTTCTGTTTTAAAAGAACTTGGCCCTCCACCAAGCAACCTTGCTGACCCTTGCTGTCGTACGGCGTAGATGGCCATGCAACACAACATGACTCAGGACAGAGAGAGGGAGAGTGAGAGTGAGCAAGGAGAGGAAGGACTAAAGAAAGAGAAAGGAACAGCCAGCGTGTGACTGACTAAACAAAGGAATTGGGTGTGGGAAAGTGGGGGGCAAAAATGCACTGTCAGGAGATTCACAATTGCATGAGTGGTGCATGTGGTGTGGACTTTAAAAACCCAGAAAAAGGCATATGAACAGAGATGTTATGGGCGATTCTTCATGGTTTCCAGAAAGATTGAGATGTAGCTCTATTGTGGCTTCTTGCGATGTGGATATTATGTCACAATATATTATGCATTGGTTACTGATAATCCTCTTCTCTCCCATCATCAAAACGCTGACCTCTCCACCTTGCAAGGTCCGAGCACTGAAGTTCATCCAGTAAAGTAACTTTTCAAAGCATCTCAGTCGCTGTCCCCACAGATGTATGACTTCAAACATTTGTATCCATTTCAATGAACAAATCTTTTTTTTTTTCTTTTCTTTTATCAATCCTTGTGATTTACTTCTGAAAAAATATGAAAGCCACTTCATGAGAAAGTGCATATTTGGCATCAAGTTCTTCTCATTTCCCCTGCAGGGTTGAGACTGGCTCATAAACAGGAAGTTTGGGAGCGCACTTCCTCATTTGTGGAAGGGACATGTGATTTAGGGATACAAAGGGTGACAATTATGACTGTATCTGTTGAATGATGGAAAGTAAACCTTGCATAGTCAGCGCTTTGTCGGTGATATGTCATGGGGCTGGTTCAAATAGCCTTTTTTTTTTAATACACAATATTATTGCTATTAATATGAACTGAACATTTTTGCAATTTTCAATCTTTTATTATTTTCCGCTGTGATCCTGTTTTTCAACCAAACTGATAGGGCCATTGGACACGTCGCACTCTTCACACACTCCCTCCAGGAACTCCTCACCCGTCTGCCCACAGGACAGAGGGCAGATGCAGGAAGCTCGCTCGTTTTGGAAGAAGCCTGATCCCTTCAGACATCACATTCCTCAGCAGCAGGCCCCGCTGAGTGTACTTTGTCTACAGTATGTCTGTTCTTTTGTCTCTTGCTCTTGTCAAACATGTACTGTGTGTGCGTGAAAAAGAATATCCTTTCGGGGATAATACAGTCTAAGCCTCTAAGTCTTGTTGTTTTTGTCAATTTACCTTTGAAAAAGCCTGTATAAAAAAGGCTCCGTTCTTCATACAAAAGTATTCCATTGGAACCATTCGAAAGACCTGCTTCTATCAGTCTATGTGGCCAACACAATATTTTAATAAAACCCTAAAATGTGTAAAATGTTCCAATATCAGAATTCTCTCCTGAGTCTGACATGCCACAAGCATCAGAAAGCTTCCTCTGTTCCCATCCTCTGAACATTTCTTGGCACACTCTTGATGTTTTTCATTGCAGTTTGTAGGACTTTTCAGTCTGTGGCCATAGAGTCCATGTGGATATGCAGATATGAACATAAATAGTGGCATCTGTGCGATCTATTTAGTGCAGCCGGGGTGAGTGAGGTAACAGCGAGGTTGACTTGGGTTTTATGTACAGCATATACAAAAGCATGTTATCGCCTGGCAAACTCTCGCAAATACCAGATTAGTCAAACACAAATGCTCAGACATCCCTTCCCTCTCCTGCAAGCGGAATTCTCGTGGTATTTCCGACTTCACGAACACATGAGAGAATCCAATCCGTTCCCACCTTCACCATTGGGAACCAAACCAAAAGTGCAACAACAACAACGACGAGTTATGCTGCTACACATAACGTTTTCTATGTGCTTAATCCACTCAGCAGTAAATGGTGCTCCAAAAGTGTGTCCTCTCCCCAAACGATTCGAGTGGGAGCGATCCCAGATTGATATCTGCGCTAATGTTATTGGCACTGATATCAATCTGGATCTTACCGGGTTACAGACGTCCAGGTAGATAAACAAGCAGCGTGTCAGCCGTCCAGCTGTTGATTCCAGATGGCAGTTTTGCATCAAAAGACCTTTGTTTAGAGCAGTGGCGTGGGACCCAAAAGTGGGTTGCAGAACCATTTCCAGTGGGTTGCAAATCTTCACAAGGGTACTTTCTTTTCTTTTTTTTCCAATACTTATTTTCTATAAAACATTAGAATCTTTAAAAATGACCATTTGTCCATTTCAGCTTTATAGGTTTATTTTTCAACATAAAGTTGGGGGGAAAATACAGTAATTTACATCCTATATTATTTGGGTAATGGCTAGGATTGTAAAGGGTCCTGACAGCATCCCAGTGGAGAACCACTGGTTTAGAGCAAGGATTCACAATTTTTTCGATCGTGTTTTGTTTTAATGTTTGAATCGTTGTTGATAGTCTTCAATCTTCTAAGTCTTTTGATGGCCTTGAATCAGTAGAACTCAGGAACCTCTGTATTGCGTTATATACAAGAATCCCTCGATTAGAGCTCAGATGTACATTATTCCAAGACAACATAGCCTATAAATCCACCGTCTAATGTACTGTATCAATGATTGCTGGAGATGAACAAATAATAACACGTTTCTATAGCGCCTAGTTCTGGGACTGGGTGACGGACACATGGGTGCTGATCTGCACTAGCATCTCCTCCAACCACCAACCGTGAAGTGTTTTGCCCAATTGTGCACTTGAGCTCATACGGGGCTGACATGAAATAACACCATGAAAAAGAAAGCTCAAAAAACATCAAATCTACTTCCTCGTTATTAAATCCGTGTTTCTGCTGACATAAACTCACTAACAAAGCAATTTCCCGTTGAGGAACATTCTCCGCGATAACCCTCCAGTCAGACTTGGACCCTATAGCTCTATTCAGTGAGTCCAAAGTCAACCGCTTATATCTTCTGTTGAGATTGTAGCGCCGTCTCTGCTGATAACGGCGATAGCTCAAGCCTTGTAAAGCCACTGCCAACTACGGGGAGGACTTTTAGGATCATGTAACCATATTGCTGTAAGTGTGTGTTTACCCAGTTCTCATCCATGTAAAAGCGCGGCTAGCATAGAAGACACAGGACCATTGGAGATCGCACAGATTTAGCCATACAGCTTTCCATAAATGGCCTGGTGTCCTCGGGAACCTCTGGCAGACAAGAATAGTATTCTGTAGTATTTGATGGAGGAGGCAGCTATGTAACTTATTACTGCATTAATGGGGTGAACCGTTTTCATTTCACATTCAGGGTTTAGACATTGGGTGTAACTAAATGTTTCACATTTTTCACAAATTCTGCAGTCAGGCTGTCAAGGGTTGATTTAAGGCTGGATCAGGAGGGTTTTAACCCGCCTCATGGTGAAAGGGATGTTCCTACTTTTTTCACACGCTCTGAAACTTGCGGCCTATACCCAACGATGCACCTAATTTACAGATTTTAATGCGCCAATGGCAATATTTGACCGTGCTTTCCGAGGGGTCAGCACGGTGGTCTCATAGGACGCTCCGGGATCACTCGTTTTCGTGGGTTTTCTGGTGAGAGGGTCCATTGTCGTGGAATTTCTTACCACAATAAAGGAAAAAGGCTGGGAAGGTATTTGTTTGTTTAAGTTTTATTTAGCACATGTGCGGAGTGTACATCAACTCTGATGATGTGGGCCAAAGAAACAAGAAGCCTGAGGGCCACCAAAAATTGGTCTGAGTTTGGGTTTTGCCGGACTTTGGACATTCAATACGGTAGTAGTTTTCACATAATTCATGGTCTTACTAATTGCAGCTTTGCAATTTACAAGAAGCAACCTTTCAAACTGTGATTTCAGTGCAATCGTGATCGACCTCCCAGCACGTGGCCACGGCAAGTGTGGGCAACCCAAGCTGATAATGTCCATCCACCTTTTGTTTGTTTAGGGCAGCGGCCAACCACCTGTTCATGCATATAGTCATAGACGGACAGGCACGTGGGCGCATCCAGAATGCTTACACAACAGCAGGGACAGAGCGGTCAACACCGACCGACCCGCTGCAACGTGCATCATTCACGGTTACTGCTGAAGATAGGCTTATAAAACATAAAAGGCGATTAATGGGAGTGGAGTCAGCACATATACCCGTGTTTCGTGTTTCGAAATGTCTCTTGTTGCTAACCTGACCTAACCTGAGTCTTGATTTTAAAACATAACACACATTTTCAAGCCCTAAACTGTACAAAATAAAAAACATCAACTCCCTGACCCCATTGGAACAGAACAGCCTGGGATAGCCCTCTCTAATCACCGGGCTAAAGTCCAGGGGTACAGCTGGCACAGATGAACTGGACTTCAGCTGCAGAGATGCACACATGCAGGGGTATTACGAGGCCAGAGGCTTTTCTTTGTAGAGTGAAACGGACACTATTGACTTGGGGAAGTAATCTGCGGCCCATGAATTAAAAAGAGAGAGAATGATGAAACCTTCCCCCAATTAGAGATTGCGTTTTAATTTTTTTGTTACAAGATAGTGCTGCGCAATTGATCACAACGCAAAGAATTTAAATTGTTGTTTGGTGTTCATGTTTCCGTCTTCCCTCCAATGTTAAGGCTTCTGAAGTTTATTTAAAATGTGCACTGAGAACAGAATCACCGAGTGGCAATCACAACACTTGTCAGAATAAGCACGAAATCATTTTTATTCATAGGAGTGTACGCTCTCTCCTCGCTCTGCCTCCACAGAAGGGTGGCCGGCGGCAGTAAATTCAAAGGCATTTACCACGCTCTTCAGATGATCCGCACCCACCCATTTCACTCTCTCACAGAAAGAAAAAAAAAAGCAGCTCCTATGGCCTTAAATTTGACATTTTATTATTAGAAAATATGGATTTTAATTGAGAAATGAGCCACAAAGAGGACATTTACGTGGTAAGCAGCACAGCCAAACCCACAGCCACAAAACGTGTCCACTTCCACTGGAATTCAGCCGATCTCTTTAACAGTACGACACTGAGATACATATTTACCCAACAAATCCATCAATCTGTCGCTTTATCTTTCAAACAAGTCTACCTGTTGCAATACAAGCTTCAAAGTGTATTCATTCAAGACCTGTGATGACTGTTTATTTCTCTAAGGGTGAAAACTAGCTTTATATGGGCTGTTTTAAAAGTAATTTCTTTCCTTATTCCAATTTATAGTAGCGTGAAATCTACTTTTGCGTCCTTGCAGAATACTATATCCCCAGACATGGCCCATAGACGTAGCGCTGACGCTAAAAAGCAAATAGCCTGCTCATGCTAATGCTTGTAAACCGTTACTGAAAAGTGTGGAACGTGCTTAAAAAGACGACCCCCATAACAATCGGGATGTTTGGAATGCATTAAGTTAGAAATAAAAATGTTTAACTTTAGATTCTCTGAATTCGGTGCACATTGGCTTATCTGGTTACTGAAAAATAACCCACAAAAAATTGTGTTTCTGAACATTGCATCTGATGAAGGACTATTTGAACCTCTGACAAAATATGTTTTCCCACCTTAGGCATAACATTCCAAACATTATTAGGAATTTCTTTGTCACTTAGGTTGTTTGTTTGTTACGGGGGTTGAAGATTTTAGCTAAAAGTAGCCATACGTCCACATTAGCTAGGGTGTAGAGCGCCATATAGCATGAGGAAAACAATTCTTTGCTTTTTCCCAAACAATAGTAAATATAATTCATGCGTGTAACAGTGTTGAAAAGTCGATAAAAACAATGAAATATAGCTAAGAAAGTATGCTAACACTTCCCTCTCTTTACAGAATGAGCGGGAACATATTGAGTGATGTCACTTTTAACAAAATTGAGGGACATGATTAAATAGTGCCATTTTATAAATATGCCATGTATTTTTCTCATATTTCTTTTTTGTAGGTGATAGAAGACAGGCAAATTATTATATTAACAGAAAAACAACCATTAGCTCCTGTGCCAAGGCTTGAAAGTGTAAAAATCTGGTTCAGTCTCTTTAAATCACCGCAGCGTAAAGCAGAGCAGGCACAGTGTAACGGAGCGGCTGCTTGTGAGGCGTTCAATGTGTGTGGGATGAAAATTGTAATTCTCCTGATGACATTATGTTCTAAATGCCGACAAAAACATAGACTGTCTTTTAGAAACAGGGCGATATGGCCTAAAATCTATATCACGATATAAAAAAGAAATAACACGATAACGATATATTTGACGATGGACAAATTATTTCAAAATCCCAGCCTTAAGCCTATTGGGAAGATTAATTCAGTGATATTATTATTATTTTTTTTATGGCATACTCATTTCCATGCAAATCTGATCTACTCAAGCAGTTTACATCCTTCATTTCATTTGACTTTTTAAGCACCCGTGTTCTACAGTCAGTGTTTATGCTGCTCTGATGGAGCTGAGTGGAACAGAAATCCACAACGATATCAACATTTACAACAATATAAAAAATGATATCGCGATAACGATATAAGCGATACGATATGGCCCACCCCTACTGTCTTTGTATGTTTGACACAAGATAAATGATTAGCCTACACCTGAGCTCACCCTCGGTTGCGTTTTTTTTTAGATTGAACTGTATTTCCGCCGTCTCATTTCACAGCCGCTCCGGTGCGGCCAGTCGCTCAGCTCGATGTCAGAGCGTATAATGGGTTTGCGGATGCCCCTGTGGCAGTGGTTGAGCTGCAATGACTGTACCGGCCGCTGTAAGAGCTAATACGCCAAAGGTCAACCCTCTTTCTGCTAGACTAACCAAACCAGAGCCCGGGGTCTGCCTGCCCTGTACACAGAAGACTGACAAGAGGGTGAAAAAACCTGCTGCTATTCCATCTATCGTTTTACTTTTTGTTTTTTGCCCTTGAGTGACTTTTTAAGCTCGGTAGATTGATTGAGAATTGTTTCTACTTTTCTAATGTAAGGTGATGGCGTTGCATTAGATCAGCGAGGCGTCACGGTAGCGCAGCGGTTAGCACTCATGCTTCACAGCTAGAAGGTCCCGGGTTCGATTCCTGTGTGGAGTTTGCATGTTCTCCCCGTGTCTGCGTAGGTGTCCTCCGGGTACTCTGGTTTCCCCTACCACTAAAAACATGCACAAAAGGTTAATCCTCCGGCAAAGTGTTCTGACCATTAGCCTGGTTCCATGTCTGGAGATGGGTCCCTGAGGGCCGGCCCACGCTGGCAGCTCACTGCTCCAACAGGTCGCCCCTGCGGCATTGAGGTTGGGTCAAATGTAGAGAACGAATTTCCCTACGGGCATTAATAAAGTATACCTTAACCTTAGGTTTAAAGCCTTAATAAAGGTGTGTAGAACAAAAAGAAATAAAAAAAATATTGTTAGAGACCAATATTTGATGCCTGTTGGGCCCAGAGACAGCATTAAAGGAAGCTGCTTGGTTGTTTCAGCTCAAATACATTATACAAATTGAAAATAAATTGTCTTTTATAGAATTAATTAGCACTGCTGTTCTCTTTTATGGTTCCATATTTTAGTATAGGTATCAAACAAAGTATAGTTCAGGTATTGGTATCCAAAGCTAAGCATCGTTAAAGTACCGGCATCAAATAAACAAAGCAAATGTAATAGTACCCAGCCCTATTCTCAACTGGTGTAGCTTCAATGTATCGTGACAAGCCACATTTGACCCATCCTCACAAACTTCTGCACATCATAGTTTTGTTGATTCAAGCATAGAAGGCAGACTTTCAAAATCTGTCAATACAATTAAACAACGCGTTTGTGCAAAACAAAGTGCCATCTGTGAACTGAAATCCTATTTTTACCGGGCATGTGCCTGCATATTTTAACATTGGAGTCACGTACACCAGCATAAAAGTGTATCTGACATAATGATTTGCAAAGCGCTTTGACCCAGCAGCCAATGTGCCCTACTTCACAAATGGAATGGAATCTCTGGGTTGCCAAATAATACATAATACAACTATGAGCAGCAGAGAGTTACACAAATGTTTTACATATTCTGGAAGCAAAAGACGAAAAACTAATATTTTGAGGAGCCCCACTGGCCAAAGGTGTCACCGCCTGTTCTATTGACACATCTACTATACCAGCACAAGTCAGTATTTACACAAGTCTTCTCCAAAAACAATGAAGGTTCATTTAGGTGATTTATGTACATAAAAATGCCACTGTCAATCACTTGAGTAGAGATATTATTACATGTTGTAGTACTGCATAATTCTACTTTGGTATTCAAAATGGCCGCCACAACAAAAGTCACATGACTGAAAGGCATGTATAGTGAGATTAGGGTGACCAGATTTCCCACATTAAAAACTGGAAACCCCCCCCCGATCTTGAATGGTAAACCGTTTGTCCGTAAAAGTCTAATGTCAATTTAATGGGACAATCAGCAGTGAAGTGACACTTTTGTGCTTAGCTGTAGCGATTGACGCACACTTGGCCAAAACCATGAAGTTGCACGTCAAAAATGGCATGGGAAACCGGGACACCTGGGACAGAAATGCTGTAGAACTGGGACAAATCAATAGTTTTGGAGAAATCCACTGGGACATGGGACCGAGGGCTCAAAGCTGGGACATCTGGTCACCCTAAAACGAGATGCCCAAAAGCAGATTTATGTTCCACAATTTTGCATGACCATTTTCTAACGTATTAAAAAAAAAAGCCCACTGTGTTGCCCGGGGCAGCAGGGTTTTGGCCGTCCGTCATGTCAGCTTGTGTTTTTGTTTGTTCACTGGCCTGTGCGTAAGTCGCCGGGCACTCAGGTGTCCTTTTAGAGGCGAGCGGAGCGTGCTGTTTTTGGATTTCCTGTCCCTCAATACTCAGTAATATACTGTAGATATTCGCCTCTGCCGTGGGAGAAAAAAACCGGGGGGGGGGGGGGGGGGGGTGGATGATTCAAGCTTTTGAGAGATGAAAGTGTGATGAATGCAGTTGTGCTTATACCTTGTAGAACTCGGCACATACATTTGTAATTTGATACTGTACAATGAGCCAGAAGTGAGTGCCTTCAGAATGTGGAACTCTTGCCTCTTCCTTTATCAAATGCATGTTTTAGAAAAGAAAAGCAACTTGGTTTCAGTGTTTTCCTCATAAAACTGCCACTTCCCTGGTGCCTAATCATGATTCGGACTTACACAAGGTATGACCCCCATCAAATGATAGTAAGACAAAACACACGACCACCTTTATGTAAGATACTAATAAAATGGATCAGTCCTGGTGTGACTCTTTGTCATGATTTTCTCTTGCCTTCTTTGAAATGATGCCATTGAAAACAGGCCGTTTGGTGACATCGCCATCTGTGTATTTTTGATGCTAAGGTGACGTGACACACTTGGCATTATAGCACGGGGGTTACGGCGCATGGGCGAGCGAGGAGGGGATGGACAGCCCTGTGCGAATGTCACCACGGCAGAAAGAGAGCACCTTCCGCCAAGGGTCTTACGGGCCCTCGCGTTGCCCTTTCTGCTAAAGGACAGGTCAAGAACTAAGACCCTCTTAGCCGGGACTGGAGGTTATAGAGATCGTTGCGAGATGTGGAGGGCAGACAGTTGTAAGAAGACTTCAGAACAAAGACAAAACTTCTCGTTGTATACGTTATTAATTACAATGTAGCTTAAATTACTCTCAATGTCCTTGTTTTTACTCATTCACGGTGGCATGGGTGCAAGAATGAGTCGGCACAAAATAATAATTGAGCACCAGCAAGAGACCACTCCCTCTAACATGTCAGAGATGTACTTTGATGCTGGGCCATGAAAAGACTTGTACAGTATACAAGCCTGTTCACTGCGCAAAAGGAAGCCAGTGCAGACACCTGAGCACTGGACTAATATTGTCATTTTCACTGGCTGTACTGCGGCTGTCTTGCCACTAGTTTATGGACACCAGTGAGCAGGGGCGTGCTCGGGGGTTTAATGATTTAAACCGGCCTATATGCACATGGAGCTTTAGCTCAACTCGTATGGGCGCTAGCTTTGTAAGTCAAAGACTGTAGGATCGGTTCCTGCTCATAACACTTTGTCTTTTCACATGGGCTGAGCCTGATACATCTCCACAGTCCGCAAGTGATGTAGATGAAAAGTATATGATTTATCCACTTTATTTAATGCTAATTCCTTTCTAATTCCTTTAGTTTTCGGCCGCACCTGCCTTTTTCCTGTTCCCTTCTTTACTCACTCAGACACTTCTCTGTCTTCGCTGGATTGGACTACACCAACTTGAACTAACCACAGGGGGGGGGGGTGTTCCACTTAAACACCCTTCAACACCCCTCTGAGTTAGTTCAACGTCAAATGATATCTTCCTGCTACAATGAAGTGAAAGCGCGACGTCATTATCAGTCATTATTTGATAGATTTACAGGAAAATTACGCTTGTGTAATGTATATCTGGAACAGCAACCCGGGATCCTGCTGCTGCCCGGTTAAAGCCTTTAGGCCTGGAACAGTACAAGTGTGGGTCTGTTATTCATTAATTATTTAATTATGACGGCCCAAAAGCACCGCGGCCCACCGGGACTCTCCCGATTACCCAACACACCAGTGCCAGTGAGTAGGAAGTTACAGTAGTCTAATCTACTGGAGGCAACAACAGGAATGGGTCTCTTCAAGCCTAGACACTACACTTTTGATTCTGGTGATTTTTCTTCTTTTTTTTAGATGCTTCAAATCAGCTGATGAGTAGATAATTTAGTCTCAACACCATTATCTTCTTTATACGTTGAAATTATCTCCTTGAACAGTCACCACAACACACCTCTATGCTCAAGCTATGTTCCTTGACCTCTCAAAGTCACATGCCCCCCCCACTGAGCCGCGGCGGTGGAGGTGCATTGAGGACGAGCGGGCCGGCGGTGGGGTTGGGTGGCGGAGGTGACAGAGGGGGGTAGGAATGAAAGAGCTAATGGGAATGTCATGTCAGAACTCGGGTCGGTCCACGAGAGCCGTGGCCCTAGAGGAACAGAACATGGTTGGTGCCTGTGGAGGTGCGGGGAGGTGTGGTCGTAAATATGGATATTGCGGCTGCACAAAGTTGGAAACATTATGTCACTATTCACGATGCAGTTTGTTCTCATTGCAGGTTTTGAACGTTCATGACCATTTTGATGTACATTTTCCGTAAACCAATTTCTGAGCCATCATGAACTCTTCTGATTTGAAAGGCTAAATCAGGAAGGAGGCTCCCTGGCTTTTTTAGTATATAAAATGTGTCGCATCCTGAATTTGCTCCTCTAGCTCGTCCACAGAAGCTGCAGTGCTCCGATTACCCCACTGGGGGAACATGCTTAATCATGTTTAATTAATCAAGACATTTTGTTTAAAATGTGGACTGCGTAGCGCCCTGGCATCTGTGGCAGAGTGGAATTCTAGCTCACATGCCTAGGGAGAGAATACATTACGTCCAAAGCTAAATTTATCTAAGAATGCAACAAAAGCCCATTTAAAACTGTAGACATGTTCACGACTGGAGAGCGCGAGAAAGAGAGAGCTTCATGGTTCGGAACAATGGCTGAATTAGTATTCCGCACAAAGATTCATCAGCGGCTAAACGATAAGGCCCCTTCAGATGATTGAGATTTAAGTAATGCAGCATTCATAACGCGACACAATGCATCAGAAAACAGGTGGGAAGGGGGGGGGGGGGGAATATCAGAGGTATCAGTTGGAAACTTTTGCAGTTGGTTGCAGACATATATATGACAATAAATGAATGTTTTGACATGTAAAAACAATATATATATATATATTATTTAGGGCAAAAAATGACTATATTTGTGTTGATAAAATCGGAATATTAAAAACTTCAATTTCCAAGCTTATGTTATTAACTTATTAGATATATTGTTTATAATGACTAAATAAGTAATTGCTGATTTTTTTGTTTCCTTTTGTTTCAAAGACTCAGGCTTGGAATAGGTATTGAAAAACAAAAACATAAGACTTGAAAACTAGGGCGGGGTCATTTATCAAGACGGGTGCAAAATAGCGAGTGCAAATCGGAAATTGGCAAAATGCTTTTTGTGGGCGCGTTGCTCCAAATTTACCATTTGAAATCGGCAGTATTACAGTATGTGGGGGGCCCCAAATCAGATATGTAAATGACAGAACTCTGGACATGTTAAAAAAATGTGCAAATTACTTTACTGCTGAGCCACGTCTGCATGTGTCCTTTGCACATGAGAAAACACGTGGTAAATGACCCCCACTGTGATAAAAATACATTTAGGGGAAATGGTCTTTCGAAGTTACATTTTCCCACGTTAATCTGCGGAGGAACTTTGAATCAGTCCACTACTAAAACATCTTATTGTGAGTATGAAGTATTTTTATTTGGCAGGCTGAAAGGATGGACTTGCTGTCCTCCTTACCCACACCATCATGTCCCAAGTTGCCTCTGTCTCTTTCTTGCTCTGAGCTCTAACAATGAGGCTGCATTTCGGTGGGACCGGATTATCGGCTCAGGCGGCAGTGATGAGGGGCTTAGAGGCTGTGATTTCACTGACCTGCCGCTGATCACTGCTGCCACTCTGTGAGAGCTAAGGGCCATCAAACAGACACCAAGAAAACCTTCCACCAAGAAAAAGCACTCGATATGGAAAACAGAGCTGAAACATAATTACAGCAACCTATATAGAAGAACTATTATTAATGTTATTGTTTCACTGCTATTTTTGTGGCAGTTAATTGATTCATAGTGGGGGCAAATACTGTAAATCTGTGTAAAACAAAGCCCAGTGCAGCACATTTACATGTAACGTTCATGTTCAGTGAAATATGACAAACACAAATGGACTTCACTACGTCATTAGGACTGCAAAAAGACCACAGTATCAGATATTTTTACTTTCATTCTCAGCCCCTCTTTTCACATTACTTTCAATGTGTTTGTTAAAGCTGCCCTCAGCTCCTCCCCTCACCTGGCTTTCCTCCCTCACCCACGCCCCTCACGCCCCTTTCCCACCATAGGCCACACGCTGCATTCAATGACATACAGAAATCTCAATGATGTGAGCAAGTAAACATTTTGAGACTTACTATTATTTTCTAAACTGCAATGTTCATGTTTTGTACGGCATTTTGAGCATAATACTTCCATTTAGAACTAAGTTTACAGTGCAGAACTTTTTTCCCCCCCGCAACCCTTGAATGCCTCAGCCTCTGGGGCCTGCTTTGTTTTGTAATCATGAGGAGGAAAAAAGATCTGACAGTTCCCTGTAGATATTGGATTATTAAACAAACTGACATTTCATGAGAATTTCAGCTGCATCAGAGCAGGTCGGTCAGATGTTTCTTTTGTGAACTTCTGTGAGAATGCTAAACTCTGACTGTGTGAGCCGCTAACTGTCGCTGCGTCGGCTGCTTTAAACGTTTGCGATCCCTGCACATGTTTGTGTTTACATGGTGAGGGGCAGGTGAGGGTGGTGGGTGTCCTGTGAGGCGGGCCAGTCCAGCAAAATGGACTAGCTGAGGGTAGCTTTAAGTGTGACATCACACATTAGAAAAAACGACTTCCAGGTCCAAACTCTTGAGTGTTCCATAGATCAATCTGAATCTCCTGCTGTAATGGAAACTGAATATTATGGTCAAACTCATGTAGTGTGCAATTAACCTCTCCCTAGCCGTACTAGATATTCCATTGCATATTTGCCTCCTAATCTCCTTCCAATAAACACCCCAGAACGCCTTGCATCATGGGAACTGCTGTCCGATAAGCCCGATTTGGTGTATTCAAGAGGCTAATTAGCGACGCAGCGCATTGGCAGTTTCTTATCCCCATTTTTCCTATCTGGCCTTAAAAAAAACACACACACATTAAACCGCTAACCGAGAAAAGCCGTTAGCTCGTGTTTAAAAAGAAAAAGAAAAAAAGCCCAAGATGTCTGCTAATGAACGGGAGGAGCCCTACGGAGTGCACTTGTAATGTCACGTTTAAGTCCGCAGCTCATAATTAGCCTTTTTTTTTTTTTTTTTTTAATAAGTCCTACATGTTATCCTGTCTTCTATGGAAATACAAATATTTGAGTGTAGTTTTAAATTTCAGGTTGCATCAAAACAAAACATAAAATCTAGATGTTTCAACCAAGCTAGCTGTAGATGGGCCATCCATACGTCGTCGTGAACCAGAAACGTTGTCAGGGTATAAGCTACACACAATGCATGTTTTAGGTCAGTGTGAAGAGACTCAGCCACGGGAGATTGTGCTGCTGCCTTGTGCATTTTTCCATTTACAATGTTTTATTTCGATTTAGTGAGATTTGAGTCCACTGTTTGAAACAAAAAACTGGCTTAATAAAAAACAAAAAAAACACAAGATATGCAACACAACACCCAATCTAAAAAAAAACAAATATGTGAACAAGATATAACCTTACATTTAAACCTGGCTCAGATCCATTCTGATGTTATCATTTTTACACATACAATGCCTGGTTAGTGGGCCTATTCACCTGCAGTGTCTCTCCTTAAGTTAAAATACAAAAAGGGGTTCATAGCAGAGGTGGGAGACTCGAGTCAAATGACTATTTTCTATGTTACGCAGCCACACAGAGCCCAGTGACAGCATGACTGAAGGCTATGCAGAATCTACTTTGAGCAGGGGCGAATCCGAGTATACAGGGGCTGTGGTATTATGAAGGGGAACAAAAAAATATATATATATTATTTTATATCTATCTTTCAGACGGCATGGGAAAACAGCTCAGACTCTCAGAAGTCTGCCTTAAAATGCTGTCCCAGTAATTTTGTACATAGACATGGCATTCTACAAATATATATATATATATATATATATATATATATATATATATATATATATATATATATTTGTGTGTGTGTTATGTGTTTTATCTCTGTAACCTAAAAGCCCCCTATGGACAGGTGTTGAAAATTAGCACATGTGCTATAACACTTTAAACAATGCATCTGGTTCGTCCACTGTTAATTGCTATGTCCATATTAAATAAATAAATAAAAATACACTTTTTTGTTTGTTTTACTTTTTCTAGAGAATATTGATTACACTTTCAATCCAAATGCATTAGATTTGGAAAAGTTTGATATTAGCCTAAAATTTCAAAATTGCTAATTCGTGAGAAAGCACTTGTATATTATTGCATATTTGAAAAGAAGAATTAATAGTTAGGCTTCATGCTGATGTTTGCGACATGAGGTGACTTGCCTGCCAATGCTCTGACTCCACTCTACTTGACCCCATGACCAATTGACTTGGACTTGCTTGGGGGGCCTTGGACCTTCAGGACTTGGACTTGACTTCGAGACCAGTGACTAACTCACACCTCTGGTTTACAGTGGCTGTCCACTCTGAAGAAAGCATAATGACGTGGTTTCAGCACCTCTTCTCACTACTGCTCTTCAGCCCAGCATGGGTGAAGTCTGCAGCTGGCCAATTAGAATGCAACTACTTCCAGAGTGCTCTGACATGAAGCTAACAAGCCTCCTCTCAGTGACCCCCCCACTCACAAACACACACACACCCCTCACCTCTGCAGGACCCCTACATGGGAAAACTGGGGAGCTGGCGGGCCAAGGTCTTAACTAGGAATCACACCATCCACCTTTTGCGGTCCAAAAACCCGCTGTGCAGCCCTAAGATCTTTAAACACATCAAAAAGGCCGACATGTGCTTTCATTACCATTGCTGGGAGAGAAAAAATTAAAACAAAGGGGATAAATAATTGGGGTGAAATTTACTCTGGCGCGCTTCGGGGGGGCAGATGGAGACTCTTTCCAAGGGAATAGTGAAGGCTGAATTAGTTTTAATGATGAATTAAAATAGGGGAAAGGTAAAGATGTATTTTAAATTTTTTTTTTGCACATCGGCTGAACATGAAAGAAAAGGCTTGATCAGAGCGATCGGTGGTCGTTCGGTGAGAACAGGACAGCAGTGTATTTTCACGCGAAATGGCAATGGAGTGGAAACATTAGTTTGCTGCTTGAGCCGAGGTTTATTTCTGTAGTTAAAAATGGGAATAATATTTTTGGACTCGCATCACAGCCCGAGAGACCGACCGCGGGAGCTCAGAGTGTTCCCTGGCACATCTACCCAGGCTAATGAAATAAAGGTTAGCTACCAGGGACAACCTCAAACCCCTTCCCCCTCCCATTTTTTTTCTTTTTTTTTCTCTTCTTCTTCCTTACTCGGGGCAGAATTGGTGCTGTCACTCGGAGCCCTTCTAAACACAGTCCATATGTGCGCCCGGGCCTGGCAATCAGACAGCATTGTGGAGCGGGCGGCTTGAGTTCATCGGGAAAAAATTAGCCCAGCGCGGCGCTCCCATTGGCGGATCGGGCGGCCCGCTCGGTTTGAGGGTACCCCCAGACATTCCTGCGGATAATCTTTTCCATTCCTCCGCTCAGGAACGGACCGAAAGCACAGCACAAGGCCTGCATTGTGAAGGACCGGCGTTCAAAAGGCTTCACCCTCGACTCGTACACCACGACCAGAGGCGGCGGGACTAGCGAGGTACAGTTAGCCGGGGACATTTACTGTAGGAACAATTGAGTTCACAGACTGCCAGATAAATTAAATGATCACAACTAGGAAAATCTCAATAGTTGGATTTAGTAAGTCAGTCGTGTGAGGACCTGGGAGGCACATTTAAGGATTATTGCTCACTTATATGCAGCAAAACAGTATAGTTCTGTTTTGAGAAAAACATTGGCCGGAGAGAGGATTTGAATACCTTTATGACTATTAGCTTTGCGTCTCTACTAAATAAATAAAGAAGCCAGAAGGGAGCATATCTCCAGGGTAATTTATCGCGGTAAACAAATTTAGTCATCAAAGTGAAGAAATTCCCTGTTGACACGGCAAAGCAAACCACGGAGTAAAATCTAGAGCTAATCTAGAGCTAACCTCGTGCGCGCCCCCGTGTCGTCCACCTGTGCACGTGATGACTGTCACATGTGTTTACATGGCTGTGTCGTTCCATGCGGTCAGTGCTGCTGAGCACTGTAGCTGACAGAAGAAGAAAGCGTCCCATGCGCCGCCATACACCTCCACAGCAGCATGGCCTGGTCACGGTCAACTTAAAGACTCAGGACAATGCACTACAAAAGAAAGGCTGCACAGACGGGGAACGGCGCCAAAGCCATCATATACTAGGCATTTCATAATGCAAAATAAGCCAATTATTATATAATTTAGAGCAAATCAAGTCCCTCAGATTAAATGGAAAGCTTTATATCTATTTTACAGATTTGTACAGGGGTGTAGCCTCAGGAAGTGCACTGGGGCATAGCCCTGAGGGGCCCAAAGATGCCACTGCAATATTTTGTACCAAGTCTTCTTGCTTCTATTTACTGCTTACTAAACTTCTGCATCTACTTTATCTGGCCTTTACTTGATTCTGAGTTGTTTTTTTCTGTGGTATTTTACTTTTTTAATGAACATATCTTTGTCTTTCTTAATTTTCTATATATTATTTCAATGTAAATGTATTGCTTTTAAATCTATTGTAGGTGGAAGCACAATTATAATTATGTGCAAACTAATAAATAAAACCTCAAACCAAAACCATACACCACTGCTTGTTTTCCAAGCAATTTTGCGATTAACTGCGGTTAAATACTGGTAATAATTCATCGCGATTAACAGTGATTATAATTATGTGATATGCAATGAATGTGTTTATTTTTTTGTAATACTGATTCCCGGGTCAAAGAAAAATACTTTAACCTGCATGAGAAATAAGAAAATACATGTGGTGACAAAACCAAGTGGCTTTCCTAAGGAACATCCATGTAGGGTATGGACTGGGAACCGCAAGGTCACAGTGGGAGACACCTCCCAAGGGGGTAGAGAATGACTGAGCCGAGATCCTGTGGGACTTCCAGATACAGAAGGACAGAATGGTAATGACAAACCAACCGAACATTGTGGTGGGAAACGACAGAGGAAAGCTGTTGTGGTTGACATAGCTAAAAGTGGTGGCAACATCGAGAAAAGGAAACTAGAGAAATACCAGGGACGTGGAAGAACATCAGACATCTCAGTCCAGAACAGTGCAGTTCTTCCTTTTATATTACTTAGTTTTCTTCTGAATGCTATATGGCTGGGTGCACCGCCCTGGGACATTGATCCACCTGTTTCTTCCCTGCTGATCCCTGCTGTTTATTTGAACATGACATTTGCTGTTCTTTTTCAATGTTTGATATCTGACTTCTTTTTTTAAACTGTTGTTCTGTTTCATCAAATCAGCAATACCTCAAAAGACCTGAGAAATAACTCATATTTGTAGCTCTAACTAGAATGAATAAAGTCTAAAATAGCAGATGATCTGGAGTACCACCTGAAGAAGCCCAAGTACCACGTGTAAAGTGTCAAGTGGTACACGTCCCAGAGTTTGGGAACCACTGCTCAAAACCCATCACGTTAAAGCAACAGTCCTCCAGAAACAAACACACTTTCCATTATGATCCTTTCCCCCATAAAAGCTTCCCGTTTCTTTTTTTTCTTTTCTTCTTTTTTCTTCCCTTATATTCTCAAATGTACAACTTTCTCACGGCCTCTTTCCAGTAAGAGTGCTTTTTTTTCTCTTTCTTTCACGGAGCCAAAACAATGTCAAACCGCTAAAACCGTGGCCTGCCCACATCAACATGCCACTCTGAGTTCAGGACGAATTCAAACACCCGGTCAGTGCTCGCAAAATATTCCCAAAAAACACTGCAGCTTGTCATTGCGGTTGGGATATGGAAATTTGATGAGTATCGCGCAGAATGGGGAGACTGGAGAAAGTCAGATTCCAAAGCAAATGCCTGGACAGCAGGATGGTACGCTCTGCCTCCTGCTGCTTTAACAGTCTCAATAATACCCTGCAAAGTCCATAGGAGCCTTAGCATGTTTGGAAAGCAGCCTGCCTCCTAACTTTACCAAACGGTTTTTGTGTTGTTGTATGAATTCAGTTTTACATATTTCTCATTTTTCTTGGTGGTTTCACATCAAGAAGGTCCCACATTCAATTACCGGAATTAGAAGTGGCTCTGTGGAGTCGCCATTTTCTAAAGAAATGAAAGGATGGGTTTCCTATTTATCTATCTATCTATCTATCTATCTATCTATCTATCTATCTATCTATCTATATATCTACCCTTCCATCCATCCATCTATCTATCATCTATCTCCATCTATCCATTTATCCTTCCATCTATCTATCGCTTGATCCATCCATCCATCTATCCTTCTATCTATCTATCCTTCCATCTATCCATCCATCGATCTATCTATCATCTATCTCCATCTATCCATCTATCCTTCCATCTATCCATCCATCTATCTATCATCTATCTCCGTCTATCCTTCCATCCATCCATCCATTTATCTCCATCTATCCATCTATCCTTCCATCTATTTATCGATTGATCCATCCATCCATCTATCCTTCTATCTATCTATCTATCTATCTATCCTTCCATCCATCTATCTATCTATCTTTCCATCTATCTATCTTTCCATCTATCTATCCTTCCATCTATCCTTCATCCATCCATCCATCTATCCTTCTATCTATCCATCTATCCATCCATCTATCCATCTATCTATCCATCTATCTATCCTTCCATCTATCCATCCATCCATCCATCCATCTATCATCTATCTCCGTCTATCCTTCCATCTATCCATCTATCTATCTATCTATCTATCTATCTATCTATCTATCCTTCCATCTATCCATCCATCTATCTATCATCTATTCCCATCTATCCTTCCATCTATCCATCTATCTATCCATCTATCTATCTCCATCTATCCATCGATCCTTCCATCTATCTATCTATCTATCTATCTATCTACCCTTCCATCTATCTGTCAGGATGTTAAGATAAAGTTGCCGTTTCTGCAGTGTTTGTCTATGGAACTTTCATAAGTTTGGTCCCGGAACAAATTATTTTGTCACAATTACCAGCTCATATGAAAAGCCTTCCTGGACTCGGCGTTCTAAATGAAAGGAAATAAAATTTGGAAAGAGAGTTGGGTCAGGAGCTAATGGGGTTCTCAATAAACTAAACCAAACAGGAAGACGGGGCAAGTGCAGTGGGCGATTTCTTTTACTGGCACATACCTAATGGTTTTCTCAGAGGATGAAAACATCAATGAGTAGATCTTCAAACTAAACCCCCAAATACTATGTACTGTATTCCAAAACATTGCAGTTTTAGGAAAGTCCCAACCCCCTTCTTTAAACTGCTTCATATACCAAACCTGTCATATTCACGCAATAACGTATTCAGGACAACTACTAAAAACATGGTTGGATGACGAAATGAATCATCTCATCTTGTTCAACTTGAAGAGGAAAGGTTGAGGCACACATTAGCGAAAACTGCACACGTAAATGCAGTTTGCGATGCAGGAAACATACTCTAATGAATGCGGGCTACGTAAGTTACAGTTTTTCTCCATTGGTTTGGCTCATTTCTTGAAACAGAAATTACATTCTCAAAACCCTAAGTTCATTTGGCAAAACAGTCTTAACTGTCAACACTCACTCATATCTCTCCCAAAACAGTTCAACTAAATGTCCTTCTCATTTAAACAGTCAAGGCCCCCAAAATGGCAAAGATCCTTCTCAATTGCGTTGGACATTCTCAACACTCTTGGTGCTTTTGCCAAAATAACGTGGATGGTTCGGCACAACACCCTGGTTCACCTGCGAAAGATCATACCTCTCCCAAAACAGTTCACTCGTGTGTCAAAACTACATTTCCTTCTCATTTAAACAGTCAGTGCCTCCAAAATGCTTTGTCCCTTTGGCATATCCCTTTGTAAGCACTGCAAGGCTAAATGTTTAGATGTTTTGTCACTAGGACCATTGAAATGTCCCTCATGTCCACCTTCCAGTCTTAGCCCAGTCCTTCATTGACAATGGTTACTGTAACTTTTTTTTGTCTAGCTAACGGAATACAATTGTGTATAAAACTGAAAAAAAGAAAAAAAAGAAATAGGATTTGAGGGTAAGAGTCGCCTCCAAGGTTTGACATTGCACTCATACTGCCAAGGAAATTGTAACCATTCACATTCACACAAATAAAGTCACTTCCATACATCAGAGTAAAAAGAAAATGTATTCAGCATAACATACTGCAACATAACACACAAACAAAAACAATGACGTCAAAATGCAGCCTACAGTGCTTCATTAGTCAAGTTCTAGTTTCCCCTGACTGTTAAAGCTGGGGTACCTGATTGTTCCAGTTCAAACGGTGACATTTTCTGCTTTGGCCCAAACTTGTTCCTAGCACTCACAGTCCCTCCTGTGTAATCACATTGTTCAAAGAATGTAATTACATGCACATTTTCACTCCCATATACAGTACTGAGTGGTGACAACGTGAAGCAGGGGCGGGGCAACCCCTAAGATAAATTCCACTCATTTAGATTAGACTTCTATCATCCATTGCTCAATAACACTTTAGGTGAAGACAATACAGCAAGGTCTGTGTTTTGCTGTGTTTGCAACAGAGTCTGAGGAGTCTAAATGTATTCTACAACACCAAAAAAATCAGGTACCCCAGCTTTAATAATAAATGTATCAAATGTTCCAAGAGATTCATATAATATGGTATTCATGGTATTGTGTTCTTGACGAATTTTGACAATTGAACAGACTATTGTGCGTGTGACGACTTTCACAATGAAATGACACTGACACGTTTTGGAGCGAACAACCATTAGACTGAGAATCAACAATCAGTTTGGATCAACAAGACCTATTCACTTGGAAATTGTGCTAATTGTGCAACATGTACTTAACCATTTCCAAAGACGTCATGAGACATTGAGACATGGACTTGGGCATTTGCAATTTGATGAGAATTAATGAGGAATTCAATTCTGTTGTGAACAATTGCCAAGTGGTTTGGAGGCTTGTCCATGTTGTTTTGAGAATGTAATTTCTGTTTCACGAAATGAGCCAGACCAATGGAGAAAAAAACAGAGTGGTATAAAACATTGATAGGAGGAGAGACTGAATGTGCTCCATCATGTCCAAACAGGTTCTCCCAAAAAAGACGAGCTGCGAAAAGTGTGACTGTTGTTTTTGGAATTCAATCGAGCGATTCGCAACAATGCACGACTGACAGTGATAAAATAGCTCCTTAAGTTGTTTATACTGAAGGAAATGGAAGCCAACGCAATTCATTTGGACACAGAGGTATTCTCTCAGATGTGAATACTCCCGGACCTGTTTTTTTCCCCCCACGGTAAGCTCACCAGCTAATGCTATTTTAATATTTGAGATGTTTTCGTCAAATGCATTATATCATATTTTGTACCATAGTAGCTTAATCTGTTCTAGACAATGGCAATAATTCAGATTGTTTGCACTGATTTGATCTGCCAAAAGATTGATATGCTATGGCTTAAAGTGTTTTGCGGAACAAAAGAGATAATCTTAATTATACAATTGTCTTGAGGCTTGTTTGATGAATTAGAATTTACAATTGGGGGACTGAACTAAAGGGTTTTTGGATATGTTACCCAGTGAGAAATACGGAATAGTGAGCTGAAAATGTCTTTCTGATGCAATCAAAGTTTCTGAACTTTAAGAGAAACAAAACTTGTAATGTGAAACTCCAAATGTTTCCCAAGAAAATGCTACAAAAATCATGAAACACAAGCTACAACTACAGTATTTAAGGTCGACATGAAGCTTTTTTTTTTTTTTTTACTTCATTACAATATTACTCAAGTAGAAGTAAAAAGTACTGAGTGATATAACTACTCCTGATAAGTACAGTTTCTTCAACAAATTACTCTCACTCCCAGTACTACCAGCCTCTGCAGTCCTGGAATTGATTTGGAAAACGAGTCCAAAGTCCGGGCTCTGTCAGGTTGGAGGATGGAGGGTAGGGGGCCGAGGTCGGGGCGTGGGTTCAGTATGAGGTGTTGCGGAGGAAGGGGCACCTCTGTAAAAGCGGTCCATCACGGGGGCTCCGCATGCAAAGACGCCATTAATCATAAAACCAGACCACATGTAGCGCCCCACACACACACACACGCGCGCCCCAATCGGCCACACCTCGGACCGGAGATGAGGGGGGGGGGGGGGGGGGGGGGGGCAGCAGAGCAAGCAACACGTGCCCCCCCGCCTTTTTCCCCACCTGACCAGGGCATAAGCAGCTCCTCAAGTATCCTAATGGGAATTGATTGTGTTGTCGCCCGATGCAAATTTTCATCACTTGCAATGTACTTTCATTAGGTTGCAGAATGTCCTGACTCGCAGCACGGACGCGTGTTCACCACGTTTTCCAGTCGTCTGTAAAATGTGACCCGCCGTGGTTTCCAGGGACACGAGTCCGCAGACTCACTTTCTCGCAAATGCAGAAACAGGCTAATTTCTTTTAAAAATGTGTGATTTTCGCTTTTTTGCAGAATCGTTCAGTTGAAGCCACAAAGAAGCCTCTCCATGTTTAAGCTAGCAGCATTGGTATATTTAAAAGCGGTGAAACCAGTGAACTTTCCCAGGCTGACTTTCCCAGCGCGACTGATGATGCCCTGGGTGTAAGCGTGCACAGCGCCCCCTGCTGACCATTACGTTTCCCGAGCCTACTCCTCGCCTTCAGAGCGTGATCTAAGACAGAAGGATGCAGCGCAGATTTGCCAAACTCTACATTGAAAAGAACTGAGCGACGGAAATGGATTTACCACGAGTTTGCTGAGCAGAAGGCACGCTGAGGTTACTTCAGACGTTTTTTTTTTTTTTTGTCGTTTGTGTAGGGTGACCAGATGTCCCAGTTTACCCGGGACGGTCCCAGTTTTGAGCCCTCGGTCCCATGTCCCAGTGGATTTCTCCCAAACCATTGATTTGTCCCAGTTTCACAGCATTTCTGTCCCAGGTGTCCCGGTTTCCCACCGCTCCCATGCCATTTTTGACTTGCAACTTCATGGTTTTGGCCATGTGTGCGTCAATCGCTACAGCTAAGCACAAAAGTGTCACTTCACTGCTGATCGTTCCATTAAACTGACATTAGACTTTTACAGACAAACGGTTTACCATTTAAGGTGGGGTAAAAAAAAACATCCCATAACTCATTGGGATAACTCAACTCATTGGGTCCCAGTTTTAAACGTGGGAAATCTGGTCACCCTACGTTTGTTGTGCTGCAAGCTAACGTGGTGTGTTTATTTGATTGGATTTGTTTGCGTTTTGCTTTTGGTCGTAATCAAGATCGCTCATGGCTTATCTAAATGAGATGTAAATGAGCCCTATTGTTCTTCTCAGCAGCAGAGAGAGGTGAGAACTGCCCAAGACTTCAGAGGCCTTTTTCTGCCCTTTGGCCTTTTTGGAATTGTTAACTTCAAATCGCGGCTACGTCTCCAAATATGATCCGAGTTCCACGTGTTACACATTGTTGGAAAGCTTGGAGACTACACTTTAAGAATCTGTGAAAAGCTCAAAATGCCACAGAACCGGCACGTGTCCCTGATTCTAGAGAATGGTCACGATTGCTAAAGTAACTATCGATTAAGGGAAACACGCAGACTCACTTACTGAGCCAAGAAAACAAAGCAAGAGAAAAGAAAAGATTTCACTTTCTAAAAAGGTCAGCTTCTCCATAAAATCTCCACATCTTGTTCTAACCACACACATTCACTGGGTTCAGCGTTAAGTGCTAAATTGCCTTCACAACTTACAATATTACAGTGCGTTGCCAATAACTACGAAACAAATCAACACATATGGACACATTACTAAAATAAAAAAAAGGTTTACGTCAATGAACAGCTTTTTGAATATTCATGGTTTCAATTACGACAAACACAACTGCGGTTGTACATTTTCCCATCATGGAGCAGCCCTAGGTAGGTTTGTATCATGGTTTCCAACGATCTCTTATCTCTTATGATTGTCTAATGAGCCCTATTATAATTACTCTGAGCAGCAGAGAGAGGTGAGACGTGCCCAAATTTAAGGGCTGTTTACTCACCTTTGAGATATTTTGAGTTCCTACATTCAAATTGCCACATCTTCTCCAAATATGATCAGATTTCCATGTTCCATTGTTGGAAACTTTGGAGACCACACTTTCTTAATCTGTGAATAACTCAAAATGCCCTAGACATCACAGACATCAAACCCCAAACACATCACCTCGTAACACATGCTTTATTATATGACTTTTTCTCATTGTCCACTTCTTATTGAATCATGTTCGCACACATTAGCAGAGGGTATAACCACATGCGAGGCGGTAGTAAGAAAGTTGGGGTACGTACAGTAGCCGGTCTTACCCGAGGACAGGCGGCGCTGGTGAAGGTGGCACACTCCGCTAAAGCAGGAACAGCCCTCGCCAGATCTGCCGCGCTGCATGGGGGGAGCCAGCGAGCACTGGGGCTTCAGGAACCCTGCAGGCACACAGGGAGAAACAGCACACACGTTACACATGTGAGCGGAGAAAGTAACCAAGTAACAAAAGAAGGTCCGCATGACATTTTGTCCAAAACCTTTACAAAAGGCCTCAAATGCAAACAGGTAATGACAGTTGTAGCCTTTAGCCTTTCTTCCTGTGGCTTACAGCTTAACCTCAACCCATTACCTGGGTCAGGCCAGTTCATCTTTCTGAGTTTGAAAATTGCAAACAGATCGACATGTATCCCAAAATGCTGGCTGCATGTTGCAAATAGGAAGGCCAAAAGGGACCGAGGTTAGGCACTCCAGCTGGGCGAAACGCCAAAACGAGGCCGGGACGCCTGGAGGGCCAGAGACTCCGCGACGTGCCGTCTGTTCCTGGGGTCACTGGGGTCATTTTCAATAGAGAAGTCATTATTCGGGACTGAAGAGGAACACATACTACAGATTAGGCCCTTTTGGTTATAATTATAATTTTTTTGGACATAATTAAAGAGAAGAGATCAAGCGTGTTCCAGAAATACATGCGTTGTGAGAATTGCATGAATCGGTAACTTGTTGATGATTCATATTCTATCAGAGTATTCAATCTGATAAAACGGTCCCTTTGAGAGGCGTATGATTATGTCTGACGTCGTTAGATAAGGACATATTTTATCAACTTTTAAATGTGAACATCAATCGTGATCATTACCCGACAACTATCAGGAAGACAAGATGCTTTTTGGTGAACATACACATGATTTTTTCAGAATCAAATAACGACTGCAGTAGAAGAATAAACAAAGTATTTCTCAAAACTGGGTGAATTCGTCGAAAAATACGAATTCCATGTGCGTTTTAGCATGATATATCGCGCCTTTCAATTCCCTTCTATAACCTTTAAATATCTCCCAACTGCCTGCTGACTCGGTGGCATTTCCCTTGATGACTGATATCGTTCCTTCCTTGGGCAAACTTAACTCTAGCGTCTCTGCTGACTCACGCGGATCTCATTGGCTTTCTGCTTTTTCAAAAACTTTATTTATTCCTCACAGGGGGAGGAATAAATAGTCTCATCGGACGTCAGAAGCGTCAGGTTGGCGCACGGACTCGAAGAGGCTCTATCATTTTACCTGCGGTCTTATAAAAACCGGACCACGGAGAACGTGTCACTCCAGATGAGCTCAGCCAATGACATTTCCAACGGGCGCCGGGGTATTGAATTAGTTCCCCTTGATAAGCTGTCTGCACGGCGCACATGCGGGGGTATGGTGAGCGGGTGTGCGTCACATGTGCAGTAAGGCGGACGCGTAGTTGAGGGGTGGGGGGGTGGTGGATGGGGGGGTCACCGCTGATGAAGTCTTCAAAGTAGTGATTAGCATTTGGTTAGCGGATGTGGCTTAGACTCACAAATGTGGACGGGCGAGAGATGAGACGGGACAGGCCTAGGTCATTGTAGATATTACAGAAGAAGAAGAAACAGACCGTCCTATTTAGGATCAGACTTTGTCATTTTTATGTTGACTAGCACATGAGATATTCGTTGTGACACATACAACAATATTGCAAAGATCACGTTGCATGCACGTTGTCTTGGGTGTCTTCAAACCCAAGACAAAAAGTTCCAAGTCAGTAGTTTTTCCCAAGTGAGCTGTATCATGAGACACAATTCAAAACGACCCCCACACCGATCAAAACCTCATGCTCAGCCATGATGGGAACTCAAGAGCACTGCAGAGTACCCAGAAGAAACCCACACAAGGAGAACTTGCAAAGGCTAAAGTGAAACTTGGGAAATTAGAATATTTTTCAAAAGTGCCTTTAATTTCTGCAATTCAACTCGAAATGTGAAACCAATATGTGATATAGACTCATGACATGCAAAGTGACACGTGTCAAGCCTTTGTTTGTTATAACATTGATGATTGTGGCTTACAGTCCATTTTCAAAATATTCACATTTTCTGAGATTTTAGTTTAGTTTTAGTTTATTTGTGTATTTGAGCAGCAAACACTCTGCTCAGAAGGAGTGGGCCGAAGCAAGAGCTTATAAGCGCCCACCCCCAAAATCAATACAATTAAAATCATAATTTCACAAGAACATAGTGGAACAACAAAGGAACAAAATAGCAACAAGGAAACAATAGCAAAACAAAATAGACCCTACACACCCACAGCATCCGACCATACCCCAAAACGGAGCAATACCGATTACGTAACAACTATGATAATGCTACATACTTACAAACTACTTTACAAAGAACTATAACTTACAAAACACTGTTTGAAGCGTTCGTACGGTCTAGTTTCAAGTACGAAGTCTAGTACAAAGCAAGTAACAAAAGGCGATCATTACATTTCAGACGGTTACCATGCCTAACATTCTTAGTATTACCAGAAGTCACTATTTTGATGTTAAAAAGACAGATTAATATACATATTATACTCCGTGAGTATTATTATGTATATATTATTATGTAAGCCCTACACAGTGTAGTGCGTTAAAAAGCCCGTGTAGAGCGGGCCAGGTGTAGAGGGCAGTAGCTCCTCATCAGCAAACCCCATACGCAGCTGCCCTAACTAGCTGATTTTGTAGATAATGTTTTTAATTTGGGGTTTTTACAAGCTGTGAGCCATAATAATCAAAATCATGACAAATAAAGGCCACACATGCCTCACTTTGCCTGTAATGAGTCCATCATATATCGGTTTCTAAACCCAACCACTAACCCAACAGCCAACACACAACTGTTGAATCTATAATAACTGCTTATCGCAAACCTTTCCCAAACATGGCCATTGTTCTGCTTCAAAACAAAAATGTAGTAGGCCCATCTAAATATCCTCTGCCATAAGCATCCGTGGGCACATTCTTGGTCGGACAAAAGGGGTCGAAGGTCAAACAACGACACATGGTGGAGAGCTCCAAGTCACGTCACTGGACATTAAGGCATTAACGTGTGATCCCAGGCAAAACAGTTGGGTCGGCCCGTTGGAAAAAGTGCAATAAATTTAAAAAGACAGCGGGCCCCTCCAAAGCTAAAAGCCTCTTACGAACGGAGCGCAGATTTGAGATCCGTTACTTGAGTGAACGTGTGAGCGACCCATGCGCCATCATTGCACACGGTAAACAACCCAGGACATATGACAGACCTAAAGCCTTTGCTAGGTTTGAGTTAGGGTGACCGTACGTACTGAACAATTTGGGACGGTCCTGAAATCAAGGCTTTTGTCCCGAATCCCGAATCTGGCCCAAACTGTCCCGATATTGATCCCAGTCATTTTTTATTGTCCGAGAGAGCGGGTGAACTGGAACGCTCCACCCCGCACCACCTGTCCCATAGGCTACGTACGCGGCGGGTCATTTCTGCACATAAAGCAGAAGGTTTGGTGTAACTGGGGCTTTGAGGTGAGAGCTGCAGTAAAGAGGCAAGAAAGAACGCCATGCGCCAATGTTGGAACTTAATTCTGTATATCCCTCTCTCTTATCAAACAATCGCTCGGCCTCTTTTTCTCACTCCCCTCAGGAAATTGTACAGGTGATCAGCGGAGAAAACAGTATGTAGCAGCATACCATGGGATTTTCAGTCATCGCTGTAGTTGTTAATTTGTATCAAGTCAGAATAGTTTTGTATTGGTTCATAAACTAGGATTTTGGGACAGAATTTAGATAAAAATAAGCTATAAAACTTCAAACTATAAGACTATAGGGGCATTCATAAAGAATATTAAAATAAATAATATATGGTAAGATGACAATAACTGAAGATAGAACTGCAGCAGGATTGTATTCACAGATGTGTAGGCGTATAAAGTGATCTAAGTGTGGACACAGATGACCTCACTATCAGAAAAAACGGTTTGTTGTTATCTGCAAATGTTAAACACAAAAGGGAAGGAAAAGCGCTATAATCATACTGAATGTGTACAGCGCTTTTCACATGACTCAAGCCACACGAGGGAAGGGGATTTTCATCAGCTCCATAACCAGTGGCGGTGAACTCTTCCAAACGCCGTAGCTCAGTGGTTCTCAAACGTTTCACGCCAAGTCCCACCATGGCTAGATCAAGGTGAAATCAGGGCCAAACTGGGTCTAGAGCAGGCCTAAGCGAAGCTAGACTGGGCCCGATCATGTGTCTCAGACTTTAAGTGGGAAGTACTGGGGTGTTGTTCCGGCATGTGGCCTATGGCGGTCCGTGCCACGGCGGGACCGGCTGTAGGCGACGCCTCTTCCTCTTTAGCTCACGATGATGGGGTTAGTAAAGTTTGTAGTTTGACCTGTGAGAGCCTCTCATGCTTAAAACCGTAATAATAATAATAATCATTAAACTCAAATTAAAAGGATATTGAGGATGGTAATGACAGCTGGGAAGTAGCAAGATCTCAGAGTATAATAAGTATTAATGCTTGTTAATGCATTACACTATGTAGGGCTTTCATAATACATTATACATGAAAAAAAAAGAATACAAAATGAAAAAAAGAGGAAATTGTACACAAATTGATATTATACTGGGGATGGTGATGACAACTGGGAAGTGGTGATGTATTATAATTGACTGGATATAGATATTGTGAGTGTTGTAGTACAGTTTCTTTATTATTGTTCTTTATTATATGTTGTTACCTTGCCCTAAGTTCCCTTGTTTATGATTTGTTTATTATTTGTTACCTTGCACTACGTTCCTTGCTTTGATTGTTAAATGAAAATGTTGTTTTTCCTCCTTTTGAGCAGACTAACAGCTCAAATAAACAAACTAAACCAGAAAATACATGTTACTTAAATGCATTACTGGAGCCACGTGGTTTGCAAAATACAGTACCCCCAGATTATTGTGGATTAAAGCACTACACAAGATTATAAAGCGGAAAAGACTGAAGCAACTCATGTCATTTTAACAGACTCGGGGAATGTTCCTTCTTCTCTCTTCCCTGGGAAAGACTCTCAAGCCACCAAAAAGGGTACACATCCCCATCAATTATATAAAAAAATACATTTTCCACCGGTGAACTTGAATGAACACCAAGCGACGTAGGAAAAACTGACAAATTGTCCCGTTAATTTTTTTTTTCATTGCAGTATAATATTGAGATCAGACTAAGGCTATCATCCATCATGTTGACAGCTGTAAAAATATTTGAAAGCCTAGCCTGCCGTCTCTCTTCCTCTTGACACCGTAGATCATTCTCGAGGGAAGGTCTTGCGGTGATGAAGGGTACAGTCTACGGACAAGTTTGTGCGCGCCGAGAACGGGGATTGTCAGGAGTTCTAAGGCTGGTGCATGTCGGGCGAGCCGTGATGTCCTGCCCCGTAACGCCCAACCTCGTCTGAGAATGTTTGGCCCCGTTTTGGGTTCTGAGCACAAAAGGCACGAAACGTGGGCCTTTCGTTATCGTCCAATCATGCGAGATATTAGATCAAGTATGGACCAATCCGGGTGGAGTTCGCCCATGTCATCTTTCAAAGCAATCGTATTTTGACATTTCGCCTATATGCCTTTCCTTCAGCCGCCGCACCACGGGCCCTCCTGGGAACGTGACGCATATAGACACTGGCTTTGAAAATGGACAAGAAGCCCGCGGCGATCAAAACATTTCAGACACCGAACTACGCGTCTCAGGTATCAAACGCTTTTCCTCGCCAGTTGGACAATGCTAAGCGAGTTTAGTTTGTTCTCACTTTGCAGCGCTCGAAGCAGGAAGTAATGGAACTAATGACCCCTCTCATTCAATTACTGCACTTCGGCGTCTCTATGCGTGGACACATACATCATAAGGCGTTATCGTCAAGCTGTAGTAGTTTCACTCAAGTACATATTTGAATTGGCACTTCAAAAGGGAACATTGAAAATAACTTGTTTGATCCTAAGCACTAGATTTCAATCCTTTGGTTCCCTCTTGGAAACGCAATCTTCAACATCCCCCAATTATCCTTAAGGGCTATCATAGGGGTAGAGCAATGTAAACACACTGGGGGGTTTCCTCATTAAAACCGTTCCGCTAAAGAAAATGCATCCAGCGCTTTAACAGTATTAAGCTAATGAAGGAGCACCTCATGGAGGTGGAAGTGCTAACAAAAGCTTATATGAAAAAGGACGGCTTAATGACTCGGTCCTAATGAAACAAAGGAGCCTAAATTGAGGTACATTAGACTAGTAGGACATTCTTCTTAGGGATGGCCAATATATCGGCACAACCAATATTATCGTCCGATATATGTAATATTTAAATTGTATTCTTTTTCTTTGATTTATTTACTGCGCCGTGATGTAGCGCACTTGAATGCAGCAGCAGTGTAGACGGGCTGCACTGACCCGACTGGGGCAACAGTTTATTCAAATTATCTGAAATAAACAGTGGCTCCTAAAAATAAAGAACCTCCAGCATAAAATCACACGTCTCCAAAAGAAAGTATGTTTTTACTAAGTTTAAACAAAGTGCAGCGGACACTTGGACACCACAGAGACACAGAGCCACAAGCTGCTGCTGTTACAAACTGGACTAAAACTGCCTCCATGGACATTATTTTGAGTCAGGATTAACATTCATCTTTTTTTGGTGGATTGTCGCAACATCTGAGTGGTGAGTGTTGCAAAAGTTTCTCCGTTCTGATGCCAGATTTATAACTTTCAATTTGTTAGCGTAGCATAGCTTCTAACAGGCTAAAGGCTACGACACGTAAACATTGGCTTTCTGTCGTCATGTAGGTCTAACTACAGTGATGATAACGGCTGTATTCATGTTTACTGTCCCCACTTTTGTCATGTTAATGATCCTTGAAAACTAAGTGTTTTATCCGCATTTTTCTGCATATTTAATTAGACACATTTGTGATCGTTAGCGCATTTTTCATTGAAAACAGTGCAGTTCAAAGCTCATGCTAATCTTGTAAATCTACTGTTTGCCTTTTGCCTGCTCTAAACCAACTCTATATCTTCACATTCTGGCCTCATAAGTTCAGTATAAAATGCTGTTGAAGTGACATGATGCTAAAAAATCTTCTCACAACTCGTTCCATAGCTTTAATTACACCCTTGACATGTAGAGGTGTTTGGTACATGAGAACAAAAGAAAAAGAAAACAACTCCAGAGCACTGCAGAAAACAAAGTAATCAATCAAGTGTCTTCTCTGTCAAACGCAAAAAAACCGATACTGATTTACGGCCAATAAAAGACGAGCCTCATAACAGGCTCCTAATAAAATGAAGGCTATATTTACCATTGCGCCCGAAGTCGTCGACGCTCGCGCAAACCAGGGTATTTTCATTAACGGACACCGCTCATTGGCCGACGAGGTTTTACAAGAAGCCACAAACCCCGGAGCCCTTTGACACGACACATTCAGGGGTTTACGGGGAACGGCATCGGGGCTCTCGCAAAAGTCTCACGATTGTCCATGGTCAAGCGTTGCCGCGGTGATCCAGCCCCAAGGTCAAAGTTCCTCGCGGTCTTAATACGTCTCCCAGGCGCAATAAAATGGCCGTTCCCACATAGGACTCCAGGGAATGTCCGTGTAAGGGCGAGGAAGGGCCGACGAGTGAGTACGTGGAGGACCAATCGACGGCGGATGTAGCTCTCGCAAACGCCGTTCACCTTTGAGATGGATTCCGGAGTCGTTGACAACGGAACAAATGCTGTTGAATTGAAAATGAATTAAATTGTGTCCTTTATACTCTATCACCACCCGAAGAAAATACATCTAAATTGTGACTTATCAAGCCTTGGGTGAGCAGAAATGTGAGCAATTGCTTATTTGAGTGTTTTATGTTGGCCTCGCATTAATAATGTTATTATAAAAGAAAAATGTGATTAAGGACAAGATCGCGGATACAAGCGAGTTTCCTTCGCAGGGTGGCTGGGCGCACCCTTCGAGATCGGGTGAGGAGCTCAGTTACTCGGAAGGGGCTCGGAGTAGAGTCGCTGCTTCTTCACGTCGAAAGGAGCCAGCTGAGGTGGCTAGGGCATCTGTTCCGGATGCCTCCTGGTCGCCCGTGGAAGGCCCAGGACACGCTGGTGGGACTATGTCTCCGAGCTGGCCTGGTGTCGCCTCGGGGTCCCCCCAGAACAGCTGGAGGAGGTGTGCGTGGATCGGGAAGTCTGGGCATCTCTGCTGAGACTGCTGCCCCCGCAACCCGGCCCCGGATAAAGCGGAAGAAAATGGATGGATGGTTAATCGGGATTAATCACATTTCAAAAGTGTGATCCGATTTTTTATTTTATTTATTTATTTATATATTTTTTTAATGAATCGATTGACCACACTAATTAAAATGCATGTATTAGCAGTAAAAGTGATGCTGGCCTCTACATATCAGGGGAGTGAAATCTGGGAGAAGGGCCCCGTGTGAATTTTTACTTGAGCTTCAATAAGAGACCCTTACTATAGTAACTGTTTTGTGGTGGTCGTTCCCAGGGCAGAACACATGGTGTGGCGTTTGTGGCAATCAGGTTTAGCAACATTGAAGTATGAAGCCACCGGACATCTAGAAAAGGGCAACCAGACCGATACATCCGCATTTTTCAAGATTTACAACGCTATACTGTACGCCTTTGATTCATCTCGTGCTACAGTTTGTCTGCCTAAGGCCTTTTCTTTTTTTTTCTTCTTTTTTTTTTCTCTCTTGACGTCTAAATCCCACACAGTTTTCTCTCCCCACTGCAATCTAACACGGTTACGCATATGGTGAAACGACACAGAAGGCGGCGTCTACGCTTCAAGAATACTTAATAAACCGCTAATAAACAAGCCTCCTTTGAGCCAACGCACCTTTCTTCAGGCAAACTTCACAGCCACATCAGCGAGCCCCCCCCCCCTGTATCATCCATTTTAAAGAAGAAATGTTTAGACGTGCCCCAAAGCAATTATTTATCTGCAAAGCCTCAGCAGATGCAGCATCACAAAAGAGCGATATTTACCTCGGGCTACACCTTGATGCTAACTGCACTGTAAAAAAAAAAAAAACTGCGGAGCATGTTAACACTTCTGATTTTGTGTTTTTTTTGTTTGTTTTTATGTGTGATTGCTTCAGTTTATCTATAGTGTTTTTGAGTCTGATGGCAATGTGGGGAAAGGGCTGTTGTTTCGGCGGAAGGGCAGTGGTCTGAGTCTTGAAAGGTCCTATATCATGCAAAATCGACTTTTTTGAGCTTTTAACCATGTTGTTATGCTATTTCCTTATCAAAAACACCCCCAGAGTGGTTTTTGGATTCATTCACGCAGTTCTCAGTAATCCTCCTGAATCCTGCGCTCTGAGCAGCTGATCCGCTCTCTCCTGGTAAACGACTGGCTTGTTCAGTTGTGTCGTCACAGCGGAACGGAAGTGCTCGACGTCTGTAATCGAATGCCTTACGGCATGATTTTTATTTGTAAAACAGTTTTTTTCATTATTTCTGTCGTAAGAAAAAAAAAAAAAAAAAAAGGAAGTGCCTGACGCTGCGCTGCCCCTGTAGCGAAAACAAACGCTCCTCCTGAGCGTCCGAACGGTCTGAACAGATGTCATGTCATGTTGCACTGAAAGTTGTGAAGAGGGAGCTTTTTCTAACCTACTCTGGAGTCTGGACACCTGTTCTTTTTTCTTACCTCACGATAATGTCACGGAGAAAACCGCGTTTGGCTGCGAGGACTGGACTTTATTCAACCTTCCCAAAGAAGAGGCCATAGAAGTTGGACTTTCCCTCCGGGATTCAGCGACTATCAGCCACAATAGTGTTTGTCTGAGCCTGTCGCTGATGGATGTTTGATGAACCTTGGCCAGAATCAAAGTGGATTAACTTTTATAACCAGCGCAAGTCCCGTAATGGAAACATCAGAGAGGTGAGTCATGTTAGCGTGTGTGTTAGCCATTTAGCCATGAAGCTGTGTTGCACATGTTAACTCCTTATAACGGCATGAAGTTACTTCACTTTTTGCTGTGATATATATATTTCTACTACTGCTAAAGTTGTATGAGCGGCGAGAGGGGGCGGAGTTAACTGAATCCAAGCGTTTTGTCTTCCGGGTTGGAAAAATACCTCCAGAAAATACTAATATTTATCACAAAAATGAGTGCTCCGTAGTGGTAGAGGTACAATATATCATATAAATGCCTATACTTTACTTTGGAATGGCTTAAAATAGCATGATACAGGTCCTTTAAGAGAGGTCATGGGAAAATATCCTTCACAGGGAGAGATGGCAGTGTGCAGTCTGTCACAATACTGCATTTTAATGTAGAATAATCACCAATCAATACTATGGGGCCTGCACTTAATCAAACAATAATAATAACCAGTGACGCGCCAATGATGATCCCGCCTAAAAATGAAAAGGGGGAAATTATCCTAGAAAAAGCAAAATGTACGATGTGGGCGCGTGAATGAGTGGTGGTGGTCGGAAAGGTTGGAATCAATCTCCGAACACAAAGGCCTGACAGTTTCTCCAGTTTGGCTAAAGCTTCTTGAATAAAGTGGCGAAAAATGAGGACGAAAGTGACAAAGACGCAACGAAGAGCACCAGAAAAGTGAAAGAAGAAGGGCAACAGAAAATGACAAAAAGCAACAGATGTGCGACAAAAAAAAGCCACAAAAGAGCACCAAGAAAGCAATATATAGAAATGTCAAGAACGTGACCACAACGCAAGGAAAAAGATCAGTTTAGATGAGCTTTGTAGGTCTTAGCTTTCAAATTTAACCTTTTCAGATGTGGGTAATGCTGAACCGGAGAAAATAATAACACATAAGTCTTTATATGGCGCTTTTCAAGGAACTCAGACGCTTTACAAATGCACTCGGTTAAGGCGGGGCTTAAAATCTTTCTAAATAGTCTATGCCTTTATAACATCAAAACCTGTTTTTTTTTGTTTTTTTTACAGTTTTTCTTTTCAGTTCCAGATTAATACCGAGGGATCACTATTATGTTGAAACAAGTACTCCCGATTTGCACAGACCTTTTTTTTTCCCCAAAGATGTTACTCACTACCACCTGAGGCCCCGCTTAGACATAAAAGAAGCTTCAATAAAGTCAAGGAACCTCGGTACAAACGATCAGCCACAACAAGCATTCTCACTTCCTTCAACCAGGACTTTGTTTCCAGACCAGCCTACAGACGACGAGAAGAAAAAAAAAATCGTCTTGCACCGTCAGCTTGTTGTTACAGAGGCTCAGGAATGACATTTTGTTACAGCTTTGAATCTTGTTATGGAGAAGAGTTGTTTTATTTCATTATTATTTTTTTTTTTTTTTACTTGTTTGTGTTTTGTGTGTGTGTGTGTGTGTGTGTGTGTGTGTGTATACACTTTTAGTTCATACCTTCTTCTAAAATAGTGACTGAAGACGTTTCTGGCAGAGTGGAGGCGACGGCTCCCCCTGTGTGGCATTTGAGGTGATGAAGATGACCTTATGAAACTGCAGCTTTGGGGATTTTGAGGTGCAGCTTTAAGAAACAAGCTGTGATAAAAAATGTTTTACTATCCATACATAAACACAATATTTCACTTGTTTCTGTGGTAGTTTAGATTGAATGTATCTTTTTTTTTTTACTTCATAGTTCCATTTGCAACTTCTCACGTGGAGACCGTTGATGTTATTGCCCCATAAAGACAAAGTCCACTTACACAAACAACGGAGAGCAAAAACATCCAGGTATAGGTCCAATATAATTCAATCAAATGACGTAAAGCCACTGTTTTGCAACAGAACAAGAGACTTCTTCAAAGGCCGGGTCAGTGACATACAGTATAATGAATAAACCTGCTTGTAAGTTTAAAATGTTAGGTCGAAAACGCTACATGTTTTGTGGCGAAATGCTGATATCCAGCAAGTTGAAGTTATTGGATTATAATATAATAATCCCTCCTGCAGTTTTATCCTCCCTAACCTATGTATAGAGTTTAGGATGTACTGTATAAATTGAACGTTACCATAAATAGATAAATAAATAAATTTCAGGCTGAACATTGTTCTCAATAGCTAAAAACAATATAAAAGTGCAGAAATGAGCTGTGGAAACACTCGAGCTGATAAATACATCCAAAACACCGAAAAGGGAAACAATAATTAATATTCTACCGTTTTATTTCCCCAGTCATTTTGACAACACAGACCCGAGATTAACATCCCTCTTTGTCTGAGTAGATTTATTGTGAACAAAGCCATGCGGATTCCTCATAATGCCTTATTTCTCCATCCAGTTTCCATTCTGAATACTAAGTTGTCTTTTTCTCTCATTGTCTCTGCATAAACGGCTAACAACTGTCGGCCAACAGCAGGGAGGAGATGAACTTGCCTCATTTTAGATCTTAGTTAGCGATGATGGCTACTCTTTGTTACGCTGTCACCATCATCTGCATGTCGTAGTAAACTGCAATCTAACTTTGACTCGTCTGCCTTGTTTTAGTGCCCGCTCCGAGTCGTTGGCCTTGTTGACTCTGGGGTTAGGGCGCTCAGGCGGGGGCAGACATTACTCTCCGCGCACACTTGCTCAAAGTGTGGTTGTGGTTGTGGCCAGTCTTTCCTTCCTCTCGCTAAGCTCCACCCTCACTACCGAGTGCAAGTTCCATTGGTTTCTTCAACTGTTTCATGCCGCACAGACACAGAGAGCTCATACGCATTTGAGTCTTTAGATTAGATTGGTAGGCTTATTTACCCATGAGGCCAAGATGACTTCTTTGATATTTTTTTTACACAAAATAATCTGTCATTGGAGGAAAATAGTTGTAGCGGTAATAAGGCTCTAACAATACCTTTTATACCCCTCCTGGAACCGCCACCTTAACGTGGTGCAGGGGTTTGAGCGCCCGAATGATCCTGGAGCTCTGTTGTCGGGGGCTTCGTGCCCCTGGTAGGGTCTCCCATGGCAAACAGGTCCTAGGTGAAAGAGCGGTTCAGAAGCCCCTTATGAGAGACCAACAGGCCCAGTTAGAACCATGAGGCCGTCCTTCTGTGGACCCACCACCTGCAGGGGGCGCTATAGGGGCTGGTGCAGCTCCAACAGCTGCCCCCACGACCCGGCAACGGACAAGTGGAAGAAGATGGATGGATGGATGGATAATAATACCTTTATAAACGTAAACGTAGTTTTAGCTGCAATTGGACAGTCACTAATACTCTTGGATCCTAAACTAAGTGATGGTTGAAGTAGTATAGTACATGTCTATGTTTTTAGATGGATGGAATGATGAATGGATGGATGGAATCAGAATAGTTTTTATTGCCATGGTTTGAGAACAGGTTCACAAACTAGGATTTGTTCTCGGTGCTGACGTGCAACATAAAACTTATAACACAGAATCTAGATAAGTGAAGCTATTTGGAATGGATGGATGGATGCTTTCTTAAATGGGGAAATTCAGGCGTCCTAATAGCACTTACATTCATCGCAGAGAAAATTTAAAGATCAATCACAACATTCATAATTTCAGCATACTGTGAAATGAACAGTATTGTCTTTGGCTGGCTGTATTTTCCCCCGTCTACCACATCAGCAGGGCCCCACAGTTAGTACCTAGAAAGTAAAAAAATAAACTAATCTCTGTCTCTCTCTCTCTCTAGTATAAGTCACTAAACCGCCCAAGCCGAGGTTAAGCTCCAATGACACCCAAAAAGTGCTTCCTGGTAATTTATAGCACTCATTTGTCTTTCTCGGGCTGAGGAGATGAAGCCAGAGGCTAACGGGTAAAGACCATGACAGACGGATGTATGGGCTGCGGCTAAAGTAAAGACACATTACTCCTACAGAGACGTCGGGCTGTGTGCGTGCCTTTGTGTGAAGTGCTTTGAGTTGAACTGAAAACCAACCAAGACTCCGAGCAGACATGAGTAATAAGGTAAAGCTAAATCCGAAGAACAAGACTTCCTTTGGTCACATTTGGTCTGAGGAGTAAACATCCAAACAAAAACCCCAATACAATTCAGCGGCCTTGGGCAAATGGCTCTAATCAAATTAGTCATTTGCAACAGTCTCTCTACAGATAGAGCTTGTCGAACAACGAACAGACTCTCTCAACAAAAAAAAAAGTGCTATCCCACCGCCGATCTACAGTACCCCTTCACATGACAGAGCGAGGGCCCACGCCAACGGCCCCGGGCGCCCGAGCGCACACAGGGCCCTCTCAGCTGTGACATATCAACACCAGAGCGGCGCTGATAACATAATGGTTTATAGGCCCTGTCTGATGGATAAGGCCTGGGAAGTGATTCAGGGTTTAGGCAGAGCTGGAGCGGTCTGGACACTGTCACTTCGGAGTATAAGTGATTATTTTTAGCATTGAGGAGCGGGGCAGATTACAGACCGGGGTAATTCTCGTTTGCATCCTTTGGGAACTAAGAACATTTGGGATTTTGAGCATTTTAAAACCATATTGTTTTTATTTTACAATGAAAAGTTAGGGATGCACCGATCCGATACTGATATCCGAGCCGATACTGGGAAAAATATGATATCGGGTACAAATATCCGATACTGAACCGATACCAGTTTGGGCTCTCAGCGCCTTAAAAATACAACTTTAACAAACTAAATCTATGTGAATATGGGCATGCTGCATATCATTTTAGAATCCAACCACTGATTAACCGCTGATCGCCGCACACAATACAGCGCTAGCAATAGCATGCTAAAGCTAGTGGGTGCATGCTAATGCTGACGAAAACTAATCAAGGCTGGCTCAGAGACTATGATAGAACTACCTGCTGAAGCCAAGTGTTTGTATTTTAGTTCAAGAAATAACTGATCTCACATATCCGTAATGATCATGTGAGTTGTTTATATTAATGTAACCTAAAGGATATTTATTGTAGAAAAGTCCAGTGATCCTTGTTTAATGTTTATCCAATAGTTTATCAATAGATATAATTGATAATTGATCTGTAGCATCATGACCATAAAGTATGACTATTGAAATATATTAAATTTTTCACTCAGAGACACCTTTAAGAAAGTCTCTTGGTATCGGTAAATACCGGATATAGGGAGATACTCAAACCCCAGTATCTGTAGCTGAAAAGCTGAATCTAGTTAATTGTCCATTTTGTTTTTATTTGAGGATAAACCATATCTGGAACCAGTGCCTGTGACAATGAAATCGGTGAAATCCAAACAAAAGTAATGCTCATTTAATAGCAAATTTTAAATGAACCTTCTTTGGTCACGGGTAGAATAGAAATTGTGCTGAAGTGCATTATGCAACACATAATTGAATCCTATTTCACATATAACATGCAACACAAATAAAAAAAAACAGGATCAGGCCCTAAATGAAGACAAAGTCGCTTCCTTTACGAACATCTGAAATGGATAAAGAAGAAAAAAGAAAGTTCTACTAAATTCTAAGGGGTCAACTTTTGTAAGTTTTTTAATAATTTACTGGATGTATAGGTTCCACAATGCACAAATATTTGTCTCCATAGAAGTTGCACTAATATGAGAATCAATGTGGATGCAACACTTTCATTTGTCCTACTAAAGGTAAAGGCAAGATAAACTTAATGTTAGCAATAATTAGATTTTATTTTTCATTTACTTGGAATCATTTTGCACTTATTGCACTTTTTACCAGGGAAATGATGTCATAATAAATAATTCAACTTTAATGATCGGTTTAATTTTGAGCAAATATAGTCAGTGGTTCCCAGCCGTGAGGGAGGCCGTACCAGAGGACTTGCCCCGCACTGTGGGTCACTGACCCACTGTGGGTCGCCCCCTCTGTCCCCTTTACCCCCATGGCCCTGATGGGATGCCCCCAAAGCATGCTTCCTGTTATTGGACCAAATTGTCTCCACACGCCCACGCTGCCCTGCACATGAAGCTCACATATTCACTCAGAGAAGATTAACCAAAGAAATAAAAAAAAAAGGGACGGTGAAAACAACAAAACAGTGTCAGTCATCGTGAGAAAGGAGTGAGAATTGTTGGATCCATCGTTCGACAGTGATTATATTCTAAAGCTGCCAACGTCTTGGCTGTTCTCGGATTCGATCCTCCAGAAGAACATTTTCAGTTAAGACCAAATTGATGCCAAAGATCTCCGTAAACAGGCTTTGAGAACATGTTTGTGTGTCATGAGTGAGGCCCAATGTCCCGAGTTCCCCACACAGATTCTTAAGCACTAACACAGGTGCTCCAGGCTGGCCATTTATGAAATCTATTGCACACGTGCCATGGGAATGACTACGTTTGAGCTAGTTAGGGGAACAATATTCATAAAACGTGAGACATTTTCCACATCTGGACTTGAGCCGCGCAGCAGCAGTCCACATTATAAAAGCAATACATGCCTTGAATTACACAGCACCCTCAAGTACCCAGAACAGGACTAAGCGCACTCATATGGCTGAATTGCTTCCAATAAAAGCCAATGAGGAATTCCAGTGCGAGTATCAGCATTAGCGATGTGGACAGCGGGGGGGAATTACTGAAATAAGTCATTGCAACAGTCACTAACAAATCACATACAAACTAGCCCAGCGCATTCGTTTTAAAAAGTAAATAATAATAAAAAAGCCTGTGTTTGCAATAGGATCAGGGTGGATGAGGAAAAAAGCTTTGGCATTAAAACTTTGTAGCTCTACTTGCTTTCAAAAAATCGAATTCTATTTCAGGGCTGGATGATATATATATATATATATATATATATATTAGGGCCGGGACTTTTTCCGATTAATTGCGATTAATTAATTACATTAGGTTTAGTGCGATTAAAAATATTAATCGAAATTAATCACACTTTGCTTTCCACACTTCCTTTTTTCCTGCAGACGCACAATTAATGGCAATATTGCACTGGTCTGTTGGACTTGGTTGAACAAAAATTAACAATATTTTGTTGCTTAAGCTCATGTATTCAGTCATTATTTAATGGTATACTAAAAATCCTTATGAAAAAACTTACTTCTCACTGTTCTCAGGTCAAATATTTATATGCGATTAATTTCGATTAAGTAATTACAAAGCCTCTAATTAATTGGATTATTTTTTTTAATTGAGACCCGGCCCCAATATATATATATAATGTATAATGTAGCTGATTTATTTGTTCATTCATGAACTCAGACGCACCTTTTATACAAACCTCAGCTCCATGACAATAGTTGAGTAAGTGGAGATTTTGATTTCGATTACATTTCGATGAACTGCTGACCCCCTATAGTGAATGTCAAACACAATGTAACATAATGTGCTTTACAGATTACAATCCCAATACAGGAATCACAATTTTGCTAATACCTATGAGTGACAACTTTATATGTTTTCAAGAACCGCTCGAAAAGGCGGATTGTCACTCAGTATAGAGCAGTAGGAGCACACGGGTTGTACGAGTGCATTTGAACGCCTCTCCTATAGCGTAGTCGCAGCTTGCATGGCGCTCTAGAATGGGCCCAGGCCAGTTCAGCTAGTCTAGTCAAAATCAAAGTTCCTGGCTTTACATTACGTTTTTTTTTTGGAAATCTCGCCAACATCAGACTAATGCAAAGGTCAATTCAAATCCGTTCGTAAAGATATTGAAAACAAAGAGTCTTTTAATGAAAACTGTCAAGCCTCTATCATAATTATAATCTCGGGAAGCATTTTTGAATATTTTTGCCGCGGGACCCTGATTTATGCGCGCCCATTGAAGACTGGAGAGACGTTACAGAGAGAGCGAGAGCGCGGAGGCAGCTTTAGTGTTCAGTTTTTCTTTGGAGTTACTGTATCGCTGTACGGCCCTTTCAGCAGTGGACACATGCCATGCATTCCATCGGTCCAGCCAAGCCAACCCCAGCCTGCTCCACGCTTCCAAGTACATATCTGTCTGTCTCATCTTTCTTGTTATACTGTAATTTATACTGTGCAAGTATGTCAGTAAAATGGGAGTACTACACTATGTCAGAAGCATATCCTAAATTAAATGGATCAAGAAAAAAATGCCTCTCAACTAACTGGTGTTTTGTTTTGTTTTAGTATTATTATTATTTTTATAATTCATTTTTTTTGGGGGGGGGGAGATGTAGAATGCGTTGCACACAAATAAAACAATATCCACAAAATAAGCTAAACTAAAATACTTGAAACTAAACAGTCAAATAAACTAATGATCACGTCCCATTCATTTAGTTGTATTTGAATTTTATGCTAAATACCCTTTCAGTTGTATAAAGGTTTGTTCGACAAAGTATTGGTTGTATGGCCCAGAGACCCATTGAAAATGGAGAGAAAAAAAAGGCACGGCAAGTTTATTTATACCACGCATTTCACACACAAGGGAACTCAATGCGCTTCAAAGTTCGGCAAAGGTTATGTCATTGAGGCAGTCTTCCAACACCTAAAATAGGCCTTTGACACGGTTAATATACCATTGTACTTCAAATATTGCATCAATTCACAGGGGGGATTCAGTGTGTTCAAGTTAATGGGATAAAATCCCACATCATGAACAACTCTTTTAGAGTGCCTCAGGGATCTGTACATGGCCCTCTGTTGTTCTCCATGTGCATCAAATCAAATATATTTACATAGCACACTTACAAACAACAACTGTTGACCAAAGTGCATAACAAGGGCCCATAGTACAAAAATCATAATAAAATAAAAAATATAATGAACAAGGATAAACGATTTCCCTCAATGTAGCGCTTGCGTCTCTGTTCAAATGAACGCAGATGATACAGTTTTGTTCGTGCCTGCAAAAACTCCAGATAAAGCAGGCGAATATCTGACTTACAATGTCACATCTCACTTTGAATGTTCAAAAAACAGTATTGGTTTTGCTTTTCTGTGTGCAACCAGATTAAAAGTGAATTACAGCTGACCATGTGTGGAGAAAACATTCACCAAGTTAATGAAGTCAACTACACTACCGCTCAAAAGTGTGGGGACACTTAAAAGTGCTTTTATTTTTTGCAATAAAAGCACTGCTTTTTTCAATGAGGATAACATTAAGTTAATCAGAAATACAGTATAGACATAGTTAATGTTGTGAGCTTCTTTAACTACAATTAAACCTTTATGATCTTTATTTAAAAGAAACTGAACTGTGTATTATACCAACAAGAGGCGTAACAGATAGCAATTGTACTGAATGTACATGTTCTGTCTGCCTTCTCAGCTGTAGGGGCCAGGGTCTGGAATAAATGACAAGCAGACTTAACGTTGCAAAGATGCCACTGAAACTCAATCCACTCAAAGTTGTTCTCATAAAAACAAAATTAATGTTATTAAATTGTATAATTGCTCTCTTTTTCTAACACTCATGCAGGTCATTTTCTGGTATTTAACTAGTGTGTAACTTTTGAATGGTTGAAATGGGTGCTTAGAGCCAGTTGGGGGGGGAGAGAGAGGGAGGAAAGTAGGTCAAGTCACATGACATGAATGAAGCAAGGATTAAATATCTGCAGCATGTGGTCATTTGCAGAACACATGCAGACTCCAGTGTTTGCACAGAATGAAGAGGGTACAGCATTGGGGATGGAAGCCAGTCTTTTTGGTAGAACGAGGGAATTACTTTTGAGAGATACTGTATGTGACAGTAATTTGTGTTGCAATTTGCCCTTTGAGACACAGAACACTGTACAAGAATCACATACATTTAAGAACAAGTTTGCAGAAGGTCTGGGACACAGAGTGGGCATGATTTATGCATAATAAGACCTTGTAGAGACAGGATATTGAGTTGACTCCTAAGTAATTGTTGGCTTATAGTGCATTGGACAAATAATCATCTTAAAGGAGAGGAATGAGTGGGGGACGGGGGACGGGGGGGGGGGGAGAAAGAACAACAACTTACTGTACGTAGGCATTGGAAAATTAAGCCAACAATTCACTCTGAGTCAGAAGGTAAATGAGAGGCACTGGGATTGTGTGGAAGTGATCACAGCCGCCCTGGAAATGAGACGCATGCTATTGTGGGGGGGGGGGGGGGGGGGGGCTAATGGCCATAACACATGTGCTCCATTATCCAGTGTGAAGAGGAGAAGGGACTCCGCTCAGTGACAGTGTGACATCAGCAGCGCAGAGGACAGAAGGGTTAAGAGCTGGCATGACTGGCCAACATTGGTCTTCCCCACCTCCCCCCTACCACGTCCCGCTGTAGTCACTCAAACAGGAAACTATTGCTGCCCATCAAGGACAGGACTCCAAGCTCAGATGGTCATGAGCTCCGTCAATCTGCAGAGCGAGCCAAATTCCACTCATTCATTTGAACTGCGGCGAAAGCGGAGGATCGACATCAGCGCGGGGAAACTGCGCTTAAGACAAAACACTGTTAGGCTACTTAAAAGCAGACGTGGGGGAAAGTGGGTGAGGTACGGTGGTCCCTCGTTTATCGCGGGGGTTACGTTCTAAAAAAATAATAAGTAGTCATCTTTATTTTTTACAATTATTATATATGTTTTAAGGCTGTGGAACCACACACTTGATACACCTTTCCCACTAGTTCACCCCTTCCTCCCTTCTCCCTGCCTGGTGTAGTGAATTTCTCCGTTGTGAGACCACTAAAGGATTATCTTATCTTATCTTACGCTGTTTTCATGTTTTTAGTCTTAGAAGATTATAAGGTGTCACATTGCACAAAAAAAAAACAATTGTACATGCTCTGTTTATTAAATACAACACAGACAAAAGTTTTTTTTGTTTTTTTTGCCAAGCTGCGAGTATAGTCAAGCAGGTAACTGTGACTGCAAAATGTATCACAATCAAATTGAAAATAAAACTTAAATGGTAATAAGCAAAGTGCAAAGACAACATAAAGCCAACTGCAGTCTGCCAAATGTATTATATTACTATATTATGCTAACCCCGTAATTTAGACCAGTGTTTCCCAACCGGGGAGACTTGGCAGGGGCCACATGGAATGATCTAAGCTAAAATAAAAAAATAAAAAAGTGTTTCAATATTGCTTTTAATGAAAAGTTAGGTTTAATGAGGTTTTGCAGTAAAATGTTTGACTTTGAGAGTATTTTCAACATAATACTCTACTTAATATGTTCAGTTGCTCACAAAAATGCACTTGAATATTTCTTTACCCGATATTGTTAAGCCATAGTAACCACTGTCTTTGAAAAACAATTCATTCGGATTCATTGTACAGTGTGCCATGAAGCAGCACTTCCTAGGTAATCTCTCTATGACATAATTCCCTGCCAACACATGGCGATACTCCGCAGTCGCTCCGACCCAGGGGTTCAGAGATCAGTCGGGTCGGACAGTGTGGTTCACATGTCCGCATTAGTGCCTAGATAAAGCAGGCAACTGTTAAGTAGGATACGGCCTTAGGAGCCTGTCATGTCCCTTGTCCCGGAACAACATGTGTAGGAACAGGGCACTGTCGGGTGGGTGACTCACTTGTACGTTCCTTCTATATAAAGCGCTGTATAAACAACGGACATGTTATATCAACACATCGTAATGCATTAAGTATGAAAATGGAAGATAAGCGTGAGTTTACAATGGATTGAAGAGAATAAGGAAATGACATCTGGAGACCTTTCCTTGCTCGGTTTGGGGATGTGGATGTGGGGGATATTAATGTGAAATGTGTATTATTTATTATTGCATTGTTTATTACTGCACGTTTTGTATCTGGTCTGGCTGGCTGTGGGGGGGAATAAGGAATAATGAAGTACTTAAAGTGAGCAAATGTGGACAGAAAAACAATAATAATCCATCCATCGATTTTCTTCCACTTTCTTCCGCTCTCTGAGCAGAGATGCCCAGACTTCCCAATCCACGCACACCTCCTCCAGCTGTTCTGGGGGGACCCCGGGAGGACACCAGGCCAGCCCGGAGACATAGTCCCACCAGCGTGTCCTGGGCCTTCCACGAGGCCTTCCCCCAATAGGACATGCCTGGAGCACCTCCCGAGGGAGGCGACCAGGAGGCATCCGGAACAGATGCCCGAGCCACCTCATTTCGACCTGAAGGAGCAGCCACTCTACTCCAAGCTCCTCAGCGTGTCATTACCCAGAGCTCATGACCATAGGTGAGGGTGGGAACGTGGATCGATCGATCGACAATAATTACCCATGGGTAATTAATTATTCGGGTGACCACGATGGGGGCGATGGTGGCGCAGATGGTGAATGGGTGAAGCCCCTATGAGAGACTAACAGGCCCGTTTGGAACCATGAGGCCGTCCTTCTGTGGACCCACCACCTGCAGGAGGAGCCATAGGGGCTGGTGCAATGTGATTTGGGCAGCTCCAACAGCTGCCCCCACGACCCGGCAACGGACAAGTGGAAGAAAATGGATGGATGGGTGACCACGATATCGGGCCGGGGCTTAGTGCCATTGAGAGCCCAGTGCACTTTGATGCCAGTGCTAGAGCGGGTTCAATCGGGACATTGTCTCTGTCAGGATAGTGTTTAATTCAATACAGCAGTTTGGTGTTCGGTGGTAGTGCAGAAAGGATGTCGCCGAAATGCTGAATGAAAGTCTCGAGCCTGTGGTGCAATGATAAAGGACTACGAGGGAGGAAGCGATGAGAGCGTGGAGGGGGGGGGGAGCAGCCGGTCCGGTGACGTGCATGTGACATAATGGGGCTGGGCATTTCATCGAAATCACAATCTGGTCAATCTCGATAATCGTCACGGGACTTTAGAACCGTCAGTTCTACAGCTATCTCTTTTGCAGAAACAGCTCCTCGTTTTGGAGTGTGTATGAGACAATGGAAGATGTTTGAGAGTTAAATAACAGCAGTATGCACTATGTCCACTTTAAGTTCACAAAAATCCAGGAATATTGTATTTCTGCGATAAAGACCAACCAAACTCGAGAGACAGTGGAACATTTATGGATAAATATGAGTCGGATACGTTTTATTAGTCATGGATTTTACATGAATGAAGAAAACGCCTTTTTGTCCGAGTGAGTCCCCAAAGCTCAGGACTTTCAGCTGGGGACCGTCCTGCTACGAGTTGAGGCCACACACTGTTATCACATTCATTCTCGCATGGGCCCGTGGAATTTGATTAAAGCGCGATTTAAAAATGCCGACATCTCGGTGTACCCGCGGATGCCCCGGGACAGGAGGGGGCACTGAGGTGGAAGACTGCTCCCGCCCGCCTTTGGGCCGCATTTACAGCAACCTCGATTAAAGAATTACTGAGGCGGCCTGTCGGATCAGGTTTGGGTCGTGCGTTTTCGCAAAAGAGGTTCAGGTACATTTGGTTCAAAGTGGAGATATAGTTTTTATATCTAAGGTTAAAGAAGATGAGGGGTCGTTGGCGTGAATCCCGCTTTAGGCAGTACGTGCTGTACATTTTATTTTATTTTATTTTTTTACTAAGAGCATCTGCCAGTTGGGATAAAAATACAAATAAACGAGACGTAATAACATAAGCACTACACTTGTTTTTTTTTTTTGCAGTAGCATTTGAAGCTCGCGGTGGGTATGGAATAATGATCTACTGACGGACGCCATTAACAGTACAGCGTGCATATAACATAAGCCCACACAAAAACTGCCATTCGCAACTATGGCAACGTGTGTTGAAAGGCCAAAAGCTCTGAATGCATTTCAATGGCACCACTCGATTATCCCTACTCCGTTGCTCTTCTCTCGGTTCCCTTTCATTCTGCATTGACACATTTTTGTCATGTCTTTTTCTTGTCATCTGAGAAAAACCTTATTTTTTATTTATTTGTATTTTTTTTAAGTTGCGATGTGATTTGGGGCAGCAGTGGCTTTAGCGTCCACAGATCTAACCCTTCGATAGAGCTGGGTACCGTTTACTTTTATTTCGATACTGATTTCTGAATACCGATACCTATACTAAATGATGTGTCATATAGGAACCACGTAACAGATTAATAATGTTAGTTTATTCCTTTTCCTTCCATTTCAGTTATTTTGCGTTTGTATCATTTGTTTGAGGTGAAACAACCAAGAAACTTCCTTCAACTACAAAAGGGCAGAAAAAACGTTTTTTTTTTTTTTTTTTCCTCCCAACTTTTAACCAATTTTTCTCAGGTTCCCCCCCAAATTATCCATATTTTATTTAAAATGTGCCCCCATAAATGTCCCCCAATTTGTTTCCAAATTCCTTTAACATGTTTTTTCCCAAAATTTAAATTTCACCCTCAATTTTGACCCAAATGTTCCCAGTTTTATTCAGTTATTTTTCGCAGATTTTTCAATATTTTTTCCCAAACTTTTTTCTTCTTAATTTCGTCCCCAAATGTTCCCAGCTTCCCCCCCCCCCCCCCCCCCCCAAATTTGAATTATTTGCCCCAAAATTTACCCACATTTTTCCAGTTGTATTTCCCAATTTATTTTCCACTTTTTTTCAGATTTTTTTCTTGGGTTTCACTTTTTTAGTAATTTTTTTTTTTCGATGATTTTTTTTTTTTTTGATGACCAACAGCATCAAAACTTGAATATAACCATTCTATATTACTTTTTGGTACCTGCTTTTTATTTTTTCGATAACAGTAGTAACTAAACCTTTTTTTTTTAATCTCCGCAGAGGAGGCCCATTTCTTTTTCTCGAAATGCACTTCTCTCTCAAATCCCAATGCTCACAAGAACACTGCGAGAGAGAGAGAGAGAGACGCCGACACATTCTGTAATCCAAAAAAACAACGGGCAGAAATAAAACAGTTTAGTTGAACTGCACGTATCGCCGCATGTCCTGTGTGATTATGGCCTTTCCTAGAGAGGGCTCCGACTGTGGACTCAGCCATGCAGAAAGATGTAGGCCAACTGCATAGCAACGCGAGAGAGAGAGAGAGGGAAACAGCATCAGCTCCGTGTCCTTTTTCAGAACGGAGAGGATTGTCGTCGTCCCCCCCAAAAGGTAAAAGCGATATCAGAGCCAAGCAGATCCGATCAGGGAGCATTTCAAACACGCTTTACAAGGAGGATTAGACGGATGTGCGGAGAGATGAAATGCACATTATCGTCTGGGTATTCGTGAAGTACCCTGAATGTGGTAGGAGTGGATTTTGAACAATGAAGGGAATTCCCAAACGGTGTGTCAGGATTCTAAAGTGGGTCATCAAAATGACCGAGCACAATCTTTTATTTATTTATTTTTGCGGCAAACTGTTAAACCGAAAGATTTATTGATAATGATCAGTGTTTTAAAACGTGTTATGTCGGCAGTATCGCCCACACTTTGCCTAAAATGTGCTTGTTTCTGTATTCAGGGATCCCGATTAGTTAGAACGTTAAGACTTTTCTTCCCAGGGTCCATGAAGGGCTCCGTCATAATACAAATAATAATGGTTTACACTTGTATTGCACTTTACAAGCCTGGGTTACCGAGTTTCTCAAACTCTTTGTCCACGTGAACGCCGATCCGCGTGGACATCACCATACTCGGTGGTGGCAAGCTACTATTGTAGCCACAGCTGCCCTGAGGTAGGCTGCAGCTGCTTGTAAAGCTGTAAACAACAGCACGTGAACTCGGCCTGCGTGGGTCTGTCGCTAAAGGTAAAGACGTCTTTATTATCGTCACTGCTCTGTTTTGTTTTTCAATTTGCCTAAAAATTCAAGTTTCTTATTCAGTCCTGGCTCAGTCCTGCCGCAAACGTTTAGTACGTTATAGCTTTGCTTTAAGTTATAGCTTTAAGTTATAGCTTTGCTTTCCTCCATTTGCGCTGAAGCGGCTCATTATCAGCACACACGTTCATGTTGCTTTTTTTAGACTCGCTGCAGGTCATATATTGATGTCTGGAGAGAACAAGAACCGAAAGTTGGCACCGAAAATTTTTTTGTTTTTCAATACCCCCCCCCCCGACCGGAGCTTTTCGTTTAACGGTGCCCATCCCTAGTCAGACCTTGGAAGCTAAGCAGGGAAGGGCCTGGTCGGTACTTGGAGGAAGCCTAGTGAATGTAGGGAGTGAGAGAGTGGTTGGTGGTGGTCAGAGGGGCCAAGGGCACAGACTGGTTGCCTCGCTTCCGTCAGTCTACCCCAGGGCAGCTGTGGCTACAATAGTAGATTACCGCCACCAAGTGAGGAATGAATGAATAGTGCAATGTAAAGCCAAAAATGCGCTATATAAAACCGATGCATTATTAGCTTAAATTTCTAATTTAAACAAAAATACAATTTTACACGATTTTCAAAAATTGTTATTTTAACAGTATCGGCCACATTTATGCATTGCCTAAAATTGGCTTCTTTCTTTATTCAAAGATTGATAATCGTGGATTGATCCCACGGTCCATAAAGCGCACCATCTTATATTGATCTCATAGTCACAATAACTTGATCATAGAACAGACGGAGCAGCATGTGCGCTATGCTAGCGTGTGCGCTATGCTAGCGTGTAGCCTGTCGGAAGTTATTTGAAGACGAACTTCCTTTTTCATACATTCAGGAGTTTTCCAAACACCTGGACTTTAAATAAAATGCTCAGTCTGTGCACCCGAACCCTGCATGTTACCAGTACCACCCAAAAACTTCACAACCAACTAAATGTCGCTTTCATCCAGACCTTTTCTCCGATCCCAACCCAACCAGCCTTCATGACTACCCATCCACCTCCCATCGAGATAAGACACACCAACACACCCACCTTCATGGCTCTAATTGAAAGTGTCTTCTTCTCCACCTCTGCTCCGCTCTCTGCTTTCCTTTCACCCCCCCCAACCCGACCCCCTCCTCCCATGTGTGGAGCTCTCATGGGAGGGTTGGCAGTGTATAGAGGTAAGCCTATCTGAAGCCTGGCCCTATCTCTTTGATCACCGCCGTCACCGCATTAGCATGTAGCCTTTGAGTAAGCTACCTGCCTGTCAAGCCACGCCGTGCCCAGGTACGGGGAGACAGAAGGTGAAGCTGGGGGGGTGATGGGAATATTAATGTCCAATGAAGATGGGGTGATGATGAGGAACGAGGGAGAGATCAAAATAAATAAATCTTGTGATGTTATTGCGCAGCGGACAGAAAAGGAGGGTATGAATGTTTCATGTAAAACTCATCGGTGTGTGGTGGACTCGTGGGACATTACCTCAAAAGGATGTCTATGCGGGTCTCACGTTTCCTTCAATAACGGCAAACACGAGGACGAGGAAGGAATGAAACAAGCATGGTCTGTGTGGGTGCACTTGCATGAATACAATTTATGTTAGACATATTATTTTTAATGTAATCCGTTCTGCAGGCATTTGGCATAAATGCATAATAACGACATAGGCATACCAATACTGGTATCGGATATATGAGCTGATACTGGGAAAATACGATACTGAACCAATACCGGTTTTGGCTCTCACTGTTTGAAAAACACAACTTTCACCAACTTATGCTAGGTGAATATAGGCATGCTGTTTGCCATTTAGTTTAGTTTATGTGTTTATTTGTTATTTGAGCAGTTAATATTCTGCTCAAAAGGAAATCATGATAATAAAACGGTTTCATATCACAATAGTACAAAGGAACATATTAGAAAGTACATAGTACAAGGAACACAGGAACATGCACACGCATACTGTTTATGATTTAACTTTATCCTATTATAATTACTTTATCAATCATATTAGCAGCATCATATTTTGATTTGCCTCAGTGGCAAAAGACCAAACTTACAAAGCACAGTTTGAACTGTTGATATAATGAACAGAAACGAAGAACAGCATCGGTCTTGTTTCATGTACGATGTACAGAGCAAGTAACAAAAGGCGATCATTAATATATTTGGTGCAGATGGTTACCAATGCCAAACATTGTTAACATAAAAAGGCACATTCATATAGCTGTCCGTGATCTACTTCACAGTTGTCATTACCATCCTCCATTATTGTATTCATGTGTGTACAATTTTCCCTCCCCTTTCTCTTTTATATGTAAATGTATTATGTCAGCCCTACATAGTGTAGTGCGTTACAAAGCCAGGCTGTAGAGCGGTGATTTTAAAGCTCAGAACCTGGAGAATTCAGTCACTCAGTTAGTTTTAACCGCAAACGTACTACTGATCGCTGTGCAAAATGCCACGGCTAGCAACAGAATGCATTAGCATTGTGACGGCTGGGACAGGAAATATGAATGGATCACCTAAAGTAGCCACACAGCTGGAAGTGTTTGTATTGTAGTTTATGAAATTAAAGAGTAACTGGTATAACATAGCACACGTTGTAATAATCACTTTATGTGAGTTGGTTAATAAGCACTTTTCCTACGCTTATTTTACTCTTCTATTTTGTATTAAATGTTGTTTTATTGTATGAACCTGCACAGCACTTTGGGGCAGTGTCTGCTGTTTGTAAATGTGCTTTATAAATACATTTGACCTTGACCTTGTTTATATTAATGTAACCCAAAAACATTTAATGTAGAAAAGTCTTATTCTTATTCAAATAAGAAATAGGAATTCCTATTAAAAGTCTTATTAATAGATACAATTGATAATTGATCTGTAACACCTCGTTGGCAACAAAATATATTATTTTATTGTTCTCAAAATGAAGAAAAGATTTACTTATTCACTCGCAGCAGAAACCTTTAAAGAAGTCTCTTGGTATCAGTTGATGTTGGATATCAGCAGATGCCCAAACCCCCAGTGTCGCTATCGGAAGCAAACGAGCGGGACCAGTGCTTCACAAACACACGTATCATTACACACTATACTACACAAAGCTATACTACACAAAGCTATACTACACAAAGCTATACTACACAAACATACAAAGGCTCAGCTCTCTAAAGTAGTTGCAAAAGGTCAAATAAAAAAATAATACAGGATCGTTACGGCGCTGCTTAAGAGTTTACGTTGCTCATTTGTTTTTCAGCCTTGGAGTTCAAAGAGATGCTAGCAGTGCTTAACCCCCCCCCCCCCCCCACTTCCCTTCCCTCAGTTTTTCAAAGTAAAGGATCCGGGAACTGCTTTGGGAAGGATCGGGCAAAGATTTGTGGTAACTTTTTTTTGTGTGTCCCCGACAGTGGGCGCCAGTCTCGCACACACTAACGAAGACCGCTTTAAAATAAATAAATAAATAAATACAACTTGGACAACATTGGTCAAAAAACACGACTGCCCGCGTACAGTCGCTGCTGCCAATTTTTTTTGAACATTTCAACAGCGCCTCCCTTGTCCCGTGCACTTGGCCCAGACACATTGAGACCCATTCACTTTGGAACACGGCCCCTTTCACCTGTATATCGGCTGAAAACCAACAAAGGCCCAATGTTTTGCCCGCCGGTGTGATTAAAATTTATTGTGGCCAGAAGGTGGGCCCCGGTGCCTTTGTTTTCTTTTTTGGGTGCTCGCCGTTTTACGAGGGCCTGTATTTGGCCCATGTCTGGAGCAGGTCTGGTCTCTCCCCCCCTCTCTCTCTCTCCCCCTCTCTCTCTCTCTCTCTCACATGGGCTCAATTTGGCCCGCTATAAAACGTCCCCCCGCATTACTATTTCGCCACTTTGAAGACGCAAGAACACAAGTCTGCAGCGTCGACGGAGAAAAAGGAATTCCAGCGACTTTTTTTGTTGTTTTTTTTTGTTTCCAGATGTTTTCGCAAATACTCCGGCTGAGGCAATCCAGATGCTCCACCACGTTCACTCCCGCCTCCTGACAGAGCAGATCCCCCCCTCCCACCCTCTTTTCTTGCTTGGGACAGAAAGAAAGCACCCCCCCCCCCCCCCACCTCCGCTACCATCCCAGTCTTCCGTACAGCCCTTTTAAGTGGGGTCTTTAATAGCCCCTGGGGCACCTTAGCAGTCTACCGGGTTCCTGTCATAAATGTGCACTTTCCTTCTCTCCGGCGGCGCACATGTGTCAGGCAGGCTGGGGGAGTGGGTGAGGGGGGGGGGGCGGGCGGGGGGGGTTTAGAGGGCTTGTTTTATCGCCTGTTGGATCAATTAACAATTAACTGTGTGGCTAACAATAGCTACGCGGATGGGAAAGAACAACACTGTGTCCCAGGGCTGCTTGAGTGGGGGCTTTGATAAATATAACTTCTTACTGAGGTTGGGACGCTAAAAAACCCATTTAGGCTATAGTGAAGAAGAACAAGAGCACATATAAATAAAGTTTGTACTGTTTTGAAGGGGAGACGCTACATTTTAATGTATTCAATTTTCCTGTTTTGGGCCTATTTGGTTTCTTCACATAATAAATAACCCGAATCTTTATGATAACATGTTAAATTATTGCACTGATTCAATCTTTCTCCATATCTCCACATACAGTAAACTAAGCACCTACAGACTTCACATTTCCCAGTCTTGGATTGAACAATATTTTCAGAAGGTGTTTTTTTTTTTTCAGAGGGATTTTATTTTTAGGGATATTAACCCGTCTTGACAGAGTTGACCCGTCTTGCTCAGGTCAGCTCTCCCCTGCCCCCGTCTCACCTGCTAAGAGCAACATCTACACTGAGGGGAGCTGAACCCCGAGCTCGTTCTGGAGCGTACGTTTTAAGAGTAAACGGTAAACAAAATGCCTCGGCCCCCGTTCGAACGCTGTGTGGTGGCCGTCTCCGGCGAGCCCGTCGTTTTCTCAGAGAGTCCCGTCGCCTGCGCCTGCCCTTACGTAGCCTGAGTAATGCTTAGCACATATCACATAAGAATTATACACATCCCTCAAGACAGTAATTATTGTGAAAGTATAGCTCTATCTCAACGTTCAATAAATGACAGATAAACATGCCTCTAGGGAACTTTCCAAACAAAGCTTTACTGTCATGTTAAAACTCTATGGCGTTGAAAGACCTCCAGTAATACAATTCATCACAATATTTTCGGGGCTCAACATATCAAACTTCAAATTCTGTTATCGTGGCAAGAAAGGAGCAAGAACAAGAAGGACATAAGACCATTTAATGAGATTGATACTTTTGAGAACGCTATCATTGTCACTGTTATTATGGTGATGATAATATATGTATAATAAATAAGTGCGCTGGTAATGCATGTGTATGTAGATATATGTATATCTAAAACACTATAACTACTTAAACAATAAGTAAATCAATAGAATGGTGACCAGAATGGTAATATGAGCAATAAAAAAAAAGTAAATACACTCAGAACTCACACACTTTTCTATTTTGTATTGTACTGTATTGTATTGTATTGCACTTGGGGTAGGCACATAAGCTTTCTTGCTTCGGCCTACTCCTTTTGAGTTATTTATTTGTATTTGTATTTTTTTTATTTTTCTATATTTTTTTGGTGTAAATGTAACGATGTAAATATTGTAAATAACACACTGTAAATAATGGCTCAAATAAATCAAATCAAATACTGAGCCTCATTTCATTTGTTCTCACTGCATAGATTGTCTGATACAGCAACAACATATACAGTCTAAAGCGGGTCTTGCCGCTCCATCCCAGGCACAACAGCCTCAAAATCCTCGGCCTGAAGAAAATCCTATTCCAGAGCGTGTCCCCGTCCCCCTGCCGGCCTCCACACCGCCGCTCTCTCTCGCCGTCCGACCGAGCACGACCCCGCCGCGACCGCTGACCTTCACCCCCACTCGCGGACGGCGCTGAGCCGGTCAAGTGCGAATGCTCTCCACGAACCGAACCGTGGGCAAAGCTTCCGTACCGTGCTTCTTTGTTTGTTGTATCTCCTTAATATTATCATCAGTTCCTTGAGTCAGTTCCTGTGCACTCTGAGTCCCTACAGGGGAATTCCCGACCACTCCAGGCACGCACACTGTACCCAGCGAGCGCAGAGGCAGGCTTGCAGGTTGGGGCTTGTGCTGTAAATGCTGGATTTTTTTTTGCATCTAGTGTCTATAATGTAAAACGCAAGCATGATGTCATTTTTTTTTAAAGCTATACTTTATTTGGATTATGCTTCTTAAGGGACACGCTGAGTGGTTTGTGCAGGGTTCACAGTACGTTCAAGGGCAGGGGTGTTTTTGCATACATGTATGGCCCTACATCACATGGTGTATTATATACGGCTGAAAAGATAGTGAGGCATTTTTTATTTCCCCTCTCAGCCGGGGGGAGGATCTGCGGGCGACCCTATGGTGCTGGAGCAGGGGGAAAAAGACATAAAAACAGCGACTTAATTTATATATATATTTTTTTTAGGGCTGGGTCCTTAAATTACAATTACCAATTCCTGCACGATTCTTTTTTTCAATACCTGTACTCATCTAGAACCAGAAAACAGAACATTAATGTTCCTCTATTCCATAAAAATGTTTTTCTTAAATCATTTATTTGAGCTGAAACAACCATTCCACTTGCAGTCCCTGGATCAATAACTTCAAAACGCGATACTATACAGGTACTGTTTAACCTCTTAACCCCCACGTTAACGCATTTTCTCCAGTTTGCCGTTACTCACAGCTTCTTGACTGGAGCTTACAGACTATGGGCCAGTGTAACGCCCGATTTGAAAGCTAAGACCTACAAAACCGATCAAAGATTTTTCCTCAGGTTTTTGCCATGTTGTTGTCATTTTGTATTTTTGAAGCTTTTTTGTCACGTTTTAGTTGTGTTTTCATCCTTGTTTACGTCTCGTTTTTGTTGCTAATTTTAGGCTTTTTTAAAGAAGCTTTTAGATTTGGGTGAATCCAAAGGGGAGAAAATGTGTTCAGGTGGGGGTTAACCGTAATGGTTCTTTTCTTTTTTGTAAAATTATCCAACACAACTTGTGATCCAAAGATATCTAGCCTCCTTGTCAGTGAGCTTTTTATTTATTTTTTGGTGGCAATCTTTAAACGTAATCTTTTTTTGTGGCCATGAAAGAGCAGTAAGGGAAGCAGTTCGTATGGGAAACAAAACAACATCTGCACAAACGGACGTGCCAGCATCGTGAGGAGAGAGCAAGCGTCCACAGCTGTAAATCTGAAAGGAACAGGCCACCGTTTTTTCCATACTGACACATGTTCTTACCTTACTTTAGACGAGTTGATGCGTACCTGTCGGGTCTTTGTGCGTGCGCTCACTCACACAAATTTAGCATTTAGCCGCTCCCAGCAAAGGTATAGCTCCAAACTGAGGCTAAATTCCATCAACATTTGTGTGACCAGGACAGGTGCGCATCAACTCGCCTAAACAAAGGTAAGAACATATTTCAGTAAAAACAGTGGCCTGTTCCTTTAAAGAAAGTAGCGACACTTTTGATGATTATGAGGCAACAATTTTAGCCAAGGAAAACACTGTGGGTTGAGAACCGTCAGGATTGCGGCTGATTCACTGAAACTTTATTCTGAAAACAAGAAGTAGGTGTGTGTAGGGCAGTCCTGGTCCTTCCTGTAGGAGACGCCAGAACTTAAATAAATAAAGATCTTCTTCTTAAATAGTGCGTCGAACCAGTCTAATTTCTGAAGACAAGAGCGAGAAGAAGCTCAATCAACCCAGTCCAGCCAATGATATTTTAACATCTCTACATCAATGGGTAATTCCTGTGCAATTGTGGGCCTACATAAACATACTTTATACTCCTTACTACCCACTTTCTACGTCAGTATCAGCGTCTAATATAAAAATGATCTACTTTTGTATTACATTCTGCGTCTTACCAATTGAAACGGCAGCACCGTAGAATGAAAAGCGCCACACTTGACTTTAAACCATTGCTATTTGTCCCGTTTTGCCTGTCTCCGAACAGCGGTGTAATGTATCGGGTATTTCCAGGCGCGGACCAGACACATAAACCCTTCCAGCTGCGAACTGGGCCTGCCAGCGCCGGCGCGTTCTGCCGCTCGGCTCAGACGCTCAGATCCGCCGGACAGCCTAATCCGCGCGCTTCTCCCGTTTCCATAGGCAACTGAAACGCAAGAAAGCCTCCCTCAACCGTGACACTCGGACTCGTCGGAGCCGTTTGCTGAGAGTCAGCGGTTTGGTATGTGGAAGCGCGGATGATGACAGGGCGAGTGTCTGCCTGCCTCTACGTATGTATGTGTACGTGCAGCAAGTATGCACGGAGGAGGCGTGAGGTACATACTGTACAACTGTAACAGTATGTACTATAGAGGCGGTGGTTCTTACTGACAGGAGTTACAGCAGCAGTCATAGTAGCAATACCAATGGTTGTATCAGATGTGGAAGTGAATTAGAAGCAAACGTAACAGGAGAAGCTCTCTCTCTGCAGCCGGTATGACTATTTGTGCATTTTGACAGAAGTACAGTAATGTCATAATAATGTCATGTGAATAAAGTGGCTTACAGGGCACATACGTGGGGCTATAATGGAGGGAGTCTAGCATAACACTGCAGTAGTAGTAGTTGTGTTAGTAGTAACAATATCCCAGTAAAGGCAGCAGAGGACGTTCAGGATCCCCGTTTGTTCACACAACCGCTATAAAAACTCTTTTGTTCCACACTCCATCAAATTACTTAATGAGAACAACTAACACTATGTGACTGTGTTAAGGCGGGCCACCGTGGGTGTCTTTTTGTAATGTGTTTATTGTATTTTGTATTTATGTTTGGCAACAGACTCTCCTCCAAGTCGAGACAAACAATTTAATTGAATCTAAATCTAAATGCTCACGTTACATCTAAAGAACCAAGGCAGAAGAGGCTTTTCCCCTAAATATTCTCAGCGTTGTCCCAAAGAGAAGAGCCATAGTATTGAAAAAAGATTAGTCATATGGAAGATTGGAGCAACCACAATTGTAACTTGACTGCCACCGGGTCGGAGCAGCAATACACACTAATGGAATCACGAAGAAGAAGCTAACAGGGTAACGGGCAAAGCTAACTGTGGGCTAGCGCCGCTTCAACAGTATTTACAGCCAAGTTTGAGTGAAAAAAATGATCTCCATTGTGTAATTGCACAACCTGCAGTTGCGCTTATGGCCTCTAGGGGGCACGAGTTACTTAGTACTGCTTTAACAGCATTTTATTTTATTAGGTAATAATCATAAGTTCTTTCCCAGCTTTGATTAGTTGATATTAGCATTAGCATGCTGGTGGCGAGTTGGTACATCAACCAATCACAAGTCATGAGAGTGAAACGTCATACATATAGCAACTAGCTTAACTAGTTAACTAGTAGTCGGCTGCAAATATGGTTTGACCCCAAAAAAATTGCTACAAAAGGTTTTTCAATGGTTTTCTGTAGTATCAGATGTGCTTATTAACATACTAAAAGTCTACCAAAATCTGACCACTGGAAAGGTGTAATTTCCAAGATGGCGTCCAAGATGGTCGCCAAATCCTTAAAATGCCCATTACTCCTTTATTATTCGTCCTAGACAAGTCATTTTGGTGTCTAACCCCATGTTTTGGGTATCTAGGAATCCAATAGGCTTGTTCAAATTGTAGTGACATGATTGCATAATTGTTAAATAGAAATGGTGGACAAATACTCTATGCATTAATATTAGCGAGGTTGTCACGGCAACGGCACAAATTTTCCCAGAGGCTTAGAGGGACATGGATGGGCTCATTTTAAAGCCCCGACCCTGTTCTTCCCAACGCAATAAAGAATAAGTCTCTACGACATTTACTCCCAGAGATATTTGCTAAAGTCTGCGAGGTGAGCGACCATGTCAGCCCTGACATGGTAGACCTGGATGGGTTTTAACCTCTCTGTTATCTCAGCATATTAGCAATTAGCATATTTACATTATAGTGAAATGATTGCAATTAGAAAGTGATTACAAATCTATTATTTATTTTTGAAAAGAATGCCTTTGAATTTGCACTAGATTTACAAATAGTAATTGTCACACTCGTCCTCCCGTAAAGGTTGATTATGTGGATTGTCACAATTTTCCACTTGACATGATCCACAAGCAGGTGTGCATGGTAGTCCATATCCTCTGCAACTACACTGTGGTGTTCGGCAGTTGTGCTATTACAGTGGAACATCTGCAGGAGACTTATCAGGGCAGCAGTTTTATCGGTATGAACTAGCCTGGCCTTAGCCATGCGCAAAGTCCGGTCAATTATCATTTCCATACATGTCCGTCTGGGTCTGATCTCAGTGACCGCGTTACATCGGTTGAATTTCAACCTGCCATTTAGTGAGCGGGTAAAAATGCTAGCGATTGGGTAAAATCAGATCCAATCGTTTAAAAGGAGTTCACCCCTCCCACCTGAAAACGGAGCTCAATTGTGAAGATCCACAGGAAGAAGACCCTTTGTATGAAATGGGTACGAGGGTATGGTGAGATCAAGCTAGACACGAACCACTTGTCCTCAAATTTCCATCCCCAATCCACCACATTCATGTCCACACCCTTTCATATCCACACCATGATCTGGTAATACACTCTGAGCAAATGACATTTATGATATTCTTTGATTGATACGTCATTATGGTAAAGCAACCGTAGTTTGTGATGGCTACAGTGAAGGTTTTCAATGCAAAAACTGAGTTTGTGGAAAAAGATGATTTCTTTTCCACACCTTCTAACAAACAAGGACTTATTGGTGTTGTGACTGAGGAACTGCAGAAGAAAGACTGCAGTGTTATCAATGCATCAGGAGATGCAGACATGGACATCGTGAGGGCTGCAATCAAGGTGTCACAACATCAGCCCATAACCTTGATAGGTGAAGATACAGACTTGCTCATTCTTCTTCTCTACTAAGCTGAGATGAACAATTAGGGTCTCTATTTTCGTTCGGACAAATCCACAGTTCCTGAGATATACAACATCAGCGAGATGAAACAAGTCCTGGGGAGTGACTTGTGTTTTGTGTTCTCAGTTGCTGTTGCTTTCACAGGTTGTGACACAACTTCCCAGATTTATAGTGTTCCAGAAGAATGAGCGATAGAATTTTCTACATTTTTTTTAATTACTTATTACAAAACCAAACGTTTACATAGATTTCATTAATATTTGGTAGAATTGCTTTTAAACTGTGACTTTGACTTGGGTCAAATTTTTCCACATAGTTTTTATATTATTTACAAAACGTGACAATTTATATCGTTCAGTTTTGTTGATATTGAGGTTCGTTTTGCAAAAGGGAATCCCAAGAAGCGCAAAGCTTAAGGACAGGGACCCACAATTAAAATATACAACATACAATCAAAGTGCAGAAGCAAACAAAATACATAATTACAAATTACAAAAATTGCCTGTTAAATGTACCTATCCAGTCTCTACACATCATAATATTCCTGACATTCCATGCATTCAGGGGCCAGACCAACATGTGACCAATGTGATTTTTAAGCATAACGTAGCAATACATTTTGTTTAAAAAGCTTTCTAAACACGTAACATTAAAGTGATTCCTTCAAGATGTCATCTATTTTGTGAGGTGTACCAGTTCCTCCCGCAGCAAAACAACCCCAAAACAAGCCTGATACTGACACCCCCGTATTTCACAGTTGGGATGGTGTTGTCAGGCTGCAAGATTACCCCTTTTTCCTCCAAACGTGACCATGGTCATTATGCCCAAAATTTACTTTATTTTTTTCCGTCAGACCACAGGATATGTCTCCAAAAATGTAAATCTTTATCCTTTTTTTATTTGCAAACTCCAATCTGGCTTTTTGATGTTTCTTTTGGAGTCAGAGCTTCTTCCTGGGTGAGTTCCCTCTCAGTCCATGTCGGTACAGGCCTTGTTTCACTCTGAATAATGACAAACTCTTACCAGGTACAGCATCTTCACCAGGTCTTTTGCATTTGTTCTTGGGTTGATATTTACATTTCAGACATAGCACGTTCATCTCTGGGACACAGAACCCGCCTTCTTTCTGATCTTCTGATGACTGGACATTTCCATCATTGTTTGAACCAATGAACCTGAACCTTCAAGTGTCTGTAAATTACACCCAAGGATGAACCAGACTTGTGCTTCCAAGGTCATGACATCATCATCATCATCTGGGCTTTAAACTGTTTAAAGGTTTAATAATCTTAGTGTATGTAAACGTCTGACTGTAAAAAGTGATTAAAAAAAATGTATCTCTCATTCCTCTGGAGTTTGATGAATAGAAATGATAAATAATTTTGACCTAAGAAGTGTATGTAAACATATGGTTCTCAATCTGTGTTTGGTGGCAACAGTACTAATTCACTAGCCTCTTTGTGCTATAACCTTATTAGCAAGAAAATAATTTCCGCCAAATCATTTGTTACCTCACAACATATCCCTCATACCGAGTTCTCAACTTAATATCATTTGCTCAGAGCGTATTGATAATGGATTGGAAAGGGGAGTGACATGAATGCGGTGGATTGGGGATGGAAACTGGAGGACAGTCGGTTTGTGCAAGTTCTTACCGATAAAACTGCTGCCCTGATAAGTCTCCTGCAGATGTTCCACTGTAATAGCACAACTGCCGAACACCACAGTGTAGTTGCAGAGGATATGGACCTCCATGCACACCTGCTTGTGGATCATGTCAAGTGGAAAATTGTGACAATCCACATAATCAACCTTTATGGGAGGACGAGTGTGACAATTACTATTTGTAAATCTAGTGCAAATTCAAAGGCATTCTTTTCAAAAATAAATAATAGATTTGTAATCACTTTCTAATTGCAATCATTTCACTATAATGTAAATATGCTAATTGCTAATATGCTGAGATAACAGAGAGGTTAAAACCCATCCAGGTCTACCATGTCAGGGCTGACATGGTCGCTCACCTCGCAGACTTTAGCAAATATCTCTGGGAGTAAATGTCGTAGAGACTTATTCTTTATTGCGTTGGGAAGAACAGGGTCGGGGCTTTAAAATGAGCCCATCCATGTCCCTCTAAGCCTCTGGGAAAATGTGTGCCGTTGCCGTGACAACCTCGCTAATATTAATGCATAGAGTATTTGTCCACCATTTCTATTTAACAATTATGCAATCATGTCACTACAATTTGAACAAGCCTATTGGATTCCTAGATACCTAAAACATGGGGTTAGACACCAAAATGACTTGTCTAGGACGAATAATAAAGGAGTAATGGGCATTTTAAGGATTTGGCGACCATCTTGGACGCCATCTTGGAAATTACACCTTTCACCACTTTTAGTATGTTAATAAGCACATCTGATACTACAGAAAACCATTGAAAACCCTTTTGTAGCAATTTTTTTGGGGTTAGGTGTTTTTTTTTCATATATGCAGCCGCCTATAGTAACAACTTTATTGTGGACAGTATAAGGTACACCTGTGCGCTAGTCATGATGTCGGATCAGCATCTTGATGTGGCACACCTGTGAGGTGGGATGGATTGTCTCGGCAGAGCAGAAGTGCTCACTATCACACATTTAGACTGATTTGTGGGCAATGTTTGAGAAAATTTTTAATATTGTGTATCTGGAATGAATTTTAGATCTTTAAGTCCATCTCATGAAAAATGGGAGCAGAAACAAAGGTGTTGCGTTTATATTTTTGTTGAGTGTATAACCATTTTGCATTTAAAATAACTTATATTTGAGCAGCATCAGCTTCGTGGTTGTAAGCTACGCCGTGGCGGAGTGATCTGCTAGAAAATAGTCCCTCAAAATGCGATAATTCATGTGATGCAAGGTCAGTTATATAAAAAAAATATACTCTATCGACACAGACATTTATATCGGTAGTTGGTCTGGTGTTATAAGTGATTTACCTCACTGTGGAGTGGGTCAGACTGTTTTTAATGGAGGCTAGCTGTTACCGTAGAAATGCGCTAGCCTAGCATTAGCCTAGCGCCACTAGACACTTCAAATATAAAGCTTAGCCCCCGTGCTATAAAGCTCGGGGGGGGGGGGGGGAACGTTAGGTATGTGCTCCCATATCCGATACCAGTAGCCTATCGGCGCGGCATCCCTAGCAGCAATACTACTGTCTCATACGTAGTCAAATATTCAGTACTTTCCTTTTTTCTCTTGTTTTGTTTCATTTCTGCAACTTCACTAACTGTGCTTCCACCTCTGCTTTCCACCCGACCACTGCACCCTCCGCCTCCTCCCCTTCATCATCCACCCACAGCATATATTTAGACAAGCTACATCCTTTAAATTAATCGTGTGAGGCCTATGACAAGATTACACACTCAATCCATTTCTTTGTATGGAGCGTTTAATGCGGTTTGCTTTGGTGCCAGAAGCCGGGGCCGTCCCGGGCTCATAAGCAGGTTAACTTTATTCTCGTGTCGCTCATATAAAAAGGCTCTCAGTGTAATCACCACTTAATATGCTTGATGCACTTTTATGACTTGAGGGAAGTGCACTCCTTAAAGCCAATTTAAGCCCGTATTATTCAGTCGCGCTACAGGCGGCGGGACAGTATCTGTGCGCCGCGAAAACTCGTCTCTGCTGAATGAAGTAGGGGGGGGGAAATGTGGGCTACGCTTGCTGACACATAGAAGGGGTAGAGGGCCATCCTATAACCACGAGGTTGGCTGGCTCTTTCAAAGCAATTTGTTTGCAATACTTGTTTTCAAGACAACAACAAAAAATAATGCTTATATGTTTGTCAGCAAGGATTCGCATTTGGGCTCTTTCCTTTTCCAAAACCCTTTTCCCACTGACGGGACGTTCTTGCAGCGAGGCCGCAGCAGCGTGATTGTGTGGGCCTGTTGTTTAATCGCGGTCAAAATTCAAATTGAAATGGAAGCTGGTTTGTGTCGCGCTTTTCACGTGACACAAGTCGCCCGAAAGCGATTCACAGAGTGTCGGGGATTTGTTCTTTATTCACCCCACACATGGTGGTGGTGGTAAGTCACATATGTAGCCACAGTTTCCCCCGGGGTAGACAGAAGTGCGACTGCATAGATCAGCCTCTATGGTCCCTCTGACCTCCACCATTCACTCACGCGCACACATAATTCCTCCAAGGCCTATTGTACATGTTTTTAGAGGTCGGGGAAACCGGAATTTGAATTTCAACTGTGACATTTTGTAGATTTGAAAGAAATCTTTTGACTACAACTGTTTCATCACGCAATCGTTATGTATAGCCTAATATATACAGGATGTGGCTACTTTTTGCCCCCTTTCTATAGTCTGTTTAGGTTATTTTATTTATTTTACTGTATATACTTGTTATACTTATACTTTTTGCCCTCTTAAAGTGTTTGATAGTCATTGTAGATCAGGATACATCTATTTACTATCTAACTGTTTGCACATTCCCTGTCTATCCTGCACACCCTGAGTGTTCCTGAGAGCTGAATGTAACAAGTTAATTTCTCCATTGTGACATCAATAAAGACTTATCTTATCTCTTAAATTAATATCACAACAGGAGTTGCCAGTTCCTGAAGTATTCAGCAATTGTGTCAACGCCTACTAAATGATTGATTTCTCAGCCTCTGTAGTAGGAACACAATTAAACAAGTATTTGAGCGCTTACACTTGTGACTTTCCTGAGAAATGTATTTAGATACGCCTTCACAAAAATAAAATATGTAAAAGCAAAGTGAAATAAAGTATATAGCCCTCTTATACTAAAATATAGGCCTATATTTTTTTTGCAATTTTGTAATTTGTCTTTTGAGGTCACTTCAAAATGTCAGCGAAGCAGCTTCTCTCTAAACCCAAAACAATATCCACTCTTTAAAATATATTTTAATTTATAGTTTTATATAGAAACATGGGAAATAAATATAATTATTAAGCTATAAAGAAATAAAAATCGGGTGATGGGGAAGGGCAGAGTATCCTGCTCCAAGCAGATCTCTCTAAACACAATAAGAAGGAGGAGAAAGCCCCTCCCCTCACAGTAAGGAGGAGGAGAAAGCCCCTCCCCTCACTGCTGCTCAGCGCTGTCAGCCAGAGGAGAAGACACAGCTCTCCTCTCGTCCCGCACTTGACTTCTCAATAAAACTACGTGATGGAAAGAGCAAAACAACTGTTTTCTGATCGTTTACAATTACGAAAATGTAAAAAAAAAAGTTTAAAAGTTTAAAATTAGACGAAAGTGTTGCATTCCATTGGCTCACAGGGCGACAATTGGTGCAAAAACACCCTTATACCTGAAAATTGACATATACACTTTCCCGGCCTCAATGGTAGAATTGCGTAAGAGCGCCCCCCGGCTTTAATGGCAGAAATGCGGCAATGCTTTCCCGGCCTAAATGGGTCAACCCACAGCACTACATCAACCCATTTGCTTGTGGTGAAAAACTCACACAGCGGGCCTCCTATCTGAGCAGAGATCTCGACTCACTACACTCGACATTTCAGGAAACTATTGACGGTTTGGCACGAGCACGGTTGGATCATGCAAATACACTTGTTGAGTTTGGTTGAAATGGCTACCAGTCTGTGCTAACGGCCTCTCTGACCACCATCGCTCATCCGCACACCGCACAGAGGCTCGATAGTCTCCGCGGCACCTGTAGCCACATGCTGTGCCAACTCTGGATTTCAAAGATGCTTTGTCAAGTTAGATTATTAAAGCCAGACTAGCGTTACAGCTTTGAACAACCCCGCGCTAACCTCAGTGCGCTATGGTCTTCACGTGTGTCTTAAATTGAATGATATAATCATTACAGGTGCTTCACATTTAAGATATTACAAAATACCCTAAGTAAAAAACATTTAAGAAAAGGCCGTGTTTACTATGAGTGGGCTCGTCTTTCCTCAGAGTAGCAGCATTTTGATTTCCCCTCGTATTATGAGTTGATAAACTAGGCCTAGGCACGAAACAACAGAAAACAGGCCCTTGCTCTGATCATCCTGTATGTCCAAAAGGAGACGCTGCTGCAAATGTCCGTTATGATTTCAGACCTGATCACCGCTATGAATACACTTTCATTATTGCACATTCTGCAGTGAGTTTGCCGGCTCATTCACACGCACAGTTTATAACTTTAATAACATACATTACATTACTAAGGCCAAGTCATGAAGTTAATTAGAGTGTTTTCTTTGTATTTCACAGGATCTTTTTATAGGGGAGTACATTCTATAAGCATGAGACACTTGATTAACAGTTCTCGATTGAAAAATGGATACATTGTGAGCACAACTTTGAGTTGTATATTAATAAGAACTTATTAAACAATTTGCAACACAGCTGTGCAGATTGCTAACTATAGATGCATGTCATAAATAAGCTGATTGCATTATAATTATAACACTTTGCATATTTGTATTTATTCATTTTTACCACTTGTTTTAGCATGGCATGTTGCCAGTGTTCTATTAGCCACTACCATAGGATAGTTTAGTTTATTTGTTTATTTGAGGAGTACACATTCTGCTCAAAAGGAGTGGGCTGAAGCAAGAAGCTTATGAGCGTACGTTTTGGGCTTTCTTGGAAATGCAGTGTCCATATTATCAAAAGAAAAAGACAAGGCTTCCTTTTAAAGTGGACATATGCAAATGTAATAAAAGTGGTCTATTATTATTACTTGGGGAACCTCGGCATAGATTGAGTAAATATTGATAGATTGGGTGAATCGAAACAGGTCAGCGATGCTTAATGAGCAAAGTGTTTTTTTGTTCTATCTATGATGCGACGAAATTGAGGAAATGCAAATTCAGCAGTAGAAGCGGGAACAACCAAAGTGAATTACCTAAGGCTGCTGGAGCAAAATATGTGGATTTTGCATATGTCCCGTTTGAAAATGACATTTAGTTGAATTCTTTACAAGTTAGTCATCTATACTGGGCTGTTTTAGATTTGAAGACACACTACAGATGGTGACTTAGTGAAATAGTAAGAGCTGATACCCATTCCATGGCGAGTCTAACGTCACCCTACTGGGGTCTAAAGTTGCATGTAGCCAGAAAAACAGTCAAACTCAGGGAGCGTCTTAAATTCTAACACAAAGCCGTATTGAGAGAGAGTTTACATCAAACAAAACCACAAAAACACAAATACTTCTGTGGTTGCAATGCTACTGCTATAAAGATGGTGGCATCAAACATATATTTTGATACTGTGTTAGATGCAGGAACATTTTTTCCAATTTCATCACAATTCATGTGCACGTTGTATTTGTATATTGCCTATTGAACAATCAGCAGAAGCAGTGAGTTGGGAGAAGAGACTTTATGTTAACATGAAAAACAGCAACATCACTGAATCATGACATGGCAACCTCGGGCAAGACAGCAGATCATGAGCGAGATCAGATCACAGTTTGTTCTGGGACAGCAATTTAGTTTAGGGCATGACCGATATATCAGGCCGTTATTTTTATATTTTCGATATCGGCCATCATCTGCCTTTTACAGGCCGATATCTCCGGAACTGAAAGTGGTGAAAATCGGTTCGTTCACCTATTTTATGCACAGACTTCTGTGTGTGATTTCAGAACCATAAGAGTTACCGTTTTTTGTTTTGGAATCTACCAATATTAACTAGCTCTCCCTCTGGAGTACCTATTAAACATAAAATATACAGCGCCCCCTGCTGTCACAGTTCAACACTGACACGTTTAGAAGCTTCATACACAGTATTATAGACCAGACATTTAAAAATAAAAATATCAGTGATGCATCCCGGCAACTCTATTGGATATATTTTTAGGTTTTAAACCTTTACTATAACAATAAATGTTTAACTATAGGCTATTTGAAAAATGAAAAAACAAATATAAAATATCGGCCAATAGATCGGCTATCGACTATGCCAACCCCCTTCATATTGGTATCGGACCCCAAAAATCCATATCGGTCAGGCCCTAATTTTATTTACTTAAATAACTGATTAAAATTGCTGGTTTTATTTGTGTTTTAGACGATGATGCCAAGAGGTACTATTGTTCACAGGCACTGCCAATATTGTGCCATCGTTTTGTTTTTAACCGTATTTTTGGTTTTGATTTCATATACTCCACACAGCAAACTATAGATCTTTGAGAATCCTCTTTGACCATTTGAAGTCAGCCACATCCTGTATCCTGTAGATATTACTGCTGTAATCTCTGTATTACAGTCAAACCCATGTCGTTTCAGATGTCTGTGTTGCTAGACGGAGTTGTACAGTCTTCCCATGTCTGTCTCCATCTGCCCAGCTTCACCCAAACAAACACACACACACACACACACACACACACACAGACTCTCACTCCTTCTCCTATCACACGTGCTCCTGCCTCTCGCTGTGGGATTTGAGTGGCCCGATGCCCAGCGGCGCATGACACCCCCGCCACGCCCCCTACCCGCTGGCAACTGGCAGGGTGACAGACACACGGAGCCGTGCCATCACACCACAGGGAAGTGCCCTTTTACACCCTTCGCCACCTCGGAGCGAGCGATACTGCTCATGTTTGAACCAATAACCTCAAGTAGACTAAATTGCATTAGTGGGGACGGGAAAGCGAGTGGGGATTGCGCCCGGTTCTTGCTCTGATGATGGAAGAGTCGGGGCCCCAGCATCTAGTATTTGCTTAAAACTGAATAAAACAGATATAATTAAAAACATGCAACCTATCCTGTTTTCTTCCGCACTCACGATCCGTCCTTGGACATGCGGGGAACGCTAAGCCCACCGTGGGTAATTATGTCAGTGTTTACATGCGCAGTACAGTCGAGAGTAATCTGGGGCGGCCTCGCACCTGAACACACACATTAGAGAAAACAAAAGCACCGCTGGAAGGCCGACTTATTTCTTCCCTCCCGCTCAGTGGAGGAGCAACATCAAACATTTCCTCATCAGCGTATGATCAGGGTGCAGCTCGTAACGCCAGTGTTACAGAGACACACTAATACAGATAGCTCCGTGTCGGTACAGTCCGCCTGAATGTTGCTTTCTCCGACTAGTTTTACCGGTCCTATTATTTGATCAAGGCTTACTAACAGGCACATGGTGACAATGGTTTGCTTTCACTGAGAAGGTTGTGCGAAAACTGGACCAGAGAAGTTTCCAAACGTCATATACATCCTCAGACGAATGGATACAGTTAAGGACTTTTAGCCCAACCCGCGGTTCGTTAGCTTTATAGTAAGTCAAATAGATCACGGCGAAGCATCTTGGGGTCTAGAGCGAGCCATACATGCAACGGCAAGGCGAGTTTATTTATACCGCGTATTTCGTACATAAGGCGACTCAATAGGGCAAGGGCGATATGGCCTAAAATCTATATCACGATGTAAAAAAGAAATATCGATATATTTCACGATATAATTGACAATGGACAAATTACTTCAAAATCCCAGCCTTACGCCTATTGGGAAGATTATCCATCCATCCATCCATTTTCTTCCACTTGTCCGTTGCCGGGTCGTGGGGGCAGCTGTTGGAGCTGCACCAGCCCCTATGGCTCCTCCTGCAGGTGGTGGGTCCACAGAAGGACGGCCTCATGGTTCTAACCGGGCCTGTCGGTCTCTCATAAGGGGCTTCTGAACCGCTCTTTGTCTGGCCCGTCACCTAGGACCTGTTTGCCATGGGAGACCCTACCAGGGGCATGAAGCCCCCGACAACAGAGCCCCCAGGATCAGTCAGGTGCTCAAACCCCTCCACCATGTTAAGGTGAAGGTTCCAGGAGGGCATACTAATTTCCTCGCAAATATGATCTCCTCAAGCAGTTTACATCCTTCATTTCATTTGACTTTTTAAGCACCTGTCCCCGTGTTCTACAGTCAGTGTTTATGCTGCTCTGATGGAGTGTAACATGAATTATATCGTGTCCACGACGATATAAAAAATTACAACGAAATCAAAATTCTATCGCGATAACGATATGCGATACGATATGGCCCACCCCTACGACTCAACACTAGCGTTCCGCGTGGGTGGCTGTGGTCTCAGGTCGCTCCCGTGGTCAGTCTTCCAACGTTTTCTGCAACAAAACACGTTCAGACTCCAAAGAACCGGCGGCATGCGCGTTAGTTTGGCTAGCAGTCCGCCATTAAGTAGAAAAAGGAGGAAGAGGAAGAAGAAGGAACTAAGCAGTGCTGTTGGGGCTTGTGCAAATCGTAAAATCCAGAGCGGTTGCCAGATCTAACTTTTTTTTTTATCCCATTTCCAAAGCCTGGTAGGATCCACGACAGCATGACACAACTGGAAGGATAATGTGCATTATTTATGTTGAAGAGAAGACTTTTAACCTTTCAGATAAAGGGTAGCAGGTACATTTGTTCCCTGCATTTTGTGAATGGGAAGGGTCCTATGTCCGCGAATGATGAGCCCTTTCTAGCAACGCTCTATCGCCAGTCTAGGAAGCAACGGCGGTGTGAATGAAACAAAGGCTTTAACCGCGCTAGGCCACGGAGAAGGCTCATCATTACGAGATCCTAAGTGACAACGGAATCGTGTATGACGACACCTGGAAGCCAGCACGCACGGACAGTAAAGGTCCGCACACACTACACGATTTTTCTAGTCTTAAACGATTTTTTATAGAATGGGGGGTCCACACTACACGACTGGATTCAGTGCGATTATATAGAACGTCTGGGGGTTCGCACTTAACGACTGAGAATCGTCAGAGCGAACTCACGACACGATTCTGACAAACAGCTGATGTTTGATAACACAGCACGTCTGTGTCTCTACCGCCTCATTTCTCCTCCAGCTTCAAAAACTGACCCCAGATCCGCAGAGATAGGCCCGTGTTTGTGAGCGTGCGAAAACACGTGCGTGTCCCAGTTTGGTCAGCGGTGTCAACAGCGTCACAACATCGCAGTGCAAGGCTCCTACTGCTACGAAGCCTTCAACTTGGCTATAGTTCTGTCAAATGGAGATAAAAATCGGCGACACGAAGCAGCGGGACGTATTTCAGTGGATTTAATAATGTCATTGGCCGCTGCTTTCTGTGTGTTCACTTTGTTCACTGTGTTGTCGGGCTAATCGGCCGACCCCGCTCAAAGAAAACTATGTTACCATAGCCTGGTGAGACCAAGTTCTCAACTGGTAATGCATGAAGACACGCCGCCGAAAAGAATATTATTACAACCCATAAAACGCCTCGCAGTTTGAACCCGTTGGATATAATCAAGGTTTCCTGCATGAATAACATTTGATTCCAACAGGCAACTTTGCCAAAAAAATACAGGATATTTGTTCCAAAACACACTCATAATGCAGGTTTTGCTGGAAGTTTCTGTAAAATGTATTATAAAATGGTTCCGCGGCCCACTTTTGAGGACCTACACCCCCCCCCCCACACACACACACACACACACACACTTGAGAGCCACCGATCTCGATGAAGACAGAGGGAGGTGGCCGGTGGTGTTTAACAGGAGTTCCAAACAAGAGTCTTTGCCAGTGCCGCGGGGACATTCCTGAGATGATGGAGCATATGGAGGCCAGAGGTCAAGGTCCAGCGTCCCCACAGTTCACAAAGGCCAATATCAATAAAACCTCACTCGGTCGCAGAGCGGCTTTTTTACGCCGAGAATTTACAAGCCGCCGGGCCACCGTCCCGGCGTCACACGCAACGCCTCGCAGAGTGGGGCAGGAAGGAAGGCGCGCTTATCTGCAGTCAGAAAGAAATGATTTTGATCTCGTAGCTGCCTACTATGTTGCGCTATACATCCTCGTCGAAAGCACAGCCTGTAGCGGTGTCGGTTTCACCCGTGCATAGTTCAATAGTTTTTCAATATGTGGTCCAAATCTCTAACTGCAACAGAGACGATTTTCGGCAATCTCTGACCAGGCTCCGCTTCGGATCCCCAATGAACTAGAACTTTGAGCGGTGAAAAGAGTGTGGGGGGAGTGAGCTGTCACTTCAAACCATTCAGTCTGGCCACAAAACCTGCCCAATAAAAATGACAGCTGCGTCTCAAAAGGCACGGACTGGGAGGGCGGCTGTAAAAAAGAAAAAAAAAAAAAAAAAAAAGGCAAACTTGACCAAATGCTCTCCGCACAAGGTCTCAGCGGTCGCTCGCTTCTTTCCTTTGTTACCGCCGCTCAAGGAATGCGCTTTTGAAAGAGTTTGGGGTCAGTGATGGTGTCCTGCGATAGGATGAAACATATTTGCGAGGGCCCAGGTTTGATGAGAGACATTTTCTCAAAGGGGTCTTATTTGTACATATAGCATTAAGCACATGTTATGGCCTAATCAATTCATTTCCAGATGAACTTTCTGCCATAGCCGCCCCAAAATACTTCAGCTGCATTGTCTTCTTTCTTGATAGCCTACAATAATTAAACATTTAACAGGCATAAATAAATACAGTACATGCGTGAGTGGTTGAAACTACTGCAAATGTCCAATGCAAAATTTTCACATAAAGGTCCAGAACATACGGGGTTAATTCACGGTTATATGAGGATTTTTATTAAATCTATTACTGCGATTTGAAAATAATGCGAATTAAAGCAGTGTCGTAAATCCTCTAATCCACCAAAGCAATATCAACATTACAAGACGTATCCGCAGGTTTGCGTATGTAGCCGATGCTGTACGCGAATCGGCAAAGTGACACTGCAGCGGTGCCCCGGTTTGGCCTGATCCTTTTCACCAGACTTGCATGAGAAAATGTTTGGAACTAAAACTGGCGGATGTGTGAGATTACATCACATTTACGCTGTGAAATGATGAAAATCCTCACAAAATTATGACTTCCATCGCAATCACATAGTCTGTCAGACACGTCCAGAGGACACGTTTCCCCGTTTTGCACCGTTTCAACACAAAGTTATGCTAAAACGAAAAAGGCAAGTTAACAGTAACACGCGTACTTGTAATTCTTTGGGTGGAATGTCTACAGCTGTAGCTCTGAAGGAGCAAATTAAGAATCACACCTAGCTGATCATAAACATTTGGGCGCATCTCCATTCACAAATAACGACGCTGTATTCCGAATATGGTGATTTGTAGGCGTGGCCATACCGCCTTTGCTCCGCCCAATCCTGTCAGACCTTGGAAGCTAAGCAGGAAAGGGCCTGGTCGGTACTTGGATGGGAGACCGTTTTGGAACACCAGGAAGCCTTAGAATGTAGTGAGTGGGTGAGTGGTTGGTGCTGGTCGGAGGGGCCCATGGCACGGACTGGTTGCCTCGCTTCCGTCAGTCTACCCCAGGGCAGCTGTGGCTACAATAGTAGCTTACCACCACCGAGTATGGAGTGAATGAATAGTGCAATAGTTAAAAAAGTGTTTTTAAGTGTCCAAAAAAAGTGCTTTATAAAACCGCTGCATTATTATTATATTATTATTATTATTTGTGTAATTCTCAGTCAGATTGAACACCGACCTCACTGTCCTGACCAAAAAAAACATAAAATAAAATAAATATCGCAGCATCTTGCAATATGCATCACTCAATGTTAACAGCGATACTTTGGCGATATGTTGTGCAGCCCTCGTAAGTGAATGAGCAGCTGAACAACTGGGGGGGGGGGGGGCACGTACCTATAACGGCATGGTGTCACCCGCATGTACAAATCCCTAATGCAGCGCGGCGGATAATTGCACAGCGCTGAGTGGCTAATCGATGCGTTCAAGGACACGGCACATTCGTCTCCCCTTGGAGAGGCCAATTACCAATAAGCGCGCAGTGATAATCCCGTGAATGGAGTTTAAATGGTGCCGGTGTATTAGCGAGAAAGTGGGGAAACCGTGGAAACCGAGCAGCCCGTCGGCCCCAGCCACGGAGCGCCAGCACAGGGCGCCCGGAGGAGGTGTAGGAGAGACGTCCAACCTCCATCCAGGCACCCCCAGGAGAGCGCCCCGCACGGCCACAGCCACAGAGCGCCAGCAGGAGGTGTAGGAGAGACGTCCAACCTCCATCCAGGCACCCCCAGGAGAGCGCCCCGCACGGCCACAGCCACAGAGCGCCAACACAGGGCGCCCGGAGGAGGTGTAGGAGAGACGTCCAACCTCCATCCAGGCACCCCCAGGAGAGCGCCCCGCACGGCCACAGCCACGGAGCGCCAGCACAGGGCGCCCGGAGGAGGTGTAGGAGAGACGTCCAACCTCCATCCAGGCACCCCCAGGAGAGCGCCCCGCACGGCCACAGCCAACCAGCGCTCCCGGGGCCGAGGGCTCCCTCAGAGGAACCACTAGGAGCAGGACGTATAGGTTTGGCCCTCATCCAAATCCATTCTCTAATTACCCACGGCAAAACATTGCATTTTCTGTGTCGAGCTGGCCATTGGGCACACGTTTCATATTGCTCACAGCGTTTCCTTTTGTTGCAAAGGTCCCCACATGATTCCCCATGGTGAATTATTTCTACATTTTTGGTCGTAATGGAAAATCAGCCTCAGATAATCCTATATCTGTGGGCTGCTACTGGCTTTGTTGAATGGATGTTTTTAAAGCCATCCCACTACAGGCTGTACGAGGCCCAATGTGTGTGGAGGCGGCTGTAACCTGAATCACTTTGAACGTGGACATACAATCCCGTGCACCTGTAATAACAGCCCGTCTGCTCTGCACTGCCAACACTGCCGCCACAGTCTCGGCACCAGGGGAGGCGCAGGACGGCCACTGGGGCAAAAGTTTACTCTCTGTGGTCGTTGCAAGTGAAGGCTTTCAGACACACCAGACTGCAGTAAGTAGCCTGTGGGGGTTTGTGTTTTTGGACCGGGCCATATTAAGCGACGGGACAGTCGGGGTTTAGCTCACCTGGAGAACCAACCAAACCGGCGGTTTTTCCGAACAGTGCGAGTTTGCGGCGGCGTGTGGGCACGTTTTCCTTTCGCGGCGCTGCGACACGTACTTAGGGGCCGGCTCACACGTCCAGCAGTCAGCCGACCATGTTTTATAATACCTCATTCATCACAAAGGCTAATGTCTGTCTTTTTCTTAGGCCTTTTTAACGGCATTGCGTGTAATGGTGCAGCCGGCTGATACGGCTTCTGCCATGAACGCGGAACACTCTTCAGATCCCACCACTGTGGCTTTTTGCTTGAAAGTCTCTCTTTACTCTTCAACCCATTTCACTATGAAATGTCCAATCAAATGAAGCCTACAGGCAGATAAAAAAAAAACTAACAAAACAAAGAAAGACATTTCATGCAAATAGTGTTCCAATACAACAAGCATGTTTGATATTTGATACAAATAGTGGCAGCAATTTTGAATGTATGATCTACAGCATTTCCTCTGAGCTTTGTTGGCTCAACCGTTGATCTTAAAGGGATATGTCAGGAATTTTGACATTGGGCCTCATTTCCTAGTTATCCAGAGTGTTGTTGATGTCTGGAGATATTTTTTTCTTAAATTCATGCGGTTCTTATATTTGAAGAGTCTAGTGGCGCTAGGCTAGGGCAAGGCTAAAGCATGTCTGTGTCGATAGAGTAATTTTAACCATTTTGCATTTAAAATAGCTTATATTTGAGCAGCATCAGCTTCGTGGCTGTAAGCTAACGCAGCGGAGGAGTGATCTGCGAGAAAATAGTCCCTCAAAATGTGGCAATTCATGTGATACAAGGTCAGTTATATTTCAAAAAATATTCTATCGACACAGACATTTATATCTTTAGTCTGGCGTTATAAGTGATTTGCCTCAGGGGCACTGTGGAGTGGGTCAGACTGTTTTTAATGCAGGCTAGCTGATACCATAGAAATGCGTTAGCCTAGCATTAGCCTAGCGCCACTAAGCTCTTCAAATATAAGAACTGCATGAATTTAAGAAAAAAAAAATGTCTCCAGATCAACAACACTCTGGATAACTGGGAAATGAGGCCCTATGTCAAAAATCCTGAAAAATCCCTTTAAGGCTGGTCATCACAAGCTATAAACAATCCAAGTGGGCACAGGTCCACGGAAATGACTCCAGTGCCGCACTTCTGGGTCCTGACCCACCAGTTGAACCGCTGGCCTAAAAGCCCTCCTTAGGGAAGTTAGTTTATTTGAAAGACGCACACAGATACACATATACGCACATATAATTTACAGAAATATTAAACACATGAGAAGCATTAGCGCAGTGCTGCTCAAAGGGAGTAGGAGGAAGTTAAAAATAACTTGTAAGGCCCTACCCTTCCAGTCAATAGACACAAACTTACACTACACGGCAAAATCATGAATTATTTATTTATTTCTTTTAAATACGCGGAACACAACTTTAAGTCTGGGACACTGCTGCAGATGTTAATGTTTTTGAATTACAGCAATTGGCAAATGGCACCGCCTGTAATCACTTAGTGCACACAACGATGGTAATACGGTATTATCTTCAGAAGCGGCTAACCTTGTAATCGACGCCTCCACAAACATGTCCTGAAATGCACACGGGTCTGGTTCAGTCACCTGTTTAAAATGTGCAGTAGATCGTTATTATAAGCTATCAATCTCATTATAATCACATTTGTCATACCGGTCATAAATATGAAATGCTATCCCCCCCCTATGGCCAAACATACTGTATCTACTGTTTGCATATAAATGACCTCTGACCCGGCTTGGCGCACACAGTCAGTGAACCAACTTTGATTCTGTCTCAGAGAATAAAGCGGTCTCCACCATCTTACTCTGCCTATATGTATGGACATACAGGTGACTATGTACGTTTCGTTATAGTTTTGCGTACACGTCAATATTAAAGTATCGGAAACCTTAATACATAAGGTTTCCGAATAAACTGGAAAAAAAAAAACAAATAAATAAATTAATCTGCAACCTACAGTGTTCCGCAGAGTGGCTTTGAAATGGAAATGATTATGGCTACGCACACGCACACACGCGCGCGCACCCAACAAGAGCCACGACTATCATTAGATCATTAGTTTGTCTTTGCACGTTCTCCTCAGAAGCCAGCGCTCAATAAATAAAAGACCATTCAAAAAACTCGACCGCGTGCAAGTCCTCTTTGTGTCAGCCGGGACGAGGGTCAGTTCAACCACGAGATCCTAAACAAGTCAACTCTGAAGGAAACGTCTGAGACATACGAGTAAACTGTACGGGAACCGGCAGCTGACACTTTCCCGCACAAGTTCATCGCGCCCAAGCGGTTCAGCGCGGTACCGTTTGGACAAAAC